>CM040121.1:489172064-490474254 GCA_022559845.1 Amorphophallus konjac
ATGCAAATGCCATCAATGCAGCCTGCTGCTCAGAAGAAGGCATTCAAGGAACTGTGGGATCCGCCTCGAGATAGTAAAGAACTGAGGAAGATCACTCAACACCCAGGATTGGGTTATACCCTCCAAGAATACCATGAGGCTGAGGTAGACGTCATATCTGTCTCCTACCGGCATGACGATCCTCCCGAGGTAGGATATGACAAATACCCCTCGGAAGATGAAGAAATCATTTATCAATCTATAATGAGCAATGAAGCCCTAGACAACCTGCCAGAAATAGAGACATCTGATGAGACAAAGAAAGCTTGGTGCTGGGAGGACTTATCTTCCAAAGAGGATCTATTCCAGGCTGAAGCAAAATTTGATACGGGAACCCCGGATGAAGATCAAATAGCCAGAGAGCTGGAGGAGTGTCTGGAGTTCGGGCGCATCCTAGAAGAATTCCGGGCTCTACAGAATGATGACCTTTCAAGGGAGCCCACATTAGAAGAGCCTCTAAGGACGGAGGGGTCCACTTCTGAACCTCCTGCTGAACCAGTCTCACCCTCGGAGCAGACTGAACAGGATCCGGTAGTATTGGCCCTATATGATGCGCCAACATCCGCTGATGACCAGTATGATGAAGCAGAGGAGCATGGAACTGAAGAAGATTATATCCCGGGAGGCTTTATTGATTTGCAAGAAGCCCCGCCCGAAGTCGAAGACGGAGGCCAAGCCACCGTCGATGAGCTGATAGAAATAAATTTGGGGTCCGCAGATGAGCAAAGGCCGACATTCCTCAGCGCACTGCTGGAGCCAGATGTCAGGGAACAATATATACAGTTCTTGACAGAATTCCGAGATTGTTTTGCATGGACATATGATGAAATGCCAGGACTGAGCTCTGATGTGGCACAACACCGATTGGCAATAAACCCAGAGGCTAACCCTGTAAAGCAGCCTTCCAGGAGAATGCGTCCTGAACTGATAAATCAAATTAACAAAGAGGTTGACAAGCTGATTGACGTAGGCTTTGTCGAAGAAAACCAGTATACTACATGGCTGGCCAATATAGTGCCCGTAAAGAAGAAGAACGGGCAGATCATAATATGTGTCAATTTTCGGGACCTTAATAAGGACTGCCCGAAAGATGATTTCCCGGTGCCAATCACTGAGGTGATGATCGATGCAACTACTGGCCATGAGGCCCTATCATTTATGGATGGGTCATCCGGATACAATCAGATCTGGATTGCTAAAGAAGACAGAGTGCACACTGCATTCCGCACTCCGAAGGGGATATTTCACTACAAAAGGATGCCGTTCGGCCTCAAGAATACCGGCGCTACTTACCAAAGAGCTATGACAAAGATCTTTGATGACCTACTCTTCAAAAATGTAGAGTGCTACATTGATGATCTGGTGGTAAAAACCAGCAAAAGAGAAGATCATTTGCAAGACCTAAGGATAGTATTCCAGAGGTTGCGCAGGTATGAACTCAAGATGAATCCTATGAAATGCACCTTTGGCGTGTCCAGTGGAAAATTCCTCGGATTTATTGTCTGACATAGGGGTATTAAAATTGATCCATCCAAGATTAAAGCTATCCAGGAGCTCCCTCCACCAAGGAATCTGCACGAGTTGAGATCCCTACAAGGGCGTCTGGCCTACATCCGACGATTTATATCAAATCTATCGGGAAGATGCCACCCCTTTCACAAACTCATGATGAAAGATGTGCCGTTCCTCTGGGACGATGGCTGTCAGGAAGCCTTTGAGAAGCTGAAGGAATACCTCAAGACCCCTCCGGTGCTGGGGGCACCCATTAAGGGCAGGCCCTTGATACTGTATATCGCAGCCACATACTGTTCCCTGGGGGCAATGCTGGCACAGATAAATGTGGAAGGCAAAGAACAAGCCTTGTACTACCTAAGTAGGAGGCTGATGAGAACTGAAGAAAGCTACAGCTACATAGAGAAGACCTGCTTGGCACTAGTCTTTGCTGTCAAAAAGCTCCGACACTACATGTTGTCACATGAAATCAGATTGATATCTGCAGCAGATCCACTTAGATACATATTGACTCAGCCAGTACTAAAAGGCCGGTTGGGCAAATGGGCAGTAATTCTGATGGAATTCGATATCACATATATACCCCAGAGGGCAATAAAAGGACAGGCCGTGGCTGATTTCTTCGCGGAGCACCATGTGCAGGAGAATGATATGTTGGGGACTGAATTACCCGATGATGAAACACTCGAGGCCTGTCAAGCTCTGCCAGTTATGTGGCAACTGTTCTTTGATGGAGCATCCAGAACGGAGACAGATTTCGATGGAAAGACCAGAATACGGGCTGGAGCTGGTATTGTGCTGAAATCACCAGAGGGGGAGGTTGTGCATACTTCCTGTTCTATAAACAAGCCATGCACCAATAATGAAGCCGAATATGAAGCTCTGATAATCGGACTCAATATCAGCCTCAACATGGGTATCCAAATGCTTCAGGTATTCGGGGATTCGATGTTGATAATAAAGCAAGTCCAAGGGGAGTTCGAAGTGCGGAAGCCAGAACTAAATCCCTATCACCAGAAAGCTGTACGCCTCATGGCAAAGTTCTATCATATTGAACTCAAACATGTGGGCCGTGGACATAATGCCCAGGCTGATGCACTGGCAAAGCTGGCCAGCTCGCTAGCAGTCCCGCCAGATGAAACACTGAACATTGTTGTTATGAACCGGCGGCAAGTCCCCAGTATGCTAGAAGGGTGCCCCGAAGAGGAAGAAGTTGCCACTATCAGCGCAGTACAGGCGTCTGATTGGAGACAGCATTTGCTACAGTGGTTTCTGCACCGACAGCTGCCACAGAAAAGGGAGGAAAAGATGAAACTCTTGAGAATCAAAGATTCCTATGAATTCAGAAATGGAACTTTATTCCGAATAATGGCGGATGCACGTAAAAAGATTCTACTCCGCTGCCTGTCCACTGAGGAAGCTTGGCAAGCGATGAAAGAAATACACGCTGGGACAGCAGGTGCCCACCAGGCTGGCCCCAAAATGAAGATAGAAATCAAAAAGCTGGGCTACTATTGGCCTACTATGTTTGAAGACTACTGTAAATTTGCAAAGTCATGCCAGAAGTGTCAGGAGCATGCTACCGTGCCTAGAAGGCCACCTACAACTCTGCACCCTACAGTTCCTAGCTGGCCATTTGCACAATGGGGAACTGATGTAGTCGGGCCACTGCCGACTTCCTCGACCGGTCATAAGTACATATTGGCCGTGACAGATTACTTCTCCCGATGGGCGGAAGCTGTAGCATTAAGAGAAGTGACTGGTGAACTGGTCGCCAGATTTATCAAGCAGAATATTATCTTCCCGGTTCGGGATCCCCAACCAAATAATATCTGATAATGGAAGTCATTTCAGAAATCAGAAAATCTATCGACTTGCCCGAGAAGTATAAGATTGAATGGAGAACCTCCACACCCTACAATCCCTAGGCAAACGGATTGGCAGAAGCTTTTAACAAGACTTTGTGCACCTTGCTAGCCAAGGTTGTCAGTTCTAATAAAAAGGACTGGGAAGAAAAGATGTATGAAGCTATGTGGGCATACCGCACCGTCTTTAAGACACCTACAGGGTGCTCACCATACTCATTGGTATACGGCTCGGAGGCAGTGGTTCCACTAGAGCTGGAAGTCTCGTCGCTAAGAGTGTCAATCCAATATGGCCTGGCCCGTGGCGAACAAACAAATGCTGAAAGAAGGTTAGAAGAACTGACTGAATTGGAAGGGAAGCGCCTCCAAGCTCAGAATAATATCCAAATGTATCAGGCCCGCATGGCCACTGCATTCAATAAACTCGTAAGAGGATGAGAATTCAAGAAAGGTGACCTCATCATGGTCAAGAAAAAAGAAGTCATGGCGTCCAACCCAAAAGGAAAGCTGAATGCTAATTGGGAAGGTCCTTATGTGATACAAAGGGTCTACGAAGGAGGGGCCTACATAGTTGTTAACCATCGAGGGGAAATTCAGTTCTCGCCACTCAACGGTAAACACCTCAAGCTGTATCATGCTGCACAACCAATATTCCCCGAGTAATCGGGTCGAAACACCCTTTCCTTGGATTAGTGGCACTCCGCCCTAACCAAGCTACCTTTCTTCGGCTTAGCGACATCCAGCCCTAGCCGAGATACACCCTTTCCTTGGCTTAGCGGCATCCCGCCCTAGCCGAGATACACCCTTTCTTGGATTGTGGCACTCCGCCCTAACCAAGCTACCTTTCTTCGGCTTAGTGGCATCCAGCCCTAGCTGAGATATACCCTTTCCTTGGTCTAGCAGCATCCCGCCCTAGCCGAGCTACACCCTTCCTTGGTATAGCGGCACTCCGCCCTAGCCAAGCCATCCCTCGTCATGATCTAATGGCATTCCGACTTGTCACCCGCCCAAAAAAGAGGGGAAGAGAGAATAAAAGAATGAAAATCAATAAATAAATAAAAAAGATGGGGTTAAAAATAGAGATACCCCGCCGGTCTTGTTCAGGTTTTCTGAGCAAGGGCAAAAATGGCTAAAACCCAGCTGTGGTGAAAACCCGAAAGGGCACTTCAGGCAAAATCGGGTACCCCGCCACGTGAAAACCCGAAAGGGCACGTGGGCAAAAGCAAGAGGGGGCTGGCCCCGGCGAAAACCCGAAAGGGCGCTTGAGTCAGTAACGTGGTGATCCTAAAGAAGCCTCACATCCCGCCATAAACCTCTCGTCAATCGACCGGCACCTTGCCCGATCAACGATCAAACCCACCCAGTATAGACCCTACGTCTGTCTTGATAAAACCCTCATACCTTGTCCAAAGTCCCACCATGGTGAAGTTCACCGTTGATCGATCGGCATCCTGCCCGATCAATGATGAAACCTGTCTAGTTTAGACCCTACGTCTATCCTGATGAAACATATGAAATCTTTGCATTGGTATAGACCCAATACCGATGATGAAACCTGCTGTTGATCGATTGGCGCACTGCCCGATCAGCAATGAAACCTATCCAGTTTAGATCTTACGTCTATCCTGATGAAACATAAGAAATCTTTGCATTGGTATAAACCCAATACCGATGATGAAACCTACCTTTAGTTGACGGGCTCGCTGTCCGATCGGCAAAGAAACCGCTACGGTTTAGACCTTACGTCTGTTCCGACTAGATCTGCATATCTCTTTACGTCCCGCCGTGATAAAACCTGTTGTTGATCGGTCGGCATCCCGCCCGATCAGCGATGAAATCTGTCCGGGCTAGACCCTACGTCTATCCTGATGAAACATATGAAATCTTTGCATTGGTATAAACCCAATACCGATGATGAAACTTGCTGTTGATCGATTGGCGCACTGCCCGATCAATGATAAAACCTGTTCGGTTTAGACCTTACGTCTATCCTGATGAAACCTATGAAATCCTTGCATCGGTATAAACCCAATACCAATGATGAAACTCGCTGCCGATCGACTGGCACACTGCCCGATCAGCGATGAAACCTGTCCGGGCTAGACCCTACGTCTATCCTGATGAAACACATGAAATATTTGCATTGGTATAAACCCAATACCGATGATGAAACCTGCTGTTGATCGATTGGCGCACTGCCCGATCAATGATAAAACCTGTCCGGTTTAGACCTTACGTCTATCCTGATGAAACCTATGAAATCCTTGCATTGGTATAAACCCAATACCAATGATGAAACTCGCTGCCGATCGACTGGCACACTGCCCGATCAGCGATGAAACCTGTCCAGGCTAGACCCTGCGTCTATCCTGATGAAACACATGAAATCTTTGCATTGGTATAAACCCAATACCGATGATGAAACCTGCTGTTGATCGATTGGCGCACTGCCCGATCAATGATAAAACCTGTCCGGTTTAGACCTTACGTCTATCCTGATGAAACCTATGAAATCCTTGCATTGGTATAAACCCAATACCGATGATGAAACTCGCTGCCGATCGACTGGCACACTGCCCGATCAGCGATGAAACCTGTCCGGGCTAGACCCTACGTCTATCCTGATGAAACACATGAAATCTTTGCATTGGTATAAACCCAATACCGATGATGAAACCTGCTGTTGATCGATTGGCGCACTGCCCGATCAATGATAAAACCTGTCCGGTTTAGACCTTACGTCTATCCTGATGAAACCTATGAAATCCTTGCATTGGTATAAACCCAATACCGATGATGAAACTCACTGCCGATCGACTGGCACACTGCCCGATCAGCTATGAAACCTGTCCGGGCTAGACTCTACGTCTATCCTGATGAAACACATGAAATCTTTGCATTGGTATAAGCCCAATACCGATGATGAAACCTGTTGTTGATCGAGTGGCGCACTGCCCGATCAATGATAAAATCTGTCCAGTTTAGACCTTACGTCTATCTTGATGAAACATATGAAATCTTTGCATTGGTATAAACCCAATACCGATGATGAAACCTGCTGTTGATCGGTCGGCATCCTGCCCGATCAATGATGAAACCTATCCAGTTTGGACCTTACGTCTATCCTGATGAAGCCTATAAAATCCTTGCATCGGTATATACCCAATACCGATGATAATAGCAGCTTCTGATGGAGCAGCACATCGCCTGATCCATGCTAAAATCCCAATTCAAAATATATATATATATATATATATATATGTATATATAAAAAATAATAATAAATAAAATAGGATGGGGTTAAAAATAGAGATACCCCGCCAGACTTGTTCGGATATTCTGAACAAGGGCAAAAATGGCTAAAACCCATCTGTGGTGAAAACCCGAAAGGGCACTGCAGGCAAAATCGGGTACCCCGCCACGTGAAAACCCGAAAGGGCGCGTGGGCAAAAGCAAGAGGGGGCTGGCTCCGGTGAAAACCCGAAAGGGCGCTTGGGTCAGTAATGTGGTAATTCGAAGTTCCAGGCCAACCGGCACGCTGCCTTTACCTCCCCTTCACTGATGAAACCTTTCGTCGGTCAGTTGGCTCCATTCCCCAATGATAAACCCTTCCGGGGTAGACCTTACGTTTACCCTGATGAAATCTACATACCCTCTTTCAAACGTCCCACCGACAATGAAACCCATCACCATTCTGATGAAGCCTGTCCAGCTCAGACCTCACGTCTGTCCTGATGAAGCCTACGCATTTCTTGGCAAGCTCCACCTGCGATAAAACTTGTTGGAATAGACCTTACGTCTTTCCTGACGAGACCTACACCGTCACGTACGTCCCACCGTTGATCGACCGGCACCTCGCCTGATCAATGATGAAATACCCTGTCCGGTTTAGACCTTACGTCTATTCTGATGAAACTCATGAAATCCCTTTGCATCGATATAAACCCAATATCGATGATGAAACCAACTGTTGGTCGATTGGCACCTTGCCCGATCAATGATAATACCCTATCCAGTTTAGACCTTACGTCTATTCTGATGAAACTTATGAAATCTCTTTGCATCGATATAAACCCAATATCGATGATGAAACCAACTGTTGATCGATTGGCACCTTGCCCGATCAATGATAATACCCTATCCAGTTTAGACCTTACGTCTATTCTGATGAAACTCATGAAATCCCTTTGTGTCGATATAAATCCAATATCGATGATGAAACCCGCTATTGATCGACCGGCACCTTGCCCGATCAATGATAAAACCCTACCCAGTTTAGACCTTACGTCTATTCTAAAATTCCCCTTGCATCGATATAAGCTCAATATCGATGATGAAGTCAACCGTTGGCTGATCGATACATCGCCCGGCCAATGATACAATCTGGCCAGTTCGTACTTTATGTCCGTTCTGATGAGAACCACATATCCTTTTCAATGTCCCACCTGCAATAGTCTCTACCCAGCCTAGACCATACGTCTACTCTGATGAGACCCCCTCATTTGCATTCCGACAAATCGTCTCCCTTACGGCACACATGGCCAATAGGACGTTTGCTGCCACCAACAAAATTCGGTTCAAGCACCTCCTCGGATGCCGTCACGCGGTGGAGCGAGTTCCCCATCCTTTCTCTGAAGGGGTGGACGCTCTCCTACCAAGGTACGAGCCATTCGCATGAGGGATTGTCAAAACCGCTACCCCACCTTCCAAAGTGATAAAACCACATGCAGAATAAGATGGAGACGCATGAAGCCAAGAGATTCCTTTCCATTAAAAAGGGAGTACATAAAGAGCCCCGAGGGGACACCATATCACAAAAGAGAACAAAAAGAAAAAGAAGGGATAGACAATTTATGGCCGCCGGAATATATCCTCGAAGGCCAGAAGACCCACATAAGGAGCGGCCCCCAGCTCATGAAGGCGCGCCTCCTCCTCCTGAAGTCCAATGGACATGTCTTGGAGAGACATCACTCGTCCCTCCAGCGAGGCTACCTCCTCTTCGGACCGCGGCCGGATAAAGGATAATTGCTGCAGTTCGGCTCGAAGTCTAGAGAGCTCCGTCTCCAAGATGGCCATCCGGTCCCGCACAGCTTCTTCCCGCTGAATAGCACCGTGTAGCTCGACTCGGCGTTCATCAAGCATAAGCGTCAGCTTCCCCAGCTCAGATTTATATTCTGACCTCTGCAGCTTCAACGCCGTTAGCTTATCAACCATGGTCCGTGCTAGGAAGTCTCTCCGATGCACGAATTTCAGTAGAAGCAGCACCCGCTGAACCCATATGTCCAAAGGGCAGCCCATGGCCTGCAAGCCAGCGGTGAAGCGATTGGCGATTTCCTTCAGTTGCAGATACGTCAAGCCAGCCTGGGATTCTACCAGCTGACGTAGCATGTCCAGATGCTGCCAGACAAAGTTGTCAGAGGAAGCGAAGCCGAAGGAGGCAGAGGGGACGACTTCAAAGGTCACCTCGCCATCGATATCTTCCCACAATGCAACGTCCGGCTGAGAGGACGAAGATGGCAGATCTGCTGTAAGGATTGGCCAGTCCTTTTCTGTGCTCTCCTGCTGAGCTGAAGATTCCTTCCCTATCGCTGTATCGGAAGCTATAGCTTGAACATCCACAGGGGGAGAATCGATGAAGGATGGAGCTGCCTCTTCATGAGTCTCTTGAATAGGGGCCTCATCTTCAGCTACTCTTTCTGGTGACAGGGAAGGAGCTGCTATAGGCGGAAAAGGAAGAAGTCCAGTCTCTATAGCCACTATGGCAGGGACTGCTGACTCGGGCGTAATTGACATTACTGCAGCCGGTATAAAAGCGGAGCTTCTAGATGGATCGGCTTCGGCTCTGAAATCTGAAGCCCTGATAGGAATGCAACTCTCTCCTGAGGCCCCTAAGTCCAACGATGCTAAATCCGTCGAAGACTGTATCCGCACTGGCACAGGGCGAATGACCTCAGGGACTCCCATGCAAGTTAAAGGCAGAAAAGGGACAATAGCCCAGTTTGTAGAGGAAATGTCCATGATAGCTGCGGTTGTGTCTGAGCTAGCAGTGGCGATGCCCTAAGACCAAAGCAAAGCAACTTTCAGCACTAGATGAAAGAAACAGATGAAGCAACAAACATGGAAAGGAACCCACCTTTGAAGCAGGGTCCACACCCTCGAAGTGGGGTGAAAGAGAAGGAAGCTCCGTAGTCGGAGTGACAAATGGTGGAGTTATGTCGATCTCGGTGTCGAGCCCGGCGAACTCCTCTTGCAACTCCTCCTCAGAAGATAGCACCAGCAGCTTAGCAGGCTGAAAAGGCAGAGCACCTTTTGCAAATACAAGCGGGGCCTCTGATTCAGTAGCATCCCCCTCACTACCGCTGAAAGTCGCTTCCTCCTCATCAGAGACGGTCTTAGAACTGCCTGAGGATATTTCCACACTAGCTACACGCTGTGGGGCCACCTCTAAAACATGTCGGGATGTAGACCGGGTAATTATGCGCCTGGCCGGAACAGTACTCTGCTTCGACTGAGTCTTGTGACCCTCCTGTGGTTGAAGCAATTCTTTTGTCATCATGGCTTCAGTCTGCTCTTCGCCTGCCACTGCTGCAAAAGAGACCTCTGAGGAATATAGCAAAGAAGACAATGCAAGTATGAAACAGATAAGAAAAAACACACTTACACTCCGCCTCACTAGCCGGCGTAGGAGAAGGCAACCTGGTCTCCACCACAGAAGGTGCTACAACTGGCTCTTGGGCTGTGCAAAGGGAAGGGGTCAGATTCAAGGACTTCTTTGAAATCCAGCGAAAGAGAATGAAGAATGCAATTGCAGGCTATTGATGTTACCCCGAACCGATGTCTGAGCAGCCTCCCTTTCAGATTCAAACTCATCAAATGAGGGAATATCAGGGAGAGGGGTCCCGGTGTCCATAACTACCGAAGCCGATTACTGAGCATAAACCTTCTTGGCCTTCCTGGCCTTCCCAACTGCAGCCTTAACTACGGAAGCCTTTCTCTTCTTGCCAGGAGGCAGGAGAGTAGTAGTCGGTGCTGCTGCAGGGATTTCAAAATAAGTAGGCTTCTCAGCCTGCGTAATGATTTTTCTATAAAGCCCCTGTCACTTTATATTAGGCCTGTCTGTTGAAGATGTCAGAGAGGTAATGTGATCAGTGGATGCAAAGTGTGAATACTGAGCAGAAATCACTGCAGTCAGGAAAGAAGAGATCATACCTGCTGGGCCGTCGTAAAAGATAGAGAGCGGCCAGTACAGATAAGCTACCTCCTTGGAGCGTGAAGCAGCCTCCTTGATAAGCCAGCATACATCGCCAAGTACCTGGCACTTCTCCACTAAAGCTGCCAGGTCACTATGACCATGAAGGTCAAGACACCGAAACAAGTCGAGGTGGTCCATACCCCAGCCGTCGACATAATGAAAAGAGATAAACAACGGCTTGTTCAATATGCCGGCTATCGGGTTTTCTGCAGATAACCCATGTAAATTCAGCAAAATAAACAACCAAGACGTCTGCTTGTAGTACGTCTGGGTTCTATCTTCCCGGCGCACAAACGTCCTATATGGGTGAAATCTATCTGTCGACCCCTCCAAGAAACTACTGCCGGGAGCGGCTCTTCGACAGGAAATGGATATTGTTGCGCCTCCAAACGAGCGTCCCCTACACGGCTCAAATGTTTCAAGTTCTGCATGAGAGTGTCCTCATTGATAGCAGCAAAGACAGGAGCAGGCGGGTCGGAATCCTTTTCCTTCAAAGCCCGACGCTGGGCCAAATAGTTCTCAGCCTCCCTCTGGTGCTGTGAATAAAGCCTTCTCAGGTGGGCCTCAGGGATGTCAAACACTGGCCCGGGCTGTTGTTTCAGAAAGGAACGCTCGGCCACGTCCCAGAATGCACCTCTACTATCCCTGTAGAAGCTGGTTCGAATGTTCCACCATTTGATATATTCTGATGTTACCCGGGGAACACGGTTGGAAACTGTGGGAACTCTGAAGACTGCACCGTCCTGGCGATGGTAGAAATCCCACCACAACCGGCCATCGCCGACAATGGTGGACCCATGCTTAGCCCGGCTATCCAGGGGAAATTGAGCAACCGTTGTGGGGATATGCTGGTCATAACCAAAGTTCCGCCCAAAGCGGAATGGATAGTATGGTTCCAGAAGGAGCAGGCCACCCTTTCTGAAAACTAAGACACTAGGACGGATGGCCATGGCCCATCTGACCAGCTCCGGCTCCAGGATTGGCCGGGCAGTGTTAACCCCTGAGACAGGATGGATATATGTCTCTACCTCTTCCAGCTTGCACTCTCTCTGAGGATCAATCAAAGGAGCTGAACCTGCTGCCAAGCTCCAGAAATGAATACTGCCAGGGGCATCCACCGGCACCTTTATCAGTCGACCCCTTATCTTGAACAGCTGATCATAGAAAGGACCAGGTTCAGCACTGGCAAACTCAATCATTCGGGGCAATACCGTATCTGCCTGCAAAGTTCTGGGAGCCAACTCAGGAAATAAACTGCAGACCCAGGCGTTGAAAAAATGAAAAGGACCCACGGTCCTCAAAGAACGGGGAGTCCGATGCTTGTACAGATCCCCCAAAGACTTGTATATCAAACACAGGGCCACTGGGCAGAGCGACAGCCTCATCCCCCAGGCCATCTGACAGGCCGGATATATAGCTTCTGGCCGGATGATTGTCTCGTCCCCTTGAGGGAGAGCGAAAGTGCACAGCCAGAATGTGAAGTAAGCCGCACAATGTGTGATGGGGTCTACGCCTGCTGGGTTGGGACCACCGCTGCCTGCACGGCGCAATGAAGATGGCAGCGCCGACTTATAACGAGGAGCCCTTACCTGCTTGCTAGCAGTCGGACCCACGGAAGGGAAGTCGGCATATTTCAAGGGGCCCGTCAAAGAAGTACTGAATCCACTGCCCTACCCGGATCCGCAGCTTACTGCCCTTCTCTCGGGGATGATAACCTTTGGAGGACCCTCTAC
This sequence comes from Amorphophallus konjac, assembly GCA_022559845.1. Taxonomy (NCBI): domain Eukaryota; kingdom Viridiplantae; phylum Streptophyta; class Magnoliopsida; order Alismatales; family Araceae; genus Amorphophallus; species Amorphophallus konjac. The sequence goes on from CM040121.1 coordinate 489,184,466, forward strand.
TGTACGCCAGACAAATGGAGCGATATGCCTTCATCAGGTACCGGTATGAGAAGCCAATGGAATATCTGCCTTCACCATCGGAGCTATCCTTCTCAGAATCTGCCAAGCAGACTTCTTCATACGGCTCGCCGTCAATAGGTAGTCCGGAAAGCTGTGACAGACTCCAGAGGTCAAGAGATGTCTCACCCTCTGCTGTATAGAATATGTTGAATAAGGGGCAGAAGACCTCGAACATCCCACAGCATAACCCTCGGGATATAGGATACCGAAATCGGGAAGCAAAAACACTATGATATACCCCGGCTCTGATCAGCAGAGGGGCATATTCCTTCAGGACAAACTCAGTAAATTCCACGGCTCCTGCTCGAAATAGATGGGCGTCAGTGATCTTGGTATCCCCAAACCAACCAGCGGCCAAATGATACTTGAACTGAATGACCGAACAATTCAGCACAAAAGGCTCTTCGCGGTACCCCCACTTCACTGGCGCCAGGAAGAGACCATAGCCGGGCTTCTCCCTATTGACTCGGCCACTGGCATTATCCCACCGAGCAGGTGTGAACTCCGGGGCCCGGGTCAGCATTTTCTTTTTCGGCTCCAGCTCCGATATGCCAAGGACTGCATCCCAGTCACGCTTCTCCCCGGGAAGATATATAGCCTTCCCGCGATATACTGAGTCTTTCAGGCTGTCTCTCTCAACCAGAATTGCGGCTTCAACTGTACGAGCTATTCGGTAGTTCCGCATTCCACCCACGGTGAAGGTCCGGATAAACGGCAGCAAGTGTTTGTCCTTCGGGAAATCCGGGCGATAATCAGTGCCCCGTCTGAAACATGTTTCCAGGGCAGTGGAGTATACCCGGGATGTTGACACCGTATCGGTATTAGAATCGGATGATTCATCAACGGAAGCGATCTTGTCGTATCTGAAGTCTAAGCTGTGCACGTTCAGCCAGTTTACTGTGGCCCGTGATATATCTGGTTGGGCTGACGAACTTGTTCCGACGGCTCCAGAAGATGTAGCAGCAGAGGCGGAAGCCATTGCAGTGTCTGCAGTCGAAGAAGAAATGTGAATTAAAAGTCCTAAAATAAAAGTCAGTCTTATAAAGATTGTAACATGAGACCCTATGAAAATTTCGGCAGCATCTCCCCTTATTCGGGGTCTGCCCAAAAAGAATAGGGAGTCACCAACCAAGAGGGGGTGATCCCGGAAGCAAAAGGGATTAAATCCCAAAAAAACGTCATACCCGGGACGGGAAGAACTCGTGGCCACCGTCGAGAGGATGAAAACGGCTCGCGCCGAAGAAAAGAAATGGAGGGAAGAAGCTGAAGAAAGAGAAAGGAAGGGTGAGAATGAGAAGAGAAAGGGCCTCGGCGCCCTAAATAGGGGCCCGAGCGACCAGGGTCTCGGCGCGGTGAAATGCGCGCCGAGAAGCCCCAGGCCGAGTGCCCCCTTCGGCCAAAAGGGCGCGCCGAGATCCCCAGGCCGAGAGCCCCCTTCGGCCAGGCGCGCCGGGAAGCTATGCGCGCCGAGAAGCTCCGCGCCGGGAGGTCTTCAGGCGCCGAGAAGCCCTTGCCCCGTGCCGAGAAGCTCCAAAATGCTGAAAATAAATAAGATATGAAGATGGAAAAAAGTGAAAATGAAGAATACGTGTGCAGAATATTGTTGCAACGAGATGATCAGGTCTGAGAACCGGATTGAAGAGAAATTGAGGAAGATGCCCTCGAATAATGAACGTCACCTGCAGGCCCCGTGCCGCCCATTCTGCGCTTACGCCGCCCGCAGGTGGGGGGCATTTGTTGACACCTTGAAAATGAACAAGGGTGAAAGCACAATTGAAAAGAGGATCAGACCAACAGTGAAAGACCAATGATGAAGCCTGTCAACCATTTACCCGGTTGAAGCCTTTGTCGGCCAAGCTGACGCCCGGTGCCGATATCATTCAGACAGCAACACTGATAAAGCAGTAGTCACTCGACTGATGGGACCTCCTAGCACACTTTAATGAGAGCTGTACTACTGCGTCATCCAAGAATCCACAGATGACATGTCAGGGTAAGTCAGATGTCGGCTTATTGACAGATGTGATATGGGATAAAGATGAAGCCGGTACCGGCAGATGAAGATTGTAAAGGCTTTTGCCAAGTCAGATCAATGAAGAAGAATTGTCTCCACAGATTATACGCCCGGCTGAGGTCTTCCCAGACTAAGGCTGATGTCCGATCTCGTCACCATTCAGGTAATGATATTGATAAAATGATACCCGGTTTTGTCATCATTCAGATGGCAATACTGATGAAACCCCTGTCTACGGACTGATGAAAACATATCAATGATATCAATGGAAACTATGTCACCAATACAGGGCCTTCTCTGGTTCTGATGAATATCTATTTAAAGGATTAAGAGAGGCCAAGGCACGTATGAAGCTTAAAAGTCCTAAATGGGCCGGCCAAATGGGCTTCCGAGTGTGGCGCCGAGAACCTCAACAGGAGGCCACTCGGCGCGCCGGGAGCTATTGCGAACGAATGAGGCGCGCCGATTACCATCTGCCGATATGCAAGAAGAACCTGGGTCTATATAAACCCACTTCTTCGAAGAAAGAAGAGAGGCCGAGGAGAGAAGCACCAGAAGAAATAGAAGGGCTTCGAAGAAAAAAAGAGAGATCGAGAGAGATCGAGAGGATAGCCAGAAACCAAAAGGAAAAAGAGAGCCCCAAGAAAAGTGACTCGAAGAAGCGAAGAGATATCTGAGAAGAAAGGAGGAAGAAGAAGCTCCAGGTGGGCTGCTCTGGGGAGGGAGAGGAGTCAATGCTCCGCCCTCCCCCCATGCTTTCCTCTTTTTATTTTCTTTTTCTGATGTAATCTAGCGAGGTTTTCTCGATGTATCAATGTAGCCGGAAGATTCCGGTCTCGATTTCCATCTCTCTGTCTTTCGTTTACCTTCTACGGTCTGTACAGGTTTGGGATGAAGCAATAATATAAAAGATGGGCATGGCTCGTTTGAGCATTTGATCGATTGAAATATCTGTTGTATTTCTCCCCTCCTTGCATCGGCTGTTCTTTTGAATGTCGTTTTGCCCAGATGTTATAGCATTCCGATCCATGTTTCCACCTCCCCTCCCGACCCTGTCCTCTGGTGGAAGACGAAGACGGAGTCTCAACCCTCATACGGTGGGTTATTAGGCTCTGTCCCTCCTCTTCCTCCCCCTCGAATCACGGTTTCCCCGAATATCACAGATGTCTGTCGAGCTCCCATCTCGTTCAGGGTCAGAGACATCAATCTCTTGACCGTCTGAGCAGCAGGTGAGTATAGAAAACGCCATACATCCCATGAGGATTCGATAATGGATGATCTGCCCTTCGACTGATGATGCTAACCCCCGCGTAAACCCCTTCTGCAGTCCAGATCTTGACTCAATCCGAGCCAGAAATCCCAGAAATCTCCTGAGCAGAGTATCGCAGCCAAGACAAAAACCCCTTTTAGCCCCTTCCCGGCGTGGCCATTTCCCCGCCGAGAACTACTCTGCCGAGAGATCCCCTTGCTTTAGCCCCTTCGGCAAAGGCAAACAAAGCCTATCCCAATATAGCCTTCCCGGGCCTCCCGGCGCCGGGTTCCCGACGCGGTCATTACCGCGCCGAGAACCCTTGCGCCGAGAGCATTCCCCCTTGGCCAATAAAACCCACGCCGGGAACCATGCTTCCGGCCACCCCTGCTTTACGTTGTGAATCCCCCATTCCTTGAACCCCGGAGGAAAGCCTTCCTGCTACAGGCCAAGGAACCACATGGATGCCCGCTGAAGTCCGATCAACCAAGCCTTGCATCTTGTCGAAGGATACTCTAGATCATCATATGTGCCTAAGGGATAAACATCATTGGGGATAACTCCCCTGCATAACCTTACGAGCCAGAGAAACTCTGCCACTGCATAAGTTTCAATGGCCTCAAAGGGATATTAAGTTGGTGTTGTGATCACATACACGGGCTAGGGGTCCCATACCCTCCTTATTCTGGCTTTCACCCCGGTACTCTGTGGGTGATCGTCTATTACCCCCTGGCATACGCTAGGTACGGGGGAGGTGCTGCTGAAATCCTCCCAGCCGATGAAAAATAATACTGATGCTGTCCTCTGGGCTCCGTATGGTGATGGTGAAAAGGACCTCTGTGTGGGGCTCTTCCCCTCCAATCCCTTTCAGTTCTCGGCCTCCTTTGAAGCCTATACAACTAAAACCAGTTGAACCCCATCTCTAGTCCCCAGAGCCAATCTACTCTGATATAATTCCCAGAAAACTCTCAAAATCCCAAAAAATAGAGTACCGTAATCAAGCCCTGAAACCCTTAACCCTTTCACCTTCCCGGCGTGCTAATTTCCACGTCGAGAGCTACGCCGCCGAGAGGCTTCCCTCTTCCTTCCCCTTCAGCAAACCGACAAAACCCCCCGGTTAAACCCTGTTCCTTCACAGCCTTCTCGGCCTGTGGCCTCCCGGCGCCGGGTTCCCGGCGCAGCGAGGAGCGCGCCGAGAAGCCTCACGCCGGGAGCTCCCCCCCTTGTTTCTTGCCATTAAAGCCATGCCGAGAGCTCTCCTTTGGCCAATAGAAACCCACGCCGAGACCCTCCTTCTTTGGCCAATGAAACCTAGTCCGAGGCCCTCCTCTGCACTGTCATCATTCAATCCTTTAGTTTCCCTACACACCTGTCTAGGGGATGTTCGGAGACCATCATATGTGCCCTGAGAAGATACAGTAATGGGGAAGACCTCCCCTACAGTCCTCATTTCTGATCCGGATTTCACTGCTACCTTACGAACTCAAAGAACCATGTTATTATATGCGTTCTGATGGGTTCCAAGGGAATATTAACCAATGAGATAGACGCAAGTAACATCCCCGGGCCCGGTGCCCTTCTTATCTGGTCGTCATCCCGGCATCCCGTGGATGATGACCTGTTCTCTCTTGGCATAATCCAAGTTGAGGGGACATGCTGCCGAAATTCATACGTACCCTACCGGGTAAATGTGATATTCTCTCCTAGCCCCGCCGGCCCACGGAGTTATGTCCTTGCACGCTCTCCAATGGTCCCTCGAAGGGGGATATAGATGCGGCACCGCACCCACATGGGACGTGCCATGTCGCGCCGGTCCCTATTCGGACTCCGGGTCTATTATACTCGATCTTTTACGGATCCTACCCTGCCGCTGCATGGGTGGCTTCCTATTCCCACTTGGCATAGTCCAAGATGGCGGGGATATGCCGTCGGATTTGTCCCGTACTTAATAACCCCCCTGCTCTGTCTAGTCCATTTAGCATTCTGCAAATAAATCAACCCCGTCTCTTCTGAGCCTTATCTTCACCGCTGCTTTCCTCCTATTTTGGCGTTTAATCAAGGGTTATCCTTCCTTGGAAGGGCGTAATTAACGTCATAGCCTTTATGGTATGACGGACTTCTAGTCCCGACTCGGACTTCACAATCGACTGACCAAGTCAGATCGAGCGCACAATAAAATCGTCACACACGTGACTGGCACGCCTAATAAATCAATAAATCAAAAATCCAAATAAAAAATATAAATAAATAATACAACGAGATAAAGATAAAGATCCACATTCCACAAGTCTGGCACACCCGGTGGGACTTAGTCTCCCTTCATCTCTACGCCAAAATAGGAGGCCCAGCGGGCCCCCCTCAAATTTCTGATCCTGTGCGCTTTCCTTATTTTCAGGAAGATGACTACTGGACTTATGTCTGTACGCTTCGGCCAACAACCGATCGATATGCATGTGCGAGAGGGTTACCTGGCGGTACCCCTGTCATTCGGAGCAATGCCCCCTGCTGTCGGGCTGCCCAACTGTCTGGGCCTCGTCTTCACCGACCTTCTGCAGGTCAACAACGACGAGCAAGGCACCGCTGCAGGTGCCCCTATGAAGACTACTGGTAAGAAGGCCGGCTTACCGGAGAAGACGACCTTGACGGCCGTCGCCTACTATGTACACCAAGTTCAAAGGAGGGATACGGTTCCCGCTGCTGCCCAGAGGGGAAAGAGAAATAACCGGAGAAGCCGGTATGCTACTGCTGAGCGTCGTCTTTCCAATTCTGGGAAGACAATGATGATGGGAGATGTTAGGGTGAACCTCAACGGTCGCCCAAGAGAAGTCCGGCCGGACAAGATTGTCCCGACTGTCCAAACCGATAACAGGTTCCGCGTTCTGGCCGCTAGGAGGGCCAACTGGGAAGCTGATGAAAGGAAGCCGCTGGTGCCCAAGCCAGCAAAATATAAACAGGTCTGGCGACCAAAGAAGATTCAGAGCTGGGCCCCAGCTCGATATGAGAAGAAGGCTACTGAGGATGCTATTGCCCGCTTCAGGGCAGGAAGTAGAAGAGAAGAAAGAAACTACAGAAGAGATGATGTTGCTGCTTACCCCAAAGCTCTGGGGAGGAGAGATGAAAAAAATGATGAACGAAGAAATCTGATTACTACTCGCCCCGTGATGAGGGGCATAAGATATGAGAAGAAGGGAGACCTTACTGTCACCCATCCCAGGGCCAAAGGCAAAAGATGGCAAAGGAAGAACTATGATGACACTGCCAACTGCTGCCAGGATGGCGATATGGGAATGAGCGAACCAGTCACGGTTGCCATTCCAAGAAGACCAAGAGCCTGTGCCAGACAGGCTGACATATTCAAATATTCCAAAGCCGAGCATTTGAATGCTCAGATGACAAGACTGGCTCATCTGCAGAAAAGCCAGGAAAGATTGATACTCCGACCAGAGCCGCGAAGGCACGATCCAGAGGAGATGAAACAAGTGGTCCAAGACTACTTCCATTACCTGGGGAACCCTGCCCTCGGTCAGCAAAGATTATCCCGTGCTCTGGGCACCGTGGATGAAGAAGAAGGAGAAGCCCTTCAAGAAGTGATGCTCGGAGTCTCCTCCTCCGATTCAAATGATTATGAAGAAGGCCGCAAGGCCGGATATGATAAAGAAGACCTGTATAGGGAAGAAGCTGAAGAAAGAGTATCGGTCTTCGACCGACTCGAATACCCTGACCAGGCAAAAAGAAAAGTTTGCAGGCAGAAGGGAAGAATGCAAATCTTCGCCTGTAACATGGCTGGAATCGCCAGGGGGCAAAATATGCTACCAACTCAGCCAGATGAACTGCTCAGGCTGGCTACCAGACCAGGCCCCGTCACAAGAAGAGGTCAGGCTGCAAAAGATAAGATGAAGAATGATGAGGAAACCCGCAAGATCACCACCATGACAGTCAATGTGGTGACAACAGAAGAAGAAGACAATCCCTTCGTTGATGATGCTGAAGGGACTTCAGAAGATATACAGATCCCATCGACTCTGGATCCCATGATCCAGATGATGTTTAGAAGGTATCAACAAGAGATCAGTGCTCTCAAAAGACAGCTAAATGAGAGGCATGAAGCCACACCGATCTCCAAGCAAGCCGAACCTGTGGGGCAGACTTCCAGCTCAGCAGAAATGGCTGTCCCAACTAATCCCCTTCCAGCTGAAAAGGGCAAAGCTCCGAGCCAGCCTGTTCTGCAGCAAGCAGCAGCTCAGCCCTCTACATCTCAGACGCAGCCCGCCGCACCCACCTTGCGCGCAACTGTGATGACGACTCCCTACAGCCAACAACAAGCTCACTTCTTCCCAGAAGAGATAGATCCAGCCCTAGCCCACAAGCTGATGATTGAAAGAATTGTGGAGATAAAGCTGTATGAGAAGACCAGTGATGGTGTAAGTACCTATGACGTGTACAAAGTACCGTATCCTCCCCAGTATGCTACTAAAAGACTACCCCCAGGCGTCAGTAAGCCGCCGAAATTTGAGAAATTCAACGGCCAGGGCTCTCCCAGGGAGCACATTGCTTACTACACCACAATTATGGGCGACCTGGCAGCTGATGAAGCCTATCTGCTTAAGTTCTTTGGCTCGTCCCTCACTGGGATAGCCTTTGAATGGTATTCAAGCCTGCCCGCTGGATCAGTGGTTGATTGGCCTGATATGCAAAGAAAATTCCACGATAGATTTCATGTCACTGAAAGAGAAATTACAATAGCGGAGCTATATGCAACCAAGCAAAGGCAGGATGAAACAGCACTGGACTACATCAAAAGGTGGAGAAACTTAGCCATGAGATGCCGAAGACCTCCTCATCAGGAAGATGCAGTGCAGATATGTAAACAGAGCCTCAAGAGAGAGGTGCTAGAAAAGATGATCGGTGCAGATGTCAGAACATTCGATCGGCTGAACAATACAGTGACGGAAGTCAAGACGTTCTTGTCCAAGCGCCCGATCGCCAATGCTCCCACTATGCCGAAGGGTAAAACCAATGATCGACGGCCATCACATACTGAGGCTAACGCCGTCGATTTCAGAACCTTCGAGCAACAGAAAGGGAAAAAGGAGGCAGATGAAGCTCCCCTGCCTGAGGGTGCAACAGAAAGAAAAGATAAGGTCTCTCTGAGAGACAGAATGAGAAGGGCTTACTCTTTTCCCAAAGATAAGACATCAGCACTATTTAACTGGGCATATAAGTTCAACAAGGTAACATTGCCCGAACCGAAGAGACCTGCGGATGCAACAAAGAAAGATGATCTGTTGTTCTACCCATTTCACCGTGCGTTGGGGCACGCAATTGAAGATTGTTATGTCTTCAAGGATATTATGGAAGGAATGGTCAAAAAGGGTGAGCTACAGTTGGGTGATTACCAGGTGAAGCCACCTCATCCGCATGAGCCTCCGCCCTGGAGGATGGCCGCCAATGTGATTTCAGTCTATCAGCAGCTGCCTGAGGAAGCCGTTGAAGAATGTACCAGGCATACTTATGAAGCTTGCCTCCTCACCCCACTGAAAGATCAGGAAGGATGGCAGACGAAGCCCATAAAGAACAGGAAAAAGACTCTTGCAGCCAGCACCAGTGGGGCAACTATTTGGGGTGTCACCCCAAGGCCTGAGCTACCTCCAGTAAGGCCAGTATGGCATACAGCTGAGACCGGACCAGTCATCTGGATCCCTACTCACAACTGGAGGAGACAAACTCCCCTACCTGCACATAAAGAAGTAAGTCCTGCAGCCAAGCGTCTACAGCAGTATATCGATGAGCTCGATGAATATGAGCAGAAAAAGCCCAAAAACCTACTGATAAAAGACTGTATACTCTGGGAGCAGCTCGAAGAATTGAAAATTAAAGAGCAACCAGAGGCAGAATAAGAAAAAGCTGAAAATGAGCCCTTCTGGGGGCAAGAGCCAACAAAGCCAAATTCCCAGAAGAAGAAGAGACGGCCCAAGTCCAAAAGGGGAAAGAAAGTCACGACGGTACAATGCAACACCCTGTCGGTACTCTTTTCCTTGCCCGGGGAGAATGATGAGGATGAAGCATCAAATGCCCCGCTGGAAGCCAACCATGCTGAGGCCTCTACCTCAGCCCATGCAACACGTTCTGAGAAAAGATGGGGGCGCCCGCCACTAGCCAATCATAATATTATATTCAGAGGGGAGCAACCCTATTAGATCCCCGAGCCAGAAGTACGAGGTGTCCAGGTTCCTCCCCCTGCCAGCTTGTACCAAGAAAAAGAAGAGGCTCCTTCATTCCTGGAATTCTTGTCCAGTTTGGAAAATGAGTAATTGGCTCACACTGCTTCAGTTGAAAACAATAAATGCCAGCAGACTGCAGTTAGGAAGCAGAAGCAGCATGAAGAAAATAAAATAGTAACCCTCTAGCAGAAACAGGGGTCGTTACTACAGAAGAAGCCTCCCGGGGAACCGATCAAGAGGGTAAAACCGGCACTGGGCAGCAAAGGCCACAGGCACCACATGAACCTCCAAGACCCCGTTGGGTGGAGGAGATGAAGCTGTCTAACGTCCGGGTGGGCAGCCGGATCATGAAAATGCTGAAGAAGCTCCCTACCAGGTTCTCCATCTGGGAAATCCTCTCTCTGAGTGAAGAGGCTCGCCAAGCCATTATTGATGCCTTGCAGTCGCCAGCACAGTATGAAGCACTCTTGACGGAAGTGAATTCTGGTCCATCAGTCACATTCACAGAGGATGATATGCTAATCCCAAATTCCGGCCATAACAGACCGCTGTATATGAGGGGTTCCTTGAACTGTCAGCCGATAAGCAGAATACTGATAGATCCCGGGGCTGCTGTGAACATTCTCCCATACCGCATCTATCAGAAATATTACTTTGATCTGCAGCTCACCAAGGTCAGAGACATGAAGATTGCAGGATTCAACCAAAAGTGTGAGACACCTCTTGGGGTAGCTGATTTTAACCTCACATTGGGAGACCTCACTACAGTGGTACGATTCTATGTGATCGACTCCAACACCACGTATAAGGCCCTGCTGGGAGACCGTGGCTGCATGAATATCAAATAGTGCCATCCACGCTACATCAGTGCATTAAATACTGCCATGAAGGAAAAGAAGAAAGGGTGTTTTCGGACCTGCATCCCTTCGAAGTGTTCGAGTGCCATATGCTCGATGCATCCTACTACACCGAGGTGTCGCAAAACTGCGAAAGGAAAGAGACTGTGGTCATCCAGAAAAAGCCTGAGACAGAGATAAGGAACTGGTCTCCACCGCCACCAAAAGGCTATGTTAAAAAGCATAATGTGTCTCACATCTCTTATGCCGATGACTTTGCTCGGGTTACCCCTCCTAGCGTCCACCCGGATAATGCCGATGAAGAAATGAAGCAAAAGTACACTCAGGTAGAGGTGCCGCAGGGTTTATTTAAACCCATCGTCAGCCTTGAGTACCAAACGGTGCTACCACTGAAGACTATGGAAATCCCTCGCTTCTGCGAGCCTCCTATATATTCTACACCGGGGAGCCAGTCGAAGAAGATGATCAAGACTGTATGGCCCCTGAAGAAGCTGCAAACCGGATGGTACCGATTACAGGCTTGGATTATACTACCCAACGGGTTTCACAAATGTTCTCCAAAATGCAAATGCCATCAATGCAGCCTGCTGCTCAGAAGAAGGCATTCAAGGAACTGTGGGATCCGCCTCGAGATAGTAAAGAACTGAGGAAGATCACTCAACACCCAGGATTGGGTTATACCCTCCAAGAATACCATGAGGCTGAGGTAGACGTCATATCTGTCTCCTACCGGCATGACGATCCTCCCGAGGTAGGATATCACAAATACCCCTCGGAAGATGAAGAAATCATTTATCAATCCATAATGAGCAATGAAGCCCCAGACAACCTGCCAGAAACAGAGACATCTGATGAGACAAAGAAAGCTTGGTGCTGGGAGGACTTATCTTCCAAAGAGGATCTATTCCAGGCTGAAGCAAAATTTGATACGGGAACCCCAGATGAAGATCAAATAGCCAGAGAGCTGGAGGAGTGTCTGGAGTTCGGGCGCATCCTAGAAGAATTCCGGGATCTACAGAATGATGACCTTTCAAGGGAGCCCACATTAGAAGAGCCTCTAAGGACGGAGGGGTCCACTTCTGAACCTCCTGCTGAACCAGTCTCGCCCTCGGAGCAGACTGAACAGGATCCGGTAGTATTGGCCCTATATGATGCGCCAGCATCCGCTGATGACCAGTATGATGAAGCAGAGGAGCATGGAACTGAAGAAGATTATATCCCGGGAGGCTTTATTGATTTGCAAGAAGCCCCGCCCGAAGTCGAAGACGGAGGCCAAGCCACCGTCGATGAGCTGATAGAAATAAATTTGGGGTCCGCAGATGAGCAAAGGCCGACATTCCTCAGCGCACTGCTGGAGCCAGATGTCAGGGAACAATATATACAGTTCTTGACAGAATTCTGAGATTGTTTTGCATGGACATATGATGAAATGCTAGGACTGAGCTCTGATGTGGCACAACACCGATTGGCAATAAACCCAGAGGCTAACCCTGTAAAGCAGCCTTCCAGGAGAATGCGTCCTGAACTGATAAATCAGATTAACAAAGAGGTTGACAAGCTGATTGACGTAGGCTTTGTCGAAGAAAACCAGTATACTACATGGCTGGCCAATATAGTGCCCGTAAAGAAGAAGAACGGGCAGATCAGAATATGTGTCGATTTCCGGGACCTTAATAAGGCCTGCCCGAAAGATGATTTTTCGGTGCCAATCACTGAGGTGATGATCGATGCAACTACTGGCCATGAGGCCCTATCATTTATGGATGGGTCATCCGGATACAATCAGATCTGGATTGCTAAAGAAGACAGAGTGCACACTGCATTCCGCACTCCGAAGGGGATATTTCACTACAAAAGGATGCCGTTCGGCCTCAAGAATGCCGGCGCTACTTACCAAAGAGCTATGACAAAGATCTTTGATGACCTGCTCTTCAAAAAGGTAGAGTGCTACATTGATGATCTGGTGGTAAAAACCAGCAAAAGAGAAGATCATTTGCAAGACCTAAGGATAGTATTCCAGAGGTTGCGCAGGTATGAACTCAAGATGAATCCTATGAAATGCGCCTTTGGCGTGTCCAGTGGAAAATTCCTCGGACTTATTGTCCGACATAGGGGTATTGAAATTGATCCATCCAAGATTAAAGCTATCCAGGAGCTCCCTTCACCAAGGAATCTGCACGAGTTGAGATCCCTACAAGGGCGTCTGGCCTACATCCGACGATTTATATCAAATCTATCGGGAAGATGCCACCCCTTTCACAAACTCATGATGAAAGATGTGCCGTTCCTCTGGGACGATGGCTGTCAGGAAGCCTTTGAGAAGCTGAAGGAATACTTCAAGACCCCTCCGGTGCTGGGGGCACCCTTTAAGGGCAGGCCCTTGATACTGTATATCGCAGCCACATACTGTTCCCTGGGGGCAATGCTGGCACAGATAAATGTGGAATGCAAAGAACAATCCATGTACTACCTAAGTAGGAGGCTGATGAGAACTGAAGAAAGCTACAGCTACATAGAGAAGACCTGCTTGGCACTAGTCTTTGCTGTCAAAAAGCTCCGACACTACATGTTGTCACATGAAATCAGATTGATATCTGCAGCAGATCCACTCAGATACATATTGACTCAGCCAGTACTAAAAGGCCGGTTGGGCAAATGGGCAGTAATTCTGATGGAATTCGATATCACATATATACCCCAGAGGGCAATAAAAGGACAGGCCGTGGCTGATTTCTTCGCGGAGCACCCTGTGCCGGAGAATGATATGTTGGGGACTGAATTACCCGATGATGAAACACTCGAGGCCTGTCAAGCTCAGCCAGTTATGTGGCAACTGTTCTTTGATGGAGCATCCAGAACGGAGACAGATTCCGATGGAAAGACCAGAATACGGGCTGGAGCTGGTATTGTGCTGAAATCACCAGAGGGGGAGGTTGTGCATACTTCCTGTTCTATAAACAAGCCATGCACCAATAATGAAGCCGAATATGAAGCTCTGATAATCGGACTCAATATCAGCCTCAGCATGGGTATCCAAATGCTTCAGGTATTCGGGGATTCGATGTTGATAATAAAGCAAGTCCAAGGGGAGTTCGAAGTGCGGAAGCCAGAACTAAATCCCTATCACCAGAAAGCTGTACGCCTCATGGCAAAGTTCTATCATATTGAACTCAAACATGTGGGCCGTGGACATAATGCCCAGGCTGATGCACTGGCAAAGCTGGCCAGCTCGCTAGCAGTCCCGCCAGATGAAACACTGAACATTGTTGTTATGAACCGGCGGCAAGTCCCCAGTATGCTAGAAGGGTGCCCCGAAGAGGAAGAAGTTGCCACTATCAGCGCAGTACAGGCGTCTGATTGGAGACAGCATTTGCTACAGTGGTTTCTGCACCGACAGCTGCCACAGAAAAGGGAGGAAAAGATGAAACTCTGAGAATCAAAGATTCCTATGAATTCAGAAATGGAACTTTATTCCGAATAATGGCGGATGCACGCAAAAAGATTCTACTCCGCTGCCTGTCCACTGAGGAAGCTTGGCAAGCGATGAAAGAAATACACGCTGGGACAGCAGGTGCCCACCAGGCTGGCCCCAAAATGAAGATAGAAATCAAAAAGCTGGGCTACTATTGGCCTACCATGTTTGAAGACTGCTGTAAATTTGCAAAGTCATGCCAGAAGTGTCAGGAGCATGCTACCGTGCCTAGAAGGCCACCTACAACTCTGCACCCTACAGTTCCTAGCTGGCCATTTGCACAATGGGGAACTGATGTAGTCGGGCCACTGCCGACTTCCTCGGCCGGTCATAAGTACATATTGGCCATGACAGATTACTTCTCCCGATGGGCGGAAGCTGTAGCATTAAGAGAAGTGACTGGTGAACTGGTCGCCAGATTTATCAAGCAGAATATTATCTTCCGGTTCGGGATCCCCAACCGAATAATATCTGATAATGGAAGTCATTTCAGAAATCAGAAAATCTATCGACTTGCCGAGAAGTATAAGATTGAATGGAGAACCTCCACTCCCTACAATCCCCAGGCAAACGGATTGGCAGAAGCTTTTAACAAGACTTTGTGCACCTTGCTAGCCAAGGTTGTCAGTTCTAATAAAAAGGACTGGGAAGAAAAGATGTATGAAGCTCTGTGGGCATACCGCACCGTCTTTAAGACACCTACAGGGTGCTCACCATACTCATTGGTATACGGCTCGGAGGCAGTGGTTCCACTAGAGCTGGAAGTCCCGTCGCTAAGAGTGTCAATCCAATATGGCCTGGCCCGTGGCGAACAAATAAATGCTGAAAGAAGGTTAGAAGAACTGACTGAATTAGAAGGGAAGCGCCTCCAAGCTTAGAAGAATATCCAAATGTATCAGGCCCGCATGGCCACTGCATTCAATAAACTCGTAAGAGGACGAGAATTCAAGAAAGGTGACCTCGTCATGGTCAAGAAAAAACAAGTCATGGCATCCAACCCAAAAGGAAAGCTGAATGCTAATTGGGAAGGTCCTTATGTGATACAAAGGGTCTACGAAGGAGGGGCCTACATAGTTGTTAACCATCGAGGGGAAATTCAATTCTCGCCACTCAACGGTAAACACCTCAAGCTGTATCATGCTGCACAACCAATATTCTCCGAGTAATCGGGTCGAAACACCCTTTCCTTGGATTAGTGGCACTCCACCCTAACCAAGCTACCTTTCTTCGGCTTAGCGGCATCCAGCCCTAGCCGAGATACACCCTTTCCTTGGCTTAGCGGCATCCCGCCCTAGCCGAGATACACCCTTTTCTTGGATTAGTGGCACTCCGCCCTAACCAAGCTACCTTTCTTCGGCTTAGTGGCATCCAGCCCTAGCTGAGATATACCCTTTCCTTGGTCTAGCAGCATCCCGCCCTAGCCGAGCTACACCCTTCCTTGGTATAGCGGCACTCAGCCCTAGCCAAGCCATCCCTCGTCATGATCTAATGGCATTCCGACTTGCCACCCTCCCAAAAAAGAGGGGAAGAGAGAATAAAAGAATGAAAATAAATAAATAAATAAAAAAGATGGGGTTAAAAATAGAGATACCCCGCCGGTCTTGTTCAGATTTTCTGAGCAAGGGCAAAAATGGCTAAAACCCAGCTGTGGTGAAAACCTGAAAGGGCACTTCAGGCAAAATCGGGTACCCCGCCACGTGAAAACCAGAAAGGGCGCGTGGGCAAAAGCAAGAGGGGGCTGGCCCCGGTGAAAACCCGAAAGGGCGCTTGAGTCAGTAACGTGGTGATCCTAAAGAAGCCTCACATCCCGCCATAAACCTCTCGTCAATCGACCGGCACCTTGCCCGATCAACGATCAAACCCACCCAGTATAGACCCTACGTCTGTCCTGATAAAACCCCCATACCTTGTCCAAAGTCCCACCATGGTGAAGTTCACCGTTGATCGATCGGCATCCTGCCCGATCAATGATGAAACCTGTCCAGTTTAGACCATACGTCTATCCTGATGAAACATATGAAATCTTTGCATTGGTATAGACCCAATACCGATGATGAAACCTGCTGTTGATCGATTGGCGCACTGCCCGATCAGTGATGAAACCTATCCAGTTTAGACCTTACGTCTATCCTGATGAAACATAAGAAATCTTTGCATTGGTATAAACCCAATACCGATGATGAAACCTACCTTTGGTTGACGGGCTCACTGTCCGATCGGCAAAGAAATCGCTACGGTTTAGACCTTACGTCTGTTCCGACTAGATCTGCATATCTCTTTACGTCCCGCCGTGATAAAACCTGCTGTTGATCGGTCAGCATCCCGCCCGATCAGCGATGAAATCTGTCCGGGCTAGACCCTACGTCTATCCTGATGAAACATATGAAATCTTTGCATTGGTATAAACCCAATACCGATGATGAAACCTGCTGTTGATCGATTGGCGCACTGCCCGATCAATGATAAAACCTGTCCGGTTTAGACCTTACGTCTATCCTGATGAAACCTATGAAATCCTTGCATTGGTATAAACCCAATACCAATGATGAAACTCGCTGCCGATCGACTGGCACACTGCCCGATCAGCGATGAAAC
This sequence comes from Amorphophallus konjac, assembly GCA_022559845.1. Lineage (NCBI taxonomy): Eukaryota > Viridiplantae > Streptophyta > Magnoliopsida > Alismatales > Araceae > Amorphophallus > Amorphophallus konjac. The sequence continues at coordinate 489,200,934 of CM040121.1, forward strand.
CTGTCCGGGCTAGACCCTACGTCTATCCTGATGAAACACATGAAATCTTTGCATTGGTATAAACCCAATACCGATGATGAAACCTGCTGTTGATCGATTGGCGCACTACCCGATCAATGATAAAACCTGTCCGGTTTAGACCTTACGTCTATCCTGATGAAACCTATGAAATCCTTGCATTGGTATAAACCCAATACCGATGATGAAACTCGCTGTCGATCGACTGGCACACTGCCCGATCAGCGATGAAACCTGTCCAGGCTAGACCCTGCGTCTATCCTGATGAAACACATGAAATCTTTGCATTGGTATAAACCCAATACCGATGATGAAACCTGCTGTTGATCGATTGGCGCACTGCCCGATCAATGATAAAACCTGTCCGGTTTAGACCTTACGTCTATCCTGATGAAACCTATGAAATCCTTGCATTGGTATAAACCCAATACCGATGATGAAACTCGCTGCCGATCGACTGGCACACTGCCCGATCAGCGATGAAACCTGTCCGGGCTAGACCCTACGTCTATCCTGATGAAACACATGAAATATTTGTATTGGTATAAACCCAATACCGATGATGAAACCTGCTGTTGATCGATTGGCGCACTGCCCGATCAATGATAAAACATGTCCGGTTTAGACCTTACGTCTATCCTGATGAAACCTATGAAATCCTTGCATTGGTATAAACCCAATACCGATGATGAAACTCGCTGCCGATCGACTGGCACACTGCCCGATCAGCAATGAAACCTGTCCGGGCTAGACTCTACGTCTATCCTGATGAAACACATGAAATCTTTGCATTGTTATAAACCCAATACCGATGATGAAACCTGCTGTTGATCGAGTGGCGCACTGCCCGATCAATGATAAAATCTGTCCAGTTTAGACCTTACGTCTATCCTGATGAAACATATGAAATCTTTGCATTGGTATAAACCCAATACCGATGATGAAACCTGCTGTTGATCGGTCGGCATCCTGCCCGATCAATGATGAAACCTATCCAGTTTGGACCTTACGTCTATCCTGATGAAGCCTATGAAATCCTTGCATCGGTATATAACCAATACCGATGATAAGAGCAGCTCTGATGAAGCAGCACATCGCCTGATCCATGCTAAAATCCCAATTCAAAATATATATATATATATATATATATATATATATATATATAATAATAAATAAAAAAGGATGGGGTTAAAAATAGAGATACCCCGCCAGACTTGTTCGGATATTCTGAACAAGGGCAAAAATGGCTAAAACCCAGCTGTGGTGAAAACCCGAAAGGGCACTGCAGGCAAAATCGGGTACCCCGCCACGTGAAAACCCGAAAGGGCGCGTGGGCAAAAGCAAGAGGGGGCTGGCTCGGTGAAAACCCGAAAGGGCGCTTGGGTCAGTAATGTGGTAATTCGAAGTTCCAGGCCAACCGGCACGCTGCCTTTACCTCCCCTTCACTGATGAAACCTTCCGTCGGTCAGTTGGCTCCATTCCCCAATGATAAACCCTTCCGGGGTAGACCTTACGTTTACCCTGATGAAATCTACATACCCTCTTTCAAACGTCCCACCGACAATGAAACCCATCACCATTCTGATGAAGCCTGTCCAGCTCAGACCTCACGTCTGTCCTGATGAAGCCTACGCATTTCTTGGCAAGCTCCACCTGCGATAAAACCTGTTGGAATGGACCTTACGTCTTTCCTGACGAGACCTACACCGTCACGTACGTCCCACCGTTGATCGACCGGCACCTCGCCCGATCAATGATGAAATACCCTGTCCGGTTTAGACCTTACGTCTATTCTGATGAAACTCATGAAATCCCTTTGCATCGATATAAACCCAATATCGATGATGAAACCAACTGTTGGTCGATTGGCACCTTGCCCGATCAATGATAATACCCTATCCAGTTTAGACCTAACGTCTATTCTGATGAAACTTATGAAATCCCTTTGCATCGATATAATCCCAATATCGATGATGAAACCAACTGTTGATCGATTGGCACCTTGCCCGATCAATGATAATACCCTATCCAGTTTAGACCTTACGTCTATTCTGATGAAACTCATGAAATCCCTTTGCGTCGATATAAATCCAATATCGATGATGAAACCCGCTATTGATCGACCGGCACCTTGCCCGATCAATGATAAAACCATACCCAGTTTAGACCTTACGTCGATTCTAAAATTCCCCTTGCATCGATATAAGCTCAATATCGATGATGAAGTCAACCGTTGGCTGATCGGTACATCACCCGGCCAATGATACAATCTGGCCAGTTCGTACTTTATGTCCGTTCTGATGAGAACCACATATCCTTTTCAATGTCCCACCTGCAATAGTCTCTACCCAGCCTAGACCATACGTCTACTCTGATGAGACCCCCTCATTTGCATTCCGGCAAATCGTCTCCCTTACGGCACACATGCCAATAGGACGTTTGCTGCCACCAACAAAATTAGGTTCAAGCACCACCACGGATGCCCTCACGCGGTGGAGCGAGTTCCCCATCCTTTCTCTGAAGGGGTGGACGCTCTCCTGCCAAGGTACGAGCCATTCGCATGAGGGATTGTCAAAACCGCTACCCCACCTTCCAAAGTGATAAAACCACATGCAGAATAAGATGGAGACGCATGAAGCCAAGAGATTCCTTTCCATTAAAAAGGGAGTACATAAAGGGCCCCGAGGGGACACCATATCACAAAAGAGAACAAAAAGAAAAAGAAGGGATAGACAATTTATGGCCGCCGGAATATATCCTCGAAGGCCAGAAGACCCACATAAGGAGCGGCCCCCAGCTCATGAAGGCGCGCCTCCTCCTCCTGAAGTCCAATGGACATGTCTTGGAGAGACATCACTCGTCCCTCCAGCGAGGCTACCTCCTCTTCGGACCGCGGCCGGATAAAGGATAATTGCTGCAGTTCGGCTCGAAGTCCAGAGAGCTCCGTCTCCAAGATGGCCATCCGGTCCCGCACAGCTTCTTCCCGCTGAATAGCACCTTGTAGCTCGGCTCGGCGTTCATCAAGCATAAGCGTCAGCTTCCCCAGCTCAGATTTATATTCTGACCTCTGCAGCTTCAACGCCGTTAGCTTATCAACCATGGTCCGTGCTAGGAAGTCTCTCCGATGCACGAATTTCAGTAGAAGCAGCACCCGCTGAACCCATATGTCCAAAGGGCAGCCCATGGCCTGCAAGCCAGCGGTGAAGCGATTGGCGATTTCCTTCAGTTGCAGATACGTCAAGCCAGCCTGGGATTCTACCAGCTGACGTAGCATCTCCAGATGCTGCCAGACAAAGTTGTCAGAGGAAGCGAAGCCGAAGGAGGCAGAGGGGACGACTTCAAAGGTCACCTCGCCATCGATATCTTCCCACAATGCAACGTCCGGCTGAGAGGACGAAGATGGCAGATCTGCTGTAAGGACTGGCCAGTCCTTTTCTGTGCTCTCCTGCTGAGCTGAAGATTCCTTCCCTATCGCTGTATCGAAAGCTATAGCTTGAACATCCACAGGGGGAGAATCGATGAAGGATGGAGCTGCCTCTTCATGAGTCTCTTGAATAGGGGCCTCATCTTCAGCTACTCTTTCTGGTGACAGGGAAGGAGCTGCTATAGGCGGAAAAGGCAGAAGTCCAGTCTCTATAGCCACTATGGCAGGGACTGCTGACTCGGACGCAATTGACATTACTGCAGCCGGTATAAAAGCGGAGCTTCTAGATGGATCGGCTTCAGCTCTGAAATCCGAAGCCCTGATAGGAATGCAACTCTCTCCTGAGGCCCCTAAGTCCAACGATGCTAAATCCGTCGAAGACTGTATCCGCACTGGCACAGGGCGAATGACCTCAGGGACTCCCATGCAAGTTAAAGGCAGAAAAGGGACAATAGCCCAGTTTGTAGAGGAAATGTCCATGATAGCTGCGGTTGTGTCTGAGCTAGCAGTGGCAATGCCCTAAGACCAAAGCAAAGCAACTTTCAGCACTAGATGAAAGAAACAGATGAAGCAACAAACATGGAAAGGAACCCACCTTTGAAGCAGGGTCCACACCCTCGAAGTGGGGTGAAAGAGAAGGAAGCTCCGTAGTCGGAGTGACAAATGGTGGAGTTATGTCGATCTCGGTGTCGAGCCCGGCGAACTCCTCTTGCAACTCCTCCTCAGAAGATAGCACCAGCAGCTTAGCAGGCTGAAAAGGCAGAGCACCTTTTGCAAATACAAGCGGGGCCTCTGATTCAGGAGCATCCCCCTCACTGCCGCTGAAAGTCGCTTCCTCCTCATCAGAGACGGTCTTAGAACTGCCTGAGGATATTTCCACACTAGCTACACGCTGTGGGGCCACCTCTAAAACATGTCGGGATGTAGACCGGGTAATTATGCGCCTGGCCGGAACAGTACTCTGCTTCGACTGAGTCTTGTGACCCTCCTGTGGTTGAAGCAATTCTTTTGTCATCATGGCTTCAGTCTGCTCTTCGCCTGCCACTGCTGCAAAAGAGACCTCTGAGGAATATAGCAAAGAAGACAATGCAAGTATGAAACAGATAAGAAAAAACACACTTACCCTCCGCCTCACTAGCCGGCGTGGGAGAAGGCAACCTGGTCTCCACCACAGAAGGTGCTACAACTGGCTCTTGGGCTGTGCAAAAGGAAGGGGTCAGATTCAAGGACTTCTTTGAAATCCAGCGAAAGAGAATGAAGAATGCAATTGCAGGCTATTGATGTTACCCCGAACCGATGTCTGAGCAGCCTCCCTTTCAGATTCAAACTCATCAAATGAGGGAATATCAGGGAGAGGGGTCCCGGTGTCCATAACTACCGAAGCCGATTGCTGAGCATAAACCTTCTTGGCCTTCCTGGCCTTCCCAACTGCAGCCTTAACTACGGAAGCCTTTCTCTTCTTGCCAGGAGGCAGGGGAGTAGTAGTCGGTGCTGCTGCAGGGATTTCAAAATAAGTAGGCTTCTCAGCCTGCGCAATGATTTTTCTATAAAGCCCCTGTCGCTTTATATCAGGCCTGTCTGTTGAAGATGTCAGAGAGGTAATGTGATCAGTGGATGCAAAGTGTGAATACTGAGCAGAAATCACTGCAGTCAGGAAAGAAGAGATCATACCTGCTGGGCCGTCGTAAAAGATAGAGAGCGGCCAGTACAGATAAGCTACCTCCTTGGAGCGTGAAGCAGCCTCCTTGATAAGCCAGCATACATCGCCAAGTACCTGGCACTTCTCCACTAAAGCTGCCAGGTCACTATGACCATGAAGGTCAAGACACCGAAACAAGTCGAGGTGGTCCATACCCCAGCCGTCGACATAATGAAAAGAGATAAACAACGGCTTGTTCAATATGCCGGCTATCGGGTTTTCTGCAGATAACCCATGTAAATTCAGCAAAATAAACAACCAAGACGTCTGCTTGTAGTACGTCTGGGTTCTATCTTCCCGGCGCACAAACGTCCTATATGGGTGAAATCTATCTGTCGGACCCCTCCAAGAAACTACTGCCGGGAGCGGCTCTTCGACAGGAAATGGATATTGTTGCGCCTCCAAACGAGCGTCCCCTACACGGCTCAAATGTTTCAAGTTCTGCATGAGAGTGTCCTCATTGATAGCAGCAAAGACAGGAGCAGGCGGGTCGGAATCCTTTTCCTTCAAAGCCCGACGCTGGGCCAAATAGTTCTCAGCCTCCCTCTGGTGCTGTGAATAAAGCCTTCTCAGGTGGGCCTCAGGGATGTCAAACACTGGCCCGGGCTGTTGTTTCATAAAGGAACGCTCGGCCACGTCCCAGAATGCACCTCTACTATCCCTGTAGAAGCTGGTTCGAATGTTCCACCATTTGATATATTCTGATGTTACCCGGGGAACACGGTTGGAAACTGTGGGAACTCTGAAGACTGCACCGTCCTGGCGATGGTAGAAATCCCACCACAACCGGCCATCGCCGACAATGGTGGACCCATGCTTAGCCCGGCTATCCAGGGGAAATTGAGCAACCGTTGTGGGGATATGCTGGTCATAACCAAAGTTCCGCCCAAAGCGGAATGGATAGTATGGTTCCAGAAGGAGCAGGCCACCCTTTCTGAAAACTAAGACACTAGGACGGATGGCCATGGCCCATCTGACTAGCTCCGGCTCCAGGATTGGCCGGGCAGTGTTAACCCCTGAGACAGGATGGATATATGTCTCTACCTCTTCCAGCTTGCACTCTCTCTGAGGATCAATCAAAGGAGCTGAACCTGCTGCCAAGCTCCAGAAATGAATACTGCCAGGGGCATCCACCGGCACCTTTATCAGTCGACCCCTTATCTTGAACAGCTGATCATAGAAAGGACCAGGTTCAGCACTGGCAAACTCAATCATTCGGGGCAATACCGTATCTGCCTGCAAAGTTCTGGGAGCCAACTCAGGAAATAAACTGCAGACCCAGGCGTTGAAAAAATGAAAAGGACCCACGGTCCTCAAAGAACGGGGAGTCCGATGCTTGTACAGATCCCCCAAAGACTTGTATATCAAACACAGGGCCACTAGGCAGAGCGACAGCCTCATCCCCCAGGCCATCTGACAGGCCGGATATATAGCTTCTGGCAGGATGATTGTCTCGTCCCCTTGAGGGAGAGCGAAAGTGCACAGCCAGAATGTGAAGTAAGCCGTACAATGTGTGATGGGGTCTACGCCTGCTGGGTTGGGACCACCGCTGCCTGCACGGCGCAATGAAGATGGCAGCGCCGACTTATAACGAGGAGCCCTTACCTGCTTGCTAGCAGTCGGACCCACGGAAGGGAAGTCGGCATATTTCAAGGGCCCGTCAAAGAAGTACTGAATCCACTGCCCTACCCGGATCCGCAGCTTACTACCCTTCTCTCGGGGATGATAACCTTTGGAGGACCCTCTACTGTACGCCAGACAAATGGAGCGATATGCCTTCATCAGGTACCGGTATGAGAAGCCAATGGAATATCTGCCTTCACCATCGGAGCTATCCTTCTCAGAATCTGCCAAGCAGACTTCTTCATACGGCTCGCCGTCAATAGGTAGTCCGGAAAGCTGTGACAGACTCCAGAGGTCAAGAGATGTCTCACCCTCTGCTGTATAGAATATGTTGAATAAGGGGCAGAAGACCTCGAACATCCCACAGCATAACCCTCGGGATATAGGATACCGAAATCGGGAAGCAAAAACACTATGATATACCCCGGCTCTGATCAGCAGAGGGGCATATTCCTTCAGGACAAACTCAGTAAATTCCACGGCTCCTACTCGAAATAGATGGGCGTCAGTGATCTTGGTATCCCCAAACCAACCAGCGGCCAAATGATACTTGAACTGAATGACCAAACAATTCAGCACAAAAGGCTCTTCGCGGTACCCCCACTTCACTGGCGCCAGGAAGAGACCATAGCCGGGCTTCTCCCTATTGACTCGGCCACTGGCATTATCCCACCGAGCAGGTGTGAACTCCGGGGCCCGGGTCAGCATTTTCTTTTCTGGCTCCAGCTCCGATATGCCAAGGACTGCATCCCAGTCACGCTTCTCCCCGGGAAGATATATAGCCTTTCTGTGATATACTGAGTCTTTCAGGCTGTCTCTCTCAACCAGAATTGCGGCTTCAACTGTACGAGCTATTCGGTAGTTCCGCATTCCACCCACGGTGAAGGTCCGGATAAACGGCAGCAAGTGTTTATCCTTCGGGAAATCCGGGCGATAATCAGTGCCCCGTCTGAAACATGTTTTCATGGCAGTGGAGTATACCCGGGATGTTGACACCGTATCGGTATCAGAATCGGATGATTCATCAACGGAAGCGATCTTGTCGTATCCAACATCTAAGCTGTGCACGTTCAGCTAGTTTACTGTGGCCCGTGATATATCTGGTTGGGCTGACGAACTTGTTCCGACGGCTCCAGAAGATGTAGCAGCAGAGCCGGAAGCCATTGCAGTGTCTGCAGTCGAAGAAGAAATGTGAATTAAAAGTCCTAAAATAAAAGTCAGTCTTATAAAGATTGTAACATGAGACCCTATGAAAATTTCGGCAGCATCTCCCCTTATTCGGGGTCTGCCCAAAAAGAATAGGGAGTCACCAACCAAGAGGGGGTGATCCCGGAAGCAAAAGGGATTAAATCCCAAAAAAACGTCATACCCGGGACGGGAAGAACTCGCGGCCACCGCCGAGAGGATGAAAACGGCTCGCGCCGAAGAAAAGAAATGGAGGGAAGAAGCTGAAGAAAGAGAAAGGAAGGGTGAGAATGAGAAGAGAAAGGGCCTCGGCCCCCTAAATAGGGGCCCGAGCGACCAGGGTCTCGGCGCGGTGAAATGCGCGCCGAGAACCCCCAGGCCGAGAGCCCCCTTGGGCCAAAGGGCGCGCCGAGATCCCCAGGCCGAGAGCCCCCTTCGGCCAGGCGCGCCGGGAAGCTATGCGCGCCGAGAAGCTCCGCGCCGGGAGGTCTTCGTGCGCCGAGAAGCCCCTGCCCCGTGCCGAGAAGCTCCAAAATGCTGAAAATAAATAAGATATGAAGATGGGAAAAAGTGAAAATGAAGGATACGTGTGCAGAATATTGTTGCAACGAGATGATCAGGTCTGAGAATCGGATTGAAGAGAAATTGAGGAAGATGCCCTCGAATAATGAACGTCACCTGCAGGCCCCGTGTCACCCATTCTGCGCTTACGCCGCCCGCAGGTGGGGGGCATTTGTTGACACCTTGAAAATGAACAAGGGTGAAAGCACAATTGAAAAGAGGATCAGACCAACAGTGAAAGACCAATGATGAAGCCCGTCAACCATTTACCCGGTTGAAGCCTTTGTCGGCCAAGCTGACGCCCGGTGCCGATATCATTCAGACGGCAACACTGATAAAGCAGCAGTCACTCGACTGATGGGACCTCCTAGCACACTTTAATGAGAGCTGTACTACTGCCTCATCCAAGAATCCACAGATGACATGTCAGGGTAAGTCAGATGTCGGCTTATTGACAGATGTGATATGGGATAAAGATGAAGCCGGTGCCGGCAGATGAAGATTGTAAAGGCTTTTGCCAAGTCAGATCAATGAAGAAGAATTGTCTCCACAGATTATACGCCCGGCTGAGGTTTTCCCAGACTAAGGCTGATGTCTGATCTCGTCACCATTCCGGTAACGATATTGATAAAATGATACCCGATTTTGTCATCATTCAGATGGCAATACTGATGAAACCCCTGTCTACGGACTGATGAAAACATATTAATGATATCAATGGAAGCTATGTCACCAATACAGGGCCTTCTCTGGTTCTGATGAATATCAATTTAAAGGATTAAGAGAGGCCAAGGCACGTACGAAGCTTAAAAGTCCTAAATGGGCCGGCCAAATGGGCTTCCGAGTGTGGCGCCGAGAACCTCAACAGGAGGCCACTCGGCACGCCGGGAGCTATTGCGAATGAATGAGGCGCGCCGATTACCATCTGTCGATATGCAAGAAGAATCTGGGTCTATATAAACCCACTTCTTCGAAGAAAGAAGAGAGGCCGAGGAGAGAAGCACCAGAAGAAATAGAAGGGCTTCGAAGAAAAAAAGAGAGATCGAGAGAGATCGAGAGGATAGCCAGAAACCAAAGGAAAAAGAGAGCCCCAAGAAAAGTGACTCGAAGAAGCGAAGAGATATCTGAGAAGAAAGGAGGAAGAAGAAGCTCCAGGTGGGCTGCTCCGGGGAGGGAGAGGAGTCAATGCTCCGCCCTCCCCCCATGCTTTCCTCTTTTTATTTTCTTTTTCTGATGTAATCTAGCGAGGTTTTCTCGATGTATCAATGTAGCCGGAAGATTTCGGTCTCGATTTCCATCTCTCTGTCTTTCATTTACCTTCTACGATCTGTACAGGTTTGGGATGATGCAATAATATAAAAGATGGGCATGGCTCGTTTGGGCATTTGATCGATTGAAATATCTGCTGTATTTCTCCCCTCCTTGCATCGGCTGTTCTTTTGAATGTCGTTTTGCCCAGATGTTATAGCTTTCCGATCCATGTTTCCACCTCCCCTCCCTAGCCTGTCCTCTGGTGGAAGACGAAGACGGAGTCTCAACCCTCATACGGTGGGTTATTAGGCTCTATCCCTCCTCTTCCTCCCCCTCGAATCACGGTTTCCCCGAATATCACAGATGTCTGTCGAGCTCCCATCTCGTTCAGGGTCAGAGACATCAATCTCTTGACCGTCTGAGCAGCAGGTGAGTATAGAAAACGCCATACATCCCATGAGGATTCGATAATGGATGATCTTCCCTTTGACTGATGATGCTAACCCCCGCGTAAACCCCTTCTGCAGTCCAGATCTTGACTCAATCCGAGCCAGAAATCCCAGAAATCTCCTGAGCAGAGTATCGCAGCCAAGACAAAAACCCCTTTTAGCCCCTTCCCGGCGTGGCCATTTCCCCGCCGAGAACTACTCTGCCGAGAGATCCCCTTGCTTTAGCCCCTTCGGCAAAGGCAAACAAAGCCTATCCCAATATAGCCTTCCCGGGCCTCCCGGCGCCGGGTTCCCGGTGCGGTCATTACCGCGCCGAGAAACCTTGCGCCGAGAGCATTCCCCCTTGGCCAGTAAAACCCACGCCGGGAACCATGCTTCCGGCCATCCCTACTTTACGTTGTGAATCCCCCATTCCTTGAACCCCAGAGGAAAGCCTTCCTGCTACAGGCCAAGGAACCACATGGATGCCCGCTGAAGTCCGATCAACCAAGCCTTGCATCTTGTCGAAGGATATTCTAGATCATCATATGTGCCTAAGGGATAAACATCATTGGGGATAACTCCCCTGCATAACCTTACGAGCCAGAGAAACTCTGCCACTGCATAAGTTTCAATGGCCTCAAAGGGATATTAAGTTGGTGTTGTGATCACATACACGGGCTAGGGGTCCCATACCCCCCTTATTCCGGCTTTCACCCCGGCACTCTGTGGGTGATCATCTATTACCCCCTGGCATACGCTAGGTACGGGGGAGGTGCTGCTGAAATCCTCCCAGCCGATGAAAAATAATACTGAAGCTGTCCTCTGGGCTCCGTATGGTGATGGTGAAAAGGACCTCTGTGTGGGGCTCTTCCTCTCCAATCCCTTTCAGTTCTCGGCCTCCTTTGAAGCCTATACAACTAAAACCAGTTGAACCCCATCTCTAGTCCCCAGAGCCAATCTACTCTGATATAATTCCCAGAAAACTCTCAAAATCCCAAAAAATAGAGTACCGTAATCAAGCCCTGAAACCCTTAACCCTTTCACCTTCCCGGCGTGCTAATTTCCACGCCGAGAGCTACGCCGCCGAGAGGCTTCCCTCTTCCTTCCCCTTCAGCAAACCGACAAAACCCCCCGGTTAAACCCTGTTCCTTCACAGCCTTCTCGGCCTATGGCCTCCCGACCGTTACAAACTTGCAAGTTTCTTGATGAATTAAATGGTCTAATTGATGTTAAAATGGTTCCATTTTCTTCCATGTTGTTCATTATTGATGCCTCTCGCACGTACAAATGCTTATGACTTAATTCGTGTTCATATTTGTTATTGGCTAACCTCTTTCCATGAAGGAATTTATGAACAAAGTCACGCTCTGCCGTTCGTCAAGCAGGTAAGTCAGGTATTGTATCTCATTCCCTTATACCTATAATGCATTACTATATGTTATTTATGATATACTATCTCGAGAACCGGCTGGTCATTCATGTGTTCCAGGATCTAATGTTCCCCTTAAACAAAAATGATGATGATCTAAGTTCACATGTTTAATCGTTGGATAGGCCGTTAGGTTGGAAAAATTCGGGGACGATGGTTCTGTCTTGCACGCCATGGTTGCAGATGGTGTCCTGACCCTGGTTTCTCCAGCTTAGCAATATTATTCTCGAGTATCTTGATATTGTTGTGCATCCCTTGGTTTTGATGATGACAATAGGATATGTTTGATTAATCAAGTTCTATCTTGTTTCATAACAAATACAAGTGGTTTGATTGTTCCTTCAAAGTAATGGACTCATGACTATTTGATGATGACAAACAATGTTTTTGATTAACTCAATATAAATCTGATAGTTCAAGTTACTTCTGATAAGTTAAGTAATTTCAGGTCCACTGAAATCCAAGTGGAATCAACAAATCAGAAGAAGTGTCAAAGGCCGCTTGTCGACCAGGGAAGTGGTTATGGTCGACCAACGAACCCAGCCAGAAACACTTCAAGTCATCCGTCTTCTGCATGTGCCTTGGCTGTCGACCAAAGCCCCACTTCTGGTCGACCACAGAACAGACAGAGCATCAGACAGAACTGACGGCCATCTGGAATTTGCCCCTTGTCGACCAGCGACAAGGCTGTGGTCGACCACGGGGGACGCGAGTGTCAGCCAGAATGAAACCGCCATCAGGACACTGCTCGTTGTCGACCAGGGACAGTGTCATGGTCGACCACGGGTGTTATAGCGTCCAGAACCGAACTCTAACCGAATTCTGTTTTGGTTCCTTAAAACCTGCAGATTGTTGTTGCAGGTTGTTGGGTAGTTCAAATGATGAGATTTCGCACGAGAATCAAGGAGAGAATCTTGCTTAGAAGCGGTCAAACTTATTGTAGTGATCGGATTTAACCTTCTCCCTGCTTTCTAGCAGATTGACGCTCGATCTGGAATTTGAGCGGGAAGAGCTTCAGGCTTGAAAAAGTATCTGCATAAAAAGTAGAAGGCAACTGATCGCGGAGGCAAGCACATAGAGAGAGCATAGAACAGAAGCTAAGAAACACACCTACATCACAGGACGAAGTGGCTCTCCATCAATCAGAAATCTGCAGAAGACTAAAGGCATTCTCATTGCTGCAGAAGGAAGACTGGGCTTGAAGCTGTGCGACCTCCAGCAGCAAAGCAGCTGAAGGCATCCGATTGAAAGTTCTACAGGGAGTCTACTCTTGTTATTTATGTGATTAAGTCCCAGGCTGAATTCTTTACTTTGTTACAAAAGTCTATATTCAGTCCTGTTGCATCATCCCACCTTCTCATCATTTCTATTCATCCTTACACCAAGTGTCAAGCTGTGAGGCAGCGGATTCAAGTTGTGTGTCAGCTGGTACAAGCTGTGTGTCAGCAGGAACAAGCTGTGTGACAGCGGTGTCTTGTGTTTTGGATTGAGATCAGAGGCTCTCATAAGTGAAGCCTTGCTTGAGTTAAGCAAGGGGTGGATGTAAGTCTCGGGAAGAGACTGAACCACCTTAAAAATCCTATCTTGTGGTTTGCTTATGTGTGTGCGTGCTTCTCTATGTGTTTGTTTTCTTCATTGATATCAACATTAGTTCTGTAATTCGTCAATCACCTGCAACTCATTTAGTCAATAGATATTAAATCGAAAAAAGGGGGAAAGATCTATTCACCCCCCCTCTAGATCTATTCAGTCCGTACTCAACACGTGGTATCAGAGCCAGACTCTCCAAAAGTGTGGTCTAACAACCAGGAGAGGCCTGCCGGACTGAACTCTAGAAGTCTAATGGCTGAGGGACACTCAGTAACTAGACCACCATATTTCGATGGAAATGATTTCTCATACTGGAAAAATCGTATGCAGGTGTTCTTGAGAGCACAAGATCATGAGATGTGGAGAGTAGTAAGCCAAGGACCCTACGAGCTGCCCGAAGATGAGGATACCTGGACCAGAGAACAGGTCAGAAAATCAACCATCAACTGGGGAGCCATGAACGTAATGCAATGCGCACTACACCCCACGGAGTTCTCACGAGTTTCACAATGTGCAACGGCCAAGGAAATGTGGGATCGACTAGTAGTAATCTATGAAGGTACTTCAGAGGTAAGGGAGTCAAAAGCAAATATGCTAGTTTCAGAATATGAAATGTTTAGAATGAAAACTGACGAAAATATTTCTGAAATGTATGCTAGACTAGTGCAATTAACGAATAGTTTAAAGAGTCTAGGGAAAACCTACAAGGAACAGGAATTAGTGAGGAAGATCCTAAGATCCCTCACTCCTATGTGGCATACCAAGGCCACAGTAATTGAGGACTCAAAGAACCTCACCACTATGACTGTGGATGAACTAGTGGGATCCCTAATGGCCTATGAGGTCAATCTGAAAAGAAAAGAAGATGAGGGCAAGAAAAAGAACCAGCTCGCCCTAAAAACTAAAATAGGCACCTCTGAACTATCTGACACTGATAACTCATCTAGCACAGGTGAGGAAACTGGTGAGCTAGCCATGTTAACAAGAAAATTCAAAAGGTTTCTGCGAAAGGAAGGTAAGGGATTCAGGAATCCTAAGGGCATGGTAAGAAAGTCATCTCAGTTTAAGTTTGATAAAAATAAAACTTCATCTAACAAACTTGTCTGCTACAACTGCAGGAAACTAGGACACATAAAGGCTGAATGTCCAGAGACTCCTAAGAAATCAAGCTTCAAGTGGAAAGGCAAGCAACCAAAAGCAATGATAAGCACATGGAGCGAGGAGGAGGAAAGCAGTAAGGAGGAAACAACTTCCGAGGAAGAAGAAGGAAACATCTGTTTGATGGCCAAAGGAGATAGAGATGATCTTGAGGTAATCCCTCGGTTTCAAGATTTTTCTAGCTCAGATTGGGAAGAAGTCTACTCAGACTTACTTGATGCATATGAAAGAATTAGAAAGGAAAATAAGAGTTTGAAGAAAAAGCTTAATCAGGTCAATAATGACAGCAACCCATTTGCCAACAGAACTGAACTAGAATTAGAAATCACCACCTTGAAAAATAAGCTGAAACAATACGAGACAGATGAAGAAAATGTCAAAGGGCTGTTAGAAGAAAATGAGTCACTGAAAAACACAATTGATGAGGTAAAATTAAAGACTCAAGAAAGTGAACAGCAAACTAAGGTAACTCAAGAAAGAAACAACTCACTCAAGGAGGAAAACTGTCAACTTCTGAAAGAAATAGAAAGAATCCAGAGTGAACTGAAAAACAAACAGGAAACCTTGGAAAAAATGACTAAAGGTCAAGAAAACTTAAATGCTGTCTTGGGAATAAAAGTAAACTTTCAAAAAGAAGGGTTAGGATACAATCCTACGGCTAAAAAGGAATTCCAAATAAAAACCGTAACTGGGATTGCTGACTCAAAAGGAAAAGGGCCCCTAATCAATCTATATCAAGACAAACAAGAGGATGTAGCTGAATGCTCCTCCAAAAGGAATAATGTCACCAAGGAAGAGAGAAACATTAAAGAGAAAACAGTCAATCAACATAAGCTTAAAAATAATAGACAAGAAACTCAAATTCACAGAAATAACCAAACAAACTAAGTACTAAATCAAGTTAAAGAACATAAATCTGGAAAACAAGGTGTCTGGAGACAGGCTGGTCGACAACCGACCCCTCCTCTGTCGACCAGAGGATCTGCCAGAACAGGCGCTGGCGTCTGGAGAAGCAGTGGTCGACCACAGACATACCAGATGTCGACCAGAGGAACTGCCAGAACAAGCGCTGGCTTCTGGAAAAGCAATGGTCGACCACAGACACACCAGATGTCGACCATGACCAGACACGCAAACAGAAACCACAGATTTTCTCAGGTGAAACAAAATGAAAATTGGAAATCAAAAAGGTGGATTCAGATTAAAGAAACATTAGAACAAAAGCCACCCAATCTGAACAAGTTCAGAGACGAAAAATTAAACTGCTCTAACAAAATCTGGGTTCCCAAAGGATTGTTACAGCAATTTCACAATTTTACAAGTTATCTTGGACCCGGGTACCATTGGGGTCCAAAAATTTCTATGTAATTCATGATGCAGGAATGTCTGGCAGCCATGCACAATAAGTGGTACTTAGATAGTGGTTGCTCAAGACACATGACGGGAGACAAGACCAAGTTCTCCCAACTAAGCTCAAAAGATGGAGGTTATGTGACCTTTGGAGGAAATAACAAAGGTAAGATCATCAGGACAGGTAAAATAGGTAAGAACTCCTCAAACAGTATTGAAAATGTACTGCTGGTAGATGGACTGGAATATAACTTGCTGAGCATCAGTCAGCTTTGCGACAAAGGCCATAAAGTAATATTTGACTCCAAGATCTGCAAGATTATTGAACCAAATTCAGATACAGTCAAGTTTATGGGCCAGAGAGTAAACAATGTCTACATAATAGACTTGGATGATCCAGCCCACTCCAACCTGTGCCTAACCGCCAAGAAAGAGGACCTGACCTGGCTGTGGCACCGAAGGCTAGGGCATGTTAGCTATAGGGTGTTGCATAAACTTGTGAAGAATAAAATGGTTCTTGGTATGCCTGAAATTTCGTTTGCTCAAAATGTCAAAGTATGTGAATCATGTACCCAAGGTAAGCAAACAAGAAAATCATTCAAAGGTAGAACTGAAAGTCAATCTTCTAGACCACTAGAACTTGTGCACATGGACCTTTTTGGCCCAACAAGAACTGCTAGTCTTAGTGGTAAGAGATACGGTTATGTACTAGTTGATGATTTCTCTAGATTCACATGGGTAATATTTCTATCTCATAAAAGTGATGCTTTTTCTGAGTTTCAGGAATTCTACAAAAGAATGAAGCAGGATGGCAAGTCCAAAGTGTGTACAATCATATCTGACCATGGGGGGGAGTTTGAAAATTCTGACTTTGACTTATTCTGCAGAAACAAGGGCATAACCCACAGATTTTCCTCACCAAGGACTCCAGAACAAAATGGAGTTGTGGAGAGAAGGAACCGCACTCTTGTCGAGATGGCTAGAACCATGCTGGTTGAAGCTAAACTTCCAAGGAGATTTTGGGCAGAGGCAGTCAACACAGCATGCTACATTGTAAACCGAGCAATGGTAAGACCGGCTAGTGAAAATACACCATATGAAATGTTCAAAGGTAAGAAACCATCCCTAGCTCATTTTAGAATTTTCGGGTCAAAATGCTTTATTCATAACAATGATAAAAGGGTCTTGGACAAATTTGAACCGAAGAGTGATCCAGGAATATTCTTGGGCTATTCCGACCGATCAAGAGCCTATAGAGTTTTTAACACCAAAGATCAAATTGTTGAAGAATCCCCTCATATTACATTTGATGAAATTAATGATCTTGGCAAAAATGAGCAGGTCAGCAAGGAAGAAGAAGATAGGGAATTTCTAGAAGACAACGAAGAACCAAATGAAGAAGAACAATCTCAGGAAAGAGATCAAGGTATTACTAATGCTCCACCCGAAGGAGAAGGCATCTCAGGTAACAATCTTGAGAACTTAAGACTTCTTAGAGATCATCCCATAGAAAACATCATTGGTGGAATTCATGATCCTAGGAAGACTAGATCTCAGTTAAAAGAAATCAATGAACTAGATCAGCTTGCACTTGTGTCCCAAATAGAGCCCAAATCAGTAGAGGAAGCATTAAAAGATGACTCATGGATAAATGCTATGCATGAAGAACTAAATCAATTTGAAAGAAATCAGGTGTGGAGTCTTGTCCCTAGACCTTCATCTCACCCCGTTATTGGAACCAAGTGGGTCTATAAAAATAAGCTAAGTGAAGAAGGGGTTGTAATGAGAAACAAGGCTCGGCTGGTGGCTAAAGTGTACAACCAGGAATTTGGGGTTGATTTTGAAGAATCATATGCTCCAGTTGCTAGATTAGAAGCCATCAGGATATTGTTAGCCTTTGCAGCATCTCATGGAATCAAACTACAACAAATGGATGTAAAAAGTGCATTTCTAAATGGAATAATAAAAGAAGAAGTCTATGTGGAACAACCCCCTGGATTTGAAAATGATGAACTTGCTAATCATGTTTTCAAATTGCATAAAGCTTTGTATGGATTAAAGCAGGCTCCTCGGGCCTGGTATGAAAGGTTGAGCTCCTTCCTCACCAAGAAGGGATACATAAGAGGTAAAATTGATCAAACATTGTTTTCCAAGACCCAAGGTAAGCATATACTAGTTGTACAAATCTATGTGGATGATATTGTGTTTGGGTCTACCGAAGCTTCTTTATGTACTGAATTTGCAAACTTAATGACCAATGAGTTTGAAATGAGTTTAATGGGTGATTTACAGTTTTTTCTTGGATTGCAGATCGTACAATGTAGAGAAGGATTCTTCATAAATCAATCCAAGTACATAAAGGAGATGTTGAAGAAGTTTGGCATGGAAAGCTGCAAACCAATCGAGTCACCCATGGGTACAAATGCAACATTGGAAGCTGATGTAAAAGGTAACATGGTAGATGCCAAGAAATACAGAGGTATGATTGGGTCCCTGCTATATTTAACTGCTTCAAGGCCAGATATTCAGTTTAGTGTATGCATGTGTGCTAGATATCAGTCTAGCCCTAGAGAATCACATTTAGGGGCTGTCAAGCGTATCCTTCGATACCTTGCCGGCACCCAAGAATTGGGTTTATGGTATCCTACATACTGAAAACTAGATTTGATTTCATATTCAGATGCTGATTATGCTGGTTGCAAAACTGATAGGAATAGTACTAGTGGTTATTGTCAAATATTAGGTGGATGTTTAATATCATGGGCTTCTAAAAAGCAGCATTCTGTGGCACTCTCCACTGCTGAGGCTGAGTATGTCGCAGTAGGGAGCTATGGTACACAGGTTATGTGGATAAAACATCAACTCCAAGACTACAATGTAGATCTTGGATGTGCACCTATTTTCTGTGACAACACTAGTGCTATTAATTTGTCTAAAAACCCCATTCAACACTCTAGGACAAAACACATTGAGATCCGTCATCACTTTCTAAGAGATGAGGTCTCCAAAGGAAATTTCATGCTTCATTTTGTAGAAACTGAAAAACAACTGGCAGACATTTTCACAAAACCCCTTAACAATGACAGATTTTCAACTCTAAGAAGGGAGTTAGGAATTTGTAGAATTTCTCCTGAAAATTCTTGAAATAATCATATTCATGTGTTCACTGTATAGATTCTGTCATTTCTGTACTAAGTTATGTCAACTAGGTCTCTAGTACTGGTCAAGTTTTGAGTTTGGAGGTCTAGTGTCGGTTGCTACTTCAGCAAGTTCTACAGAATCCTGGTTCTACTACGGATTATCTCTTGTGGTCGACCACAGACAAGGCGCTGGTCGACCAAGGCATCAGGACAGGAAATAGTTGGTTCTGTGACTTCGCAGCTGTCGACCACAGGCGGTCCCATGGTCGACAACAGAATTGTCAGAAAGCAGACCACAGGTGACTACTCATTAGGCAGCTTCTGTGACAGCACAGAGGTCGACCAAAGGCAACTCTATGGTCGACAGAGGATCTGAACAAGGGAAAATGGATCTAAAAAGGCTGCTGGCTCTGCTAGGAAATCCTCTGAACTAAGTGAACTTTTGTGCTCAGATTCTTCACTCATTCATCCTTATCCATACTTCCCATCCCTTGTGTCTCTATATCTCCTCATGGCCAACATTTTTTTATCTTCAGCAAGGACTCACAAATTGAGGGGGAGAAAAAGTGTAAACTCATTCCTTGATAAAACATTGAAAAACCTAACCATTTCTTTCAATAAAATCACCAAGGTAATCATTAAGAGTAGAGGTTGAGTGTAGTAATGAGAATTTGAACTGTACTACTGCAATAAATTCAAACCATAACTATGACTCTGTCACAAGATTTTGAGGACTTATGATTTTTAGTAATGAGACTGTTTCTCTACCTGTGTCTGTGTTGGACAGTAAAAATAAACTCAAATATAACATGTATGTACATGGAATACGCCATAATTCTGCCTTCTTGGTAGAGCAATGGATTGAGTTCTGAGAAACTACTGTTCTCCATCTCAAAGCAAAAAATTGGCTGAAAAATAGATGGGAGACAAGTGTGTCATGAAGATCCAATCTAACTCTGCTGCTTTCAAAAATATTGATTGGGCATACTGAGTAACTGGGGATATTGGCGTCTGATAAACGTATATCCTCACGGATAAAAGGTGTGTCCCAGTCATTAGTGGAATGGTTAGGCATGCTAAGTAGCCGGGGTTTCTGGCGTGTAAAAAGCGTGTCTCCTCGTGTAGAAAAGCATGTGATAAACCTGACCACAGCTCTCAAATGATTCAAAAAGAAAAATTTAAAGTTATCACAAAGGCAGAGAAAATGGTTGACCTAAAGCATAGCATGCAAATAAAAGTACAAAACACTGTTCAGCTAGCATAGTTAGTAAAATTATCTCTTGAAATATATTATAAGTTCAAGGAGCCATGTGTAAGAAATTGGATATGGGGAGTCAATTTATTGGTGCAATACTTTCAAATTCATTGAACCACAAGACCCACTCTATTTGGTCACAAGGTGGTCTTTGCATAAGGGTGGAAAGGTTCCATAAGTGTTCTATTAAAGAAAGGGAGTACACTTTAATATCTTCCAAAAATTTGAGTTATGCTGATTAAATCCTGACCGCTCGTTTTCTGCATCGTGATGGTTCCACCTACCCAAGCTCCATCTCATTCTGTTCCACCTACCTCCACCCCATCTACTTCTGCTCCACCACCATCCTTCACCTCCAACACTGAGTCTCACGGAGTGCTTCTCCAGATAGCATCTCAGTTGTCCTCTCTCACCACTCAATTCCAATCCTTTCAAGAGAATATGAATGCTGCCACCGGGCGCCTGGAGCAGAAAGTCCAAAGGCTGGAACAACAGATGGAGGCCAGGTTCATCAAGCAAAAGGAACACACTGACCATGCTAGTTCTCGGTTCAACAGACTAGTTGGCACCTTAGGTCAAGTGTCAGAAGAAATGGGAAACCGCATAGAGTTCACAACCAAGCAGAATGAAAAGTATCACAATGCTACTATCTCCGAGATCCAGAAGCTCAGACTCTCTTATGCCCACATTGTTGACAAGCTGGATCGCATGGAAGAGAACGTGAAGCCAGAGACTTCCTCATCCTCCTCAGAGGGATTGTTTAAATGATCTTCTTTTTGCTGTTGACAAAGGGGGAGATAGGACTTTATGTGTCATTGTGTGTCTAGTTGTGTGTCTAGATGTGTGTCTAGATGTCAAGTTTACTTTGTCTACGTGTCCTTAGTGTCTTTATCCTTTTTGAGTCACTCATGTAATTAGTGTTATAGTTTTTGAAAGGCACATCAAACGAATTGTCTGAATGAAATCTGTGCTATGATAGCCTTGAATGCAATATCAAATGAATTCTATAATCTGTTGTTTGTCACAATGACTCATGGTTGTCATCATCAAAAAGGGGGAGAATGTTGTGCATCCCTTGGTTTTGATGATGACAATAGGATATGTTTGATTAATCAAGTTCTATCTTGTTTCATAACAAATACAAGTGGTTTGATTGTTCCTTCAAAGTAATGGACTCATGACTATTTGATGATGACAAACAATGTTTTTGATTAACTCAATATAAATCTGATAGTTCAAGTTACTTCTGATAAGTTAAGTAATTTCAGGTCCACTGAAATCCAAGTGGAATCAACAAATCAGAAGAAGTGTCAAAGGCCGCTTGTCGACCAGGGAAGTGGTTATGGTCGACCAACGAACCCAGCCAGAAACACTTCAAGTCATCCGTCTTCTGCATGTGCCTTGGCTGTCGACCAAAGCCCCACTTCTGGTCGACCACAGAACAGACAGAGCATCAGACAGAACTGACGGCCATCTGGAATTTGCCCCTTGTCGACCAGCGACAAGGCTGTGGTCGACCACGGGGGACGCGAGTGTCAGCCAGAATGAAACCGCCATCAGGACACTGCTCGTTGTCGACCAGGGACAGTGTCATGGTCGACCACGGGTGTTATAGCGTCCAGAACCGAACTCTAACCGAATTCTGTTTTGGTTCCTTAAAACCTACAGATTGTTGTTGCAGGTTGTTGGGTAGTTCAAATGATGAGATTCCGCATGGGAATCAAGGAGAGAATCTTGCTTAGAAGCGGTCAAACTTATTGTAGTGATCGGATTTAACCTTCTCCCTGCTTTCTAGCAGATTGACGCTCGATCTGGAATTTGAGCGGGAAGAGCTTCAGGCTTGAAAAAGTATCTGCATAAAAAGTAGAAGGCAACTGATCGCGGAGGCAAGCACACGGAGAGAGCATAGAACAGAAGCTAAGAAACACACCTACATCACAGGACGAAGTGGCTCTCCATCAATCAGAAATCTGCAGAAGACTAAAGGCATTCTCATTGCTGCAGAAGGAAGACTGGGCTTGAAGCTGTGCGACCTCCAGCAGCAAAGCAGCTGAAGGCATCCGATTGAAAGTTCTACAGGGAGTCTACTCTTGTTATTTATGTGATTAAGTCCCAGGCTGAATTCTTTACTTTGTTACAAAAGTCTATATTCAGTCCTGTTGCATCATCCCACCTTCTCATCATTTCTATTCATCCTTACACCAAGTGTCAAGCTGTGAGGCAGCGGATTCAAGTTGTGTGTCAGCTGGTACAAGCTGTGTGTCAGGAGGAACAAGCTGTGTGACAGCGGTGTCTTGTGTTTTGGATTGAGATCAGAGGCTCTCATAAGTGAAGCCTTGCTTGAGTTAAGCAAGGGGTGGATGTAAGTCTCGGGAAGAGACTGAACCACCTTAAAAATCCTATCTTGTGGTTTGCTTATGTGTGTGCGTGCTTCTCTATGTGTTTGTTTTCTTCATTGATATCAACATTAGTTCTGTAATTCGTCAATCACCTGCAACTCATTTAGTCAATAGATATTAAATTGAAAAAAGGGGGAAATATCTATTCACCCCCCCTCTAGATCTATTCAGTCCGTACTCAACAGATATTTCATCTTTCTTTGCATTTGTTTTAAAGATTTCTTTTTCTTTAGCCCAACATGCATCATACGCATCTTTTGAGCATTCATGTGCTTCATCTGTTCAAGGTAGATCGATGATGGTGAATAGCTGTGTTCTTGATCTCAAATGAGGAGAATTATTCCACTCTGAATTAGAAGGTTTCCTTTGATCTCGTCGCTCGATTTGGTTGGCTGAAGATTCCTGTCTGGAGTTTAGTCAGTTCTCTTTCCTTTCCGTTGCCTCCGGCGGCTAGCCGTGTTTCCTTTCCTTAGTTGTTAGTTCCTCCAGACATGCGTCCTTTGGTTGGCTATTTCCTTGTGATCAGTTCGAAGTTTTTCTAGAAAATTCCTATCGCTTGTTGGTCAAAGAATGGGTGTCGTTTTACCTTAACGCCCACTTTTTGATCCACTCCACTTCACTTCCGCTTCATCTCCATGTTCCATTTCATTTTCGCTTCACCACCGCTCACTCCCCCTGCAAAGAGGACGTTAAGGAGGGGCATCTGTTGACACCTTTTTTATGACCAATAAGTCAGGTCATCTCTTTATTCATTATATATGATGCTCCGAGTTGTTCACTCTTCATCGAGTCTCTTTGTTTAGTTGAAGATCATTTCTTGGGTCTTGACTCCTTGATCGGATGTGGCTCTTTGTGGCATTTCATTTTGACTAAAGCTTAGCAAAACCTTCATTCCTTCTTTTGAAATTCATTGTTAATAACGGTCTGTCCTAGGCGCGTTTCTTCCTTCTAACGGATGGGTCCTGGGCCGTTACTCCTTGAAGAGTCCTGAAGCTTGAGGTCTTGTTCCAAAGCTTATCCTTTGGCCTATATATAGAATATAACGGTCTGTCGTGCAGCCGTTGTTTCATTGTGACGCCCCATGCCTTGGCCGTTGCTTTCTTTACAGAGTCCTATTGTTTTGATCTTC
This sequence comes from Amorphophallus konjac, assembly GCA_022559845.1. Lineage (NCBI taxonomy): Eukaryota > Viridiplantae > Streptophyta > Magnoliopsida > Alismatales > Araceae > Amorphophallus > Amorphophallus konjac. The sequence continues at coordinate 489,224,576 of CM040121.1, forward strand.
TTCCTGTTGATCTTATCTCTTTGGGATAAGTTTGAAAGTAACGGATGTTCCTTGATGCGTTATTTCACTGTGGCGGTCTGTCGTGCAGCCGTTACTTCCTTCAGAGAGTCCTAGCAGTTCAGGCCTTTTCTCTGCTACTCCGTGGTCGAGATAAGAACTTGGATTGATGATATCTCTTCCAAGTCTGATCCTCAGGACCTTCTGTTTGATTCTATGGACTCTTGGTGATATTATCTTCAAGGATTTGCTAAGAGTTATCCCTTTATCTTGCTGGATTTTCCTCTGCTCGACCTGAGGGTTTGAGGGTCTATAAATAGAACCCTTGACTTCATGCTCAAAGGAAATTCTGGAGCTTGCGACGAAGCACTGCCGCATTTTAGAGTCACGTTTGATCAAGGAGAAGTGCTTCTCACGTTCGTTTGCTGCTTGGTGAAGGGAGTATATGTTCCTCTTGGTTCCAAAGTTCATATTTGCATATTGAATTCCTTTTCCATCTCCCTTTCATCATAAACATTATTTCTCTCCTTTCTCCACGTTTTTCACTGGTTTTCATCATCTAAACTTCCTCCCAATCTTTTAAAACGCCCAGAGGGGTTAAAAAACCAAAACTTCCCGGTACTTCCCTTTCCTTTTGATGATATTGTGTTTATTGAAGAATTGATGCTATATTGTCTAAAGGGCTAATTTGGGTTGTTTTCTTTTGCTTTCCACGTCTTTGGCAGGTTTATAGGTCCACCAGTACGAGGACCAAGTCTTCTAGCCGGCTGGAAGAGTTGGAGTTAAAAGGATTCACGCTTTGCTACTGCAGGTTATTTGACGGTCTTGTGCAGGCGTGTCAGATTCTTCCAGCGGTCTATCGAGCGACCGTCACTTCCAAGTGACGCACAGGGTTCTGACCGTTACTTTCAACTGACCTACAGGTTTCTTTGATCTTTCCTCTCCCGTGAGCGGGTGCTTCATCCACCTATTTCCAAGGTATTTTCAGGTCTTTGGCTTGTTTTTACTTTGGTGGCGATCACATCTTTCTTAAGTATTGGGCATTAGCTTTCTCTTTCGCATCTCACATCTTTTATTTCCTTGCTTGTTCCACCCCTTGCGGTGTGTTTCTATTTACTCCTTGCTCCACGCCCCGACGTGTGTTTTTCCTTTATTCCTTAGCTTAGTTTGGTTGAGATAGCATGCCCATGCTACAGCTTGCTTTGGTTGCCTAGGTTCATGATCACATGTTCATAGGCTGAGTGCAGATCTTTGATTATTTGCTTGTCATCTTGCTACATATCATCATTAAGACCCCAAGAAAAAGAAGATAGAGAAGCAAAATAAAATCAACAGACCTGAGGCTTTAGCAGTCCGAGAGGACCCTTGCGTATTGATTTTCTTAAGCTTTTGCACTTCAATAGGCCGCATTCTTTTTGTCATTCAGGCGTGATTGCCATTGATAATATTTCGGGTGCCAACAAATGTCCCCCAGCCGTGGGTGTCGCGAGCGAGGAACGAGCGACGCGGGACCGGTAGATGTACTTTGACTGAGCATACTCTTCACTTGGTCAGTACAGACCATTGATTTGATGCAGTCGAGGTGCCGTTCAAACGGCGTGGCTTCATAATGGCCTTAAAATGGCGCGAAGATGGCAATTGGCCTTAAACGGCACGGCCGTGGTAGTGCCGTCAAAATGGCGCGGCCTTTCATTTGTTAATCCGGCGCCCACAATGGATAAACCGGCGTGAGAAGACGCAAAAAAGGCGTGTCTCACCCCCGCGCCAGATTAGCCATTCGAAACGGGTTATAAAACCCTGTTTGTCCTTCTCTTTCTTCTCATTTCAATTCATTCCAAACCCTAGCTTCTCCTCTTCTTCTCCTTCATGCTCGTGGCGATGGCCCCCCCTCCCCCTTCGACGAAGACAGTGGCGGTGGGATTTTGGTGAGGGCGAAGTCCATTTTTTTTATTCATGGGATTCAAACCCCCTCTCCAGGTCCCGGGAGGCTTATAGTAGGCTGGTCCTCGGAGCTACACCCCTGTGTGTCCTATTCGGCCTCGGTGTGACACCCATTGCCTATTTCAGGGACCATCTCTTAATGGACATGTTCTCACTTTCTTCTGGCAAGTCCCCAGGCTGGGGAGACTCTGCCAAAATTTTGTCAGAATTTTTTGTTTCAAACAACTCTTTTCTGACCTTGTCTATTTTCTTTTGTGTTTCCTTTGATGCAGATACCATGGCATATGATACTTCCTCCTCTTCCCATGCTGTGGTGACTTGTAGGGATATTGACTCTTTGGACAGAGGCCATGATCAGTTGGCCATAGCTACAGAGTCCTCTGATTCAGACACCGACACGGTGGACACTAGCCGTCTGTTAATCATCGGAAGTGACTCCTTCAAGTATGATCGCCGTGACGGCTACAGATTGGACCATCCTTAGGACAAGCATCTGATGCCCTTCCTGAAGCGATTCAATCTTCAGGGAAAGTGGGACTTGCTCCTCGTTCGGAAGGCTAAGCAGGCGTTACTTGCCGAATGTGACAGTTTGACGGACTTCATTGTGCGAGGGAGACCCATATACTTGCCGGGAGAGCCCAGGAAGTGGAATGCTGTGCTTGGGCTCTGGGAGCTTACCCCGTAAGACGGGCCGTTGACTAGAGCCCCTGAATTCATACTGGCCCGATGGAATGAGACTGAAGGCCATGTGGACTGGGAGAAACCATCTTTTGGTTTATTCTTAGCCCCGCTAAAATGGGGATACAAAGAGGAGCCCTTCTTGCTAGATTGCTTAGCCGTGCGCTTCAAGCACCATATTTCTGTAGGCTGGTTTGCCGACTTGAAGGTTACTGACACCCAAGCCTTCCGAGCCGGAGCAGTGGAGTTCACCGATTATGTTCTGCAGCACTATGCTCCTATCTTGATCAAGGCAGGTGTATACCATAGTGTATATGCATCAAGGTATTGCTACCCCATCTCCAAGGGTTTATGTTGCGGTATGATTGAGGTGTTCTGTCCCGAATACAACACCTTCTATACCTCAGAAGGAGAGACATCGCTGGACCTTTGGAGTCTCTCTCAACTAAGCGGCCTCCTGATTGACGGTGAGCCGTATGAGGAAGTCTGTTGGCCGGACTGGCTGAAGGATCAGACGGACGGTGAAGGGCGATACTTGACTGGTTTCGCCTACCGCTATCTAATGAAAGCATATCGTACTATCTGCGGCTCCTCATACGATACCCTGGATGCACGCAAGCCTGGAGAAAAGAGGCACGTGAGGATGGGCACATGGCTCCAGTATTTCTTCATAGGGGAGCAGAAATACGAACACTCCCCTTCGATAGCACCGGCTCCTGTTCAACGGAAGAAGAGGGTTCATCGACAAACTGCTCTACCTTCCTCACTACAGGAAGGCCAACGGGGAGGACCTAATCCTACTGGGGTCGATGCAGTCACCCATTGTGTTGTGTATTTGACTTATTGGATTTGCTCCTTCGCTCTTCCACAGGGTTACGAGATTGTGATCTGGGCGGAGGAAATTTACCCTACCTGTCTGATGGCATGGGGCATGAAGCTCTCGTTGTGCCCGGTTGCACTATGCTTAGTATATAAAATGTTGGGGGACTTGCATCGATCTCGTCTTCCCACGAATCTGCGGAGGGTTGGTCCATTGTAGTTTTTCAATGCCTGGGTTTGCATCCTATTCCCGGAAGTTGCCCCTCAGTCGCTCAAGTCGGCATAGCTAGTTCCAAGGATGATAGAGTTTGCAAGCGCCGAACCGACCCAGACGGTGGACCAGCTCTTTGCCATCCGGGGAAAACTGACTAAAGTTCTGATGGATGCGCCCGAAGTTTTGCATTTTTGGAGCTTGGCTGCCCACTCAAGTCCATTAGCGAACAAGATGCGGGAGTGCCGCCTTCATGAAACAGAAGAGTATGTTCACACCATTTCTAGTGCCAGGTGCACAAGGCCAATTTTGGAGTCAGAGCTAATCGAATAGGCGCTATCAATAAGGTCGAGCATCTTGGTTTTCCGTAAGAGCGAGATTTTATGGCTGGAGCCTTACTACCTATTCCGATTCAGTCGAAATTTTGGTTATGATCAACACATCCCTGCTTCCTCCACACAGTTTGCGCTTAGCCAGGTATCGAACGATGAGGCTAATATATGGTGGGACTATTTTCATCGCCAAGAGGCGGTTTCATTCAAAGTTCCGACCCCTGCACGCTTTCCCCGTGTGACTTCAGAATATATCAAATGGTGGAATGCGCACACAGGCTTTTATAGGAACTCGAGAAGAGAATGTCGGGCCATTGCTGAACGCTGATTCTTGGACCCTCAGCCAGTGACCTTGGCCTGTATTATCATCTATCCTCTCGCGGCCATTTAGACTTGGCGTCGCTGGCCAAATAATGTGAGGTGATAGGAGATATTTGCTGGCTGATTTACGAGGCTGCTTCGAGAGACAAAGAACCCTCATTGTTTTACTGGCCTCTCTCCCCTCTATACACGGGGCCGGTAGATATTTTTCATTCTTTGCTTTCAGCTTTTGGTTCCCCTCTTGTTGTAGTGTATGTCATTCTTTTTCACACTTTCATATGTGCAGTTCGGCTCACTTCGAAGGAGACCAGGCACTTTAGGGAGCTGATTATAAAGGCTCAAAAGCCAACATATTTTGAAGCCCCAGAGGTGGTTCCGACCACGACACCTCTTTCTCCTGGTGATTCGCGCAAGCGAACGAGGTCTCAGGTAAGGGAGGCGGTCACTCGAGCGAAGCGGGCCCGTCGGAAGAAGACCGTAGACTCGAAACTGGCAATTGTTTCTCAAGCCGTGGTCTCGTTTAAAGAATTTGAGGCTTCTCATGTGTCGGCATGCGCAACCCAGGGTATATCTTTCATTCTGCACCTTGCCTCCACTTTGGTCGTATAGGCTAATTCTTATTTTACAGGTGCAGCTACTTCATCTGCAATGGCTGCGCAAGAGGCTGCCATCCATGCGGGAGCTGAAGAGAGAAGAGATAGAGTGCCAATAGCTCCCCTTGAATAAAATTTGCCTTCTCCCACACCCAACCATGAGATGGAAGGTAGTCCATGGTCTGTCCTCTAAGGATTTCCACAATTTATCACACCCTAGGCTCACATGAGTGCTTCCTGTTTTAGCTTCAGTCAAGATCCGATCGCCTTCTCCCCCTGTCGTGGAGTCGACCGAGGGAACTTTTGCTAAGCTGGGGATCATTTCAGGGAGTCAACCAACTCCCAAAGTTCATTTGCCTGTCGACCCTACTGTAGAGCCGGCTGAGCAGGCTTCTATTGTGCAAGATGCTCATGCTGCAAGTCACCCTCCTGAGGAGCCGTCTTTTTCAAAGGGAAAAAGCTCGGCGCTGGAACAGGTGTGGACGTCAAAAAATGATGATGATCATACGACATGCACGTCTCAGCACTCGAGAGCGAGTCGAAGATGGAAAGGCCGAATAAACCCTGTGCCTCCTCCAAGCAGGACGAATACCTACCCGGTGCTCCGTCACCCGACAAAGAATCCCCTCGTGTTGAAGAGACAGCCCCGGCTCTCCAGTCGGCATTGCCAAAGGCTGAATCAAAAGAAACTCGGGAATTCGAACACGTGTTCGGCACGCGTCGGGGATCACTCGAAGTTCCAAATCGGGATGCAGAGGCCCTGAACTAAACACCCCGACGGCGGTGCATTACGACTAAAGCAATACAGGAGGATAAGCATCCATCCGAATAGCCGCGAAGTCGAGACGAAGTCTAAACCGGCGCGCCCTTATATGGTCTTTAAACCAGCGCGCCCCTTCCAATAGCCTTAAACCGGCGCGCCCCTTCCAATAGCCTTAAACCGGCGCGCCCTTTACAAGATGCTAGTCCGGCGCGCCCCGTGAACTCCCTTGCTTTATGTTAAAACGGCATGCTCCCGTTGAAGGGTCACCCCTTTGAATGCACTAAACCGGCGCGCCCATCTTGGAGTGCTAATACGGCGCGCTTAGTTTAGAAACAAGCCTTTCTCTGAGGACTTTTTCCGACGTGCAGTGAAGCCATCCCGTCATCAATGCGGTCCCCTGTTTCCTGGGAACGGCATGATGACGAACAAGCCCAAAATGGTTAAAGCTCCCACTTCGATCCGGCGGGCAACCGAGCATATGCCGTGAATGGAAGTTCTCGAGCCCTGCACCGTCGAATGCTCAATCCGTGGAGCGGCCGGCCATTCTTCAGCAAATGATGATAGCAACGTGGCTCGCGGTGGATGTGCCAGCGGAGGAGGAGGCTATGCCTCTGCCCCCCCCCCTCCCGATCACACCATAGCCTCGCCGGAGGCGACGTCGACAGCAGTAGCAGGGCAACGTCACCAACGTCAGCAGCAGCAGTGGTGGTTGCGGGAAACAAGGAACCAACGGAAGGAAGAAGAATCCAGAGGGCATCCCTCCAAAATAGGGCCTCCGGCCCCTATAAAAGGAGCGCCCAGGTGAAGCTTAAAGGGGTTGGGGGAAAAGTTGGAAGGTTGGAGGGGGAGAAACTCCTTGAAGCCCGAAGCCAGTGTTCCTCTGAGAGCGAAGTGAAGTGAGAAAGGAGAGAGCAAAGAGTGAGGTGAGGGAGATACAGATCTCCCCTCCCCCCCCCCTTGTTTCCTTTTCTTTCCTCCGATGTATTCTTTCCTTTGGTTCTTTCTTTAGATGCATGAAGAGCCCATGTATTTGCACCCCTTCGTGGTGAAATGAAAGTGATCCTTCGGGAGATTCCTTTTTTTGATATGTTTCTGATCTCCTACCCCACTCGTTCCCCTTTGAGGGATCATTGCCCGTGAGTCATGAGAGCTCTTGAAGGCTAGTCCTCGAGCTTTTCCACACTCACACTTGGGTTATCGGACCGCCGTGAGGTCTAGATTTTGAGGTTCACCCTGGAGCAATCCACTTGGTGTTCCTCGATTTTCTCTGGCAATCGTCAGTACGGGGGAGGTGCTGCCCAAATTTTGCCAGAGGAAGAACATGTAAGAACAGAGAATGCGTAAGAACAGACAGACAAACACACTAAATCACTGAGACAAACTAAACTTCCAAGTTCCTGCACAGCAAACTGTTCTAATAAAACACTTGAATCATCATGACAATCCACCTGAACAAACACTTAAAACACTTAAATCTTCTTTCCACAAACATAATTCATCAATAAGATGAACAAACCAATCAATAAATCAACTTGCAGTTGAAGGAAAGAAGAAACAGAGCACAAATGGGTTGAAAGAAGCTATACAATGCTTAATCCGGCGCCCCCTAATCCGGCGCGGGTTAATCCGGCGCGGTACCCCCCCGCGCCGGTTTAACCCCACACTCAAAACCCATTTTTTTTTCCTTGCAGCTATCCGGCGCGCCCCCTTGCACTAGCCCATTAAACCGGCGCGCTATACTGTGGAACCTCTTCCTATTTGAGCCTTAAACCGGCGCGCCCCCTTCCTGGACCTTAACCGGCGCCCCCCCTTGAACTCCCTTAAACCAGCGTGCCCTTCAGCCCCCTTGTAGTGTCCTTAAACCGGCGCTCCCTTTCCCTTGTGGCATCCTTAACCGGCGCGTCCCCCTTCAATATCACTTAATCCGGCATGCCTGGAAGAGAGAAGGTGATCAAGAAAATAAAAGAAAACATGCAATTCAAGTTAATAGAAAACTAATCAAAAGTCTCCCCTCCACTATAATCCAAATTTTGTTCTGGGGGTGCGCCCTTGACCCCCGCGACCTGACCGCGCAGGTCGATCCGCGTGCGAGGGCGCACGTTTCCGAGATTGGGCTTCACGCTTAACAACCCGCTCCCCCGGACTGTGCGTGAAGAGAAAAGCAATGATGCCCCGTGGTATCGGACGTGGACCTCGGGATCCCCGACATGGTCATGATCCGTGCACCTCTTGGGCCGATAGTTCATCAGCTTGACCCACTTCTTCCGGGATCCGATCCCGCACCCACGTGAAGCGTGCCGTACCTACGGCAGATATCCGAATGTCTTTGTTGTTACCTTCGATGCTTCGAATATGGACTCTCGACCGAATACTGGATTGTCTGTTAGTGACTGATATATATATATACCGGGATCTAATCCCGCACTTTCATTAAATTCGCCGCACTCGCAGCAAGTATTTGTATGGTTTTGAACACCGTTTTGCGTACCGATGCGGAGGGTTTAAATCATGTCAACCCAACTCGCATGCTTTAATGAAAAATGATCTTTAGGTCATTTGACCCCTTTTCTTGGCGATTAATCAGAGGTCTTCCCTTCTCCGAGGGGATGTAATTAACGTCGTGGCCTTTATGGCACGGCGGGTCTCCAGTCCCGACCCGATATCCACAATCGTCTGATTAGTCAGATGGAGCGCACCCCGGGCTTCGGACCACTCCAGTCTCGAAGCCCGAACACATTGTCACCTAGGTGACTGGCACGCCCTCGCACTAGATAAACCGATAAAAAGAACACCAATATCCTGATACCTTCACACACGAAATCTAGTGCGTTCCACAACAGGGCTCGCCTTCGATAGGGCAGGTGGATTATAGTGGTGGCTCCAGTGATGAGGAGTTTCCCATGGTGGAAATAGAGACCAAAGATGATGGGGGCTCTTCTACTTACGAAAGTGATTTCACAACTTTCAGTCCACCACGGCTATCATGGAGCAGCTTTGGGCCACCTGGTCCCTCCGTAGGAGAGGGGATCGGGATGATGGGGACATTAGTCTCTGCTGCCGGGGACTTGAGCTTGGTGTCGGCTGAGGTAAGAGTCTCCCCTTTAATCCTGCGCTTATTTTCATTGGTCATTATATTAGCCCTCTGAGATGTTTTATGCTGATTTCTTTGAAGGCTTCTGCCGCTCCGACCTTAGTGACCTTGACGGCCATGACTGTAAAGATATCCCTTCCACCCCTTGGTGCAAACCCACCGGTATTCCTGCCTGTCCTGAGGCCCATAGCACTACGGTATCCGAAGGATTATATCACGATAGTGGGCTTGGAAGCATCAGGAGTCATTGCTGAGCATGACCAGCCGACCCTGGCCTTGGAACAGCAACTTAACATCGGTGACGAACTATTTCAGGGTGAAGGGGGTCTTCCTGCAATAGAAGCGGGAGAGATTGTGGAAGAAGCTGCCGGTGCCTCGATGATTTTAGCCCTTGCGACTAAATCAGGATTGGTGGAAGCTGGACAAGCCAGAGATGGTGACCAACCCCTCCCTGCTATTGAGGCTCAAGATGCGGCGCCCTTGCCAAGGGTTGGGAGAGAAATTGCCGTTACTGACAGTTCCTCTGTTGCATTAATTGCCGGGGCCAGTCCTAGCGCAGGTGCCATATAGGACATACCATCATCATCCTCATAACCGAACGACGACATTTGGGCCACGGTCGACAATCGTGTAGAATTTCACCTCCCTGATACGCCATCGCTTGGTCTGCAATCATCAAGTGACCTCGTATGGCAATATCTGGAGACGCTGAGGCAGACCGTGATGACCTACCAGGACTTGTCTTATGCGCAGCTAAGGGGCCTGGTGGAGCACCTCTCCCGCCCGCTATTGGCTTTTGGCTGCCCCATGGAGTACTGGACGCAGCGAGTAGTTCTACTTCTGAAGTATGTAAACAGAAGGGAGTTCATCGGCCATGGTCTAGCAGACCAGGTGGCGGCCATAAAATTTGAACGGGCGGAGTGTCAGACTGCCCTTTAGTCATAGAGGGGAACTTCCTGACATATGCGGGATGCCGCCGACGATTCCACTCAACGCCGCACTTCTTTGAAGACTCGGATAGCCGAACTATATGGCGAACTCACTCGGGCCGAAACAGAACTGGAGTCGACTGAGCAGCTACAGGTCTAGAATATAGAAGAGGCGGATGTAACACCCCAGTTAAATAATAAAATATGAAAATAAAATTTTGAAATATGTATTGAAAAGGGAATCTAATTTTTGTAAAAATAGAATGACTAATCAAATCACTAATTCAACGCAAGATATATTAAAACATATTAAAGTTATTAACTTGCTATTTAATGACTTCAATAATTTTCTTAGTTAAAGAATATTATTTATTTTGAAAGTGACTAAATTATATCAATAAAAAGAAATAATTATTTTTCTACAATGACCATAAAAAGAATTTCATATTCCAAGATGCAACCGAATTTTTCTATGATGATTTGAATTTAATAGGTATAAATTAAATCAATTGAATTTCACCCGTAGGCCAAAGTTTTGACTAATTTTTAAAAATATGGAAAATTATATTCTTATAGAGAACGAGGTGTTTAACAATAATGTCAACTGGGCCGACCCCTAATAAAATTTAATTAGACTAGATTAAGGAATTAATGGTCAAATTTGTTGTTTTAATAGATCAATCTTAAACGACCAAATTGGAGTCTAATTCTTATTCAATCGAGCCCAAACCAGGCCCAATCGAAAGGATAACCCTAGTAGATCGATTTACCCTTCGAGACCCTAACCCTAGACCCATAGATTGGCGGCGGCGACGGCGGATTAGGCTTCATCCCGAATTTTTTGCCGATTTCTCCTATTAGGACTCTTGGGTCGAATTCGATCTCCAGAAGCTTCAATAGGGTCTATAAGTAGAGGGTTTCGACAGCTAGGGTTCTCTATTTGGTTCCTTGGCTGACGGCATGGGCGATCGTGGCCGGAGTTGAGCGAATTTGGGCGTTTGGTGGTGGCGTGTATTAGGGTTCCGGCGAGCGCGTCTTCCCTCCTCTTCCTCGATTAAGGTAGGTTTCTCTCAAGCCCAATCTAATTAAATGATATGAATAGATAGATCTCATTCTCAAATTTCTTATAAGTACAATTTGCCCAATTTTGGCTGTCTAATTTGGGCGTATTCCTAGTTTTATGTAGAGCATGAAATTAGGGTTTTTGCTCACGTTCACTTTTGTTTAGGTTACAGCATGTAATCTTAATGAAATATTTAAATTGATCATGCCATGATGTGAATTTTTAAGTTACCTACGTTTTGATAGTAAATAGCCTAATTTTCATGCTATATTCAGGTTTTAAATCTTGCTTTCATTGGACTGGTGTCTTATTTTCTTATGTTTTGGGTTCGGGTTGGAAGAAACGGTCATTCCAGGGACCGCCAGGCATCTAGCGGTCGCACGATAGACCATGTTCTTGGTCTAGCGGCCCGCGACAGACCGTTTGCTTTTATTACGGCTACACTGGGCTTAACGGTCGCCCAATAGACCGCTTATGTGTCTAGCGGTCGCCCGATAATCCGCAAGGATCCTGTTTTGCACTATTGATCTAGCGGCCGAAAGTTGACTGCTAACCAGGCTATGCGGCCTTACCATTGACCATTTTAGGCTTCTGGCGGTCTGCTCTATGACCGTTTTCTACCCTGTGTTGTTCGGTAATTAATTCATTTGATTACGGCGTGTTATGCATTGTTAATCCATGTTACATAACTTGCTGGTAGGACTTTTAAGTTAAATATCACATTGTTAACTATGAAAATGGAATTAACGATCTAAGTTTAATCTATTTCATGATTATTCCTCCATGATCATCATTCTTGATATCTTATGATTGAAAATGAGTAGAGTAAATAAATGTTAGTTTCTCCTTTCCTTCTCGTTATTCCTTTATCACCTTGTTGTCTTATTAGGTCTATTTTAAGGTCGTGCCACTCCGGTGGTGGCGACTGTATCGAATATCTCATTTTCCCTTGATTGTGAGCTATTAAATTCTTGGGCATCGAATTACCTCTCCGTCGGATATTCCTTCCGCCGGACTAGGTGTTCATGTTCCGAGGCCTCCGTAAACCCCTGCGAGCCTTGGATTCCCACTAGGACGTCGGGCGGGTTGTACCTTAAGTCTTGAACCCTCCTAATTGACCGAAATTGTGATTTTGGATCAGCCCCCACCCTGTAAGGGTTGCGGCCATGTTCAGACCGTGTTCTGACCTTAGCGGCCTTATCTGGACCGCTAGGTTAGTCTAGCGGTCAGTCCAGGACCATTTTTCCCTGGGCTTGGTCACTCGTGTTTTTTGGCGCATCATACCACCGAACAGTCCGGTGTTGACCATTGTCAATTGCATGCGGTCCTGATTAGACCATTTCCCTATCTTAGCAGTCCTTTGCTGACCGTTTCACATTCCAGCTTTCCAAAAATTGATGTTTTCACAGTTTTGATATGTGTAAGCTACTATAGCCTAACTAGGCTATTGTACCTCGCGTTTTGACCTATTGCTAGGTCTATTATTTACATGTATCCATTCGTGAGTCATTTCTTTAAATGACTATCCCTCTCAATTAATGAGCTTATTGTTGGAATCTCAAGAAAATTAATATTTTTACGCATTTTACCTTGATTACATGAGCTTGATCTTGGAACTCTTGGCCATTTTTATTCGTGGATGTCTAGATTTCGTGGGATCTATGATCCAAGCAAATCAATGCCAAGGCAATCATATTTAAGGGCCGAGTCTGGTCCTGGGAGGAGCACCCGAAGTGTACTTGTACCCCGGGGAGGTGTAATGACTAGGTGTGGCATTGTCACCGAGTACTGTCTAGCGTGTTAAGTCTACGACATTCCACAATCTCGTGATACTTGCTATACTTGCTTGAAAGCGTGAAGTACTTGCTTGCGTGACATGACTCGACTTGACTTGACTTGACTTGAAATGGCCATTCATTCGAAAGTTCTTATTATTGGTGCTTGATATCTAGCGATTGTCTTCTGATCTTGTTGGTTACTTAGTTTGCTTTAATTGAGTTTCTCACATTATTTATACATTCCTAAAAATCATTAATTACTTAAATTTTACCTGATGATAGAGAGTAATTTCTGCTGAGCTTCTTGCTCACCCTCCCTTATTTCTATCCTTTTCAGGTAACATGGTAGGTGGAATGCTTGCAATTTGGATCGAGTCAGCGTGATCGAGTGAACCTGGAGCCTTGAGACCCGAGTCTTTTTAATTTCTTGAGTCTAGTTAGTATAGTGGGTCTTGCTACTTTCTCTTCTTTATTTCTTTTATTGAGTCTATTATTAAAAATTTTAGTCAAATTGTAATTCAATTTTCAAATATCAATAAAACTATATTTTTGTCAAATTAATGGCCTCCAGGTGTTCGAATATTATTTATTGTGTTTATTTATTTTCTGCTCTAATTATCATGACTGTTTCGCTGTCACGTTCTGAGCATCGCTTCCCGCTGCTATCAGTTCGGGGAGTGACAGAAGTGGTATCAGAGCCTCGGTTGTTTGAGTCCTAGGTTCTTGTTCATAAGTATAGGTAACCCTAAGTATTAGGTCGTGTAATCATTGTCATCCCTTTTGTCACCTGGTGAGATTGGGTAGAGTCTCAGGTTAAGTAATAAAATATGTTCAAGACAACGATAGTTTGACGCGTAAGGGTAATGAGTTATTAACTTATAATTATTTTTGCAGGTATCTAATCTTCGTTTGAAATGAAAAAGGGAAGGTTCACGAGTAAGATAGCACTCGGTTTTGTTAAAGGTTGGCGAGTTCGTCGTAAGAAATTTGAAGTAATAGGAAGAAAAGGAATAACCTTTTGCAAATGAAATATTTTCACTATCACAAATTTGGTCATCTAATCAAGGAGTGTTGACGAAGGAGTGGAGCGTGTTTTCGTTGCGGAAATAAAGATCACATAATGCCTAATTGTCCTAAGCTACTTCCACATGCAAAAACACAAGGAGAATTGGAACCGATTTCTATCTAATGAAGAATTTTATAAGGTATCGTTCTCCCTCATCCTTAACCATTGTTAAATTCTTTTGCATTCCATTAGTTGTATGATTACCATGTTATTTTGAATAGATAATATCATCTTAGTTTAACTATTTGAATAGCTAATGGCGATCGATGAATTTGGGGACCAAATTCCTTGAAGTGGGAGAGGATGTAACACCCCAGTTAAATAATAAAATAGGAAATTAAAATTTTTATATATGTATTAAAAAGGGAATCTAATTTTTGTAAAAATAGAATGACTAATCAAATCACTAATTCAACACAAGATATATTAAAACATATTAAAGTTATTAACTTGCTATTTAATGACTTCAATAATTTTCTTAGTTAAAGAATATTATTTATTTTGAAAGTGGCCAAATTATATCAATAAAAAGAAATAATTATTTTTCTACATTGATCATAAAAAGAATTTCATATTCCAAGATGCAACCGAATTTTTCTATGATGATTTGAATTTAATAGGTATAAATTAAATCAATTGAATTTCACCCATAGGTCAAAGTTTTGACTAATTTCTAAAAATATGGAAATATTATATTCTTATAGAGAACGAGGTGTTTAAAAATAATGTCAATTGGGCCGACCCCTAATAAAAATTTAATTAGGCTGGATTAAGGAATTAATGGCCAAATTCGTTATTTTAATAGATCAATCTTAAACGACCAAATTGGAGCCCAATTCTTAATCAATCGAGCCCAACCAGGCCCAATCGAAAGGCTAACCCTAGTAGATCAATTTACCCTTTGAGACCCTAACCCTAGACTCGTAGATTGCCGGCGGCGACGGCGGATTAGTCTTCATCCCGAATTTTTCGCCGATTTCTCCTATTAGGACTCTTGGGTCGAATTCGATCTCTAGAAGCTTTAATAGGGTCTATAAGTAGAGGGTTTCGATGGCTTGGGTTCTCTATTTGGTTCCTTGGCCGGCGGCGTGGGCGATCGTGGCCGGAGTTGAGCGAATTTGGGCATTTGGTGGCGGCGTGTATTAGGGTTCCGGCGAGCGCGTCTTCCCTCCTCTTCCTCGATTAAGGTAGGTTTCTCTCAGGCCCAATCTAATTAAATGATATGAATATATAGATCTCGTTCTCAGCTTTCTTCTGAGTACAATTTGCCCAATTTTGGCTGTCTAATTTGGGCGTATTCCTAGTTTTATGTAGAGCATGAAATTAGGGTTTTTGCTCACGTTCACTTTTGTTTAGGTTACAGTAAGTAATCTTAGCGAAATATTTAAATTGATCATGCCATGATGTGCATTTTCAAGTTACCTACGTTTTGAGTTACCTACGTTTTGATAGTAAATAGCCTGATTTTCATGCTATATTCAGGTTTTAAATCTTACTTTCATTGGACCGGTGTCTTGTTTTCTTATGTTTTGGGTTCGGGTTGGAAGAAACGGTCGTTCCAGGGACCGCCAGGCATCTAGCGGTCGCACGATATACCGTTTTCCTGGTCTAGCGGCCCCGCGGCAGACCCTTTGCTTTTATTAGGGCTACGGTGGGCTTAACGGTCTCCCAATAGACCGCTTATATGTCTAGTGGTCGCCCGATAGACCACAAGGATCCTGTTTTGCACTGTTGATCTAGCGGCCGTAAGTTGACCGCTAACCAGGCTAAGCGGCCTTACCCTTGACCATTTTAGGCTTCTGGCGGTCTGCTCTATGACCGTTTTCTACCCTGTGTTGTTCGGTAATTAATTCATTTGATTACGGCGTGTTATGCATTGTTAATCCATGTTACATAACTTGCTGGTAGGACTTTTAAGTTAAATATCACACTGTTAACTAGGAAAATGGAATTAATGATCTAAGTTTAATCTTCTTCATGATTATTCCTCCATGATCATCATTCTTGATATCTTATGATTGAAAATGAGTAGAGTAAATAAATGTTAGTTTCTCCTTTCCTTCTCGTTATTCCTTTATCACCTTGCTGTCTTATTAGGTCTGTTTTAAGGTCGTGCCACTCCGGTGGTGGCGACTGGACCGAATATCTCATTTTCCCTTGATTGTGAGCTATTAAATTCTTGGGCATCAAATTATCTCTCCGTCATATATTCCTTCCGCCGGACTAGGTGTTCATGTTTCGAGGCCTCCGTAAGCCCCCGTGAGCCTGGGATTCCCACTAGGACGTCGGACGGGTTATACCTTAAGTCCTGAACCCTCCTAATTGACCAAAATTGTGATTTTGGATCAGCCCCCGCCCTGTAAGGGTTGCGGCCATGTTCAGACCGTGTTCTGACCTTAGCGGCCTTATCTGGACCACTAGGTTAGTCTAGCAGTCAGTCCAGGACCATTTTTACCTGGGCTTGGTCACTCATGTTTTCTGGTGCGTCATACCACCTGAACGGTCCGGTGTTGACCGTTGTCAATTGCATGCGGTCCTGATTAGACCATTTCCCTATCTTAGCAGTCCTTTGCTGACCGTTTCACATTCCAACTTTTCGGAAATTGATGTTTTCACGATTTTGATATGTGTAAGCTACTCTAGCCTAACTAAGCTATTGTACCTCGCGTTTTGACCTATTGTTAGGTCCATTATTGACATATATCCATTCGAGAGTCATTTCTTTAAATGACTATCCCTCTCGATTAATGAGCTTATTGTTGGAATCTCAAAAAAATTAATATTCTTACACATTTTACCTTGTTTACATGAGCTTGATCTTGGAACTCTTGGCCATTTTTATTCATGGATGTCTAGATTTTGTGGGATCTATGATCCAAGCAAATCAATGCCAAGGCAATCATATTTAAGGGCCCAGTATGGTCCTGGAAGGAGCACCCGAAGTGTACTTGTACCCCGGGGAGGTGTAATGACTAGGTGTGGTATTGTCATAGAGTACTATCTTGTGTGTTAAGTCTACGACAATCCACACTCTCGTGATACTTGCTATACTTGCTTGAAAGCGTGAAGTACTTACTTGCATGACATGACTTGAAATGGTCATTCATTCGAAAGTTCTTGTTATTGGTGCTTGATATCTAGACTTGAAATGATCATTTCCATTTATCTAGCGATTGTCTTCTGATCTTGTTGGTTACTTAGTTTGCTTTAATTGAGTTTCTTGCATTATTTATACATTCCTGAAAATGATTAATTACTTAAATTTTGCCTGATGATAGAGAGTAATTCCTGCTGAGCTTCTTGCTCACCCCCCCCTTATTTCCATTCTTTTCAGGTAACGCGGTAGATGGAACGCTTGTAATTGGGATCGGGTCAGCGTGATCGAGTGAACCTGGAGCCTTGAGACCCGAGTCTTTTTAATTTCTTGAGTCTAGTTAGTATAGTGGATCTTACTATTTTCTCTTCTTTATTTCTTTTATTGAGTCTATTATTGAAAATTTTAGTCAAATTGAAATTCAATTTTCAAATATCAATAAAACTATAATTTTGTCAAATTAATGGCCTCCAGGCGTTCAAATATTATTTATTATGTTTATTTATTTTCTGCTCTAATTATCATGACTGTTTCGCTGCCACGTTCCGAGCATCACTTCCGGCTGCTATCGGTTCGGGGCGTGACAGCGGAGCTCGCAGAAGGGCAAGCCGCGTCGCTTGAGGAGAAACTGATGCGGCTACAGACTGAAGAATCTCGTCTACAGGAGCTGACCCATCATCCCTCTCTGGGGATTTTGGAGTTTGAGGACATCTTCCGTCGCTCATTGCAGTAGTTCTTTCGTTTGTTTTTGTTTTCCTTCTCTCTCTTTTTTATGAATTTTCATGTATACCGGGGGATGCCCAGAGTGTACCCTTCTTTTTATGCATATGAGATTTCTTCATCATCTGCTTTGCACATCTACTACTGAGTCACAGCTCTCCTTCCTTTCTTCCTCCTTCCGTACATGGATATGTCACTAATTCGTCTGGCCTGGGATATATTAGCCACTAGAGCAGAAGAGTGCTCACGCCTTCAGGGAAGGTATGAGGGGTTCGCTCCACCTCGGTGCAACTTCTCCCGAGACCAAACTTGGGCTACGATGGGTGAGAGCCGGAGGATAAAGGGGGTTTATGGGCCGACAGGGCCAGAGGGTAAAGCCAATAGTTTGTTCATAGACTTCACCGATGGCGACGAGGTTTGAAAATGACATACTTGCCGGTGTGCTTAAGTGTCAAAGACAAGGAGTGAGTTTATTTCTCGATAGGGATGAAGAGTCCGAGTCGATGGTTTGTTGTCGATTTCACCGATGATGACGAAGATGGATAGGTTAAATGTCGAAGCAAGGGGCTTGTTTACCGAAGGGGACGAAGGGTCCAAGCTGATGGTTTGTTCATCAATTTCGTCGATGATGATGAAAACTGACGGTAGGTTTGTTCATCGGCATGGGTTAGATGCCGAAGCAAGAGGTTTTTTGCAACATAGGCATAAGGCTCATGCCGGTGGAACGTGATATATCTGTCACACACAGGGATTCCCTGTGGGACATCAATGATAAATGAGGTAGCATCATCATTTTTTTTGAACCACATTACTGACTTAAGCGCCCTTTCATGTTTTCACCGAAGTCAGCCCCATCTTGCTTTTATCCACGCGCCCTTTCGGATTTTCACGTGACAGGGTACCCAATTTTGCCTGCAGCGCCCTTTCGGGTTTTCACCACAGTCGGGTTATAGCCGTTTTTGCTCTTATCCAGATAAGTCTGGCGAGGCACCTCTAATTTTAGTCTCATTTCATCATTTTTTTTTAAACATAACCGCCTGCTTTTGCCAAGGCTTTTGGCAGTGAGTCGATTTGCAGAACTAATGCTAAGGTGAGCGAGGGTTTGTTCGTCGGCATCGGCCAAATGCCGAAGCAAAGATGGGTTTATTTATTAATGAGGACGAAAGGTCTGGGTTAATGGTTCATTGACTAATCTTGCCGTTAATGACAAGGATCAGCGTTAGTTTGTTCACTTGCATAGGATAAATGCCGAAGTAAAAGATAGGTTTAGTCATTAACGACGACGAAAGGTCCTGGTTAACGGTTCATTGACTGATCTTGCCGACGATGACAAGAATCCGCGTTAGTTTGTTCATCGGCAATGGATAAATGTCGAAGCAAAAGATAGGTTTAGTTATTAACGAGGATGAAAGGTCCGAGTTAACGGTTCATTGACTGATCTTGCCGATGATGACAAGAATCAGCGTTGGTTTGTTCATCGGCATTGGATAAATGTCGAAGAAAAAGATAGGTTTAGTCATCAACGAGGATGAAAGGTCCGGGTTAACGGTTCATGTACTGATCCTGCCGATCATGACAAGAATCAGTGTTGGTTTATTCATCGGCATTGGATAAATGCCGAAGCAAAAGATAGGTTTAGTCATCAATGAGGACGAAAGGTCCGGGTTAATGGTTCATTGACTGATCCTGCCGATGATGACAAGAATCAACGTTGGTTTGTTCATCGGCATTGGATAAATGCCGAAGCAAAAGATAGGTTTAGTCATCAACGAGGATGAAAGGTCTGGGTTAATGGTTCATTGACTGATCCTGCCGATGATGACAAGAATCAGCGTTGGTTTGTTCATCGGCATTGGATAAATGCCGAAGCAAAAGATAGGTTTAGTCATCAAGGAGGATGAAAGGTCCGGGTTAACGGTTCATTGACTGATCTTGCCGACGATGATAAGAATCAGCGTTGGTTTGTTCATCGGCATTGGATAAATGCCGAAGCAAAAGATAGGTTTAGTCATTAACGAAGACAAAAGGTCCAGGTTAATTGTTTAAGAGAAGCAGATCTCCGGTGGGACTAGCGACGAACGTCTTATCCGGAGTTTCATAGGGATGAAGGCGAAGAGGAACTTTTGATTCCCACATTACTGACCCAAGTGTCCTTTTAGGTTTTCACCGGGGCTAGCCCCCTCTTGCTTTTGCCCACATGCCCTTTCGGGTTTTCACGTGGCGGGGTACCCAATTTTACCTGCAGCGCTCTTTCGGGTTTTCGCCACAGCCGGGTTGCAGCCATTTTTGCCCCTGTCCAGAATGTCTGAACAAGACTAGCGGGACACCTCTATTTTAAGCCCCTTTATTATATTATTTTTTTTGAATGGAAAGATCAGGCCGGCGTATGGAGCTCGATCCTGATTGTTTGGTTCGTTCGTACAGTAGCAACATATTGCTATCGGCTAGGACACGAAGCCTTGCGCCGAACGGGTTTATTCGTCGACAGGAAGATAATGTCAACACCAGGAAAGGAGTTTATTCGCCGATTTGGACGTAGGGTCCGTAATGGTGATAATGTGTATAGATCGGCTAGGGAATAAAGCCTTGCGCCAAACTTGTGTATTCGCAGACGTGGGGACAACGCCAGCGCGAAGGAAATGGTTTATGCACCGATGCGGACGTAAGGTCCAACATGGTGATGATGTGTATATATCAGCTAGGGCATAAAGTCTTGCGTCGAAATTGTGTACTCGCAAGTGTGGGGATAATGCCAGCGTAAAGAAAATGGCTTATGCACCAATGCGGATGTAAGGTCCAACATGGCGATGATGTGTATAGTGGCAGCCTAGTGGGACGAAGCCCTGGGATTAGTGTACACTGAGGGGGCTTCTGCAATTGCGAGCCAACGGCCTCGGAATTGGTCTGAGCTGGGTGGGTATTTTGGAGAGCTCGGCCAGGGCGGAGTGCCACTAGACCAAGGTAGATTTCGGTCATTCTTCGAATGCCGGTAGTGTTGGGTGGTACAGCTTCAGGTGTTTCCCATTGAGCGGAGAGAATTGCACTTGTTGGCCCAGATTACAATTTACGCGGACAAGAAGGGGGGGTTGAATTATCCCCCAAACATGATGACCAATTTTAAAACTAATTTGCAGATTTAATAAGATTGAGGAAAATAAATGATATAGGAATGAAGTGGATTCTCTCAACCTTTCCGAGCCCACACGATCAAGACAATAGACAAAAGCGAGCGCGCACACACCACAGGACACAGGGATTTTAAGGTGGTTCGGGACCACGACGGGCTCCCTATGTCCACCCATCACCGAACCGGTGAGGCTTCACTCGCTTACAATGAAGCACACGGAGTAAAAACTCCAACACACACGGAGACTTCATCTCCACAACGATCCAACACTGGGATCAATCCATACACACACACACCGCGAGAATCGCAGCAATAACTACACGACCGTATGCAAACGGTCCACCCACAATGTATTCTCAAGTTCAGAAAATGTAGAAATATGAACAATACAACTCAACCCAAAATGTAAACGATGAAGAACATGGTAGATATATGAGTAAAGGTTGTAGAATGTATCCCCCTTGAGATTCACAAGCTGATTTAAGAAGTTCTTTGAAGCCTAGGTCAGAGGGAAGTCAGACGGCGTCGATTTGGTCATCTCCCCGATCCTCTCTTCAAGCCGCTTCACTTTCTCTTCTACCTCGAGCTTCAAATCTGCATGGATGTAGATCAAAACCCTTCCACAAGATCTCCTCCTCCTTTTCCCCCTTTCTTCACCAACAAGATAAGAGAAAATAAGCACATTAGGGTTCTTTTTTCCAAATTCGGAGTTTACATTGATATATATAGATGACTGATCAAAAGACCCAAATACCCCTTCTAAAGTGTGTTAAAAACACCCTTACATGACTAATAAACATTAGGGGGTATTTTGGTAAAGTTTAGAAAGGTTTTCAATGTGTTTTTAAGTCTCTCGAAAATCCCGATCCGGAAGGGTCGACCCTTAGGGTCGACCCTCGTGCAAACAGAGGTCGGCCGGGAGCAAAAAACAATTCCTGCAGTCAGGGGGTGCAGGCAGACACCCCAAAAACCCTTCAGTCCGGTCAAGAACAGAAAGGGTCGACCCCATGGGTCGACCCATGTTAGTTTAGGTTATAAAAACACTTCAAACCCCATTTAAATCAAGCATAAAAAATGGTTAGATGTTATCATCATCCACTTGACATGAGAGGGTTTAAAAACCATCCTTGAACCTGCAGAAACACACAAACATCAAGTTAGTTTATGTATCAAAAATTAAGTTCTCCTTAACTTGATTCTTCCACATCCAACTCCATATCTTTACACAACAAATGCACATTGCATCAAGTGAATGTTTCTTTAAAAACATGAGCCACAATCTTTGACAATTGATAGACTTTAAATCTCTCAAGCATTCAAATATAAAGCCATGGAAGTTCAAACATTCAAATAGGATTCATGTATCTACCAAATCTTCCATATGCTCAACAACAGGAAACTTTAAGAGAGGGATATTCAATTACACATGAATAAGCAAGTTCTTTTGAACATTTTAAGCCTATCCACAAACATGAATGATTGATACATTAAAGTTCACATTGAATTAATCACTCACAGAATCAAATAAGCATCATCAAGGCAACCAAAAGCCATTCAAAACACATGCTCTTCTAAACACACAATGTCTTGAAATCATTTAACCAAATGATAAAGATTTGTTACCACACACACACAATATTTGTTATCATCAAAACTAAGGTCAAACACAATGTGGGAACACAACCCAACAATCTCCCCCTTTTTGATGATGATAAAATATTGTGACAATTTTAACAACTTTCTCCCCCTTTGGCATAATCAAAAATGGGGAACACAAAAACTAGATCAATATGCATGAAAGCCAACCAAATCTATGAAACTTGATATATGCACCAAGACTTCTAAACTACCAAACTTATATGAACATTATGAGCACTTTTTCTCCCCATTTGTCATCAACAACAACCGATAGATAATAGGGTTATTTAAAGCTGATATGAACAAGTATGAAAGTATCTAAATTATTCATGTAAGCAAGCGGACAAGCATGAAAAATAAGCAAGCATGTAAATATGTATATCTCCCCCTCAATGGGATAGAAGGATAGCAAATGAGCATTTGATTCTTGTCAAAGTGTGAAGCGTGATGCATAATCAAAAAAGGTAGTGCATCCATATCCTAGAGGCACTGCATAAACCATGATAAAAATAAATTCATAATACACATTCATCACAATAATACCCAAGAGTGAAATATGTGTCAATGAGCAATGAACTTCAAAAATATATAGATATTAGAAGAATTTCTAAGAAACACTTGAGGGTTATTTCCTTTTTACAATTCCATTTAGATCCTCGATTTTTGGTAGCTTCGCACAACCCCCTTTTTTTGTTTCTTTTGAAGGATTTCACCGTTCGGCGCGAGTCATCTCATGTGTCTCAATGAGATTTCCCGGTTACTAGGATTCATCACGCAATGTGGATTTTAGCTTCACCTTTCGGCGTAAGTTTCCTCATTTATTTCAGTGGGGATTCCCGGCTACTCGGTTCCACATTCCACTTATTGATTGGGGTTGGTAACTTTTTCCTCACGATTACTCTTCATTTCCATGTAGAAATTTTATTTCCCTTAAAGTGTTGAAAAGAAGTTCTGAAATCCTTATCAATCAAAGTCATATGTATCACTTTTGTGCAAAGTGTGTGGGTAATTACTATGTATGTAGAAAATGAATTTGCCATAACATAGTAATGACTCCCCCTAAATGTATGCACAGTTATAAATAATTCCACCTCCTTTGTATATGTCACTTTTCATAAATGATCAAAATCACCACTTTTTATATAATAAGGAGGTGAGGTCTTAGAGGATTTTTAAAAAATTATTTTCTAGAAATATATATACATGTAAACAAGCAAGGATTTGAAAGTTAATTCATGCAAGATGATTTTTGGTACGTGGCGGTAGTGTAGGTCCAAAGACCCGACTCACGCATGGTGAGTGTTTCCCGATGGACGGAATCCACCATTCCACAACACACCATTTTAAATATCGAAGAATCATGGCATTCAAGCATGCAAGTTCAGAGAATATGCACGAGTATATGCATGTAACTGAAAAGATGATGAAAATTTATTTCTATTCATAAATAAGCAAGCATATGTCCAAGTGTATGCAAAATTCTCATATGAGTGGAAACTCATGTATGCAACTGCATAGAGCAAATGCAAATGTATGCAAAGTGTGCAAATGAAGCTTTGTATGAACTCTATATTTATTCAAACTTTAAGCAAAATCGATCACGAACTTAGCAAAGATGAATTATTCAAAGCAAATTTCAAACGAGTGTAAAATGGCGATTTTGTTTTCAATATGAGCAGGTTTAAGACTGAAACATTTGCAAATTGCCAAAATCAATGAAACCATGATGCAACTATTTAAGTGCAATCATTTTTCTTCAAAACTCAAATTTTACCTTTTCAGATTTTTCCAAGTATACCTAAGCAAAATGAATTTCAAAACCAAACCATTTTTCTTTCTCGCCTTGAGAGTCCTTTATTTATTGATTTTCCTTGGCCTCAAGATGCCCCTGCAAAATAAATTCTCATTTTGAAGATTTGGGAACTCAAGCCATCTTGGGTCCCGAGGGGTTAGTGACAACACGAGCAAATGGATTCATATATTTCCTGGCACACCAATCATCATCCAATCTCAGTATAGCACAATTATCCATTGAATGACCATTTTGGCCACAATAAAAGCAGTAAGAAGATTTTCTTTTCATAGACCATTTGTTATCATTTTTCATTGAAAAATAATTATTTATCACGTGTCCAACTTCACCGCAATAAAAATAACAAGAAGAGTTTCTTTTGACAAACTGATTATCATCATTTTTCTTCAAATGACATGTATACATAGTGTGGTCTATCTCACCACAATAAAAGCATGTGACATTCTTCTTTCTAAAAACGTTCCTAGCATCATCAACTATTTTATTTCCGATTTTCATAGCCTGATTGTCATCAAATTTCATCAATACACATTCATGTATTTCATGGACATATTTTCCATAATAAAAATAAGAGACCTTCGTTCTTTTGGTTACGTGAAAATGTTTGTCATGTAAACAGTTGGCAAGTGCACTAGAGGAACCATAGTTGTTCTTCTATTTTTGATTTTGTTTAACAGATGTGGACATAAATTCATTTAAACTTTTGATTTCATTTTGTAGAGATAAAATATGCAGTTCAGAGCTAATCAATTATTCCTCACATGATGCAATTTTCTCATTCAACAAAAAGTTAACACTTTTGTGACTTTCAATTTCTTATTCAAGAGCATGCAATTTATCACAATCATCAACAATCACACCTTTTCTTTTTTGATAGACAGAGAGTTCGTCACTCAATGCTTTAGTTTGTTCATTCAATTTTTCATTTTTATTTCTCAAGCATGCAATTGTTTCTTTGTGCACATCAACATCATTCAACAAATTTTTATTCAAACTTCTAAGTTCAGGACACTTAGCACACAGAGAGTTAACATGAGAAGAATTATCAAGTTTCTTTTTAAGCTTTCTATTTTCAGATTTAACCATCTTGTATTTTTCAACTAACAGCTCATTGTTGACAGCTAAAATATGAACAAAGATAAAGATGGGACCAGACCAGCAACGAAGACTGGAAGATGCCTGCAAAGTCAGGATTGAGGGAGGATCCTCACCACCAACCAATTGCCCGGCTAGGACCGTCTCATGCCTGGCTAATGTCCGGTGTTATCGTCATCATTCAGATGGCAATACTGATAAAACCCCAGTTTGTTCACTGATGGAACCTCGAGATGATCTCGATACGAGATATATCATCAATGAAAAAGCCCTTTCGGGTGATGATGCCCTTGAAAGACCCAAATGGGCCTATGAAAGTGGCTAAAATGCCTTAATTGGGCTTACAAAGGTGGTGCCGATAGCCACTTGCTGAAGCCTAAAGGGGGCGCCGAGAGCCTGAAGGCAGGCGCGCCGGGAAGCCCGTTTGAGGCGCGCCGAGATGGTGTCTGCCGAGAAGAGGGAAATGGCTATAAAAGCACCCCCCTTCGAACAGGGAGAGAAGCGAAGAAGAGAAAAAGGGCGGACAGACAGAAAAGAAGAAAAGAAAGAGGCAAAAGAAAAAAGAGCGAAGAGATATCCAGGAAGAAAAGAGATAGGAAAAGAGAGGGAGAGAGTCTCCGTCGAAAGGAGAAGCCAGAAGAAAGGAAGGAAGAGAGGCTCCAGGTGGGCTGATAGGGGGAGGGAGAGGAGTCAATGCTCCACCCTCCCCCCATGATCGATGTTTTCTTTCTTTTCTGTTTCTTATTACTGATTCTCCGTATGAAATAGTAGAAATCTTGATGTTTAGATTGTTCATACGATTCTCTCCCTTCTTCTCCTCTGTGTGTTTCTTGGCTTCAGTTATGAAGTCAATGTAAGTGAAGGTGAGATGAATAAATGCAATGGCCGTGATGGATTTTAGGCGATACTATCTTCTTTTGTCTCCATGTGTATGCATACTGTTTGTATGAATGCCCCATGGGCGAAATGACTCAGGCTTCGGAGTCAGGTCTATTCTTCGAACAGGGACGAAGGTAGAACCCCCACCCTTGTTCAATGGGTTGCTGGGTTCTATTCTCTTCTCTCTTCCCGCTTCAATAGCATGCCTTCCGTATGTATTTGAGTCTGTTCCTCAAGCCCCTTGTGCTGTCCGGGAACCAGAGACATTAATCTCTTGGTTCCCTGGCCCGCCGGCTATAAATGATGCATTTGAACCCGTAGACGAATGCTACCCTGGATCCCCATTCCAATCGTTGAATGATTAGGGTCTGAGGTCTCAGCATCAAGGGTTCTCTCGTTGCAGATCTGCTTCCCAGATGATACCATGCTAGTCCGGGGGATCAGAGACAGCCATCTCTTGACTCCCCCAGACGTCTGGCAGTATACAGATAAAGGCTACTCAGCCCCGATGATGGTCTCTCCTCCTCCTGATGATCTGGCCTCTCAGATCCCTTGGCATCCTTCTAGCAGAGGTGTTCGTGAAATCTCATCATACACCCCCGATTCGGCCTCAATCTGAGCCATAAAACCCAGAAATCCCAGGAACAGAGTACCGTAGCATCTCTGAAAACCCTGAAATTCTCCCGCATTCCACCTTCTCGGCGTGCAAGTTTCCCCGCCGAGAACTGTAAGGCCGAGAGGCCTTCCTCTCTTGCTAAACGACAAAGCCTCTCCTTGTGAAGAAAACCACAGCCCACAGCCTCCCGGCGCCAGGCTCCCGGCGCGGCCATGAGCGCGCCGGGAAGCCTTGTGCCGAGAGTCCCCCTCCCAAGGCCGAGAAGCCCTCTCCATCCACCAAATACCAGGCCGAGAACCCCCTTGGCCAGCCAAATGACCGCGCCGAGAGCCCCTTGGCCAGCCCAAGGGCCAGGCCGAGAGCCCCTTTTGGCCACTTCATAGCGCGCCGAGAAGCCCCCCTATAGCCCACGCCGAGAAGGCCACAAACCCCATGCCGAGAGCCCAAGGACCAGGCCGAGATCCCCCCCCCTTGTCCACCAAATGCTCATGCCGATACCCCTGCTTCGGCCAATGAAACCCAGACCAAGGTTCATCTCTGCACTATTATATTTCAACTCTTTAACCTCCCCATACATCTGTCAAGAGGATGCTTGGAGATCATCAGATACACCCTGAGGAGATACAGCAATGGGGAAAACCTCCCTACATTCCTATGTCCCGAATTGGATTCGCATGCAACCCCGCGGGTTCGGCGGACCTTGTCTTTACAAGGGTCTCGTCGACCTCCGAGACGGGGAATAGTGATCGATGATAGAGACATGTACAGTCTCCTTGAGCCTTAGTGCTCCCCCGCTTTTTGGCTTTCATCCCGGCATTCCGTCGATGTCAGCCTATATCATCCCTTGGCAGATGCTAAGTCTAGGGGAGGTGCTACCAAAATTCCCCCAGGATGATGAAAGCCAATATTAAGCTGCCCCCGGGAACCTTTGCGCACTTGAACTGCATTGATAACCTACTCAAATGTTGTTACTGAATCTTAAATCCGAATTTTGTTCCGGGGGCTCCGCCCCCGGAAACCCCGCAAGGGGCGCTGCCCCCTTGACCCCCGCGACCTGACCGGGCAGGTCGATCCCCGCGACCTGACCGCGCAGGTCGATCCACGTGCGAGGGCGCAACATTAAGCGTTCGCTTACATTCCGTCGTCCCGCATCGGGTTCACGAATAACCCCTTTAGCTCGGGAGGGCTCTGCCACTGCATGAGTTCCACCGGCTTCTACAGGGAATATCAAGCATTGCCCCATGGCAGATATGCGATTCGGGAAGTTCAACGCTTCTCTCTCTTTTGGCTTTCATCCCGGCACTCCGTGGGTGATAGCCTATTTCCCCCTGGGCATAACCCAGATAAAGGGAAGATGCTGTCGAAATATTGATCGATGTTTTAAACCTCATCGCGGTCACGGCTCAGGCTACCTGTGATTGAGATCCTCCTTCCCCCCTTAACCCCGGGCTTTGAACCGCTGACTTAACGATATCATCTGTTCCTACGGTTGGTGTCATTATCTTGCCCGCCTTTCTGGCTTCGGTATGAAGTTCCATTTCCGCACATGAATATACGTTTGCCTTTCGAGGCCTCCTACTTTTAGCATTTAATCAAGGGTTGTCCTTCCTTGGAAGGACGTAATTAACGTCATAGCGTTCAGGGTATGACGGACTTTTGGTCCAGACACGATCACTCACAATCGACTGACCATGTCAGATCGAGCGCACAATAAAATTGTCACTTCGGTGACTGGCACGCCAATAAATAAAAATAAATAAATAAATAAATAAAATAAACCAAAAGATAAAAAAAATGTGTCGAACAAGTCTGGCACGCCCGGTGGGACCGAGTCTCCCTTCATCTTTACGCTAAAATAGGAGGCCCCGTGGGCCCCCCCTCAAAATTCTGATTCCGTGTGCTTCCTTATTTCCAGGAAACTGCGATGACGACTGAAAACACGTCTGTGTGCTTCGACAAACAACCCCTGGACATGCATGTCCAGGAGGGATACCTGGCGGTACCATTGGCGTTCGGCTCGTTTCCCACAGCTGTCGGGCTGCCCAACTGCTTGGGCGTCGTCTACACCGACCTTCTACAGGTCGATAACAAGGAGCAAGGCGCTGCTGCAAGCACCCCGTGGAGACCGCTGATCGCAAGGATGGCTTACCGAAGAAAACGGCCCCCACGGCCGTCGCCTGCTACGTCCATCATGTCCAGAAAAGGGACATGGTCCCCACTGCTGCCCAGAAAGGGAAGAAAACCAACCGGAGGAGCCGGTCTACTGCTGTTGATCGTCGCCTTTCCAATTCCGGAAAGACGATAATGATGGGTGCTATTAGGGCGAACCTCGACGGTCGCCCCAGGGGAGTCCGGCCGGACAGAATCGTCCCGACCATCCCAACTGACAACAAGTTCCAGGTTTTGGCCGCTAGGAGGGCCAACTGGGAAGCTGCTGAAAGAAACCGCTGGCGCCCAAGCCAGCAAAATACAAACAGGTCTGGCGACCGAAGAAGATGCAGAGCTGGGCTCCAGCTCAAGATGAGGAGAAGGCTACCAATGATGTTGTTGCCCGCTTCAGGGCGGGAAGCCGAAGAAGAAAGGGAAAAGAAACAGGAAATGCTATTGCTGCTCACCCCAGAGCCTGGGGTAGGAGAGATGAAAGAAATGATGGAGAAAGAAAACTGACTGCTGCTCGCCCCATGATGAGGGGTAGAAGACTTGAGAAGAAAGAAGACCTTGCTGTCGCCCACCCCAGGGCCGGGGGCAGAAGATGGCAGAGAAAGAACCATGATGTTGCTGCCAACTGCTGCCGGAATGGCGATGCGGGAATGTGTGAACCAGCCATGGTTGCCGTCCCAAGAAGATCGAGGGCCTGTGCCAGACAGGCCGACATCTTCAGATATTCCAAGGCCGAGCATTTGAATGCTCAGATAACAAGACTGGCCTATCAGCAAAGAAGCCAGGAAAGACTGATGTTCCAACCTGAGCTGTAAAGGCACAACTCTGAAGAAATGAAGCAAGTGGTCCAGGACTACTTCCACCACCTTGGGAACTCCGCCCTCGGTCAACAAAGATTATCCCGTGCCTTGGGTACCGTGGATGAGGAAGAAGAAGAAATCCCTCAAGAAGTGATGCACGGAGTCTCTTCCTCCGATTCAAATGATTATGAAGAAGGCCTCAGGGCCGGATATGATGAAGAAGACCTGCACGGGGAAGAAGCCAAAGAAAGAATATCGGTCTTTGACCGGCTCAGATATCCTGACCAGATAAAAAGAAAGGTCTACATGCGGAAGGGAAAACTCCAAATCTTCGCCTGCAACATGGCTGGACTTGCCAGGGGGCAAGATGTACTGCCAACTCAGCCAGATGAGCTGCTCAGGCTGGCGACTAGACCTGGTCCTGTCACAAGAAGAGGCCAGGCCGCAAAAGATAAAATGAAGAAATATGATGAAGCCCGCAAGATCACCACTATGACAGTCAATGTGGTGACAGCAGAAGATGAAGACAATCCCCTTGTTGATGATGCTGAAGGGACTTCTGAAGATATGCAAATCCCATCAACCATGGATCCCATGATCCAGATGATGTTCAGGAGATATCAGCAGGAGATCAGTGCTCTCCGAAGGCAGCTCAATGAGAGACATGAAGCTACATCAGTCTCAAAGCAAGCTGAACCTGCGGGGTAGACATCCAGCTCAGCAGAGACGGCTATCCCAGCTAACCCTCTCCTAGCTGATAAGAGCAAGACACCGAGCCAACCTGTTCCACAGCAAACAGCAGCTCAACCCTCTGTGTCTCAGACACAGCCTACCGCGCCCATCTTGTGCGCCACTGTGATGACAACTCCTCACAGCCAGCAACAAGCTCACTTCTTTCCAGAAGATATAGATCCAGCTATAGCCCACAAACAGATGATTGAAAGAATTGTGGAAATGAAACTGTCAGAAAAGACTGGTGGTGATGCTGGTACCTATGATGTGTACAAGGTACAGTATCCTCCCCAGTATGCTGCTAAGAAACTACCTCCAGGCATCAGCAAGCCGCCAAAGTTTGAGAAATTCAATGGCCAGGGCTCCCCCAGGGAGCATATAGCCTACTACACTACAATCATGGGCGACCTAGCAGTCGATGAAGCTTATCTGCTCAAGTTCTTTGGCTCATCCCTCACTGGGTTGGCCTTTGAATGGTACTCAAGCCTGCCAGCCGGGTCAGTGGTTGATTGGCCTGATATGCAAAGAAAGTTCCGCGATAGATTTCATGTCACGGAGAGAGAAATCACAATAGCTGAGCTATATGCAACAAGGCAGAAGCAGGATGAGACCGCTCTGGATTATATAAAAAGATGGAGAAACCTCGCCATGAGATGCAGGCGGCCTCCACATCACGAGGACGCTGTCCAGATTTGCAAGCAGAATCTTCGGCGGGAGACTCTCGAAAAGATGATCGGGATGGAGATAGGGTCATTTGACTGACTAAACAATGCCGCGGCGGAGGTCGAGGCCTTCCTCTCCAGTAGTCCTTCAGTTGCTACTGCTGTGTACCAGAAAACTAGATCGGCTGATAAACGGCCCATGCCTGCAGAAGTCAGTACAGTAGACTTCAAGATGTTCGAGCAACAAAAAGATAAAGAAAAAGGCATTGCCCGCCCTCCTCCCACTAGGCTGGCTGATCAGAAGGATGGCCCCGCTCTGCGAGCCAGGATGAGCAAGCCTTATTCCTTTCCTAAGGAAAAGACTCGGCTCCTGTTTGAGTGGGCCGCCCAATTTGACAAGATTGTCCTTCCGGATCCAAAGAGACCTGATGATACCAAAAGAAAAGATGACCCCCGCTTCTGCCCATATCATCAAGCATTGGGTCACCCCATTGAAGACTGCTATGTATTTAAAGATATTATTGAAAGAATGATTAAAAAAGGGGAACTCGAACTGGGTGAGTATAGAGTGGACCCTCCATGCCTGCATGAGTTGCCTGAGTTAAAAAGAGCAGTCAATATGATATCTCTATACCAGCAATCGCCCAAAGAAATGATGAAAGGAACAGACACCGATGAGCCCATCCTGTGGGAGCATGTCAAGTCCCCAGGCCTTATGAATAAGATGAAAAATAAATCAAAAATGCCAGATGTGCTAGATGACCCGTTATGGGTGCGGATGTCGACTGCTGAAAGAAAGGGAGAGCAGATGCAAACAAACACAAGGAAGGACAAAGTCTTCTCCTGTAACATGCTGTCAGTTTTACCCGGCGATGGCCAGACTTCCGAAGGGGATGATGAAGAGATATGCTTCATGCCGATAAGGTCAGAGCAAGCCAAAGCTTCAGCCTCCTGTCCTGATGATAAAGCCAACAAGAAGCCTGGGCACCTCTCGCTACCAGAAGAAGAAGCATGCTACCACGCTCCTCCTCCATATGCAGGGACGAGGGCCAAGATGTTAATTTCTGAAAGCCTGGACGCGTCCGGCGCCTGTAATAGGGTACTGTCAGTCCCTCCTAAGACTAGGGCCGGGGGCAACGTTCTTGGCCTTGCCATGATGACAAAGCTATCTAAAAAACTACAAGAAGTCAAAGTGTTGCAGAGCAAGCTGAATGAAATGGGTTTGCATCTGCCTGGTTTGCACTTAAACTCACCAGCTCCGGCAGTGATGGGTAAACCCGATATGAAACAAACAATGAAAATCAACTCTGCCAAGGGAGAAGTTACTAAGGCAGAATTGTATGAGACCAAACAAAGGGCCGATGAATCTGCTCTGGATTATATCTACCGATGGAAGGACCTTTATGCCAGATGTCGGCACCCACCAAACCATGAGGAGGCTGTCCAGATATGCAAGCGCAACCTGAAAACAGAAGTCTTAACAAGGTTGGTTGGCATCGAAGTCAAGACCTTCGATCTCTTGAACGAGATTGTGGCTGACATTGAGGCCTTTTTGGCGAAATATTACCCGGCCGCTACCGCCCTAAGACAAAAGAGCAAGCCTGCTAGTGAACAGCCAATGCATAAAAATATTTACATTGCCGACTTCCAAGCTTTTGAGAAGAAAAAGGCGAAAGAGGCAGCTAGCTCTTCATCAGCAAAGACTGGCGAGCTAGGCCATTCCCTAAGAAGCAAAATGACTAAACCCTACTCCTTTCCAAAGGAAAAGACTCGGGTCCTATTCGAATGGGTCACCCACCATGGCAAGATCATACTCCCGACCCCAAAGAAGTCCGGTGATGCCGCAAGGAAAGACGAGCCTCGCTTCTGTCCGTACCATCAAATGCTCAGACACCCTATTGAGGACTGCTACGTCTTCAAAGATGTTATAGAAAGTTTGATACAAAAAAGTGAGCTGCAGATAGGGGAATATAGAGTGGACCCACCGCGTCCCCATCGGATGCTCAATTTCAAGAAGGCAGCCGATATGGCCGCACCACACCCGCCAAAGAGCGATCTGCTCTAAAGGGCAGTTTCAATACGAATGATACCCCGCTCTGGGGTAGGTGTATGCCAAAAAGAACGATGGTGAAAGATGCCAGTGATACCCCTTCCTGGGGGCAGATGTACACACAAAAAAAAGAGAGAAAAAAAAGAAATAAAAAAAATGAGAATGATGATGATGAAGAGATGCCCATGATACCCCTTCCTAGGGGCAGATGTATTAACAAAAAAAAATGATGAAAGGTATGGATGATACCCTATCCTGGGGGCACATGGGAATGATACCCTATCCTGGGGGCACATGGGAATAAAAAAGGGATAAAGAAAAGAGAGATGATGAAATAATATATATATATATATATATATATATATATATAT
The DNA here is from genome assembly GCA_022559845.1 of Amorphophallus konjac. Lineage (NCBI taxonomy): Eukaryota > Viridiplantae > Streptophyta > Magnoliopsida > Alismatales > Araceae > Amorphophallus > Amorphophallus konjac. The sequence goes on from CM040121.1 coordinate 489,257,915, forward strand.
ATATATATATATATATATATGGTACTCCCATTTGAGGGGCGATGCACAAAAAAAAATGGAAATGAAAAAAAGAGAAAGATGACAAAATGACGGAAGATGCAGATGATACCCCATTCTGAGGAGGGGGATGCATATCAAAAAAAAAAAAGAAGAAAAAAAGGAAAGAAAAAAAATGAATGAAAAAAAAATGATGATTATGAGATGATGGAAGTTCCAAATGGTACCCCATTCCGGGGGCAGATGTATGCCAAACAATGAGAAATATTGATGGTACCCCATTCCGGGGGTAGATGTATGCCAAACAATGAGAAGTATTGATGGTATCCCATTCTTGGGACAAATGTATGCCAAGAGAATGATGGAAGACATACATGGGTCCCCCTTCTAGGGGTAAATGTATGAAATGCCAATGGCGGCATGCATGGCCGTTGCTGGGCATGCTCACTCCTTTAAAGGGGCAATGATCACTTAGGGTGATGAGAAATAAAACTAGAGCATTGACCCTTCAAGGACCATCCTACCACAGACTCTTACACTGCACGTCTGCTGCTGATGTCAGGAACCGTCCAAATGATGAGAGCCCAGATGGCAATGAACAATGAATGATGGATCAATGAAGAACGATGGAAGCTCGCCCAACCATCGGCGTCTTAGCCGACATATATCAATCATTCAGCCATCGGTACCCTGGCTGATAGATGCCCGATGATCCTCTAGACTGCCAGAGATGTCTAACCATCAGCATTCGAGATGACAGATGCTCACAAATATGGATTGCCAGTATGTCCAACTAAGAGAAATCAATATTCCGCCATCGGCACTCAAGCCGACCAATGTTCAAAGATCGCCAAAGGAAAGTCAATAAAATCAGTGAGTATGCAAAGATGTAGATACCCAGCGGGTCAGAACCACATCAGCAATGAAGCATACCCTTCCGGCGAACGGCTTCGTGCCCGAACTGCCATACACATTTTTGAATCAATTCAGACCTTTCGTCTGAGTTGATTATGAAGCCCTATTCCTTTGCGTTAATGTCAAACCCCACGTTAACGATGAAACCTACATTTCCAGCGAATGGTTTCGTGCTTTAGCTGCTACACACATCCTCGAGCCAATCCGGACCTTCTGTCTGGGTGGATGATGAAATCCCATTCCCTTGCGTTGATGGAAATCCCCACATCAACGATACAGCCATGCTCCCGGCGAACGGCTTCACGCTTGAGCCACAAAACACACTCAAGTCGACCCAGGCCTTCCGCCTAGGCAGACGATGAAAACCTTATACCCCTTGCATTGGTGTCAGCACCCACACCAATGATGATACATACACAAGTTGAGCACATGGCTTAACAATTTACGAAGCTAAAGTCCCGATAAAAAAAAGAGAAAAAAAAGAAGAGACAAAATGGGGTTTAAAAAATGGAGATACCCCGCCAGTCTTGTTCGGATATCCCGGACAAGGGCAAAAATGGCCAAAACCCAGCTGTGGTGAAAACCCGAAAGGGCACTGCAGGCAAAATCGGGTACCCCGCCACGTGAAAACCCGAAAGGGCGCGTGGGCAAAAGCAAGAGGGGGCTGGCTCCGGTGAAAACCCGAAAGGGCACTTGGGTCAGTAATGTGGTAATCCCAAAGAAAGCCTCACCTCCCGCCATAAAACTCCTCGTCAATCGACCGGCGTCCTGCCCGATCGACGATTAGACCCACTCAGTATAGGCCCTACGTCTATCCTGATAAAAGCCCTCATACCTTGTCCAAAGTCTCACCATGGTGAAGTCCACTATTGATCGATTGGCGCCTGGCCCGGTCAGTGATGAAACCTATCCGGCTTAGACCTTACGTCTATCCCGATGAAACCTATGAAATCTTTGCATTGGTATAAACCCAATACCGATAATGAAACCTACTTTGATCGATTGGCGCACCGCCCGATCAATAATGAAACCTATCCGGCTTAGACCTTACGTCTATCCCGATGAAACCTATAAAATCTTTGCATTGGTATAAACCCAATACCGATGATGAAACCTTCTTTGATCGATTGGCGCACTGCCCGATCAATGATGAAACCTATCAGGCTTAGACCTTACGTCTATCCCGATGAAACCTATGAAATCTTTGCATTGATATAAACCCAATACCGATGATGAAACCCCCCTGTGATCGATGGGCACCCTGCCCGATCGACGAAGAAACTCGTCCTATTAAACTTGCATCTCTTCCTGTCCCACCGTGATGAAGCCTGCTGCTGATTAGCGGGCACACGGTCCGAGCAACAATGAAACCTATCCAGTTTAGACCCTACGTCTATCCTGATGAAACCTACGAAATCCTTGCATTGGTATATACCCAATACCGATGATGAAACCGACTGTTGATCGATTGGCACACTGCCTGATCAGCAATGAAACCTGCCCGGTTTAGACCTTACGTCTATGCCGATGAAACTTATGAAACTCTTCTTTGCATCGATATAAACCCAATATCGATGATGAAACTAACTATCGATCGATTGGCACTCTGCCCGATCAATGATGAAACCCATCCAGTTTAGACCTTATGTCTATCCTGATGAAACCTATGAAATCCTTGCGTCGGTATATACCCAATACCGATGATAAGAGCAGCCGCCAATAAAGCATCACATCGCCTAACCCGTGCTGAAGTCCCAATTCAAGCGATATATATACGTATATATAAATAAATAAATAAAAAATGGGGTTAAAAATAGAGATACCCCGCCAGTCTTGTTCGGATATCCCGGACAAGGGCAAAAATGGCCAAAACCCAGCTGTGGTGAAAACCCGAAAGGGCACTGCAGGCAAAATCGGGTACCCCGCCACGTGAAAACCCGAAAGGGCGCGTGGGCAAAAGCAAGAGGGGGCTGGCTCCGGTGAAAACCTGAAAGGGCGCCTGGGTCAGTAATGTGGTAATTCAAAGTTCCATGCCAACCGGCACGCTGCCTTCACCTCCCCTTCACTGATGAAACCTTCCGTCGGTCAGCTGGCTCCATTCCCCACCGATGATAAAACCCTCCCGGGGTAGACCTTACGTTTACCCTGATAAAATCCACATACCCTCTTTCGCACGTCCCACCAACAATGAAACCCATCACTGTTCTGATGAAACCTATGCATTCTTGGCAAAGTCCCACCCGCGATAAACCCCTTCCAGTTTAGACCTTTCGTCTATTCTGATAAAACTTAAACTCTTCTTTGCTTCGATATAAACCCAATATCGATGATGAAACCAACTGTTGATCGACCGGCACCTCGCCCGATCAATGATAAACCCTGCCAGTTTAGACCTTTCATCTATTCTGATAAAACTTAAACTCTTCTTTGCTTCGATATAAACCCAATATCGATGATGAAACCAACTGTTGATCGACCGGCACCTCGCCCGATCAATGATGAAACCCTTCCAGTTTAGACCTTTCGTCTATTCTGATAAAACTTAAACTCTTCTTTGCTTCGATATAAACCCAATATCGATGATGAAACCAACTGTTGATCGACCGGCACCTCACCCGATCAATGATGACACCCTTCCAGTTTAGACCTTTCATCTATTCTGATAAAACTTAAACTCTTCTTTGCTTCGATATAAACCCAATATCGATGATGAAACCAACTGTTGATCGACCGGCACCTCGCCCGATCAATGATGACACCCTTCCAGTTTAGACCTTTCGTCTATTCTGATAAAACTTAAACTCTTCTTTGCTTCGATATAAACCCAATATCGATGCTGAAACCAACTGTTGATCGACCGGCACCTCGCCCGATCAATGATGACACCCTTCCAGTTTAGACCTTTCGTCTATTCTGATAAAACTTAAACTCTTCTTTGCTTCGATATAAACTCAATATCGATGATGAAACCAACTGTTGATCGACCGGCACCTCGCCCGATCAATGATGAAACCCTGCCAGTTTAGACTTTTCGTCTATTCTGATAAAACTTAAACTCTTCTTTGCTTCGATATAAACCCAATATCGATGATGAAACCAACTGTTGATCGACCGGCACCTCGCCCGATCAATGATGAAACCCTGCCAGTTTAGACTTTTCGTCTATTCTGATAAAACTTAAACTCTTCTTTGCTTCGATATAAACCCAATATCGATGATGAAACCAAATGTTGATCAACCGGCACCTCGCCCGATCAATGATAAAACCCCATCCAGTTCAGACCCTACGTCTGTTCTGATGAAAACTATGCCCCCTTTAAATGTCCCACCTGCAATGAACCTACCCAGTTTAGACCTTTCGTCTATTCTAATGAAGCTTAAACTCCCTTGCATCGACATGAGTCCAATGTCGACGATGGAACCACGCACTGGACGATCGGCAAATCGCCACAGTCAGCTTTGAGGAACAGACCTCTCGTCTGTTCCAGATGCATGTCTTCCGCTAGCCAACAGGCCCAGCAAAGGCAATCCCATCAGATACCGATACATGGTGGAGCGAGCCCCCATTCTTTCCCTGAGAGGATGGAAGCTCTCCTGCTGCACACAGGTCGTCAGTATAAAGGCTGCTGAGACCATTACTCTTCATACGAAGGAAATAACAACACATGAAGCAGATATTCAGCCACCCGGAGCTTCAATCCGGCAGATGTTCAGCCACCCGGAGCTTCAATCTGGCAGATGTTCAGCCACCCGGAGCTTCAATCCGGCAGATGTTCAGCCACCCGGAGCTTCAATCCGGCAGATGTTCAGCCACCCGGAGCTTCAATCCGGCAGATGTTCAGCCACCCGGAGCTTCAATCCGGCAGATGTTCAGCCACCCGGAGCTTCAATCCGGCAGATGTTCAGCCATCCGGAGCTTCAATCCGGCAGATGTTCAGCCACCCGGAGCTTCAATCCGGCAGATGTTCAGCCACCCGGAGCTTCAATCCGGCAGATGTTCAGCCAGCCAGAGCTACAATCCGGCAGATGTTCAGCCACCCGGAGCTTCAATCCGGCAGATGTTCAGCCACCCGGAGCTTCAGTCCGGCAGATGTTCAGCCACCCGGAGCTTCAGTCCAGCAGATGTTCAGCCACCCGGAGCTTCAGTCCGGCAGATGTTCAGCCACCCAGAGCTTCAGTCCGGCAGATGTTCAGCCACCCGGAGATTCAATCCGGCAGATGTTCAGCTACCCAGAGTTTCAATCCGACAGATGTCCAGCTAGCCAGAGCTACAATCCGCCAGATGTACGGCCGATCGGGGCTCAAAATCGATAGATGCAAGATGTTCAGCCAATCAGGGCTTAAAACTGACAGATGCAAGATGTACAGCCGATCGGGGCTCAAAACCGATAGATGCCAGATGTACAGCCAATCAGGGCTTAAAACTGACAGATGCAAGATGTACAGCCGATCGGGGCTCAAAATCGATAGATGCCAGATGTACAGCCAATCAGGGCTTAAAACTGACAGATGCAAGATGTACAGCCGATCGGGGCTCAAAACCGATAGATGCCAGATGTACAGCCAATCAGGGCTTAAAACTGACAGATGCAAGATGTACAGCCGATCGGGGCTCAAAACCGATAGATGCCAGATGTACAGCCAATTAGGGCTTAAAACTGACAGATGCAAGATGTACAGTCGATCGGGGCTCAAAACCGATAGATGCAAGATATACAGCCGATCGGGGCTCAAAACCGATAGATGCCAGATGGTCAGCCAACCAGGGTTTAAAACCAATAGATGCAAGATGTACAGTCGATCGGGGCTCAAAACCGATAGATGCAAGATGTACAGCCGATCGGGGCTCAAAATCGACAGATGCCAGATGGTCAGCCAACCAGGGTTTAAAGCCAATAGATGCAAGATGTACAGTCGATCGGGGCTCAAAACCGATAGATGCCAGATGTACAGCCAATCGGGGCTCAAAACCGATAGATGCCAGATGGTCAGCCAACCAGGGTTTAAAGCCAATAGAAGTCAAATGTGCCATTGATCGAGGCCTAAAACCGACAGATGTCAGACATGCCAGTTGATCAGGGCTCAAGCCGATAGTTGTTCAGCGGATCGAGGCTCAAGCCAAGAAGATCATGCCAGGAGGAACTCCCAGTATGGGGATACTGCCAAGCTATAACTCAAAGAATAAGTCGATAGCATTGAGTCAATGATACACCTGCAGACACCGTGCCGCACCTTCTGCGCTTACGCCATCTGCAGGTGGGGGGCATTTGTTGACAGCTAAAATATGAACAAAGATAAAGATGGGACCAGACCAGCAACGAAGACTGGAAGATGCCTGTAAAGTCAGGATTGAGGGAGGATCCTCACCACTAACCAATTGCCCGGCTAGGACCGTCTCAGGCCTGGCTAATGTCCGGTGTTATCGTCATCATTCAGATGGCAATACTGATAAAACCTCAGTTTGTTCACTGATGGAACCTCGAGATGATCTCGATACGAGATATATCATCAATGAAAAAGCCCTTTCGGGTGATGATGCCCTTGAAAGACCCAAATGGGCCTATGAAAGTGGCTAAAATGCCTTAATTGGGCTTACAAAGGTGGTGCCGAGAGCCACTTGCTGAAGCCCAAAGGGGGCACCGAGAGCCTGAAGGCAGGCGCGCCGGGAAGCCCGTTTGAGGCGCGCCGAGATGGTGTCTGCCGAGAAGAGGGAAATGGCTATAAAAGCACCCCCCTTCGAACAGGGAGAGAAGCGAAGAAGAGAAAAAGGGCGGACAGACAGAAAAGAAGAAAAGAAAGAGGCAAAAGAAAAAAGAGCGAAGAGATATCCAGAAGAAAAGAGATAGGAAAAGAGAGGGAGAGAGTCTCCGTCGAAAGGAGAAGCCAGAAGAAAGGAAGGAAGAGAGGCTCCAGGTGGGCTGATAGGGGGAGGGAGAGGAGTCAATGCTCCACCCTCCCCCCATGATCGATGTTTTCTTTCTTTTCTGTTTCTTATTACTGATTCTCCGTATGAAATAGTAGAAATCTTGATGTTTAGATTGTTCATACGATTCTCTCCCTTCTTCTCCTCTGTGTGTTTCTTGGCTTCAGTTATGAAGTCGATGTAAGTGAAGGTGAGATGAATAAATGCAATGGCCGTGATGGATTTTAGGCGATACTATCTTCTTTTGTCTCCATGTGTATGCATACTATTTGTATGAATGCCCCATGGGCGAAATGACTCAGGCTTCGGAGTCAGGTCTGTTCTTCGAACAGGGACGAAGGTAGAACCCCCACCCTTGTTCAATGGGTTGCTGGGTTCTATTCTCTTCTCTCTTCCCGCTTCAATAGCATGCCTTCCGTATGTATTTGAGTCTGTTCCTCAAGCCCCTTGTGCTGTCCGGGAACCAGAGACATTAATCTCTTGGTTCCCTGGCCCGCCGGCTATAAATGATGCATTTGAACCCGTAGACGAATGCTACCCTGGATCCCCATTCCAATCGTTGAATGATTAGGGTCTGAGGTCTCAGCATCAAGGGTTCTCTCGTTGCAGATCTGCTTCCCAGATGATACCATGCTAGTCCGGGGGATCAGAGACAGCCATCTCTTGACTCCCCCAGACGTCTGGCAGTATACAGATAAAGGCTACTCAGCCCCGATGATGGTCTCTCCTCCTCCTGATGATCTGGCCTCTCAGATCCCTTGGCATCCTTCTAGCAGAGGTGTTCGTGAAATCTCATCATACACCCCGATTCGGCCTCAATCTGAGCCATAAAACCCAGAAATCCCAGGAACAGAGTACCGTAGCATCTCTGAAACCCTGAAATTCTCCCGCATTCCACCTTCTCGGCGTGCAAGTTTCCCCGCCGAGAACTGTAAGACCGAGAGGCCTTCCTCTCTTGCTAAACGACAAAGCCTCTCCTTGTGAAGAAAACCACAGCCCACAGCCTCCCGGCGCCAGGCTCCCGGCGCGGCCATGAGCGCGCCGGGAAGCCTTGTGCCGAGAGTCCCCCTCCCAAGGCCGAGAAGCCCTCTCCATCCACCAAATACCAGGCCGAGAACCCCCTTGGCCAGCCAAATGACCGCGCCGAGAGCCCCTTGGCCAGCCCAAGGGCCAGGCCGAGAGCCCCTTTTGGCCACTTCATAGCGCGCCGAGAAGCCCCCCTATAGCCCACGCTGAGAAGGCCACAAACCCCATGCCGAGAGCCCAAGGACCAGGCCGAGATCCCCCCCCCTTGTCCACCAAATGCTCATGCCGATACCCCTGCTTCGGCCAATGAAACCCAGACCAAGGTTCATCTCTGCACTATTATATTTCAACTCTTTAACCTCCCCATACATCTGTCAAGAGGATGCTTGGAGATCATCAGATACACCCTGAGGAGATACAGCAATGGGGAAAACCTCCCCTACATTCCTATGTCCCGAATTGGATTCGCATGCAACCCCGCGGGTTCGGCGGACCTTGTCTTTACAAGGGTCTCGTCGACCTCCGAGACGGGGAATAGTGATCGATGATAGAGACATGTACAGTCTCCTTGAGCCTTAGTGCTCCCCCGCTTTTTGGCTTTCATCCCGGCATTCCGTCGATGTCAGCCTATATCATCCCTTGGCAGATGCTAAGTCTAGGGGAGGTGCTACCAAAATTCCCCCAGGATGATGAAAGCCAATATTAAGCTGCCCCCGGGAACCTTTGCGCACTTGAACTGCATTGATAACCTACTCAAATGTTGTTACTGAATCTTAAATCCGAATTTTGTTCCGGGGGCTCCGCCCCCGGAAACCCCGCAAGGGGCGCTGCCCCCTTGACCCCCGCGACCTGACCGGGCAGGTCGATCCCCGCGACCTGACCGCGCAGGTCGATCCACGTGCGAGGGCGCAACATTAAGCGTTCGCTTACATTCCGTCGTCCCGCATCGGGTTCACGAATAACCCCTTTAGCTCGGGAGGGCTCTGCCACTGCATGAGTTCCACCGGCTTCTACAGGGAATATCAAGCATTGCCCCATGGCAGATATGCGATTCGGGAAGTTCAACACTTCTCTCTCTTTTGGCTTTCATCCCGGCACTCCGTGGGTGATAGCCTATTTCCCCCTGGGCATAACCCAGATAAAGGGAAGATGCTGTCGAAATATTGATCGATGTTTTAAACCTCATCGCGGTCACGGCTCAGGCTACCTGTGATTGAGATCCTCCTTCCCCCCCTTAACCCCGGGCTTTGAACCGCTGACTTAACGATATCATCTGTTCTACGGTTGGTGTCATTATCTTGCCCGCCTTCTGGCTTCGGTATGAAGTTCCATTTCCGCACATGAATATACGTTTGCCTTTCGAGGCCTCCTACTTTTAGCATTTAATCAAGGGTTGTCCTTCCTTGGAAGGACGTAATTAACGTCATAGCGTTCAGGGTATGACGGACTTCTGGTCCAGACACGATCACTCACAATCGACTGACCATGTCAGATCGAGCGCACAATAAAATTGTCACTTCGGTGACTGGCACGCCAATAAATAAAAAAAATTAAATAAATAAATAAATAAAATAAACCAAAAGATAAAAAAAAAATGTGTCGAACACTCATATGCATCCATCAATTCCTCAAAACTGAATTTCTCATCATCAGAATCAGAGCTAGAAGATACCTCAGAGTCTTCCTTGTTTTTTCTATCATTGTTGCTCGCCTTTAGACATTCAATGTTATCTTTCCTTTCCCGGGCTTTGTTTATCCCATCCCAAATCTCTTTGGCTGACCTACAAGATGAAACAAGAGGAAATACATCAGTGTTCACTATAGCCTTAAAAACATTCAAAACAAAAAGATTATCAGAGTACTTCTTCTTATGATCATTGGTCCATTTGGATATATCTCTAGGCAAGATATGAGGACCATGCTCAACTAACCTCCAAAGTTTGGAATCAAAGTTGTTTATGTAAACACAAATTTTACCTCGCCATAATGCATAATCAGAGCCATCAAACATAGGAAGCAAATTCACATTAGCCATCATGAAATGATCTTTACTCCTAGACCATGAGGTCCGTAAAATAAATCAGAGACACTGCTCTGATACCAATTGTTGGCCTAGATTATAATTTACGCGGACAAGAAGGGGGGGGTTGAATTGTCCCCCAAACATGACGACCAATTTTAAAACTAATTTGCAGATTTAACAAGATTGAGAAAAATAAATGATATAGGAATGAAGTGGATTCTCTCAACCTTTATAAGCCCACACAATCAAGACAATAGCTAAAAGCAAGCTAGCACACACCACATGACACAGGGATTTTAAGGTGGTTCGGGACCACGACGGGCTCCCTACGTCCACCCCTCATCGAACCGATGAGGCTTCACTCGCTTACAACGAAGCGCACGGAGTAAAAACTCCAACACACACGAAGACTTCGTCTCTACAACGATCCAACACTGGGATCAATCCACACATACACATGTCGCGAGAATCGCAGCAACAACCACACGACCGTATGCAAACGGTCCACCCACAATGTATTCTCAAGTTCAGAAAATGTAGAAATATGAACAATACAACTCAACCCAAAATGTAAACGATGAAGAACATGGTAGATATATGCGTAAAGGTTGTAGAATGTATCCCCCTTGAGATTCACAAGCCGATTTAAGAAGTTCTTTGAAGCCTAGGTCGGAGGGAAGTCGGACGGCGTCAATTTGAGCATCTCCTCGATCCTCTCTTCAAGCCACTTCACTTTCTCTTCTACCTCGAGCTTCAAATCTGCATGGATGTAGATCAAAACCCTTCCACAAGATCTCCTCCTCCTTTTTCCCCTTTTCTTCACCTACAAGATAAGAGAAAATAAGCACATTAGGGTTCTTTTTTCCAAATTCAGAGTTTACATTGATACTTATAGAGTGACCAAAAGACCCAAATACCCCTTCTAAAGTGTGTTAAAAACACCCTTACATGACTAATAAATATTAGGGGGTATTTTGGTAAAGTTTAGAAAGGTTTTCAATGTGTTTTTAAGTCTCCCAAAAATTCCGTTCCGGAAGGGTCGACCCTCGTGCAAATAGAGGTCGGCCGGGAGCAAAAAAGAATTCCTGCATTCAGGGGTCGACCCCTGGGGTCGACCCCTACAGGCAGACACCACAAAAACCCTTCAGTCCGGTCCAGAACACAAATGCTCGACCCCATGGGTCGACCCATGTCAGTTTAGGTTATAAAAACACTTCAAACCCCATTTAAATCAAGCATAAAAATGGTTTAGATGTTACCTTCATCCACTTGACATGAGAGGGTTTAAAAACCATCCTTGAATTTGTAGAAACACACAAACATCAAGTTAGTTTATGTATCAAAAATTAAGTTCTCATTAACTTGATTCTTCCACATCCAACTCCATATCTTTACACAACAAATGCACATTACATCAAGTGAATGTTTCTTTAAAAACATGAGCCACAATCTTTGGCAATTGATAGACTTTAAATCTCTCAAGCATTCAAATATAAAGCCATGGAAGTTCAAACATTCAAATAGGATTCATATCTCTACCAAATCTTCCATATGCTCAACAAAAGGAAACTTTAAGAGAGGGATATTCAATTACACATGAATGAGCAAGTTCTTTTGAACATTTTAAGCCTGTCCACAAACATGAATGATTGATACATTAAAGTTCACATTGAATTAATCACTCACACAATCAAATAAGCATCATCAAGGCAACCAAAAGTCATTCAAAACACATGCTCTTCTAAACACACAATGTCTTGCAATCATTTAACCAAATGATTAAGATTTTCTACCACACACACAATATTTGTTATCATCAAAACCATGGTCAAACACAATGTGGGAACATAATACCTAACAGCACTATCCCCTTGTGGTCTACGAGAACGTAGGCACCACCCTCATAGACTCGGTGGACAACATATGGTCCAACCCAATTTTCAACCGACTTCCCTTTGGGGTTGGAGGCCATTACTTCTCTTCTTTTGACCATCACTAGGTCGCCTTTCTTGAATTCTTGCCATTTGACCAGAATGCGAGCTTGATACAGCTGGATGTTCTGTTGCGCCCAGAGCCGTCTTCCTTCGAGCTCAGCGAGCTCCTCTAGTCTTCTCTAGACATTTGCTTGTTCGCCGTTTGTCAAGCCGTGCTGTATAGCAACTCACAGTGACGGCACTTCCAGCTCTATTGGTACCACTGCCTCAGACCTGTATACCAGGGAGAATGGTGAACAACCAGTTGGAGTTTTATAGACTCTACGATAAGCCCATAGTGCTTCGTACATCTTCTCTTCCCAGTCTCTCTTGCTAGATTTGACGATCTTGGCTAGCAGAGTGCAGGGTGTTTTGTTAAATGCCTCGACAAGTATGTTGGCCTGTGGATTGTAGGGGGATGATGTCCTCCAATCAATTTTATACTTATCGGCTAACCTGTAGATCTTCTGATTTCTGAAATGGTTGTCGTTGTCGGAAATAATTCGGCTGGGGACCTCGAACCGGAATATTATGTTCTGACTGAAGAACCTGGCGACCAGCTCCCCTGTCACTTCTCTTAGTGCCACAGCCTCCGCCCATCTGGAGACGTAATCTCTGGCAGCCAAAATATACTTGCACCTTGATGAAGATGTTGGTACAGGTCCCACTATATCCGTGCCCCATTGGGCAAACAGCCAACTTGGGATAGTGGGGTGTAACGGCACTGGCGGCCTCCTAGGCACGGTGGCGTGCTCTTGACATTTCTGACATGACTTGGCAAACTTGCAATAGTCATAAAATATAGTGGGCCAATAGTAGCCCAATTTCTTTATTTCGATCTTCATTTTCGGACCATCCTGGTGAGCCCTAGTTGACCCGGCATGAACTTCTTTCATCACCTGCCATGCTTCTTCTATAGACAGGTGTTGCGGGGGTTTTTAGGCCGATGATCGAGATGAAGGAAAGAATATAGCGGGAAAGCAAAATATGGGAGTTTGATGTATCTCGGGTATTCTCCCTTACGGTTGTATGCCCCTCACGGTGGTACCGGGAACTCTCCTTTTACGGAAAGTCAAAAAAGGTTGAATGGCATGAAAATGTTAGGGTGTAGGTTAGCTGGATAGGGTGTGGGCGTGACAGTCGATTTCTTGACAATCACCTATGGAACCAAGAGTTGACCGGGGAAGCGTCGCCAGGACGCGGCACGTGGGCTCGGGAGATCGGGCGACACGTGGATAGAAGGGGTTTCACGGGTATGAGTGCGCATGCGATTGTGGGAATCATGAACTGGACGTCGTTCCCCACCGATGGCAAGCAATCGGTGTTTATTTACATTGGATTGAATCTGAACACCTTCGTTACGTGCTGAAGAGAAGTCTGTATGGGTCTGAAGCCATGGGTAGAGGGTCGGGAGCATTCTGCAGCTGTGGGTGCGCTTTCGACTGGGAGGTATTTACTAGGGTCAGGGATATTTTACATATGTGCTGAGTGGTGCAGGTAGAAAGCTAAGGCCCGTGTACGGGCACTTGTATTCAACTGGTTTGATGCTTTATGAGAGCCACATGGGCTTTACAAATGGGCCGAGGGAGCCAAAGTACAATGGGCACAAGCCGCGGGACAATTCCGACGCGTGGGTCGGTCCCCGGGTCAATGCGTAATAAGGCGGATATCTATGTGTTTTACAGAGGCTCTCCATGAGGAGATTGAGACAAGCCCCACTACCTAGGTGGCAGGGGCGGTTGTGGGCTGGTGCCTGACGGAGGTTGGACGCGGCTCAAGGTGAGCGGTTGGGTCCGGGCCTCGAAAGGTGAATGTCATCATGCTGGGGAGTCGAGGCCGGCCCGGGGAATATTACTCCCAGGCCAGGGTCCGGCTAACTCGAGTCATCAGTCAAAGCAGTCGGCGGCCAGCTCGGAGCGAGTGGTAGACATGATGTTCCGTGTTCGAAGTAGGTGTGGCATCATGGCGTAAGCATAGCCACCGTGGGTTGTCACACATAGGTGGACCTGGGATGCAGGTGTGCTCGCCGTTGTCATAACGCCTTGTGTACGACGGGAGTGGACATGTGTGTGATGGCTAGACGCCGCGTGAGGGGAGTACGTGTGACATACCCTCGGCGTGTACAAGTCGATCAACAAGCCAACCACGAGCACACTTAGCTCCTCGCGTCCTCGACCCTTGCTGGATGCCTGCGAAAGTCCGAGGGTGCAGCAGTTAGCTCATAGGTTCTTGCACTCATGCTATCTATGCCATCTCCATATATCCCTTGAGCTTCCAGGGGGTGGAATTTATAGGGAAGTTGAAGGGGCAGAGAAGGGTTTAGGCGGACCAAGTTGGGGGTCCAACTTGGTCCGGGTAAACCATTAAAAAATATATATATAATTTGTTTATGGAGTGGGGGAGGGAGGGTTTAGGCGGACCAGCCCAAGGGGCTGGTCTGGCCTGCCAACACCCCTCACGGAGGGGTTTTTTCATTAAAAAACATTTTTTTGGTTTCTAGATGGGTTTAGGCGGACTGGGCTGGGGGCTGGGTTTTCGTGTAAAAAAATATTTTTTTTTGTTTTCCCCAGGGGTTTAGGCGGACCCCCAGGGGGTTTAGGCGGACCAGCCTGGGGGTCCAGGCTGGTGCGCCTAAACCATCCCCCGAGGGGGTTTAGGCGGAGTAAGTGGGAGAGAGAGGGGGTGATGCGGAACGCTATGCAAGCTAAGACTCTATGTGAGTATGAGACTAAGGGGACACTACCACCAGCAACAATGCAACAGTTCGAAGGGCGTAGACTCGACACCACGTTCTCCCAAGAAGGAAGATATGCTAGTCAACAAGAACTCAAGCTCGCATGTGCCCCAAAGAGGGAAGCGCACCGATCCGCACGGTTGAGAAACTGGCAGGGTCTAGGGTGGTCACTCCACACTCATGACTCGGATGAGTCACGAGATGGTCTCGCTCTCTCACCGTGGCAGTGATATAAACAATAAGCGAGCTAGGAACCTAAGGACTTACAAGCAGTGGCGTCCAGAGATTATACTAAATGAGCAAGCAAACCAAGAAGGAGAACGGTCGCGTACCTCCATGCTCGGGGCGTGGGGAAGAAGTCCGACCAAGTCACATGATCCCCGGTACAAAGGTCAAAAGATACAATCCAACAATGCCCACTCCTTGCAGGGAGGCAAAAGGCTACACAGCAAAGTCCGAGGATCTTGCGAAGTGAGGTAACGGGTACCAGGTCGCTGAAGCTCGTTCTCCACGTACGGCTGTAGACTGCGCTGCTCCCACGAACTGGCCTGAGTCCAGTAGTAAGTAAGGCGAGTCCCTAGCACCAAGGATGGATCAATGGTCCCTAGAGGCGGGCAGCAAGGGACATCGACTGCTCGGGAAGACGCTGGACTCTGTCGGCGCGGGAGGGAAGCTCTGGCGCGACCTCGATCAGGCAGGCAGACTGCTGGCCAATCTGCACGGTGCTGAGAAGCAGCAGAAAGATGAGCCCGGTACGCCACCTTCTGCTCATCCGCTGGTCACGAAAATTGGCGTGGACACTGTTGGGGATGTCCCAGGGATGCCGGTGAAGTGGCGACAGCAACTGAGTACCGAGGACATCGTTGTGAATTTTGTAACAGACCCTACATGTTCTAGTCTGTCCTCAGGCAGCAGGACCGTGGGTCGAAGATCGGGCTAGAACCAAAGCTTCCAAGTGGCAAATGGGGCAGGTGGAAAGGTAAGGGTCGTGGGGGGATTAGATAGCAGTGGCGGGGTGGCATGCAGTGGGGGTTTTGGGCGTGGGAAGTGAAAATAGACTGGGCTCAGCTCTGTAGTTCAGTGCAGTCAGAATTGAGGGTAGGAAGTATGGGCAGGGAAAGTAGAGAAAATGGACTCAGAAAATTGTTAGAAAACTCTGGGGAAAGGTTTTGGACGTGGTTAGATAGTACTCAAAATTTTAG
Source organism: Amorphophallus konjac (assembly GCA_022559845.1). Classification (NCBI taxonomy): domain Eukaryota; kingdom Viridiplantae; phylum Streptophyta; class Magnoliopsida; order Alismatales; family Araceae; genus Amorphophallus; species Amorphophallus konjac. Next base: position 489,273,708 of record CM040121.1, read on the forward strand.
GTCATTCAGAGATGATTTTGGGTCCCTTTGGAGGTGTTTGAGCATTGTTCCGGCAGGACTGCACAGGGACAGTCCGCGCGACCAAAAAGTCTCTACAGAGAAGTTCGTGTACACAATGAGTTTTGGTTCGGGATTTTGAGGGGAGGTGGGGGACAGGTAGAGGAAGAAAAGTGAAGAAGAGTTTGAGTGATCAGAGGTCGGGAAGAGGGCGTCCCAATCTGATCTTCAGGGTTCAGGTTTCCTACAGGTCTGCATAGAGGCAACCTGTGCAAAGAAAGGGCTTCCAAAGGCAACTTTTACTACTGGACGAGTTACGGTATGGGATTTTCAGGGAACGTGGGGGATATGAGGAGGAAGAAAAGCTATGAAGAAGTCAATGGGATTTGAGGACGGGAGAAAGGGTTGCCAACCTGATCTTCCTGATCCAATTGTGCAGACAGACACCCAGGGAGGGGTGCGCAGGGCAGCAAGGTTCCTCCTCCAAGCTTGCAGCAAAACCTTGATTCATGGGACTCCTAGCTTGAGAAGAAGATGGGGAGGTCGCCTCCCAACAGTTGGAGCAGCAAGAACCTGCAAGAAGGGGGGGCTAGAGCATCGCACCCAAGAGGGAGAGGAAGAGGGAGGGAGAGGAAGAAGAAGGAAAGGCTCTTGGCAAATATTCAGATTTTCATTTATTCATTTATTAAAATCCCTCAAGGGGGGGAATACATGACAATATATAAAGTATGGGCTCCATCTTCCCTCCTTGAAGTTTGAATTTGAACCCATTTGAAATTTGAAATCTATGGGCTCCATTTTCCCTCCTTGGAGTTTGAATTTGAACCCATTTGAAATTTGGAATCTATGGGCTCCATTTTCCCTCCTTGGAATCCTAGATGGGCCTTAGGTGCCCCTAGTCCAATACCAAGGGAAGGAAGGCTTGGGCCTTATGCACTCAAAATGACCCAATTCCCTCAACCTAGACTCTTAATGACCTATTAACCAAATGGCCTTCAAAAGGCCTACAACAAGGAATCCAGAATACAAATAATGATGAAATCCTACCACATAACTGGGACTCCAAGCTATCTCCAAGCCATAGTGATGTCTTCATAGCTCAAGCCGCATGACGTGTCCTATAATGTTGATCAATAGCTCGTGTGTCCTCACCAGGGGGTGGTCCCACCTCTATAAAATCTGGGTATTTTTCTATTTTTGTCCTAATTTGACCAAGAGGAAGAGGACAAAGGATACGTGTCTTGAACTGGCTAGCTGGACGCTTGTGCGTGTAGACTGAGAAGGTTGACTCGCGTGCTTCCGCGTGAGCTCGCTTCGTTCTTCGCAACTCCTTTCACGCATGGGTACGTTGACGAACCTCGCACGAACTTCACGAACTGGGAATGTGAACTGGGAGCAATTGGGACTGGGGGATGGCTGTGGGGCCATCGGGTTGGGAGAAGGGTGCGCTCCCCAAGGGAGGGGTTCGCCCTCCCGGGGCGCTGCCGCGCCAGGGGCGAACTCTCCCCGGGTGAGTCATGGCCCCGAGGGGTGGCCCTAGGGGGTCTGGGGGTGTCCTTTGAAGGATAGAGGGCTCTGAGATGCTGGGATTAGCCCGTGGGGGCTGTTGTTATCGAGTCGTAGCTACCGCTCGCAAGGTGTTAAAGTAATGTCCGACACACCTCGGGTCGTCGATCGGCTTAGGTGAATGACTGTCAAGCCTTAGATTTGGCCCGGGGCTGAGGTATGAGCTCGTGAGAGTTGGGAAAAGGCATCTTGGGTATGTGGGCCTGGCCTCGTGGTGCGTGCCGCATTGCACGGTAGGCTAGCACGGTACCCCGGGTTGGCTCGAGAGCTAAGGGTAAGCGGCTCATCGCCACGTGTCTGAGGGTCGGGGGTGGCCCCGACTTGTTGGAGGGTTATTGGAGAACCTGGATGGTGTGTTGGAGCCGTGGGTTGACCCACGGTTTGTTGTAGAAGGGCTGAGACATACGCGCCCACAAGGTGTTCGGGGATATGCCTGACACATGTGTGTGAGTCGTATATAGGCGTTGCGGGCCTCCAAAGCCTATGGTTGACTTAGTTAGGTCTCCCTTTGACCTTAGAGGGTTGGAAGATGGCATCTTGGGGTGTAGGCCCCGGCCTTGTTGCTGGGTGCCACGTGGCATAACTTGTAGTCGGGGCGCCCCCAGGTTGGCCTGGGTGGCAGTGTAGAATGCGGGAAAAACCCGCCGCCGAGTGATCGGGAGTAATACCAATCAACTGTTGATGTCACCATATGTCACAGCTAACTGGTTGGGACCCTTGGTTGCGCCGAGCAAGTTGTAGGAGAGGCTGGGTAGTTCATGCCCTAAAGGTGTTCGGGGATATTCTCGAACCCTTATCCTTTAATATTTTGCTGGGAAATTATCAGGGTACAACAAATGCCCCCCACGGGGTGTGCATCGGAGGCGGAGATGAGGGCATACGGCCCATGAGCTCCGCATTCTGGGTTGTTGTAGTTGTATTTTGACACTTCATATGCCTTTGTTTTGTTGTATTGTATATGTTGACTTTCTGGTGTGCTGACCATTTCTACGTGCTTTGTGTTACAGCTATGGCACGATTTGGCCGAGATGAGCAGGTCCTGAGGCGTGTGGCCCGGGAGGAGGATTACTGGGTGAGGAGGACTGAGCGGCCCATGCCTCCCTTGGGCCCGCCAGTCATCACTACAGTTGACGTGGGTCATATCGACTCGGGGCACACGACGATATCTGAGGGCCCCGTTGGCGAGTAGGTGAGTGGAGTTGGGGCCGTGGAGTTCGCCCGGATCTTAGAGGCAAGTGGACTATGCACCTATGATCGCAGTGGAGGCTATTCGGCCAGGTTCCCACTGGACCGCCACCTATTTGAGTTCATCAGGAGCTACGTGCCATCCAGCATGGAGGAGGGGGACTCTCGAGTTACTGGAGCACGCCGCCGACTGGAGAGGGCGATTTTAGTGGGCAGGGATAGTCTGCACAGGATCATCCTCTGCGACTTCCCGAGTTTTTTTGGAGACTACTGGAGACAGTGTCAGTTTCTCAGTGCTGAGTGTCTGGGCTTCTTCAGCAGGGCGGACCAGTTTGGGGTCCGCGTTGGAGCGATAGGTCCCACCTCTTGGGACTTGCACGGCCATCCCCGGGCAGAGACAGAGGGTACTACAGGGTTGGTGTTGGAGCCATCAGGGCTACAGTATGCTGGGGAAGGCTATGACGACCACAGCCTTCCAGCTAGGATTCTGTGGCAGACTGTTGTCAGCTGATACTGTCGCTGGGTGGTGATCCCTTGGCACAGGTACCGCCAGGGAGCTACTGAGTGGCTGATGGGGATCGTTCATCACTACCGGGTGCTGTTGGACCGGGCCGACATCAGATATGTCGTGACTACAGTGGTGTATGGGTACCCTTGTTACACCGGGTTGCTACAGGCGTTGGTAGAGCGCTTCAACCGTCGGTGGAACACAGTGGCGACGGCTGAGGGGGAGACGTCACTTGACTTGTGGCCCTTGTTCAGGATCTCTGGGCTGCCGATCAGCAGTGAGGGATACAAGGAGGTTGTGCTGGATGACCTTCCCCGCAGCCATACTGATGGGCTGGGACGATACCGAGTTCCTTATAGCTATCAATATCTGTTGAAGACCTGGAGGGATTTAGCCCTAGCTTGGAGAGAGAGAGTTACGCAGACTCCCAAGGTGTCGTTGAACATGTGGATCAGCCACTTCTACAACGGGTCCTTCTGCTTATACCAGGAGATTGTGAGGGACCAGACTTTGTGGGAGGAGTATACAGAGGTGGAGCCGCGGTTCCAGATGTACACGAGGTATATCTACGCACCGCGAGAGGGGTAGAACCCACATGGGCTGCCGACGTGACGCACTTAGTAGCATACTTGGCATACTAGCTGGCGACCTTCGTAGTCCCACACGGAGAGGACGGTCTGCTGAGGGTCGAGTTACTATGGCATGCGTGCCTGCTAGCGGAGGGACAGAGGCTACCTTTAGCTCCTGTGACTTTAGACAACATGTATCAGGGGCTGGGGGTGCTGGCGGCGCATCTGGTGCCACGTGAGAGGAGTCTGCTTTTGCCAGCCCACTACCTCAGTGTGTGGGCCGATCTTCTGTTTCCTGGGTTGGTGACTCGAGGGGCCGTGGCAAACCAGGCGGTGCCCATACTGTTTAGCTTCACCGGCCTGCCAGACGGAGACGCAGTTGCACAACTGGAGGGGGCTAGGAGAGCTCTGTCTTACCTGCCCGGTAGGGGTGAGGAGGGGCTACCTTTTGACAGCATCGTGAGGGACTCCCATCTTATCTTGGTGCCTTCGAACAGTGGGGTTGCCTGCGCCCTCCCTTATCAGTGGGAGCCGGACGCGGCGTTGTATACAGAGTAGGTGATGAGCACTCGACTGACTGTACTGGTGCTGCACCAATCTGTGTTGAGCTTTCTAGAGCCGTACTACCCGCACAGGTTTGACAGGAACTTCGGGTACGACCAAGGGATCCCGCCGAACCGGGAGTTTTCCTTAGCGGGCCGACAGTATAGAGGCCGGGACACCCACTTGCTTGCTACAGCGTGGTGGGACTTCTACTACCGTCAAGAGTCAGAGTGACTGATGACACTCAGGCTGGGACACAGAGGACTGTTCGACGTCCATTATGCCAAGTGGTGGTTCGAGCACAGCCACTTGTATTGGCAGAAGGCCTCGGTGATCAGGAAGGCCGAGGAGGGTCGTCTCCCGAGGGAGGATCTGTCGCCTATTCCACTGGATGACAAGCACCTGAGGACTCACTTCTCCCAGATTCGTTGGGTGGTGGAGCGGCTAGCACAGCAGGTGCCCCGGGGGAGCCGGGGATCGTTGTCCGCGGGACGAGGTGGTAGCGGGCGCTGAAGCCCCTTAGGCTGGTGCGGCTGGTGCCTGTAGATACTGGAGCTGAGGCGTCTCAATCGAGGGCACCGAGGACTTGGTAGGCCCAATTCCTGGCCCACAGTGGCTTCGGGAAGAAGGGTTCACTGGACCGGGTGCTCCCCGAAGGGAGCTTTGCTGACACGACGGTCGATGACTAGAGGCGCCACATCGTCTAGGTGATAGGGTCAGCTGGACCCGTGGAGTATGTTTCGCATATTGAGTGTGCTTACACTCTGAGGGATATCTAGGAGGCCGTTGCGAAGGGTGCCCATGTGGTGGGGTTGAAGCCGGAGTAGCTGGTACCCCTGCCGTTACCCCCTTCGTGGCCTCAGGTAAGGCTTTTTCTCTAGTATGTTGTCTCTGTCTTATTGTTTTCTGGGATATGTGATTGAGACGTTATACGTGTCTATGTTTGTTGACAGGCTCTGCGATGGAGGGAGATCCCCCTTCCACGAAGATATCATCTGGGAGAAGCGATGGCGGTCTTCAGCCTAGGCGGAAGTGCCCCCGAGTGGATGCTGGAGTAGTGGGAGTTGGCGAGTCCTCTCGGGGACCCTGTTGTGCCCCTATGGTTTTGATGTCAGCAAGCACTATGAGTATGAATGGTTTTGATTTAGTAAGCACTATGAGTATGATTGATTGATTGATTTGAGAGTGGGCACATTCATCTCATTGCATTGTCTGTCTCTGCATTGGTGCAACTCTAGTTCCTGCATAACAAGTGTAGTTTGCATCAGTACATTAACTGTCGTTGCACATCATATAGTCGATGCATGATCTGGTATATAGATTGCATTGTTAGTTCTCCTGCATACATTGCATCGGTTCAATATCTGCCATATGCATACACTGCATCGGTGCATTCATCAGTTGCTTTAATTCGAAGTCGATGCGTGTTCATTATGCATACATAGTCAGTGCAGGGTTAACCGTCTAGGCATGTGCATTTCATAACTGTGTTTTTTGGTGGCTATAAGTCAGTGAATGCCTAGACTCATGCATGTTCAAGGGATAAAGTCTATACAGAGTTTTGCCTAGACTGCATCAACTCAAGTCTGTACATTACTTGGTGGCTAGTCTGTACAACCTCCGGTGTTTCACTCGACTAGTCAGTACAGCCAGTGCTCTTCATGCATATACATAGTCAATGCATTGATTTGTCTCGCACATACACTAAGTCTGCACACTGTTGCTTTGATGACTTAGCAAGTCTATACATTCACGAGCATAGTCAGTGCATTCGGTTGCTTCATGCATATACAAAGTCTGCACATTCTCTGTTGATATGTCCGTGCATCATTTTAGCAAGTCTGTACATCATCTTGTCGCATGCATGCAAAGTCTGTACACTCGTTGATGGCATGTCCGAGCATTCATTTTCAATGTGTATACTTTATTATATGCATATTGCATTACACGCTATAAAGTATGTACATGCTTTGTTCAAATCTCAAACTTACTCAATGCATCCTTTTCTTTCCTTTCAGATTAATTCACACTGATAACAAGTCTGTTCTAACAGGACTGCTGCTCGAGGAGATTAATAAGGACACGTGATCCAAGAATGGAGATGGCTCAGGATCGTGACACGTGTAATCCAACAGGCTGAAATGCTGCCACGCGGTCCAGGTGCTAGGGCGGGAATTCATGGAAGACACACGCCCACCTACCTGCTGCTGCTATAAAAAGGAAGCATCTCCTTCGAGTGAAAGGTGTGGAAATCGTGAGCAGAGTGATCGAAGTAGGGGAGCCCATCTTAAAGAGCAGAAGCAGAGAGAGAGAGCCTGCACGATCCAAAAGAAGAGAAAGAAAGAAGAAGAAAAAGAGAAAGAGAGATTAGCAGAAGAAGAAAAAGGAGAGTGAAAAGAGAGATAGAGAGTTTGTGAAAAAGAGGAGAGAAGACTTCTTTGAAGATGTGTTATCTGTTGGCTCTTGGATCAGATCCAGACCAACTTGCTCCTTGAGAGTTGTTTTGTGCTTTACCGTATACAGCTTTCTGTTGCTGTGTCCTTTCCATATTTTGTTTTTCTTTTAGCTCTGTTTCAAGCTGTTAGTCAGCAGAGCTAAGCTGTATTGCTCAGCGGTTGCGGAGGAGGATTCCTCTGGTCAGCAAGTTGTGTTGCTCAGCGGGCGAGGTGGATACCTCGGACAGCAAGCTGTGTTGCTCAGCGGGCAGAGGAGGATTCCTCTGGACGGGTTAAGCTGTAGTCCCCAGTGGTTGGCAAAGTTGTAATGCCCAGCGGTCAAGCTGTTAGTTAGTGGTTTATAGGCAAGCTGTGTCGTCCAGCGGTTTTCAAGCTGTTTGGCAGCAGAATCCACACTCTGGTTTGAGTGTGGGGTGGACGTAGGTCTGGAGGACCGAACCACCTTAAAAATCTTCTGTGCAGTGGTTTGATTGTCTATTGTGTTTCGCTAGATGCATGCTTAGGTTCGATGTGTTCTTTCATCTAGTGAGTGGTTTATTCGCACACCACATATTTGATTGGAATTGGGTTTGCACACTAGCGCATATAGAGTAGATCAGAAGTTAAGTCTATCTGATCTTTCCATTTAGTTCGAAAAGAGCACCTGTGTCATACAAGGCACTTATTTGTGTTAATTCCGCATCTCTGATTGTTATAGTTTTTAATTTGGAGTAAAATTCTTAAGGATATATTCATTCACCCCCCTCTGAATCCATCGCACCGATCCCAACAGACCCGGGGCTGGCGGACATATTGAGGCAGAGTCGGCTCTGAGTAAGTACCGTATTTGCCTCTTGATTTCTTGTTGGTTAATCCATGATGATTGGCTAACCCTATATCGCTGGATTTGTGTCTTGTAGCTCCGCTGGAGACCAAGGCAGACATGGCTTTCTCGCCGCCCCAGGAGGTCGACCCATTGCCTGATGACGGGGTTGAGTGTGAGATAGATGTAGAGGGGTTACTTTGTATGATGGATGAGGTTGTCCCCAACGTCGAGACTTTCCATGACTTTTAGTCGTGGAAGGCCTCGGAGGACGCCGGGCCAGGTGGGGGCTTCTGGGACTGGGCATACTCTGGTTATGGCTGTACTTGGTTCTAGAGACTAACATGGTTACCGGTATTGTGCAGAAGTGGCAGGGATGTCAGGGGCCGCGGCTCCTTCTGAGGCACAGGGTGAGGTGCCCCTGCCGGTTGAGGGGAAGGAGCCAACAGCGACCCGGGATGGCCTGGGTAATTGTTGAACTACTATGGAGGGGATTGCCCTCTCATTTTTGCACAGTTATTGGACAGAGTTATTGACTATGCTTGTGTTGTTATTTGCCAGGTGAGGATCCGGCTGCTACTCTGGAGATGATTCAAGAGTTATTCAGTATCAGCCTGTTAGTAGCCCTCCCCTCTTTCGAGGGAGAGCCAGGAGCGGTGGGCGCCTCGATCCCGTCTGTTACCGGGGGTGCGCCTGGCTTGGTGCACAGCTGTTGGCAGATATGCCTCTCACTCCCTTACCAGTCATGGTGTCTGGCTACACCATAGGGCTGGTTGGGTCTTCTAGCATGGGACCCTCTGGTATGTGACTGGGACTTAGCCATTTGCGGTAAGCTTTTTTGTGTGTCATCTATTGATGCTAGGCTTCTTTTGGCGCTGGTCACAGGTACTTCTTCACCTTTGGAGGAGGGTGAGCTTCCCCGTGACATGACTGAGGCAGTGGAAGAAGAGCCTGCTGTAGCGGCTTCAACTGGGGGTGACGAGGAGATCGTCGACATTGAGAGGGTCTCGGAGGGGAGTGCCCCCGCTGGTGAGTTTCTTATTTGAAACCCTTAACTGGAGAGTTATCTTTGTACGAGGCTGGGTTGTGTAGTGACCTCGTTTGCTTTGTTGACTTGCAAGGGCCTCTGGTTCGGCCACCTCCGGGAGTTCGTCGGAGGCTTCGTCAGGCTCTCCAGGTAATGGCAGCTTGGCCATAGAGACGGAGGAGAGTTCGAGCTCGAGCTGTTCCTCTTTTGGGGCCCCTTCTAGTGAGGAGGCTGAGATGGGGGCTACTTCCGGAGGTATGTGGGGGCTCTCCCCCTTCCCATTTGGCATTTGTTTATGCTTTATGGTAGGGTGCCGATGCTTTTGGGTTGTATGCAGCGTCGGAGCCAGGAGAGGAGCACGCGTCGGTTCTTTATGAGAGCGGCCAGGAGGAACCTCCTGTCTCACCCATGGTTGCTGGAGACGACTAGGTCATGGAGGAGTCACTACCCTCTCCGACCCCGGCGGAAGATGCCACTGGCGCGGCGGGCGTCACACTGGGTAAGGAACGAAAACTTATCTTTTCTCAGGTTTTCCACCGTGTTTATTACGAGAAATTTTGGACGTATTGCTCATTTCCCTTTGTTTTTTGCTTGGATTGTGTAGGCTCTGGTGAAGTGCTAGCCTAGAGGGGCGACCCTTCCCTGAGCTTGGGGGTGAGTGGCCCACGTCTGCCTCACCGCCAGAGCCGTTGTTGGAAGTGAGCGCGAGTGCCGCCTTGCTCCAACGAGCCCGGGGCTACCTGCAAGGCCACTTTCTTCCTTCTCCGGAAGGCCTGAGATAGCAGTTGAGAGAGTGCACCCAAGGCTACCACGTGCTTGGCTTCCCATGTGAGCTCTAGATGTACGAGTCAGCTGGGATATGGGCCGAGTACTTGTGACTCCGCGAGGCTCAGGAGCAGAGGACTCGGAGGCTGGTAGCCATCCGAGAGGCGTAGGAGCTAATGACCCGGCTTGTGTCAGCCGTAGCAAAGCAGAGGGGCCATGCCGAGGCAATCGCGTTGGTGTCTCGAGACCCCGCCACGCAGCTCGGAGAGGCAAAGAGATGGGTTGAGGCCTTAAGAAAGGCCTTGGAGGAGTAGCAATCGGCCGTCGAGCGCGCCCGAGCTGAGTGGCAGACGGCCGAGACGACGACCGAGGCTAGCGCTCAGCTTTTGTCGACCTTGGAGGCGAAGATTACGACTACTGACTCTTGCCTTGCGACACTGGAGGGGAGCAAGCCTGGGGTCTGAGAGGGTAGTGACTCTTGCCTTGCATCCATTTAAGGGCGTATGTAAGTATTGTGACCATCTTGGTCACAAGATGGAAGAATGCTGGCGCAAGTTGGGCGCCTGTTTACGTTGCAAAAGTAGGGATCACCGAATTCCAGAGTGTCCTCTTTTATCCGAGCAAGCTACCCCGACGAAGCCTCAAGGCAGCAAGAAGCAGCAGGGCAAGCTCCAGACCCTATAGGAAGATGATGCAGGCACCACCGAGGAGGGTGGACTCGTTGAAGGTACCCTTATTGTTCATGGAAAGGCAGCTTTTGTTCTTTTCGATACCGGTGCTACTCATTCATTTGTCTCTCAGAAATTTGCTAAGACATTAGCTGTGAAGCCGATTTTGATGGATTCCCTATTAGAGATATCAACTCCTATTGGTTCTAGATCACCGATTAAGTATTTTTATCCTTCTAGCAAGGTTATGGTTAATGAACAGAATTTGCTGGCTGATCTAGTTTGCATGGATATGAATGACTATGATGTAATTCTAGGAGCGGATTGGTTGGCTAAGCATGAGGCCAATGTCCATTGTAGTTCCAGTTCTGTGTCTTTTTCTAGACACTCGAGACTTTCTTTCATAGGGGTTAGGCACCATAAGTCTGTGCCACTTATTTCGACCATCCGAGCAGATAAGTTGATAAGGAAAGGGTGTCAGGCGTTTCTAGCCTTTGTTTATGTGACCCCTGAGAACACATCCAGAAAAAGCGGGATTTCAAACGGCCGGAATCCGTCTCAGATCCATCTAAAAATCTGTCACAAAACATGTTTGTAACGGATTTCCGACGGATTTCAGACGGACTTAGACCGTCTGATATTCTTAGTCACAAATTTATGATAGTTCCATTTTCCGTCTGAAATGTCGTCTGAAAATAAAATTTAAGACATATTTAATTCAGTCACATATTCCATCTGAATATCATACGAGATATTTTCCGTCTGAAATACCATGTCCTTAATTCCGTCTGAATTTAAAACGGTCAAAATGCCGTCCGAAAAGTGGTGAGAAAGCCGTCTGAATTTCAAACGGATATTACGACGGGTTCATCTGAAATTGCAGATGGATATATTTCGTCTCAAATACCGTCTGAATTTTAGACGGATTATACGATGGTTCGCTCAACTGGTCGTCTGAAATTTCAGACGGATATATTTCGTCTCAAATACCGTCTGAATTTCAGACGAATTATACGACGGTTAGCTCAACCCTTTGTCTGAAATTTCAGACGGATATTTTTCATCTCAAATACCGTCTGAAAATCCGTCTGAAATGTAAAATTTTATTTTTTAAAAAAATCTTAAATTATTCTAAAAAACATGTTGGATCACAAATAAACATCAAGAAATATCCTACTGAAAAAAAATATTGGGAACCTGTTGATCAAATAAACACCACCAAAAAAAAAACTCAACACCAACACCATGTTGATCAAATAAACACCACCGAAAAAAAAACTCAACACCATGTTGATCAAATAAACACCACCGAAAAAAAAAACTCAACACCATGCTGATCAAATAAATACCACCAAAAAAAACACATCAACCCTGTTGATCCGTCTGAATATCATCAAACATCAAGAAATATCCGGTACATCGTCCATATCCTCCCTGCCCTGCTCATCTCCTCTGTCGCCGCCCGCAGAAGGATCCCCCTACATTAAAAAAATAATAACATTCATTCATAGATAAAAAAATTAGTGCGAAGAAATTAGCATAAATTGAAATCAAACATATCAAATTGATAACTGTAGATTTTATAGATCAACTACTAGCTTGAAACAGTATTTAAATTAATTACATTTAGAGAATGCACTTTTGAGCGCCGAGCTCAAACCGGACATCCGATTTGGATTCCATCAGTTCTGACAAGTCACTTTCATCTCCCAGGTCGTGTTGGAAGAATCGGCACGGCCATCCGACTGGTATTTCAAGTTTTAGACCCCCGGACCCGACTTGGCAGTTCATTTAAACTAAGTGTATTTGGAGAATGCACTTTTGAGCGCCGAGCTCAAATCGGGCATCCGATTTGGATTCCGTCAGTTCTGACAAGTCACTTTCATCTCCCAGGTCGTGTTGGAACGATCGGCACGGCCATCTAACCGGTATTTCAAGTTTTAGACCCCCGGACCCGACTTGGCAGTTCATTTAAACTAAGTGTATTTTGAAAATGAACTTTTGAGCGCCGAGCTCAAACCGGGCATCCGATTTGGATTCCGTCAGTTCTGACAAGTCACTTTCATCTCCTAGGTCGTGTTGGAATGATCGGCATGGCCATCCGACCGGTATTTCAAGTTTTAGACTCCCGGACCTGACTTGGCAGTTCATTTAAACTATGTGTATTTTGAAAATGAACGTTTGAGCGCCGAGCTCAAACCGGGCATCCGATTTGGATTCCGTCAGTTCTGACAAGTCACTTTCATCTCCCAAGTCATGTTGAAATGATCGGCATGGCCATCCGACCAGTATTTTAGGTTTTAGAGCCCCAGACCCGACCTGGCAGTTCATTTAAACTAAGTGTATTTAGAAAATGAACTTTTGAGCGCCAAGCTCAAACCGGGCATCCGATTTGGATTCCGTCAGTTCTAACAAGTCACTTTCATCTCCCAGGTCATGTTGGAACGATCGGCACAGCCATCCAACCCTCGAACCCTGGATTTTCTCAATTCTTATAAACTAAGTGAGTTTTGAAAACTAGGGAGTTTTAAATTTTCAAATGAACATAATTGAGTAATTCCATCAAAATAAAAACATAGTAAACACTCACCTGTGTGGCCTGTGCTGTGGTAGTGGTGGATCGCTGAGGAACCATTCCCCCCTGGGAGAGGAGGCCACTGATTGCCTGTAAAATGATTGCCTGCTGGCTAGAGATCTCCTGTTGGAACTGCTGCTGCTGCCGCTGCAAATCAGAAATCTACGATCGGACCATGTCCATCATGTCGCTAGCAGAAGCGCTGGGGGCAACAGAAGGTATAGTGAAGGCACTGCTATTGGTTTGGGCAGAGCTAGAACTCGCACACGATGATATCACCGCGCTAGCGTCTAGGCTCTCCCTAAAACCATATAGTCGGCCTTTCTTCGGTACGCCAGCTGCTGCCACCCACTCCACCGGATCGAACTCCGGCTGCTGCGTGTCTCCCTCCCCGTACTTCTCTGTCACTGCTTTACTATATGTTTCCTACAAATTGAATAAAATAACTAGTCAATTTCATATGAATTTCATGCCGATTTAAATGAACGGTACAAGTTACATATGTAGATAAACTTACCGCTGCTGACTTAGCTGTCTCACTCACAAATTGATTAGTCCTCTTCTTTTTGTGTGTTCTGTCGAACACCTCGAGGAACGACAGAGGTCGATTAAGCTCCACAGCCTGTTATACAATTCATAGTTAAAAAAGTCAAATATTGGGATTAATTGTAAGAAGATAAATTGTTATATTACTTACCAATTTTTGTTTATGAGCCGCATAAGAGATGGACCCACTCGTATGCAAATTTGAACCTGGTTTTGACGCCCTGTTTGCTTTGGCTTTTTCAGAATTGTCTTTCCACTTGGGGTTGGCAAAATGGTCACAAGATATCTCCCAATCCTCCTGCCTCATCCATAGAGGGCGGTGCGCCTTCCACAATTATCGGTCTTCACTCCCCCCACTCAAGTTTTTAGCGTGTGCTCGGGCCTCATGTATTTTCCTCTTGTAACTTGACTGCATAGTAGACTCCCAGGCACGACGACATCTCGTCGCGTCATGTCCACACGTGAATTTGAAAGACCACTGTAAATCAATTACTTTTCACACTTAGTATACTGTTGTAAATTGAGTTTGGGAAATACTTGAATTAAATGACGTAATTACTTACTAAGAACATGTTGTACAATGAATCGCGGACGGCAATCAGAAATTCTCTGAAAGTGGATGCTGCCCCGGGCACATGTGCCAACATGAGTTCGGTGGAATGATGGACAGCATTGTTGGGTTCAAATTTCTTACTGCAATTGCAAATGTCAAAATATTCATATTAGACAGTTGAAGGCTAATTAAATAATGAATGTAATATAACCTTATAGATTTACCCGGAGATCCAACACGGGCGTCATTTATCATGGGCCGTGCCTGCCACTTGACGACTGCCGGCATCGTCAAGTGGCTGACTGGTGGGGGTGTGCCCTGTACAAGTGGGAGGTGGTGGGAGGGCACTGGGATCTGTAAGAATAGATCTTCACAAGTAAAACTAAGTGTATTACATATCTTTGAAATAACATAATTAAGTAAGGAGGGCACTGGGACCTATACATACCTGCAGTGGGAGGTGGTGGAAGTGGCATCTGCACAACAGGTGGGAGACCACTGATACCTGCAAGAATTAATTTTCATAAGTAAAACAAATGTTGGAGAATTTAAATTAAAATATATATACCTGCAGCGGGAGGTGGTAGGGGTGGCGTCTCCATAACAGGTGGGAGGCCACTAAGACCTGCAAGAATTAATTTTCATAAATAAAACAAATATTGGGAACTTTAAATTAAAATATACATACCTATAGCGGGAGGTGGTGGGGGTAGCGTCTGCACAACAGGTGGGAGGCCACTGAGACCTGCAAGAATTAATTTTCATGTGGAGTGATACAAATGTTGTGAACTTAAAATTAAAATATACATACCTGCAGTGGGAGGTGGTGGGGATGGCGTCTGCACAACAGGCAACGAGCCGACACTTGAACCTAAAAAAAATTCTTTTAAGCTAGTAAATGATGTAAACATTTATATAGCTAAATTTTTTAATAGATATACCTGTGCCCGAAGAAGACGCCAAACAGGAGGGAGTAGAGCCCTTGTCACTGCCCTGTCTCCTCCCACTCCCAGTACGACCTCCTCGAACCATTTCCTTATTACTAACAAAACAATTAATACATATTAATCCTCAATTGCATAAGATTAAAATCTCTATTATTAAAAATTATGCAAAAAGGTAAGGATATCTCACTAAATTATGAAAATGTGCCTCCCTCATGTTGATGATATATCTAACTCATCATCATCTTCGTCATCCATAGTAGCCTCATCAAATTCAAACTCTTCGTCTTCATCTGATTCTTCCTCCCCTCTAACATCAACATTTAGCTCCATCGGATCGACTTCTTCCACTTCATCTCGCGTACGTAATGACAGTGGCTCATCAGATTCGTCCAGATTGAAACTAGAGGAACCGACAACGCCAACTTCGTCTGATTGATAATATTCAGCACTAGCAACCTCTGAGACATCTCCACTCATAGTTAAATCATAAGTGGGAAAGAGTTTTGAATTAACCCTGCAAACTGCCCACCAATCTCTATTCTTGGATGATGGATAGCTTGAATAGTACACTTGCTGGGCTTGTGCGGCTAAAATGAACGGTTCATAGGTCTTAAGTTTAGACCTATGCTTGACATCGACAATCCCATAATTTGTGTCATGACGAACAGAACTAGGATCAAACCATTGACACTTAAATATGTATACATGATTGTCTTGTCCCAAATACTGAAGTTCTAAGACTTCTTCAAGAATACCATAGTAGTCCAATTTCACTTCATTGTATAAACTTCCCTTCACAGATACGCCGTTGTTCATCGTCGACTTACTTCGCCCATAATCTCTTGTATGAAATTTGTATCCATTCACAATATATCCTGGATAGGCATGCGTCTGGTTCGAGGGGCCATAACTTATCTGTTGTACTCTTTGATCAGTAATGAGACCTTGTTCAACCTATATTCAAATTATAGTAGTTAAAATAATAACAATTACCTCAACATACATAAATACAAACATATATATTCAACGATGACACTAACTCGGTTTCTCAGCCATTTGGCAAAAAACTTATCGCGTTCTTTTTCAATCTCCACGTCCTGGATATTTGGGCATTTTTCAGCTAATTCTGAATCAAATTGCCTGCAATATAAATGCACTACTACTTTAAATGAACTGCAGAAGAAGGATGAATAACTTATGGACTTGCTGTAAATGTGAGTTAAGAACTTACTCAACATAAGGTTCAATCTCGAGGCAATTCAGAAGAATATATATCTCAGCGGCGTGCAACTTTCTATCTTTGAGCGTGCGAGTCAAGCAACGTCCGAACGCACGTCCAGGATGTTTAAATATGGAGAGCCGATCGGACGATTCATCCACTCCCCCATCATCATTACGTGGAGGTCGAGTACGACGAGTTTGAATCTCTGGCTCAAAGTACATAGAACAGAAGTTCAAAATTTCTTCAAGAATGTATGCCTCAGCAATCGAACCGTTCACCTGTGCCTTGTTGCGAACTTTCATTTTTAATTCATGCATGCACCTACAACAACAAGTCAGATGGCAACGATATGTACCGGCCATAGATGACTTGTAAGTTAACAAAAATTGTCACATACCTCTAAAATGGATACATCCATCGAAATTGTACTGGCCCTCCGACGATAGCCTCATATGGTAAATGAACGACCAGGTGCTCCATCGAATCAAAGAATGCCGGAGGAAATATCTTCTCTAGCTTGCAAACGGTTGTGACAACCTTTTCTTCGATAGTTTGTACATCCCGAAGTCTGAGTTCTGATGCACATAAAATATTGAAAAAATTGACTCATCTCAGCTAGTGCTCCCCATATCTGCTTTGGCAACAAATCACGAAATGCAATGGGCAGTAGCCTCTCCATGAACACATGACAGTCTTGACTTTTCATACCATATATTTTCCCCTCATTAACATTCACACAACGGGTTATGTTGGATGCATATCCATCTGGGAATCTCAACTGTTTCAACCACTGGCACACTTCCTTGATCTGTGTATCATGAAGCACGTAAGTTGCTTTATGCTGCACAGTTTTGCCATTTACGTTCTGTAGTTCCAGTTCTGGACGTTTACAAAGCATCTTTAAATCCATACGTGCTTTGGCGTTGTCCTTTGTTTTCCCTTTAACATTCATGATCGTATTGAACACATTATCAAAAAAATTCTTCTCGATATGCATGACATCTAGATTGTGTCGTACAAAAAGAGTTGACCAATAAGGTAATTCCCAAAAAATGCTTTTCTTGTTCCAGTTGTGATCCTTTCCAAAACTAGGGAGTTGCCGTGTGCTACCAGACAATTGTACTACATCTGGTAAATTGTGCACCCGTGACGCCATATGTAGACCTGACACCCGTTGCAAGTCAGCTTCATCCATTTCAACAGTATTTTTTTAAAACGAGTCTTTTTGCCTTCGAAAAGGATGGTCACTTGGTAGCAACCGCCGATGGTAATCAAACCAGCATGCTTTCCCACCATGTTTCAATACAAATGATTTGGTATCTTTCATACAGTAAGGACATGCTAACCTCCCATGTGTGCTCCAACAAGATCGAATTCCATATGCAGGGAAGTCACTTATTGTCTAGATCAGTGCAGCCTTCATAATAAAATTTTGCTTCCTATATGCATCATAAGTAACAACTCCATCAGTCCATAAAAATTTGAGCTCATCAATCAACGGCCTGAGATATATGTCCAAATTTTTTCCGGGACTTTTTGGACAAGGAATTACTAAGGACAAAAATAGATTTTCTCGCTTCATGCACATGTGCGGCGGAAGGTTGTACGGTGTCATGAACACTGGCCAACAAGAATAAGATACCACTGAACCACCGAATGGATTAAAACCATTTGTGCATAAACCCAATCGAACATTACGTGACTCCCTTGAAAAGGCAAGATGAGTACGGCTAAAGTGAGTCCAAGCTTCACCATCGGCAGGATGACTGATTATATCATCGGCACGACATAGTCTTTCGATATGCCATGTCATATGTCGAGCCGTCTTTGAGGACATATACAGCCGTTGCAGCCTAGGCACAAGAGGGAAGTATCGCAACACCTTGTAAGGTACATCTTTTGCCTTTGAATTGACCCCCCCCCTTAGGTTTGAATCTGTCATGGCCATAAATGGAACATGATATCTTATCTGCATCGTCTTTGTAATATAGCATACAATGATTCGGAGATGCATCTATTTTCACATATCCAAGTCCTAAGTCATTGACCATCTTTTTTGCACGGTAAAAAGTTTCTGGCAACTTCTCATCTTGAGGCAACATACTCTTGATCAAGAGGAGGAGACGGTCAAAATAAGTCTCACTGATGTGAAATTCAGATTTCAAGTTCAACAACTGTGACACTGCAGACAATCAAGTGTTCTTTTCACAACCATCCCACAGTGGCTCATCAACATCCCTAAGTAGTTCATAAAATCTTCCGGCTGTCTTATTCGGCGCTTCCTCATGAACATTAAAACTAGGACCAGCAGCATCTACAACCATATCCACGTACCCACTTGTGCCTGTAATATTGTCGGGCTCATACCTCAAGAATTGCTCACCATGACACGTCCAATTCGTATAACCATCCACGAACCCTTTCGTGTACAAATGATGTTGCACATCCCATGTTGAACACCATCTCAAGTTTCTACAACTTGAACAAGGGCATCGAATGTGACCGTCGCGATCTATTGCTGCATTTAGATTCCCCAATACAAATTGAATGAAACTCTCAACCCCATGCTTAAAGTCATCTGACACCACCCGGTCAACTATTCTACGATACATCCATGAACGATTTGTCGACATTTTACCTGCACCCATTAAATGACAATACACATCCTAACTTTCAAATCATTACTCATGATATTACACCCGACCCTTTCCTCACATCGTTCATCATAGACCATTTGCAGTTGGAAGAGGAATATTAATTAGATTATCACTTTTTAACCCATCCATGAAGGTTTGATCGCACAATCACTTACTATATGTGCTGCACGATTTCCTGGAAATTTCGGCATCATCTCCCCACACTTCTCCGATATACCAAAAATATTTATTGATTTTAAAATTTTCTTAAACACTTACAAGTAAGTGGTTAAGAAAACACTCAAAATCAATAATGGTATATCAGAGAAGAGTGAGGAGACGCAACCGAAATTCTTAACAAACCATACAAACACATATAGTAAATGACTGCCTAAGTGCGATCAAACATTCACAGACTGTCCAAACGGGACAATTCAAGACTTTGAGGTAGATATATACATTCTCATAAACAAATGAGAACATACACAGCAATCCCAAGGTCTTGAACGGGAAGGCACATTGACACGGTTTTAACGCGCTCTCCTGAGGTGCGTGTAATGTTAGGTCGCACCCACGCACCTCAGCTCACAGGGAATACCCCATGCATTTATATAATATAAAATTAAATAACAATGCAATTATCATTATGCATATATCAAATTAAATAACACCCAAATTACAAAATTTTTCAAATGAAGAACATCGAAGCTAAACAATCTACATTTTTGAGTCAACTTAACATCAAATTTCTATTAAAATCAGATTTAAAAATATATTTACATGCAATTAAAATCCACAATGTTTTAAATCATAAAACGAATTTTTTAGGTATTTACCTATTGCTATAGAGAATTCTGATTTCTTTGTATTTATCCACATCTTTGTATATATGTACTACTTAAGATATGTGGTCATTCCATTTCTCTATATCTTCTTATCATCATAAGACAAGGTTCAAATGGGGTGGGTGGGTTCTCTTATAAAGAACAAGCCCCAGGGGAGGGGGAGGGGGGCTGTTTAGAACTAGACCAATGTGTTGTGTTCAGTATTTGGATGATGTCAAATTATGACTAATAAAATAACAATCTAATCTTGTGTGACAAATATGTCAAAGTCAGGATGTATAAAGTCTCTTGAGTAATTTACAAAGTGTTTGATTCCTAGGATATCTAGTTGACCAGAAGAAGGGGGGTGACTTTAATGTTGTTTTATCTCCCGAGGAGAAGAAGGGGGGCACTATGGGCTATATCAATTCCATGACTGATTTTCAGGGCTTCGTTGCTCTCCCAGGTCTTATGGATGTTGGTTATGTGGGCAACTCTTTCACTTGGTCTAATAATCAGATTGGGGTCAGGAACATTAAGGCCAGGCTGGACAGAGTATTGTTTAATGATTGTTGGGCTGAAAAAGTCCATGTCCTTACTGTTAAGCACTTGATGAGAGAACCCTCTGATCATTCCCCGCTTCTTATCCAGCAACCTCATCCAAAGTCCAAGCCTAGCAGATTTATTTTCCAGCACATGTGGCTGGAGGATGATAAATTTAAAACAACAGTGAGGAAGGCCTGGGATGCTGCTTCTCTCGACCACTACAATCCTTTTTTAGTCCTCCAGCACAAACTGAAGGCTATCAAATATGTGATAAAGCAGTGGAATAAGGAACATTTTGGCAACATTTTTGATAAGAAAGCTACTGCAGAGGATGAGGTGAAGCAGGCTAAAAAAGATTTTGATGAAGATCCTAATGAAGGAAATAGGGTATCTCTCCAAATTGCACAAGCTGCACTTAGAAGATGCCTTCACCTTGAAGAAATTTTCTGGGGGCAGAAAGCCAAAGCTAACTGGCTGCAGTTAGGGGACCGAAACATAAAGTTCTATCATCTTCAAGTGAAACAAAGGAGAGCTAGAATGACCATTGATAAAATCAAAACTGACAATGGAGATTGGTATGATGAGGAGTCTCTGCTGAAGAACAACTTGTTATTTTAAATCCACAAGGGGTGTCCAACAGGGTGACCCCTTGGCCCCAGCTTTGTTCATCATTACAGAAGAAGCTTTAGGCAGAGGCATTGCCAGCCTTTTTAGCAGTGGGAAGGTTCAACACTTTCATGTGTCTCATGGTAGTATGCAAATCTCTCACTTACTGTATGCCGATGACACATTGGTGTTTTCTAATGGTTCATCCAAGAACGTTAGATGTCTGTTGGCTTTCATAAAAGACTATGAGGATTCTCCTGATCAGAAAGTTAACAGCAATAAAAGTAGCTTTATAGTTTCTCATAAAGCTTCTCCTGCTGTTATCAGAAGAATTGTAGACATAACAGGTTTCGTTTACAAATGTGTTCAACATATTAATTAATGACTCGCCGGATCAGAGATTTTGGTGCCCCAATAGCAGCGGTTTATTTTCTGTTGCCTCCTTTCATAAGACTCTTGGTTCAGCATCCTTGTGTTCTTTTTCCTTGAAGATATGGGATTCCTTTATTCCATCAAATACTTCTCTCTTCTTATGGAGCGTCTACCATTCGGCGGTGCCAACTAATAATTAGATCACCAGGTGCGGCGTTTGCCTATGCTCTATGTGTCTCTACTATCGAATGTCCCATGCTAAAACAAAGGACCATTTGTTCTTTTCTAGTGACCTTGCTAGAATCTCTAATCTAAATCCCGCTGATTACACTTTTGTGTGCTACTTCCTGTCTGACTTTTTTAGCACTGTTAGTGACACTTTGTTTACCCGGGATGGTGAGTAAGCATATACCTCACAAGGGTTAGATCGGGCCATGATATTATTGTAGTGTTCTAGTCGCGAGTCATGTAGGAGGAGAGAGCTACCTGTAGAAAGGGTTAGCTAGACAAGAAGTACTGGAGTAGAGTGGCCATGGAGTGAAGCTACCATTATGGATGGGGGTTGAGACAATAATGAATTAGACTAGTTAGAAGTTAATGAGCTACATATGCAGGATTTGAATCCATAACTTGGAAGGTGTCTTTTGGGGATAAAATTATGTGGGCTCAACTCAAAGTGGACAATATCTTACAAGGGTTGAATTGAGTCATAACATTGTGGTATCAGAGTAGAGTATGCACAGTATGGTATGAGCTAGTACGGGGACGAACTAGGGAGAAGCTAGTGGGATTGATGTTTTGCTTTAAAAAAAGTATTCATCCAAAAAAAAACAAGACACCCTAACAATAAATCTAAATAAGATTACATAAATTAAAAAAATGAAACAACATATATCTGTCTGAAATTAAATTTTTACTTACTATTTATTTGTAAAAGAATCTTCGAATCTCTCGTTCCCTTCCTCTCGACCGATTATCCTATAATGAATAAAAAAATATATTAAATAAAATAAAAAATAATTAATTAATCCACCCATCGGAAACCCCCTCCCAGACCTCCTACTGGCCCCTCCCCCCCACCGGAGCCCCCCTCCTGCGGGCACCTCCCCCTCTCCCCTCCCCACCACCCACCGCACCCCCCTCCCCCCAGCGACCACCTCTTGCTGCTCCTCCCCCCCACCCACCGGAACCCCCCTATTGCTGGCCCCTCCCCCCCACCCAGTGCACCTCCCTCCCCCCAGCGACCCCCTCCCTGCTGGCCCCTCCCCCCCACCTAGCGCACCCCCCTCCCTGTTGGCCCCTCCCCCCAGCGACCCCCCTCCTGCTGGCCCGGCATCCCCCTCGCCCTCCCCCCACCCACCGGAACCCCCCTCCTCCCCATCCACCGCATCCCCCTCCCCCCAGTGACCCCCCTCCTGCTGGCCCGGCATCCCCCTCGCCCTCCCCCCACCCACCGGAACCCCCTCCTACCCATCCACCGCAACCCCCTCCCCCCGTGACCCCCTCCACTGGCAACCCCTCCCCTCCTGCTGACCCCCCACCAAACCCTCCAGATGGATCCCGAACCAAAAAAAAACACCATTGTTCGTGCCTGTGCGTGTGTGCATATGTGCGTGTGTAACAGTGAGAGTGAGAGAGGGCGGGAGAGGGAGAGAAGGCGGGCCTTGGTGACGACAACGACGACCGCCGCAGGGAGAGGGAGAGGGCCGGAGATGGAGAAGAGGGCTGTAGAGGGAGAGTGGGAGAGGGAGAGCGCCGGTCAGAGGGAGAGGGCCGGTGAGAGAGGGAGAGTGCCAGGGAGAAGGCCACTGGAGAGAGATCGAAGATGAGAGAGGGAGAGTGGGAGAGGGAAACGGTGAGAGAGGGAGAGGGCCGCCTGAGGGATACCTGGGCGCCGGAGGGAGAGCTTCCGCCGTCGCCGATCACCGATCGTCGGAGGGGAGCGGCCGCCGTCGCTGATCTCCGATCGCCGAGGGAGACCCGGAGGGAGACAACAAGAGGCGGGAGCTAGGGTGGATGACGGTCTCCCGGACGCAGAGGCACGGTGAGAGGGTCGTGCGTGTGTTGGGGAAAATAAAATTTTTCCCACGGATTTTAGATGGAAATTATTCCGTTACAAATTTCAGACGGTAATTCTGACCATCTATAATATTTTGTCTGTATTTCAGACTAAATGCAGATGATATATTGTTTCTTGTAAATAACGTTGGAATTTCAGATGGATATTCTGATCGACAATATCCGTCTGCATTTCAGACGGATATTCCGACGGAAAATTTTCCGTTTGAATTTTCCGTCTGTATTCCCGCTTTTTCTGGTTGTAGAAGAAGATTGAGATTAAGGACATTCCTGTTGTCCGAAATTTTCCAGATGTTTTTCCTGAGTAATTGCCAGGACTTCCATCGGAGAGGGAAGTTGTATTTTCTTTTGATTTAATTCCTGGCACGACCCCTGTTTCTAAGGCTCCTTATCGTATGTCACCTACGGAGCTGAGGGAATTGAAGCAGCAGTTAATGGAATTACTTGAGAAGGGGTTTATTCGTCAAAGTACATCCCCGTGGGGAGCCCCAGTATTGTTCGTCCGGAAGAAGGATGGTTCGATGAGGTTGTGTATTGATTATCGGTAATTGAACCAGCTAACTATCAAGAATAAATATCCATTGCCGAGGATTGACAAGTTATTTGATCAGATAGCAGGAGCTCAGTATTTCTCTAAGATTGATCTTCGATCAGGCTATCATCAATTGCGGATTAAGGAGGAGGATATTTATAAAATAGCTTTTCGAAGCAGGTATGGGCACTTTGAATTTGTTGTAATGCCTTTTGGACTAATGAACGCACCTGTAGCTTTTATGCAGTTAATGAACGATGTATTCTGGCCTTATCTTGATCAATGGGTCGTGGTGTTTATTGATGACATTCTGATTTATTCTAAGAGTGAGGAAGAGCATGCCAAACATCTTGGGATGGTGTTGCAGATATTGAGGGATCATCAGTTATACGCCAAGTTTAGCAAGTGTGAATTTTGGTTGCAGGAGGTGTCCTTTTTAGGGCATATCATTACAAAAGAAGGTATCTCGGTTGACCCCTCGAAGGTAGAGGCAGTGAAGAATTGGGATCGGCCTACTAGTGTAACAGAAGTTAGAATCTTCCTAGGCTTGGCAGGATATTATCGAAGGTTTATTAAGGATTTCTCCAAGATTGCGGTACCCTTAACAAGATTAACCCGCAAGGAGAATAAGTTTGATTGATCGGAGGATTGTGAGAGAAGCTTCCAGACTTTGAAGGAGTGTTTAACGACTGCCCCTGTTTTAGCTTTACCATCTGGAGAAGGAGGCTTCGTGGTGTACACCAATGCTTCGGGAATTGGTTTAAGTTGTGTGCTGATGCAGCATGGGAAAGTGATAGCCTATTCTTGTAGATAGTTGAGAAAGCATGAGGAGAATTATCATGTCCATGATTTGGAACTAGCCGCAGTAGTGTTTGCCTTGAAGATATGGAGGCACTACTTATATGGAGAGACATTCATAGTATTTTCAGACCATAAAAGTTTGAAGTATTTATTTTCTCAGAAAGAGCTCAATATGTGGCAGAGAAGATAATTAGAATATTTAAAGGATTTTGACTTCTCCATAGAATATCATCCCGGGAAGGGTGATGTGGTGGCGGATACCTTAAGTCGCAAGCCAATGGCTAAGTTGTCAAGTCTCATGTTGCAAGAATGGAAACTGTTGGAGCAATTAGCCAGTTTGGATATTAATGTTGACAAGGACCGAGTTATGATTGCTCAGATTCAGCTTAAACCAGAATTAATGGCAGAAATCAAGTTTTTGCAAGACAATGACCCAGAGTTGGTAGAAATCAAGGAGAGCTTGGGTAGCAGACCTGACTTCATGCTCGCTGATGATGGCAGATTATTATTTCAGGGAAGGACTTGTATGCCTGATGTGGCTGAAGTTAAGATTAAGATCCTCGAGGAAGCGCACAGATCCAAATATATTATTCATCCTGGAGGTACTAAGATGTTTAAGGATTTAAAGAGATCTTTCTGGTGGCCGAATCTGAAGAAAGAAATTGCAGAATTTGTAAGTAGATGCTTGGTGTGTCAGCAAGTTAAGGCGGAGCATTTCAGACCTGCAGGGAAGTTGAAACTGCTGGATATACCTCAATGAAAGTGGGAGAGTATTGGCATGGATTTCATTATGGGTCTACCTAGGACTTATAGTAGACTTTATGTGATTTGGGTTATTATTGACAGGTTGACAAAGTCTGCTCATTTTTTATCTATTAAATCTAAGTGGACTGTTGATGTTTTAGCAGCTTTGTATATGAAGGGAGTTGTGCGACTCCATGGTATTCCGGTCAGTATTGTGTCCTACAGAGACCCCAGATTCACCTCGCATTTTTGGAAGGGATTGCAAGAATCTTTGGGAACCCGTCTGAATTTCAGTACTGCGTTTCATCCACAAATAGACGGACAGACAGAAAGAACCAACCAGATAGTGGAAGATATGTTGAGAGCCTGCATGATTGATTTTGGAGGCAGTTGGAGTGATCACCTGGCCTTGATTGAATTTGCTTACAACAATAGTTATCAGTCCAGTATTCAGATGGCTCCATTTGAAGCTTTATATGGAAGAAGCTGTCGATCCCCATTATGTTGGAACGAGGTAGGTGAGAAGTAGTGGCTGGGACCAGATCTAATTTCTGAATCATCAAAGAATATTCGTATTATCAGTGACCGATTGCAAGTAGCACAATCAAGACAGAAGAGTTATGCAGACAACAGAAGGAGGGACTTAGAATTTCAGGTTGGTGAACATGTGTTTCTAAAGGTTTCTCCCATAAAAGGAATCTGAAGATTTGGCATTCGAGGCAAGCTAAGTCCAAGATATGTTGGCCCATTCGAGATTCTGGAAAGAGTGGGGGAGGTTGCGTACTGTCTGGCACTAGTACCTCAGTTATCTGGAGTACACAATGTCTTCCATGTGTCAATGTTGAGAAAATATGTGTATGACCCCACTTATGTCAGTCAGCATGCGGATTTGAAGTTAAGGGAAGACCTGACTTATGAAGTGAGAGACATGTTAAGATTCTTGATCGTAAGCAGCAGCAACTCAGGAACCGGTCCATACCTCTGGTTAAAGTGCAATGGAGTCGGCGTGGAACCGAAGAAGCTACTTGGGAGTCAGAAGATGCTATGCGAAAGCAGTATCCCGATTTGTTCTAGGTGAGTTTCCACTCCCCATCGTGTTAAGTGCAGTGAATTGGAGGACCAAATTCTTTAAAGTGGGGGAGGGTGTAATACCCCGAGTTCTTAAATAATAAAAATTATGTGAAAATTAATAAGAAATTCCTTAAGAAATAGCATAAGTGAAAGTTTCGACCATTTTGTAAAAATCTGGAAATTTTAGAATCTTTTAGAGGATAAAATGTTTAACAATAGTGTCTTCTATGATCGGCCCAAATACAATATGTAAACAAGCCGAATTAACTGATTAAGGCCCAAATCACACTTAAACCTAATTGGACCCTAAAACGTGAAATTGGAGCCCATTACCTAATCATTTTGGCTGAGATTGGATCCAAATGAAAGGCTAGGATGAGAGGATCGTTTCCCCTCTTAGTTTTCCCCGAAACCCTAACCCTAGAGAGCGAATTTTGGATTAGAAGGCGGCGGCTAACCCTATCCGCGCAGTTCGCGCACGTCCAACTTGATTGGACTCTATCTCCGCGAATAGAAGACTCTAGACCTTGTGTGACCTATATAAATGACCCTTAGGAACCCTATTTTAGTTTGGGTGCTGTGGCGGCCGACAAGAACTCAGGTGGAGGGAGCATTCCGGCGATCACCGGCAGGGTGTCCTTAGTGCGTCGTCATCCCCTCTTCTTCCTTGTTTCTTCGTTTAAGGTAGGTTATAACGAGCCAAACCTTAAGTACCCTATATGGTTAGAACCAGCATCGAGTACTCTCTCTTTTGAATGTAAAAGCCCTAAAAGTTGTTTAGTATCCTGTTAGAATTTTAGCGTTTAGTGGAAGCATGTTACATCTAGGGTTATACCTGTTCCATCTCGTTTTAAGTAGGGATTATAGGCACAAATCTTAAATTGTTTATGTTATCTTGTAGAGTTTTCCGTGCTCTTTCTTTTAACTCCGAAAGCCCCAATTTTCATGTGTTGTATTTAGAGAATTTAATCCTTTATTGGAACCCTAGCCAACCCGTCGGAGGCGGGCAGGGCGCATAAAAACTGTAACTATGTTAACTAGTGCGGCCTCGCGATAGACCGCCCATCCAATGCGGGCGGCTAGTTCCTGATCGTTCATGTATTGCATTTTGGGTCTGTTCTCGTAGTTTGTGCGGCATAACCCTAACCGCCCTTTAGTTAAGCGGCATGTTCTAGACTGTGCATTATCCCCCGCGGCACATTACAGACCGCTCAACCCTAGCAGGCCTTCGGGCTGAATGAGGGATGAATGGCCTGTCGTGCGACCGCCGAGGTGATTGAGTGGCTCTGACAGAACCGCCCAACCCTTCAGAACTGGTTTGGCATGATTTCTCTTAATAGATTGATGGATCATTTGATAAGCTAGCAACCACATGATAATTGGAACATATTGAAGTAAATAAATCTCAAATTTTACTACTTTCTTTTACTTGATCTTGTTTCTTCATGGCCTTAGTTATTTCATTATGTAAATTCAAGCATGACTATTAGGGTTGTTTGACAGTCGTTCTACTCTGATAGGATTGACTGACCGTCATACTGGTTTCCGTGATTTTATTAGCTCAATTCCTTGTAATGTTTGGGACTCTCCGCCAGATATTCCTTCTGTCGGACTAGGACCTTCATTACGGGACCTCCGTAAGCCCCCGCGAGCTTGGGATTCCCACTAGGACGCCGGGCAGGTTGTACCATCAAGACCTGAACCTGTGTATGTGATCGAATCGCTTGGATTATCGTATTGTGAGTCACGGCTCGACTTGGACGCCCGAAAGGGACCGTTTATCTCATTGGGCGGCCCATAATGAACCGTTCATCCCTGGCCAAGTGCCATTTATATTGGTCATTTAACCTTGATCTATCTTCGACCAAATCATGTTTGGATCGACCCAATAAGCCCTAGGTTGACTAGTGGTGAGTGGGATGGACCCTAGTTCAGTTCTGCCCCACTTACGGTAGCCCGGAGTCCATTTGGGTAGAGTTCTAGTTGATTAAATTTAACGGATCGATTAGAACCGCCCACTGTATAGAGCGGATCTTATTGGACCGTCAATCTATTGAGCAGCCCTATAAGGATCGTTTATGTTGTTGGCTTTAGCTCTGTTAACAGTGAGCGGCCCATTATTGACCATCCAATCCTTTGAATGGCCCAAGATAGACCGTGTATCCTTGACTTCAGTGAGGCTGATCCTCAGCCCCTTTCTATTCTGAACGGTCCAGTGCAGACCGTGTAATGCTCGAGCGGCCCAGTTCTGACCGCTTATCATCCAGAATTGATTTCCGTGATTATTCGTGTGTGAATCCAAGGACTTGATTGGTTCTTGATAACTTGAACTTTCTGGTCAAAGTATCTCTTCAACTTACCCTTGGAATCCTCCGAGGTGAGCTATACCTTGACATCATTGGCCATTAACTTGATTACTATCTAGACATAACTTGGGATCTTTGATCCAACAAATCAATTCCAACGCATCGTAAGGGCCCAGTCGGGTCCTGGGAGGAGCGCCCGAAAAGTACTTGTGTCCCGGAGAGTTTGAATGACATGGTGAGGCATCACACCGAGTGCATGCCTAGCGTGATGTCTATGACAATAATCTAATATTTGAATTTCTCTTGACTTGGTTAGTTCTTACGTGTTGGCTAATTTCCAGTTATATCA
This sequence comes from Amorphophallus konjac, assembly GCA_022559845.1. NCBI lineage: Eukaryota > Viridiplantae > Streptophyta > Magnoliopsida > Alismatales > Araceae > Amorphophallus > Amorphophallus konjac. The sequence continues at coordinate 489,302,503 of CM040121.1, forward strand.
TGTTCTTGCCTTCTTTTCATTATTTTGTTACATAGTCATTTCCTTTCGTTCTTTGTTTACGTGCTCAAAAATGTAATTAATTGGTTAATTACTTAAACTTGCCTGTTATTACCTACTGAGCATTCGCTCACCTAGTAATTTATAGGATTTAGCAATAGTGTGCGAAGGATTCAGAGGGGGGGTGAATGAATCACTCTGTTAAAATTTTGACCGAATAAAAATAATCAATCCGAAAACAAAGGCCTGATCAAAACAGTTTGTAGTGTCGAATGGCTGATGTGCACCAGTAAACCTTGATAGCCAAACGAACCTAATCGAGCCTAGACATGCATCTAACGATTCACAGGAGACAAGGAGACCACAAGGAACACAAGGAATTTTTAGATGGTTCAGTCTACAGCCTGCAGACCTACGTCCATCCCTCACTCAAATCCAAGTGAGGCTACCTGCTACCTTACAGCTTGAAATCACTGCGCAATACAGCTTGCGTCCGCTGAGCCTTACAGCTTGCTTACAAACAGCTGAGAAACATAGCTTGCTATCCAGAGGATCCCTCCTCTAACCGCTGCGGATTATAGCTTAACCTCTGTTGCCACACAGCTTGATCAGAAAATTAAGATAAACAAAAATAAAGCGGTGGAAACAGCTACTGAAGGCTGACAATGAAATCCGATGAAGATAGCTCACGCAGGAGCAAACTGGATTGGATTTGATCCAAGTACCAGTGGACAGACTATCAGATATTCTTCTCACGATCTCCCTCTTTTCCTTTTTTTTCTCCCACGAGCTCTCTATCTCTTTTTCTTCTTTCCTGCTCCCTAGATTGGGCTGTAAAACTTCTTCACTTTTCTTTTTTCGATCTAGAACTTCTTTTTCTCTCATTGGGCGTATGGAGGAAAAACTTCCGTCTATATGCTTCCAGAAGGCTCTCAGTCACGTATCACCATCTAAGCGTTGTAGCCTTCCACGTGGCATTCTTTTAGAGGATGATCTACCTTGGATCACGTGCCCCTCCTCGGGGAGAAAACTCTGTCAGAAACACAAGAAATTAGTCAAACACTTAGCACAGTTTGCACAGACGTAATGAGAAAGTAAGCATAACCTGCATTGAGTCGAAGTATGTAAGTCAACCATTGCACTGACTTAGTACTAGGTGATCAGTGATTTGCACCAACCTCAAGAATGGTAGCGGCATGAATTGCACTGAGTTGATATAAGTAAAAGTGGGAAATGCACTCACTTATGAATGTGTATGACACCATATGCACAGACCTTAGTGTCCAAACGTGCAAGTGATATGCACCGACATGATTCCATGAGACACAAGAGGAAAACTATACACCGAGTCAAAAGTCTAAAGACATGCACTGACTTATAAAGTGTATAGAACAGAGGATGCACCGACTCTAAAAAAATGTGCAAGATAGAAGATGCACAGACTCTAAAGATGTCTAGGACAGAAAATGCATCGAGTTGGATTTGTGGTCCAAGGAAGAGTTGCACCGAGATGTAGACATCATGTCCAAGTGAAAACTTGCACCGATATGACGAAGTGAAATGCACGGACAAAGAAAGATGCAAGACAAAACTTGCACCGAGTCAAGAAATCCCGTCCAAGTAAGAACTTGCACTGAGATGGCGAAGAAGAATGCACTGACACTAAATAACGAGACCAAATAGTGCGTGCTGGTCAAGAATTGCACGAACTTAAAAATTGCACCGACCCGGAGAGGTGAGATGCAAAGGCAAGATATACACTGACCCCTTTTTATGTATGCGACAAGTGATGCACCGAGGGAGAAACGGAACGAAAGTGTGTTTGCGTGAACAGAAACTTGCACCGAGGCAAGCACTTACGCGTGAAATGCAAAACTAGGCTAGACTAGCACCGAGCTAGATCTCTAGCAGGACAACACATGCACTGACTATGATTTCTTCTATGAAATAACATGCACCAAGTGAACCAAACATAACAGATAGAATTGAAGGATTTAAACACCTTAATCTAAACATGATTCATAGAAAGTCATTATCAAAACTAGGGTTCCAACAGTTTTCCCCCTTTCCGGTAGCTCAGGTGAGGACTCACAGACTGATGGGGACAGGCAAGAGTGACGACCGTGGAGCGAACCAGTTAGAAGCCTGTGAAGGTAGTTCTAGTTGTGGAGTCTATTTATGTTTTAGAGTGTTTTGGAAGAGTTGTAAATTTGAATTTTCGTAAATTTAATAGTGTTAAGTGGATGTTGTCGAAGAATATGTTAAGTGAGATTATTATGGTTTGGAACATGGATTAATTGTATGTTATTTAATGAATGGAGTTGTTTCTATTTATAGTGACGTGTGATCTTTTAGCTTTAGCATATCATGTCTATTATTATTACTTGTTTCTACTGCCAGTCCCGATATTCCGCGTCGGGGCGTGACAGGGTGGCCCAGGAGGGCATCGCGGCCAAACACTGGGACTAGGACAGGGACTGGAGGTTGAAACTGGGTCTGAGACTGGAACTGGCATTGGAGCTGGGATTGTGACTAGAGATGGGGACTAGAGTTGGAGCCGACCGGCTGGCCTGCGAAGGCGTTGTAGCCTGCGGCTGGGGCTGGTGGCTGGCCTGTGAAGGCGTTGTAGCTGGGAACTGGAACTGGAGACTGGGCGGCTGGCCTGTGTAGGCATTGTAGCCGAAAACTGGGACTGGAGACTGGGCGGCTGGCCTGTGAAGACGTTGTAGCCGGGTTGCTGGAACTGGGGACTAGGTGGCTGGCCTACCCTCGGGGGTATGTTTGCCACCGTCGTTGTAAGGTGATATTGAGGTAGCCATTGGCGCAGTATTGCAGTTGACGGCTTTCATCAGTGAGGAGTAGAGAGGGAGAGAGAGTTTTTTTTTTCTCTTTACCAGCTCTACCACCCTTTCGGGTTTTTGCCAGAGCTGGCCCCCTTTTACTTTTTTCGGTGCACTCTTGCGAGTTTCACACCGAGGGGTTACCCGATTTTACCTGAGGTGCCCTTTCGAGTTTTCACCTCAGCTGGGTTGGTGGTAATTTTTGTCCCCAGTCGCCTCCTTGTGATGAGGACGGCTGGGTCCGCCGGGGTATCTCTATTTTTAACCCCATTGTTTGTTTATTTTTTTGAGGAATTGTCATCCATAGCATGTCGCTGTCAAGGGACGTAGCCTGGAGCTGGAGAATGTGAATGGCTGGGTATTGTTCCACCCTTAATAAGGGCTCTCACAAATCGTCAAGTTATGGTGCTGGAGGCCACTTTGTCGTGGATGGATGTGATTGGGATTATAGCTGGTGGGTCAGGGATTACAGGGGGAACTGGGCTCATACTGAGACTCGAGAGTTCTGGATTTGCAGGAGATGTAGGATGTAGTAGTGTGAAATGATAAGAGTCTGGGAATAGGCTGAGACTGGAGTTGACCGGAATGGCAACTAGGATGTTGCGTAGACACTGGAACTTATCGGTCCACTGTGACGGAGCGAGGGCCGAAACTAGAGTGGGATAAGTAGAGTGATATAAGGCTGATTGGAGATTACAGGGTTAATAGTCTGACACTGTGGGTTAACCGAAGGCCAGTATATGGGGAGGCCTACGACCTATTGAGGAATGGGCGGAAGGCCACCCTAACCGGTGGGGAGAGGGGGATTTTCTCATTATCGGCTCTATCGCCCTTTCGAGTTTTCGCCAGAGCCGACCCCCTTTAGCTTTTTCCGACGCACCCTTACGGGTTTTCACATCGAGGGGTATCCCAATTTTACCAAAGGTGCCCTTTCGGGTTTCTACCTCAGCCGGGTTATTGGCCTTTTTGCCCCCAGTCGCCCCCTTGCGGTGAGGGTGACTGGGTCTGCCGAGGCATCTCTATTTTTAACCCCATTTTTATGTTATTTTCTTTTTTTTTTATTTACTTACCTGGGAGCCTGACGGCTGGATTGTTGCTGGTGCAGAGGTGTCCTTGCTCTTGTTGTGGCAAGGACGAAGGCGGGGGGGTTGACCCCCAAGAATGCCTGGTGGTGGTTCTGGGAGGGCTCGGTTGACCCTGTTGCTTGGCTGGGGATCGGAGACTGGGAGGAATGATCGGTTAAACCCTCCGCAGGGGAGGGCCAGCTTTACTTGTAGTAGCTGGGACGTGCGCCTTAGTCTGGCTAGCGCATCAACTCATGTTCAGGCGCATGGTATAGCTTCGTGTGTTTACCATTGAGAGGTGGGAAGGGTTTATGACCCTTGTGGTCGATGACCGTGTATGCCCCACCCTCGTAGATGTTGCGGATGATGTATGGGCCTCTCCAATTCGGCTATAGTTTTCCACTCGAGCGCCATGCCATGACTTCTTTTTCCTTGATCATGACGAGGTCGCCTTGCTTAATGGCTCGCTGCCTGACAAGCTTATCATAGGCTCGCACCATATGGGCCTGGTAAACTTGTAGGTATTTGTAGGCTTTGAGCCGCTTGCCTTCTAGATCGGAAAGCTCCTCTAGCCTTCTCTGGTATTCATTTTCGTCAGGGCCGGCAAGGCTGTTGTGGATCGCCACACGGTAAGAGGCCAACTGGACTTCGATGGGGATAACGGCTTCTGCCCCATAGGCGAGGGAGAACGGTGAACACCCCGTAGGGGTTTTGTAGATCGTCTGGTAGGCCCACAGTCCCTCGAACGCCTTCTTACCCCAATCACGTTTCCGATGGCTAACCATTTTACCCAGGAACTTGTAGAGGCTTTTGTTGAAGACTTCCGCCAAGCCGTTGGCCTAGGGGTTGTAGACCGAAGAGGTTCTCCAGTTGATGTGAAACTTAGCCGCTAGTTGATATATGGCCCTATTCTTGAATGGTGTGCCATTGTCTGACACTATGCGGTTGGGAGTACCGAATCGGTAGATGATGTTATGCCGGACAAATCTAGCGACCACTTCCCCGGTGACCTCCCGCAAGAGAAGGTCTTCCGCCCAGCAAGAGAAGTAGTCGGTGGTGGCCAAGATGTATTTATGGCCCTTGGAAGATGGCGGGAAAGGACCCGTGATGTCCATGCCCCACTCGGCGAACGGCCAAGTGGGAGCTGTGGGATGCAGCGGATTAGGAGGTCTTCTGGGTACCAGGCCAAAGGCTTGGCCTTGATGGCATGTACGGGCGTACTGAACGCAATCCGCGTACATGGTTGGCCAATAGAAGCCCTTGAGCTTAATGTTGTGCTTCATACGATCTCTGGCCTGGTGCGTGCCGCACAATCTGGAGTGGACTTCCTGCACGATGGCTCGAGCCTGGGCTGGAGAGACGCATCTTAGGAGAATCGACTTGTCCTTCTCATGAACCAATCGGTACAGGGAGTCGCCAAGCAACTCATAAGAGGTTGCTCGGCGGAGTAGCTAGACTCTTTGAGCTCGGTCGTAAGGGAGCCACCCTTTCTTGAACTTGACGATGGGCTCCCGCCAATCTTCGCCTTCTGGAGGAGTGTTCTGGTCAAGGTCATGGACCTCGTAAATGGTAAGACCAACGTCGCCCTCGAGTGAACTCAGCATCAGTCTTCTGTGCTTGACGATGATGTCGACCTCACCCTCGGGCGGGAGCTTGATAGCCGCAGCCAATTTTGCCAGGGCATCTGCCTGGGCATTACTGCTTCTGGGAATATGATATATTTCAAAGAAATAGAACTTCTGAGCTAGTCTGGTGATGGCGGCGTGGTACGGGACCAACTTTGGCTTATGCACGTCATAGATGCCGAGGACTTGTCGAACTATTAGCTGAGAGTCCCCGCAGGCTTTGAGGCATTTAATGCCCATGTCGAGAGCCATCTGAAGCCCAATGAGTAGAGCTTTGTATTCAGCCTCATTGTTGGTCAGGGACTTCATGAGAGCGCATGAGTTGTATAAAACTCCGCCCTGAGGAGTCAGGAAAATGATGCCGGCACCCGCCATGATGGCTGGATCTTGGTTATTCCGGGTAATCCCATGGGAAACGCCATCGAAGTAGAGCTCCCAGTAGGGTACGTTGACTGTGAGAGCGCTCTGATGCCTGTAATGCAAGACATCTCCGCTCTGTTTAATTGATCATTGTGATTGGACAGCAAGGGACTCCTCGCCAGGGAGCTCCGTGTTGAAGGGTGAGTCGTCTGGTACTAGATGGGCCGCCAAGAATTCAGCCATGCCCTGTCTTTTGATTGCTTTTCTGGGGACATAAGTAATGTCGTACTCCATCAGGAGGAGATCCCATGATGTGACACAACCCCTCGGACTTAAATTTGCAAGCAATCGATCCGAACGGCAGACCCACTCAAGTGGATTCACCCGCATCGCGCACACCCGGGTCCGTAGGTGGACTGGCGATAGTGGTGAGGGTCCGAGGATGGACCTCGCCTTTCCAGGGATTTGACTAGCTTGGGCTGAACCCCTAAGGGCCTAGGATTCCCCAATTCTGTGGGCGGCCAGCACGCCAAGGGCGTGGGATGTAGTGGCTCTCTCACAACTCTCTCCGCGGTGACACTCAAATTGATGATATTTTGAGATCAGGCACTCACTCACCGACCGACGGCACTAAGAAGCATTAATAAACAAGCAAAGCAATTCCAGTAGAGTAGGGCAACCCGAATCTCACCTGATCAATGTGAATACACCGATCCCGGTCGGAGACGAGGGGGAGCGGGGAAGCGTGGGCCACCCGCACGCTGCGTCGATGAAGCTTCAACCTGTTGAAATTAATTACATCCACTACGCCTCGCACAGGAGGGGGAACTTGGGGTGGGGAGATTATAGTTACAATCAAACACTACCTCCGCGTAGGGAGGGGCGGTAAGCCGGCCAGGCGGGGAGAGCCAAGGAACTATGAACGGGACTGGTTCGCCCTTCTGGAGTGCTGCTTGCCGGTTCTGCCCGCTGCTAGGTACTGGATGTCGACTCCACTGCGCTCGTTCCCGGACTTGAAATGAGACGGGATCAGCGTTGAAACGTCGGTGACTGGACCAGGATGGACCCTGAATTTTTTTGTCACCAGAAGTTGCCGACGCTGGCCGGGGCAGATGGTGGACTGGTGCGGTTCCGCTGTGCCTCGGATGGGGTGCAGGTTGTAGCAGCAGGTTGGTGACTTCACTCCGATCGCTCCCGTGATCCAATTGAGGCAGGATTAGGACGGTTGCGAGCGTGGTTGAGTCCTCTTCGATCAGAAACTGAGATGGGCTCTAGGAGATGTCGGAGCATGGAGGAGGAGCCCGAACAAGGAGAGGGGGTCTGATCAGTCCCTGGCAGGACAGATCTGCGCACCTGGGGGAAATAAATCGGAACGGGGAGCTCCCAATTCCGAACGAGGCCCCGCTTGCTGTACTGGATGGAGGACAGGGGGATCTTCGCCTCGGCCAAGTGGCGTGCTCAGGAGATCAGAGGTGAGGGCGTGGCGGCTTCTGAACGGCAGCTCTGGTTCAGGTTCTGGTCCTGGCTGCGCAGTTGGACGATAACGGGTACCAAGATCTGTAGTGAAGTCGGAACGAGACGATTCCACCTCGCACGTGAAGAGGACTTGGAGAAGAAACAACTCTCAAAGGAGAGTTCAGGCTGAATCACGCTGTTGATGTCGGTACAGCCTCTGCCAAACGGACCTCAAGTTCTGGCTCAAATCTGGCGCAGCCGCACGAGAATGGGCACCACGGACAGTAGGGATGTCGGATGCCGGCGAGACCACCTCAGCTGCGAAGCTATCTGGACGATATTTCCGGCAATGTATGATATGCCTTCAGGGGATTCCGTATGACTCTGGGCAGGTTCTGCAAGTCGGTTCCCAATCTGCTACCTGCGTACTGGGCAGTGTTAAAAGAAGGGGGGGTTGTTGGTGGAGATGGGAAGGTAAGGGATGGAGGGGTAGCAAAGAGGGATGGAAGGTTGCTGGTTGTGAATGTGGGAGGGAGGTTTGGGGGTGTGAGAGGGGAGAGGGGGAGGTTGGCAGGGGGCGGACCTGGTGTGGGGAATGGGCTGGGAGGTGGTGGATGGTGGGGGCGCAAATGGCCTAGGGGAATGGGGGTGTCTCTTGGGTGTGGGTGGTGGATTAATGGAAGGATTAATGGGGGGCCTAGGGGATGGGAAGGGTTGCTTTGGGGAGGGGAAAGGGTGTCTAGGAGAAGGGATTCTCCCTTGGGAATGTGAAGGGTTGTATGGGGAAGGGGAAGGGTTGCTTGGGGAGTGGTGGGAGTAAAGGGGGTTTATAAGTCTTGGGAGGTGAAGGGTTGTATTCAATGGGGGGGATGATGTGGCAAGTGAGGGAGGAGAGTGGTGAGGACACGCGTCACACTTTACGACGGAGTACACGGATCTCGCCGGCATCCCTTTGGCTCGGCGACCAGTTGACAGATTAGCGGAGCTATCATCACTTATTTTATGCTTTGGGCCATGTTGGGCCTTGGTTTAGTCCGTGTGTGGACAATTTTCTTTCAGTCATGGACCTTTTTTTAGGCCAATTAGGCTTTATTTGTGTTTTGTAGGCTTGCTAGAGGCTAGGGGGGTTATTGGGCCACTTCTTGGTTCACTCCTCTAGCCCACTTGGGCTGTCCACTTTCCCCCCCCCCTGGGCCCACCTTGGGAGGCGCGCCCCACCTAGGGTTAGGGTTGGGGGCGGACCATTCCCTCCCCTCTTGGTGGGAGTGGCAGCCGCCCTTTCCCCCTTGCCCTCTCCCTCTTTTGGCCGCCCCCCCCCCCCCACCTTTCACTCCTAGAATCTAGGAGATTTGAATGGCCTTCCTCGGTTGTGGCCGCCCCCCCCCCCATTTCCTTTCCCCCTTGGCTAGGGTTTAGACCTAGCATTTCCCCATCCCATATAAAAGACCTTGTATTTTCTTTTCAAAAGAATAAGGAAAAAATTGATGCTTGAGTGTTCGTGTGGAGTGCCACATTGCGAAAAGGGGCGACCCCTTCTTCTTCCTCCTCCTTGAGGGTGCGACGCCCTCACCTCCTCTCCAGTCCTTGGGTGCGACGCCCAGGGGTAGGAGATCTCCCCCAAGGGATTCCAACGCCAGCAGCCTTCAACCATCGTCCACGGCGACGAGTTCGGTGGAGCGACGGTGCACGCAGGATCGTCTTCCTCTTCCCCGGGCGTCCCTGTGCTGACAGCAGATTTGGTGTCCAGAGATCGGTCCGGTGCGTCCGTTTCCCGGCAGCGTCTCATCCAAGTTTCTTCACGACTTTCGTACCCCTTCCAGTCATCTTTCCAACCCCACCGGCCTTGGCCAAAAATTCCACCCACAGAGAAAGTTGTCTTTACAGACACTTTCGTCGCGCTGTCTGCCTCCCTGACAGTCTCACCTGTGATCCGAGACGACTTGGGTCACCGTTTGCATGCCTCTCCTACCACCAAACACCGCCAGTCCCTTCATAACATTTGTTCCCCTCCCAGTCACGAATCCAACCCCTCTGGCCTCGCCTTCAAACTCCATCGGGGTAAACTTTTGTCTTCAAGCACACTTTTAGTGCGCAATCCTGCGCTACAGTACCCGAGCGGGACTGTCAGCAGAGGGCCTCCAAAGGGGGTACCACTTCCCGTCCTCGGATCGACCCGCAACTTGGTAGGTCGACTACTCACATCCCACCACACCTCCAGTAATCATCTCGGGCCGGAACTCCTTCTGTACCCTTGCGCCATCACCACCCCACCCACGGTCACAGATCAGACTGCCCTGAAGTGCTGTCTGTGCACCCCTGTTGTCACCCCCTTCGCACCCAATTCCTCCACAGGACCCCATCTGCCACCACTGCCCCTGGAGAGCCGCCCCTGTCAGCCTTCCACCAGAGAAGACGCCGCCACAAACGCTGTCCGGACGGCCGTGTACCAGCGCCATCTCTGCCCGCTGTCACAGGGACCAGCCAGCTACCTCTCGTCGGACCGACATCCTCCCTCGAGGCTGTAGCAGCAGCGTGGCCCCTCCATCCGGTCCGGCATCCCAGCAGTGCCCGCGGCGACGTGGACCTCCTCCTCAAAGGCTACTACAGGAGCGATCGGCATTGCGAGGGTCGGCATCCGGCTTCATCCCCGACCTCGGCTGCTGCCCGTCAACCCGTGCGCCGGCCGCCCCGTGTGTAGTTATGGTTGTAGCCTATTACCTCCCTGCGAGGAGTGGGCCCTTTTGATGTTTGTATTAGTTTTCTCACGCGTGTATCGGGGTGGTTGGACTCGGCCGGGGTTCCTTCCCCACGCCTAGGCGTGGAGGTACGTGTCTCGCTCCCGCCCGTAGTACTTGCTTATCACGTATATGATTGATTGTGCCGCGTGAGTGAGTGTAGGGTCTAGCTAGTTTCATTTATTACTGCTGGTTGAGAGAGACGAGAGCGGCCCTTTTCCCTTGGCCCTAGTCGAGCACCGAGCTCGGACTAGACTCCTGTGTCGTCCAGCGGCTTCTCGCCCGTTGTGACCCCGTTGCGCCTCCCTCCGTGGGACGGCCGTGGTTCGGAGTTCTGTTGAGAGACGCCTCCGCCCGGAGGGAGTTCACGTTAGTCGGTCACACCGGCTTGCCTTGTCTCGTGCGCGTGCTGGTCGCGTTCTTTAGCATCCTGAGGTTGAACCTGTTAGCTATGAGGCCGACCTTGAGCTCGCGGAGGAGTTTTTCGATGAGTTGTTAGAAAGCGAGCAGGTCGACACCCAGGGTACGCAGCACCAGGATGATGTTCAGCTGGGAGTTGTTAGGTGTATTTTGGCCCAGCCTTTGGTGAGTGATGACTGGCGTCGCACCACCATCTTTCATACTTTCTGCAGACTAGGAGGGAAAGTCTGCAAGGTGATTATAGACAGTGGGAGTTGCATCAATGCCATCTCCACGGGCACAGTGAAACGCCTAGGATTGACCCCCGTGGACCACCCCTCCCCTTACCGTGTGTCTTGGGTAGACACTACCTCCATTCCGGTCAGACAGCGTTGCCTAGTGCCCTTACAGTTCCACGCCTACCAGGATGAGATCTGGTGTGACGTCTTGCCTATGGAGGTAGGTAGTATCATTCTAGGGAGACCTTGGCTGTTTGATAGGGATGCCACCCTCCATGGTCGTTTGAACACATGCACTTTTGATCACAGCGGCCAGAGGATCACCCTTCACCCTTCCCAGCCCACACGTCCTCCCGTTCGGGGACCCACCGGTCCTAGCACTCCGAGCACTGATGTCCAGGGGCCCAGTGCCCCTTCCCCAGCCCAGGACCCAGCCCCACCCATTGCTACCACTGGTCCTCCGGCTAGGAGGTTGATGTTAGTCAGCTCCCGGGAGATGGAGCGCGACTTTGCGAGAGGAGATCCCATCTTTGCTGTAGTAGTCCGCGAGAGGCCTAGAGAGGCAGAGGGGGAGTCCCCACCCGACGTGGCTGCTATTATTCAGGAGTTCTCCGATGTTTTCCCCGATGACCTTCCCGAAGGTCTTCCTCCCATGAGAGACATCCAACATGCTATAGATTTGATACCGGGGTCCTCATTGCCCAACCTGCCACACTATAGGATGAGCCCCACTGACCACGCTGAGCTCCAGCGCCAGGTGAATGAGTTGATGTCTAGGGGATCTCTCCGAGAGAGTATGAGTCCTTGTGCCGTCCCCGCCCTACTTGCCCCCAAGAAAGACGGTACTTGGAGGATGTGCATAGACAGCCGTGCTATCAACAAGATCACGGTGAAATATAGGTTTCCCATTCCCCGTCTGGATGATATGATGGATATGATGGCGGGAGCCACTGTGTTCTCCAAGATTGATCTAAAGAGTGGCTATCACCAGGTAAGGATCAGACCTGGAGATGAATGGAAGACGGCCTTCAAGACCAAGGATGGTCTTTATGAGTGGCTGGTCATGCCCTTTGGGCTGACCAATGCTCCCAGCACCTTCATGAGGCTGATGACTCAGGTCTTGCGACCCTTGATAGGAATCTTCGTGGTAGTTTACTTCGATGACATCCTCATTTACAGCCGTACCCGGGAGATCCATTTAGACCACCTTCGGCAGGTCTGTTTGATTCTGAGGAGAGAGAGCTTATTTGCCAACCCTAAGAAATGCGCGTTCATGACCTCTCAGGTCACCTTCCTAGGGTTCATTGTTTCTAGTGAGGGAGTGTCTGCCGACCCTGAGAAGGTCAGGGCAATTGTTGAGTGGCCCGAGCCTCGTACCCTACATGATGTCCGTAGCTTTCACGGACTGGCGACCTTCTATCGCCGTTTTATCCGAGGCTTTAGCTCCATCACCGCCCCTATCACGGACTGCATTAGGAAAGAGGCCTTTGAGTGGACCAAGGCTGCTTCAGCCGCTTTCGCGCTCCTCAAAGAGCGCATGACCCAGGCACCCGTCCTTCGTCTTCCAGACTTCACGAAGGTGTTTGAGGTCTCTTGTGATGCCTCAGGGGTAGGCATAGGAGGAGTTCTTAGTCAGGAGACCCATCCCGTTGCATTCTTTAGCGAGAAGCTGAGCGATGCGAAACTGCGTTACTCTACATACGATAAGGAATTCTACGCAGTTGTGCAAGCTTTGAGGCATTGGAGACACTATTTGTTACATTAGGAGTTTGTGTTGTATTCTGATCATGAGGCACTCCGATATCTCCATGCCCAAAAGAAGCTCAACTCTCGCCATAGCCGATGGGTCGAGTTCCTCCAGGAGTACACATTTGTGCTGAAGCACAAGGCCGGTGTGGAGAACCGGGTTGCTGATGCCTTGAGCCGCCGTACTCACCTATTGACCACCATGAGTGTGGAGGTGGTTGGGATGGATAGGATGAGGGAGCTGTATGCCGATTGCCCGGATTTCGGTCCGATGTTCACCACCCTCCAGTCAGGTCCGTCCCATGAGTACCCCGACTATACGTTGCAGGATGGCTACCTTTTCTATGGGAGCAGGCTTTGTGTCCCACGGACCTCGGTCCGTGATTTTCTTACTTGGGAGTTGCATGCTGGGGGTCTAGCCGGCCACTTTGGCCGGAATAAGACCATTGAGGCCATTGAGTACCGCTTCTTTTGGCCTAGCCTGAAGCGGGATGTTGCTAGGATTGTGGCCCAGTGCCGCATTTGTGCCTTGGCCAAACAGAGGAAACAGAATACCGGCCTTTACACTCCCCTCCCAGTGCCAGATAGTCCATGGCAGGACATTAGCATGGACTTTGTCTTAGGCTTGCCCCGTACCCTCCGCCGACACGACTCCATTTTCGTGGTGGTGGACAGATTCTCTAAGATGGCCTTGTTTATCCCATGTTCTAAAACATCAGATGCCTCTAGGGTTGCCCGTCTATTCTTCACCCATTGTGTCTCTAGGTTTGGGTTGCCGCGTACTATTGTGTCAGATAGGGATGTTCGCTTTACTAGTTATTTCTGGAAGACCCTATGGCGCATGATGGGCACACAGCTGAAGTTTTCTACTGCTTACCACCCCCAGACCGATGGTCAAACAGAGGTTGTGAATAGGAGTTTGGGGGATCTTTTGAGGTGTCTAGTGCGTGAGCGTGACCGGGATTGGGATTTAGTTCTCCCTCTAGCGGAGTTTGCTTACAATGATTCGGTCAATAGGTCTACTGGTTTGAGTCCTTTTGAGATAGTCACTGGTCGTAGGCCTAGAAAACCGATAGACTTGGTCCCATCCCCTGTCCAGGCCCGTGTCTCAGAGTCAGCTGAGTCCTTTGCTGAGCATGTTAGGCAGTTGCATGAGCATGTACGTCGTCACATTGAGGCCAGCAACGCACGATATAAGGAGTTAGCTGATGTGCATCGACGCACGCGTGAGTTCCGCGAGGGAGAGTATGTCATGATCAGGGTCAGACCTGAACGGTTCCCTTCGGGGGCCGTAAAGAAACTCCAGGACCGCGGTGCCGGACCCTTCCGAGTTCTGAGGCGGATTGGGTCTAACGCGTATGAGATTGAGCTGCCAGATGATTATGGGATCAGTTCGACGTTCAACGTCTCTGATCTGGTGGCCTATCGGGATCCAGCAGTGATTCCCAGTGAGCTTCTTGGGCCTCCCCTTCCTGTTGTGAGCGATACACCTTCTGAGAGTCCACCTCCTCCAGCCCCATTACAGAGACGCGAGCACATCGATTGTATACTGGATGAGCAGGTGACCACCACCAGGAGCGGGGCCTACCAGCGCTTCCTAGTGCGTTGGAGAGGGCGCCCTGAGACAGACGACACCTGGATCACGCGGGGAGAGCTGGAGCGGATTGACCCGGACTTGCTGGAGCGTTACCTGAGCGACCGTGACCCTTACTCGACGGGGTCGAGTTCTTCCCACCCGGGGAGAATTGGTGAGGACACGCGTCACACTTTACGACGGAGTACACGGATCTCGCCGGCATCCCTTTGGCTCGGCGACCAGTTGACAGATTAGCGGAGCTATCATCACTTATTTTATGCTTTGGGCCATGTTGGGCCTTGGTTTAGTCCGTGTGTGGACAATTTTCTTTCAGTCATGGACCTTTTTTTAGGCCAATTAGGCTTTATTTGTGTTTTGTAGGCTTGCTAGAGGCTAGGGGGGTTATTGGGCCACTTCTTGGTTCACTCCTCTAGCCCACTTGGGCTGTCCACTTTCCCCCCCCCCCTGGGCCCACCTTGGGAGGCGCGCCCCACCTAGGGTTAGGGTTGGGGGCGGACCATTCCCTCCCCTCTTGGTGGGAGTGGCAGCCGCCCTTTCCCCCTTGCCCTCTCCCTCTTTTGGCCGCCCCCCCCCCCCCCCACCTTTCACTCCTAGAATCTAGGAGATTTGAATGGCCTTCCTCGGTTGTGGCCGCCCCCCCCATTTCCTTTCCCCCTTGGCTAGGGTTTAGACCTAGCATTTCCCCATCCCATATAAAAGACCTTGTATTTTCTTTTCAAAAGAATAAGGAAAAAATTGATGCTTGAGTGTTCGTGTGGAGTGCCACATTGCGAAAAGGGGCGACCCCTTCTTCTTCCTCCTCCTTGAGGGTGCGACGCCCTCACCTCCTCTCCAGTCCTTGGGTGCGACGCCCAGGGGTAGGAGATCTCCCCCAAGGGATTCCAACGCCAGCAGCCTTCAACCATCGTCCACGGCGACGAGTTCGGTGGAGCGACGGTGCACGCAGGATCGTCTTCCTCTTCCCCGGGCGTCCCTGTGCTGACAGCAGATTTGGTGTCCAGAGATCGGTCCGGTGCGTCCGTTTCCCGGCAGCGTCTCATCCAAGTTTCTTCACGACTTTCGTACCCCTTCCAGTCATCTTTCCAACCCCACCGGCCTTGGCCTAAAATTCCACCCACAGAGAAAGTTGTCTTTACAGACACTTTCGTCGCGCTGTCTGCCTCCCTGACAGTCTCACCTGTGATCCGAGACGACTTGGGTCACCGTTTGCATGCCTCTCCTACCACCAAACACCGCCAGTCCCTTCATAACATTTGTTCCCCTCCCAGTCACGAATCCAACCCCTCTGGCCTCGCCTTCAAACTCCATCGGGGTAAACTTTTGTCTTCAAGCACACTTTTAGTGCGCAATCCTGCGCTACAGTACCCGAGCGGGACTGTCAGCAGAGGGCCTCCAAAGGGGGTACCACTTCCCGTCCTCGGATCGACCCGCAACTTGGTAGGTCGACTACTCACATCCCACCACACCTCCAGTAATCATCTCGGGCCGGAACTCCTTCTGTACCCTTGTGCCATCACCACCCCACCCACGGTCACAGATCAGACTGCCCTGAAGTGCTGTCTGTGCACCCCTGTTGTCACCCCCTTCGCACCCAATTCCTCCACAGGACCCCATCTGCCACCACTGCCCCTGGAGAGCCGCCCCTGTCAGCCTTCCACCAGAGAAGACGCCGCCACAAACGCTGTCCGGACGGCCGTGTACCAGCGCCATCTCTGCCCGCTGTCACAGGGACCAGCCAGCTACCTCTCGTCGGACCGACATCCTCCCTCGAGGCTGTAGCAGCAGCGTGGCCCCTCCATCCGGTCCGGCATCCCAGCAGTGCCCGCGGCGACGTGGACCTCCTCCTCAAAGGCTACTACAGGAGCGATCGGCATTGCGAGGGTCGGCATCCGGCTTCATCCCCGACCTCGGCTGCTGCCCGTCAACCCGTGCGCCGGCCGCCCCGTGTGTAGTTATGGTTGTAGCCTATTACCTCCCTGCGAGGAGTGGGCCCTTTTGATGTTTGTATTAGTTTTCTCACGCGTGTATCGGGGTGGTTGGACTCGGCCGGGGTTCCTTCCCCACGCCTAGGCGTGGAGGTACGTGTCTCGCTCCCGCCCGTAGTACTTGCTTATCACGTATATGATTGATTGTGCCGCGTGAGTGAGTGTAGGGTCTAGCTAGTTTCATTTATTACTGCTGGTTGAGAGAGACGAGAGCGGCCCTTTTCCCTTGGCCCTAGTCGAGCACCGAGCTCGGACTAGACTCCCGTGTCGTCCAGCGGCTTCTCGCCCGTTGTGACCCCGTTGCGCCTCCCTCCGTGGGACGGCCGTGGTTCGGAGTTCTGTTGAGAGACGCCTCCGCCCGGAGGGAGTTCACGTTAGTCGGTCACACCGGCTTGCCTTGTCTCGTGCGCGTGCTGGTCGCGTTCTTTAGCATCCTAGGTTAGCTAGCGAGTCAGTTGTCCCGCATCAGAGAGGGAGGGGCGAAATTGGGAGAGAGAGGGGGAGGAGAGAGAGAGGGGTTTGCCCCTTTTAGTGAGAAAGAGAAGAAGAGAGAGAGAGAGCTAGAGAGGGAGAGAGAGAGAGATGTACAAATGCTTTTGGCAAATTTTTATCAATACTTCATTCCCTTCCAAATGAGGGATTGGGGTCCTATTTATAGGAATCCCACATTTTCACATAAGTCCTTGACTTTTGGACTACTAACACTTAACCAAGGGGAAGGGGGCGCCCCTGGGCCTAGCCCATATAATGGGGCCCATTAACCAACATAATGACTCTAGACTTAGGTAAATAGCTACCTAACCTAGGTATTGGACTCAAATAAAAGGGAAAGTACATGATAAGAAAATTAAAATTACATCATATGACTCGAAATATAGTGGCGGATAAGATGTAGCATAGCTGGCGAGCTTCTGGATCCTCGAACAAAGGGAAAGCTGGTGATGTCCTCATCATACCCCCGGGGTGCGGAGAACTCGACTCCGTCGAGTATGGGCCCACCGGGGGAGCTGTCCTCCAAAGTAGCTCAGGGCGACCCTCAACCTCCAAACTCAACCCGCATCTGCGACCAGGGGACGGTCCTTCATCCTCTCAAGGTGGCTGGGGCACACCCTCTTGCTAGTGATGGAACCCTGCTTGCATAGTATTGCCCCTATGTGCACACGTCGGGCTCTCAAGGCTATTTTATGGTGGCTCTCCGGGGTGTCCCTCTTAAAGGAAGGTATAGGCTCAAAGCACTCACTAGGATCCACCGCGGTGCCCATATAGGGTGTCGGGTCTGCCACGTTAGAAGTGGGGTATATCCCATAACCCATTGGTAAATTCAATCAACAAGTTGTGTTGCCAAAGCCACTAGGAACAGGGAAAGGTCCAAGTCCTCGTGCCATCGAATGGGAGGTGACCCTAAGGTAGAGCCACTCCGATGCCATCATCACCAAATCGCCTACTTGAAATTCCAAGTGGCGCTCACGAGCTCTTATCCGCTCTTTGTGAACCTCACCGCTCATTACGAATTGCTTGCGTGTATGCGTATGCCATGCACTATGATGCGGTGTGGGTGTGAAAAGCTTGGTGTGTAAAGGTGGACCGGGGAAACCGTAAATTGACCTATCATGCTGTGATGCCATGTGGACCTTGATGAACTTAGGTGGACCGGGGCAGCCACAAGTGGCCCTATCATGCATGGGCTTCATAACAATGGTTGGAGGGCCATGGTATCTGTAGGGGAACCTATCACACAAAGTGGTGATGAATGCCGGGGGACCCGGACACCCGTAGATGCTCCTGACATGCATATGATCAATGATGAATGAGGGAGGACCAGCACATCTAAATGTGAGCCAGTCTTGCATTGGGCCTGCAGTGTGTGTGACATGTATGAGATGACTGGGCTTACTAGCCCTACCAGATGATGCAAAATGTAGTGGCACATGCATTCCCATCCAAATGGCTCCTTCTATGTGTATGACTTGGTGTGAGATTTTCCACTCATAGGGGTCAAAGGGGTCTAGGAAAATGGAGTGGTCTTGGTCCAATAAGGTTGGTTGGGGTAGGAAAAGGTTGGTGGTGAGTAAGGTGGGTGGGTATAGGAAGGAATCAAAGGGGTCATGGTAAGGGTCATCTAAGGAGAGGAACTCTAGGTCCTTTTGGTCCTCACAACATGGTGGTGGATCCTCCTCTAGTAAAATGATTGGGCCAAAGTTTTTGGTGGGATGGTCGGCCTTGAATGGAGGGCTGGATGTTCTACCCGAGACAAGCAACTCTAGTTTGTGGATAGCATCGGGCTCGTCGGGTGTAGGGAGGAGTAAAAGAAGGTCGCTAGTGTAGCAACCCACAGTGTAAATGGAGGAGATGGATCCGACACATAGGTGTAGGAGGTCAAGGCTCCTAGGTCGGTCGGCTACTGTAGTCAACATGCCAGTTAGCTCCATTTGTCAAACTATACCCTTAAGAAGATCCCCTAATGTTTCCACTTGATATGATGATTGGATTGGGGTGTGATAGGTGTGATAGGTGGATAAGGGTACTATGGGGAGGTGTTGTTCCATGGAAGGGTAAGCATAGGGCAAGATAGGGTGAGCCCGGTTTTCCACAAGCCATCTAATCAAGGGCCCACTTATGATAAGTTCACTCCAAATTGGGGGTGGCATGAAAGGTAAAACATCTTCCTCGTTTTGGCCATGACTTTCCTCCAAGATGGGGAGTGGTTCTGGGATGTTCCCTACTAGGGGGTCGGGTGTGGGTATCATGGTTTCCTCTACCAAGGAGGTGAGTAGGTCCTTGTGGGTAGGGTGATGATGACTGACCTGTGGTGCTCTTTGGGTGGTGGGTAATGGGGGACTTGGGATAGAATGGGGAGGGGTAGTAGTGGAGGCCTAGGTTGGGGATCTTGTAACTCATGGGGAGGGTGCACCTAATTTGGCTCAATGGGTTCTCTTTGGGAAGGAACGAGTTCTCTTGACCCAATTGGGCTTCATATTCTTCTTCCCAATCTAGGGGAGTCTCATAGACTTCGGTCACCTCCTTAAGTTCCTTTTGGGAAGCGGTGGGAGGAGGATTTGTGGGTTGGGTGGTGGCCAATTTGGTTTGAATGGTGGTGGTGATCGGGGTTGGAATTATTTGGGGTGGTGGAGTTTGGGCCCTAAGGGAGGTCTTGGGTTGATTGGGAGGGAAAGGGGGAGTGAAGATCTTCTTAATCTCATTCCTCATCTCTTCCCATGGGTATCTGGGTCCTTTGGTTTCCAATTCAAATTCATCCCGGGGAGGCAAGACTCTAAGGCCATTGCTCCTAAGTGGGGGTTCATTGGCTCTAAATCCATCCCGAGGTGACCAAGCCCTAGGGTCGTGGTTCCCTTTTGCTTCAAGCCGATCAAGCCGGGAGGTGAGGGTATCTATACAGTTATGACATTTGTTGATGAAAGCGTCAAATTGGTCCATAGATAGTTGGGGTGTCTCCCTAGGGTGGTCATGCAAGGGAGTGATGGAAAATATGATGCAAGGGAGACTCAAATGTCAATGCCCTAGGAATAGACTCATAGAGACAAGTCTAAAACTTGCTCTGATACCAATTTGATGTGACACAACCCCTCGGACTTAAATTTGCAAGCAATCGATCCGAACGGCGGACCCACTCAAGCAGATTCACCCGCATCGTGCACACCCAGGTCCGTAGGTGGACTGGCGATAGTGGTGAGGGTCCGAGGATGGACCTCGCCTTTCCGGGGATTTGACTAGCTTGGGCTGAACCCCTAAGGGCCTGGGATGCCCCAATTCCGTGGGCGGCCAGCACGCCAAGGGCGTGGGATGTAGTGGCTCTCTCACAACTCGCTCCGCAGTGGCACTCAAATTGATGATATTTTGAGATCGGGCACTCACTCACCGACCGACGGCACTAAGAAGCATTACTAAACAAGCAAAGCAATTCCAGTAGAGTAGGGCAACCCAAAGCTCACCTGATCGGTGTGAATACACTGATCCCGGCCGAAGACGAGGGCGAGCGGGGAAGCGTGGGCCACCCGCACGCTGCGTCGATGAAGCTTCAACCTGTTGAAATTAATTACATCCACTACGCCTCGCACAGGAGGGGGAACTTGGGGTGGGGAGATTATAGTTACAATCAAACACTACCTCCGTGTAAGGAGGGGCGGTAAGCCGGCCAGGCGGGGAGAGCCAAGGAACTATGAACGGGACCGGTTCGCCCTTCCGGAGTGCTGCTTGCCGGTTCTGCCCACTGCTAGGTACTGGATGTCGACTCCGCTGCACTCGTTCCCGGACTCGAAATGAGATGAGATCAGCGTTGAAACGTCGGTGACTGGACCAGGATAGACCCTGAATTTTGTTGTCACCAGAAGTTGCCGACGCTGGCCGGGGCAGATGGTGGACTGGTGCTGTTCCGCTCTGCCTCGGATGGGGTGCAGGTTGTAGCAGCAGGTTGGTGACTTCACTCCGATTGCTCCCATGATCCAATTGAGGCGGGATCAGGACGGTTGCTAGCATGGTCGAGTCCTCTTCGATCAGCAACCGAGATGGCCTCTAGGCGACGTCGGAGCAGGGAGGAGGATCCCGAACAAGGAGAGGGGGTCTGATCAGTCCCTGGCAGGACAGATCTGCGCACCTGGGGGAAATAAATCGGAACGGGGAGCTCCCAACTCCGAACGAGGCCCCGCTTTCTGTGCTGGATGGAGGACAGGGGGATCTTCACCTCGGCCAAGTGGAGCACTCAGGAGAGCAGAGGTGAGGGCGTGGCAGCTTCTGAACTGCAGCTCTGGTTCAGGTTCTGGTCCTGGCTGCGCAGTTGGACGAGAACGGGCACCACGATCTGTAGTGAAGTTGGAACGAGACGATTCCACCTCGGCGAGACCACCTCGGCTGCGAAGCTATCTGGATGATCTTTCCGGTGATGTACGGTATGCCTTCATGGGATTCCGTATGACTCCGGGGCAGGTTCTGCAAGTCGGCTCCCAATCTGCTACCTGCGAACTGGGCAGTGTTAAAAGAAGGGGGGGTTGTTGGTGGAGATGGGAAGGTAAGGGATGGAGGGGTAGCAAAGAGGGATGGAAGGTTGCTGGTTGTGAATGCGGGAGGGAGGTTTGGGGGTGTGAGAGGGGAGAGGGGGAGGTTTGCAGGGGGCGGACCTGGTGTGGGGAATGGGCTGGGAGGTGGTGGATGGTGGGGGCGCAAATGGCCTAGGGGAATGGGGGTGTCTCTTGGGTGTGGGTGGTGGATTAATGGAAGGATTAATGGGGGGCCTAGGGGATGGGAAGGGTTGCTTTGGGAGGGGAAAGGGTGTCTAGGAGAAGGGATTCTCCCTTGGGAATGTGAAGGGTTGTATGGGGAAGGGGAAGGGTTGCTTGGGGAGTGGTGGGAGTAAAGGGGGTTTATGAGTCTTGGGAGGTGAAGGGTTGTATTCAATGGGGGGGATGATGTGGCAAGTGAGGGAGGAGAGAGAGGGGTGAAATTGGGAGAGAGAGAGGGGGAGGAGAGAGAGAGGGGTTCGCCCCTTTTAGTGAGAGAGAGAAGAAGAGAGAGAGGGAGCTAGAGAGGGAGAGAGAGAGAGATGTACAAATGCTTTTGGCAAATTTTTATCAATACTTCATTCCCTTCCAAATGAGGGATTGGGGTCCTATTTATAGGAATCCCACATTTTCACATAAGTCCTTGACTTTTGGATTACTAACACTTAACCAAGGGGAAGGGGGCGCCCCTGGGCCTAGCCCATATAATTGGGCCCATTAACCAACATGATGACTCTAGACTTAGGTAAATAGCTACCTAACCTAGGTATTGGACTCAAATAAAAGGGAAAGTACATGATAATAAAATGAAAGTTACATCATATGACTCGAAATATAGTGGCGGACAAGATGTAGCATAGCTGGCGAGTTTCTGGATCCTCGAACAAAGGGAAAGCTGGTGATGTCCTCATCAGCCCACCTTCCCAGTCGGCCTGAGAGGACGGGCTGTCAGAAGAGATACTTCACGGGGTCATGCTTGGATATGAGCTCGACTCGATGGGATAGGAGGTAACGTCACAGCTTCTTGACGGCGAATACCAATGCCAAGCAAACCTTTTCCATGGGGGAGTAGTGGTACTCCGCATTGATCAGTTTTCGACTGAGGTAGTAGAGGGGCTGCTCTTTACCTTCTTTGTTGATTTGCGCCAACAAAGCTCCTAGTGAAGCTTCCATGGCGGCGATATAGAGTATAAGGGGTTTACCCTTGACTGGTGCCCCCAGCATTGAGGGAGTGAGGAGGTACCCCTTGATTTGCTCGAAAGCAGCGTGGCATTCCGAGTCCCATGTGAATGGGGCGTCTTTCTTCATCAGTTTGTTGAAAGGCGCGCATCGATCGAAGAGATTGGAGATGAATCTCCGAATGTAGGTCAGTCTTCCTTGGAAGGACCTAAGTTCAGTGAGGTTGCTGGGTGGTGGAAGCTCCCGGATTGCTTTGATCTTGCTGGGATCCACCTTGATTCCTCGGTATCGGACGATGAGGCCAAAAAACTTACCACTGGATACGCCAAAGGCGCATTTCATGGGGTTCATCTTGAGCCCGTATTGCTGGAGATGATCGAAGACTTGGCATAGGTCGCGCAAGTGGTCTTCATGCCTTTTAGTCTTTACGACGAGGTCATCAACATAACAATAGACGATATTGTGCAACATCTCGTCGAATATTTTAGTCATGGCCCTTTGGTAAGTGGCGCCGACATTCTTTAAACCGAAGGGCATGCGCTTATAGTTGAAAATCCCTTTGGGGGATCTGAAAGCTGTGTAGTTCTTGTCTTTGAGGGACATCGGATCTTGTTATAACGAGACGACCCATCCATGAAAGACAAGGCTTCATGTCCGGTGGTCATGTCGACCATTGTTTCTATGATCGAAACTGGAAAGTCATCCTTCGGATAGGCTTTATTGAGGTCCCGAAAGTCGACGCAAATGCGAACTTGACCACTTTTCTTCTTGACTGGGACTATGTTGGCGAGCCAGATCGGATAGATACACAGCGCGATGAAGTCGACCTCCGCCATTTTATTGACTTCGGTCGAAACCTGGAGCTCCAGCTCATGGCGCATGCGCCGCTGTGGCTATTTGACTGGAGTGACTAAAGGAGAAATAGCTAGCTCATGCTCTGCTACGGAGGGGTCCAACCCTGGCATCTCCCTGTACGTCCAAGTGAAGCAATCTTTATACTCAAGCAGGAGTTGCTTGTAATCCCACCTTTCTGCCTCGGTAAGGAGAGCGCTGACGAATGTGGTCTGGGGGGCTTCATCTTCGCCCCAGTTGATTTCAACGAGTTCGTCGATGGTCATCTGGCCGCCATCCTCTAGCTCGGGAGGAGCGGGTTGGAAGTCGATGAAACACTCATCGTCGGTGTCAGCTTCATGCATTTTTTGATTCTCGAAGCCACTGGTTGACACCGATGGGGCTGGAGAGTTGTTGTTGCTGGAATCCATCAAGGATTGATCTGGGCCGCTAGCTTCTGGCCCGCAGTTGTTAACTGGGGTTGCTGAGGTTTCCCCGGAGTTGCCTACTAAAGCTGACAATCCTTCACAGCTAGTATCATGGATCTCCCTCTCATCAGGAGAGTTTGTTGAACCGAGTCGTTTGACAGACTGGGTGACAGGAGGAGCTTCTTTGGCCCCGATATCTTTGCAGGGAGGCGAGGAGGATTCATCGATTGCTTGGACTGGAGTGCTGGCTTTGACGAGGATTGGGATCAGAATCTCCTCTTCCTCATCCCCGGAGCTGTCGAATTTGGCATCGACTTTAGCCCAGTCATTTATCGGCTGTGTCAAACCTACGACATTGGCCGCGTAGTAAACACGAAAGTCCGGGTCTTGGTCGTAGCCAAGTCCATTGGTATCCTTGTGAAAGGACGGGGGTTTCCCCTAGACCTGGGAAGGGGTCTATAGTTGGTGAAAATACTCATGTCGTGCAGAACCTCGCCATTGGGGGATGTGTTGCTTCAGACATATTTCCCAAATGTGCGACGGCAGGTCGTCCAGTACCTGGACTGCTTCAGGGGTATCATCGGCTCGTTTGGACCAGCCGAAGTCGTCATCTGGTGGGGCTTGAGGAGCCATGTCTCCCTTATAGAAGACAATGGGTTTGTCCCTGTTAGCCTTCTTCTTGTTTCGGCGTCGTCGCTTGAAGGTGATGATAAAAGTCATCAGCGACTCAACGTTGTGCTCTTCGGATGCACATGGGAGCTGGATGCAGTCTGGTGACAAGCCTATGCTCTTACCGATGGCTCGGCTAATAAGGTTAGCCTCGCAGTCGATTTTACGCCTCTCGGGGCGATCTGGGGTTGACTTGGAGCTGAGGCGTAGCTGATGAAGCTTGGCCTTCTCATCGTCAACAGAGAAGAGATCATCATCATCTTCCTTTGAGAGTCAGCCATTGCTTTTGCTCTTGATCACGGGGTATGGACTACTCCCCCTGAAGTAGAGTGCAGTGTCAGCCAGATTGCATTCCGCTGGAGTGAATGGTGACAGGTCTGCGAAGACAGTGTATTGTTCCCCGCCCTTAGCATACTTGATGCATTGGTGGAGAGTTGACGAGGTGACCTAATTTTCATGGAGCCAGGGTCTGCCCAGTAGCACCTTATATGATGTCTTGGCATCAATGATGTAGAATGTCACCTTGGAGGTGAAATCATCGAGCACCAAATCGACATCCACTCGACCGAGGACATCCTCAGTGTCTTGGTTGAAGCCCGATATTTTGACCGCTTGAACCTTCTGGAGGTGTGGAGTCAGATATAAAGTCTTGAATGTTTGAGTGGCATGATGTTAACAACGGCACCAGCATCCACCAGGATCCAGTTCACATCATGCCCATTGACCTTCCCCTTCATGAAGAGAGGACGGTTATGGCACGGAGGGGATAGCAGCATGTCCTTTTCCATGAAGGAGACGGTGGCTGTGAAGGCTTCATAGGCAGCCACCTTCATTTTCACGACATGTGCTTCATAAACTTCTGGCTCTTGAAGTATCTTGATGAGAGTTTCTCTTAGCTCTTTACTCCAAGTGATGGCTTCCCATATTGTAATGCTGGCGGGGAAGCGCTTCATCTGGTGAAGGACTTTCTGGTCGGCTTTGGCTCGAGCATCCTCCAAGGTGGGTAGTATGTCATGCTGAGCTTTCTGCGAGCTACCATGCTACTCCCCATCGGGGAGTCGCACTGCCTTGCCTTTACCATCGGGATCGGACTGACTCTGATCGCCCGTGGACTCCTGGAACAGGGGTGCCAATGATGGCTCTTATGGGAGTGGCTAGCGGGATGGCTCGTCCTTGCCGGACGGTCCTGCTTGTTCTGCAGAAGAAGTCAGAGCTGGTGCAGAGACTGGGAGGCTGGCAAGAATCTCTTCAATACCAGAAGGATCGAAGATGCCGGGTCCCTTCCAAATTTTTACCTCTAAAATGGGGGCAGGTTCCTCTCCTCGAAAGAGGATGATTCGCTCTGGGTCGAAGGTGGACGGGTGAAGGGGTAGCTCAGGAATTCTCCCGCGGCCTCTACCGCGTCCCCGGCCACAACCTCGACCACGGCCTGTGTGTTCTGGAGCTGGTTGTAGCCCAAGCGGGGCAGTGGTTCTTTGTCTGATTCGGGAGGCCACTGGCTCGCCTCGCCGAGAAGCGTTGATGTCATCAGGAGGCGGGATGGCCACCATGTTGTAGGTGAAGCTCCGAAGCATTTCTTCCAGCTGCTCTGTCGTGATCTCCTTGTCTTTATAGCACAAGGAGAGCTCGTCTGGGATCAGGAGTCTTTCGCCGTTCTTGAGCTTCTGGATCATCTCATGGACCCAGTTTCTGAGGCGGGCTCACTTCTGCATTTCTTCCCATGGGATATAGCTGTCGAGTGGAAGGACACCGGTAGGACGAGGAGGAACGTATTCCTCCAGGTCATCAATGAGCCGCCAGAGCCCTTGGAGAGGCATTGGCTCAGCTAGTGATTGTAAGGCGGCCGCTTGTTCAGCTTGTCTCTTGAGCCGCCTTTTGAGGTTCTTCCTCCTATTTTTCTCCTGTTTCTTGGCAACAACTACCTCCAAGGGAGTAGGAGGGAGAGATGCTAGGGCCGGAGTTGATAAATCACCATGACGGTATCTCCAAGCTGGTGCCTTGGCAGGGTGAGGTCGACGACCTTTCTTTGCTCAGATTTCAATCCAGGCCCCTTCCGCTTGTTGTATCTGGAAGGTGGCATTGATCGCCTGCTCGATTACCTTGAGTGGCAACTCCTGGTATGCTGGGATACTGGAACTGGCATCCGAAGACGTATGCGCAGTTTGGTGCCTTACCCGCGGTGGTGATAAGAGTCTACTAGGAACCGGCAGACTGGTGCTGGCGTCCGAAGATGTCTGCGCGGTTTGATGCCTTAGCCGCGGTGGCATGGGAGGTGTCTTCTGTTGAGCTGGTACACTGGAGCCAGCGTCTAAAGACGTATGCGCGGTTTGATGCCTTAGCTGCGATGGCGGAGTCTTTTGCTGAGAAGCGGACCGGAAGACACGCTTGTTGTCTTGCTCCTTGGTCTTGCCTTTGTGATCGTGCTAGGAGTAAGGTCCGGCGATAGCCGAAGGTATCGTAGGATATTGCCGCTCTGGGTAGTTACCCCGACTTTGTTCATTGACTAGGCCTCGTGGCGATGGGCCTGTCGCACGAGTCGAAGTCTCTGAAGACTCCGAAGATGTCTTCTTTGCGATCTGGATTGGGTTAGAGGGTGAGCGGGGAGGACCCAATGGCTCTCTGGCTGAGGGGGCATGACACGGCTGGGCCAGGACCTCACCCTGCTTTTGCTTTCCCTTCCTATCCCTGGATGTCGGAGACAAAGGTAGGGCAGGGGGAGAGAAAGAAGGACCTGAGGAGCCCATCGTTGTCTCACCCACCAGAACGTTCTCTCGGCCAAGAAGGACTCGGAGAAGCCTGGCGGTGTCTTCTTCGGAGAAGGGAAGAGATTCCAGCTCCTGCCAGGGCCGCCATTGCATGGTCAAAGTGGTAGGGGACGGTGATGTGACACCACTTATGGACCTAAATTGTAAGCAAGCAACTTGAGCAGCGGACTCACTCTAGCGAACACGTTCGCGTAGCACACACTAGTGCCCGTAGGTGACTCGTGATGATAGAGAGGGTCCGAGGTGGGACATTGATGCTCCAAGGGTTGGCTAGCTTGTGAAGGACCCCAAATGGGCCAGGGATGCCCAATTCACGGGCGGCTAGCACACCAAGGGCCATGGGATGTAAGGGATCGCTCACAACTCACCCGCGGTGATCACTCACGTCAATAGCAATTTTGGGCCGAGCTCTCACTCTCCGTCCGATGAAGCAACAGAGATAATACTATGCTAAGCAATGAATTAAAACCAGCCATAAGGGGAACCAAGGCTCACCTAGTCGGCGTGAAGACGTCGACTCCGGCCGGAGACAGGGGCGAGCGGGGAAGCGTGGGCTTACCCGCACGCTGAGCCGATGAAGCTTCAAACCTGTGAATTATCAATTTACAATCACTACGCCCCTTGCAAGGGGGTTGGACTAGGGGTGGGGAAGTGTTTTACAACCAAAATGTACCTCCACGCAGGGAGGGGCGATCAGCCGGCCAAGCGGGGAGGGGAAAAACTAGCTTAGAGGATTAAGACAAGAAGCTTGCCGAATCTGTCCACTCTCAGGAACATGGGACAGACTGTCACTGTCGGCACCTTTGCGGACTCTCCCGGACTCTGTTGTAGACGAAACTAGTTGGACAATCTTTGTAGTTGACCCAGGAGGACGCCCAATTTTTTGGGGAATTTCTGGATGACGGCGTTGGATGGGGCAGGGTCGTGAATAGGGCCTATGTTCTCTGATTCTGACTACTATGGTACCACTACAGCAGGAAGACGAGGTCACCACGGGCGCTCCTGAGCTCTGATTCATGCAGAGCTAGAGTCACTGGTTTTGTTGTCAAGCCCTCTTCGAACAGAGACCTGTGGGGGCACCGGAGGAGGCCGGAGTAGACAGATAGATCCCGAATAGTGATAAGGTGTCTGTTAAGTCCCAGAGGGAACAGAACATCGCACTCGGGGGAGAAAAAGAGAACTCTTGGCTCTGGATGCCAAATGGGGTTCCGCTTCTTGATTATTGAAGTATACTTGTCGTAGAAGAACTCAGCCAAGCCCAACCTCCAGATCTTCAAGGGGTTGGCCGTGGGAGGCTCTGCAAGCAGCTTCAGGTTGCCAGTCTGGAGGAAGACGTGTAGTGTGGGGAGATCACCTTTCCCGAGCAGCCACGAGCTCAGGTTGGGACGAGACCATCGCCGTTGCGAAGAAGACAGGGAGATGTTTCCAACGGTATATGGTACGCCCTCTGAAGCTTCTTGGTGATATCGTGGCAGCCTCAAAAAGTAGCTAGTACTCTGCTGCCTGTGAGCTGGGAATAGGATGAAGGTGTAGGGTTGTGTGTATGAGGGTGGGATGGCCAAGGGAAACAAGGGGGGAATGGGGAGGGCGATGAGGGTAGGAAGGGGGTGTTGGGGAGGGGTGTGGGGCAGCCAGAAAGGGAGGAAGATTCAAATTTGGGCCTTGGTTGAAGCCCTTTTAGCCTTGGGGAGATGGAAGGGTGCTTGGGAAAGGGTAGTGGGTGGTTGGGGGTTGGAGGGTGGCTTGGAGATTGGTGGGTTCTACCTTGGGGGTTGGGGGGACTTGAATGGGTGTATGGGGAAGGGGGGATATTAATGAAGAGTGAATGGGAGGAGAGAGAAGAAATTTCAAAATTTTGGGGTAGGGAAGAGAGAGAGGGGGGGACCCCTTAGAGATATATATATATATATATATATATATATATATATGAGAGAGATAGGGGAGGGATGTGGAGAGTCTCACTCCAAGGGAAGAAAATTCTCACAAAGGGTTTCTTTCTATTCAAATATTCATCAAAGGTTACAAATGAGAGAGGGGAGGGGGCTATTTATTGACTCCATACTTTTCCTAGGACCCTAGTGACCTTGACAAACCCACAATTGACCAGCCTGTCCCAAGGTGGGGGCGCCCCTGGGCCTAGCCTAATGGATTGGGCCCATAAACCTATCTAATCAACATAATGACTGAGAACTTAGGTAATTGACCCTTAAACCTAGGTACCTGACTCAAATAAAGGGAAAATTACATAATTATGACTCAAAGGAAATATAAAAATTACATGACTAGACTCAGAAAAATACAACGAACACAATGGCGCATGCCGACGAACAATCCGAGCCTCGGAAAAAGGTGGAGGGGCAAGGAATGCCCCCATCATACCCCCGGGGTAGGGAAAACTCGACCCCGTCGAGTATGGGTCCACCGGGGAAGTGGCACACCAAATGTAGCTTCGAGCAAGTCACGATCTCCAAACTCAACCCCGTGTCCAGAGTTGGGGGACGACGCTTCAGCTTCTCAAGGTGGAACAGGCACACCCTCTTGCCAGTGATGATACCATGCTTGCCTAGTATTACCTCCATGTGCCCAGGTCGGGCTCTCAGGCTGATATGAGGTGGCACTCCGAGGGTGTCTCTCTTAAAGATAGGCGTAGGCTCGAGGCACTCACTAGGATCCACCGCGGTGCCCATATAGGGTGTCGGGTCCGCCACGTAGGAAATGGGGTGAATCCCAAAACCCATTAGTTCGTCTAACCCGTAAGCCGGTTTGCCAAAGCCACTCGAAACTTGGCAAGGTCCAAGTCCTCGTGCCCTCAAGTTGGAGGTGACCCTAGGGTAGAGCCACTCCAATGTCTCCATCGATAAGTTGCCTACATGGAATTCTAAGTGACGCTTGCGAGCCTTTGTCCGCTCTTTGTGAACCTCACCGCTCGTTGCGAATTGCTTACGTGTATTCTCGTACCATGCATTATGATGCGGTGAGTGGGTGTGAAAGTGGATAGTGTGCAAAGGTGGACTGGGGCAACCATAGATTGTCCTATCATGCTTTGATGCCATGTGGACCTTGAGGAACTTAGGTGGACCGGGACAGCCACAAGTGGCCCTATCTTGCATGGACTTTATAATAATTGTTGGAGGGCCGGGGCATCTATAGGGGAATCTATTGTGCATGGGTATAGCAAATGCCGGGGGGTCCCGGACATCCGTGAATGCTCCTAACATGCTTAAGACCCATGATGAATGAAGGTGGACCATTACATCAGAATATGGACCACTCATGCTTCTTACTTGACATGTGGGTGATATGAATGAATGGACCCAACATAGTGTTCATGCCAAGTGGTGTGATAAGCCTAGACACTTGCATGCTTATCCCAAAGGTGACTTCTATGTGCATAGGTGTGGGACAACTTTTGAACTCCCATGCGAAAGGGTCGAAGGGGTCAAAGAAGGTATGTGTCATGGAGTGGGGCACTTCATTGTTTCCTAGGTGTATTTCACTCATGGTCATGGTTCCCTTGGTGTGGACCGGGTCTTGGGAGAGGTGGGCTTGGTCCAATATGGTTGGTTGGGGTAGGAAAAGGTTGGTGGTGAGTAAGGTGGGTGGGTATAGGAAGGGATCGAAGGGGTCATGGTAAGGGTCACCTAGGGAGAAGAACTCTAGGTCCTCATGGTCCTCACATAGTGGTGAGTCATCCTCCTCTAATGAAATAATTGGGCCGAAGTCTTTGGTGGGATGGTCGGCCATGAATGGAGGGCTTGGCGTTCTACCCGAGATAAGCAACTCTAATTCGTGGATAGCATCGAGCTCATCGGGTGTAGGAAGGAATAGAGGAGGTCGCTCATATAGCAACCAACGGTGCAAACCGAGGTGATAGGGTCACACATAGGTGTAGGAGGTCAAGGCTCCTAGGTCAGTCAGCCACTGTGGTCAACATGCCAGTCAACTCCATTTGCCATGCTAGTCCCTTAAGAAGATCCCCTAGTGTCTCCACTTGGTAAGATGATTGGATCGTGGTGCGATAGGAGATGAAGGGCACTATGGGGAGGTGTCGCTCCAAGGAAGGGTGGGCCATGATCGGGTGAGTTGGATTCTCCTTTAACCATCTAGCCAAGGACCAACTTATGATGAGTTCACTCCCAACTAGAGGAGAGGGCATAGAGTGTAGATCGTAATGCGAGGCTTTGTCCTCGTCTTGGGCATGTGTTTCCTTCAAAGTGAGGGTTGGATTCGGGGTGTTCACCACTATGGGGTCGGGTGTCGGGATTATGGGGTCCTCTACCAAGGAGGTGAGAAGGTCCTTTGTGGGTGGGGTGATGATGATCGGCGCATGGTGCACCCGGGGTGGTGGGTAAAGGGAGGCTTGGGTTAGGATAGGGAGGGGAAGTAGTGGAGGCCTAAGACATGGTAGAGTTGGGGTAGGGAGTGGGAGATGGGTTGGGTGAGGAGTATTGGGTTGGTTGGTCTTAGGAGGTGTGTCCCTTTTAGGGGACGATGGAGGGGTAGTGGTGGAATCCAAGGGGGCATGTGGGGTATGGATTTGGTGAGAGATTTTGGGTTGGGAAGTGGTGGCCGTCTTGGGCCTTGGTGGAGGGGTGGACACAGGGTCCCCTTGGGTTTGAATGGTGAGGGTTGGGCGAGTGACTTTGGGTTGGGGAGCGGTGGCCCTCATGGGGAGAACCGGGTCATTTACGGGTCTCTTGCCCTTGGGATCGACCGGTTGTGGAGGGGTAGGGGAAGTGGGAGTGCTCCTCGGGCTATGATTCTCCCAGTGAGAAGTGTAGGTTTTCCTTCGGTCTTCATCTCTTCCCAAGTGCTAATCGGGGCTTCCCCGTGGATCCCCCTTAAACCCTCCACAATTAACCAATGATTTTTAGCTCGTTTGGAGAGGTGCGCCTTGGCTAGCCTCATTCTCCTTCCTTTGTTCAAGGGGCACCTTTTAAAGAATTGGTCCATGGAAACCTCCCAATATAGATAAAGGCTTGGGCTGTAGGATCCATCAAAGGTGGGGGTTTTGGCTTTCAAGTGTTCTAAAAAGAGGGTTTCTAGATTTTCCCAAAGGTCACTCTCATTCACTCTCGGTGCACAACCATTTCCCTCAAGTCGATCGAGTCGGAACATGATGTCTTCAAGCCGATCAAGGACATTAGGCAGGGCTTCTAAGATGTCGCCCACTTTGTTGGCAGCGGAGCTTCCATGAGGATTAGTGCCTCTTGGGAAAGGTGATGGGGCTGGGTATGACGGGTGTGAAGTGGCCATTCTAGTGGGCAAGGGAGAGGTACCGGGTGACTTGAAATGCATATGCGTCCTAGGACTAGACTCGTAGAGACAAGTCTAAAACTTGCTCTGATACCAATTTGATGTGACACCACTTATGGACCTAAATTGTAAGCAAGCAACTTGAGCAGCGGACTCTCTACCGAACACGTTCGCGTAGAACACACTAGTACCCATAGGCGACTCGGCGATGATGGAGAGGGTCCGAGGTGGGACCTTGATGCTCCAAGGGTTGGCTAGCTTGTGGAGGACCCAAAATGGGCTAGGGATGCCCAATTCATGGGCCGCCAGAACACCAAGGGCGTGGGATGTAAGGGATCGCTCACAACTCACCCGCGGTGATCACTCACGTCAATAGCAATTTTGGGCTGAGCTCTCACTCTCCGTCCGACAAAGCAACAGAGATAATACTATGCTAAGCAATGAATTGAAACAAGCCAAGAGGGGAACCAAGGCTCACCTAGTCGGCGTGAAGACGTCGACTCCGGCCGGAGACAGGGGCGAGCGGGGAAGCGTGGGCTTACCCGCACGCTGAGCCGATGAAGCTTCAAACCTACGAATTATCAATTTATAATCACTACACCCCTTGCAAGGGGGTTGGACTAGGGGTGGGGAAGTGTTTTACAACCAAAATGTACCTCCACGCAGGGAGGGGCGATCAGCCGGCCAGGCGGGGAGGGGAAAAACTAGCTTAGAGGATTAAGACAAGAAGCTTGCCGAATCTGTCCACTCTCAGGAACAGGGGACAAACTGTCACTGTCGGCACCGCTGCGGACTCTCCCAGACTCCGTTGTCGACGAAACTAGTTGGAGAATCTTTGTAGTTGACCCAGGAGGACGCTCAATGTTTTGGGGATTTTCTGGATGACGACGTTGGGTGGGGCAGGGTTGTGAACATGGCCTCTGTTCTCTGATTCTGACTGCTACGATACCACTATAGTAGGAAGACGAGGCCACCACGGGCGCTCCTGAGCTCTGATTCAGGCGGGGCTAGAGTCGCTGGTTTCATTCTCGAGCCCTCTTCGAACGGAGACCCGTGGGGCCACCGGAGGAGGTCGGAGTAGACAGATAGATCCCAAACAGTGATAGGGTGTCTGTTCAGTCCCAGAGGGAATAGAACAGTGCACTCAGGGGAGAAAAAAAAGAACTCTTGGCTCCGAATGCCGAATGGGGTTCCGCTTCTTGATTCTGGAAGTATACTTGTCGTAGAAGAACTAAGCGAAGCCTGGCCTCCAGATCTTCAAGGGGTTTGCCATGGGAGGCTCTGCAAGCAGCTTTAGGTTACCAGTCTGGAGGAAGATGCGCAGTGTGGGGAGATCGGCTCTCCCGAGCGGCCACGAGCACAGGTTGGGACAAGACCACCGCTGTTGCGAATAAGACAGGGAGACGTTTTCAACGGTATATGGTACGCCCTCTGAAGCTTCTTGGTGATGTCGTGGCAGCCTCAGAAAGTAGCCGGTACTCTACTGCCTGTGAGCTGGGAATAGGATGAAGGTGTAGGGTTGTGTGTATGAGGGTGGGATGGCCAAGGGAAACAAGCGGGGAATGGGGAGGGCGACCAGGGTAGGAAGGGGGTGTTGGGGAGGGGTGTGGGGCAGCCAGAAATAGAGGGAGATTCAAATTTGGGTCTTGGGTGAAGCCCCTTCAGCCTTGGGGAGATGGAATGGTGCTTGGGAAAGGGTAGTGGGTGGTTGGGGGTTGGAGGGTGGCTTGGAGATTGGTGGGTTCTACCTTGGGGGTTGGGGGGACTTGAATGAGTGTATGGGAAGGGGGGATATTAATGAAGAGTGAATGGGAGGAGAGAGAAGAAATTTCAAAATTTGGGAGTAGGGAAGAGACAGAGAGAGAGAGGGGGACCCCTTAGAGAGAGAGATATATATGAGAGAGATAGGGAAGGGATGTGGAGAGTCTCACTCCAAGGGAAGAAAATTCTCACAAAGGGTTTCTTTCTATTCAAATATTCATCAAAGGTTACAAATGAGAGAGGGGAGGGGGCTATTTATAGACTCCATACTTTTTCTAGGACCAAAGTGACCCTGACAAACCCACAATTGACCAGCCTATCCCAAGGGGGGCGCCCCTGGGCCTAGCCCAATGGATTGGGCCCATAAACCTATCTAACCAACATAATGACTGAGAACTTAGGTAATTGACCCTTAAACCTAGGTACCTGACTCAAATAAAGAGAAAATTACATAATTATGACTCAAAGAAAATATAAAAATTACATGACTAGACTCATAAAAATACGACGAACACAATGGCGCATGCCGACGAACAATCCGAGCCTCGGAAAAATGTGGAGGGGCAAGAGATGCCCCCATCAGCCGGTTGGCTGACTGGTGGTGTCTGGGAGCTCGGAGGGTCCGAAGTAACAGGGGGATGGATGACGTTGACTGAGAAGTGGCTCGGCTCCGTCTCTTGACTGGTATCTTGCTCCCTGCGTCTTCGCACTCACTCAAGAGCTTCTCGATTATTAGTTCGAAACACAAGCCATTCTAGAGTATGCTGGTAAGGCAGCCCATGCCCATTTTCTTGAGGGGGATCTGGCCGCTCTGGCGCATCCCTGGCGATGCTTAGGGTTTCTTCGACAACTTGTCGAAGTCTTACGAGTGCCATGGAATTTCCCTTCACATCGATCTGCTCCCACCGGATCTGCTCCTGGATGAGGTACTGAACTTCTTCACAGGACTCGATCGTGTGGCAGATTGTGGCATGGAAAGGGAAATACTAGGGGTGACTAAAGTCCCATTGAGTGTAGTCTATCGACGGATCACGGGGCATGATTTGCCCCCTCTCGACGAGGACATCGAAGAGTCACCGGGTCCTCTCCTTAGGGAAGGAGAGGGGTACTTGATCATGCCAAGGTCTCCACCCCGATACCAGAGCGAACGCTCACCCTGACTGGTGCTGGGCTCCCCTACATCGATGTAGAGAGGGAGAATGCGGCCATCATATGGATCACGTTGGCCGAGGAGTGAACCACATGCACTACTTTAGCGGGCCTGGACCACGTATGTGGTTGCAGAGGATCGACGAGACCACTCTTCATTTTAACGAGGCAGTCTCGGATCAGCTTCTGTGCCTGAGTCTTGAAGACATAGAAATCTTCAATTGGCTGACCCAACATGCGATGATATGGGCAATAGTCGAGATCATCGGTCTTCAGAGCCTCGTCTGTCTTGCGGATTTCTGGCAGCTCGACAATCTTCTGGGCCATGTAGAGATCGAAGAGCATCTTCGTATGTTCCTTCTTAAAGGAGAAGGGTGTCTTCATACTCTCCGAAAAGGAAGGAGCAGCCAGCTTGTCTGCTGGCATCTCTTCAGAGCTGCTTGGCTCGGCCTTCTTGCTGGCTTTAGCGGCAGGGGTGAACTCGATGATGTTCACCACCTTACCGGGCTGGCATTCTCACATTTGTTTACCCTTCGCTGAAGTATAGCTCGGGTTATCGGTGAAGAACATCTCTATTTCGGCGACCGCCGAGTTGAGCTGGTCGAAGCCTTTGATATTGGTGCCGAGAAGCTTTTCGTTGACCTCGGTTGCCAAGCCTCGACGGCATATGGTAATGGCATCTTCCTGGACTGGCGGGTTGACACACCTCATGCTGAGGTCTCGCCATTTCTTGATGAAGTCGAGGGCGCTCTCACCCTTCTTCTGCCGGAGAGAGCAGAGCTCGGTCAGGGAGATCTTTTGCTTAGCCATTTAGAAGCGGTCGAGGAACTTTTTCTGGAGATCTGCCTAGTCGATGACTGAGTTGGGCTTCAGGCGAGAATACCATTGGAAGGCCATTCCCGTAACTGAAGTATCGAAGTAGTGGAGGAGATATGATTCATCCAACGCTAACTCGCCCATGGCCGTAACATAGTAGGCCATGTGTTCATGTGGAGAGCCTTGCCTGTCGAACTTCTATAGCTTCGGGGGCTTGGCATACTCCGAAGGAATCTTCTTCAACTGGTGGTGTAGCGGGTAGGGCACACTATAGAGATCTATAGTGGAAACCCCTTCACCATACTGGGCGAGCTTTGTCTTGACAATCCGCTCGATCATCTGGCATTGTGCCATGAGACTTTCCAGCACTGGCATTTTGGAGGCTCGTGGTTGACCTTCGACTGGGGACGTGCAGAACCCGGCTACTGTCGGGGTTCGGGAAACTGCCGCTGAGGTGTTGGCACCCCCGCGCCCAGCTGGCGGTGCCAATGCTTCGGCCGGAGGCCTAACAGGTTGTTGAGGGTGAAGGTCCCGTTCCTGAAGGAGATCTTGTAAGAGGGCCTTCAAATGCTGGTTCTCTTTCACGAGAGTCTCGAGGGTCACTTCTTGAACCTCGTTTACGGGAGGGTCATTGTTGACCGGCTCCACGTTGATAGGAGGGTCACGATCCTCGGCTGGGACTTCTTCTGCGTGTTCCGATGCCTGTGATGCGGCAAAAGTGTCGATGTGACCTATTGGGGTAGGCTGTTAGGCCTGATGACGCAACCTCTTGAAATGGGACAGGGGCTGGTTCAGGTCATTAGACTCGGTGTCGGGTTGGTGTCCCGTGGTATAGCACGCGAACACTCGAACCGCGTCATTGATGAACCAGGCCGTCCGCTTCCTCTGAGGGTGTTCCTCAGGGCGGACGGGTGCCCCCAGTCTATCAAAGACCGAGTTGCGTTGCAGAGGAGCCTCCCTCCCGATGTCGGCCTGAGGAGAACTCAGGACGAGTTGCTAGCGAGTGCAAGAGCCGGCCCGTCTTTGCCTCCGCTTGCCCGAGCAGGGGACATTGGATGACTAGGTGTCATGAGATGGTGCTGTTGTAGGATCAAACGCATCTTGCCTGATGCCGCGTCTGAGCGCTCGCAGGGGTTTCTAATACGCGTCCTCCGAACGGCTTGAGCTTCTTCCGAGGTGACCCAGATTCTTCTCAAGTCGGGTTATCGGTCTCCCTTGTCGCCATTTCTCTAACGTGTGAATCGGGATGGTGCGGATGCCCCCGGGTTGCTATCGGGGCGCCCACTCCTCTGAGCTTCACCTTGTCCTCTCGCATTTGCCGCAGGAGGTCAAAATGGTTGAAGGTAGGGACCGTAGGAATGGTCCGTTCCTGAGGTATGATTGGTTCACCCCCATTGAGGCCAATCCGCAGGTCACCGATAAGAATAGTCTTGCCCGAGTTGCTGGTTGTAGCGGCGGGTCGCCTGCCTTTACGGCCGTGGCGACGCTTCTTCTGGGGAGCCGAGGAAGACCCCGCCCCGAGGTTATAGACCGAGAAGACCCGGTCTACAGTGACTGGCAGTATGGAGCTGTCAGTTGAAAGTATTGAGATCGGCCCCTAGGGTACGGGACCAGCATCGGGGGTTGGTGGCTGGGCGACTCGAGTGTAAGCTCTTGCCCAAGCCGATAGAAGCGTTGCCGACGCTCGAGATGACACTCTTGTACTCGGAAGTAACGTTGTAGAAGATGCGGAGGTGCCGGTGACCCGAGGTTGTGAACCTGTACCGAGCGCTGGCGGAGCTAGAGTGTGGCACAAAGGGCCCACAGTCGACATGGGAATTGCAGCATCCCATAGGGGCAATCCTGTGCTAGGGGTCGGCGTTACTGGAGGGTAAGGGGGAGAATCCCATGGTGGAGATGAGAGGCCCGGGGCCCGACGTGGAAGGCCCACACCGGGGACCGACCTTGAGAAATCCCGGGGATGTGTGCCTGGTCTAGACGTTGAGGAGCCTTGAACGCGGGGTTGAGAACCCGCGTCGAACAACGACTCTTTCAGGGTTTGGGCCGAAAGACCCGAGCAGAGTACTGGGGAGCCCTACCCCCGGGTTGGGAAACCTACGCGGGGAGCTTGCTCGACTGGGGCTCGGACCTGAAGGCCCAGGCATGGTGCTGGGAAGCCGGGCACCCGGGGGTGGAAACCCGTGTCAGGTGCTGGCTTGACTAGGGCTCGAGGTTGGAGGCCCGAGTAGGATGTTGTAGTAGTTGTCGAAACTTGGGGCGCGGAGCCCGTGATGGAGATCGGCCGAGACTGGTCCCGGGGGGCAAAGCTTGTAGCACCCCGAAAATTTAATATAGAGAATAAATGATAATAGCTATTTAACATTTGCCAAGGGATGGAAATGAGAATAATTCTAACAAATGTAAAAAGGAAATAGTTAAAATAAATCTATGAACCCTAAATAAGAGAGAATACTAAAAATTGCTAGGACCCTTGACTCTAAGAATGTGCCACTGTGGGCATCAGTAAGGGTATAAACAAATAATCAAGCAAGAAGAATTGAGCATAACTATTTATCTAATTAAGGCTCAAACTAGGAATACAATTCAAATAGTTTGAGGGAAATCTCACAGTGTATTCGCATCTACACATATAAAGATTTTCATAGGATCAAACCTGACTCTGATACCCGAGACAAGAAAATTATAAGAAATGAAATTCCTATATGAAGTGTCGCTAAGATCCTAGTAACCAGTCACACCAAATATAAAATGGTAAGCCTAATAGCCGTATGGGCCTTGCATATGAAATTATCTTAAGGCCAATGAGCCTCAAACATAGAAGCTGAACAAATTCCAACCCTATCTATCTTAGCAAGGGCCTTACATATATATATATATATATATATATATACATATATATATGTGCAAAAGTTATAATGTAATGAATAACAAATATGTCTAGTTACATATCTCTTTAAACCTGGAGCCCTAGTTCACATAGGTTATATTAACCTAGATATATGAAAGAACTAATTAAATCTTCACTCATATATGTGTAAATATAAATCCATTCACGGACTCCCTGTGCATGGAAACTAATAGTTCAACACTTACTTATATACGTAGGTGATGCTTGAAACCCCTTAAAAGAAAACCCGCATATGATATATATATATATATATATATATATATATACATGAGGAAACATACACAAATATATATTTATCAACCCATTTATATAAATATTAAACCCACACAAATATGTATATATATAATACATATTACAATACATATATTAAAGTCACTCATATATATATTATACATATATGTGTGTACATCTATATAAACAATGTATATATATATATAACACATAAATAGGCATGCACCCATACACCCATTCGAACCTCCCAGCCAATCATATACAGGCCTTATTAAGTAAAGATATGGGTCGTATTACTCACAACCCAAGCTGTATATACACGTCGTCGTTGCATGGTGAGCTTTAGGGTTGAGATATAAAACAGGGCAGGCGGCTACGAATCGAGAAGGGAGAGAAGCATATGAAAACTCGATAATAAGTAGGAGTCATACATAGGAAACTCTGTTCCATTAGGACTCTATATCCCGGAGCTTTATAAATAAACCTCTTTCTATGAGCTCTACCGTTGCTACTACCAAATTCTTCTTCCTTTTTCCCCTGCGTGTTGTTGCTCCGACGTGCTGCGAGCCGTTCCTCTGCTTCATCCTCTGCCTCCTGTTCGTGCCGTTGCTACAGTGGTTGTGCACGAGCCTCCTCTTCCTCCTGGCTACTGCTGTGTGGAGTTTCTCTTCTTCCTGTAGCCTGGATCTTCATCCTGCAACAATTGTAGATGTTGCTGCCACTATTCTTCTTCTCATCACCATCCCTTTGAACCTAGCCAAAAGAAGTAGGTGTTCTCAAGTACCAAGACCAATCTAATTAGCTTCAGATCATGAGCAGGCATATAGATCAAGAGTGATTTGCAATTTTTCTGGATCAGCGTTTTTTTTTTTGGCATAAACAATGAATAGCGACCCAACCTTGGACGCTATTTAAAATTTAATGACTATTTGAACAGTCGTTAATTCCTTTGCTAATTAATATGTACCCATGTTAAAA
This sequence comes from Amorphophallus konjac, assembly GCA_022559845.1. NCBI lineage: Eukaryota > Viridiplantae > Streptophyta > Magnoliopsida > Alismatales > Araceae > Amorphophallus > Amorphophallus konjac. The sequence goes on from CM040121.1 coordinate 489,342,528, forward strand.
ATTTAATAACTATATAACCTGATGTCTAAATTAATGCATGATCATAGTTTTAGAATCCTGCTATTTTTCTCTTTTTGTCCATATATTCACTGTTGCAAAATTCTCTTTATTAAAAAAGTACTACTGTTCATGTCAAATTTCATGAGAAAGTAAATGACGGCAGAGCCTAAGTCTCTATTTAAATAGCACCCCTGTCTAGGGCGCTATATCCTAGAATTGAAGACTCTTCACACGGGCGCCATTTCGTTTATGTAGAGATTTTTCCTGAAATTAATATATATATATAATTGAAACAACGCCTGAGACCCTGTCGCTATTCAATAAATAGCGCCCCTGACCTGGGCGCTATATCCTGAAATAGTGACTCAGCCTAGGGCGCCATTTACCCTGTGTAGAAATATTCCAGTAACTATTATATATATATAATGTCGAATTTCTGAAATTAAACTGTTACATATGTATAATGTGAAATTTCTAAATTTAACGAATACTTTATACAATGAAATAATGGCACTGTCTAAGGCACCATTTTCTGTCTTTTGATTTTTGTAGTTTTCCTGTAACCTCTTTTTCGTGGGTTTATATATATGGCACTATATTCCAGTCCGTGAGTATAGTCCCACGTTTCTGGTGTTTTATCGATTACCCCACTATTTCTCGATGATAGATGAGCCCTCTGTGGGATATTCCTTCCTTCGGACTGGTGATTTTATCATAGAGACCTCCGTAAGTCTCCTCGTAGCCTTGGATTCCCTCAAGGCCAATTGAGCATGTTGTACCATTAAAAACCCATGACACTTTTTAATTGCCATGTCACTCTAAAGAGACATGGCATACCGGCCCTCATGGTATGCTATTTAGATACCGTGAGAATATTTCTTGAGCTAATGGAATGGGAAACCATACCATTGCTATCCCTTAAGGATTTTGTGCCTCTATGTAGACACAAATTCTTTCTACCTTATCATGTACAAAGAACAAGCGACTTTATATAAGTGCTTATTCTTGATATCATAGCTACCTACCTAGGTGCCAATCTCCACCCAGTTTATCGACATGTCATGGTTTTTCTATGCTTTAGTGTTGATTTTATCGCTAGTCTGTCCCTACTCAAGGGCCTTGCTCTTGAATTCCATGAATCATACCCCTTCGTTCTATTAAAGCTTATTCTTGGAAACTCCTTATTGGCTATAAACTATAGTGGATGACTAGATCTATCTTTAAATGCTGTGCATATAGGGCCCGATCTGGTCCTGAGAGGAGCACCCGAAAGTACTTGTGCCCATGGGAGCTAAATTGATCATGGTGTCTGGCATTGCACCGAAGTGCATGACTAGTTGGATCTTTGCCATTCCACACTCACTCTCTCTTTTCGTGATGTTTCTTGATATTCGACTAGCGTGACTCGACTAGCGTGACCCGGAATGGGCAAGTACTTGCGTGAAATAGCCAATAATATATAAATTCTCTCATGAATATCTCTTGTTTAAGACTCACTTGGAAGTTTTGCATACCGTTGTTAATCTCCTGCTAGTTTTGTTTCACTTGCTCGGACAATTCTAAATGCATAGTCTTACCTGCATTTACATGTGAAAAATGTAATTACTTAAACCAATTGCTTGTTCTTGAGATATAATTCCTACTGAGCGTTTCGCTCATCCAGCCTATTTTAATATTTTTCAGGTAATCAAGTGGCTAGCGTGGCCGTAACTCAAACGGGAGGGACAAGTGTGCAAGAGAGCTCTGGAAACTAGATAACCCGTGTCTTTTATCTTTCTTGAGTCTAGTTGGTGTTTTCTGTTAGTTTGTCTTGTCTAAGTTTGTCAGTGTGTCTCTGATCCTTTTCTTTCCATTATGATGTAGTTGAGTCTTCAAGTTTGGAATTTGAAATTGTAAGAGATTTATATTTAAAATAAAATTATTTGGTCTTATACGGCTGCTCTTGATCATTCACGACTATTTAACTGCCACGTTCCGAGAAAACGAACATGTTTCACTGCTATCGGTTCGGGGCGTGACAAAGCTCACCCGGGCAGGAGATGATCTGGGACCCCCATAGGGGCCAGTGGCGGACGGCCCAAGTCTGACGCTCGGGCGGGCCACTGAAGCTGGAGACTGGCCCGGCATGTCCACCACGCCGGTAGAAGATGAAGCTGAGAGTAGCTGTGGAACAGCCACGGGGACCACACCCAAGAAGTAGGGTGATCGGATAACTGGGCCGAAGCTGCCAAAAATGATCGGCGTCGCCAAGTATCCCACCCGCCTGTGGGTGGAGACGACGATGGGACCGTAGGTAACGGCCGCCATAGTTGCTGGGGAGTGATGGATGCTGCGGAGGCGATGGTTGTTGATGGTCGTCGAGCGCGGTCCGATGGTCGGAGCGTGAACTGGAAGCTGCTGAGAAATGCGCGCAAGTACCCTCCTTTGCCTCTCCTGCAAGGACAAGAAAAGGGCACTAGGACTTCAGGGTTGGCACATGCTTTTCTTCAGCAAAAAGAAGGAAGGTGGGAGACGTCCCACCGGGCGTGCCATCCTCTTTGTTGCGGGGGTTTTTATGCCGATTACCGGGATGAAGGAAGGAATACATCGGGAAAGGAAAATACGGGAGTTTGATGTATCTCAGGTATTCTCCCTTGGCGTTGTATGCCCCTCACGGTGGTACCGGGCACTCTCCTTTTACGGAAAGTCGAAAAAGGTCGAATGGCACGAAAATGTTAGGGTGTAGGTTAGTTGGACAGGGTGTGGGCGTGCAAGTCGATTTCTCGACATTCACCTATGGAACCAAGGGTTGACTGGGGAAGCATAACCAGGACGCGGCATGTGGGCTCGAGAGATCGTGAGACACGTGGATAGAAGGGGTTCCACGGGTGCGAGTGTGCAGGCGATTGTGGGAATCGTGTACTGGATGTCTTTCCCCACTGACCGCAAGTAATCGGTGTTTAGTTACATCGGATTGAATCCGAACACCTTCGTTCTGTGCTAAAGAGAAGTCTGTATGGGTCTAAAGCCATGGGTAGAGGGCCGGGAGCATTCCGCAGCTGTGGGTGCGCTTTCGACTGGGAGGTGTTTGCTGGGGTCAGGAATCTTTTACACATGTGCTGGGTGGTGCAGGTAGAAAGCTAGGGCCCGCGTACGGGCGCTTGTATTCAACTGGTTTGATGTTGTATGAGATCCACACGGGCTTTACAAATGGGCCGAGGGGGGCGAAGTACAATGGGCGCAAGCCGCGGGACAATTCCGACGCATGGGTCAGTCCCCGGGTCAATGCGTAATAAGGTGGATATCTGCGTGTTTTACAGAGGCTCTCCATAAGGAGATTGAGACAAGCCCGACTACCTAGGTGGCAGGGGCGGTCGTGGCCTGGTGCCTGACGAAGGTTGGACACGGCTCAAGGTGAGCGGTTGGGTCCGGGCCTCAGAAGGTGAATGTCGTCATGCTGCGGAGTCGAGGCCGGCCCCTGGAATATTACTCCCAGGCCAGGGTCCGGCTAACTCGAGTTATTAGTCAAAGCGGTCGGTGGCTAGCTCGGACCGAGCGGTAGGCATGCGGTTCCATGTCGGAAGTAAGTGCGACATCATGGCGTAAGCATAGCCACCGTCGGTTGTCACACACGGGCGGACCCGGGATGCGGGTGTGTTCGCCATTGTCATAATGCCTTACGTGTGACAGGAGTTGACAGGTGTGCGATGGCTAGACGTCGCGTGAAGGGAGTACGTGTGACATACCCTCGGCGTGTATAAGCCGATCAACAAGCCAACCATGCGCGCACTTAGCTCCTCGCGTCCTCGACCCTTACCAGATGCCCGCAGAAGTCTGAGGGTGTAGCAGTTAGGTCATAGGTTCTTGCACTCATGCTATCTATGTCATCTCCATATATCCCTTGAGCTTCCAGGGGGTGGAATTTATAGGGAAGTTGAAGGGGCAGGGAAGGGTTTAGGAGGACCAAGTTGGGGGCCCAACTTGGTCCGGGTAAACCCTTAATATATATATATATATATATATTTTACGGAGTGGGGGAGGGAGGGTTTAGGCGGACCAGCCCAAGGGCCTGGTCTGGTCCGCCTAAACCCCTCACGGAGGTGTTTTTTCATTAAAAAAACCTTTTTTGGGGTTTCTGGATTGGTTTAGGCGGACTGGGCTAGGGGCTGGGTTTTCGTGTAAAGAAACATTTTTTTTGTTTTCCCCAGGGGTTTAGGCGCACCAGCCTGGGGGGGCAGGCTGGTCCGCCTAAACCCCCTCCCCCAGGGGGTTTAGGCGGAGTAAGTGGGAGAGAGGGGGGGGTGGTCCCACCTCCATAAAATCTGGGTTTTTTCCTATTTTTATCCTAATTTGACCAAGAGGAAGAGGACAAATGATACATGGCTTGAACTGGCTTGCTAGACGCTTGTGCGTGTAGACTGAGAAGGTTGACTCGCGTGCTTCCGCGTGAGCTCGCTTCGTTCTTCGCGACTCCTTTCACGGATGGGTACGCTGATGAACCACGCATGAACCTCACGAACTGGGAACGCGAACTGGGAGCAACTAGGACTAGGGGATGGCCGTGAGGCCACCGGGCTGGGAGGAGGGTGCGCTTCCCAAGAGAGGGGTTCGCCCTCCAGGGGTGCGGCCGCGCCCGGGGTGAACTCTCCCTCGGTGAGCCGTGGCCACGAGGAGTGGCCCTCGAGGGTCTTCTTTTGTTGTCTGGGGGTGTCCTTTGAAGGACAGAGGGCTCTGGGATGCTGGGATTAGCTGGTGGGGGCTCTTGTTATCGAGTCGTAGCTGCCGCTCACAAGGTGTTCGGGTAAATGCCCGACACACCTCGGGTCATCGATCGCCTTAGGTGAATGACTGGCAAGCCTTAGATTTGGCCCAAGGCTGAGGATATAAGCTCGTGGGAGTTGGGAAAAGACATCTTAAGTACGTGGGCCCGGCCTCGTGGTGTGTGTTGTGGTGTGTGTCGTGTTGTACAGCGGGCTGGCAGGGTAGCCCCGGGTTGGCCCGGGATGTTGAGTATATCCAGGTGATTTTGATGATAACAAAACCCAGGACATGTGTTCTATCACGTGCCATATATTAGTAATTAAGTACGAGCTTCATACGCAATCAAGGTCTAAATTGATCATGAATTATGCTTAAATGTTCATAGCTTTCCAAACGCGTAAAAAGAGCTCAAATGGACTTGAAATCAATAACAACATAAGTTCAATTCAAGCCTCGATCACATGGATATGATTTGCTAGGCTAACAACTCATTTTTGCAGGATTTTCACAGTCCGGTCGACCTGAAAGCATGGGCCGGTCGACCAGAATTAACAGCATTCAAAAATCTATAGGAATGTACAGTTCGATCAACCGTCGGCCCTATCCCGGTCGACCGGAATTTCCAGCACTTAAAAATCTCAATCCTGTGAAAGTTAGGTCGACCACCCCATGTCATCCGGTCGACCGCCTGCTTCGAGGCAGCAATTGTTGACTTTATGTTCTTCAACGTGGGAAGTACTTCTCCTTAGTTTGTTTAATCCCAAAGCAACCAGACATGCCATGATTTGTGGATCTGGTTCCTGGCTTATCTCTTGACCATTCAAGATCTATAAAAACATCTCATTGGGGTCAAAAACCCTAATTACTCAAGGAAGATCAAAGAGGCTATCAAGGGGAGAAAAGGTGCTGCCACTGTAGCTCCGTGAATAGTGTTTCGTGCAAGAACTTCTTCATCCATCTTCAAGCTTCTCAAGCAAAATCTGAGGCCAATCAACGTAAATCAAGTGGAGATCAAGCTGCATCCAAAATCCTCTTTATTCATTTAGGGGGAGCTTAAATATGCAACTCTCTTTTGTGGTCTTCTTCCAAAATTCTTGAGCTTCAAGTGTTTGCTTCTTGTAATCTCTAAATATTCTAGTGTGTGTGGATCTGCTTAGATCTGTGTGTGTGTGTGTGTCTTGGATCTTTTAGATCCGTGTGTGGTTTGGTGAGTGTGCACCTTTGTGGGAGTTCCGAACTCTCCACAAGTGTGTGTGTGTGTTGATCTTGTAATCCTTTACAAGATAGTGTGAGAATCCTCACAGATCGTGAGGGGTAGACGTAGGTTGCCGTCGTTGCATCCGAACCACCTGAAAATCGTTGTCTCTTGTGTGGTTTGATCCTTATCTCCTATCTCCATTTTGTGCATGCTTGCGTAGTTAATTCATTTTTGTCCCTTGCACTACATCTAGCACAGTTCATTAACTTCACACTAGATTTCTGGTATATTAAAAGGTGGGTTCGGATCGACAGGGTTAGTCTTGTCAGGAAGATAACACATTGCGCGAGAGAATCTTAGGATTCCATAACTCCACCTAGTACCAAAGATCTATTGTGATGGTTAATCTTGTCGGATTTATTCTTCGCTGCATCAGATCTAAAGTTGAAAGTAGCTTGTTCGTCATACTTGTTTTAAATCGGCTAAAATTTTCTTAAAATTTGATTCACCCAATTCATCCCTCTCTTGGGTGTCATTGATCGCGGGACTTCAATTGGTATCAGAGCTAAGGCTCTACCTCCTTTGGATCTAACGATCTAGAGTAAGATCCAGATCAATGGCAAACAAGGGTATGATGCCTGAGGGCCATTCCATCCATCGTCCTCCATACTTCGATGGCTCAAATTACTCCTATTGAAAAAATAGAATGCATGTTTTTCTTAAGAGCCTAAGAGTATGAGATCTAGAGGGTGGTGGACAAGGGACCATATGAACTTTCCAAAAATGAAGATGAATGGTCCCCAGAGGATATTAAAAAATTCACTGTAAACTTTAATGCTATGAACATTATGCAATGTGATATACATCCTAATGAGTTTTCTCGTGTATCCATGTGCAGTTCAGCAAAGGAGATGTGGGACATATTACGGCTTATCTATGAAGGAACCTTTGAGGTCAAGGAGACCAAGGCCAACCTACTCGTCAGAGACTACGAGCTATTCAAGATGAAACCTGAAGAATCCTTCTCTGAGATGTTCGCAAGGTTAACCGAGATCACTAACGGTCTCAAGAGTGTCGGAAAAGAATACACCAACTCTGAGCTCGTGAGGAAAGTGTTGAGATCTCTCCCACCTGTATGGCACACCAAAGCTACTGTCATTGAAGATTCAAAGAATTTGTCCACACTCTCTCTGGATGAGCTCATAGGGTCGCTCATGACCTATGAGATAAACATCAAAAGAACTGCTGAGGAGGAAACTAAGAAGAAGAAGACAGTGGCACTGAGAGCCCACCAATCTGATGAGTATTCCCAAGAAGAGGAATCCAGCAAAGGGAGCAATGAAGAAGAAGACCTCGCCATGCTGACCTATCAAGTGAAGAAATTTTTGAGAAGAAAGAAGAACTTGCAAGGAAACTTCATAAAAGGGCCAAGAAAGCCCATCCAAACCAAGGGCGAGCCAAGTAAGCCCAACATTGTCATTTGCTATGAATGCAAGAAGCCTGGGCACATGAGAGGAGAGTGTCTAGATCTAAAGAGAAAGTTTAAGAAGGAAAATTTCAGGAAGCCAAAAGTAGTGGTCGCTACATGGAGCGACGAAGAGGAAGAGATGTCCAAAGAAGAGCTTGGAGAGCTCATGGAAAGCATGTGTCGTATGGCACACGAAGATGATTCAACTAAGGTAAATTCTGACCCTGACTTTATTTCGAATGAACAATGGGAATCAGAATATGAAAAACTGTATACCAAATACAGAAAAATTAGATCTGAAAACAAAGCTCTCAAAAAGAAAATTGATGATTTTACACATGAGGATTCTTCGGTTACGTTTGAAAAACTTGAGCAGGAATGGTTTGAACTAACTGAAGAAAAAGAAACTTTGCTACAAACAATTTCAGCTATTGAAAAATCCAAAGAAGTGTTATCATGCAAAATGTCTGAAATGGAAGAATTTTTTGAAAATTTGAAAAATGAAGAAGAAGTTCTGAAATCCACAAATTCAGAACTTGAGAAGAAAAATGTGAGTTTGATTGAAGAAGTGGCTGAACTTCAGTCCACTCTGTCTAGGTTTGTAAAAGGCAAACAAAACCTAGACAACCTGTTGGGAGTCAAGGCTAACTTCCAAAAGGAAGGATTGGGATACAGTCACCAAAACAAAAAATCCCTTGAGCACAAGATCACTACATCTTATGTTCATGAAAAAGAAAATAACTGTGCTTCATGTTCTCACTCCAAGCCAAAACATGTTCAACCTAAACCACGTCAATTCCAAGAAGTTTTTCAAGTGTCAATTGCTTTCATTGTGGTCGTTTTGGTCATGTTGTTGCTCACTATTGGTTCAGATAAAACTCACATAGAAATCATGCTGCTTGGACAAAGAAAAGATATGTGTAGAATTGGACTAACTCCTATGGATCCAAATTCATTTGGGTACCAAAAATAATTGCATTAGAATGTTATCTCTTGCATATATGCCTTGAAGCCATGGGGAGCAAATGGTACCTGAACAGCGGTTGTTCAAGGCACATGACAGGGGACAAGAAGGTGTTCGCTACACTACAAGACAAGGATGGAGGTTCAGTTGCTTTTGGAGGCAAAGACAAAGGTAAAATCAATGGAATTGGCAATATAGGTAAGAATTCTGAAACTCTTATCGAGAATGTGCTTTTGGTAAAGGGCTTAAATCACAATCTTTTGAACATAAGCCAGTTATGCGACAAAGGATTCAAGACTATTTTTGATGAAATCCATTGCTTTGTCATGAATAAGAATACAAATGAGATCAAATTCATTGGAAAAAGAAATAACAATGTCTATACTATTGATATTGATGATGTCTCATGTGATGATGTGTGCTTGATTGCAAACAATCATAAGAATGCACGGCTATGGCACCGAAGATTAGGTCATGCTAGTTTTGGAGTACTCTCCAAATTGTCTAGACATGACTTGGTGAACGGATTGCCTAAATTAAAATTTGAAAGTGACCAAATCTGTGAGGCTTGCACAAAAGACAAGCAAACACGTGTCTCTTTCAAAAATAAAAATATTGTCTCTATCTCCCGGCCTCTAGAATTGCTGCACCTTGATCTTTTTGGCCCTACTAGGGTATCCAGCCTAGGAGGTAAATCTTTTGGATTTGTTATTGTTAATTATTATTCCAGATTTACATGGGTGTTATTTCTAGCCAATAAGAGTGATGCCTTGATTGAGTTTCAAGTGTTTTGCAGGAAAATCCAAAATGATAGAGGCTATATTATCACTACCATCCAGAGTGATCATGGTGGTGAGTTTGAGAATCATGACTTCAGCAATTTTTATGAAGAGCACAGATATACGCACAACTTCTCATCACCAAGAACGCCTCAGCAAAATGGTGTAGTGGAGAGAGAGAACATAACACTAATAGACATGGCAAGGATCATGTTAAGTGAAAATTCCTTACCAAAATATTTTTGGGCCGAGGCAGTAAGTACAGCGTGCTACATCATCAACAGGGCAATGGTAAGGCCCATTCTAAAGAAAACCCCGTATGAGCTTTACAAGGATAAGAAACCAAATATTTCTCATCTGAAACCCTTTGGATGCCCATGCTTCATCCTGAACAATGGTAAGTCTAATCTAGGTAAGTTTGATGAGAAAAGTGACAAAAGAATTTTCCTAGGTTATGCACTTAATTCTAGAGCTTACATATTATTTAATAAGAGGACTTTGGTTGTTGAAGAAAGTCCTCATGTGATCTTTGACGAATCTGAATTAAAATTGACAAATCAACTTGTTCCAATTGTGGATGCAGATGAAAATTCCAAACGTCCAAATAATGCTAAGTCCAAGGACGAACCTACTGAAGGGATCTCCAGCAAAAGTGAAAAAGATGAAGATCCTTCAGTTGAAACATTTCAAGAGCAACAAGTGCAGCATCCCGACTTTCCCAGTTCCTCTACGTTCTTGAAGGATCATCCAGCTGAAAACATAATCGGTAATCCTCAAGATGGTGTAAGAACTAGATCATCACTAAGGCAAGTAGAAGAAGAGGATTTAATGGCCTTAATCTCACAAAAAGAGCCTAAGGATGTACTGGAAGCCTTGTAAAATGAATTCTGGATCCATGCTATGCATGAAGAGCTGCACCAATTTGAAAGGAACAAGGTGTGGACTCTTGTGCTGCGTCCTAAGAATCAACCCGTAATTGGAACTCGCTGGATTTTCAGAAATAAATTGAATGATACGGGATTGGTTGTTAGGAACAAGGCCCGACTTTTAGCCAAAGGGTATAGCCAGGAAATGGGTATTGATTTTAACGAGTCTTTTGCCCTGGTTGCTAGATTAGAAGCCGTCAGGATTTTATTGTCCTATGCTTGCTCATTGAACTTCAAATTATTTCAAATGGATGTTAAATCTGCTTTTCTTAATAGGTATATCAAAGATGATGTTTTTGTATAGCAACCTCCAGGTTTTGAAGATCCAAGACATCCAAAGCATGTGTACAAGTTGCAGAAGGCCTTGTACAGGTTAAAGCAAGCACCAAGGGCATGGTATGAAAGACTTACTTCATTCCTCATGGAAAATGTTTCAAAAGAGGTAAGGTTGACCAAACACACTTCACAAGAAAATCAGGTAAGGACATATTAGTAATTCAAGTGTATGTTGATGACATAATTTTTGGAGCTACTAACAATGTCTTATGTGATGAATTTACAGAAATCATGCAAGGAGAATTTGAGATGAGCTTAATGGGTGAACTAAACTTCTTTCTTGGATTGCAGGTGAAGCAAACGCCCGAGGGCATTTTCATCAATCAAGCTAAGTACACATTGGAGTTGTTAAATAAATTTGGGATGGCTGAAGTGAAACCCTTGTCAACTCCGATGGCCACAACCATGAAGTTAGACAAAGATGAAAATGGTAAAACAGTAGACCCTACACTGTTTCGAGGTATGATCGGATCACTACTATATCTCACAGCATGCCGCCCTGACATTCAATTCAGTGTTTGTCTATGTGCTCATTTTCAGTCATGTCCTAAACAATCTCATCTAATGGTTGTTAAACGTATTTTTAAATACTTAATTGGCACAATAGATTTTGGCTTGTGGTTTCCCATCGATAGTTCATTTGATTTGATTGCATACACCGATGCAGATTATCCCGGATGCATCGTAGATTGTAAAAGTACTAGTGGGTACTGTCAGTTTCTTGGTGGATGCTTAGTTTCATGGGCTTCCAAGAAACAACATTCAGTAGCTCTCTCAACGGCCGAGGCTGAATATGTAGCCGCCGGAAGTTGCGGAGCCCAAGTACTTTGGATCAAAAATCAATTGCTTGATTTGGACGTTGAAATGAAATGTGTTCCAATTCTATGTGATAATACCAATACAATCAGTTTATCAAAAAATCATGTTCAACATTCTAGGACAAAGTATATTGACATTCGACATCACTTTCTGAGAGATCATGTAGGAAAAGGGGTCTTTGAATTAAATTTCATTGACACACACAATCAGTTAGCCGATATTTTCATAAAACCCCTAAACCAGGATCAATTCAGCAAGATAAGAAGAGAACTCGGGTTGTGCAAAGGTGAGAGCATAGAAACTTAGGTCCGCACTAGGTTGAGTGATGCATTTACATTTAAAAAAAAAGGGAAATCTAGAAGCTCATATGCAAAAAGGGTAGATTAACATGCATATTGTATGTATTTTCTTTCAATGCCTTGTGTGTATATACATCCCTGCATGCTTGAGTGTATTTATACGTATAGCCCTTCTTAAAAAATTTTCTAAGGATGAATATTCCTTGCTTAAATAATGTGGACCCAATGACTTCATATCTAAGGCATTTTCTGAGGGGGAGCTAGACTATCCTCTCTATGCCTCATCTCTTCTCTCTCCCTCTTTCTACCTCATGATGTTGATTCCATTAAGAAGGTCAGCCGATGATGCTCATATCAATAATAAAAAAAGAAACAAAAAAGGGTTGAAAATGACTTTTTAGGGCTAGGTCGACTACTTCGGTCGACCGCCAGCCCCGGTCCGGTGGACCGAACCCGGCGAACCGGTCCGGTCGAACCTCATCCGACCCTTCTGATATGGGAACTTAACATCCCATTCTCTCACTCTATCACTCCCACTCTTCCCCCAACACTTTCCCCTAACCCTAGAACCACATATCTCCACCTCTCTAGCCTACCAACCTCATCTTCCCTTCACCAGCACTGGATTCGATCAGTTCGTCACGATTTCGGGACGAAATCTCCATGGCCAGTTCATGTGTTCGTGAAGCTACCTTCAAGGATCCAGGTTGTGAAGAAGTTCATTCCAAGCCCTAGGAGTGCCCGATTGGTCTTTTTTCATCCCCTGGGTTAAGATTGATCCTTCAAGGGTTTTTCGGTCAATTTTCTGGTTTAGAATGCCGCCTCGACAGAGCTCTCGGCGTTCTTCCCAAGGGGACACTAGAAGTCAGAGACGAGAGGCCCCGGCTCCTCCCCCACAGTGAGCTCATGCACCTCGCCATGCACCTCGGTTGCCTCCACGTCCTATCATCGATCCCCGAATGGCCGACTTTAATGAGGTGAACGAGATATTGCCCAATTTATGTGCTCTTTTTGAAATTCAGGAGGGTTGGACATATTTTGTCACTAGATACACTCGCTATTATCCCACCCTCGTGTAGGAGTTTTATGGAAATTTGGTTGAGAGGGATGACAAATTATACACGGCTGTTCAAGGTGTTGAGATTCATGTCACTCCCAATCTTTTTCAGCGAGCTTTAGGAGTTTCAGCCAGGGGTGTGTTGACATGTTCCCCCCCCCCCCTATTTCCTTCTTTCCCTTTTACCTTTCTAGATCAAGATGAAAAGACAATCAAAAATGAAGGAAAGAAAGGGTGGAGAGGTGTGTGTGATCGTGATCGCCACCAAGATCCAGAATGCAAAGGAAATGCACCCGTACCTTGGAAAGAAAGAAGACACTCACCTAAAGTGCAGCGCTGGCAGTAGTACACGGTCCAGGGCGAACCGCTCAATGGATGGCATGGCCGCTAAATAGGCCGCTCCAACGCTAGAAAGAGAAGCGGGACGAAGACCGGTCTGGTGACGGCATGGTATAAAGATGGCCGCTCAAACGATTTGAACGGTTCGGGGAGGACCGCTCCTTTCTTCGGGTGGACGGAAGAAGACCGTCCAAAGCCACCAGACTCCAAGTTGTAGGACTTGATCCTCCACCCCTTCCGGTCGTCCAGAGGGGATGGGCCTCATGCTGTGCTGATGTTGACCTGCAAAACAACGTAGGAGACAAGAAAACAACACCCAAATTAGCCCTAGAATGTGTAGCAACTATAGAACAAAAGGGAAAATTAACATAATAACACGGAAGGGGCGATACTTGGGGTGGTTTTTAAACCCCTATAGGGTGTGAAAACGAATAGGAGGGGTGTGAAAATGACATGCAAACAGTGAAAACGTGGAAAGGAGACAGAGAAGATAATCATGCAATGGATGAAAAGACTATTAAAACCTAGACCAAACACCAAAAAAAAGTGACTACTCCCTGAACCGGAGGCTTAAAAAGGATGTAGAAAGCCTCCCTCCCTAGCTACAGCTTGCTCAAGAATTCGGCAGAGCTTCGACGTCGATGTTGTATCCCCCTTTTCAAGCCTGGACTAGGGGTTCTATTTATAGACCCCTGAAAGTCCAGCCCCGAATTAGGGTTTTCCAATGGGAATTAAGGCGAGATAATAAAAGATAAATCGTAGATAATACTCCTATCTTCCACCGTAATCAAATAGCACCCCGTTTGGTGGAGAGACCGCGGAGAAAATGGTGGAGGAAGGTGGAGGTTTAACCATGAATGGAGAGAGAAAACCCACATATTCCACATATCTCAGCCAGGTACGCGGTCGTTCGATAGGCCGCTCAGACTATTAAACGGTCCATTGCTAGATCGCCTAATGCTGTCGGTGATAAATAAAATAAATCAACAAATCACCCAATTATCCATCGAACTGACCGGCTATCACGGCGCTGGACTCTTTAGGATAAAACGGTCTAATGGTAGACCACCCAATGAATGGAACGGTCGAATGCAGGCCGTGTAAAGCGTGTCAGTGATAAATCCAAAAAAATAGGATAAATAGATAATTATCTACAAAATTCACCGGTTTAGGACTCTGAGAACTGGACGGTCTAAAGACATGCCGTTCAATGGCAATAAACGGCTGAACTTGGACCGTGCAAAGGCTTGTCGATGAAAATTTAGAAAATCAAATAAATATCCAAAACGGTTCCAATCAGACCGCCCCATAACTGAACGGCCAGTCGATAGACCGCGTATATCCTGGATGTTTGAAATTAATGAAATAAGATAAATGGGCCCATTTACCCTTAAATCAAACAAAATCAAGGCCCTTTAAGCCCGAATCTGAGAGTAGACCTAGCCAGGGAGGGAGATACCCATAAAATAAGCCCAAAGACGTGTCTGGAAATTGCCCAGTGAGTAATGGATAACTCGAGGCATCAACAAATGATAGTAAAAGGAATTACCCAACTCATAGGCAAAAAATGGGTGTCAACAGATGCTCTTCCTTAACGTCCTCTTTGCAGGGGAGCGAGCGGAGGTGAAACGAAAGCGAAATGGAGTATGGAGATGAAGCGAAAATAAAGCGGAGCGGACTGAAAAGCGGGCGTTAAGGTAAAAGACAACCATTTTTATTGCCAACGGGTGATAGGAATCTTCTGGAAAACTCTGAACCAAACACAAGGAACGATCGGACCAAAATGACACCAGTCTGGAGAAACTAACTAAACGAAAAGGAAAACACACGATCAACCTCATGGGGGACACAATCCCCCGGACCAATGAGGGGACCGGCATAAGCAGCCAAAATAAAGAGACAGACTAAAACTCCAGACGGGATCTTCAGTCAATCAAACCAGGTGAACAGACCAGAGAAAACCTTCCAACTTTTAGTGAAATAGTTCCTCTTACTCAAGCACTGAACGCATAATTATCCATCACAAATGAGACACTTTCAGACAGACCATGGGTCATGAATGCTCAAAGGATGCGCATGATGCATGCTGGGCTAAAATAAAAGAAATCATTAAAATAAATGCAAATAAAGCCATAAAATAGAAAATGCTAGAGAATAATATTGTTAGACCAGAAAAATCAGGGTCAAGACACTATCTGCAACCACGGTGTGCGAGATAGAACCATCGTCCCCTAATTTTCCCAATCTAACGGCTTATCTGATGACTAAACACGTGAACCTGGATCATCATTATTTTTATTAAAGGGGAACATCAGATTCTGGAACACGTAGATAACCAACTAGTTCTCAAGATAATATAGCACAATACCATATAGTAATGCAATAAGGGATATAGGGATTGAAATACTTACCTGACTTACCTGTGCGGGCGAAATGGCATTTCTTTTGGATTTTCATTTTCTGATTTTTATGGATTTTTTGAAATAAGATAACCAAGAACATGAATAAACAAGCATGAACAAAATAAAAGCATAACGACCACATGAACGAAACAACACAACATAACGAAGAATGAATGAGCGAGCAACACATGCAACACCACATAAACAAACAATACGTCATGAGAACGGAGAAAATGGTAGGGCATGGCAACACACGGCGAGACAACACGCCATGCGGAATGAAGCCACATGCAGTGGGACAGAAGTACGTAGGATGAGGATGTCTGAGACAACCACAGGGGAGATGACATAACACATGTGAAATAATCACATGGGACAAGGACACATGCAACACATGGCAGAATGAGACAACACGTGGAACATGAGATGACCATAGATGGGACAAGGACACCTGGACAACGACCACAGGGGGACAACACGGGAAATGGCAAAATATGTTCTTCAATCAAGCCCAAGGTCTGATGAAGGGGAACCGCCAGGTTCGCAACAGTGAGGTAAAGAGCCCTCTCATAGAGACATGATGAGATGAAGCGAGAGTTGAGAAGGACACAAGCATAAGAACAGATCAGAAGTCACGAACAGGAGGCAGAGCGAAAGATAGAGCAAGGAAACTTGAACACCTGCAACCTGCACACTTAGCGAACAGATCACGTATTCGTCTTCAAAACAAATAGATAGAAAGGAATAAAAAGATAAATATTTTTAGAATTTTCAATTTTCCTGGTTTTGAATTTTCAACAATATTTGATTTTTTTTGGTTTTTGAACAATATTTGATTTTTTTGGACTTTTGATAATATCTCATTTTTTAGATTTTTGGCAATATTTTCTCTTTTTTTTTGAATTTTTGAAATAGCAATCCGCAGCACCCAAAGACGGGCTTGAACTACTAGCCAGGGACCGTCGTTCCTACCCCTCTCATTAAAGGTTTCCCTTAAGCAGGGCGTGCATATGAGGGTGACTCGTCACAATCAACCGCCTCTAAAGAACGGTGACCCTACTAAGGCCATACCCGGGATACAACCCAGCCTAAGAGGGAGAAATTGAAGAAAAATTGGAGACAAGCTTTATGCAGGATGGAAGATATTAAGACTCGACTTCCTTCCAGGGCACTACCCCTCAAAGATACAGTCTGTTGCGCCGGGGCTTTATGTCTCTGATTTTTAGACCCATATTTATCAGGCATGCATGCGACCGGGCTCATGACGTCCCGCGGGGAATTGTACTACCACTCTTGCCATGCCTTCCAATCATAATTTTGCATTAAATTATTTTCATATTTTAGTAGCCCTTATTGGCCAGATATAGCATGAAAGCTCACTTTTGAGGGTCAAGACTTCTCCTATTTGAGACCTCTCTCGTATTAGGGAGCGCCTAGGTCAGTCATCTCATCCGCCAATCTCTTTCCCCTGCACTCGACCGAGCAGAGAAAAGAAAAGACCTTTGTGTATACCCATGGAATGGCCAAAGTAGCAACGATATGCCTTAGAGAGATCGGCTATGGCTTGCCGTGTAGTGTGTGGAAAAACCCATGCTAAAAGGTCACCCTCGACGATCGGGGAAAGAAACTATACTCCCAGCACGGAGCTATCACCATCCTAACGATGCTGTAGAAGCGAACTCATTTTGATCTAAACTTAACTAAGCAAATTTCTAAAAGCCACTCAAACATGTTGAGAAATATCACTATTATAAGCGTGTGTAGGAGTAATAATAGAATAATGAAAATGAAAGCATATTCTTGCACAAATTAAAGATACCTTACAAATCCATAGCATGGAAACCATCGTCCTGAAGTGATCTTGACCGTCGAGTTTCGTACAGCACGAGCTTTGTATTCCTTGCTTGACGGGATGAAAGTGAGAGGATAGCAAAGGATCAAAGATTCCCCTACACGGAGGAGTGGCAGACACGACACTGGATGAAGAAAGATAAAAGGAAGAGAGACGAGGGTTAGAACTCCCTCGTTAAGGTGCAGAGACCCTGATAACAAAGAACCAGATACATAATAAGCAGAGATCCGTTGGGATCAAGGCGGGCTAAAGCCTCGAAAATAGCAAGAAAAATGGCAACGGCCCCGAAAGGGTGAGGAGGAATGAGTAGAAATATGAGAAGGAAAATCATCCGACATGGTTGGAGAAGGAGAGTAGTGATCACCCGCCAGAGGCGGGGAAGAAGAAGCACGAACACCCGACAAGGTCGGGGAAAGGGAACGAGAAGTAGAACCCGAGGATACCGGAGGAGAAGGGTCAGAAGAAGTCCCAAAGGTGGGATGGAAGGATGACATAGGCCGAGGCCTAAAATCATGAGAAAATGGAGAATCTGGAGGTTTCGGATGAGGGGAAAAAGAGGAATGGGGATTTATGGACCCGAAAAGAGAGGAGAAAGCAACAGAAACTGGATTGGGAAAAGGTAAATACACCACCCAAGGGTGAGAGCTGAGTAGAAGAAATGAATGGAAGAAAGGAGAAGAAGAAGTAGTGGCCCCTCGAGTGCAAAACCTGCAGCCCTTGTACTTGTGCCGTCGCCTCTTCTTAGCAACAATCTCTTGAACACGGGCCTGCTTGGGACGGACCCGTACCTTCGACCTTCTTGATCTGTAATGTCTCCTCAAATAACGGGCGCATCTGGTAGACGACCTGGCCCTTCTATGAACATGCAGCTTTGTTGAGGCGGTTGCCCCTAGACATCTGGTGCTAACAACATGTGGACATTCTTGAACAGTGAATTCTTTAGATGGATGAGTATCAGAAAACCATGGAGTCCTGTAACCTGGCACAAGGATCCTGAGATTTGGCAACTCCACTCGAAAATCAATCTTGAAACATAACTCCCTTGATAAAAGGGTAGGATGAGACCGAGGGATGTTGTGCCTCTTAGGCACAAGCATGTGCTATGTCGCCTTGATGATAGCAATGCTATTTGGTTTTGATGATAGCAAGGCAGTGAGTGCATTTGAGTGCATTTGATATTGTATTTTGATGATAGCAATGTTATTATGTTTTGATGATTACAATAAACAAAGTGCATTTCTATGCATTCTTATTCTTGAGCATTCTGCATATTGATAGCAACATGAATGATGATGTTTAGCATTGATGGCATTTGCTCTTTATATATGTGCATTGCATTATGTCAGATATCATGTCTCTGCATATATCATGTCTGGGTAGCAAAGTCTATACACTGGATTGTGTATTTGTGCATCATGCAAGTCTATACATTGGACTCTCGTTCAAGCCTATGCATTACTGTTCATGCATCAGTATTCATCAAGTCTGTACAGCATGTCTCTCACGTTGGAAGTCTATACATTGGTGTGGGTCATCCAAGTCTGTACACTTGCTGCACTGTTCAAGCTCATACACTGGCAGCTCTGCTTAAGTCTATACATTCGCTGCAGAGATCACTGTCAAGTCTGCACATTGGTCTTCGATTTCAAGTCTATACACTGGCTTATTCTCCAAGTCTATACAGCCTTTTGCTTCGCCAAAGTCTGTACATTGGTCTGCATAGGCTAAGTGTTTACATCGTCTGCTGTGAGGACAGCAAGTCTGTACACTGGCCTTCTTTCATGATAAACTACAAGTCTACACATTCAACACTGTTCTTCAAAGTCTGTACATCAGATTGTACTTCATCTTCGTGCTGTTTCTGTACTTGAGTCTTCGTGTTGTTTCCCCTCACTAACACGAAAAGATCTCGTGTCGTATGAGCTTACAACACTTCGTGTTGATTTCCTTGCGTGACAGGAAAGCTTGTATGAGGTTAGACTTCGTGTCGTTTCCCTTGTCTCATTTGTCTTCGTGTTGTTTTTTGCTTTATTGTCTTCATGTTGTTTTTATTTTGATTGTCTTCGTGTTGGTTCAGTGTCTACGTCTTCGTGTTGTTTTAGTGTTCTGTCTTCGTATTGGTCTTACGTAATCAAGTCGAGTCTGTTTGTGTTGTCCGCGTGTCGTTCGTAAGTTCGTGCAATTTTCTCTTCGAGTCGTTTTCACTCCGTGTCGATTTCAGTTTTTGACTTCGCGTTGATTTCAACCCATGTCAATTCTGTTTTGTCTTTGTGTCGTTTTCACTCCGTGTCGAAACCTGTGTTTCGTCTTCGTGTTGTTTTCATAACTTCGTGTCGTGTTTGTTACACCTCGTGTCGTTTTCCGTTTTGTGTCTTCGTGTCGTTTTTGTTCTTCCTAGACCTTGTGTCTTTCTTGTGTTGAAACCACACTTCGTGTTGGTTTCTGTTTTGTCTCCATGTATCTCGTGTCATTCTTCTTTTTACCTCGTGTTGTTTTATAACTTCACTTCGTGTCGTTCTCGCTTTAACCACACTTCGTGTTGCTTTACGTAGACCTTGTGTCTTACTTTGTTTGCAAACACTTCGTGTCGGTTTCTGCTGTCACCCCGTGTTGTTCTCGTGTTATCGTTTATGTCTGTGTGGTCTTACTTCGTGTTACTTACTGTTGTACATCGAGTCCTTACTGACTTCGTGTCGTTTTCCCTATTGTGTCCTCGCGTTGTCTCCGTGTCGTTGCTATTTGTCACTTCGTGTTGTTTCGTTTTAACCTCGTTCAAGTTTCTTCTAAAGTACTGTTCTTCTGATAATCTATACAGAGGTGTTCCTTAAATTGATTACTTATCCGATACTCTGTTTTACAGGTGCTCTAATCGTGAAGCAGTACGTGATACAAGGCTGCATCTGGCACGTGATCCAAGATGCAGAGGAGCCTCCACGTGGTCCGAAATATTAGGGCAGGAAACGTGGGAGGCACACGCGTTTTGTGCCCTATCCACCTACTGCTGCTGCTATATATAGGAGCCTTCGTCCACAGATGGAGGGTGATCGAGTTGGCGAGAAGAAAAGCGTATACAGAGAGCCACGATCCAGATAGAAGAAGAAAAGAGAAAGAAGAAGAGCAGAAGGAGAAGAAGAGAGGTAGAGAGCTCGAGAAGAGTGTGAAGAGAAGAAGAAGCAGAGAGTGAGAGGAGAGCAGAAGAAAGAGAAAGAAAGATAGAGAGTGAGCGAGAGAGCTCGTGGAGAAGAAGGAAGATCTTACCTGAAGATCCGTCTACTGGACCGTGGATCAAATCCAGGCCAGTCAGCTCCGTTGAGAGCCACATTGTGCACTTCATCTTTCAGCTTTCTATTTTGCTGAAGTCATTTTCGTTTATTGTTTTTCCTTTGTTTTCTGGTTTACTGTATTTCCGATCCTCTGTAGAGAGGTCGGGGTTCCTCCTGTGGGTTCAGGAGAAGGGAGACTTTGTGTCTTCGGTTTGCAAGTAGCTGGGTGCTACTTGTGGTTGGTACCCTCCGGTGTGGAGGAAGAGAGACTTGCGTCTCTGGTTGCCTTTGACAGGGTGTCATCGGTTGTTTCCCTCCGAGTTGGAGGAAGGGAGATTTATCTCCGATTGTGCTTCCCTCTGGGGTTCAGAGGAAGAGAGACTTGGGTCTCTAGGTTCCCCTCCGGGTTGGAGGAAGGGAGGCTTGTTCCTCCGGCTCTGGGCTTGTGAGTAGCAAGTCCGGTGGTTCCCTCCGTGTGTGGAGGAAGAGAGACCGTGTGTCTCTGGTTTCCAAGTGGCTGGAGTCACTTGTGGGTTCCTCCTGTTTGTTCAGGAGAAGGGAGATTGCTATCTCCGGTTGCAAGTAGCTGGGTGCTACTTGTAGGTTTCCCTCCGGGTTGGAGGAAGGGAGACTTGTCTCCGGTTCTGGGCTTGTGGATTCAAGTCCAGGGGTTCCCTCCAGGTCTGGAGGAAGAGAGACCGTGTGTCTCTGGTTTGCTAGTGACTGGTGTCACTAGTGGTTCCCTCCGGTTGGGAGGAAGAGGGGAGGCTGTTCCCCTGGTCAAGCTGTTTGGCAGCATTTGTTGCAGACTGAGTCTGCTGTTTCTAGCGTGAGCTAGTGGAAGCCACACTCGGTTTGAGTGTGGGGTGGATGTAGGTCTGGAGGACCGAACCACCTAAAAAATCCTCTGTGCAGTGGTCTGATTTCTCTATATGTTTTGCTTCCGCTAGATGTTTGCATAGGGGCGCTCCAAGTGGTTGATCAGATCTTGTTCTGAGTGTTTAATCCGTTGAGTGAGCGAAAGTTTATTTGAGTGGAAGAATGGTGCTACTGCTAATTAGTCTTTCAGAATTGATACATCTGTCTAGTTAGCACTCTAGATTGTTAGTGAGCATCATAACCTTTTAATTGGGTAAAGGTTTTTAAAGGGTTATATTCATTCACCCCCCCTCTGAATACTGCACCGAACCTAACAATTGGTATCAGAGCGGGTCTCTGATCTATCAGATCTAACAATCTGCAGAGGATCCTGCTGGTTTGTTTGGTGTTTTTTTTTTCAGAGTGTGCTTTCAGTGCTCGATATTTTGTTTTATCGACTTGTGCATTGCTTTGCTCATCTGTTTCTGCTGCATTCCCTGTCATCTGGTCTTCTGCGCTGTATCTGGTTGCCTCTTACTTAAATGGGACGACCTCCAGTTTATGACGGTTCTAACTTTGATATTTGGCTAGGAGGCCTATGTGTGTACGTAGATTCCATAGATCCCAAACTATGGAGCCTACTATCTAAAGGCCCACACAAACTGCCTCATGATGAGACCAAGTGGTCTAAAGAGGACAGTATAAAGAACCGTGACAATGTCATAATCCTTAACATCTTAAGAGCTACAATCAACATTGATATGTACCCTTTTGCTCTCAGGTGCACATCTGGAAAGGAGATATATGACGGAGTCATTTCGGCGCATAATCAGCAAGGTGATAGCTGCTTGATGGCCAACCGGGATGATGAAGATGAGATCTCATCTCAGGTAAGCTCTGAATCAGATGGATACACTTTTGATGAATTGATAGTAATGTATGAAGATCTGTTCAAAGTATCCAAGAAATTAAAATCTGAAAATAGAAGGTTGAAAAAGAGATGTGAACAGATTAGCTTTAATGTTTCCTGTGAAAACTGTCAAAGACTAAAAACATCTCATGATATGTGCTTAGCTGATCTGAATGTGAGTAAGAAACAAATCTCTCTATTGGAAAATAAAAATGATGAACTTACTGCCAAGATTTCTGAACTAGAAGACAAGCTGAATTCATTAGGAAATGATCAAATCTTAACTAATGAACTAGTTCAGAATGAACAAATAAGAAAGGAAAATGAAGAATTAAGGTTGCTAAATTCTGCCATGTCTGAGAGACTCTTAATGCTTGAAAAAGGGAAGAATTCAGTTGAAAATGAATGTGAGAGAGTGAGCACATTGATAAAAGAGATTGATAGCTACAAAGCCATTAATGTCTTACTTAATAAAAAGATCACAGATTCTGAAATGATCATTTCTTCTCTCAAAAATGAAATAACTAAATTGAACAATTCTCTATCTAAGTCATTTGAAAACAAAGAAAATTCAAAGGCTGCTTCTAAGAAGAAGGTCTCTGATGAAGGCAGTAAACAGGAAGAGAGAAAAAGAATGTATACAACCTTTGTGCGTAGCTCTGAGTTAGCTAGCACTTCAGCTCTTTCTTCTAATATGCATGCTAATCAGGAAAATAAGAAAACAAAGGAGAAAAGAAAAGTTTTGAAAAAGAATGATAGCGATCAGCATGCTAAGAAAGTTCAGCCCAACAAATCTAGTACCAAAAATGTCAAATGCCTTTACTGTGGAAAGTTTGGCCATGAGATGGCTGATTGTTTTGTGATGAAGAAGGAAGAATTGAAGTATGATAGAATTCATGCTAGGAAGCCTTCTGTGAAGAAACCTTCTTCTGCTCACACCCAAAGGCATCAATGTTTTTATTGTCATAAAATAGGTCATCTCATGCATGATTGTAGACAAATGAAATTAGATGATCTATCTGCTGTTAAAATGCATGATAAACTGTTCCATGCTAAAAATCATGCATTTCATAAAAAGAACATTCAATGTTTTCATTGTGGAAAATTGGGCCACATGGTTAAAAATTGCTGGCATACTCAGGGAAAGAGATTCAATTCTAAACCTGTTAATTTCTATGTCAACAAAAATATTCTTGATAGAAATGACATTGGCTCCAAAGGCAAGCACCCAAGGTGCATTGAATGTGGCAAGTATGGGCATGCAGTCAATGACTGCTGGTTTGTTCAGGGAAATCATTTTAATTCCAAATTTGTAAGATTCCCTCCAAACAAAAATTTTTTGGGCAGAAATAAAGCTGGTCTTAAAGAAAAGACTCTTGGTTGTTATGAATGTGGAAAACCTGGCCACCGAGCTTCTGAATGCTGGTGGGCAGGTAATGGTAAATCAAAAATTCATGCTTACAACAGAACAATTCATGCTCATTATCATAGGTCTCATGCTGTTGTTGATATGCATCATAGGACCAGAAAATCTGCTGTTTCATGTAGATATTGTGGTAAACTTGGTCACTCTATGAACAATTGTTTTCTGATGAAATTTGATGACCATGTTGCTAAGAAACTGTTTAGAACACCTGATAGGGGTAGTGCAGGACCCAAGACTGCTTGGGTCTATGCAGGATCAACTTGATTGACTTGCTGCAGATGTGCCTTGGAAGGAGAAATAAAAGGGGTCAACCAAGGCACTCAAAAAGAAAACCCCATGATTCAATTCAGGTCAGTTCTGAAATCTGTTTTAAATTCCATTATCTGAAATTGTGAGCATGAAAATTGTGAGTTTCATGTTGATTTGCTTGGTTGATTTTTTTTTACTCTTCATGTCTAGCTGATCAGTCTGCATTCCAGACTCAACTATTGAATTCAATTCTGCATATCTGATGCTCTTCTCTTGCTATATGTTGAACTGAATCTGAATGCTTCTTTAGTGTATACAGTTGATGCACTATATAGACTCTGTGTCCATGCATGTGTTTTGTGTTAATGCATTGCATGCTTGTTATTGAATGCATACTTGGACTGATTGTGTATAGACTGATTGTCATTGCATGTGTCAATGATGCTGTTCAATGCATGAAGGACTGCTTTATGTTGCATTGTCCTTGTTAACCCTGGTATATCAAATGGTATGTTACTAAAAGGCAGGGAAATCTGCCCGGAGGTTCCTACCATGTGTGAGATGGTCTTTGAGACCAGGTCCTCCGCCTAGTACCATGGGTCTAGTTTTCATGTAGAACAGTGTACTGCATCATATGTTGAAAAAATCTGAAAATTTAAAATGAAGATGATGCATTTGATAAATTCTCTCTCTGATTGAACAAAGCATGAATTCTTCTTGAGCATATTCTAAAATTATGAGCAGTTCATTAATTCTATTTCATGCACTTTGTCAGGAGGAGTTTGACTAATGTTGCATAGTCTGCATGTAAAACAGTCTAATGCATAGCATATTTTTGCATCATGGTGTCAGGGGGAGCTGAGAGTTCTATTCAATTCATTGAATCCTTGGTACTTCTCATTGTCCCCTTACAACTCATTCATATTCACTGTCATCAGATGCTATGGATCATAATGCTTATTGCTATCCTTTCCCCATTTCTTCACTAAACAACAGCTTTGCATCTGGTTTAGTACATTGAATGGTGATTATTGCAACTGTTCACTTATAAGAATCACATTTACAAATTGAAAAGAACTAAAAGTTTAACCTTTATAAATTGGAGAGTTAAGTGTCTGCACTTCAGAATTTGAGATAAAAGAAAACTTTTATAGCTCTTAATCTTTGTCTCATAGCTAAAATAGAAAAAGTTTTTTTGTAATGCCTAAATGTGTTGAACTGGATATGTCTAGAACAGGCTAATAAGAGTGTGTACTGATTTTTTAAACAATCACTCTAAAAGAATTAAGGGCAGCAGTAAATAAGTTCATTAATGTTAAGAACTGAACATAGTGACAGAGCAATGGCTGATTGCACTGAGAAACTGTGAACTCCTCCAAAGAAGTAGAAAAATTCACATGTCATGAAGTGCTTTAGACTATCTCTGTTCATAGGGTCAAATCTATAGGGGGAGTCCTCACCAAGTAACTGAGGGTACTGGCCTCTAATCAAGGTGTACCCTTAATGTCAAAAGTGAAGACTATTCTTTGTGGGTTTTGATCTGAAATAGGTCTAGTAGTTTATGCCTAGTAACTGGGGGTACTTACCTCTGATCAAGGTGTACACCTAATGTCAACAGCATAAATGCCACTGATCTATTTACTCAGTTCAGGTTCAGAAATTGAAAAATGAAAATCACACTGCTGTAACCCTTTGAAAATCAAAAGTCTATGAGTGGAAATTGTTTTTATTAATACATATTCAAGTTGCCTCTCTTGAATTTCCTTGTTTAATCATAAAAGGGTATTATGTCTGACTTATCTATTAATACCATGTGCCCTAGATTCATTGCTATAAATGGAATCTAAAACTCTTTTTCAGGGGTCAGGTGTTTTACTCTAGAATTATAACTGTTAAACCTGAATCTTTGTCAAAATTGTATGTTGCTGATTTTTAAACTTTAACAGTTGCTTATAATCATGCTTCCTTTCTGAACCTATGATTCAGCTGTTGTCAAGTGACCCTCCTACTTTCTCTACCTTGTTTATCTGTTCATATTCCTTCTCAAAGGGGGAGCTTCTATTTAGGGGGAGAAATAATTCAGGGGAGTCTTACTTTCAAGGGAAAAATGTTCTAGAGGAATTTGCATGCATATTGCACTTTGCACTCATATTTTTACTGTTTTTCTCTTTTTGATCATGTCAAAGGGGGAGAAAATCTTGTGTGTGACTCACTGTCACATTGTGTTGCCATCGTCAAAAAGGGGGAGAATGTTGTGCCTCTTAGGCACAAGCATGTGCTATGTCGCCTTGATGATAGCAATGCTATTTGGTTTTGATGATAGCAAGGCAGTGAGTGCATTTGAGTGCATTTGATATTGTATTTTGATGATAGCAATGTTATTATGTTTTGATGATTACAATAAACAAAGTGCATTTCTATGCATTCTTATTCTTGAGCATTCTGCATATTGATAGCAACATGAATGATGATGTTTAGCATTGATGGCATTTGCTCTTTATATATGTGCATTGCATTATGTCAGATATCATGTCTCTGCATATATCATGTCTGGGTAGCAAAGTCTATACACTGGATTGTGTATTTGTGCATCATGCAAGTCTATACATTGGACTCTCGTTAAGCCTATGCATTACATTGGTTAAGTGTGCACAGCGTCAACGCACTTCATTAGAAGTGTGTACAGCGTCAACGCGTGAAGTCTGTACAGCCGGGTCATATGCTTCTAAGTCTATGCATTACTGTTCATGCATCAGTATTCATCAAGTCTGTACAGCATGTCTCTCACGTTGGAAGTCTATACATTGGTGTGGGTCATCCAAGTCTGTACACTTGCTGCACTGTTCAAGCTCATACACTGGCAGCTCTGCTTAAGTCTATACATTCGCTGCAGAGATCACTGTCAAGTCTGCACATTGGTCTTCGATTTCAAGTCTATACACTGGCTTATTCTCCAAGTCTATACAGCCTTTTGCTTCGCCAAAGTCTGTACATTGGTCTGCATAGGCTAAGTGTTTACATCGTCTGCTGTGAGGACAGCAAGTCTGTACACTGGCCTTCTTTCATGATAAACTACAAGTCTACACATTCAACACTGTTCTTCAAAGTCTGTACATCAGATTGTACTTCATCTTCGTGCTGTTTCTGTACTTGAGTCTTCGTGTTGTTTCCCCTCACTAACACGAAAAGATCTCGTGTCGTATGAGCTTACAACACTTCGTGTTGATTTCCTTGCGTGACAGGAAAGCTTGTATGAGGTTAGACTTCGTGTCGTTTCCCTTGTCTCATTTGTCTTCGTGTTGTTTTTTGCTTTATTGTCTTCATGTTGTTTTTATTTTGATTGTCTTCGTGTTGGTTCAGTGTCTACGTCTTCGTGTTGTTTTAGTGTTCTGTCTTCGTATTGGTCTTACGTAATCAAGTCGAGTCTGTTTGTGTTGTCCGCGTGTCGTTCGTAAGTTCGTGCAATTTTCTCTTCGAGTCGTTTTCACTCCGTGTCGATTTCAGTTTTTGACTTCGTGTTGATTTCAACCCATGTCAATTCTGTTTTGTCTTTGTGTCGTTTTCACTCCGTGTCGAAACCTGTGTTTCGTCTTCGTGTTGTTTTCATAACTTCGTGTCGTGTTTGTTACACCTCGTGTCGTTTTCCGTTTTGTGTCTTCGTGTCGTTTTTGTTCTTCCTAGACCTTGTGTCTTTCTTGTGTTGAAACCACACTTCGTGTTGGTTTCTGTTTTGTCTCCATGTATCTCGTGTCGTTCTTCTTTTTACCTCGTGTTGTTTTATAACTTCACTTCGTGTCGTTCTCGCTTTAACCACACTTCGTGTTGCTTTACGTAGACCTTGTGTCTTACTTTGTTTGCAAACACTTCGTGTCGGTTTCTGCTGTCACCCCGTGTTGTTCTCGTGTTATCGTTTATGTCTGTGTGGTCTTACTTCGTGTTACTTACTGTTGTACATCGAGTCCTTACTGACTTCGTGTCGTTTTCCCTATTGTGTCCTCGCGTTGTCTCCGTGTCGTTGCTATTTGTCACTTCGTGTTGTTTCGTTTTAACCTCGTTCAAGTTTCTTCTAAAGTACTGTTCTTCTGATAATCTATACAGAGGTGTTCCTTAAATTGATTACTTATCCGATACTCTGTTTTACAGGTGCTCTAATCGTGAAGCAGTACGTGATACAAGGCTGCATCTGGCACGTGATCCAAGATGCAGAGGAGCCTCCACGTGGTCCGAAATATTAGGGCAGGAAACGTGGGAGGCACACGCGTTTTGTGCCCTATCCACCTACTGCTGCTGCTATATATAGGAGCCTTCGTCCACAGATGGAGGGTGATCGAGTTGGCGAGAAGAAAAGCGTATACAGAGAGCCACGATCCAGATAGAAGAAGAAAAGAGAAAGAAGAAGAGCAGAAGGAGAAGAAGAGAGGTAGAGAGCTCGAGAAGAGTGTGAAGAGAAGAAGAAGCAGAGAGTGAGAGGAGAGCAGAAGAAAGAGAAAGAAAGATAGAGAGTGAGCGAGAGAGCTCGTGGAGAAGAAGGAAGATCTTACCTGAAGATCCGTCTACTGGACCGTGGATCAAATCCAGGCCAGTCAGCTCCGTTGAGAGCCACATTGTGCACTTCATCTTTCAGCTTTCTGTTTTGCTGAAGTCATTTTCGTTTATTATTTTTCCTTTGTTTTCTGGTTTACTGTATTTCCGATCCTCTGTAGAGAGGTCGGGGTTCCTCCTGTGGGTTCAGGAGAAGGGAGACTTTGTGTCTTCGGTTTGCAAGTAGCTGGGTGCTACTTGTGGTTGGTACCCTCCGGTGTGGAGGAAGAGAGACTTGCGTCTCTGGTTGCCTTTGACAGGGTGTCATCGGTTGTTTCCCTCCGGGTTGGAGGAAGGGAGATTTATCTCCGATTGTGCTTCCCTCTGGGGTTCAGAGGAAGAGAGACTTGGGTCTCTAGGTTCCCCTCCGGGTTGGAGGAAGGGAGGCTTGTTCCTCCGGCTCTGGACTTGTGAGTAGCAAGTCCGGTGGTTCCCTCCGTGTGTGGAGGAAGAGAGACCGTGTGTCTCTGGTTTCCAAGTGGCTGGAGTCACTTGTGGGTTCCTCCTGTTTGTTCAGGAGAAGGGAGATTGCTATCTCCGGTTGCAAGTAGCTGGGTGCTACTTGTAGGTTTCCCTCCGGGTTGGAGGAAGGGAGACTTGTCTCCGGTTCTGGGCTTGTGGATTCAAGTCCAGGGGTTCCCTCCAGGTCTGGAGGAAGAGAGACCGTGTGTCTCTGGTTTGCTAGTGACTGGTGTCACTAGTGGTTCCCTCCGGTTGGGAGGAAGAGGGGAGGCTGTTCCCCTGGTCAAGCTGTTTGGCAGCATTTGTTGCAGACTGAGTCTGCTGTTTCTAGCGTGAGCTAGTGGAAGCCACACTCGGTTTGAGTGTGGGGTGGATGTAGGTCTGGAGGACCGAACCACCTAAAAAATCCTCTGTGCAGTGGTCTGATTTCTCTATATGTTTTGCTTCCGCTAGATGTTTGCATAGGGGCGCTCCAAGTGGTTGATCAGATCTTGTTCTGAGTGTTTAATCCATTGAGTGAGCGAAAGTTTATTTGAGTGGAAGAATGGTGCTACTGCTAATTAGTCTTTCAGAATTGATACATCTGTCTAGTTAGCACTCTAGATTGTTAGTGAGCATCATAACCTTTTAATTGGGTAAAGGTTTTTAAAGGGTTATATTCATTCACCCCCCCTCTGAATACTGCACCGAACCTAACAAGGGAGACTAATACACGGCGTTGACGCGGCCGGCATGCTAATAAATCGATGGAGATTGTATAGAATGTGCAGAATGTCCTTGGAAAATCTTGAAAATACGGCCAATTGCCCCTTGAACATGGAATCTGTCAGGCGCTTGGCAGCCATACGAGTTAGCACAATCTAGGTAGAGAACCCTTCCTGGCCAGTGAACTGAACAGCAATAGAGCGAGAAGTAATAACATCATTAATGGTGGACTTCCCAGCAAGCAAAGAGATTGCCACCGACCTTGCTTTAGCAGAAACTGGCACTAATGCAAGGGAACTCTTCTTAACAATCGTCTTTGAAAGTGTAGGCTCATCATCCCCAAAATAGCCAGGGACTAGGACTCGGATTGGCACGCGGGAAATAACATCTTGAATCTCGAAATGCATAATCGAAACCTGGCTTGGCTCATCATCTCCCTGGGGACCAAACCCGAGGGGCACCAAAGATAATGCACACCCGCTCCATGGGGTGCAAGTGGATGGAGAAGTGGAGGTAATAGGCTTAGATAGTGTAGGCGAAGGTTTAGAAGGCATAAGTGGGGGTAAAGGCAAAGGTGGAGGCGTAGGTGTAGGGGTAGCTGGCTCAGACTCGGGCGAGAAGGGTAATGGTGGGGAAGGAAATAGCGGTGGAGATGGTAGAAATGATGGAATATGGGTCTTATGGGAGAGGAGGCGGTGAAGATGATGGTGATGGCTGTAGGGGTAGTGGAGATGATGGAGAGGGTGAGGAAGGAGGTAAAGGGGAAATGGAAGGATGTAGGACCCAACGTCGGCGTATTGGCACGACACGCCGAGCGGCGTTGGGGGTAGAAGTAGTGGCGGTGGAAGTGGTGGAAGTGGAGGCACCAGCCTGAGTAGGGGCTTGGGTTTGTGGAGGTGTTGGGGATGGTGTAGTAGATGGTGAAGGTGACGGGGTAGGTGATGGAATAAGTGATGGAGCGGGCACTACATTAATCAAAGAATCACAGGGGTGCCTGTAACACCCTCAAATATAGCTAAGTTGTACTCTATATCATCGAGGCGCCTTTTCAAGTATCGGCTCAGTTCTTAGAAAGAACTCCGAAGTTAAGCGTGCTTAATGGGGAGTAGTACTGGGATGGGTGACCTGCCCGGGAAGTCCCCCATTCTGGAGCCGATCACTGTTAAAAAGGGATAAAACCGTGAGGTCGGTAGGCCAAAGCGGACAATACCTCGACGGTATAGAGTACGGGGCATGACAGAATGGTATCAGAGCTATACCCCAGCCGGAAGTGTGGGAACTAAGTGCCATGCAGGGCAAAGTGCTACGCTATGGGAGCCACCTCTTGAGTCCATAATGGAGCAAAGTGCTACATAGTGGGAGCCACCTCTTGAGCCTGTAGGGGCCACCTCTAGAGTCCTACCTGCCTGGGGGCTTGATTGCGTGCTATATGTGCCCAGCGACGAGGACGTCACCTATATAAGAGGGGTAGATTGTAACACCCTCAAATATAGCTAAGTTGTACTCTATATCATCAAGGCGCCTTTTCAAGTATCGGCTCAGTTCTTAGAAAGAACTCCGAAGTTAAGCGTGCTTAATGGGGAGTAGTACTGGGATGGGTGACCTGCCCGGGAAGTCCCCCATTCTGGAGCCGATCACTGTTAAAAAGGGATAAAACCGTGAGGTCGGTAGGCCAAAGCGGACAATACCTCGACGGTATAGAGTACGGGGCGTGACAGTGCCCCTAGTCTTGTAGTGGAGACGGCTGCCTGGGCGGCAACTGCTGCTGCTGCTTGCTACGGAGATTTAAAATAGCTTCATGCATGGCTGCCCAATCGATCCTCTTATTATCTTCCAGGCCATAAATAAACTCCCGGAACTCAGGGCAATCCTCAACCAAGTGCCCCTACTGGCAATGAAATTCACAATATTGAAACACATCCCTGGCCGTGGGTCGGCAAGGCACAATCGGAGGGAGCTGCAACGCGTGACCGGCCATTAAAGCCCTAAAAATGTCTGTAAGAGATTCCGGCAATGACGGAGAAGGAGCCCGCTTCGGGCACAGTGGATGTCGAGGGATATGGGAAGGTGATGGAGAAGGTTGCGGGGATGGAAGCGGAGGTTGCGTAGGCAATGGCGCATGGCTAAGGGAAGTATTTGGTGAAGGCATATGCGGAGCAGGATGAAGGGGTATATAGATGGCATCCACCTGCTCGAGGTGTGGTGTTTCCTTGACCGGAGGTGGAGGTTCATGCGGGTATGAAGAGGCAGAAGGCTGACTCGTGGAGGGTTGATATGTGGAGGGATATGTGGAGATATATGGGTGAGGGGGAGCGGAAGGCTGACTTGTGGAAGGATATGTGGTGGATGGCTGACTCATGGAAGGTGATGGATAGGAGGTGTATGTAGGCATAGAAGGTGGAGGGGACTCGGGGTCAAGGGAAACTAGGAGTTGTTGGCGGATGAAGCGGGCTCGGCTATACAGCTGCTGCCATGATGTGATATCACTGAGGGCTAAGATAAAGCGATACTCGGGCGTTGCATTAGAAATGATCATCTTGATTTGCTCTCCCTCCAGAATATGCCCCGGGACTTGCACGGCCAGGCGACGCCAGCGGTCGACGAAGGTAGAGAACTCCTTGTCGGGCTTCATCTTCTCATGGGCCAGATCAACCATGGTATACCTGGGCCCAACCTGGTCTTGATACTGCTGAAGGAATTTCTCTTGAACGGCTTGGAAATTCACCACTTGATCTTGCGACAATACAAAGAACCAATCCCGAGCCGGGCCTTCTAAAGACAGACCAAACAGATAAGCCATCAAGCGTTGGTCATGTCGAAACTAGGTTGACTCACAAAGAAACTCCTTCAAGTGCACACAAGGGTCACCGACTCCACCATAGCGGCGATATGTAGGAATTTGTGAACGTAGTGGAAGCTGAAGACCTTGGAATGTAAACGAGACACTCAAAGAAGATTTGGGATCAATTTGACGTTGAAGTTCATCAAGCTGGCTTTGGGCTTGAGCAGTCATCTCCTCGATGGGGAGAGGCTGAGAAGGATGCAAGCCAGTCAGAGCAAGAGAGTGTGGATTTGGACCAAGATTATGATATTGGGCCAGGTAAGGAGGTCCAGACTAAAAAGAAGAAAAGCCCATTCCAGGAGTGGAAGGATATGGAGGCCTTGAAGGATCATGAATGTAGGAATAAGGACCGATTGGGCCAGCAGCAACATGGGGCCCATTAAGAGAATAAGAGGGCCCGTTAAAGGAAGGGGGCCCACTAAGAGTAGAAGAGGGAGGCCCGTTATGAGAATAAGGCCCATTAAGATTAGCGATGAATTTTTGGGTCTGGACCGGCGTTTGGCAAGCAAGAGATGATAGGTGGGCCATGAGATTTGCTTGCGGGTCGGAAGGGCCACGAGAAGATGGGCCCGCGTGGGAAGAGGAATCCACACAGGAATAGAAAGACGGGGAAAAAGAAGGGTAATATATGGAAGAAAAATGGCGCTCCATGACGGCAAATGGAGACTTTATACAGGAAATTCAGGGAAATACAGTGAGGGAAGTAAGGGCTCGAGGATCAAAGAGGGGGACTGACTCAATAATGCAAAGGGGAAACCAAAGGACCTAGGTCAATGCGACTATACAAATGGACACACATAATGGTCTAGCCTAAATGGGCCTAACCTGGTCTTGATACTGCTGAAGGAATTTCTCTTGAACGGCTTGGAAATTCACCACTTGATCTTGCGACAATACAAAGAACCAATCCCGAGCCGGGCCTTCTAAAGACAGACCAAACAGATAAGCCATCAAGCGTTGGTCATGTCGAAACTAGGTTGACTCACAAAGAAACTCCTTCAAGTGCACACAAGGGTCACCGACTCCACCATAGCGGCGATATGTAGGAATTTGTGAACGTAGTGGAAGCTGAAGACCTTGGAATGTAAACGAGACACTCAAAGAAGATTTGGGATCAATTTGACGTTGAAGTTCATCAAGCTGGCTTTGGGCTTGAGCAGTCATCTCCTCGATGGGGAGAGGCTGAGAAGGATGCAAGCCAGTCAAAGCAAGAGAGTGTGGATTTGGACCAAGATTATGATATTGGGCCAGGTAAGGAGGTCCAGACTAAAAAGAAGAAAAGCCCATTCCAGGAGTGGAAGGATATGGAGGCCTTGAAGGATCATGAATGTAGGAATAAGGACCGATTGGGCCAGCAGCAACATGGGGCCCATTAAGAGAATAAGAGGGCCCGTTAAAGGAAGGGGGCCCACTAAGAGTAGAAGAGGGAGGCCCGTTATGAGAATAAGGCCCATTAAGATTAGCGATGAATTTTTGGGTCTGGACCGGGGCCGTTTGGCAAGCAAGAGATGATAGGTGGGCCATGAGATTTGCTTGCGGGTCGGAAGGGCCACGAGAAGATGGGCCCGCGTGGGAAGAGGAATCCACACAGGAATAGAAAGACGGGGAAAAAGAAGGGTAATATATGGAAGAAAAATGGCGCTCCATGACGGCAAATGGAGACTTTATACAGGAAATTCAGGGAAATACAGTGAGGGAAGTAAGGGCTCGAGGATCAAAGAGGGGGACTGACTCAATAATGCAAAGGGGAAACCAAAGGACCTAGGTCAATGCGACTATACAAATGGACACACATAATGGTCTAGCCTAAATGGGCCTAATAACAAAATTTATATGGATGATGGGGGATGCAGCACGAAGTAACGCAAATGGGCTTGGACAGGCCCAAACAGACAATATGGGTGTGAGGGGGTTCAACCAAGATCAAACAAGTTGATATGATCGTCAATTTTTATTTTTCCAAAGTTTCGATGGAGCTTTTAATTATTTGAATTAAGGTCAATTCCCTCAAAATAGGAAACCTATAGGGAATAAGGTCCAAACTTTGGGTTTGACTAAGGTTAATTCCCTCACACGTATGAAAATGCAAACCTAAGGATAGAAAAGTACAACCGGCCCGGCGTCTGTGTGGGAATCCATGGCTCACGGGGACTTACGGAGGTCCCAGGTAAGGTCACCTAATCGGCTCCAAGGAATATAGAGATGAGAGGATCCCCTACCATGGTAGGAATACAACTAATATGGAATATATGTATGGTCCTATGCGCACCGGAGTGCATGCAAGAGCTAACCTAAATCTAACAAGCAATGATCAATCAATTATGACAAGTATGACAATAATCATGCAAAATCAAATGACAATCAGGGGAGATCAAAACAGCACCCAAACTAACATGCAATAACGTGAAATAATAGTCAAAATGGTGATCACGGGTGCACTGTAGCACTAAAACATGGTCTGATGAGAGACCGCTCAGGGAGGTAGACGGTCCTGGGCAGGACCGTTCAACAGCAGGGGTAGTAAGAAAAAACTAAAAACACAGATAAGATGTGTACCTGACCGGACGGTCTATCGATCGACTGTGCAAATTGTGGAATGGCCCTAAACAGACCGCAGAGAATCAGTAAAACCACAAGCGTATGAGGAACAGTAACGTACCTGAGCCAGCAGACGTGAACGGCCTTTTGATAGACCATAGAAATCAGTGCACGGCCCAAGGAGGACCGCTGAAACTATCAGGCTCACAGAAGCACAGACACTCATGAGATGGAAATGGATGGTCTATCGAATGACCGTGGAAACTGAAGAGCGGCCAGAAGCAGACTGCGCAGTCAAGAAGAGTGTGAAAGAAATCAAACAGGAATGCACCTGAGACCGGGACAACACGGCCTATCATCCAACCGCGGGGAGACTTGAGCGGCCCTGGGAGAACCGCGTACACCTCTAGGAACAGAAACGCACCGTGGACGAGATAGCAACCTGAAACAACTTTAAAAAAACCCTAACCAAGCACAAAACATAGGTCAGCAAAACAACAACACGATGGGCACTAGGCGTCCCACCGTGATCGCCAAAAAATGGGATGTTGACATGTTCCCCCCCCCCCTATTTCCTTCTTTCCCTTTTACCTTTCTAGATCAAGATGAAAAGATAATCAAAAATGAAGGAAAGAAAGGGTGGAGAGGTGTGTGTGATCGTGATCGCCACCAAGATCCAGAATGCAAAGGAAATGCACTCGTACCTTGGAAAGGGAGAAGACACTCGCCTGAAGTGCAGCGCTGGCAGTAGTACACGGTCCAGGGTGAACCGCTCAATGGATGGCACGGCTACTCGATAGGCCACTCCAACATTGGAAAGAGAAGTGGGATGAAGACCGGTCTGGTGACGGCACGGTATGAAGATGGCCGCTCAAATGATTTAAACGGTTCGGGGAGGACCGCTCCTTTCTTCGGGCGGACGGAAGAAGACCGTCCAAAGCCACCAGACTCCAAGTTGTAGAACTTGATCCTCCACCCCTTCCGGCAGGCCAGAGGGGATGGGCCTCGTGATGTTCTGATGTTGACCTGCAAAACAACGTAGGAGATAAGAAAACAACACCCAAATTAGCCTTGGAATGTGTAGCAACTATAGAACAAAAGGGAAAATTAACATAATAACGTGGAAGGGGTGATACCTGGGGTGGTTTTTAAACCCCTATAGGGCGTGAAAATGAATAGGAGGGGTGTGAAAATGACATGCAAACAGTGAAAACATGGAAAGGAGACGGAGAAGATAATCATGCAATGGATGAAAAGACTATTAAAACCTAGACCAAACACCAAAAAAAGTGACTACTCTCTGAACTGGAGGCTTAAAAAGGATGTAGAAAGCCTCCCTCCCTGGCTACAGCTCGCTCAAGAATTTGGCAGAGCTTCGACGTCGACGTTGGATCCCCCTTTTCAAGCCTGGACTAGGGGTTCTATTTATAGACCCCTGAAAGTCCAGCCCCGAATTAGGATTTTCCAATGGGAATTAAGGCGAGATAATAAAAGATAAATCGTAGATAATACTCCTATCTTCCACCGGAATCAAACGGCACCCCATTTGGTGGAGAAACTGCGGAGAAAATGGCAGAGGAAGGTGGAAGTTTAACCATGAATGGAGAGAGAAAACCCACATATTCCATAGATCTCGGCCAGGTACGTGGTCGATCGATAGGCCACTCAGACTATTAAATTGTCCACTGCTAGACCGCCTAATGCTATCGGTGATAAATAAAATAAATCAACAAATCACCCAATTATCCACCGAACTGACCGGCTATCACGGCGCTGGACTCTTTAGGATAAAACGGTCTAATGGTAGACCACCCAATGAATGGAACGGTCGAATGCAGGCCGTGTAAGCGTGTCAGTGATAAATCCAAAAAGTAGGATAAATAGATAATTATCTAGAAAATTCACCAGTTTAGGACTCTGGGAACTGGACGGTCTAAAGACAGGTCGTTCAATGGCAATAAACGGCTGAACTTGGACCGTGCAAAGGCTTGTCGATGAAAATTCAAAAAATCAAATAAATATCCAAAACGGTTCCAATCAGACCGCCCCATAACTGAACGGCCAATCGATAGACCGCATATATCTTGGACGTTTGAAATTAATGAAATAAGATAAATGGGCCCATTTACCCCAAAATCAAACGAAATCAAGGCCCATTAAGCCCGAATCTGATAGCAGACCTAGCCAGGGAGGGAGATACCCATAAAATAAGCCCAAAGACGTGCCTGGAAATAGCCCAATGAGTAATGGACAACTCGAGACATCAACAAATGATAGTAAAAGGAATGACCCAACTCATAGGTAAAAAATGGGTGTCAACAGGGTGCTGACATGACATTTTGTCATGGTGAAGTTGCCGCCACTTTCACCACTATGACAAGCTGTGACTATGTTCGTGGTGTCAGTGACCTGATTACACTAAATGCCAATTATTTTCCACCATTACAGCGGATTCTCCACCACATGTTTACATCTCTTATCTATCCAAAAAGTGGGAGTAGAAATGGAGTGACAGAAGTTCACAGATTTCTCTTTTATCATGTTGTGAATGGAAACTTGGTCAACATGGGTCAGCTTATGACAGATTTGATCGGAACATGCCGAACCCAACTAAGGAGATCTCTACCCTATGCTTCACAGCTCACGGGTGTCTTTGTATATACTGGGATTCACTTGGGTGGTGAAACTTTTATTAGAGTTTGACATGATGATATCTACAATGAGCATAAAATCTTCTCAGATTTTGGATATTACTATGGCCCCGATGGCGAGCTACGCCGAGATATACCCGTCTATGGGGAAGAAGTTGACAGTGAGGAAGAGCAGGAACAATAGTAGCAGCAGGGTCAGAGAGATGTTCCCCCTCCAGTTCAGGCTGAGGACCAGTCTCCTCCACCTTCACCTCATCACATGGATCCGGAGATGCCTCCTCCACCACAGTACTATCATGGAGAGTCTTCTACTCAGGGGGCCGGATAGCACTCTTGGGTAGACTATAAGACTTTTAACAGGCGGTTCACTGGGCTGGAAACTCGGGTGGATGCCTTTGGGGAACAACTCTACCTTTGGGGATAATATAGCATCCATGGGCACTATGCCAGAATCTCTGCCACAACGTCCAGATTCCTTCTCTAGAGCTTTGGATTCCTTAGCAACTCAGATGCACACTCTCTCCACCAACATGACAACCCTCACCCAGAGCCATGAAGATTCACGTGAAGCTTTTCATGCCATGAACTGCGTTCTCTTGAACATGCAGCGCCGTGACTATGATAGGGATCAAACCCTTACCCATATCCAGTACCACCTTCAGCATCAAGACCACCTACTTGCAGATATTCGGTAGTGCCTTGGCTATCTACCTCCTCCTCCACCAGACGACCAGCCTCCTGTAGATGATCCCTGAGGATATTTTTTAGTTTCCTACCTCCAGTCTGTGTCCTTGCGTCTTGTGTCTTTTGGGTCTCTTTTTTGTCTATCCTATTCCCTTCTTTGATGATGCCAAAGGGGGAGAAGTAGTTAT
Organism: Amorphophallus konjac; assembly: GCA_022559845.1. Taxonomy (NCBI): domain Eukaryota; kingdom Viridiplantae; phylum Streptophyta; class Magnoliopsida; order Alismatales; family Araceae; genus Amorphophallus; species Amorphophallus konjac. Next base: position 489,381,064 of record CM040121.1, read on the forward strand.
GTAGGTTTTATATAATTCTATGCATGTATGTCCTTATGTTTGTATGAATGATCATTGTGAGGATCTTTTTGTGAGTCATTGCATTTTGAGCGTCACTCTTGCATTTGTCCTTGTCCTATGTCTAGAGTGTTTACATTCTCTCAAGCAATCAAGGTACTCTTTAATGAAATGATGAAATGAATGCAAATTGGTATTGAATATCACATGATGGGTCTCATCTCTCATTTCCTTTCTATTTGGCAAATATAGTGTTGAATGGTTTGCGTTAGCTGGCATGATGTGATGTGAGTAAATGGATTGATTTCAAACATTGATCTCAAATTTCCAAAATTTCTTAAAGGCACGTCAATGTAATTAAATGCCCTACAGTTTTGTCATCATCAAAAAGGGGGAGATTGTTGAGTATATCCAGGTGATTTTGATGATAACAAAACCCAGGACATGTGTTCTATCATGTGCCATGTATTAGTAATTAAGTACGAGCTTCATATGCAATCAAGGTCTAAATTCATCATGAATTATGCTTAAATGTTCATAGCTTTCCAAACGTATAAAAGGAGCTCAAATGGACTTGAAATCAATAACAACATAAGTTCAATTCAAGCCTCGATCACATGGATATGATTTTCTAGGCTAACAACTCATTTTTGCAGGATTTTCACAGTCCGGTCGACTTGAAAGCATGGGTCGGTCGACCAGAATTAACAGCATTCAAAAATCTACAGGAATTTATAGTTCGGTCGACCGCCGGCCCTATCCCAGTCGACCGAAATTTCCAGCACTTAAAAATCTCAATCCTGAGAAAGTTAGGTCGACCGCCCCATGCCGTCCGGTCGACCGCCTGCTTCGAGGCAGCAATTGTTGACTTTGTGTTCTTCAACGTGAGAAGTCCTTCTCCTTAGTTTGTTTAATCCTAAAGCCACCAGACATGTCATGATTTGTGGATCGGGTTCCTGGCTTGTCTCTTGACCATCCAAGATCTATAAAAATATCTCATTGGGGTCAAAAACCCTAATCACTCAAGGAAGATCAAAGAGGCTATCAAGCGGAGAAAAAGTACAGCCACTGTAGCTCCGTCAACAGTGTTTCGTGCAAGAACTTCTTCATCCATCTTCAAGCTTCTCAAGTAAAATCTGAGGCCAATCAACGCAAATCAAGTGGAGATCAAGCTACATCCAAAATCCTCATCATCCATTCAGGGGAGCTTAAATCTGTAACTCTCTTTTGTGTTCTTCTTCCAAAATTCTTGAGCTTCAAGTGTTTGCTTCTTGTAATCTCTAAACATTCTAGTGTGTGTGGATCTACTTAGATCTGTGTGTGTGTGTCTTGGATCTTTCAGATCCGTGTGTGGTTTGGTGTGAGTGTGCACCTTTGTGGGAGTTCCGAACTCTCCACAAGTGTGTGTGTGTTGATCTTGTAATCCTTTACAAGATAGTGTGAGAATCCTCACAGATCGTGAGGGGTGGACGTAGGTTGCCGTCGTTGCATCCGAACAACCTAAAGGTCGTTGTCTCTTATGTGGTTTGATCCTTATCTCTTATCTCCATTCTGTGCATGCTTGCATTGTTAATTCATTTGTGTCCCTTGCACTACATCTAGCACAGTTCATTAACTTCACACTAGATTTTTGGTATATCAAAAGGTGCGTTCGGATCGATAGGGTTAGTCTTGTCAGGAAGATAACACCTTGCGCGAGAGAATCTTTGGATTCCGTAACTCCGCCTACTACCAAAGATCTATTATGGTGCTTAATCTTGTCGGATTTATTCTTCACTACATCAGATCTAAAGTTGAAAGTAGCTTGTTCGTCATACTTATTTTAAATCGGCTAAAATTTTCTTAAAGTTTGATTCACCGAATTCACCCCCCTCTTGGGTGTTATTGATCACGAGACTTCATGGGAGCTAAGGGTAAGCGGCTCATCGCCACGTGTCTGAGGGTCAGGGGTGGCCCTGACTTGCTGGAGGGTTATTGGAGATCCCGGCTAGTGTGTTGGAGCTGTAGGTTAACCCATGGTTTGTTGTAGAAGGGCTAGGACGTACGCGCCCACAAGGTGTTCGGGGATATGCCCGACACATGCGTGTGAGTCGTATATAAGCGCTGCGGGCCTCCAAAGCCTGTGGTTGACTTAGTTAGGTCTCCCTTTGACCTTAGAGGGTTGGAAGAAGGCGTCCTGGGGTGTAGACCCCGGCCTTGTTGCTGGGTGCCACGTGGCACAACTTGTAGTCGGGGCGCCCCTAGGTTGGCCCGGGTGGCAGTGTAGAATGCGGGAAAAACCCGCTGCTGAGTGATCGGGAGTAATCCCAATCAACTGTTGATGTCGCCGTATGTCACGGCTAACTGGTTGGGACCCTTGGTTGGGCCGAGCAAGTTGTAGGAGAGGCTGGGTCGTCCATGCCCTAAAGGTGTTCGGGGATATTCCCGAACCCTTATCCTTTAATATTTTACTGGGAAATTATCTGGGTACAACAACAGGCAATGGAGTATAATCTTCTTTTGGGCATCTACCATTATTAGGAACAAAGTTTCGTTCCTTAACTCTTAAGAGTCTTTGATTCTAAGTAATTTCATTCTCTCCTCTTTCTCTTTCGGGAGCTGTTGATGCTGGAACCAGCATAGGAGGTACTCTCGCCAATCGGGCAGTTGGGTTTCCTCCATAGTTGCCACCTTGTTTTCCTCTTCATTAGACAGGGCCTCGATTATGCTGGGGACTTGACGTCTATTGATCATGGTTATGTTCAGGCTCGTGTCTGGCGGTATTGCCAAGGAGCTGGCCATCTTTGCGAGGGCATCTACCTGAGCATTCTGTCCTCGATTGACATGCTCCACTTTAATGAAGTAGAATTTCCCCATCAAGTGCAGCACCAGTTGGTGATAAGGGAGAAGTTCTTGCTTCTGCACATCAAACTCCCCTCCCACTTGTTTTACTACTAGCATGGAATCCCCGAACGCCTGAAGCATTCGAATCACCATAGATAGAGCAATTTGTAGCCCGATAACTAGGGCTTCGTACTCTGCTTCGTTGTTCGTGTAGGGCTTGTTTATTGAGCATGAGGTATATATGACCTCCCCTTAGGAGATTTCAGGACTATGCCTGCGCCGGCTCTGACTCTAGCTGATCCAGTTGCCGGAGTATCAATTCTGGATGCACCATCAAAATACAACTGCCATAGAGTATGTTGCACTTGGTCTGCCTCCAGGGTCTCATCTTTAGGGAGTTCTGTCTCTAGTGGACAGTCCTCAGGTGTTGGGTGTGCAGCAAAGAATTTCCCCATCAGGTGCAGCGCCAGTTGGTGATAAGGGAGAAGTTCTCGCTTCTGCACATCAAACTCCCCTCCCACTTGTTTTACTACTAGCATGGAATCCCCGAACACCTGAAGCATTCGAATCACCATAGATAGAGCAATTTGTAGCCCGATAACCAGGGCTTCATACTCTGCTTCGTTGTTCGTGCAGGGCTTGTTTATTGAGCATGAGGTATATATGACCTCCCCTCAGGAGATTTCAGGACTATGCCTGCGCCGGCTCTGACTCTAGCTGATCCAGTTGTCAGAGTATCAATTCTGGATGCACCATCAAAATACAACTGCCACAGAGTATGTTGCACTTGGTCTGCCTCCAGGGTCTCATCTTCAGAGAGTTCTGTCTCTAGTGGACAGTCCTCAGGTGTTGGGTGTGCAGCAAAGAAATCTGTGATGGCCTAGCCTTTAACAGCTTTCTGCGGTACATAGGAGATGTCAAACTCCAAGAGAATTATCGCCCATTTGCCTAAGCAGCCTTTGAGCACCAGTTGAGATAGGATATACTTCAGTGGATCCGCCTTGGATATCAGCCTTATCTCATGTGACAGCATGTAGTGCCGGAGCTTCTTGACTGCGAAGACCAGCGCCAAGCAGATCTTCTCAATGAAAGTATATTTTTCTTCAATTCTGACCAACCTTCGACTGAGATAGTAGAGGGCTTGTTATTTTCCTTCTTCATTATTCTGGGCCAGCATTGCCTCTAGAGAGTAGTAGGTGGCTGCTATATACAGAATCAACGGTCATCCTTTCACTGGTGTGCCAAGCACTGGAGGAGTTTTCAAGTAATCTTTCAGCTTGTCCAGAGCCATCTGGCATTCTTCATCCCAGTAAAAGGGAACATCTTTCATCATCAACTTGTGAAAGGGGTGGCACCGACCTGACAAGTTGGATATAAACCGTCGGATATAAGCCAGTCGGCCTTGAAGAGATCTAAGCACAGAGATGTTCTTTGGTGGAGGCAACCCCTGAATTGCCTTGATCTTCGCAGGGTCTATTTCAATCCCCCGATACTCCGACAGCCCCTCAATGAAGAAAGTACCAGTTTGAAGAACCGGCATAAATCCTTAACCCTACTCTTCCGATAATTCCTATGCTCTTGGCAACCGCCGCCTGGCCTTGTCGGCGATGGCCGGCGTGGAGGGGGGTCTCATCCCGCCTCCCCCTTGTGTGGGCGTGACGGCTTATCCTCTGCCTGCGGCTCCATGCAAGTCCTATGCCCAATCACTCTTGGACTCTCTTTCTCGGCCGCATATTCCTTTCTTTGTCAAGCCTCCTGGTTTTACTGATCAAGGAGAGCCTACTGCCTTCTTCACTCATGCAAAGATTCAATCTTCCATGCAGCATCTTCAACACGCTATTATTGCTAAATGCTCCCATGGTCGGCCTTCCATCCCTGATATTAAGTCATGTCTCTCGCAGCGTCTTCATCTCTACGCTGAGTTCGTCATTAGTAGACTAAGTCCTCGGCACATCCTGCTTCGTCTTGGCTATGAGGTAGATTTCCTTAAAGTTCTGTTTCAGAAGAATCTCTATATTAAAGGTTTTCTATTGAGGTTCTTTCGTTGGTCTCCTAAGTTTGACTTTGAGTCAGACCCTGTGTCTGCTCCCGTGTGGATTAGGTTCCCTACGTTGCCAGTCAATTTTTATCATGAGGATCTTATGTGTTCCATTGCGGGCAACTTTGGCACTGTTCTGTATATCCATGATAATACCCTGGCCATGACGGAGACTTCAGAGGCGCTTGCCTGTGTGGAACTTGACCTCGCTGCGGAGCGAAGGGAACGGATTTGGATTGACATGGATGGAGAAGGTTTTTGGCAGCCGATGAACTATCACAGAGTTCCTCATCTATGTTCCTTCTACCATCAGATGGATCACAAGGATGTTGATTGTAAGAAGTAGCTTGGCAAGAATACCTCTCTTCCAGAGGGTGGAAACCAGCATGCAGAATGGAGGACATCTCGTTTAGAGTTCAGGCCTCGCCAGCAGAGAGTCTCCCCCACGCCGGTTGCTGATGTAGCTAATCGGTTCTCCACTCTATCAAATGCCTCAGAAGTCCAGACGGATCAGGCGGTGGGCATATTACTGCACGTTGAGCCTGTGGATCTGCAAGAGACTCTTGTCAAGGGCCTTACTGAATTATCTTCTGATGTTGTTCGCTTGGCTCCTTCTGTCGAGGCTTTTCATCCCCCTGCTTTGGCATCTCAGGGAATTGTCCCTGCTAGTCAACCATTCAGTTTGGACTTGGCTGAGCCACCCTGTCGTGTGCCTGAGACTTCCAGCATTGATGATGTCCCTATTGCCTCTGCTTTGGGGGACACGGCTTCTGAGCCTGTAGCCTCGATTCATTGGCTTTTGCCAGTTTCCTGCTCCGATGCAGCCCTCGCAGCCTTGCCGCTAAGGTCGACCTTTAATGCTTGTATGAAAACAAGCACCGATGCTCATATCGCAGCCCCACCACTCAGGTCGACCTTTGATCCTCGTATGGAGGTCTGCACTGACGCAGCTCCATGTCTAGCGTCGATGCAGCCTGCTCCTACGTCGATGCAACCAGACCATGCGTCGGTGCAGGTAGCCCCAGCGTCAATGCAGCCAGCCCCAGCGTCTATGCCCCCAGCTTCTGCGTTAGTGCAGCCAGTTCAGGCATCGGTGTAGCCTACCCCAGCGTCGGTGTAGCCAGCCCCAGCGTCGGTGCAGCCAGTCCCAGCGTTGATGCAGATTCATCTCCCAGGATCGGATCAGAGAGTTTATGTCCCTTCATCTGTTGCATCTGGTTCTTCCTTGGATTCTACCATGCGAGTCTCCGTGGATTCGCCTTCCTTGGTGGACCCTGATGTTCCTGTTCTTCCGGAGCTCCCTTCATCCCAAAGTACTGGCCCTGCTGGTGTAATTGTTCCTGTTCCTAAATTGGCTATGGTGGGTCTTGGACATTATCTTCATCATCGGGCCAGAATGTGTCAGGATCGTAAAGAAGATTCTCCAGAGGATGATTGTCAGATTCGTCGGAAAGAAATTGCATTAATTGCTAACATTGATAATGTGAGAGTTATGCACAAAGGGCGCACTAGTGTTTTCACTAGGTCGATGAAGAGGACTAGCTCCGCGGGTAGCTTGCCTAATCCTCCACATTTATAATGACGTTCATTATCTGGAATATTAGAGGGATTGGTAATGACCTATCCCAGGGCCGTGTCAAGCTTTTGATCAAAACGCACAACATTGATTGCATTATGCTATTGTAGCCAAAAATTAATGTAAGCTTTTTGGAAAGGACTTGTAAGAAGTTGGGAATGGATAAAGCTATTCAAATGGTGATAACATGTCACATATTTGGGTGATGTGGAAAGAACCTATGAGCTTTACTGTTATTTGTCAAGATGATCAGCAAATATCTCTTATGCAAGACAATGTTTCCATGCCTCAGTTCCATATTTCCTTTGTCTATGCTAAGTGTTTTATTGTTGAAAGATGAAATCTATGGGCGTCATTAAATAATGTTCATTCTCAGATCAGTGGACCTTGGCTTGTGGCGGGGGATTTTATTTGTATTCTTGATACTGAGGAGAAATTTGGGGGAAACCCTCCTTCCCTCGTTTCTATTTTTGAATTTCAGGACTGTGTGAATGATTATGCCCTCACAGATTCTGGTTTTCTGGGCTCCAAATACACATGGCACAATAATCAGCAGGGTGATAAGGGGATCTGGGCTAGGCTGGATAGGGTTCTCACTAATGCTAAATGGGTTAAGTCATTTCCTATTTCTGTTGAGCATTTATCTAGGGAGGCTTCTGATCATGCTCCCTTGCTTGTTAAATTAGCACCCGTGGGCAAGTTTAAGAGCATGTTTTTTTCAACAGATGTGGACTTTCCACGATCAGTTCCTGGTGGCTGTGGAACTTGGTTGGCGCACTAGCCCTTTGGCCTCCTCTGCCATTACCACTTTATATCTGAAAATGAAACACATGAGAAAAATGCTCCAGGAGTGGAACAAACATGTTTCTGGTCATGTCCACATAAATCTTATGGCGGCGGAAGACTCTATTTTTAAGGCTAAGCACCTTTATGATCTAAATCCTACGCAGGCCAACTCTATTATTTTAGAGGATGCCAAGTCTGTTCTTGCTGATTGGTTGCTACAGCAAGAATGTTTTTGGAGATAAAATCAAGAGTTCGTTGGCTTGCTGAAGGGGACAGGAATACTAATTTTTTTCACAAGACAACTGTTGCCAATAGGAGGAACAGAATACTTCACCTTCGTAATTCAGCAGGAATTCTCACATCAGATCATGAGGAGATGAAGAGCATAGCTGTTGGCCATTTTCAACAGGCCTTTTCTTCTCAAGATCATTATATTGATGAGAACATTCTTAACAACATTCCTCATGTGGTGTCTTCCGCTGATAATGGCCTGCTATGTGCTATTCCCAATGACACAGAAATTTATAATGTTATTTTTTCCATGTCACCTGATAGTGCTCCTAGCCCTGATGGATTCACGGGGGCCTTTTTCCAATCTACTTGGAAGGTTACTACAGGTGTGGTGGTCAGTGCCATTCAGGTGTTCTTTTCTTCTCGATAGAAGCTACCAAGATTTGTGACTGCCACTCTCATTGCACTCATTCCCAAGGTGAACAATGCAGCTAATATTTCTAATTATCAGCCTATTAGCTTGTGTAACTTCATCTATAAGGTCATTTCTAAAATCATTAGCAATAGGCTAGCTTCCATTCTGCCTAATATTATTTCTTTAGAGCAATCTGCCTTTGTGAAGGGGAGACAAATTGTTGAAAACATTGCTCTGGCACAAGAATTAGTCCATGATCTTGGCAGGAAAACCAGGGGTGGAAATGTCATGTTCAAGCTGGATATGGCCAAGGCTTGTAATCGGCTTGAGTGGGATTTCTTGTTTGCTATCATGAAAAATTTTGGCTTCAGTGTCCAACTTATATCTTTAATTGAAACACTAGTGAACAATTGTTGGTTCTCTGTGGTTTCTTTAGTTCCTCCAGGGGAATTCGTCAAGGTGATCCTATTGTCCTATCTCTCTTCATTATTGTAGAGGAAGCTTTAAGTCGTTCTTTGCGTCAAGCTCATGATACTGGCAGGGTGGATTGGTTTGCTGGTTCTCGGAGATGCCCTAATATCTCTCATCTTTTATTTGCTGATGACACCTTAATTTTCTGTAAGGCTACGACTGCCTCTGTCAGGAATCTGATGAGGGTTCTATGAAATTATGAAAGAGCGTCAGGGTAATTAATTAATGTGGGAAAGAGCGGTTTCTTCATTCACTCCAAAGCCAATGCAACTATGGCCAAAAGGATCCAGGACATTACTGGTTTTACTCGCCACTCCTTCCCTCACAAATACATGGGTTTCCCTCTGGTGCTTGGTAGGTCTAAGAAAATTCATTTTGCTGGCATTATCTCCTCCATCCAGAAACGCATTACAGGTTGGCAAACAAAGTTTCTTTCTCAAGGAGCCAGCCTGATATTAATTAAACATGTCCTTACATCTGTTCCTTTATATTCTCTGGCATCTTCTCCTCTTCACATTGGAGTCCATCAAGCTTTAGAGCGCTCATTTGCGAATTTCTTCTGGGGTTCTTCCAAGCAAGGTAACAGACGCCATTGGAGATCTTGGAAGGACATTTGTAGACCAACTACTCATGGTGGACTTGGTATCATGTCTCTAAGGCAGATGGAATTAGATCTTCGCGTCAAGATGATGTGGAAGGGTCTGCACTCCACTTCTCTTTGGGCTGAGTTTTTTAGATCTAAGTATATCCGAGGCTGTCATATAACTGATGTCACTTTTAATGAAATGCAAGGGCATGCAAGGAGAAGCTGGTTACATACTAAAAATCAAATTATCCAGCACAAAAGAATAGTTGTTGGTGATGGCTGCCAATCCAATTTCTGGTAGGATATTTGGCTAGGTAACCACATGTTGGCTTCGTATGTTCACATTGCTAATATTCTTGACTCCAATGCTACTGTCAGAGACATGATCATGCACCCCACTCCTGTAGATATTTTATTTATGGATAGTTTCCTTCCTCCTGACATTAGAACTGCAGTCCGGCATGTTAAATTCTCTCATGATCTTGACAAGGAGATATGAAGCCTATCCCCCACTGGTGAGCGCTTGGTCTCTTCCATTTATAAAAGCACTTGCTGCTACTTTCCTGATGCGAATCTTAATTCTTGGGATCGGATCTGGTCCAAATGGCTGCCTATCAAGCTTTTTGTGCACTTGTGGAAAATTTGCTATAATTGTCTGCCGACTGATTCAAATGTAAAATCTATTGGAGTTCCTCTTTGTTCCAAATGCCTTCGTTGTGGCGATTATCATGAGGAGATCGCAAATCACCTCTTGGTTAACAGTGATAGGGCTTCTTCCCTCTGGTCATCTTTCCAAGCCAAAGGACTTCACATATGGGGCTCCTCAGCTAAAGCGATGATTTCGAACTCCTTGCAAGATTTGAAGAACAAATCGTTGCTTGGCCTTTTTAAACTTGCTGCTCTTGCGTATGGAATGTGGGAGTTGTGGACAGCCAAAAATGCTGCTAAATATGATGGGAGGAAAATATCTAGGCATAGCCTTTTTCACAAAGTGTTGATGCAGGTAAAGCAGATTCTACACACTGCTGATCTTGTAGCACCCCGAGAATTAATTAAATAAGATAAAAGGGTATTAATTGAGAAAATATTTACTATTAAATTAGAAATTTCTTTAAGTGAAGTTTTAAATAATTTATAAAAAAATCTATAAAAATCATAATCGTATAGAGGACTAAAAGTTTAGACGATTTGTCTTCTTGGTCAGACCCTAAATAAAATTTTAAACAAGCCGAATTGATGGAATTAGGGCCAAAATCGAGCTTAAATAGATCGAACCTTAGATCGTCTAATTCGGACCCAAATCGTGACCATTTGCCCCCAAACCAGACCCAATCGAATCGCTCTAATGGGTAGCCCATTTGCCCTCTCGTTCCCCATGCTAACCCTAACCCTAGAGTTCGAATTTTGAGCGAGAAGCGGCACGACCCGGTCAAACGTGAGTTTCATGCACATTCGACTTCGTGGACTCTATCCAGCCCTATCCTTACCCCTCGATCCAACTTCCTCTATAAAATCAAACCCTCGACTAGCCTAGTAACACTATTAACTATGGTGGTCGGCGAGGAGCGCGATCAAGGAAGGATTTCATCGAGTTAGGGTGAGGTTTTGTTCGTGCAGGTTCCGAGCATCGGCATCCTCTTTGATCTTCTATTAGAGTAGGTGATAGTGGACCAAACCTTGATTATAGTATATCCTTGGAAATGTCTCTGTGTCCTCTTTCCTTTGATGCTAAAAGCCCCAATTTATATTGAATATCGAGATTGTAGTTCATGTTTTAGTCGGAGCATGTTGTTTAGGCACCTAACTCGTTAGTCCATTTATCTTGATTAGTGCTTGGCTATAGCATGCTTAAATCCTAAAATTAATCATACTATCATGTGCGTATTTTTGCCCTCTTCGTATACATAGCATTTTTCCCAATTATTATGCACTATATCGCAAGAATTTTGTGTTGTAATCAAAGTCTATCAGAGTTCGCCGAAGACCGGAGCAGCGATCATGTTGCGGTCTCACAGGAACCGTTTCTGGTTCAGGTGGCTCCGTGATAGACCGTTTTCGTATTTTTTGAATTTGAAACTTCAGCACATGCTGACGGCCCCGCGATAGACCACAAAGGTCATGTGTGCGGCCAGCCCTTGACCACTACAGAACCCCAATGGCTGCGCGACAGACCGCCTTTGGCTTCTGATATATTAATTAGTTGTTATTAATCATGCTTTGCCTTGTGGGAGATTGCATAAGTAGGGTAGAAACATACCTAAATAAATGATATGGAAGATTCCTAATGTCTGATTTTAATTGCTAAGATCTTAACCTTATCCATCCACAGTTGTATCATGTTAAAGTATTCTTCTTGGAACATATGAGTTAAAATTGCACTATAAATCCAATCCTCATATCAATTTATATATATATTACTATGATTGTTTGACAGTCAAGCCACTCCGGTGGTGTTGGCTGATAGCAATGTAGTCGTTTTCTGAGTTTCATAGCCCTTAATCTTGTAATGGTTGGGACTCTCCGCCGGATACTCCTTCTGTCGAACTAGGATCTCTATTATGAGACCTCCGTATGACCCCACAGGCCTGGGATTCCCACTAGGACGTCGGGCGGGTTGTACCCCCAAAACTCGAACCTCTAGACTCTATCGAATCGCGTGTTTTTTCCCAAGCCCAAAATCGAGACTGTCCTGTTGATTGCGGCCCTTCTAGGACCGCTGCTTGCCAGTTTGCGGCCCAGGTGTGACCGCCTGACCTTTGAGCGGCCCTTTTCATGACCGCTTTTTACTGGCTAGGTGCCAGGTCTTGTGGCTTGACCTTCCTTGTTTGTGGGTTGACCTAGCCATGTTGGAGTTGACTTATAGCCTCTAGACTCGACCTAAGAGGTGTGGGTTGTACCTTGGTTCGGACCCACTATGTCTCGGGCGGGCTGAGAGCCCATTAAGTCTATTGCTTTAGCTTTACTGGGCCCAGACTGGTTGCGGTTGTCATTGGACAGCTTTTATCCTCCAAGCGGCCCTCCGAGGACCATTGCTAGATGGGGCGGCCCAGTTGGGAGTGTTTCCTTTTTATTGTGGCCCAGGGACCTTTCTGCTCTTAGCAGCTTCCTGTGGACTGTCTTCCTTTGGGAAACGGCCCAGCTAGGACCGTCTTGTTCTTGTTGCGGCCCCTCTCGGACCGTTTTTCCTCCTTCACGCTGGATTCGTCTCTTTGGCCCAGCTTTGGCCTTTGCGGTCCAGTATAGACCGTTTTCTCATCTTGGCGGCCCGATCATGACGGCAACATTCCCAGAGCTTGTTTCTTGTGTGTTACATGCCCTTTTAATCTCACGACTTCCCATTCAATTGTTGATAATACCATTGGTTCCTAGTTGGTAAGTTACATAGCTTAACCTTGGAATTCATGGCTGATTCCAATGAATGTCTAAGATGGTTACTTGGATCTTGGATCCACCAAATCAATGCCAACGCATCATAAGGACCCGGTCTGGTCCTGGGAGGAGCGCCCGAAATGTACTAGTGTCCCGGGGAGTTGTAATGACATGGTGAGGCATTGCACCGAGTGCATGACTAGCGTGATATTTAAGACATTCATGTATTTTCATTTCCTTGTACATTTCTACAAGTTATTGAATTCTTACATGGAATTATCTCTAATTGACTTGCTTGTTTGTGTACTTGATCGGCCAATACAAGGAAATGATATATCTCTGTTCTATTTATCTCTATCACTCGCATTCCATCACTGCTTATGTCAATTTTATTCAGCATCCTTTTATTTATTTGCATGGCATTTAATTACTTAAACTTTACCTGCTATTACCTACTGAGCGTTCGCTCACCCAGATTCTTTTCCCCCCTTTCAGGTAGCTCCGATGACGAAACACAAACGGATGGGGATGGGCAGGAGTGAAGACCAGAGTGGACCTGATAGACGTGACTTGATAGTTGTCTTAGTAGAGGCGTGGAGTGCCACTTAGTGGTTTTGTTGAGTCGTTGTTGGAGAGGGGGATTTCTACAGCCCAGACAAAGAGCAGCCGAACTAGGCCCATCAGGACCAAACAAGGCCACGCTCGCCCGAGTGATAGCGCACAGGGCCCACTCCGGACTAAAAGCCCAATAAAAAGATCGCTCGGGGACCCAACCTTTCTGGGCGGCCCTCAGGCTCGGAAGGCCCGAGCGACGGTCAAGTCGTCAGAATGATCTACGCCCGATCTATCCTCAGCCAGAATATGGGGAGGCGCACATGATCGTTCCGACCCATCTCCATCTGAGCTAGGCCCATCGCCCGGATACGGCTGGCCCCCCCTAAGCTCGAAACGGTTGACCATCGAATGCTTATCCATGAAGCCGTTAAGAGTCCTCTGTGAGCAAGAATTCATAAGGGTGAGGGACTCCAGCTCCCCAAGGTGATAACGCTCCCACGATGAGGCAATAAAAGTCCTCGTTGAGGACATAACTCCCACCTGAAACCCCTCGACTTACAGGACTCCAGAAGGTGGCATACTATTTAAACCAGGGATACCCTCCGGCGAAAGGTAAGGGCAACCACACGCTCAAAACTCCTGAGCAGGAACCACTTCACCCTTCTGGTGGAGAGGGATCTCGCGCAGAAGCTACTTCCTCCCTATATTCCTCCCACCATAGCTTTACTGACTTAAGCATCAGAGGGTTTTTCCCCAGGGACTCATCCCTGGGCCCCCTGATCTGTTTCCCTTTCTTGCAGTTCACAATCTGGTGATCTTCTGCCCACTCAAGATCCGCGCGAGATCCCGCCTCTTCATCTGGTGTCGTCTGTGGGAAACCGACAAAAAGCCAGTATGGTGCGAAGGAGCTCAGGGAGGAGGTCCGCCGGCGACAGGGGAAAGGCCATGGTAGCAACGGGGGATTGCCCCTCTCGGGCCTCGCAGAACCCCCCCCCCCCTCCAACGCCAGTGCCCCCGCCGATGGACCACCACCCCCCCCCCCCCGCGGCAGTAGAGCTACCGCTTGACGGTGGTGCGGACGCCTTCCAAGCCCTCAACGCGAAACCGGACGTCCTCGTGGAACTCATGAGGACCCAGGCGGCCAGGGATGGAAGATCACGCGCCCCGTCAGGGAGCCCCCCCCCCCCCCCCCCCCCCCCGCGAGAATGTATCCCAACACACTGCCGGAGGCCGCTTCACAATCCGCGGCCAGCAGATTATCCGTAACAGGATTGGAGGACCCTCGCATGCTCCGCCGCCAGAGCAAGAGGCTTCCTCCACACCGAGGCGGGGAAAACCTGGGGCACGCCGTCCAAACCCGGAGACCGACGTTCCTGAGGATCGCCAAGACATTCCCTCCAGCCTCGCACCACAACAGCAGCCGGAGTTGTCTCTCCGACTGCGAGAGTTCGAGAGACGCCTCGCAGAGCAAGAGCGCGCCCTGCAGAAGGCCTCTCCCCCGGAGGATGAGGAGAGATCCCCTTTCTCCGAGTATATTTTGAAGGCAGAGGTGTCTCCCAGAACCTCCATCCCAACCTTCAAGCTCTATGACGGCTAGGGCGACCCGATCGATCACTACGACAGCTTCGACGCTCTGATGACCCTGTACGGAGCGTCCGACGCCATCAAATTCCGATCCTTCGTGACCACCCTGGTCCAAGGCGCTCAAGCTTGGTTCCGGGCCCTCGCCCCCGGATCCATCTGAGATTTCAAGCAGTTTGGCCAAATCTTCAAAGAGAGTTTCGCCGGAAGTGCCCCCCCAAGGTCGGTAGCGGGGCTCCTGGCTCTTAAACAGGCGCAAGGGGAGAGACTCCGGGCTTATATTCACCAATTCAAGTCGGAAGCCCTGAGAATCACCCGCCTAGATGTGCCCTCAGCTATAACCGCACTGACTGGGGGCACCCGGGACGAGAATCTCCGCCGCAAGCTTGTCCTCCACCCTCCCTCGACCCTTGCCGAGCTAGTGACTCTGGCGTTGCGCCATGCCAAGTGCGAAGAAGTACTCAGCGCATGCCGAGATGCAACAGGCTCGGGTGGGGAGGGAGACAAGAAGCGGGCTTCCGAGCCAAGCTCAGGTTCGGGAAAAAGGCGGAACCAGGACGGGGAACGCAAGGAACTGTCACGGAAGTATGAGCGATACACCCCACTAGCCGCACCGGCCTATGAGATCTATGAAGACATCAAAGACTCGGGTCTCCTCCGCCAACCCGAGCCAATGAGGTCAAAGAACCATAATCGTAGCATGCACTGCTTGTTCCACAGCGATCACGGACACCATACAGGCGACTGCCACCAGTTCCAGGATGAGATCGAGCGCCTCATCCGTCAGGGGCACCTAGCTCGGTTCGTAGCCGAGCGTAAGGAAGACCGAGGCGCCCCAGAGGAGATCGACAACGCCCCCCGAGGGGTCCACATCAACATCATCTCCGGAGGAGCAGCGTCAGGAGGTGACAGCAGCCGAGGAAGGAAGCGTCATGCCGAGTGGGCGAGCCGAGCCATAGAGCCTCCAAAGGCCCCGCCGAGTGAGCCCCAGGTCATAGTCTTCTCAAACCAAGACCTAGAAGGGCTGAGCACCCCGCCTGATGATGCCCTTGTAATTTCAGCTACAATAAACCATTATAACATAGATAGGATTCTAGTCGACAATGGGAGTGCCCCTGATGTACTGTCTTATGATTGTTTTCTTAAGATGGGGGAGGATCCATCTAAGCTCCGCCTGATCCGAACCCCTCTCTACGGGTTCAATGGCCAGGCCACCTACCCCGAGGGAGACCTAAGCCTACCTGTTACCCTCGGCACCCCACCCAAAACCGTTACGGTCATGGTGGACTTCATAGTGATTAAAGGTATGATAGCATACAACGCCATCTTCGGCCGGGGAATCCTCAGCCGAATAAAAGCGGTGCTGTCTACCTATCACCAGAAAATGAAGTTCCCACCAAAAACGGGTTGGGGGAAGTCCGAGGTAACCCGGCCGCTGCCAGAAGGTGCTACAATATCTCGGTAGAGGCCACAAGGCCGGACGGGAAGGACAAGGACCCCCGGGGAGTCGAGGGTAAATCTGCAACCACTGAACCTGGTGGCGAATTGCTGGCGATTTTCCTAAATGATGACCTGGCCCTGGGAGTAAAGATCAGAGCCGACCTACCATCTGAGGTTCAACAATAATATAAAAAGTTCCTTTCTGAGTACATCCGAGTTTTTGCTTGGTCTGATGATCAACTCCCTGGGATACCAGAGGAGACTGTAATGCACAAGCTCAGCCTCGACCCTCCCGTGAAGCCCGTACAACAACGCAGAAGGAAGCATGCACCAGAGAAGCAGGCGATCATCAAGGCGCAAGTCACCAAGGGACAAGAGACCGGCCTTTTTAGACTGTTCCTGTACCCGACATGGCTAGCCAACGTCGTCTTGGTACCAAAAGCTTCGGGCAAGTGGCGGATGTGCATGGATTTCACCGACTTAAATAAGGCCACCCCTAAGAACTGTTATCCATTGCCAAGCATCGACCAATTGGTTGACTCAACCTCGGGCAATGAGATACTCAGCTTCCTAGACGCCTATTCGGGTTACCATCAGATCAGAATGGATCCAGAAGATATCGAGAAGACCGCCTTCATCACTGACTACGGCGTGTACTGCTACACCCAGATGCCTTTCGGGTTGAAGAACGCTGGAGCCACGTACCAAAGGCTGGTCAATCACATGTTTGAAGAACAGCAAGGTCGGGACGTCGAGGCCTACATTGACGACATGCTCGTCAAGACCCCCAAGGCCGAAGACCACTTCACCGACCTCACTGAGACCTTCGACACCCTCCTGAGGTACAACATGAAGCTCAATCCTGCCAAGTGTGCCTTCAGAGTGAGATCCGGAGAGTTCCTGGGTTTCCTAGTCACTCAGCGTGGGATCGAGGCCAACCCAGACAAAGTCCAGGCCATCCTGGACATGCGCCCGCCCACCTGCATCAAGGACGTCCAGCGCCTAACTGGGCGTGTCGCTACTCTCAGCCGGTTCCTGTCCCGTGCGGCCGAACAATGCTTGCCCTTCTTCAAGCTGTTGAGGGGGCCCAAATTGGCATCTGCTACGTTCGCATGGGATGAGGAATGCCAGAGAGCATTCGCCGAGCTCAAGGAGTTCTTGGCCTCGCCCCTGGTGCTCTCGAAGCCCGTTTCGAGTGAAGTCTTGCTGCTCTATCTCTCAACAACGCCATCCACGGTTAGCTCGGTCCTAGTCAGAAATGACTCGGGAGTCGAGAGGCCGGTCTACTACACCAGTAAGGTGCTCAACGAAGCTACAAGGAGGTACCCCGCAACCGAGAAACTCGTGCTAGCGTTGGTCACCTCCGCCAAGCGCCTCCGGCCCAATTTCCAGGGTCACCCCATCACCGTGCTAACTGGTGAACCATTGAAGAAGATCCTTACCCACCCCGAAGCCTCGGTACGACTCGTCAAGTGGGCTGTCACGCCCCGATCAAGGCAGAAATATCGGGACGTACAGTTAGAGGCGAGCTAGCGGGAAATAATGTTGAAATACTAAACTAGATGATTAACACAAGGTAATGGAAAAGAACAAATTTATTAAACATGGAAAATCCCAATCTATTACAACATCCATCAACTACTAAGACACTAACAAACATAACTTCTAAGGAAATCTAGTACAACTAGTACAATAACAAACTCTTTAAATAACGAAATACTAGCACAACTCCAAGACATAACTAGAAGCAATAACAAGACGACTCCATCTATTAACTGGTACACTCAGGTGTAATCACTCCTGCCCCTCACCATCGGTATGGGTGTCGTCACCTGTATAACCTGGAAAGGGGGAAAACAACGGGGTGTGAGCTAACGCTCAGTAGGAGATAACAGACAGGTATAAGTGATTAACAGTTTAAATACCTTTTCAAAATGTCATGCTACAAAGGATAATACAATAAAAGGATTTAAAGATCTTGCAAGGTCAAGAAATATAAATGAATAGAATGGTAATACTTAAGAGGAATAACAAAGACAAGAATTTACTACAGGAGATTACGATAAAGAGTTGGCCATATCAAGACGATTCAAGTCATGTCAAGCACATATGTAATTTCATTTCCACGTCCAAGTAACAACAAGTAGAGTAACAACAAGTAGAGTAGGGAACAATGAAGAGTGGAAAGTGAAAAGTAGAAGAGAGTAGTGGACAGTCCTAGATTTAACACATGTCATAGTACTGGTGCCAAATGCCACACCTAGTCATTCACCTCCCCGGGGTTACACGTAGTGTTCGGGCGCTCCTCCCAGGACTAGACCGAGCCCTTAATTGTTTGCCAGGCATTGATTTCTTTGGATCAAAGATCCCACGAATCTAGACTTCCACAATTTATGGCCAGAATTCCAAGGTTTAAACTTTGTAGCAATAACAATTTCAAGTAGGAAGGAGATTCATTTCAGAATTTCAAGGTAAGCACAATCATCAAGAAGATCGATAACCAAGTCACAATAAGAGTTATATATATATAACTTTACTTAAATAGATTACCATTTAATCAATGGATTTCTAAATAGGGTACTAAACATGGGAATTAATGGTAATTCTGCCGGATCTAGTTTCTGGGAATAACATGCTATTTAACGCCTTAGCGACTTACTAGAAGTCGGGAAATTAATCATGATGTGCTACTGTAGTACAGCAGCTATCTAGCAAGTTAATCAACATATTAATACTAATTCCAAGCCAATTTAATAAGAATTAAGTTTTACATTAAGTCAAGATGCCAAAAGGAATGATTCAAGATGATAAGTTAATGTACAAGATCGCGTAAGTCGCGTATGAACGAATAACAGGCAATTAACAGAAATTTAGTTGCATATTTAAACATTTAATCATGTGGGTTTCTAGATTATTAATTATCATTAATGACACTAAAATGAATGCATTAGAACCATTACTAAGTCACTCTCAGAGGGGATAAACGATTCCTGGTGGACCTTATATCCCCTGGGGCTTAACAGGGCTGAACGGGGGCAAAAGGGGTTGAACGGGGTTCAATTGGGCAAGCCAGGGGGTTGGGCGGCTCCCTGAGGGCCGCCCATGTACTTGGGAGGTTCCTGAGGGGCCGCCCAAGTTATGTGGTCCTTTAAGGACCGTCCATCCTCTAGGGCTGCCAGATGTGCGGTCCTCTGGGGACCTTATATCCTGCCAGGGGGTTATGTGGTTACTTAGGGACCGTTTATCCTGATATGTGGTTCGTGAGGAACCGTTCATCCTGGGATGTGTGGTTCCTGAAGGACTGTTCATCTATGGTTATACCAGAGTCAAAAATGGTCAAAGTTTAGGCCTGAGTTGGGCGGTCTATCGTAAGACCGTCCATCTCTGGGTCGTCTCCGGTCATCCCTGCCGCGTCCGGTGAACGCCGGGAAGTGGGGGTTTGCTAGGGTTACACTAAAATGCTAATAACTAATGGAAATGAACTCCAAATAAGGGGAGTTTGGTTTCGTTAGAAAGTTAACAGAGAATACTATCTAACAGAAGTGTCAATTGCATGATTACTTGCTGTAATTAGGATTTATAACTACTGGAACACCGAAACCCTAGTTCTGGATAGGTAGTGACTAAAACTCAAAATTCTCCTACTATACTTAATGAAATATAGAGATCTATATATCAACGGAAAGCTGACAGGATAAGGATTCCAACTATATAAGATATGCCATATGAATATGTCATTTAGTCACTTAAAATCATGAGATAAGTCAAGTTAATGCTGCTGGAACGTCGACAGGACACACTTATGAAAACTCAGGAATTCTATTAGCATGATCAATAATAATTAGGGCTTCCAATGTCAAAATGAAGCTAACATGATGTAAATTTCATTGATATATAGCAATTAGGTTGGGTCCATTATCACCTACCTGAATTGAAGATTGAAGATCGAAGCTAGAATTAAACCCGATCCAGAAATACCCTCCAAAGATGCCTCTAAATCTCCCTGAATACCCAATAAAAATTGGGGATTTTACTATCATTGGAAAGATCTCGTCGAGCTGATCAAGATACTATATTTACAAGTCTCATTTGGTTAAGGGTACCTACCTTAATTGACGGATTAAATGGTTGGAGATGAAGAACGACGAACTACCAACACCGTCCACCAAAACGATGAATACTCTCAGATCTGGACTCCTCGTCGGCTGACCCAGCTACCAAATGAAACTAGAGTCGAAGAGCTACATTTCTATAGGTCATGGAGCTTCTGGAGCCTTCGGAGTTGGGAGTATTTGGCGCTGCAAGTTACGTGTTAGAAACGGCGCCGGAATCCTTGACTCAACCAAAGCTATGTCGGCAGCACGTTTTAGGGCTAGGTTTACCTCAAATTGATTGAGGGTAAATGTTCCTTACATCGTGGCCTTCCATTTACCCTTGATTTCAGATCATTTGGTTGAGTATTAAGGTCGAATTTCACGTTTTAAGTTTCGATTAGGTAAAGGTTAGGTAAATGTCAATTTCAGGATTAATCCTCTAATTAGACAAGGTTACGTAATTAATTTGGGTCAAGTCCAGAAGACAAATTTGTTATAAAAATGATCTTTTACCCAATTACTATTTTTACAGATTTTTCTAAGGTAGTCAAATTTTATAGGTTCTATTTTCTAATGAATTAAATATTAATATTTCAAAATTCAAACATTAATTCATTTTAATTCAATTTTTAATTAATAAAAGCTCAATAAAACTTAATAAATAATCGGGGTTATACACCCTCCCCTACTTAAAGAATTTGGTCCTCCAAATTCACTGCACTATATACGGAAAGTAGGGAAAAGATAGATCACCTAGAATAGGTCGGGATACCGCTTCCGCATAGTATCTTCCGATTCCCAAGTAGCCTCTTCGGTCCCATGCCGACTCCACTGAATCTTGACCATCGATATAGAGCGATTCCGGAGTTGCTGTTGCTTCTGGTCCAGAATCTTTATCGGTCTTTCCTCGTAGGTCAAATCCTCCTTCAGCTCGAAATCCACATGATGAATAACATGAGTGGGGTCGTACACATACTTCCGCAACATAGAAATATGGAAGACGTTGTGCATGCCAAACAACTGAGGCGGTAACGCCAATCGATAAGCCACCTCGCCCACTCTATCTAGAATCTCGAACGGACCGATATACCGCGGGCTTAGCTTGCCGCGAATGCCGAATCTACGAATCCCTCTCGTAGGAGAGACCTTCAGAAATACATGCTCACCCACTTGGAACTCTAATGCCCTTCTCCGGTTGTCAGCATAGCTTTTCTGTCTTGATTGTGCCACTTGTAACCGATCTCGGATAATACGGATATTCTGTGACGACTCCGAAATAAGATCCGGTCCAAGCCATTGCTTCTCTCCCACCTCGTCCCAACACAACGGGGAACGACAGCTTCTTCCATACAAAGCTTCAAATGGAGCCATTTGTATACTGGACTAATAGCTATTATTGTAGGCGAATTCAATCAATGCTAAATGATCATTCCAGCTACCTCCGAAATCAATCATGCAGGCTCTCAGCATATCCTCCACTATCTGATTAGTCCTCTCTGTCTGTCCATCAGTCTGTGGATGAAAGGCCGTACTGAAATTCAGACGAGTGCCCAAGGACTCTTGCAGTCCCTTCCAGAAATGTGAGGTGAATCTAGGGTCTCTATCTGACACAATGCTAACTGGAATGCCATGAAGTCGAACTACTTCCTTCATATACAATGCTGCCAAAACATCGACTGTCCATTTTGATTTAATAGATAAGAAGTGGGCCGACTTTGTCAATCGGTCGACAATCACCCATATCCGGTCAAATCCACCACGAGTCCTAGGTAGACCCATAATGAAATCCATGCCGATGCTTTCCCATTTCCACTGGGGTATATCAAGTGGTTTCAACTTCCCTGCTGGTCTGAGATGCTCAGCCTTGACCTGCTGACACACTAAGCATCTGCTCACAAAATCTGCCACTTCCTTTTTCATGTGTGGCCACCAGAAGGATCTTTTCAAATCCTTGAACATCTTGGTGCCTCCAGGATGAATCGTGTATCGGGATCTGTGAGCTTCTTCAAGAATCTTGTTCTTGAGTTCGGCTACATCGGGTACACAAGTTCACCCTCGGAATAACAATCGTCCATCATCATCCATCATGAAATCCGGTCTGTTACTCAAGTTTCCTTTGATTTCCACCAGCTCAGGGTCATTGTCTTGCAAGGATTTAATTTCTATCATCAAATCAGGCTTAAGTTGGATTTGTGCAATCATCACCCGATCATTTTCTACATTAAGATCCAGGCTAGCTAATTGTTCAAGTAGCCTCCATTCTTGTAGCATGAGACTGGCCAATTTAGCCATAGGCTTCCAACTTAATGCATCTGCCACGACATTACCTTTACCCGGATGATACTCGATAGAGAAGTCGAAGTCCCTCAGATATTCCAACCATCTTCTCTACCTCATGTTGAGTTCCTTCTGAGAAAATAAATACTTCAGACTCTTATGATCTGAAAATACTATAAATGTTTCTCCATACAAGTAATGCCTCCAAATCTTCAGAGCGAATACAACTGCTGCAAGTTCCAAGTCATGAACGGGGTAATTTTCTTCATGCTTTCTCAGCTACCTAGAAGAATAGGCAATCACCTTCCCATGCTGCATGAGTACACAGCCCAAGACAATACCAGAAGCATCGGTATAGACCACGAAACCTCCGTCGCCAGAAGGTAAAGCCAATACGGGTGCAGTAGTAAGGCAATCCTTCAATGTTTGAAAGCTCCGCTGACATTCTTCGGACCATTCAAACTTATTGTCTTTGTGGGTCAATCGAGTGAGAGGTACTGCAATCTTGGAGAAGTCTTGAATAAATCTTCGATAATAGCCTGCCAGGCCTAGGAAGCTTCTCACCTCGGTCACTGTAGTAGGCTGATCCCAGCTCTTTACTGCCTCCACTTTCGAAGGATCAACTAAAATACCTTCTTTGGTGATGATATGTCCTAAGAAGGACACTTCTTGCAGCCAGAAATCACATTTACTGAATTTGGCATATAGTTGATGATCTCTCAATATCTGCAATGCCATCCTCAAATGTTCGGCATGCTCTTCTTCAGTCTTGGAATAAATTAGTATGTCGTCAATGAATACCATGACCCATTGATCAAGATAAGGCCGGAATGCATTATTCATTAACTGCATGAAAGCTGCTGGTGCATTCGTTAGAGCAAAAGGCATAACGACAAACTCAAAATGACCATACCTGCTGCGAAAAGCCGTTTTATAAATATCATCTTCCTTAATCCTCAGCTGATGATATCCCGATCGAAGATCGATCTTAGAGAAATAACGTGATCCCGCTATCTGGTCGAATAATTCATCGATCCTCGGCAATGGGTATTTATTTTTGATAGTTTGCTGGTTCAGTTGCCGATAATCGATGCATAACCTCATCGAACCATCCTTCTTCCTGACGAATAATACATGAGCTCCCCAAGGTGAAGTACTCGGACGAATAAAGCCTTTCTCGAGCAATTCCATTAGCTGTTGCTTTAGTTCCCGTAGCTCCGCATGGGACATACGGTAAGGAGCTCTAGAAACAGGAGACGTGCCAGGAATGATATCAATGGAGAAGATAACTTCCCGCTCAGGCGGAAGTCCTGGTAGTTCCTCCGGAAAGACATCGGAGAATTCTCAGACAATAGGAGTGTCCTTTATCTCAACTTGCCGCTCTGGTGTAGCATGGACAAAGGCTAGAAAAGCCTCGCAACCTCGCTTCAACAGCTTGTCGGCTCGAAGAGCCGAGATGAGTGGTACGGGGTTATGGTGCTTAATTCCCGTAAAAGACAAACCAGAATGTCTAGTAAAAGTTACTGAGCTAGAACTGCAGTGAACACTGGCCTCATACTTGGCCAACCAATCTGCTCCAAGGATTACATCATAATCCTTCATATTCATGCAAACTAAGTCGGCTGGAAAGTTCTGTTCATCAATAATAACCTTACTAGAAGGGTAGTAATATTGAATAGCCGCTCCAGAACCAATAGGAGTTGATATAGCTAATGGAGTATTCATCATAATAGGTTCCACAGATAATGACTTCGTAAATCTCCGAGAAATAAAAGAATGCGTTGCACCAGTGTCAAAGAGAACAAATGCAGGCTTGTCGATTATAGTAAGAGTACCTTTGACGAGTCCGCCATCATCAGAAATCCCAGTGTCATCCGCATGTAAAGCTTGGAGCCTTCCTTGCGGCTTCTTGGTAGCTTGAGGTTTTGCCGGTGTAGCCTGTTCCGATAGAAGAGGGCAGTCAGGGATACGGTGCTCCCTACTCCCACATCGTAAACACGCGCCTAGCTTGCGCCAGCATTCCTCCATCTTGTGACCTGGACGATCACAATACTTCCACTTGCCCTTGAATGGAACAATAGGGCCGGGTTTCTTCTCTTCATTTCTCGGCATCTTATCTTTCCACGTTCCCGTTCCGAACCACGAACTAGACCCACTCATGGGCCTCTTCTTGCTAGTACCAGGTCCGGGTCTAGGAGTTGGTTGTTCCTTCTTCATGCCTTTCCCACAGATCCTCTCCGTCATCTCTAGGGTATCTTCTAGAACTTGTGCCTTTCTCACCATCTCAGAATAAGTAGGGATCTCCATCGGCGCCAGTTGATTGATGTAGTGAAGCTTCAACCCGTTGAGAAATCGCTTAGCTTTCATCTTTTCGGTGGAGATAAGGTGAGTAGCATAGCGCGAAAGCCGAGAGAACTGTGCTTCATATTCGGCCACCGATAAGCTTCGCTGCTTTAGAGCCGCGAACTCCGCCGCCTTCTTCTCTTGTATAAGATCAAAAAAATATTTGTCGTTGAAGAATTCCTCGAACTCTTCCCATGTGACTTGTTGATCGCCTAGAGTTGCCTTGACGGAATCCCACCAAGTACACGCATCCCGCTCCAATTGGAAGGTAGAAAGAAGAACACGCTCTTGGTCGGTGCATTGCATGACTTCAAAAATTCTCCCCATTTCATTGAGCCAATTCTCGGCCTCGTCGGGGTTAGTCGAACCAGCAAATCTTGGCGGGTTCATTCCTCGAAAGTTCCGGTATAAGTCACCGGTGCCATGACCCGCTGCTCCAGCTTGAGGTACCTGATGTAACGCCTGGGTCAGGCCTTGAACCGTGCACTGCAGGTTCCTCCATTCAGCACGTTCGGCTGCCATTTCAATTACCTACAAGTAGAGTAAATCATTTAGGGTTATTAAGATATAATACAACAATCAAGGTATAGCTCAACCCAAGTTTCTACCCAATCTCACCAGGTCGGGTCCTTAGATTTTTTAACTAGGTTAGGGATCCTACGACAACACTTAGAACCTTAGAACCTAGAAAATCCTAGAACTTAGAACACCGAGGAACATTTAACCTGGGGCTCTGATACCAACTAAACTGTCACGCCCCGAACAAGGTGGAAATATCGGGACGTACAGTTAGAGGCGAGCTAGCGGGAAATAATGTTGAAATACTAAACTAGATGATTAACACAAGGTAATGGAAAAGAACAAATTTATTAAACATGGAAAATCCCAATCTATTACAACATCCATCAACTACTAAGACACTAACAAGCATAACTTCTAAGGAAATCTAGTATAACTAGTACAACAACAAACTCTTTAAATAACGAAATACTAGCACAACTCCAAGACATAACTAGAAGCAATAACAAGATGACTCCATCTATTAACTGGTACACTCAGGTGTAATCACTCCTGCCCCTCACCATCGGTATGGGTGTCGTCACCTGTATAACCTGGAAAGGGGGAAAACAACTGGGTGTGAGCTAACGCTCAGTAGGAGATAACAGACAGGTATAAGTGATTAACAGTTTATTTACCTTTTCAAAATGTCATGCTACAAAGGATAATGCAATAAAAGGATTTAAAGATCTTGCAAGGTCAAGAAATATAAATGAACAGAATGGTAATACTTAAGAGGAATAACAAAGACAAGAATTTACTACAGGAGATTACGATAAAGAGTTGGCCATATCAAGACGATTCAAGTCATGTCAAGCACGTATGTAATTTCATTTCCACGTCCAAGTAACAACAAGTAGAGTAACAACAAGTAGAGTAGGGAACAGTGAAGAGTGGAAAGTGAAAAGTAGAAGAGAGTAGTGGACAGTCCTAGATTTAACACATGTCATAGTACTGGTGCCAAATGCCACACCTAGTCATTCACCTTCCCGGGGGTACACGTAGTGTTCGGGCGCTCCTCCCAGGACTAGACCGAGCCCTTAATTGTTTGCCAGGCATTGATTTCTTTGGATCAAAGATCCCATGAATCTAGACTTCCACAATTTATGGCCAGAATTCCAAGGTTTAAACTTTGTAGCAATAACAATTTCAAGTAGGAAGGAGATTCATTTCAGAATTTCAAGGTAAGCACAATCATCAAGAAGATCGATAACCAAGTCACAATAAGAGTTATATATATATAACTTTACTTAAATAGATTACCATTTAATCAATGATTTCTAAATAGGGTACTAAACATGGGAATTAATGGTAATTCTGTCGGATCGAGTTTCTGGGAATAACATGCTATTTAACGCCTTAGCGACTTACTAGAAGTCAGGAAATTAATCATGATGTGCTACTGTAGTACAGCAGCTATCCAGCAAGTTAATCAACATATTAATACTAATTCCAAGCAAATTTAATAATAATTAAGTTTTACATTAAGTCAAGATGCCAAAAGGAATGATTCAAGATGATAAGTTAATGTACAAGATCGCGTAAGTCGCGTATGAACGAATAACAGGCAATTAACAGAAATTTAGTTGCATATTTAAACATTTAATCATGTGGGTTTCTAGATTATTAATTATCATTAATGACACTAAAATGAATGCATTAGAACCATTACTAAGTCACTCTCAGAGGGGATAAACGGTTCCTGGTGGACCTTATATCCCCTGGGGCTTAACAGGGCTGAACGGGGGCAAAAGGGGCTGAACGGGGTTCAATTGGGCAAGCCAGGGGGTTGGGCGGCTCCCTGAGGGCCGCCCATGTACTTGGGCGGTTCCTGAGGGGCCACCCAAGTTATGTGGTCCTTTTAGGACTGTCCATCCTCTAGGGCTGCCAGATGTGCGGTCCTCTGGGGACCTTATATCCTGCCAGGGGGTTATGTGGTTACTTAGGGACCGTTTATCCTGATATGTGGTTCGTGAGGAACCGTTCATCCTGGGATGTGTGGTTCCCGAAGGACCATTCATCTATGGTTATACCAGAGTCAAAAATGGTCAAAGTTTAGGCCTGAGTTGGGCGGTCTATCATAAGACCGTCCATCTCTGGGTCGTCTCCGATCATCCCTGCCGCGTCCGGTGAACGTCGGGAAGTGGGGGTTTGCTAGGGTTACACTAAAATGCTAATAACTAATGGAAATGAACTCCAAATAAGGGAATTTTGGTTTCGTTAGAAAGCTAACAGAGAATACTATCTAACAAAAGTGTCAATTGCATGATTACTTGCTGTAATTAGGATTTATAACTACTGGAACACCAAAACCCTAGTTCTGGACAGGTAGTCACTAAAACTCAAAATTCTCCTACTATATTTAATGAAATCTAGAGATCTATATATCAACGGAAAGCTGACAGGATAAGGATTCCAACCATATAAGATATGCCATATTAATATGTCATTTAGTCACTTAAAATCATGAGATAAGTCAAGTTAATGCTGCTCTAACGTCGACAGGACACACTTATGAAAACTCAGGAATTTTATTAGCATGATCAATAATAATTAGGGCTTCCAACGTCAAAATGAAGCTAACATGATGTAGATTTCATTGATATATAGCAATTAGGTTGGGTCTATTATCACCTACCTGAATTGAAGATTGAAGATCGAAACTAGAATTAAACCTGATCCAGAAATACCCTCCAAAGATGCCTCTAAATCTCCCTGAATACCCAATAAAAATTGGGGATTTTACTATCATTGGAAAGATCTCGTCGAGCTAATCAAGATACTATATTTACAAGTCTCATTTGGTTAAGGGTACCTACCTTAATTGACGGATTAAAGGGTTGGAGATGAAGAACGACGAACTACCAACACCCTCCACCAAAACGACGAATACTCCCAGATCTGGACTCCTCATCGGCTGACCCAGCTACCAAATGAAACTAGAGTCGAAGAGCCACATTTCTATAGGTCATGGAGCTTCTAGAGCCTTCGGAGTTGGGAGTATTTGGAGCTGCAAGTTACGTGTTAGAAACGGCGCCGGAATCCTTGACTCGACCAAAGCTATGTCGGCAGCACGTTTTAGGGCTAGGTTTACCACAAATTGATTGAGGGTAAATGTTCCTTACATCGTGGCCTTCCATTTGCCCTTGATTTCAGATCATTTGGTTGAGTATTAAGGTCGAATTTCACGTTTTAAGTTTCGGTTAGGTAAAGGTTAGGTAAATGTCAATTTCGGGATTAATCCTCTAATTAGACAAGGTTACGTAATTAATTTGGGTCAAGTCCAGAAGACAAAATTGCTATAAAAATGATCTTTTACCCAATTACTATTTTTACAGATTTTTCTAAGGTAGTCAAATTTTATAGGTTCTATTTTCTAATGAATTAAATATTAATATTTCAAAATTCAAACATTAATTCATTTTAATTCAATTTTTAATTAATAAAAGCTCAATAAAACTTAATAAATAATCGGGGTATTACATGGGCCATCATGCTTGGGGCCTACGATATATCCTATCGGCCGCGCTCCGCTGTGAAAGGCCAAGCGCTCACCGACTTCATCGCCGAATGCACCATCTCGACAGAAGAAAGATCCCCATCCGCGCCCGGGCCGACCTGGGAATTGTTCGTTGATGGGTCCTCCAATTCGGTTGGGAGCGGTGTCGGGATCCTTCTGAAGTCTCCCGAAGGAGCAGAACTGCAGTACGCCTTGAAATTCAGCTTTCAAGCATCCAACAACGCTTCCGAGTATGAGGCCCTTATCTCGGGAGCGCACATGGCCCGATGGTTGGGAGCTGAGCGAGTCAATATCCACACTGACTCCCAGCTGGTCGCTAGCCAAGTCAAAGGTGAGTACGAAGCTCGAGAGGCACCAATGATCAAATACCTCCAACTGGTCAGAGCCCTAGTCCAACAGTTCGAGAGATTCGAGGTAGTCCGAATAGCTCGGGAGGAAAACTCCTGAGCTGACGCCCTCTCTCGGCTAGCCTCTTCTCTCGACCCTGAAGGTACCCGATCGGTCCTCCTTGAAGAGCTAGAGCGCCCGAGCATTGACTCGGAGCTCCTTGCTGTTGACTCGGCCACTCCGAGCGACTGGCGCACCCCCTATCTGTCGTGGCTCCGGGACTCTCAAGAACCTTCCGACCCTCGAGAGGCCCGCAGATTGAAGTACCAAGCCCGGCGCTTCGTCATTCTAGATGACACTCTCTACCGGAGATCTTTCTCCGGTCCCCTCCTGAAGTGCCTCAGCACCGACGAAGCCCACCGAGCTATCCAAGAGATCCACGAAGGCCTGTGCGGAGCGCATTCGGGAGGAAGGTCGCTTGCCAGGATCCTGCTGCGGCAGGGTTATTGGTGGCCCACTCTTCAGCGCGACTGCTCAGCCCACGTGCAACAGTGCGACCGGTGCCAGCGGTTTGACCACTTGGTCCATCGGCCGGCAACGGAGCTCGTCACCCTAGCCGAGCCATATCCGTTCGCTCGGTGGGGGATCGACATCCTTGGGCCGTTCCCTATGGCTCAGGCCCAGAAAAAGTTCATCATCGTCGCCATCGAGTACTTCACCAAGTGGATCGAGGCCGAAGCCACGGTAAGGATCATCGAGACAGTCGTCTGGAATTTTGTCTGGAAGTTGATCATCTGTCGCTACAGCATCCCCCGGGTGATAGTGAGTGATAACGGTCGGCAATTTGATTCTCGCTATTTTCGAGACAGATGTGCCGACCTAGGCATCCGCAATCACTTCACCTCGGTCGCCCACCCACAGGCTAATGGACTGGTCGAGAATGCCAATAAGACTATCTTAAAAGGCATCAAGACCAGGCTCGGCAAGGCCAAGGGCAGCTGGCTTGAGGAATTGCCTAGCGTGCTTTGGTCGCACAGAACGACTCCTAGAACGGTAACCAGTGAAAGTCCTTTCCAGTTGGTATACGGCACCGAGGACATCATTCCGTTGGAGATCGCCAATCCCTCCCTCCGAGTCGTCTGCTTCTCGCCCGAGGCAAACGAGCATAAATTGCTCGAAAACCTCGACCTAGCAGATGAAGTCCGAGAGATTGCCAGCATCCGAGCAACGGAATACCAGCGCTGCCTCACTCGATACTACAACGCCAAAGTCCGAGACAAACACTTTCAGCCGGGAGACTTCGTCCTCAGAAAAGCCGAAGCCTCTCGACCACTTGAGGCGGCGGGCAAGCTATCCCCTAACTGAAAGGCCCCTACCGAGTGGTCGTGACGCTCAGGAAGGGAGCTTACCGGTTATCTACGATGGAAGGAGAACCCATCCCTCGGACCTGGAACGTAATTACGCTACGCAAGTTCTATTTCTGAATACCAAACATTGTGTAAGCAGCAAAGAATAAAACAAATTTCCCTTCCTTTATTTCAAATAACTCACTTGTACATCAGAAAGGCCAAAGCCAATACAATGCATAACAAAAAAAATCCATCTGGCGCCACTGCAAGAGGCCATCGCTCGGCCGACTCGGTTTGATCTCCTTGCGTCCAGCCACTGACTCTGCCTCGCGTAGAAACTGGCTCAGATAAAAGGTGGTTGATCTAGTTGGCTCGGGTGGCCCATGACAAAGGTGACAGAGGGACTGCGGAGGGGAAGGCTACCTTCCAAGTTAACAGAGGCTAGGGAGAGGGAACACCTATGAAGGCCTCCTCTCTTCCAACCTGCCAATTCTTTGGAACGTACAGAGAGCAAGCAGCCTCCGCAGAGTGAAAGAAATGAGGGGGGGAGAGCATAAGAGGAGAAAAGAGAAAAGGAAGTCCAGCATAGCTGGACGAGGAGGCAGGGGAAGGCCCGGAAAGGAGGGAGCTTAATTTGCTTCTCCCCCCATCCCTGAAGCGAGCAGAGAGGGACGGGTGGCGGAGATGCCGGATGCCCCCATCCGTCTTCCATCTCGCCCCCCCTCCGGGAAGCCTCGCCGGAACTGATAGAGGAAACAACGTGATTTTTCTGTCAAAATCCTCTCCAGATCCGCGCGACGACCATCGAACCCGCTTCCACTCCGCACGACGACCGTCGGACCTGCTCAAAACTAGAAGGGGCAAAAACCCACCGCCCTCCATCATCGGCAGCATCATCTTCCGAAGGATCTTCCATGCTCTGAATGTAAAGGATCAGCGCTACGAGAAATGGAGTGAGGAAAGACCATCCTAGAAAACCCTAAAGCGATGTGGATGGAGAGACGCCCCTAAGTCCCTTATAAAGGCGAGGGGAGGCTACTTGCCTTAAAAGACTCTCTCCTCGAAAACACGCCGAAAGGATTTCCCCTTTATGACTGGTCACCTCAAACTCCTCGTTTCCGCCCCCAGCGGGACACACGAAGCGGCCAAGCATTCAAGGCGTGATCAAACGGAAAGGCACCCTGCCAGACGCATGCCCAACCATCGCGCGAGATCTGTGCAGTAAATATCGGTCCTTTCCAACTACTACAGATACGCTGATCAAATCACGGCAAGTACAGCAAGCAACAAGCAATGTTTTTTCTATTGCCTTACATAGAGAAGCATCCTTTTTTGCTCAAAAAAAAAAGAGAAAAGGACAAACAAGGGGAGAAGACAAAGCAGGTCGATACATCATGCCTCCGGCCCAACTAACGGCTTGGAAGCAGAAGGCACGGACGGTCTGCCCCCGGTACCCTCGGTGACAGCTGACCCAGGCACTGCTCCCGCCTGTGCGGGAACTGTCTCGATCGCGAGCCCTCCCGAGGCCTCCGGAGCTGGCGACCCCTCATGAGAAGAGACCTCCGGGTCTTCTTCGCCCGACGCCGAAGTAGCAGAACTGGAGGACGAGGCATCCGAGTCATAACGTTGACCGGACGGGAAGCAGAGCCTGGAGTCGTGCTCTTCAGCATAGGTCACCGCTCGACGATAGCCCTGCTTGAAGCCCTTACGGGTGCCTCGGTGAAGAGCCAGCTCGTAGTAGGGAAGGGCAGCCTCCTTTAGGTCGACTCGGTAGGCCTCCGAGCATTTATACTGCTCGACCGCCTCTGCCTCGGCCAACCCTGCCCTCCCAACGAGTTCGGCCATCTTCCGCTCTACCTCGGCTTGCCTCCTCCCGACCTAGGCCGCTAGCTCCTCAGCCTCGACTGCCCGCCTTTCTGCCTCGGCCCGATAAGCCTCGGCCTCCAACCGGTGACGCTCTGCTTCCTCCGCTCGGCGCGCTAGGTCGATGCGCTCGGTTTCCCAACGGCCTTCTAGCTCGACGCGGACAAGGCGCTCCTCCTGAAGGAGCCTACTCTTCCTCTCAAGTGACTCCCGAGCCTTGGCCAGTTCCCCAGTCAGTGCTCGGCCTTCGAGCTGACTCGACCGCAGCAACTCCCTGGTTGCAGAGAACTCCCGTCGAAGCCCCTCGTTCTCATCGGTGAGCCGGACCAGCTTCCTCTCGGCCCCGCCGAGGGTCCAAGCAAGTTGTGACCGCTCTAACTCTAACCGAGCATAAGTCTCCGCCATCGTGGCCCCCATCTGAGCCATGACCGGTCCCGGGCACTTTTCATTCTGGAAGGATATTTGGTTTGGTGATAAAGCATTGGTGGACTACATCTCTGACAATCAGTGGTCTCTCATTGAGGATAAATATGTTACCCTCCATGAGCTGCGCAATGCTATGAATTCCAACTGGCACCTTATTCAGCATTTGCTTCCTAATGACATCTTCCAAGCTGTTACTTTCTGCATCAACAAGACTCCGTTAGCTTCTGACAGGAGAGTCTGGTGCCTCACTGCTACTGGGAAATTCTCCATTTCTTCCTGGAGAAAACAGATCGATAGCTCTGATCAACCTTTCCTCTACAAGGCCCTCTGGTCAGATATTATACCACCAAAAGTTTCTCTCTTCCTCTGGAAGCTCTTCCAAGGCATCCTTCCAACGGACTCTGCTGTACAAAAATGTGGCATTTCGCTGTGCTCCAAATGTGTTTGCTGTCAAACGGCTACGCTGGAAACTGCCTCCCATCTTCTTCTACACAGCCAGGTCTCGAATGCTACCTGGCCCCTGCTCAAACACTGCTCGCAGATTAGCCCTGCCGCCTTTACTAATATTAGAGGCTTCCTTCAGCAAACCATTCTTCACTCTAATACGTCCACTCTTTCAGGACGGATATCTCTTCTTACCATCTTTTTATGGCTCTGGGAAATTTGGTGTGAAAGAAACAGACGCAAATATGACAATGCTGCTAGTTCTCCGTCCTCCATCGCTCATAAAATCTTGCACCTTGTCAGATCCACCAAACTCCCTTCCTGTAAGGGTATGGGAGACACTGACTTCCTCTCCTCTATCTCCCTGCTGCCTTCCTGCTCGATTGCTATGAAGAATTCTATCAATATTGTTCGCTGGACGATGCCTCCTCCTCAGAACTTCAAGCTCAATGTGGACGGCGCCTCTAAAGGAAACCCAGGGCTTGCTGGTGGTGGAGGGCTAATCAGGGATCACCATGGCTCTCTTGTGCTGGCCTACAGTCACTTCTATGGCTCCTATCACAGTCTGGTGGCTGAAGCGCGTGCCATGCTAGATGGACTTCGTTATGCTGCTGCTTGTGACATCAAGCTCACTCCGTTGAATCTGACTCGCTGGTCTTGGTGAACATCATAAAAACCTCTTCCAATTGTCCTTGGAGACTTATACCTCTCATTTCTGAATTGAGGTCATTGATCACATTTCTGGAGGCTGACATTGTCCATACATACAGAGAAGGCAATCATGCGGCTGATGGGCTTGCTAATCATGCTCGTAAAAATAGAACTAGCTCCTTTTTTCTTGGAAATTCTGATTTGCTTCCCCCCTTGGTTCGTGGGTCCTGTAGATTGGATAAGTTGGGAATTCCCAACATCCGGTTTTGATGTCCACTTAGCTTTTATTCAGGGGTATGCCCCGTTGGTATTTGTAACCCTTTTATTTTAATAAAACACCTCGGTCTGGGTCTGGAGGAGTGAGCACACTCCCATTGAGTGCACTCCCTTAGGCATGGCTGCAGGCTTATATGTTTACAAAAAAAAAAAATCTGAGCCATGACCAGGCCGCCCTCCATAATGACGTTGAGGACCCCAGCCGGGGAATGATGCGCGCTTCCCCCCTTCACCCTCGCCGCAACACCGCTGCACATCTCGTACAAGGTGCGCGACATGCCGAGCAGCTCCAGCGCCACCGGCATGGGAACCTTCCCGGCGCCGGGCGCCCTGCCAGCCAGCCCGGATCGAACCTCAACTGCTCTTGGCGCCACGGTCGGTTGGGGTGGCGACGCCTCCGTAGCTGAACCCCCAGCCTCGATCGTCCCGGCCTCGGCCGTAGTTGCTTCAACTTTGGCCCCCTCTGTTCCCACCGAGGGGAGAGCCGACCCATCATCGTCACCCTCCGAGGCGCCCCTGGTCTCCTCGGCCCCCTCTCGCTCGGCAGATAGGAGAGCTGGCTCGATAGGGTCGGCCCTATCTTGCCCCGGAGAGGGGAGCGCCGCCTAGCCAAAATCACCCCCAGCGGTGGGGATGACCCCAGCCTTCTTGGCTCGCTTCTTGGCCTTAGCGGCGGCCCGCAACATACCCGCAACGGGGTCCTTGCGCTTCACCCCGCGCAGCCGAGAAGTCCCCTCGGAGACTGCCCCCTTGCCCTTGTCCCGGGCTTGGGAACGACCCTCTGAAGCGGCCGGTTCTCCGTCAGCCAAGTCATCGCCAAGATCGACCACCTCAGCGGCCTTCTTCAGAGGCTCTCGCCTGTTATCTGCGCAAAAGAAGAAGACGGTCAGAAACGCAAAAGCAACCCCGGCACCCAATGAAGAGTGAAGTTTGTGGCGCGTGAACCTGATGGGAGCAGCCGTGTGAGGAGACATCGCTCCACATTCTCCGGAGTGACCAGCTCCTCCGTAGATCGGCGATCTTTCAACAAAATGGCTGCGTACTCCTCCACCTGTGGAGGGAACTCATCCTGCCGGGGGGGAATATTCGGGTGGAAGTTTGGAATCACCGGGCACTCCTAGGATACCCCCACCAATTGCGTCTTCACCCAAAAGAACTGGGTTTTCCATCCCTTGTGAGAAGAATCCTTCGCCGCCAGCGAAATGCAGCTCTTATTCCTCCTCGCCTGGATGAAATAGAAACCCTTTCCGGCCGAAGGATGTGCTTTCAACTCAAAGAAATAGTGGAAGAGGTCCAGGGAAGGGGGGACCCTCCACTGACGGCAGAGGATGCGGAAGGCGGAGAGGAGAAGATATGAATTGGCCACCAGCTGGACCGGTGCCAATGAAAAAAAATTAAGGAGCGTGAGGACAAAGGGCTCGAAAGGGAGATGGAACCCACTCTTCCACGCCAAGAGAAAGGAGCATAAGTGGCCCGTACGAGAGTCCAAGCTCAACTCGTGCGGGGCGGCGACAACGAAACAATATTTGTAGGGAAGGCGGAACTGGTGCTCTAACCTCCTCACATCGGCCTCCCTTAGCTCGCTGCAGTTGGGGACTGGCGCCTTCGCCACAGGCTCATCGCTCCACTCCCCCGAATGCTGGTCAGCCATGGATTCTGAGGAAGAGCTCGACGAAAAGCACTCTCGCGACCCCGAAGACTCTGGGGGAAGAGGGAGCTACCGGATGGCCTCCGCCGTCGCCTCGGCCAACTCTGCGAATGCCCCCGCAAGTTTTTGCTCTTCCGTCGTGCCCTCACGACGCATCAAGGAGCCTAGAAATTCGAAGGGAGGCTAGACCCTAAAAACGGAGGAAGTCTAGAATGTCGAAGAGCGCCCAAACGCCTATATCCCCTCACGGGAGGCGGCGCGTCGTTCCGACCTCCGAGAAAAGGGGGCCCCTTCGTTTAAAATCCGTCATGATTACCATCATTACGGGCCTTGCTGACCACGATGCGTGGCTTACTCACACCACCAGATCTCCACCCACCTGAGCCCCGCTGGTCCTAAACCCTCAAACATCTACTCTTCCGAGCCTTCCCTGGCTCGGGAGTAGGAGGGGGACAAGTGGAGAGGGGGATTTCTGCAGCCCAGACAAAGAGCAGCCGAACTAGGCCCATCAGTACCAAACAAGGCCACGCTCGCCCGAGTGATAGCCCACAGGGCCCACTCCGGACTAAAAGCTCAATAAGAAGATCGCTCGGGGACCCAACCTTCCTAGTTGGCCCTCATGCTCGGAAGGCCCGAGCGACGGTCAGGTCGTCAGAATGATCTACGCCCGATCTATCCTCAGCCAAGATATGGGGAGGCGCACACGATCGTTCTGACCCATCTCTGTCTGAGCTAGGCCCATCGCCCGGATACGGCTGGCCCCCCCTAAGCTCGAAACGGTCGACTGTCGAATGCTTATCCATGCAGCCGTTAAGAGTCCTCTGTGAGCAAGAATTCATAAGGGTGAGGGACTCCAGCTCCCCAAGGTGATAATGCTCCCACGATGAGGCAATAAAAGTCCTCGTTGAGGACGTAACTCCCACCTGAAACCCCTCGACTTATAGGACTCCAGAAGGCGGCATACTATTTAAACCAGGGATACTCTCCGGCAAAAGGTAAGGGCAACCACACGCTCAAAACTACTGAGCAGGAACCACTTCACCCTTCTGGTGGAGAGGGATCTCACGCAGAAGCTATTTCCTCCCTATATTGCTCCCACCATAGCTTTACTGACTTAACCATCAGAGGGTTTTTCCCTAGGGACTCATCCCTAGGCCCCATGATCCGTTTCCCTTTCTTGCAGTTCACAATCTGGTGATCTTCTGCCCGCTCAGGATCCGCGCGAGATCACGCCTCTTCAGTTGTCTAATAATGTTATTAAGTTTTGTCGTCCAGAGTTGTAATCTTTTTCTTTATTTTATGATTTTAAGAGGTTGTTGGAATGCTTTTTTTTTTATCTATGAGTAAATTGGTATTTTTGTTGGAGTAATTCTTTTTCCCTTGCAATCATATTCTTTTATTTCCGTTATTGCTCTGTTTATCATGAATGTATATAACTGCTGCATTCCAATATTTCGCGTCGGGGCGTGTCAGTTTTGTGGTATCAGAGCCTGGATTTTCTAAGTTCCTAGGTTTATACGTGATGTCGTAGAACCCATGACTTTATTAAAGTCTAAGGATCTAACCCGGTGAGATTGGGTAGAGACTTGGGGTTGAGTTAATTAATAAACTCTAAAAGATTCTCGCTAGGCTGTTTTTAATTAATTTTTCCTGCACATATGTAGGAGTTTATTCCGATGGCGGCGGAACGTGCGTAATGGAGGGATATGCAGCGTACTGTGCAGGGCTTGACTCAGGCCCTCCAGCAGGTAGCCCAAGGAGGAGGAGCACACCATGGAGCCGGTGATCTCCACCAGAATTTTCGAGGAATGAATCCCCCACGATTTGGAGGATCGACAGATCCCGATGAAGCCGAGAATTGGCTGAAGGAGATAGAGCGAGTCTTTAAAGTTATGCAGTGCGGTGATCAAGATCGGGTGCTCTTGGCGACCTTCCAACTGGAACGCGATGCACGTGCTTGGTGGGAAGCAGTAGAAGCCACGCTCGGTAATAGGCGTGCGACGTGGGATGAATTCAAGGAACATTTTAATAGCAAGTATTTTTAGACCAAGTGCAAGAAAAGAAGGCAGCGGAGTTCGCTACTTTAAAACAAAGGAACTTATCGGTTGCTGAATACGAAGCTTAGTTCTCCAGGCTGTCTCGCTATGCGACTCATTTGGTATCTACTGAAAAGATGAATGCCAAGCGGTTTCTCAATGGATTGAAGCTTCAGTATATTAACAAATTGGCGCCTTTGGAGATCCACACTTATGTTGAGATTGTGAGAAAGGCTCAAGTTCTCGAAGATACCATAGAGATGACTGAAAGGATCCGAGGGAGGAACACTAAGAGAGAGCAGACCACTAGTTCTGGGAGTTTCAAACCCAACAATGGCAAGAAGAGGCCCACTAGCGGGTCTAGTTCGTGGAAGGACAAGAAGCCGAGGAGTGATGACAAGATGTCAGGTCCGGTTGCACCATCCAAAGCCCTTTGCAAGTACTATGACCGTCTGGGTCACAAGATGGAAGAATGCTGGCGTAAGCTAGGCGCTTGTTTGCATTGTGGGAGCATGGACCACCGTATCCCTGAGTGTCCTCTCCTGTCAGATCAAGCTACACCGAGCAAGCCGCAAGGAGGCCAGAAGCAGTAGGGCAAGGTCCAAGCCCTACAGGAAACCGAGACAAAAGCTACCAAGGAGGGTGGATTGGTTGAAGGTACACTTGTTGTTTTCGATAAGCCGACATTTATTCTCTTTGATACCGGAGCAATGCATTCTTTTATTTCTCAACGTTTTGCAAAGTCTTTATCTGTGAAACCCATATTGATGAACTCTCACATGGAAATATCTACCCCTATTGGTTCTGGTTCAGCAATTAAGTACTATTATCCCTCTAGTAAGGTTTTGGTTGGTGATCAGAATATGCCAGCTGATTTGGTCTGTATGAAGATGAAGGATTATGATGTAATCCTAGGAGCAGATTGGTTAGCTAGATATGAGGCTAGTGTTCACTGTAAATCTGGCACCGTGTCTTTTTCTGGGCACCCCAAGCTTTCTTTTGTTGGGGTTAGGCATTCTAAGTCTGTGCCCTTTATTTCGACACTTCGGGCTGAGAAGTTGTTGAGGAAAGGATGTCAGGCATTTTTGGCGTTGGTGTCTTTGACCGACAAGAAGGAGTTAGAATTGAAGGACATTCCTATTGCCCAGGATTTTCCAGATGTGTTTCCTGAAGATTTGCCAGGACTTCCACCAGAGAGAGAGATAGTCTTCTCCATTGATCTAGTTCCTGGCGCGACTCCAGTTTCTAAAGCTCCGTATCGTATGTCTCATGCGGAGTTAAGAGAATTGAAAGAACAATTAATGGAGTTGCTTGAGAAGGGGTTTATTCGTCCAAGTACATCCCTGTGGGGAGCCCCGATGTTGTTTGTAAAGAAGAAGGATGGCTCTCTGAGGCTATGTATTGATTACCGCCAGCTTAACCAGCTTACTGTCAAGAATAAATACCCGTTGCCGAGAATAGATGAGTTGTTCGACCAGATAGCGGGAGCACAATATTTTTCCAAGATTGATCTACGATCGGAGTATCATCAGTTGCGGATCAAGGATGAAGATATCTTTAAAATAGCATTTCGTAGCAGGTATGGGCACTTCGAGTTTGTTGTAATACCTTTTGGTCTAACGAATGCTCCTGCAGCTTTCATGCAGCTAATGAACAAGGTATTCTGGCCCTACTTAGATCAGTGGGTCGTGGTTTTCATCGATGATATTTTAATATACTCCAAGAGCAAGGAGGAGCATGCAGAGCACTTGAAGATGGCGTTGCAGATACTGAGAGAACATCAGTTGTACGCCAAGTTTAGTAAGTGTGAATTCTGGCTGCAAGAAGTGTCTTTTCTGGGGCATATTATTTCTAAAGATTGAATCTCTGTAGATCCCTCTAAGGTAGAGGCAGTGAGAAACTGGGATAGGCCTGCAAATATAATCGAAGTGAGAAGTTTTCTAGGCCTAGCAGGTTACTATCGAAGATTTATTAAGGATTTCTCTAAGATTGCGGTACCTCTGACCAGAATGACGCGCAAGGAGAATCGGTTTGAGTGGTCGAAAGACTGTGAATGAAGTTTCTAGACCTTGAAAGAATGTTTGACCACTGCCCCTGTTTTGGCCTTGCCTTCGAGAGAAGGAGGATTTGAAGTCTATACTGATGCCTCAGGTATTGGCCTAGGTTGTATGCTTATGCAGCATGGGAAAGTGATAGCCTACTATTCTAGACAGCTGAGGAAGCATGAGGAGAATTATCATGTCCATGATTTGGAACTTGCTGCGGTGGTGTTCACCTTGAAGATTTGGAGACACTACTTGTATGGAGAGACTTTTACTATATTTTCTTATCATAAGAGCCTTAAGTATTTGTTCTCTCAGAAAGAGCTTAATATGAGGCAAAGGAGATGGCTTGAGTATTTGAAGAATTTGATTTCTCCATAGAGTATCACCCTGGGAAGGGTAATGTAGTAGCTGATGCTTTGAGCCGTAAGCCGATAGTAAAGTTGTCTAGTTTCATGTTGCAAGAGTGGAGACTACTGGAGCAATTGGCTAGTCTAGACCTTAATGTTAGTAAGGATCGGGTCATGATTGCTCAGTTGTAGCTTCGTCCCGAACTATTGATGGAAATTAAGACCTTGCAAGATACTGATCCAGTGCTAGTAGAGATCAAGGGAAGTCTAAGTAATAGACCAGATTTTGTGATGGCCGATGATGACAGATTGTTATTCCGGGGAAGGACCTGTGTCCCTGATTTAGCTGAGGTGAAGAACAAGATCCTTGAAGAAGCCCATAGGTCCAAGTATACTATTCATCCTGTAGCCACTAAGATGTACCAAGATTCAAAGAGGACCTTTTGGTGGCCAAACATGAAGAGGGAAGTGGCCGAGTTCGTGAATAGATGTCTAGTATGCCAGCAAGTGAAGGCTAAACATTTCAGACCTACGGAGAAATTAAAACCACTCGATATACCACAGTTGAAGTGGGAGAGTATCGACATGGATTTCATAATGGGCTTGCCAAGAACTCATGGAGGTTTTGATGCGATATGGGTAATTGTGGATAGATTGACTAAATCTGCGCACTTTTTGTCCATTAAGTCGAAGTGGACATTCGATGTTTTTGCTGCCTTGTATATGAAGGAAGTGGTAAGACTACATGGTGTGCCTGTGAATATTATGTCAGACAGAGATCCTAGATTCACTTCATATTTTTGGAAAGGTTTACAGGAGTCCTTGGGAACCCGTCTAAACTTTAGTACTTCTTTTCATCCTCAGACGGATGGGCAAACCGAGAGAACTAATCAGATTGTCGAAGATATGCTAAGAGCTTGCATGATCGAGTTTGGCGGTAGCTGGCATGAACATTTGGCTTTAATAGAATTTGCCTACAATAACAGTTATCAGTCCAGTATCCAGATGGCACCATTCGAAGCTCTTTATGGAAGGAGTTGCCGATCACCGTTGTGCTGGGATGTAGTAGGCGAGAAGCAATGGCTAGGACCGGATCTTATTTCATAACCATCCAACAATATCCTGGTTATCCGAGATCGTCTGCAAGTTGCACAGTCAAGACAGAAAAGTTATGCATATAACAGAAGGAGAGAATTGGAGTTTCAAGTGGGCGAGCATGTATTTTTGAAAGTTTCGCCTATGAGAGGAGTTAGAAGGTTTGGCATTCGTGGCAAGCTAAGTCCGAGATACATTGGCCCATTTGAGATTCTGGAGAGAATTGGAGAAGTTGCATACAGGTTGGCTTTGCCACCTCAGTTATCGGAAGTACATAATGTTTTCCATATATCTATGCGGCAAAAGTATGTTTATGACTCCGCGCACATCATTCAACATGCGGATCTAGAATTGGAAGAAGATTTGACTTATGAAGAGAAACCCATCAAGATTTTGGACATGAACCTACAGTAACTCAGGAATCGGTCTATATCGATGGCCAAGGTTCAGTGGAGCCGACGTGGGATCGAGGAAGCTACTTGGGAATCTGAAGAAACTATCCGGAGATAATACCATGAATTATTTTGAGGTCAGAAACCTTAGTTTTTCCCATTTTGATAAGTGCAGTGAATTTGGAGGACCACATTCCTTAAAGTGGGGGAGGGTGTAGCACCCTGAGAATTAATTAAATAAGATAAAAGGGTATTAATTGAGAAAATATTTACTATTAAATTGGAAATTTCTTTAAGTGAAGTTTTAACTAATTTATAAAAAATCCATAAAAATCATAATCGTATAGAGGACTAAAAGTTTAGACAATTTGTCTTCTTGGTCAGACCCTAAATAAAACTTTAAACAAGCTGAATTGATAGAATTAGGGCCAAAATCGAGCTTAAATAGATCAAACCTTAGATCGTCTAATTCGGACCCAAATCGCGACCATTTGCCCCCAAACTAGACCCAATCGAACGGCCCTGATGGGTAGCCCATTTGCCCTCTCATTCCCCGTGCTAACCCTAACCCTAGAGTTCGAATTTTGAGCGAGAAGGCGGTGTGACCCGGTCAAATGCGAGTTTCACGCACGTTCGACTTCGTGGACTCTATCCAGCCCTATCCACACCCCTTGATCCAACTTCCTCTATAAAATCAAACCCTCGACTAGCCAAGTAACCCTATTTGCTGCGGCGGCCGGCGAGGAGCGCGATCAAGGAAGGATTTCATCGAGTTAGGGCGAGGTTTTGTTCGTGCAGGTTCCGAGCATCGGCATCCTCTTTCATCTTCTATTAAGGTAGGTGATAGTGGACCAAACCTCGATTATAGTATATCATTGGAAACGTCTCTGTGTCCTCTTTCCTTTGATGCTTAAAGCCCCAATTTATATTGAGTATCGAGATCGTAGTTCATGTTTTAGTCGGAGTATGTTGTTTAGGGCACCGAACTCGTTAGTCCATTTGTCTTGATTAGTGCTTGGCTATAGCAGGCTTAAATCCTAAAACTAATCATACTATCATGTGTGTATTTTTGTCCTCTTCGTATTCATAGCATTTTGCCTAATTATTATGCACTGTATCGTAAGAATTTTATGTTGCAATCGAAGTCTATCAGAGTTCGCCGAAGACTAGAGCAGCGATCATGTTGCGGTCTCACAAGAACCGTTTCTGGTTCAAGCGGCTCCGCGATAGACCGTTTTCGTATTTTTTTGAATTTGACACTTCGTCACATGCTGACGGCCCCGTGATAGACCGCAAAGGTCCTATGTGCAGCCAGCCCTTAACCACAACAGAACCCTAACGGCTACGCGACATACCGCCTTTGGCTTCTGATATATTAATTAGTTGTTATTAATCATGCTTTGGCTTGTGGGAGATTGCATGAGTAGGGTAGAAACATACCTAAATAAATGATATGGAAGATTCCTAATGTCTGATTTTAATTGCTGAGATCTTACCCTTGTCCATCCACAGTTGTATCATGTTAAAGTATTCTTCTTGGATCATATGAGTTAAAATTGCACTTTAAATCCAATCCTCATATCAATTGATATATATATTACTAGGATTGTTTGACAGTCACTCCACTCCGGTGGTGTTGGCTGACCGCAGTATAGTCATTTTTTGAGTTTCATAGCCCTTAATCTTGTAATGGTTGGGACTCTTCGTCGGATACTCCTTCTGTCAGACTAGGACCTCCATTATGAGACCTCTGTAAGACCTCGCGAGCCTGGGATTCCCACTAGGACGCCGGGCTGGTTGTACCCCTAAAACCCAAACCTCTGGACTCGATTGAATCGCGTGTTTTTGCCCAAGCCCGGAATCGGGACTGTCCTATTGATTGCGGCCCTTCTAGGACCGCTGCTTGCCAGTTTGCGGCCCAGGTGTGACCGCCTAACCTTTGAGCGGCCCTTTTCATGACCGCTTTTAACTGGCTAGGTGCCAAGTCTGGTGGGTCGACCTTCCTTGTTTATGGGTCGACCTAGCCATGTTTGAGTCGACATATAGCCTCTAGACTCGCCTTGAGAGGTGTGGGCTGGACCCTGGTTCGGACCCACTATGTCTCGGGCGGGCTGGGAGCCCATTAAGTCGATTGCTTTAGCTTTACTGGGCCCAGACTGGTTGCGGTTGTCATTGGACCATTTTTATCCTCCAGGCGGCCCTTCGAGGACCGTTGCTGGATGGGGCGGCCCAGTTGGGACCGTTTCCTTTTTGTTGTGGCCCAGGGACCTTTTTGCTCTAAGCAGCTTCCTGTGGACCGTCTTCCTTTGGGAAACGGCCCAGCCAGGA
The DNA here is from genome assembly GCA_022559845.1 of Amorphophallus konjac. Classification (NCBI taxonomy): domain Eukaryota; kingdom Viridiplantae; phylum Streptophyta; class Magnoliopsida; order Alismatales; family Araceae; genus Amorphophallus; species Amorphophallus konjac. The sequence goes on from CM040121.1 coordinate 489,424,951, forward strand.
CCGTCTTGTTCTTGTTGTGGCCCCTCTCGGACCATTTTTCCTCCTTCACGCTGGATTCATCTCTTTGGCCCATCTTTGGCCTTTGCGGTCCAATATAGATTATTTTCTCATCTTGGCGGCCCAATCATGACCGCAACATTCCCAGAGCTTGTTTCGTGTGTGTTACATGTTGGGTCCCGTGCGGTGCAAACGGATCTAGAAGGGGGGTTGAATAGATCCTTTCAAGAATAATGGCCTATTTAAATCTAAAACTCTTAGCTACCAAAAACATAAACCACTCCTATGAAATGAATGAAACACTTAGGCAGAATGCACAGCGGAATTAAAATGAAATGGCTTAAGAGGAAATGGCGGTCCAAAGACTACACAGGCAGACCTGTGTAAACAGGGTGTTTGCTTGGAGCCCCGCCAAGTCAATCTGGAGTGTATGCTCTAGTGATCACCCAAAGAGTGTGTAGGTGCATGCACGGTGATCCTCATTTGCAAGGGATACTCCCTAGTGGCTGTGTGCAAGGCTGTAGTAGGCAGCCAAGGGAATGTGAATGTAAGCAAGTGATAAATGATATGCAAACAAAATATTACATATCACAATGCTTAAGAGTGTGACGGAAATAACTCGGGTTACAAGTGATGAAGTGACCACACCAACCTGTGAATGTAGATAGAAGATATGGAGCAATCACACATAATGTACAATCATAACACAAGGATTTTAAGGTGGTTTGGTTGCACACCTGCAACCTACGTCCACCCCTCACCAAACCCGATGAGGCTTTCCTGCTGACTCACAGCTTGACCGAGGACATGCCCCAAACCACAGAACAGAGAAAATCCTCTGTCTATCTTCCTACACATAAAGCCGACAGGGATGTCTATCCACAGATCGGAGCAGACCTCTGACTGTCTTCCTACACACCAAGCCGGCAGGGATGGCTATCCACAGATGGAACAACCTCCGACTATTTTCCTACACACCAAGTAGGGACCGAACAAGGTATCAAAAGAAATGAAGCGAACCAAAAACGCAAATGAAAACACTACAAGTGCAGTGGGAAAAAACCACAAGAAAACACCAACTGAAACTTTAGATAAAGATCTGGAAGTTGGTGACTGCAGCTACGACTTCAGATCCGAAGATCTTATCTTTGCAAGCAATGGTAGACTGCAGGGTTGCTCCCTCAAGGCTAATTTCTTCTTCCTCTTCTCTTACAGCACTGGATTGAGAACTAGTGCTGGGCTACTATCACGCTCTTCTCAAAGATATTCTTTGTAGACGCTCAAAGGGCATGGCTCTCACTTGAGCAGCAACGGCAGTAACAGCTTCTTCTTTTGAGGAAGCTTCATATATATAGGAAGGCCAGGGAAATGAATTTTCACGCCACACAAACTTCTTCCCTTGAAGCATACGCCGATGTGAGCTTGAGTGCTTTCTGAGGTAGCTGCTTCTTCTAGCTTCTCTTTCCATCTTTGAACAAACCCACTTTTTCTTGAAATCTTCGTGCATACTACTTTTTCATAGTGTCTCCCAGCTTATATGCTTTTGGGTCAGACAAACTTTTCTATTTCAGTGCTAAGTACATGGTTGGTAAGCCAGATTTGGTAATAGGTAATCTGGACTGTCTATCTTCATCAGAGAGGACCGAATGCCAGACCACAGTGACCTCTGATTGGTTCAGAACTGATAAGGTGCAGTGGGTTCTCATTGGCTGGCCAGACTGGATCATATGGTACTCTGTAATTTCCATTTGTTGGCCGAACATATCTTCATCAAGTACAAGATTTTCTCCGCAAGGTTTGACCCCTTTTCGGATGGAGACCCTTTCTAGGTGACTGCCATTGGTCCACCTAGAAAGTAAGAATCTTTTCTGCCAACTGGACTTCTAGATCTTGTACATCCAAAGGAGGTGACATCCGTTGGATGAAATGCATGTTCAAAGTGCACAGCCTTTTCACTAGAGTATCCTCAGACCTTAAAAGTGCTCAGACCTTGTAACATGCTCGGACTTTGAAGTAAGCTTGGACCTTGTAATGCACACTGGCACATATGCTCAGACCTCATTCCGTATGTGCACCGACTTTTGTGCTAGCGAAAGGTTGCTCGGACCTTGGCTCGCATGTGCACCGACTTTATATGCTTCCAGCTAAAATATGCACTGGCCTTCATGCAATGAAATGAATATGTGCACAGACCTTCACTTGTGGTGAAAGCAAACATTGCTCAGACTTTAATTCGTCTAGGCCAAACATGCACTGTAGCAACCCGTATAAAATTAAAAGAAATAAATTTAGATAAAATGAAATAAATTAAAAGATTAAGTGAACAAATGAAAAAGGTTAAAACAAGAAGAACAAAGCCCTGAAGAAATTAACGCCTTGGAGCAAGGCGCTACTTGACAAGAAACGCCCTCACCTAAGGCGTGTTTTTAGAAGGGACGCCCACATGTCAAGGCGTCAAATCTTAAACAACCAAAATTACATAAAAAGGCAAGTATTTTAAATGCCCTTTTCTTGGACGCGTTTCCACAAGAAACGACGCGCGTCAAGGCGTCAATTTAAAACTCGACGCCCTAGCGTAAGGCGTTATTCCATTCCAGTTTCGTTCGAATCGGGGACTTATCCAGGGTAAGTTGATAACTATGGGAAAGAGTTCGAATGTAGTAATAACTCTATCATGGAAATATTACTTCCAATCAAACTCTAGCCCTAATAGGACCCCAAAAATCTTATAAATACTCTCCTGTTTAACCCTCGTACGCTATTTGGCCTTCGAATTCTTCAAAGGTATGTAACGAACAGTATGTCTTCTCTGCCTTCGATTCATGAAGAATCACTGATTCTTATTCTTCTTCTCTTCTTACAGGTTAAGAAGATTAACGTTGTGAAGAATAAAAGGGTAAGTTCTTCTTTCCTCTACCTTCAGTCAAGTATTATGAGGAAAAATACTGATGTTTCGTATATATATATTCCTCTGTAGGAAAAGCTCTCTACCTGAAGAAACGAAGTGTTCTTCATCTACGCTCTTTTCATCAAAGCCATCGTTCAAAAGTAGTTCCATATAGTTCAGGAGTCCCTGTTCTTCTTATCAATCTCTTCACGTTTCTCCATCCAGATTATTGCCCAAGGTAGGATTTTCTCAGGGATTGTAGCCCAAACTAGCATATTAATATTTATAACATCATCCGTTAATACCTGCATATAGATTTCATGCGTTTCGATTAGTTTCTAAAGAGTTTAGAAATAGACGCCCTTATCAAGGACGCTACATTAAAAGACACGACCACGACTAGGTCGTCAATTTAATATTTGACGCCCTGCACACGGACGTCAATTTCTCTTAATTAATAAACACCATGTTTAAAAATTATATATCAATGCAAACATGATTCTAAATTAAGGCATGGTCAATCTCTTGTAATCCTGCTATTTCTTATGGTACTGACCATATATCATGTTTTCCTGAAATTTCATTGTCTCGAAACTTGTGAACTTGTGAATTAACGACCTTGTCCAGGTCGTCTTTTCTTGAACTGACGCCCCATACCAGGGCGCCTTCTGTAAACTAACGCCCCTGTCCAGGGCGCGTTTCATTAAAATTTCCAGATTTATAATATTCTGCAAAACTAGAAATATTGAAAGGACGACTGCTGTACACGTCGTCAAATCTAATATAAACGCCCCTGATTAAGGCGTTAATTACATGAAAAATGACTTTACCAAAGTCGCTAGTTTCTGCATTACTGATTTTTCCTGGTTACTGTTATCCGAGGGATTCATTACGTATATTTATATATAGGCATTATTACTCCACTCCGTGAGTATAGTCCCATGTTTTCTACGATGATTTATCGCATTACCCCTCAATTCTCATTGACATACAAGCTCTCCATTGGACATTCCGTTCCTTTGGACTAGCGAGTTAGTCATAGAGACCTCCGTAAGACTCCTCGAGCCTTGGATTCCCTCAAGGCCGACTGAGCTGGTTGTACCTTAAAAACCCATTACACTAATGATTTCCATGTCACTCTAAAGAAACATGGGATACCGGCCCTTATGTTATACCAAGTGTATATCATAAGAATTTCCTAATGGGATGAGATTATCATGCCATTAAATGATGTTCTTGTAAAACCTCGATTCTATGATAAGAATGAGGGTATCTTATCTTTGCTATACTGCTCATGTGGACCTCAATTCTATATAAAGAATGTCCATACTTGTCATGGTACCCGAGTTAAGGGAACCTAATTCCACCTAGTTTCATCGTTCATCGTGATTGTACCGTTGTTATCGCCTATCTATGTCCAATGTCGTATTTTTGGACTCCATTCTATCAAAGTTATCCTACGTGTCTACAAGCTTGATCATTGAAATTCCTCATTGGCTATATATATATATATATATATATATATATATATATATATATATATATATAAGAGTGGATGTCAAAATACATGATAAATGCCTGCGCATATAGGGCCCGATCTGGTCCTGGGAGGAGCACCCGAAAGTACTTGTGCCCATGGGAGTTGAATGATAAGGTATCTGGCATTATACCGAGTGCATGACTAGCTTGATTGGACATTCCACACAAATCTTGTACTTGACTCGTACTTGACTTGACATGACTTGCGTGACCCGAAAAAAAAAAGGGTAATTACTTGCTTGCTTGATACATGATAGCCAAAGTTCTTGACATGACTTGCTAAAAAAAAAAGTACTTGCTTGAATATCTGTTATCTTTTCTTGAAAGCTCATGACTAGTTCATCTTGCTGTCTTATTGATAAATTCTCTTTCTATCTTGTCGTTTTATGCGAGCATGCATAGCTATAGTGCATTCATGAAAGATGTAACTACTTAAACCCCTTGCTAGATCCTGAGATATAATTTCCTACTGAGCGTTCGCTCACTCCGTGTTTCCCTTACTTTTCAGGTAAGTCCGACGAAGAAGGTCAAACTGATGGGGAAAGTCAAGAGTGAAAGAGCTAGAGCTTTTTCAAGTGTCATCTAGTCTTTTTCCTATTTTCTTGAGTCAACTATGTACTTTTCCTTTTTAATTGAATAGAGTATTGGATTTGTAATAGTCTATCCATTATGAAATAAAGGATTGGGTTATCTTTCTATTTTGCGCATCTCTGTTTTGGTGTCGAATACACTACTACTCTGATTGACATGATTGATATAAACTCGTCGCGTATATCCGAGTATCTTCCGCGCTCGGGGCGTGACAGTTTTTGTGGTATCAGAGCCTAGGGTATTCAATTCCTAGGAAAAACCCAAGTCCAAGGATAGGTTTTAATCCTTTAACCAGTGAGATTGGGTAGAACCAAGGGTTAAAGTTAACATAGAATGCGAGCCTTTAAGATACAAATCACGTATTAATCTAGTTATTATAATTGTAGGATAATGGCTGCCGAACGTGCTCAATGGCGCAACATGCAGCGTACACTGCAAGGCATGACTCAAGTGCTGCAACAAGTAACACAAGGAGGTGGACAACGAGCAGGAAGTCTCCACCAGACTTTCAAGAACATGAACCCGCCCAAGTTCACGGGTTCTACCGATCCAGATGACGCTGAACACTGGATTAGGGAAACAGAACGAATATTCCGTGTTATGCAATGCACGGATCAAGATAAGGTCTTATTAGCTACTTTTCAGTTAGAAAGGGATGCTAGATGCTGGTGGGAATCAATAGAGGCTACTATAAATCAAGATCAGGTTTCATGGGAGGAATATGTTGAACACTTCAACGCAAAATATTTCTCGGACCGAGTTCAGGAAAAGAAGGCTGCAGAATTTGCTGCATTAAAGCAACGATCTTTGTCAGTGGCCGAGTATGAGGCTCAATTCTCTAGATTGTCTCGGTATGCTAAGCATCTAGTTAGCACCGAGAAAATGAAAGCTAGGAGGTTTCTTAATGGGCTCAGGCCCCAAGCTATTACTCAACTGGCGCCGATGGACATTGAAGTCTACTCGGAGATAGTACGCCGAGCTCAACTATTAGAAGATGCCACGGAACTGTCTGATAGGATTCGTGGTAAGGATAAGAAGGAACAAGTTACAGGTTCGGGTTCCTTTAAACCCAACTTCAAGAAGAGGCCTAGCAATGGAGGTATTTCCTCGCAAGACCAAAAGTTCAAGAAGACCAAGCCCTTCTCTATCACCACTACCTCTTCAAATACAGTGTGCAAACATTGTGATAAAGCGGGTCATAGAGCAGAAGAATGCTGAAGGAAACTAGGAGCATGTCTCCGTTGTGGGAGTCGTGAGCATCGGATTCCCGATTGCCCATTACTTAACGATCAAGCCGATGTCGGGAAACGCCCAGTAACCAAGAATGCTCGTCTTCATGCAATCAAGGAGACCGAGCAAGAAGAAGAAGGCGGCTTAGTGGAAGGTACATTGAAAGTTTGTTCCAGGAATGCATATGTCTTAATTGATACTGGTGCATCATATTCTATTATTTCTAAGAAGTTTGCTGACCCATTACCCCTAGAACCGGAATGGATAAAGTTAGTTTTGTTTACTCCTCTGGGTGATGAGACTGATATTACACATCATTACCAAAACTGCGAAGTATCGGATCAGGGTAGAAATCTCCCTATTGATCTCATATGTTTAGATCTGAAAGAGTATGATGTTATACTAGGAGCAGATTGGTTATCCAAGTATCAGGCAACGGTTGATTGCCGCAATAGTAAGGTTACATTCAAGGAATTTCCAGAACTAATCTTGACTAGCCCCAAGGGTCGGAGCAGATCCCCTCTTATTTCAGCTCTCTGAGCTAGCAAGCTCATCAGGAAAGGATGTGCATCTTTCCTTGCCTTTGTCACAGTTAAAGAAGCTAAGGAAGCTAAGCTAGAAGACATTCCAGTGGTGCAGGAATTTTCGGACGTGTTTCCGGAAGATTTGCCGGGATTACCCCCGCAAAGAGAAGTGGCCTTCACCATTGACTTAGTCCCTGGTGCAGGTCCGATTTCAAAGACACCTTATAGGATGTCACCTGCTGAACTCAAGGAGTTAAAGGAGCAATTGAGGGAACTCATTAAGAAAGGATTCATTAGACCAAGTACTTCCCCGTGGGGAGCGCCTGTATTATTTGTAAAGAAGAAAGACGGATCCATGAGGTTATGCATCGACTATCGACAGTTGAATCACCTCACTATCAAGAACAAGTATCCACTGCCGAGAATCGATGAATTGTTTGATCAAATTTCAGGATCCATGTACTTTTCCAAAATTGATCTTAGGTCAGGATATCACCAACTAAGAATCAAGGACGAGGATATTCATAAAACCGCATTCAGAAGCAGGTATGGCCATTATGAATTTGTTGTTATGCCTTTCGGACTAACGAATGCCCATGCTGCCTTTATGCAGTTAATGAATAGTATATTCAGGCCTTATTTAGATCAATTCGTGGTGGACTTTATTGATGATATATTGATTTATTCCAAGACCAAGGAAGAGCATGAGGAACATTTGAGGATTGCATTATAAATATTGAGGACAAACCAATTATATGCAAAACTTAGCAAGTGTGAATTCTGGCTTGAAGAGGTGACTTTTCTCGGACATGTTATATCAAAGGATGGCTTGTCTGTAGACCCATCAAAGGTTGAAGCTGTAAGGAACTGGGAAAGACCGACCAATGCTAGCGAGATCCGAAGTTTCTTAGGTCTTGTCGGCTATTACAGGCGATTCATCAAGGATTTCTCTAAAATCGCCGTGCCACTTACGAGGTTAACTCGCAAGGAGATCCGTTATGAATGGGATGAGGAATGTGAAAGAAGCTTCCAAACTCTCAAGGATCATCTTACTACAACTCCTATCTTAGCATTGCCAATTGAAGGAGAAAAGTTCGAGGTATACACTGATGCTTCTGGCATTGGCCTCGGGTGTGTTCTAATGCAACAAGGGAAGGTTATAGCCTACTCTTCTCGTCAATTAAAGAAGCATCAAGAAAACTACCCCGTCCATGACCTAGAATTGGCTGCGGTAGTATTTGCACTGAAGATATGGAGACATTATCTATATGGAGTGCAGTTTACTGTATACTCCGACCACAAGAGTCTCAAATATCTCTTTTCACAGAAGGAACTAAATATGAGGCAAAGACGATGGCTGGAATATCTCAAGGACTTCGACTTCAAAATACAATATCATCCCGGAAAGGGTAATCATGTAGCAGATGCCCTTAGTCGAAAGCCGAGAGCATTGTTAGCCAATTGTATGATTCAAGAATGGAAGTTGCTGGAACAATTCTCTGAACTCAATATAAGCATGGACACGGACCCTAGATGTGTCACATTATCTCATGTAAGCATACAGTCAGATTTATTATCTGAAATACAAGCACTTCAGAATGATGATCCTACATTAGTAGAAATCAAGGGCAGATTAGAAGGACAATCGGATTTCCAATTAGCTTCTGATGGAAGATTAATGTTCAAGAATAGAACTTGTATACCGGACTGCCCAGAATTGAAGAAGAAGGTCTTAGATGAAGCTCACAGATCAAGATATACAATTCATCCTGGATCTACCAAAATGTACCAAGATGTAAAAAGAAATTTTTGGTGGCCCAACATGAAAAGAGAAATAGCGGACTACGTATCACGCTGTCTCACGTGCTAACAAGTCAAGGCGGAACACCAAAAGCCTGCTGGAAAACTACATCCTCTAGATATCCCTAAATGGAAGTGGGAGGATATTGGTATGGATTTCATCATGGGTTTATCTAAATCAAAAAGAGGACATGATGGAATATGGGTTATCATTGACCGATTGACTAAATCAGCGCATTTCTTGCCAATCAAGAGTCGATGGTCAGTTGATGTCTTAGCTGCACTATACATCAAGGAAATAGTCAGATTACATGGTATTCTGTTTCAATCGTGTCTGACAGAGATCCCCGTTTTACTTCTCATTTTTGGAAATGACTACAACATTCGTTGGGAACGAGACTTAACTTTAGCACAGCCTTTCATCCTCAAACGGATGGTCAGACCGAGAGAACCAATCAAGTAGTCGAGGATATGCTAAGAGCTTGCATTACTGATTTTGGCGGAAACTGGCATGATCACTTGCCTCTGGTCGAATTTGCATACAATAATAGCTACCAGGCAAGTATACAACTGGCACCTTTTGAAGCCTTATACGGAAGGAGTTGTCGATCACCCTTATGCTGGGACGAAGTTGGAGAGAAACAACTATTAGGTCCAGACATGGTAAGGGATACTACCGAGAAGATACAATTAATCAGAGAAAGACTGCAAGTTGCTCAGTCTAGACAAAAGGCTTATGCTGACACAAGAAGAAGAGATCTTGAATTCTAAGTTGGAGATCATGTATTTCTCAAGATATCGCCTGGACGTGGAATACGAAGATTTGGTGTTAAGGGCAAGCTTACACCAAGATTTATCGGACCTTTTGAGATACTAGAAAGAGTTGGCGAGGTTGCTTATCGCATTGCATTGCCACCTCAACTGTCCGAAGTACATGATGTGTTCCACGTATCTATTTTGAAGAAGTATGTGCATGATCCATCACATATTATTGAGCATGGAAATCTAGTAATCCGGAAAGATCTCACATACGAGCAGAAGCCCATAAGAATACTAGATCGAGAAGTACGAACCCTAAGGAATAAAGTTATTCCCATGCTAAAAGTACAATGGAATAAGAATTCAGAACATGAAGCTACATGGGAGACCGAGGAATCTATGAGGAAGCGATTTCCAGAGTTATTTTAGAAGGTATGAACTCTACACTCTCCATATGTAAATATATGCTATGAATTTGGGGACCAAATTCTTTTAAGTGGGGGAGGGTGTAGCAACCCGTATAAAATTAAAAGAAATAAATTTAGATAAAATGAAATAAACTAAAAGATTAAGTGAACAAATGAAAAAGGTTAAAACAAGAAGAACAAAGCCCTGATGAAATTAACGCCTTGGAGCAAGGCGCTACTTGACAAGAAACGCCCTCACCTAAGGCGTGTTTTTAGAAGGGACGCCCACATGTCAAGGTGTCAAATCTTAAACAACCAAAATTACATAAAAAGGCAAGTATTTGAAACGCCCTTTTCTTGGACGCGTTTCCACAAGAAACGACGCGCGTCAAGGCGTCAATTTAAAACTCGACGCCCTAGCGTAAGGCGTTATTCCATTCCAGTTTCGTTCGAACCGGGGACTTATCCAGGGTAAGTTGATAACTATGGGAAAGAGTTCGAATGTAGTAATAACTCTATCATGGAAGTATTACTTCCAATCAAACTCTAGCCCTAATAGGACCCCAAAAATCTTATAAATACTCTCCTGTTTAACCCTCGTACGCTATTTGGCCTTCGAATTCTTCAAAGGTATGTAACGAACAGTATGTCTTCTCTGCCTTCGATTCATGAAGAATCACTGATTCTTATTCTTCTTCTCTTCTTACAGGTTAAGAAGATTAACGTTGTGAAGAACAAAAGGGTAAGTTCTTCTTTCCTCTACCTTCAGTCAAGTATTATGAGGAAAAATACTGATGTTTCGTATATATATATTCCTCTGTAGGAAAAGCTCTCTACCTGAAGAAACGAAGTGTTCTTCATCTACGCTCTTTTCATCAAAGCCATCGTTCAAAAGCAGTTCCATATAGTTCAGGAGTCCCTGTTCTTCTTATCAATCTCTTCACGTTTCTCCATCCAGATTATTGCCCAAGGTAGGATTTTCTCAGGGATTGTAGCCCAAACTAGCATATTAATATTTATAATATCATCCGTTAATACCTGCATATAGATTTCATGCGTTTCGGTTAGTTTCTAAAGAGTTTAGAAATAGACGCTCTTATCAAGGACGCTACATTAAAAGACACGACCACGACTAGGTCGTCAATTTAATATTTGACGCCCTGCACACGGACGTCAATTTCTCTTAATTAATAAACACCATGTTTAAAAATTATATATCAATGCAAACATGATTCTAAATTAATGCATGGCCAATCTCTTGTAATCCTGCTATTTCTTATGGTACTGACCATATATCATGTTTTCCTGAAATTTCATTGTCTCGAAACTTGTGAACTTGTGAATTAACGACCTTGTCCAGGTCGTCTTTTCTTGAACTGACGCCCCATACCAGGGCGCCTTCTGTAAACTAACGCCCCTGTCCAGGGCGCGTTTCATTAAAATTTCCAGATTTATAATATTCTGCAAAACTAGAAATATTGAAAGGACGACTGCTGTACACGTCGTCAAATCTAATATAAACGCCCCTGATTAAGGCGTTAATTACATGAAAAATGACTTTACCAAAGTCGCTAGTTTCTGCATTACTGATTTTTCCTGGTTACTGTTATCCAAGGGATTCATTACGTATATTTATATATAGGCACTATTACTCCACTCCATGAGTATAGTCCCATATTTTCTACGATGATTTATCGCATTACCCCTCAATTCTCATTGACATACAAGCTCTCCATTGGACATTCCGTTCCTTTGGACTAGCGAGTTAGTCATAGAGACCTCCGTAAGACTCCTCGAGCCTTGGATTCCCTCAAGGCCGACTGAGCTGATTGTACCTTAAAAACCCATTACACTAATGATTTCCATGTCACTCTAAAGAAACATGGGATACCGGCCCTTATGTTATACCAAGTGTATATCATAAGAATTTCCTAATGGGATGAGATTATCATGCCATTAAATGATGTTCTTGTAAAACCTCGATTCTATGATAAGAATGAGGGTATCTTATCTTTGATATACTGTTCATGTGGACCTTAATTCTATATAAAGAATGTCCATACTTGTCATGGTACCCGAGTTAAGGGAACCTAATTCTACCTAGTTTCATCGTTCATCGTGATTGTACCGTTGTTATCGCCTATCTATGTCCAATGTCGTATTTTTGGACTCCATTCTATCAAAGTTATCCTACGTGTCTACAAGTTTGATCATTGAAATTCCTCATTGGCTATATATATATATATATATACAAGAGTGGATGTCAAAATACATGATAAATGCCTGCGCATATAGGGCCCGATCTGGTCCTGGGAGGAGCACCCGAAAGTACTTGTGCCCATGGGAGTTGAATGATAAGGTATCTGGCATTATACCGAGTGCATGACTAGCTTGATTGGACATTCCACACAAATCTTGTACTTGACTCGTACTTGACTTGACATGACTTGCGTGACCCGAAAAAAAAAGGGTAATTACGTACTTGCTTGATACATGATAGCCAAAGTTCTTGACATGACTTGCTAAAAAAAAAAAGTACTTGCTTGAATATCTGTTATCTTTTCTTGAAAGCTCATGACTAGTTCATCTTGCTGTCTTATTGATAAATTCTCTTTCTATCTTGTCGTTTTATGCGAGCATGCATAGCTATAGTGCATTCATGAAAGATGTAACTACTTAAACCCCTTGCTAGTTCCTGAGATATAATTTCCTACTGAGCGTTCGCTCACTCCGTGTTTCCCTTACTTTTCAGGTAAGTCCGACGAAGAAGGTCAAACTGATGGGGAAAGTCAAGAGTGAAAGAGCTAGAGCTTTTCCAAGTGTCATCTAGTCTTTTTCCTATTTTCTTGAGTCAACTATGTACTTTTCCTTTTTAATTGAATAGAGTATTGGATTTGTAATAGTCTATCCATTATGAAATAAAGGATTGGGTTATCTTTCTATTTTGTGCATCTCTGTTTTGGTGTCGAATACACTACTACTCTGATTGACATGATTGATATAAACTCGTCGCACATATCCGAGTATCTTCCGCGCTCGGGGCGTGACATGCACCGACCTTGTAACCTTGAAATTAAGTGTGCACAGACATGTAGTTTATATGTGCACTGACCTTTGCTATGTTGAAGGCAAATGTGCACCAACCTTGTTTGCCAAAAGCCAAAAGGTACACTGACCTTGTTTGCATTATAAGAGAATGTCACGCCCCAAATCGATAGCAGCGGGAAGCGATGCTCGGAACGTGGCAGCAAAACAGTCGTGATAATTAGAGCAGAAAATAAATAAACATAATGAATAATATTCAAACACATGGAGGCCATTAATTCGAGAAAAATTTGATTTTTTTTTATATTTGAAAGTTTAAATACAATGTGGACCCAATAAAGGAAATAAAGAAGAGAAAATAGCAAGACCACAATACTATCTAGACTCAAGAAAATAAAAAGACTCGGTCTCAAGGCTCCAGGTTCACTCGATCACGCTGACCCGATCCCAATTGCAAACGTTCCACCTACCGCGTTACCTGAAAAGGGTGAAAATAAGGGGGGTGAGCGAAAAGCTCAATAGAAATTATACTCTATCATCAGGCGAAGTTTAAGTAATTAGCCATTTTCATGAATGTATAAATAAAGCGAGAATTCAATAAAACAAGCGGTTAACAAACAAGGTCAGAAGATAATTGATAGATAAATGGAAAGCAACATTGCAAATCGAGATAGCAAAACAGATAACCAGAATTTCACGTGAGTGGCCACATGCCAAGTCAAGTCGAGTCAATACATCATGCACGATAATAAGTGAATGGCCATTTATCAAGTCAAGTCGAGTCAGGCAAGCAAGCACTTCCTGCTTTCAAGCAAGTATAGCAAGTATCACAAGAGTGTGGAATGTCGTAGACCCAACACGCTAGATAGTACCGGTGCCAAATGTCACACCTAGTCATTCACCTCCCCTGGGATCAAGTACTTTTCGGGTGCGCCTCCCAGGACCAGACTGGGCCCTTTAATGTGTTTACCTTGGCATTGATTTGTTTGGATCATAGATCCCACGAAATCTAGACATCCACAATGTTTAATGGCCAAGAGTTCCAAGGTTTAAGCTATGTAACTTACCAACTAAGATCAAATGATATTTCAATAGAATTGGAATGGATATCAAGTGGAAGAATAAGGATCAAGAAGGATTTCGCAGTTCAAGGCCAACCTTGATATGACTGCTACAACAACAAAACATGGAAAATCATATTAAATCTTGATTTTAGCGATCAATAACTTGGCTGTTAAGACGATGTTGACGGTCTAACCTCAGACCGCGTACGGTTAAGTATAACAGGCTCTTAAAGCGAACCCAAAAAGGTCCTCAATTTAGCCTAAAACAAAATGGGTCCAAACAAGAGTTCAGCCCACGAAGCTAAAGTAAAATAGAACGGATTGGGCTAGGTTAGAATTGGTTGGGCTCAACAGAATTAGAATAAACCCAAGTCCATTACTTAACCTAGGCCAAGAGAGGGATAGCAGTCTAAACCTGGGCCGCCAAGGTCGCTTAGCAGTCGCAAGTTGGCCGCTACGGTCGCAGAGCAGTCCAGATTTGGACTGGCCCAAACACGAATCAAAACACGTCCAGGGGTTCAGGTCTTGGGGTACAACCCGCCCGACGTCCTGGTGGGAATCCCAGGCTCACGGAGACTTACAGAGGTCTCATAATAGTGGTCCTAATCTGAGGAAAGGAATATCTGACGGAGAGTCTCAACAATTACAAGATTGAGGCTATATGAAACATGAAAAATGAGACGGTGCGGTCAGTCAATCCCACCGGAGTGGCATGACTATCAAACAACGATATCAGCAACATACTATGAGGAATGTATAACAGCAGGGTGTGAGATTACAAGATTAATAACCAACCTTTTATCAAGTTCCTTATGATCATTAACTTATGGTTATCAAAGCAACTTTCATGTAAATAAATGGAAATTTATGTTTCAAACCATGATACTAGATTAATATTGTGTTCTGCATAGTTACAGGTCCAAATATCATGTTAAACAGGGTAAGTTCTCTAGTTAAAAATGCATAAAACAGAGTTTAGAACTTCCTGCTAGAAGCCATGAAACGGTCTATACAAGGGCCGCCTGAATGATAAAACGGTCTATCGTAGGGCCGTTTCTTGATTAGAAAGTAAATATGCATAAATTTTATTAAATTTGAAAATGCAAGGCTTGAAGCGGTCTATCGTGCGACCGCTATGTTAATAGCGGTCTCTGAAAGGACCGTTTCATTCAACCCGAACCCAAAACATAAAAATGCCAGACACCAGTCCAATGAAAGCAAGATTTAAACATGAATATAGCATGAAAATTATGCTATTTGCTGTCAAAACGTAGGTAACTCAAAAACGCACATCGTGGTATAGTCAATTTAAAGATTCCACTATGATTACTTCATGTAAATCAAACAGAAAGAATGGGTGTAAAAACCCTAATTACATGAGCTACATAAAATCATGAATACGTCCATTATAGACAGTTAAAATTGGGCAAATTACTATCAATCGAAAGAGAACTTAAAAATGAACAAGAAGGCGTGATCAATCTCAAGATTTGACATTGATTAGCCTACATAAATCAGACGGAAAAGGAATGTAGAAAAACCCTAATCACATGCTCTTAATGAAACGATGAATTCGCGCGATATAGATCATAAAAATTGGGCAAAACATGATCAAATAAAAGAGGACTTTAAGGTGCATGTCATGGTATGGTTTAATTAAGGTTGGGCCTGAGAGAAACCTACCGATTTGGAAGAAGAAAGGGAAGACGCACTAAAACCCTAATCGCGAACACGTCACCGTTCTCGCCCCAATTCGCCCTCGATCGACCACGATTGCTTGCGCCACCTGTTGGAAAAATAAAAGGAGGTCTAGGGCTGCGAAAGCCCTCTACTCATAGAGGTTGAGGAGGCTTTGATGGGGACATCAGCGACAACCAGCTCACTTTGTGTTTGCATTTATGTCCTTTTGTATTTGTATGTACGCCCTTGTGATATATGCGTACACAATAGTAGGTCTTAGTGGGTTTATTTGCAAAAGGCCATTGGGTTTCTTTGCAAATATGCTTGTAGGCCCTGCAGGGGCCCCCTCCCTCCTCCTTATTGGTCCACATGGACTCTTGGGTCCAAGGTGGCTGGTCCATGGTCCAAATTTGGACTTGGACCATGAATTAAATAAAGAAGACAATTCCAAATTGTCCTCTTTAAGGGGGGGGGCGGACCTATTAGTTTATTTGGGTTTAATGTGGTGTTCACACCACATCTCAACCCTCCATTCTTCAACCCTTGATCCAAGGGCTCATATTAGATTAGAACCCTTTCATATAAATACTTGTATTTTCTTATGGAAAGAATTAATGAAAGAAGAAATTAGCATTTTGCCTCCTTGAAGCTTGTGCCCCTCTCCCCTCTCTCCCTGGTGTTCTTCCACCTCCAGCCCATTTATAGAGTGAGATCCCTCCCCTCTTGATCCCCTCCAACTTCTGAAGCAGCTCCGGTGATCGCCGCCGCCGCCGTCTCGCCGCCGACGCGTCTTCACCAACGAATTCGATTTTCTGTCCACTCTGGACAGACCTCTCTTCTCCGAATTGTCTCTCTCTCTTCCCTCATCTTCTGAAGCTCCAATTTTCAGGGTTGGTTCCCCTCTTGAACCCTCACCTCCAAAAAAAATTTCAGGCAAAAATTCGTCCTTTAGATATTTTTAGATTTTCGTCCAAGTTCAAATTTCAGTTCTGTCCAGGTTCTGTCTACTGTTCAACAGTTCTGAGTCTACCTTGTTCGACCCATGTTTTGAATTCTTTTGGGGCTCTAAAAATTACTGAGACTTATGTCCACATATGTCTACCACCATGAATTTTCTTAATTTTTGATAAGGTCTCTAGGTATTTTTCAAAATTCGTACCAGTTCCTGTGAGCAATTTTTCCACAGTGTCCTAGATCCGACCCAGGTCCACTCAAAAAATCCCATAAAATCCATTTCCTATCCAAATCAAAAACCAAAAATAGTCCCGGTTTTCTATCTCAGAGATCTTCAACTTTTCGGAAGAACTCATCTCCATATTCCAAGGTCCTCCCACCGGTCAACGGTGATTTTCAGAGAAGTCAGAACCTGCCCCTGCAGTTCTGGCCTGTTTACAGCAAGGGTGTAAATTCCATAAGTCAGATATACGTATCTGATTATTTTTTCTGAAAGCCCCTACGTCGAAGTATTTGGAGTCCTCTTTCCAACGGCGCCGAGCTCGTTGTATTCCGACGACGGAGTTGATCACAGCAGCCGATCTCGCCGGACAGCGCGCGAGAAGACAGCAAGTGCAGACTTGTGGCCGGTTTCCCGCGAGCGTCGTCCGAGGGCCGCCCGGCGTCCGGCGGTCGTTCCAGCAACTCGCCATCCTAGGGGAGCGCTTCCCAAGTGTACCCACACCAGAGGAGGCATCAGGTCCCACACGACCCCTCCGGTCCACACGTGGGCCCCACTAGCACGAGTACGCGCGAAGCCGAAGCCGTGCCCGGAAACCGCCCGTCAACCCGGAATTGGTCCTCCCGGGTCCCCTTGTGTCGCCCGTTACCTCCCTGCGTGGAGTGGGCTTACTTGTATTGCTGTAATCTTAATGTATTAAGTTCCCGGGAGTACGAGTTTCGGCCGGGTGCCATCTTCGCCACGCCGAGCGCGTGGAGGTATCGTATTCGCTCCTTGCTTGGCATTCCGCTTATTTCTATATATGCTTGTTTATGCCGCTGCTAGAGAGCATGTGTAGGGTTACCTAGCTCGCTTTTAATTTATCATATCACTGCTGCGAGTGAGAGAGTGACCGTCCCGTGACCCGATCCGGGCACAATTGAGAGCCGACCACCCTAGCTCACTGCCGGTTGTTCAACCGCGCACATCCGACGCTTCCCTCGCTAAGGGACGACCGCTAGCTTATCGTGTCCGTGGTCCCGTCCCGCATCAATATGGTATCAGAGCAGGTTGAGTCTAGGGTGTCAAAAAAAAAAAAAAGAGTGTCATTTACATCGAGTCATTAGTCGGTTTAAGTCGAGTCTAGGATCATCATTGTTTTAAAACACAAAAAAAGAGTGTCTTTTCGCATTGCATCCCTTTACTCGGTATATAAAAGGTGTTGTCCGACCGTTAGGTTACGCCTATCGGGAAGGCCGCACACTTGTGCGAGTGACCTTCGGGTCGATTATCTCCGCCGCGTACCGAGTTTTGGTTAAGTCTAGGCGCACCATTTTGCATTAGTGTGTTTTGCTTTAGTCGGTGTCTTCTAGTCGGTGTGTTTGCATGCCCACTCGTCGGGGTACTCAGTACTCACCCCCACCCCCACCTATGGCCAACCCACGGGATACCTCGGGAGACTTCCACTCCCTACAAGAGGCGATGATGGCCATTATGACTAGGTTGGACCAATCCGATGCTAACTTTCGGACCTTCTCCGAGAATATGGATGGTCGCCTTAGGGCCATGGAGGGACGCATGGAGAACTCCGATAGGTCGGTCCAAGACCTCGTTGGGCGGTTAGATAGGATGTCACACGGGGACCCTCTTGGGACAGCCCAAGGTCCACCCGCACCTCCTCCCGCGGTGGCCCAAGTCCAACCCGCTCCCATGGCCCAAGTCCAGGCCGCTCCCGCGGCCCAAAACCAGCCACCACTGGTTCCTCCACCCGCCCCTCCTCGGGTTCCCCAACTACCACACCGTGACCTTGGTCTTGAGGACTATGGGTCCGACAATGCCTACGAGGGGTATGGTCAACGCCGTCGTGGTTTTCAGCCACAACGAGATGAGGATGATGATCGGGTCCTTAAGACCGTGCGAGCGGATCCTCCCGCTTTTTACGGGTCTTTGGATCCGAAAGTCTACCTAGATTGGGAGTTTGGCATGGACCGTTATTTTGAATGGTATGATATGTCGGAGCGTCGAAGGGTCCGATTTGCCACCATGAAACTCATGGGGCCGGCACAAACCTATTGGAAGAATGTGGAGAGCCTGCTACTTCAGCGGCTAGAACCCCCGATTGACACATGGGCCGAGATGAAGAATAAACTTCGGCAAAAGTACCTTCCTCCCACATACCGCCAGCGACTCATCGATAGATGGCAAAGTCTTAGTCAGGGAGACCGGTCCGTCTCCGAATACATCACGGAGTTTGATGAGTACTTTCTACGATGTGGTGTCACGGAGGAGAGTACCATGCTCGTGTCCCGCTTTCGACGTGGTTTGCGGCCACACTACCAGTATGAGCTTTTCCGCCGCAATGCCAAGACGTTGGAAGAGGCATATCAGGTTGCTCTCGAGATGGAGCAATTTGAGGGAGAGTTCGAGTCTAGCCATCGGTTGGGCCCCACCCCTCTCCGTAGTACCGAGCCCCGTCACTCTATAGGCCCACATCAGCGGCCTCCCATGGCTCGACCTCAGGAGCCCACCCGTCAGGAGCACTTCGCTCCACGGCCTCGCCCTCCTCCACCCCGGGATCTATTTCCATCCCAACCACCGGCACCCTTTGCCCGTCCCCCAGCTCCTATAGCCCGTCCTCTGGCACCGGCACCCCCGCCACTCTTGTCCAAGGCACCTACACCTCCCCCATTGTTGCCTACACCCCTACCCGGCGGGATGATAAGGGTAAGGCCCCTCTTATCGGGGAGAGTAGTCGATCGCGAATACAATGTTTCCACTGTCACGGGTACGGCCACATTGCTAGTGAGTGTCCCGCTCGCACCACCCTAGCCTTAGATGTTGGAGGATCCGCACCTCCCGAGCTTGAGCATGTCGATTACGAGGCCGACGAGGCACTGGCCGATGAATACTATGCCATGGGGGAAGAGCTGGGCGACCCTTCTGCCGCCCAGGATGTCGCCACCTAGTGGGTTTGATGCTACCACCTTAGTCTAGAGTCGTGCATGAGTCAGTGTGCTTTCTTTGTGTGGTTTGTTTGTGTGGTGATTTTGAGTCGATTGTTTGCATGGTTTGCATTCGTGTGTCAGTGCATGGTGAGTCTGCATGTGTCTTGTGCAAGCTCGTGTTGTTCCCGAATGAGTGTGAAGCGAGTCGATTCACTTGACGAGTATGGGATCGGTTTACTTCTATACCCGGATCAGTCACCTATAGGGACTCAGCAGTGATTCCTAGTGAGTCTTTGAGCTGTTTCCTTCCGTTGAGAGTGCCCCTTCGGAGTGACCACCTTTGGCCATAGCAGTGCGCATATCGAGTATATGTGGAATGAGCAGGTGCCGATCACTTGGAGTGGAGCATACCCGCGCTACTTGGCACGGTGACGGATCCGCCGGAGACCTGAGCAGCCGCACCCTTTACTCGACGGGGTCGAGTTCCTCCCACCCAGGGAGAATTGATGGGGACATCAGCGACAACCAGCTCACTTTGTGTTTGCATTTATGTCCTTTTGTATTTGTATGTACGCCCTTGTGATATATGCGTACACAATAGTAGGTCTTAGTGGGTTTATTTGCAAAAGGCCATTGGGTTTCTTTGCAAATATGCTTGTAGGCCCTGCAGGGGCCCCCTCCCTCCTCCTTATTGGTCCACATGGACTCTTGGGTCCAAGGTGGCTGGTCCATGGTCCAAATTTGGACTTGGACCATGAATTAAATAAAGAAGACAATTCCAAATTGTCCTCTTTAAGGGGGGGGCGGACCTATTAGTTTATTTGGGTTTAATGTGGTGTTCACACCACATCTCAACCCTCCATTCTTCAACCCTTGATCCAAGGGCTCATATTAGATTAGAACCCTTTCATATAAATACTTGTATTTTCTTATGGAAAGAATTAATGAAAGAAGAAATTAGCATTTTGCCTCCTTGAAGCTTGTTCCCCTCTCCCCTCTCTCCCTGGTGTTCTTCCACCTCCAGCCCATTTATAGAGTGAGATCCCTCCCCTCTTGATCCCCTCCAACTTCTGAAGCAGCTCCGGTGATCGCCGCCGCCGCCGTCTCGCCGCCGACGCGTCTTCACCAACGAATTCGATTTTCTGTCCACTCTGGACAGACCTCTCTTCTCCGAATTGTCTCTCTCTCTTCCCTCATCTTCTGAAGCTCCAATTTTCAGGGACCTCCACAAAAAATTTCAGGCAAAAATTCGTCCTTTAGATATTTTTAGATTTTCGTCCAAGTTCAAATTTCAGTTCTGTCCAGGTTCTGTCTACTGTTCAACAGTTCTGAGTCTACCTTGTTCGACCCATGTTTTGAATTTTTTTGGGGCTCTAAAACTTACTGAGACTTCTGTCCACATATGTCTACCACCATGAATTTTCTTAATTTTTGATAAGGTCTCTAGGTATTTTTCAAAATTCGTACCAGTTCCTGTGAGCAATTTTTCCACAGTGTCCCAGATCCGACCCAGGTCCACTCAAAAAATCCCATAAAACCCATTTCCTATCCAAATCAAAAACCAAAAATAGTCCCGGTTTTCTATCTCAGAGATCTTCAACTTTTCAGAAGAACTCATCTCCATATTCCAAGGTCCTCCCACCGGTCAACGGTGATTTTCAGAGAAGTCAGAACCTGCCCCTGCAGTTCTGGCCTGTTTACAGCAAGGGTGTAAATTCCATAAGTCAGATATACGTATCTGATTATTTTTTCTGAAGGCCCCTACGTCTAAGTATTTGGAGTCCTCTTTCCAACGGCGCCGAGCTCGTTGTATTCCGACGACGGGGTTGATCACAGCAGCCGATCTCGCCGGACAGCGCGCGAGAAGACAGCAAGTGCAGACTTGTGGCCGGTTTCCCGCGAGCGTCGTCCGAGGGCCGCCCGGCGTCCGGCGGTCGTTCCAGCAACTCGCCATCCTAGGGGAGCGCTTCCCAAGTGTACCCACACCAGAGGAGGCATCAGGTCCCACACGACCCCTCCGGTCCACACGTGGGCCCCACTAGCACGAGTACGCGCGAAGCCGAAGCCGTGCCCGGAAACCGCCCGTCAACCCGGAATTGGTCCTCCCGGGTCCCCTTGTGTCGCCCGTTACCTCCCTGCGTGGAGTGGGCTTACTTGTATTGCTGTAATCTTAATGTATTAAGTTCCCGGGAGTACGAGTTTCGGCCGGGTGCCATCTTCGCCACGCCGAGCGTGTGGAGGTATCGTATTCGCTCCTTGCTTGGCATTCCGCTTATTTCTATATATGCTTGTTTATGCCGCTGCTAGAGAGCATGTGTAGGGTTACCTAGCTCGCTTTTAATTTATCATATCACTGCTGCGAGTGAGAGAGTGACCGTCCCGTGACCCGATCCGGGCACAATTGAGAGCCGACCACCCTAGCTCACTGCCGGTTGTTCAACCGCGCACATCCGACGCTTCCCTCGCTAAGGGACGACCGCTAGCTTATCGTGTCCGTGGTCCCGTCCCGCATCAGGCTTCTAGAGATCGAATTGGCTAAGAGAGTCCAAAGGAAAAGAATCGGTGAAAAACTCGATTTTCCCATCTATTCCACGTCGCCGCCGTTGAGAGAGGCATCTAGAAGCTAGGGTTTCAGGGGCAAATGAGCCTGGTCTGGGCTCGAATGGTTGAGAAATGGGCTCGAATTTGGTCGATTAAGGTTGGGCTATTAAGAACAACGATTTTGGACTAAAACCTCTTTAATTCGACCTCATTAAATTTTTATTAGGGGTCGGCCCAGTTAACAATATTGTTAAACATTTTGTTCTCTATAAAAATATATTTTTTTCATATTTTTATAAATTGGTCAAAACTTTAGCGAACGGTAAAAAATCAATTAATTGCGTTATATATATATATTAGATTGTCGTGAAAAATTCAATTGCATCTCAAAATATGAAATTTCTTTTATGATCATGATAGAAAAATAATTATCCCCTTTTCGTTTATATAGTTTGGTCAAAAATCAATTAATTATTTTAAAAATATTATTGAAATCATTAATTGAGAATATGTCTATTTTACCCCTTTACTAACTCAACCTCACTCTCACACAATAATTAATCACACATTTTTTTAACCATTTGTAAATTTTATTTCAATACATACTTCAAAATTTTAAAATTTTATATTTTATTATTTAACCGGGGTGTTACATCCGCTCCCA
Source organism: Amorphophallus konjac (assembly GCA_022559845.1). Taxonomy (NCBI): domain Eukaryota; kingdom Viridiplantae; phylum Streptophyta; class Magnoliopsida; order Alismatales; family Araceae; genus Amorphophallus; species Amorphophallus konjac. Next base: position 489,447,777 of record CM040121.1, read on the forward strand.
CTTCAAGGAATTTGGTCCCCAAATTCGTTAATCACCATTATCTATTCGCAAAATAACATGGTAATCATACAACTAATGAATATAAAAGAATTTTAACTATAGTTAAAGATAAGGGAGAACGATACCTTATATAAAATTCTTTATTTGATAGAAATCAGTTCCAAGTCTCCTTATATTTTTGCTTCTGGAAGTAGCTTAGGGCAATTGGCCATTACATGATCTTTATTTCCGCAACAAAGACACGCTCCGCTCCTTCGCCAGCACTCCTTGATTATATGACCAACTTTGTGACAGTGAAAACATTTCATTTGCGAAAGGTTATGAATTTTCTTCTTATTACTTCGAACCTTTTTACGATGGACTCGCCACCTTCTAGCAAAACCGAACCTTAGCTTACTCGTAGACCCTCTTGCCTTCATTTCAAAAAGGAGCGTAGATACCTGCAAAATAAATAATAAAAAAATTATTACCCTTACACGCCGTGCTACGCAATCTTATACATATTTTATTACTTAACTCGAGGCACTACCCAATCTCACCAGGTGATATGAATGGATGACATAGATTTCACGACCTATTACTTATGGTAACCTATACTTATGGACAAGAACCTAGAACTCAAACAACCGAGGCTCTGATACCACTTCTGTCACGTCCTGAACCGATAGCAGCGGGAAGCGATGCTCGGAACGTGGCAGTGAAACAGTCGTGATAATTAGAGTAGAAAATAAATAAACACAATGAATAATATTCAAACACATGGAGGCCATTAATTCGAGAATAATATGATTTTTTTTATATTTGAAAGTTTAAATACAATGTGGACTCAATAAAGGAAATAAAGAAGAGAAAATAGCAAGACCACAATACTATCTAGACTCAAGAAAATAAAAAGACTCGGTCTCAAGGCTCCAGGTTCACTCGATCATGCTGACCCGATCCCAATTACAAACGTTCCACCTACCGTGTTACCTGAAAAGGGTGAAAATAAGGGGGGTGAGCGAAAAGCTCAGTAGGAATTATACTCTATCCTCAGGTGAAGTTTAAGTAATTAGCCATTTTCATGAATGTATAATAAAGTGAGAATTCAATAAAACAAGTGGTTAACCAACAAGGTCAGAAGATAATTGATAGATAAATGGAAAGGAACATTGCAAATCGAGATAGCAAAATAGATAACCAGAATTTCACGTGAGTGGCCACATGCCAAGTCAAGTCGAGTCAATGCATCATGTACGATAATAAGTGAATGGCCATTTATAAAGTCAAGTCAAGTCGAGTCATGCAAGCAAGCACTTCCTGCTTTCAAGCAAGTATAGCAAGTATCACAAGAGTGTGGAATGTCGTAGACCCAACATGCTAGATAGTACCGATGCCAAATGCTACACCTAGTCATTCACCTCCCCAGGGATCAAGTACTTTTTGGGTACGCCTCCCAGGACCAGACTGGGCCCTTTAATGTGTTTGCCCTGGCATTGATTTGTTTGGATCATAGATCCCACGAAATCTAGACATCCATAATGTTTAATGGCCAAGAGTTCCAAGGTTTAAGCTATGTAACTTTCCAACTAAGATCAAATGATATTTCAATAGAATTGGAATGGATATCAAGTGGAAGAACAAGGATCAAGCAAGATTTCACAGTTCAAGGCCAACCTTGATATGACTGCTACAACAACAAAACACAGAAAATCATATTAAATCTCGATTTTAGTGATCAATAACTAGGCCGCTAAGACGATATTGACGGTCTAACCTCAGACCGCGTACGGTTAAGTATAACATGCTCTTAAAGCGAACCCAAAAAGGTCCTCAATTTAGCCCAAAACAAAATGGGTCCAAACAAGAGTTCAGTCCATGAAGCTAAAGTCAAATAGAACGGATTGGGCTAGGTTAGAATTTACTGGGCTCAAAAGAATCAGACTAAACCCAAGCCCATTACTTAACCTAGGCCAAGAGAGGGATAGCAGTCTAAACCTGGGCCGCCAAGGTCGCTTAGCGGTCGCAAGTTGGGCCGCTACGGTCGCAGAGCAGTCCAAATTTAGACTGGCCCAAACACGAATCAAAACACGTCCAGGGGTTCAGGTCTTGGGGTACAACCCGCCCGGCATCCTGGTGGGAATCCCAGGCTCACGGAGACTTACGGAGATCTCATAATAGTGGTCCTAGTCCGACGAAAGGAATATCCGACGAAGAGTCCCAACTATTACAAGATTGAGGCTATATGAAACACGAAAAACGAGATGGTGCGGTCAGTCAATCCCACCAGAGTGGCATGACTGTCAAACAACGATATCAGCAACATAATATGAGGAATGTATAACAGCAGGGTGTGAGATTACAAGATTAATAACCAAGCTTTTATCAAGTTCCTTATGATCATTAACTTATGGTTGTCAAAGTAACTTTCATGTAAATAAATGAAACTTTATGTTTCTAACCATGATACTAGATTAATATTGCATTCTGCATAGTTACAAGTCCAAATATCATGTTAAACAGGGTAAGTTCTCTAGTTAAAAATGCATAAAATAGAGTTTAGAACTTCCTACCAGAAGCCATGAAACGGCCTATACAAGGGCCGCCTGAATGATAAAATGGTCTATCATAGGGCCATTTCTTGATTAGAAAGTAAATATGCATAAATTTTATTAAATTTGAAAACGGAAGGCTTGAAGCGGTCTATCGTGCGACCGCTATATTAATAGCGGTCTCTGAAAGGACCGTTTCATTCAACCCGAACCCAGAACATAAAAACGCCAGACACCAGTCCAATGAAAGCAAGATTTAAACATGAATATAGCATGAAAATTAGGCTATTTGCTGTCAAAACGTAGGTAACTCAAAAATGCACATTGTGGTATAGTCAATTTAAAGATTCCACTATGATTACTTCATGTAAATCAAACAGAAAGAATGAGGGTAAAAACCCTAATTACATGAGCTACATAAAATCATGAATACGCCCATTATAGACAGCCAAAATTAGGCAAATTACTATCAATCGAAAGAGAACTTAAAAATGAACAAGAAGGCGTGATCAATCTCAAGATTTGACATCGATTAGCCTACATAAATCAGATGGAAAAGGAATGTAGAAAAACCCTAACCGCATGCTCTTAATGAAACGATGAATTCGTGCGATATAGATCATAAAAATTGGGCAAAACATGATCAAATAAAAGAGGAATTCGAGGTGCATGTCATGGTATGGTTTAATTAAGGTTGGGCTTGAGAGAAACCTACCGATTTGGAAGAAGAAAGGGAAGACGCGCTAAAACCCTAATCGCGAACATATCACCGTTCTCGCCCCAATTCGCCCTCGATCGACCACGATTGCTTGCGCCACCTGTTGGAAAAATAAAAGGAGGTCTAGGGCTACGAAAGCCCTCTACTTATAGAGGTTGAGGAGGCTTCTAGAGATCGAATTGGCAAAGAGAGTCCAAAGGAAAAGAATCGGTGAAAAACTCGGTTTCCCCATCTAATCCACGTTACCACCGTTGAGAGAGGCATCTAGAAGCTAGGGTTTCAGGGGCAAAACGATCTACTAGGGTTTATCTATCAAGTGGGCCTAGTCTGGGCTCGAATGGTTGAGAAATGGGCTCGAATTTGGTCGATTAAGGTTGGGCTATTAAGAACAACAATTTTGGACTAAAACCTTTTTAATTCGACCTCATTAAATTTTTATTTGGGGTCAACCCAGTTAACAATATTGTTAAACGTTTTGTTCTCTATAGGAATATAATTTTTCCATATTTTTATAAATTGGTCAAAACTTTAGCGAACGGTGAAAAATCAATTAATTGCATTATATATATATGTTAGATTATCATGAAAAATTCAATTGCGTCTCAAAATATGAAATTTCTTTTATGGTCATGATAGAAAAATAATTATCCCCTTTCCGTTTATATAGTTTGGTAAAAAATCAATTAATTATTTTAAAAATATTATTGAAATTATTAATTGAGAAAATGTCTATTTTACCCCTTTACTAACTCGACCTCACTCTTACATGATAATTAATCGCACATTTTTTTAACCATTTGTCACCTTTATTTCAATACATACTTCAAAATTTTAATATTTAATATTTTATTATTTAACCGGGGTGTTACAGAGAATGTGCACCGACCTTGTTTGACAGTGTGAGAGAATGTGCATCGACTCTGACTGATGTGCACCGACCTTGGTGCATTGAAGGTAGGACTTGCACCGACCTTGCTGTGTTGAGGGCAGAGTATGCACCGACCTTGTCTTGCGCTAGTCTTGCCTGTGCCCCAACCTTGTCTTGCGCTGGTCTTGAATGTGCACCTACCTTGTTGTATTCAAGGCCAAACGTGCACCGACCTTCTTCTGTTCTTGAGAAGGATTGCACTGACCTTGCGCCTTGAAATCAAAACCTGCACCGACCTTGGTTTGTGCTAGTCTTGGATGTGCACTGACCAGCAACGACCCTAGTTGTGTCCAAGGCACAACTAACACCGACCTCAGTATGCATGAACCATGAACTAACATAGACCTTAGTAAGCATAAGCCACAACTAACATCGACCTTAGCATAGCTAACGTTGACCCTGATATGCATGACTAACGCCGACCCTAGCACAGCTAACGTCGACCCTATTATGCATACTAACATGTACCGACCTCACAAGCACAGCATCCCGTGCTCGCATCGACCGTATACACTAGACGTTGTGCACTAGCACCGACCTTAGACATGTATAATATGTAGCTAGCTCAGACTCTATATGCAGCTAGCACCGACCTTAGTATGCATGAGATGCAACTAGTGTCAACCCTAATGTGCAAAGACATAACTAACGTCGACGTTAGCTATGCATGAGATGCAGCTAACACCGACCTTATATGAGTTACAATGCACACTAGCACCGACCTTAGTATATGCAAAATAGGGTGCTGGATAGAATGACATGCAGACAGACATGGCATGCAGATGCATTAACCTAGGTCTATGTGCACTGACTTGATTGTATGTTGACCGGTGAAACTAATGCATTGACCTGAGCAGCTGCACTGACCTGATCAACATTAAGCATTTCAGCTTGATTGCAGCCAACTGCCTAGATTTTTGTGCACCAGGTGTTATCAGTTGCCTTGAATTATGTGCCTTGATTTCTCTTATCAGTGAAGGCACAGAGATGTATCTTCTTGCCTATGTTGTCATGACCTAAAATGTATGAATATGTGTTTATCAAATGCAGGTCAGACTTACTAATGAGTCATAGTGAGACAACATCAAAATAATAGAATTAAGCATGTTACACACATGTCCAACATTCTCCCCCTTTTTGATGATGGCAGCTATGAGTCATTATTAGTCAAAGTGCATGGACATATAATATAAGCATGAATTGAAGCACAATGACTTTCTCCCTAGTTAATGACACATATAATTCTCTCCCCCTTTGACATCATCAAAATAACACAATAGAGAGAATATATGGCATAGTTAGGAAGGTAAGGAGTAAAGTAGGAGATTATTAGCACAGGAGTGAAAGTAAATGTATACATGTAGGGAGCAATTAAAAGAGCAGCAGCCTGAGATACCTTATCAGTGTACCCAACTTGATGTGGAAATACATGCCAATGGTTGTACACTGATTAAAGTTGATACCACTTGTTGGTTCCCTGAAGATTCTCTTGTTGGGTTCCTTGTGAATGCAAGTCAAGCAAGAATTATGCAGAGAGGAGACCAAACAGATAGGGAGTTGATATCACTTGTTAGTGAGTGATGCTGAGTGTTTAGAGAGCAAGTGATACCAGTGATAATGACCAGCACAATGGCAATCATGATGCAGTATGAGAGAGACACAACAGCCAGAAAAAAAATTTGATTTAAAGGTTTTTCAAATTTTTACTAGTTTTCTGTTTTCCAGATTTTTATGATTTTCTATGCAAGGCATGGAAATGAAAAATGCACACTAATCATATGCTGGACGAACTGAAGTTAATAACTTTAGGGACATGATACCACTTGTTGATGAGCAATTATAGTACAAGGTTATGGGAGGTTGCATTTCAAGATGCAGATTCAAGTTTTTCAATTAAGAAGGGCAACCATTGTTAGGAATGGTGATGCTTTCATGGTAGCTAGGATAGACTATGCAGATTGTCCAGAGAAAATAAATTTCAATGAGCATCAAAAGACAGCTTGTCTTACAAGGAGATGGAGGTTCTGAGATCTGAAACCAAGTTCATAAAAGCAGAGTTATAGATTTTTCAGAATCTCCAGTTATGGTATTCTACTAACGCAGCCCTTATAATAAGATTGGTTTAACTCTAATGAAATCTAAACTTCTCAATATAAACGCTTGAAAAATCTATTTTCAAGATTAATAGAAGTGAACCAGAAATTCATACAAAAATAAATTAACATCCTCTTATATTACTCATTCAATTCCATTAGCTCCTGAGTGAGTTACTTTGAAAAGTATTGAGGCTAAACACTTAGGGAACTCTAAAATCAATAAAGAGTACTACACATTCAGATTTTTCTTTTGAAACCACTTTTGAAAATTGACTGTTATCATTTTACGAGCAGTCAAGTGTAGCATTCACCTTTTGACGTGAGTGTGCATGTTTACCAGATGCAAGCACCCCCGGTTACTCAACGTAGCTCATAGTTTTGCCTTAATTAGAACAGAGATAGCATGGCATTTCATGACGTGGTCTTCTCCACTTCTTTGGTGAAGGGACTCGGTTTCTCAATGATTCCAATGCCATTGCTCTGCCTTAACGCATTGAACTCAGCATACACCTTTTTTACATGAGGATATACGTTTATCAGACGCCAATATTCCCAGTTACTCAGCATGGCTAAGATTCAGCATAAACATTGTAATTCCTTTTGAAATGTTCAGAAACACTAAATGTTTAAAAACAATACAAAATAGGAGTTTCTCAAACAAGGATGCCTTTGTACTTAAAATAAACTTTCAGATTCAAGAAGGCATAACTTGTCAAAGCATGAAAAGCTAGTTTAGGTCTATTAACCTTGAGCACAAACATTTTCAAGATTATTGACAAAAGGGCTCTAGAAATCATTAATTCTAAACCAATAGCTTTCATGATCAAGGCAGTCACAAAACTCAATAAAAGAATATTCTTCTTGAAGATTTACTCTAATTAGCAAACTTGAAAATAGATAGAAGATCCTCCAAGAAGTTCAAGGTATTCAAGGAATTCTTGAACTAGATGGCTGGTTATACAAGAAGGCAGATTCCAGTCAATCTAGAAAGCCTTATGGGCATCAAAAAAAAATATTTCAGACCCAAGGTACAATCATGGAATATTATGCAGGTCTGATTTGAGCAAGGAGTGCTAATGAGTAAAGGATGAGAGTTGAAGATAAACACTCCCCCTGAAGTTATGCATAGGGTTCAGACAGAGAACATAATGTAAACTGAGCACATGACAATCAGAAATGAATGCATGAATGCAGACTGAATTCCAGATGTTGACTCCCCCTAAACAAGTGCATGGGTTGATAATGGAGTGTGTAACCTAAGACTTAAATGAACACATGATCCATTAAAAATGATGCCACTTGATATGCCATCTCTGGGTCCCTTTAACATGGTGTGCATTGGTGTGTATGATACCACATCATTATGCAATCATGGATTGTTTGCAATGCATTCCGAACTGAGATGCAAATTAGATTTTATCATGTGCAGATGGATACATGCTACTTACTCCCCCCTTTTTTTGATGATTTCAATATTGTGTGCAATCAATTCTGAAATCAGTATCTGCATGATAACAAATGCACATGGGTATACTATGAAATGCAGACACTCCCCCTGATTCTATGCATTGAATGACTGAATTCTGAGTGCAGTATTTGCAATAAAACTAATGCCAGAAATTACATGAATATCTAGACTGACCCTTGGTACCTGGTGGAGAACTGAGGTCTTAAGACCACCTCACGCATGATGTGGGTTTCCAGACAGAAGAGATCTGCCCTTTTTCCCAGCTGACCATTTTATATACCAAGAGGTCCTTTGATCATGAAATGCATGATTGTTCATGAAATTTCAAGATGATGCTCAATGATTGCAGCACATAAGATAGACAATCAACATTTTATTTTTCCATGTGAGTGATGAGTTGGAGTAGATGCAGCCATGGAAGATATCATCAAAGACAATGATTATCAATGTTTAGTAAGAGGTTCACATGGCTGTTAAATGGTAGCATGAATCATCCATAACTCAATCATCATAGCAATTCCATCAGCATGACAATTTTTTAGGGATTACTCAGCTGAAGTAACTAATGTAGCTTAGATGTTCATCTCACACCATGGGGGAATGGAGCATGGAAGTTTTCAGAAATGCAGGATTTATTGAGAGTGAGAGTAATTCTAAATGCAATGACTCGTGATAATCCTAACATGCAGATTTAACATGAATTAAAAAGTTTATTTACATACCTGTACCTTGAGCTTTTATTTACCCGTCATCCTATATTCAGCTTCAAGACACCTGCACCCACAATTCTCATTTTGAATTAAGTGGTACCCAAGCTTGCTTGGGTCCTTGTGGGTTTCTTTTCTTGGCTCTCCTCACTTCATCAATTCTCATCCAATGGCAGTCCTCGAACATATGTCCATTTTTACCACAGTGAAAGCATTGCACAAATGATTCATCATTCTTCCTATGTGCATATGCATTTAACCTTGGTAGGTGATCATGGATACTGCCACGTTGGCCATGAGAATGAGTCTTACCTTTCAGATACCAACATTCCTTGATTGTGTGGCCAATCTTTCCGCAGTGGAAGCAGTAAGGAGGATGGTTTCTTCTGACAGCCTTTGAGTGCATCGACCAATCCTGATGGGTGCGTCGACGCACAGGTTGATACATGGGCTTCTGAATGGTTGTATGCTGAGCAACCTTTCTCCCAGTGTTGAACTTTCCTATTCTTAGTTCATCATCCCTCAAGATAAAACAATTATGCACAGTGTGACCATGCCTACCACAATAAAACTAATGAACGTTCATTTTATGAGAAACATGGTTTTTAGCATGGAATTTCTTATTGTGCATATCAGGATGAGCAGACTGATTTTTGTTTTTCTTTTAAGCTGCTTGTGGTTGTGGGTGACCATACAAGGTGCTTGCTTCAAGTGAACTAGAGAAGAAGGAGGTGTTCGCCTTGCTTCCAAAGGATTTTTTGTTCACATTATTGTGACCCAATCTCTCTCTCTCTCTGATGTTTCACTTTTGTTCCTAAGAATCTGTCCAAATCCTCTTTACCCTGTACAAACTTAGACAAAGAGTCATTTAAATCTGTGATATCAGATTCTAAAGAAGAGATTTTCAGCTCGGAGTAAGCAAGTTCCTCTTCGTAAGCAGCAAGTTCCTCATTAAGCATAGCATTTACACTCTTGTAATTTTCATTTTCCAATTGAAGTTCATTCAGTTTTTCAGGGCTATCAATAACTATGCTCTTGCCTTTTTCACAGATAGACAGTCTTCCAAGCAACATTTCAGTTTGTTCTTTTAGAGTTTTATTTTCTTCAATCAACCTCTCATCATGGATTGGCTCATCAGGCCTAGTTTGATCATTAGAGATTGATTCAAGTTGGTTTTTAAGTTGTCTTAACATTTCTTCCAACCTGGTGATTTCAGCTTGAAGGATTATGTTTTCATCTTTTAAGCAGGCACAGCTTTCTTTATGCACATCAATGCCTAGCATAAGAGTGTCATTGAGCTTCTCAAAAGCAGAACAATTATTACAAAAGGAGCTCTCACCCTTACTGCTCTTTTTAAGATTATTTTTCAACTCTTTATTTTCAGATTTCACTTTCTTATATAGCTTGATCAACTGATCATGTGCATCCATAAGTTCTTTAAAAGTGAAATCTTCGGAGTCAAAGCATACTTGAGATGAGGATGGGTTGCTTGACTGCTCTGACCGGTCGGCCATGAGGCATTCATACGCTTGTTCTGCTCCCTTCTCATGGATGTTTACCTATTCATCCAAAACTTCCTTGGCTGTGCTGCAGGTGGACACATGATTGAGTAACCTGAAATCAACTGCAGCTTTTATCAAGTTGAATGCCGCAAGGTTATCAATATGTTTGGTCTCGTGTTCAGCAGACCATTCATCTAAATTTGATGGCAGCTCATGAGGACCAATGTATATGAGATTCCACAATTGTGGATCTATGGATTTGACATAGACAAACATTCTCCCTAGCCATATAGAAAAATCTTAACCATCATAAATAGGCGGAGAAGCCATCGAAGCAGTTGTAGCAAATGAGGCCATTTGACTAGAATGCATGGGGATCTTTCTCTACAGATCGTGGGATCTTTGAATAGTAGAGCTTGGCTCTGATACCACTTGTTGGGTCCCGTGTGGTGCAAACGGATCTTGAAGGGGGGGTTGAATAGATCCTTTCAAGAACAATGGCCTATTTAAATCTAAAACTCTTAGCTACCAAAAACATAAACCACTCCTATGAAATGAATGAAACACTTAGGCAGAATGCGCGGCGAAATTAAAATGGAATGGCTTAAGAGGAAATGGTGGTCCAAAGACTACATAGGCAGACCTATGTAAACATGGTGTTTACTTGGAGCCCTACCAAGTCAATCTGGATTGTATGCTCTAGTGATCACCCAAAGAGTGTGTAGGTGAACGCACAATGATCCTCATTTGCAGGAGGATACTCCCTAGTGGTTGTGTGCAAGGGTGCAGCAGGCAGCCAAGGGAATGTGAATGTAAGCAAGTGATAAATGATATGCAAACAAAATATTACTTATCACAATGCTTAAGAGTGCGACAGAAATAACTCGGGTTACAAGCGATGAAGTCCCCACACCAACCTGTGAATGGAGATAGAAGATATGGAGCAATCACACACAATGTACAACCATAACACAAGGATTTTAAGGTGGTTCGGTTGCACACCTGCAACCTACGTCCACCCCTCACCAAACCCGATGAGGCTTTCCTGCTGACTCATAGCTTGACCGAGGACACGCCCCAAACCACAGAACAGAGAAAACCCTCTGTCTGTCTTCCCACACTATCACGCCCCGACGCGGAATATCGGGACTGGCAGTAGAAACACGTAATAATAATATGTTGACTTACAGACATGATGTGTTAAAGCTAAGAGATCAACAACACACAACTCCATTCATTAGCTAACAATTAAATAATCCAGATTCCAATCACATAAACTCTCTAAAACAATCTTTCGACAACATCCACTTAACACTATTACATTGCTGAATTAAAATTACAATCCTCTCACAACATAAATAAACACAAATACTACGACTAGATCCACATGCTTCAAACTGGCTCGCTCCAAGGCCATCACTCTTGTCCATCCCCATCAGTCTGTGAATCCTCTCCTGAGCTACCTGAAAAGGGGGAAACAACTGGGTGAGCGAATGCTCAGTAGGTAATAACATGCAAATTTAAGTGATTAATCAATTAAATTGTATTTTTAAGCGTAAAAATAAAGACTGAAATGAAATGATAATATGACAACAAGATAATCGAACGAAGGCAAGATCATGATATAAATGGAAATTGGCCAATCAAGCAAGAGCTAACCGAGTCAAGAAAACTTCAAGTACTAGATTACTGTCATAGACATCACGCTAGTCATGCACTCGGTGCAATGCCTCACCATGTCATTCAAACTCCCCGGGGTACAAGTACTTTTCGGGCGCTCCTCTCAGGACCAGACCGGGCCCTTGTGATGCGTTGGCATTGATTTGTTGGATCCAAGATCCCAGGTTATGTCTAGACATTAATCAAGTTAAATGGCCAATAATGTCAAGGTATAACTTACCTCGGAGGATCCCAAGGATAAGTTGAAGAGATAATTGGACCAAAAATTCAAGTTATCAAGAACCAATCATGTCCTTGGGTTCAAACACGAATAATCATAGAAAAATCACTTCTGGATGATAAGCAGTTTACGCTGGGCCGCTCAACCATACACGGTCGATACTGGACCGTTCAGGATAGAAATGGGCTGAGGATCAGCCTCACCGAAGTCAAGGGTACACGGTCCATGTTGAGCCGTTCAAAGAATTGGACGGTCAATAATGGACCGCTCAAGGCTAGCAGAGCTGGGAGCCCAAGAACAAAATAAATGGGCCTTATGGGGCCGCTCAATAGATGGGCGGTCCAATAAGATCCGCTCTATGAAGTGGGTGGTTCAAATTAGTCTGTTCAACAGAACTTAGCACAAGGAATTAGATATCTACCCAAATGGGCTCCGGGCTATCATAAGTGGGGCAAAACTGAACCAGGTCTAGCCCACTGTCCACTGATTTGCCTAGGGCTTATCGGATCGATCGAAACATGATTTGGTCGAAGATAGAACAAGGTTAATCGACCAAGGTAAGTGGCACTTGGCCATAGTTGCACAGTTCTTAATGGGCCACCCAGTGAGCCAGATGGTCCCTGTCGGGCCGCGCAAACCTCAGGGGGTCCAATTTGAGCCGTGACTCACAGCATGATAATCCAAGCGATTCGGTCGCGTACACAGGTTCAGGCCTTGGTGGTACAACCTGCCCGGCGTCCTAGTGGGAATCCCAGGCTCGCGGGGGCTTACAGAGGTCCCGTAATGAAAGTCCTAGTCCGACGGAAGGAATATCTGGCGGAGAGTCCCAATCATTACAAGGAAATGAGGCTATCAAATCATCAGAAATCAATATGGTGGTCAGTCAATCCTACCGGAGTAGAATGACTGTCAAACAAACCTAATAGCATGAAATCATGGTTAAATTAACATATTGAAATAGATTAAGGCTATGATGAAAAAATAGTCAAACATTATGAAATCTGTTCTCACATGTGTTCCTTTTTCTTATGGGTTATTAACCTATCATTAGCCAAATTCTACTAAGTTAAATCATGCTAAAAAGGAAAACAAGCAGTTCTGTATAATTAGGCGGTTCTGTCTGAGCCGCTCAAGGCCTCGGCGGTCACACGATAGGCCGTTCATCTCCTTCCAGGTCAGAAGGCCTGTCAGGGTTGAGCGGTCTGTAATGTGCCACTGGGGAACATGCACAGTCTGGAACAGGCCGCCTAATCACAGGGCGGTTAGGGTTATGCCGCGTAAACTACGAAACCGATCAAAAGTACAATACATGAACGGTCAGGAACTAGCCGCCTGACATGGATGGGCGGTCTATCATGAGGCCGCGCAAAACAACCCAGCCCGCCACCCCTTCGTCTTATCCATTGCCAGCGGGGTTGTCTAGGGTTAGCAAGAATGTCTAATTATGAACAGTAAAAAGCATAAAATCTAGGGCTTTTATAGTCAAAAGAACGAGCATGAAAAGTTTTACAAAATAGCATGATCAATTTCGTGTTTAGTGCCTAGAATCCCTACATAAATCAAGATGGAACAATGTTAACCCTAGTTCTAGCATGCTTCCACTAAACCTCGAAATACTAACATGATACTAGATTAAAATTGGTGCTTTCTAGACCAATCGAAAGAGGACGGAACAACGCTTCTTTTGATACATCACAGTTAGGGTTTGGCTTGATATCACCTACCTTATTCAAAGGATGAAGGAAGAAGAGGGATGACGACACGCTAGGTACACACCGCCAAGGATCGTCGGAATTCTCCCTCGATCGAGCTCCTCTCCGGCCGCCACAGCAACTAAACGATTCTAGGGTTTCTAAGTGTCATTTTTATAGGTTCAATTGAGTCTAGGGAGTCCAAATCGCGAAGATAGAGTCCTATCATCGTGGACGTGCAAGATTCAAGTCTATCCACTACTCCGTCACCAAATACTCCTCCTAGGGTTAGGGTTTCAAAGATTAATCAAAGGGGAAACAAAGAGTTAATCTTAGCCTTTCATTTGCATCCGGCTTTAGCTTAAATGGTCGGGTATTGGGCTCGAATTTCGCGTTTTAAGGTCCAATTAGGCTAAGTGTGATTTAGGGCCTTAATCTGTTAATTCGACTTGGTTACAATTTTTATTTGGGCTGGTCATAGAAGATAATTTTACTAAGCGCTTTATTCACTACGAGATTCTAATTTTTTTCATATTTTTATAAAATGGTGGAATATTATTAATTTTCTCAAAATTTATATTAATGAATCGGGGTGCTACACCCTCCCCCACTTAAAAGAATTTGGTCCTCCAAATTCACTGCACTTAATAGAACGGGAAGCGAGATAACTCACCTAGAATAAATCGGGATATTGCTTCCGCATGGTTTCTTCGGATTCTCAAGTAGCTTCTTCGGTTCCACGCCGACTCCACTAAACTTTAACCATGGGTATAGAACGACTTCTGAGATGCTGCTGCTTACGATCCAGAATCTTAATAGGTGTTTCTTCATAAGTCAAATCTTCCTTCAGTTCCAAATCTACATGCTGAATTACATGAGTGGGGTCATACACATATTTTCGCAGCATAGACACATGGATGACATTGTGTACTCCTGATAACTGAGGTGGTAGTGCTAAACGGTAAGCCACCTCCCCCACTCTTTCCAGATCTTCGAATGGACCCACATATCTTGGACTCAACTTGCCTTGAATACCAAACATGTGAATCCCTCTCATGGGAGAAACCTTCAAAAACACATGTTCACCAACCTGAAACTCCAAGGCTCTCCTTCTGTTGTCGGCATAACTCTTCTGTCTTGATTGTACTACTAGCAACCGATCTCTAATAATATGGATATTCTTGGACGATTCAGAAATGAGATCTGGTCCCAGCCATTGCTTCTCACCTACCTCATCCTAACATAATGGTGACCGACAGCTTCTTCCGTACAAAGCTTCAAACGGAGCCATCTGAATGTTGGACTGATAACTATTATTGTAGGCGAATTCAATCAAAGCCAAGTGATCACTCCAACCACCTCCAAAATCAATCATGTAGGCTCTAAGCATATCTTCCACTATCTGGTTGGTTCTTTCAGTCTGTCCGTCTGTTTGTGGATGAAAAGCAGTACTGAAATTCAGACAGGTTCCCAGAGATTCTTGCAGTCCTTTCCAAAAATGTGAGGTGAATCTGGGGTCTCTATCAGACACAATGCTGACCGGAATACCATGGAGTCTTACAACTTCCTTTATATATAAAGTCGCCAAGACGTCTACCGTCCACTTAGACTTAATGGACAAGAAATGAGCAGACTTCGTCAATCTGTCAACAATAACCCATATTACATCGAATCCACTGCGAGTCCTAGGTAGACCCATAATAAAGTCCATACCAATACTTTCCCACTTCTATTGAGGTATATCAAGTGGTTTCAGTTTTTCTACAGGTCTGAAATGCTCAGCCTTGACTTGCTGACACACTAAGCATCTACTCACGAATTCTGTAATTTCCTTCTTCATATTCGGCCACCAAAAGGATCTTTTCAAATTGATGAGGGCATCTCACGACACTCCCTCTAGTTTGGTCGTCTGCACACTCTTGATATGGTCTGATCATGGTCTCCACTTGTTATCTTCATTTTCCCAGTGTCATTTATGTATTTTCCTTTTATTGAGTCCTATCTTATGTATTTTCCTTTATTGAGTCATGTGGTTCTAGCCCATTTCCCTTATTTTGCTTAAACTGGGCCTTATGTCCTTAGTTATGGGCCCATAGGATTGAGTCTAGGATATGCTCGGTCTTTTGTCCTATTGTCAAGGACATTTTGGTCATGAAAAGAGTGGTTGCCTATAAATAGGCCCCATCTCTCCACTTGTAGTCACTCTTGATGAATATTGAAAAAAACCACCTCTTATTATCTCTCAACTCTCTCTCTTACTCACTATATCTCTCAATCTCTCTCTCATTCTCTCTCTCCCCAAGGGGAGTTCGACCCTCCCTCTCTCTCCTCTTCCCCCCTCACTTACTCCAACCCCCAACCACCTCCACTACCTCACCCACCTCCATTAAGGCTCTCCCCTTCCCCATAGCCCTTCATTTACTTCCCCTCCTTGTCCCAAAGCAACTCTTCCACCTCCCAACACAATTCCCCCACTTCCCCACACAAATCCCACCACTTCCAAGGCCAATTTCGAATTTGAACCTTCCCTCCCATAGCCATTAGAATCATCTTGCCCCTTCTTCTCTCTTGGCCACCCCCTTCCCCACCTCATCTTCTTCTTCACATTCTTACCCTGCTTCAGGAAACAGAATTACAGCAACTTGCAGAGGAGGCCACGGTCACCCATCAACGACTCAGGGAGCAAGGCCTACATTTCCAGAATCATCTGCAAGTCAGCTTTCAAGGCGAGGTGGTTTCGTCGGCATCCGAGTTCGGTGCTGTCCGCAATCACCATTCTTCTCCGACTGCGCCGAACCTCTCAGATCCGGAGCCAGAGCTGCAGAGAAGACTCGCCCACGGCTAACCTTGAAGAACCAGTTTTCAAGGTCTTCTACAAAGTTCTTCCTCCCTCTGTCAGCGTCCAGGAACAGAAGGCGGAACCCCGTTCGGCATCCGACAACCAGAGTTACTATTTTTCTACCACAACCACGCCGGTCTGCCTCCTCACTGTCTGCACCGACCTCCGTCCACTTCTCTGGACACCCAGTTCATCTCCGACATCAGAAGACGTCCCCGTTTGTTTTGTTGCAAAGAAGACTCCTCCACGATTCCAAAGAGTCCAGCGGTGCCAGGTTCGGAGCTCCGGAGCGATCGTGGTACCTTCTGCAACCTGCTGTTGCAGACAGAGCTCGACCAGCAACCAGAGCTGCATCCACCTTCCAGCCACCGGTACGGTCAGCCCTGAGAATCATAGCTTCCCCAAAAATTCAAGCTTCATCCCCTATCAGTTGGCAAACGTTTGGCGTTGGTTTCGTCGCAATCCAAGCTTCGTGGAATTTTTAGCTGCCACAACACCGATCCACTGTCCAGAAAACCTGCAGGTGGGCAGAACCGGCGAAGCTCGGAATCTCGATCTCCTTTGCATTTCTCCCCACCCCGCTTGGCCGGCTGAAGGCCCCTCCCTGCGTGGAGGTAGTTTTGAATGTACTAAGTGTAACCCCCACCCCAAGATCACCCCTCCTGCGAGAGGAGTAGTGCTGTACCCTTTACATTTTCAGGTCAAGCTACACCGCCGCGGCGATCGGGTGCATACCCTCGCCTCCCGGCGCGCCCTCGTCTCCGAACGGGATCGGTGTCTTCACACCGATCAGGTGAGCTTCTGGTACTACCCTTTGTAGCCTTATTCCTGCTAGCTTAGTATTGCTTTGATTGCTCGTCGGCGGTGAGAAGAGAGTTCGAATTTGCATGCTAGTTTGTTAGTGTCCACCGCGGACCGTGAGAGAGTGTCACCCAAACCCCGCCTTGCGGGCCAGCCACCCACGAAGTTGGGTATCCTAGACTCTTTGGAGTCAGCCGTAGCATTGTAAGTCCATTAGAACAATTGGGTCCCATCCCGGACCCTCATCATTATCCCCCGGACCCACCGGGTGAGCGTGTGAACCGTGTGAGCAAAAATCGTCGATTGTGAGAATCATTGAGTGCTTGTATGCTTGCGGGTCTAAGTCCTAGGGTCATATCATCCTCTTTAGTGGTCTTTGGGCTGTGCCACATCAAGTGGTATCAGAGCAGTCATAGGCTTGTCCTTACAAGTCTAGTCTTGGGTCACACTAAGTCTTTCTTAGGTGCATTCGCACACCCTTGCATAGCCCACCCAACCTTGCATGACCACCCGTAGTGGAACTCATTATCAAGGCAATCCATCTTCTTCCAATAACACCATGAATCCCAATCCCCAAGGAAATCCCCCTGACAATGAGCATGAGCTTCCCGACCAAATGAGGTTTCTTGTGGACTACATGACCGAAATTATGGGAAGGCTTGACGGTATTACGGCCCGGCTTGAACAACTTGAGGAAAATAGACCTATTCCAAGGGAAGGAGATAGGAGAGATCCCCCTCCACATGTGGAGCCAGCCATAGGAGGACTCAACCTTGACCCCCCTCCCGAACCGGAAAGGGACCCACCCCCTAGAAGGAATGAGAGGCCTCCCCGGGACAACCCGGATGACCAACTAATGAGACTTGTGAAAGTCGATGCTCCCACTTTTGATGGATCTCATCATCCGAGCATCTACTTAGATTGGGAGGCAGCCATGGATCAATATTTTGATTGGTACCCAATGACCGAGGATAGGAAAGTCCGACTTGCAAAGATGCAATTAACCAAACTTGCCAAGACTCATTGGATGAATGTTGAAGCCTTAAGATAGTTAGGAGGGAAGTTCCAATCACCACATGGGGGGCCATGAAAGACCAACTCAAACTCAAATATGTCCCACCCTCCTACCATCAAAACCTCTTAGATGAATGGCAAGCCTTGACTCAAGAAGGAAAGACCGTTATGGAATACATTGAAAAGTTTGACTACTACCTCCTCAAATGTGGAGTCCAAGAGGACCCCTCCGTCACACTCTCCCGCTTTAGGAATGGGCTTCAATTCCATATCAAAAAGGAACTATTCATGCGTCAAGTAACAACTTTAGAGCAAGCCTACCAAGTAGCTCGGGATGCCGAGAAATTCTCTCGGTACACGCGAATGGTTCCCCCTCGGGGAATGGACCCTAGAGCCATGGCACCTCGGGCCAACCCTCCACCACCCCAAAGAGGTCTCCTTCCTACACCCATGGGAACTCCTCCCACACGGGTCACCCCTCCTAATGCCAATCCACCATTCCGCCCCGCAAGTGGGCCCCTAAACACAACTCCCAATAGGCCCAATTCGACACCCACTCTCCCTCACACTAAGGTGACCCCAAACCATCAAAGTGGGCAGCAATGCTTTAGGTGTTATGGGTATGGACACTTTGCCAATCAATGCCCCACCAAGGGAGCATCAAACTTACTCATAGAGGAGACCAACCCCCAACCCCAAGCTGAATTTGAAGGAGAGATTGAGGTATATGAACCCTCTCTTGAATGGGAGGAGGAGTATGAGAACCACTACATGGAAAGCAACCAAGAACAACCTCCTCCACCCACCGACTCCCACCTAGGAGTGGTTAGATGCACCCTCACCCAAAACCAAGAGCATGATTGGAGGAGAAACACCATATTCTATACCTACATAAGGATGGGGAGCCATGTTAGGAAGGTCATCTTGGATAATGGAAGTAGTGTGAATGTGGTGTCACCCGACACCGTCAAACTTTTGGGCCTTACCACCTCCCCACATCCCCACCCATATAGGGTAGCATGGATTGATACCACCTCCATACCCGTTAGTGCCCGTTGCCTTGTCCCAATTACATTCCAATCCTATCAAGGCCAAGTGTGGTGTGATATCCTTCCAATGGAAGTTGGGAGTATCCTTTTAGGACGGCCTTGGATCTACGATGTAGATGCCACCTTCTTAGGAAGAACCAACGCTTGCATCTTCATTCATGAGGGGAAGAAGATCCAACTCAACCCATCTCCACCCCGCACTCTACCTAAGAAGGCCTCTCCCTCCCTTGAGGGACCCACTACCCTTCCCCCCATCCCAACACCAACAAACCCCACCCCATCAAGTCCTAGTCCGAGTAACATCAAAGAGCCTCCTAGGAGCCTACACCTTGTCACTAGGAAAGAGTTTGAGGAAGAAGTCAACCAAGGGGATCAAGTATGTGCCATTGTCATTTGTCTAGGGGAATCCACCCCAACCGACCCACACCCCCTAGAAATTCATCAACTCCTTAAGGACTTCCATGATGTATTTCCCGAGGAGCTTCCGGACAAACTACCACCTATGAGAGATGTGCAACATGCCATCGACCTCGTGCCCGGGGCTACCTTGCCCAACCTCCCACACTACCGACTCAACCCCACCGAGCATGCCGAGCTTCGGAGGCAGATTGAAGAACTCATCAAGAAGGGCTTCCTCCGAATTAGCAAAAGCCCTTGTGCCGTCCCGGCTCTTCTTACACCCAAAAAGGATGGGACTTGGCGCATGTGTGTAGATAGCCGAGCCGTCAACAAGATAACGGTCAAATATAGGTTCCCCATCCCTCGGCTTGATGACATGCTAGACATGCTAGCGGGAGCCACCATCTTCTCCAAAATTGATCTCAAAAGTGGCTACCACCAAGTCCGCATTAGGCCCGGGGACGAGTGGAAAACCGCCTTTAAAACTAAAGACGGTCTCTATGAATGGCTTGTTATGCCTTTCGGCCTTTCTAATGCACCAAGTACCTTCATGCGTCTCATGACCGAGGTCCTCCGGCCCTTCATTGGCATCTTTCTAGTTGTCTACTTTGATGACATCCTCATATATAGCCAATCCAAGGAAGCCCACCTCGATCACCTCAAACAAGTGTGCACCATCCTTAGGAAAGAGAGTCTCTTTGCCAATCCCGGGAAGTGTCATTTCTTGACCAATCAACTAGCCTTCCTAGGATTTATTGTCTCATCCCAAGGAGTATCCATGGACCCCGAAAAGGTCCAAGCTATTCTTGAGTGGCCCGAGCCCAAAACCATTCATGACGCCCGAAGCTTCCATGGGCTAGCCACCTTCTATAGGAGATTCATCCGGGGGTTTAGCACTATCACCACTCCTATCACGGATTGCCTCAAGAAAGGCACATTTGTTTGGACTAGGGCAGCCTCCAAAGCCTTCCTAGAGCTTAAAGAGAAAATGACCCAAGCCCCGGTCCGTTGCCTACCCGACTTTTCAAAGGTCTTTGAGGTCACATGTGATGCTTCCGGGGTAGGGATTGGAGGTATCCTTAGCCAAGAGGGTCACCCGGTAGCCTACTTTAGTGAAAAACTTTGTGAGGCTAGGACGAGATACTCCACATATGACAAAGAGCTTTATGCCGTGGTTCAATCCCTCCGGCATTGGAGGCACTATCTCCTACCCAAAGAATTTGTGATCTTCTCGGACCATGAGGCTTTGAAATACCTCAACACTCAACAAAAGCTCAATGCCCGCCATGCTCGATGGGTAGAATACATTCAAGCCTACACCTTTGTCCTCAAGTATAAGATGGGTAGTGAGAATCGCGCCGCCGATGCACTGAGTAGGCGGGTAGCCTTACTCTCCACTGTCCAAGTAGAAGTAACCGGATTTGAGAGGATCAAAGGAGAATACCCACATTGCCCCGACTTTGGGACCCACTACAACACCCTTTCTACCCAACCACTCAAGGAGTATAAGGGGTTCATACTTCAAGATGGATATCTGTTCAAAGGGGATAGACTTTGCATACCTAGGACTTCACTTAGGGACTTCCTAGTTTGGGAGTTACATAGTGGCGGCCTAGCTGGTCACTTTGGGGTCCACAAAACCATAGAGTTGGTTGAGAGGCAATTCCACTGGCCCAGTCTCAAGAAGGATGCGGCCCACATTGTGGGACAATGCCGCATATGTGCATCCGCCAAGCAAGTAAGACAAAACACCGGGCTTTACACACCTCTACCCATACCCGATAGACCATGGGAAGATTTGAGTATGGATTTCATTCTTGGCCTACCAAAGACCTTGCGCAAACATGATTCCATCTTTGTAGTGGTTGACAGGTTCTCAAAAATGGCCCACTTTATCCCCTGTTCCAAGACCTCTGATGCCTCTAAGGTCGCCCGGTTATTCTTCGATGAGGTAGTCCGACTCCATGGGTTACCTAAGACTATTGTGTCCGATAGAGATGTGAAATTCACTAGTTATTTTTGGAAGACTCTATGGCACTTGATGGGGACCCTCCTCAAATTCTCCACTGCCTATCATCCTCAAACCGATGGCCAAACTGAGGTTGTCAACCGAAGCCTTGGGAACTTACTCCGATGCCTTGTAGGGGACCACCCTGGGAATTGGGATCTCCTCTTATCTCAAGCCGAGTTTGCCTACAATGATTCTGTCAATAGGTCCATAGGCAAGAGTCCATTTGAGGTAGTACATGGGTATAGGCCTAGAAAACCCTCAGATCTCATTCCCCTCCCCTCACATGCTAGAGTGTCAGTCTCAGCTGAGTCCTTCGCACAGCATATCAAAGAATTGCATGATGATATCCGCAAGCATATAGGGAAAAACAATGAGGCTTACAAAAGACGGGCCGATGCTCACCGGCGCCACTATGAATTCCAAGTGGGAGATCCGGTGATGGTGAGGACGGAGCGGCTCCTTCCCGGGCCTGCCTCCAAGTTGAGGGCACGAGGGTCGGGACCCTTTCGAGTTCTACGACGACTTGGCAGCAATGCCTATGAGCTTGACTTACCAGAGAGCTATGGGGTACACCCTACCTTCAACGTGGCGGACCTGGTACCCTACAAAGGCCCCGCGGTGGAACCCAGTCAGGAGCTTGAGCCTTTACCCCCCCTTATGAGAGACACCCCAGGAGGGACTCCACTTTCTAGCCTGAGAGACCGACAAGAGCAGGTAGAGGCAATACTGGATGAGCAGAGTATCATTACAAGGCACAGGGTGTATCAGCGCTATCTGGTTAGGTGGAAGAACCGTCCCCCGATCGAGGATGCATGGGTGAGTCGAGAGGATTTGATGCGCCTGGACCCCGGCATGTTGGAGCAGTACGACAGCCAGGCAGACCCATACTCGACAGGGTCGAGTTCTCCCCACCCCGGGGGATTTGATGAGGGCATCTCACGACACTCCCTCTAGTTTGGTCGTCTGCACACTCTTGATATGGTCTGATCATGGTCTCCACTTGTTATCTTCATTTTCCCAGTGTCATTTATGTATTTTCCTTTTATTGAGTCCTATCTTATGTATTTTCCTTTATTGAGTCATGTGGTTCTAGCCCATTTCCCTTACTTTGCTTAAACTGGGCCTTATGTCCTTAGTTATGGGCCCATAGGATTGAGTCTAGGATATGCTCGGTCTTTTGTCCTATTGTCAAGGACATTTTGGTCATGAAAAGAGTGGTTGCCTATAAATAGGCCCCATCTCTCCACTTGTAGTCACTCTTGATGAATATTGAAAAAAACCACCTCTTATTATCTCTCAACTCTCTCTCTTACTCACTATATCTCTCAATCTCTCTCTCATTCTCTCTCTCCCCAAGGGGAGTTCGACCCTCCCTCTCTCTCCTCTTCCCCCCTCACTTACTCCAACCCCCAACCACCTCCACTACCTCACCCACCTCCATTAAGGCTCTCCCCTTCCCCATAGCCCTTCATTTACTTCCCCTCCTTGTCCCAAAGCAACTCTTCCACCTCCCAACACAATTCCCCCACTTCCCCACACAAATCCCACCACTTCCAAGGCCAATTTCGAATTTGAACCTTCCCTCCCATAGCCATTAGAATCATCTTGCCCCTTCTTCTCTCTTGGCCACCCCCTTCCCCACCTCATCTTCTTCTTCACATTCTTACCCTGCTTCAGGAAACAGAATTACAGCAACTTGCAGAGGAGGCCACGGTCACCCATCAATGACTCAGGGAGCAAGGCCTACATTTCCAGAATCATCTGCAAGTCAGCTTTCAAGGCGAGGTGGTTTCGTCGGCATCCGAGTTCGGTGCTGTCCGCAATCACCATTCTTCTCCGACTGCGCCGAACCTCTCAGATCCGGAGCCAGAGCTGCAGAGAAGACTCGCCCACGGCTAACCTTGAAGAAACCAGTTTTCAAGGTCTTCTACAAAGTTCTTCCTCCCTCTGTCAGCGTCCAGGAACAGAAGGCGGAACCCCGTTCGGCATCCGACAACCAGAGTTACTATTTTTCTACCACAACCACGCCGGTCTGCCTCCTCACTGTCGGCACCGACCTCCGTCCACTTCTCTGGACACCCAGTTCATCTCCGACATCAGAAGACGTCCCCGTTTGTTTTGTTGCAAAGAAGACTCCTCCACGATTCCAAAGAGTCCAGCGGTGCCAGGTTCGGAGCTCCGGAGCGATCGTGGTACCTTCTGCAAACTGCTGTTGCAGACAGAGCTCGACCAGCAACCAGAGCTGCATCCACCTTCCAGCCACCGGTGCGGTCAGCCCTGAGAATCATAGCTTCCCCAAAAATTCAAGCTTCATCCCCTATCAGTTGGCAAACGTTTGGCGTTGGTTTCGTCGCAATCCAAGCTTCGTGGAATTTTTAGCTGCCACAACACCGATCCACTGTCCAGAAAACCTGCAGGTGGGCAGAACCGGCGAAGCTCGGAATCTCGATCTCCTTTGCATTTCTCCCCACCCCGCTTGGCCGGCTGAAGGCCCCTCCCTGCGTGGAGGTAGTTTTGAATGTACTAAGTGTAACCCCCACCCCAAGATCACCCCTCCTGCGAGAGGAGTAGTGCTGTACCCTTTACATTTTCAGGTCAAGCTACACCGCCGCGGCGATCGGGTGCATACCCTCGCCTCCCGGCGCGCCCTCGTCTCCGAACGGGATCGGTGTCTTCACACCGATCAGGTGAGCTTCTGGTACTACCCTTTGTAGCCTTATTCCTGCTAGCTTAGTATTGCTTTGATTGCTCGTCGGCGGTGAGAAGAGAGTTCGAATTTGCATGCTAGTTTGTTAGTGTCCACCGCGGACCGTGAGAGAGTGTCACCCAAACCCCGCCTTGCGGGCCAGCCACCCACGAAGTTGGGTATCCTAGACTCTTTGGAGTCAGCCGTAGCATTGTAAGTCCATTAGAACAATTGGGTCCCATCCCGGACCCTCATCATTATCCCCCGGACCCACCGGGTGAGCGTGTGAACCGTGTGAGCAAAAATCGTCGATTGTGAGAATCATTGAGTGCTTGTATGCTTGCGGGTCTAAGTCCTAGGGTCATATCATCCTCTTTAGTGGTCTTTGGGCTGTGCCACATCACAAATCCTTAAACATCTTAGTACCTCCAGGATGAATAGTGTATCTGGATCTATGAGCTTCTTCAAGAATCTTATTCTTGATTTCTGCTACATCAGGTACACAGGTCCTTCCTTGAAACAACAATCTGCCATCGTCAACCACCATGAAATCAAGTCTGCTACTCAAATTCTCCTTGATCTCTACCAATTCTGGGTCGTTGTCTTGCAAGGTCTTGATTTCCATTAACAATTCTGGTCTGAGTTGAATCTGAGCGATCGTAACCCGATCCTTGTCAACATTGAGATCCAAACTAGCTAACTGCTCCAACAGCCTCCATTCTTGTAACATAAGATGCGACAATTTAGCTATTAGCTTGTGACTCAAGGCATCTGCTACTACATTCCCTTTTTCAGGATGGTATTCTATAGAGAAGTCAAAGTCCTTTAAATACTCGAGCCATCTCCTCTGCCTCATATTGAGTTCCTTTTGAGAAAACAAATACTTCATACTCTTATGATCTAAGAACACCATAAATGTCTCTCCATACAAGTAGTGCCTCCATATCTTCAAGGCAAACACCACCGCTGCAAGTTCCAAATCATGAACAGGATAGTTCTCTTCATGCTTCCTCAACTGCCTAGAAGAATAGGCTATCACTTTCCCATGCTGCATGAGCACACAACCTAGACCAATACCTGAAGCATCCGTATACACCACGAAACCTCCTTCTCCTGATGGTAAAGCCAACACAGGGGTAGTAGTTAGACATTCCTTCAAGGTCTGAAAATTTCTCTCGCAATCCTCGGACCAATCAAATTTGTTCTCCTTGCTGGTTAATCTTGTTAAAGGTACAGCAATCTTGGAGAAATCCTTAATAAACCTCCGGTAATAACCTGCTAGGCCTAGAAAACTTCGAACTTCAGTCACACTAGCAGGCCTATCCCAATTCTTCACTGCCTCTACCTTCGAGGGGTCAACAGAAATACCTTCCTTTGTAATAATATGCCCTACAAAGGACACCTCTTGCAGCCAGAATTCACACTTACTATACTTGGCGTATAGTTGATGGTCTCTCAATAATTACAATGCCATCCTCAGATGTTCGGCATGCTCCTCCTCGCTCTTAGAATAAATCAAGATGTCATCAATAAACACTACGACCCATCGATCAAGATAGGGCCGAAACACATTGTTCATCAACTGCATGAAAGCTGCGGGTGCATTCGTTAGTCCAAAAGGCATAACCACAAATTCAAAATGCCCATACCTGCTACGAAATGCCGTTTTATGGATATCCTCATCCTTGATTCGCAACTGATGGTATCCTGATCAGAGATCAATCTTAGAAAAATATTGAGCTTCCACTATCTGATCAAATAATTCGTCAATTATCGGCAAGTGGTACTTGTTCTTGATAGTTACCTGATTCAATTGTCGATAATCAATGCACAATCTCATCGAGCCATCCTTCTTCCGGACAAATAATACTAGAGCTCCCCACGGGGATGTACTTGGACGAATGAACCCCTTCTCAAGTAATTCTATTAACTGCTGCTTCAATTTCCTCAGCTCCGCAAGAGACATACGATAAGGAGCCTTAGAAATAGGGGTCGCGCTAGGAATTAAATCAATAGAAAAGATAACTTCCCTCTCCGGTGGAAGTCCTGGCAATTCCTCAGGAAAAACATCCAAAAAATCTCGGACAATAGGAATGTCCTGAATCTCAATCTTCTTCTCAGGGGTCACATAGACAAAGGCTAGGAAAGCCTGACATCCTCTTCTCATCAACTTATCAGCTCGGAGGGCCGAAATAAGTGGCACATACTTATGGTGCCTAACCCCTGTAAAGGAAAGTCCCGGGTGTCTAGAAAAAGACACAGAACTGGAACTACAATGAACATTGGCCTCATTCTTAGCCAACCAATCTGCTCCTAGAATTACATCATAGTCTTTCATATCCATACAAACTAAATCAGCTGGCAAGTTCTGTTCATTAATCATAACCTTACTAGAATGATAGAAATACTTAATTGCTAAACTAGAACCAATAGGGGTTGATATCTCTAATGGGGAATTCATCAAAACCGGCTTCACAGCCAAAGACTTAGCAAATTTTCGAGAAACAAAAGAATGAGTGGCACCGGTATCAAAGAGAACGAATGCTGGCTTATCATGGATAATAAGAGTACCTTCAACGAGTCCACCCTCCTCGGTGGTGCCTGCATCATCTTCCTGTAGGGCCTGGAGCTTGCCCTGCTGTTTCTAGCTGCCTTGCGGCTTAATCGAAGTCTCTTGATCTGACAAAAGGGTTCACTCAGGAATACGATGGTCCCTACTACCACAACGCAGACATGCGCCCAGCTTGCGCCAGCACTCTTCCATCCTGTGACCTGAACGATCACAAAACTTGCACACGCCCTTAAACGGTACGATCGGGCGAGGCTTCTTGTCTTCATTATTCGGGACCTTGCCCTTCCATGAACCAGACCCTCCATTGGGCCTCTTCTTGCCATTGCCGGGTTTAGGGTTCCCAGATCTAGTAGGTTGCTCCTTCTTAACATTCTTCCCACGGATTCTCTCCATCATCTCTAAGGTGTCTTCCAAAACTTGAGCTTTCCTTACCATCTCCGCATATGTCTGAATTTCCATTGGCACCAATTGATTAATATAATGTAACTTCAGCCCGTTGAGAAAATGCTTCGCCTTCATCTTTTCTGTGGAAATCAAGTGAGTGGCGTAACGAGAAAGTCTAGAGAATTGAGCTTCATACTCCGCCACAAATAAACTCCGCTGCTTCAGAGCAGCAAACTCAGCGGCTTTCTTTTCTTGGACTCTGTCGGAAAAGTATTTACTGTTAAAGAATTCCTCAAACTCCTTCCACGAGATTTTCCTGTCACCGAGGGTCGCCTTTACTGCATCCCACCATGTTCTCGCATCACATTCTAGCTGGAAAGTCGTTAGAAGAACACGCTCTTGGTCACTACACTGCATCACTTCGAAGATCCGCTCCATCTCCTTCAACCAGTGCTCAGCTTCATCGGGGTCGGTCGAGCCTCCAAAACGCGGGGGATTCATCCCACGGAAATTCCGGTGAAGATCGCTAGCTCCATGATTTGCCACTCTACCTTGGGCCACTTGCTGCAAGGCCCGAGTGAGTCCTTGAACTGTTCGCTGCATATCTAGCCATTGCGCACGTTTAGCCGCCATTAGAATGTCCTACACGTAGAATAAATTATTTTAGGATCATTTAGAAGGAATAGTTTAGAATTTGTTTATTAACTCAACCCAAGTCTCTACCCAATTCTCACTAGGTTGGATTCTTAGACTTATAACAAGGTTGTAGGTTCTACGACATCACTTAAAATCCTAGAACTTAGAAAACCTAGGAATAATAGAAACCTAGGCTCTGATACCACCTAATTGTCACGCCCCGACGTAGAATATCGGGACTGACAGTAGAAACAAGTAATAATAATATGTTGACTTACAGACATGATGTGTTAAAGCTAAGAGATCAACAACACAACTCCATTCATTAGCTAACAATTAAATAATCCAGATTCCAATCACATAAACTCCCTAAAACAATCTTTCGACAACATCCACTTAACACTATTACATTGCTGAATTCAAATTACAATCCTCTCACAACATAAATAGACACAAATACTACGACTAGATCCACAGGCTTCAAACTGGCTCGCTCCAAGGCCATCACTCTTGCCCATCCCCATCAGTCTGTGAATCCTCTCTTGAGCTACCTGAAAAGGGGGAAACAACTGGGTGAGTGAACACTCAGTAGGTAATAACAGGTAAATTTAAGTGATTAACCAATTAAATTACATTTTTTAGCGCAAAAATAAAGAACGAAATGAAATGATAATACGACAACAAGATAATCGAACGAAGGCAAGATCATGATATAACTGGAAATTGGCCAATCAAGCAAGAGTTAACCGAGTCAATAAAACTTCAAGTACTAGATTACTGTCATAGACATCACGCTAGTCATGCACTCGGTGCAATGTCTCACCATGTCATTCAAACTCCCCGGGGCACAAGTACTTTTCAGGCACTCCTCCTAGGACCAGACTGGGCCCTTATGATGCGTTGGCATTGATTTGTTGGATCCAAGATCCCAAGTTATGTCTAGACATTAATCAAGTTAAATGGCCAATAATGTCAAGGTATAACTTACCTCGGAGGATCCCAAGGATAAGTTGAAGAGATAATTGCACCAAAAATTCAAGTTATCAAGAACCAATCAGGTCCTTGGGTTCAAACACGAATAATCACGAAAAAATCACTTTTGGATGATAAGCGGTTTACGCTGGGCCGCTCAACCATAGACGGTCGATACTGGACCGTTCAGGATAGAAATGGGCTGAGGATCAGCCTCACCAAAGTCAAGGGTACACGGTCCACGTTGAGCCGTTCAAAGAATTGGACGGTCAATAATGGACCGCTCAAGGCTAATAGAGCTGGGAGCCCAAGAACAAAATAAATGGGCCTTATGGGGCCGCTCAATAGATGGACGGTCCAATAAGATCCGCTCTATGAAGTGGGCAGTTCGAATTAGTCCGTTCAACAGAACTTAGCACAAGGAATTAGAAATCTACCCAAATGGGCTCCGGGCTGCCATAAGTGGGGCAGAACTGAACCAGGTCCAGCCCACTGTCCACTGATTAGCCTAGGGCTTATCAGGTCGATCCAAACATGATTTGGTCAAAGATAGAACAAGGTTAATCGACCAAGGTAAGTGGCACTTGGCCAAAGTTGCACGATTCTTAATGGGCCGCCCAGTGAGCCAGACGGTCCCTGTCGGGCCGTGCAAACCTCAGGGGGTCCAAGTTGAGCCGTGACTCACAGCATGATAATCCAAGCGATTTAGTCACGTACACAGGTTCATGCCTTGGTGGTACAACCTGCCCGGTGTCCTAGTGAGAATCCCAGGCTCGCGGGGGCTTACGGAGGTCCCGTAATGAAGGTCCTAGTCCGACGGAAGGAATATCCGGCGGAGAGTTCCAATCATTATAAGGAAATGAGGCTATCAAATCATCAGAAATCAGTATGGCAGTCAGTCAATCCTATCGGAGTAGAATGACTGTCAAACAAACCTAATAGCATGAAATCATGGTTAAATTAACATATTGAAATAAATTAAGGCTATGATGAAAAAATAGTCAAACATTATGAAATCTGTTCTCACATGTGTTCCTTTTTCTTATGGGTTATTAACCTATCATTAGCCAAATTCTACTAAGTTAAATCATGCTAAAAAAGAAAACAAGCAGTTTTGTACAATTGGGTGGTTCTGTCTGAGCCGCTCACGGCCTCGGCGGTCACACGACAGGCCGTTCATCTCCTTCCAGGTCAGAAGGCCAGTTAGGGTTGAGCGGTCTGTAATGTGCCGCTAGGGAACATGCACAGTCTGGAACAGGCCGCCTAATCACAGGACGGTTAGGGTTATCCCGCGCAAACTATGAAACAGATCAAAAGTACAATACATGAACGGTCAGGAAGTAGCCGCCTGACATGGATGGGCGGTCTATCTTGAGGCCGCGCAAAACAACCCAGCCTGCCACCCCTTCGTCTTATCTGTTGCCAGCGGGGTTGGCTAGGGTTAGCAAGAATGTCTAAATATGCACAGTGTAAAGCATAAAAATTAGGGCTTTTATAGTCAAAAGAACGAGCATGAAAAGTTTTACAAAATAGCATGATCAATTTCGTGTTTAGTGCCTAGAATCCCTACATAAATCTAGATGGAACAATGTTAACCCTAGTTCTAGCATGCTTCCACTAAACCTCAAAATACTAACAGGATACTAGATTAAAATTGGGGCTTTCTAGACCAATCGAAAGATGACAGAACAACGCTTCTTTTGATACATCACAGTTAGGGTTTGGCTTGCTATCACCTACTTTATTCGAAGGATGAAGGAAGAAGAGGGATGACGACGCGCTAGGTACACACCGCCAAGGATCACCGGAATTCTCTCTCGATCAAGCTCCTCTCCGGCCGCCACAGCAACTAAATGATTCTAAGGTTGCTAAGGGTCATTTTTATAGGTTCAATTGAGTCTAGGGAGTCCTAATTGCGAAGATAGAGTCCTATCATCGTGGACGTGCGAGATTCGAGTCTATCCACTACTCCGCCGCCAAATACTCCCCCTAGGGTTAGGGTTTCGAAGATTAATCAGAGGGAAAAGGAAGAGTTAATCTTATCTTTTCATTTGCATCCGGTTTTAGCTTAAATGGTCGGGTATTGGGCACGAATTTCGCGTTTTAAGGTCCAATTAGGCTAAGTGTAGTTTTGGGTCTTAATCTGTTAATTCGACTTGGTTACAATTTTTATTTGGGCTGGTCATAGAAGACAATTTTACTAAGCGCTTTATTCACTACGAGATTCTAATTTTTTCATATTTTTATAAAATGGTCGAATCTTATTAATTTTCTCAAAAATTTTATTCTTTAATGAATCGGGGTGCTACACACACACAAAGCCGGCAGGGATGGCTATCCACAGATCGGAGCAGACCTCCGACTGTATTCCTACACACCAAGCCGGTAGGGATGGCTATCCACAGACGAAACAACCTCCGAATGTCTTCATATACACCAAGTAGGGACCGAACAAGGTATCAAAAGAAATGGAGCGAACCAAAAATGCAAATGAAAACACTGCAAGTGCAATGGGAAAAAACCACAAGAAAACACCAACTAAAACTTCAGATGAAGATCTGGAAGTTGGTGACTATAGCTACGACTTCAGATCCGAAGATCTTATCTTTGCAAGCAATGGTAGACTGCAGGGATGCTCCCTTATGGCTAATTTCTTCTTCCTCTTCTCTTACAGCACTGGACTGAGAACTAGTGCTGGGCTACTCTCACGCTCTTCTCAAAAATATTCTTTGTAGAAGCTCAAAGGGCGTGGCTCTCACTTGAGTAGCAACGGTAGCAGTGGCTTCTTCTTTTGAGGAAGCTTCATATATATAGGAAGGCCAGGGAAATGAATTTTCACGCCACACAGACTTCTTTCCTTAAAGCATACGCCGATGTGAGCTTGAGTGCTTTCTGAGGTAGCTGCTTCTTCTAGCTTCTCTTTCCATCTTTGAACAAACCCACTTTTTCTTGAAATCTTCGTGCATACTACTTTTTCATAGTGTCTCCCGGCTTATATGCTTTTGGGTCAGACAAACTTTTCTATTTTAGTGCTAAGTACACGGTTGGTAAGCTAGATTTGGTAATAGGTAATTTGGACCGTCTATCTTCATCAGAGAGGACCGAATGCCAGACCACGGTGACCTCTGATTGGTTCAGAACTGATAAGGTGCAGTGGGTTCCCATTGGCTAGCCAAACTAGATCATATGGTACTCTGTAATTTCCATTTGCTGGCTGAACATATCTTCATCAAGTACAAGATTTTCTCCTCATGGTTTGACCCCTTTTCGGATGGAGACCCTTTCTAGGTGACTGCCATTGATCCTTCTGGAAAGTAAGAATCTTTTCTGCCAACTGGTCTTTCAGATCTTGTACTTCCAAAGGAGGTGACATCTGTTTGATGAAATGCCTGTTCAAAGTGCACAGCCTTTTCACTAGAGTATGCTCAGACCTTAAAAGTGCTCAGACCTTGTAACATGCTCGGACCTTGAAGTAAGCTTGGACCTTGTAATGCACACTGGCACATATGCTCAGACCTCATTCAGTATGTGCACCGACTTTCGTGCTAGCGAAAGCTTGCTCAGACCTTGGCTCGCATGTGCACCGACTTTATATGCTTCCAGCTAAAATATGCATTGACCTTCGTGCAATGAAATGAATATGTGCACAGACCTTCACTTGTGCTGAAAGCAAACATTGCTCAGACTTTGATCCGTCTAGGCCAAACATGCACCGACCTTGTAACCTTGAAAGTAAGTGTGCACAGACTTGTAGTTTATATGTGCACTGACCTTTGCTATGTTGAAGGCAAATGTGCACCGACCTTGTTTGCCAAAAGCCAAAAGGTGCACTGACCTTGTTTGCAGTATAAGAGAATGTGCACCGACCTTGTTTGACAGTGTGAGAAAATGTGCACCGACCTTGTTTGACAGTGTGAGAGAATGTGCACCGACTATGACTGATGTGCATCGACCTTGGTGCGTTGAAGGTAGGACTTGCACCGACCTTGCTGTGTTGAGGGCAGAGTATGCACCGACCTTGTCTTGAGCTAGTCTTGCCTGTGCACCAACCTTGTCTTGCGCTGGTTTTGAATGTGCACCTACCTTGTTGTATTCAAGGCCAAACGTGCACCGACCTTCTTCTGTTCTTGAGAATGATTACACTGACCTTGCGCCTTGAAATCAAAACCTACACCGACCTTGGTTTGTGCTAGTCTTGGATGTGCACTGACCAGCAACGACCCTAGTTGTGTCCAAGGCACAACTAACACCGACCTCAGTATGCATGAACCATGAACTAACATCGACCTTAGTAAGCATAAGCCACAACTAACATCGACCTTAGCACAGCTAACGTCGACCCTGGTATGCATGACTAACACCGACCCTAGCACAGCTAACGTTGACCCTAGTATGCATACTAACACCGACCTCACAAGCACAGCATCCCATGCTAGCATCGACCGTATACACTAGACATTGTGCACTAGCACTGACCTTAGACATGCATAATATGCAGCTAGCATAGACTCTATATGCAGCTAGCACCGACCTTAGTATGCATGAGATGCAACTAGCGTTGACCCTAATGTGTAATGACACAACTAACGTCGATGTTAGCTATGCACGAGATGCAGCTAACACCGACCTTATATGAGTGACAATGCACACTAGCACCGACCTTAGTATATGCAAAATAGGGTGCTCAATAGAATGACATGCAGACAGACATGGCAAGCATATGCATTGACCTAGGTCTATGTGCACTGACTTGACTGTATGTTGACCGGTCAAACTAATGCATTGACCGGAGCAGATGTACTGACCTGATCAACATTAAGCATTTCAGCTTGATTTCTATGCTGCCAATTGCCTAGATTTTCGTGCACCAAGTGTTATCAGTTGCCTTGAATTATGTGCCTTGATTTCTCTTATAAGTGAAGGCATAGAGATGTATCTTCTTGCCTATGTTGTCATGACCTGAAATGTATGAATATGTGTTTATCAAATGCAGGTCAGACTTATGAATGAGTCATAGTCAGACATCATCAAAACAATAGAATTAAGCATGTTACACACATGCCCAACATTACATACCCATTTAATCTCACAACTTCCCATTCAATTGTTGATAATACCACTGGTTCCTAGTTGGTAAGTTACATAGCTTAACCTTGGAATTCCTGGTCGATTCCATTGATTGTCTAAGATGGTTACTTGGATCTTGGATCCACCAAATCAATGCCAACGCATCATAAGGGCCCGGTCTGGTCCTAGGAGCGCCCAAAAAGTACTAGTGTCTCGGGGAGTTGTAATGACATGATGAGGTATTGCACCGAGTGCATGACTAGCGTGATGTATAAGACATTTATGTATTTTCATTTCCTTGTACATTTCTACAAGTTATTGAATTCCTACATGGAATTATCTCTACTTGACTTGCTTGTTTGCGTGCTTGATCGGCCAATACAAGAAAAGGATGTTGTGTCCCTATGATTTTGATGATGTCTCACACTATAAATCATTTCTTTATCTCAAGATAATCTCATGTTTCATCATGTAAGTGAATGGGTTATACTGTAAGGGAATGTCCTGTTCAATTGAACAATTTGACCAAATGAATTTTAGTGTTGCCTGAGTCTCAATGTCTTGATGGTTTCAACACTATGAATTTTTGTGAACAAAAATGTTTCTCTATGTTAACGTAAATCCTCGAGCCACTTCAGGTAATTTTGGGAATTGTTTTCCTGTCACTTAAGCCACACTTCGTGTTGCTTTCCCTCACCAACACGAAATGATTTCGTGTCGTCTTAACGTACAACACTTCGTGTTGATTTCCATGCTTGACAGGAAAACTTGTATGAGGTAATACTTCGAGTTGTTCTTCTGCTTCCACAGTTTCATCACGAGTTGTTGAAGAACGTATCTATCTCTTGTCTTCGTGTCGTGTTTTCTAGACCTCGTGTCTTTGTCACTTTGTGACCTCATCTCGTGTCATTTCTTCTCTCTGCTTGTTTAACTTCGTGTCACCTACTGTTGCTCCTCGAGTCGTTTTGTTTTAGTGTCACTGCTTCATCACGTGTCGCGATAGCCGTGTCACTCTTCTGACTTCGTGATGTTTTCTGTACCACCCCGTGTTACCCTTAAGTCTTCGAGTCCTCTGTATTCGTGTCATTTATAGTTATTTGTCTTCGTGTCATGGTCAGCCCGTGTCGCCTCGTCTTCGAGTCGTTCATTCGAGCTATTTTGTGCTCGAGTTGTTTTTCTTGTGTTTATCAAGTGTTGTTTCACTACGTGTCTTCGTGTTACCTTCTTATCTTCGTGTTGTTTTTCTCTTTAGACTTCGTGTCCTTCTCGCCTTGACCACACTCCGTGTCAATTCCTGTGTTTCATCTTCGTGTTGTTTTTAACTCGTGTCGATTTCTGTTTCATCTTCGTGTTGTTTTCAACTCGTGTCGGTTTCTGTTTCGTCAGTTTCTGTTTCGTATTCGTGTTGTTTTCAACTCGTGTCGGTTTCTGTTTCATCTTCGTGTTGTTTTCAATTCGTGTCGGTTTCTGTTATTTGTCTTCGAGTTGGTTTCAGTCCGTGTTGTCCTCGTCTTCATATCGTTAGTTGTTTCTTCGCGTACTGAACACTGCAGCACCTCGTGCTGTTGAATGTACCACCTCGTGTCACCCTTATGTCTTCGTGTTGCCTTTCCTAGACCTCGTGTCCTTCTTGTTTTATAACCTCACTCCGTGTCGTTCTCCTCGTTGTGTCTGTTCTGTTACAGTGTATCTCGTGTCGTTCTTTTCCTATCTCGTGTACTGGTCACGTCGTGCTGTTATACCTCATGCAGCTTTAGTTTTAGTGGCCATACTGCGTATTAATGGTTTTTATCTTCTTACAGGTACGAGGAAGATTATTCCCAAATAAATGAGGTGCACGTGATCCAAGACAAGAGGAACCAATCCAATGAGGTCACGTGGCAGGAATGTTCTGGATCGAGCGTGGGAGGCACACGCGTTTTGTGCCCTATCCACCTGCTGCCGCTATAAATAGAAACCTTCGTCCACCGATGAAGGTGATCAGAGCCAAGAAAGAAAAGGCAGTATTGCAGAGAGCTCGATCCACCAGTAAAGAGAAAGAAAAAGAGAGATAGCAGTGGAGAGAAAGAAAAAGAGAGATAGCAGTGAAGAGAGAAAGAGAGTTTGCAGTATCGGGTTTCTGAAATTGCTTCCCAGGAAGCTACATTTGTATTAACTCTCAGTATCGAATGTTTTCTCGATCAGTCTTTAGTTTCTTTTCTGATTTTCTTTATGTGTTCTTCGTCTATTTCTGATCTGTTCCCCTCCGGTGTGTGGAGGAAGGGAGTCTAACTCCGGTTTCCCTCTGGGTTGCAGAGGAAGAGAGATCGCTGATCTCTGGTGTTGCTAGTGACGGGTTGTCATTAGCAGGTTCCCTCCGGTTGTGGAGGAAGGGAGAGGCACTCTCCGGTTCTGTTCGTGCTGGGTGCTAGAACAGGTTACAAGCTCTGCGGGTAGCAGAGCTTGGTTGAGGGATTTGTCTCCCTTGGTTTTTCAAGCTGTTTGGCAGCAAGTTGTTCGCAGACTGAGTCTGCTGTGCTCTAGCAGTGGCTAGTGGAATCTTCACTCTAGTTGGAGTGAGGGGTGGATGTAGATTGCGGACTGCAGTCGAACCACCTAAAAATCGGTTGTCTTCTCTGTGGTTTGCGATCTTTATCAGCGCTCTCTATCTGCTTGTCTCTTCGACTAGTTGTGTGTTCAGCTCTTAATCATCATTTTCTTATTCGATCTTGATTGGTACCTGCATTTGCAATTCTTTGTGTGCTAGTTTAGAAGGGGCATAAGCGGTAGATTTATTTTCTCGCCTAAGCTTTGCAAATTGGGAGTGATCTATTCATCCCCCCCCTTCTATATCACTCTCGATGCGCTAACATTTGGTATCAGAGCAGGTTTACGCCATGTGGGCGAACAATCAAGCAAATGGCAGTGGTCCTAGAACCTTCATGGCCGAAGGTCAATCCATTAGTCGCCCTCCGTTTTTTGATGGTAATAACTATCTGTTTTGGAAGAACGGGATGGAAGTGTTCATCAGGGCTCAGAGTCACAAACTGTGGAGAGTAATCACGGTGGGGCCATATGATCTGCCACCAAACGAAGACGCTTGGACAGATGACCATGTCAAGCTATCCTCTCTCAACTGGACGGCACTGAACATCATCCAGTGCGCTGTTCATCCGGAAGAATATGCCCGTATCTCAGCCTATAAGACGGCCAAGCGAATGTGGGATGAGCTGCAATT
This sequence comes from Amorphophallus konjac, assembly GCA_022559845.1. Taxonomy (NCBI): domain Eukaryota; kingdom Viridiplantae; phylum Streptophyta; class Magnoliopsida; order Alismatales; family Araceae; genus Amorphophallus; species Amorphophallus konjac. The sequence continues at coordinate 489,484,965 of CM040121.1, forward strand.
GATCTATGAAGGTACAGCTCAAGTGAAAGCTTCGAAGGTAAATCTCTACACCTCCAAGTATGAAATGTTTAAGATGAATGTAGATGAGAATATAACCGAAATGTATGCCATGTTATCCTTGATCACTAACACTCTTAAAGGGCTAGGGAAGGATCTTGCTAAGGCAGATATAGTCAGGAAAATCCTTAGATCTTTATCCCCGGCATGGCACACTAAGGCCATTGTGATTGAGGAGTCAAAAGATTTGACTGTCTTAACTGTGAATGAACTCATAGGATCCCTGATGACCTATGAGATGAACTTCCAAGGAGGTGGAGAAGGTAGTGAGAGGAAGGGTAAAAATGTAGCTCTAAGAGCTTCCCGCAACAAGGGTAGTAAAAGTGGGAGCAGCAGCAGTAGCCCCGAGTCTGAGTCCGAGATTGAAGGTTTTTCAGATCTCGACCAGGGGGAGCAGGCTATGCTCACTCGTCAGTTCAGAAAGTTTCTGAGGACAAAGGGGAAGACCTTCAGGAAGAAGAACCCACACTCTTTTAACAAGAATGCTGAGTTTACCAATTACAGGGATAGAAATCCTAAGAAACTGACTTGTTTTAACTGTAACAAACAGGGACACATGAAAGGCGAATGCCCAGCACTCCAGAAGAAAGGTCCCTATCTTCAGAAGAAGTTCACAAAGGTGCAGAAGAAGAAAAAGCCACAGGCGATGGTCTGCACATGGAGCGAGGAAGAAGAAAATCCCGAAGACACTTCCTCGGAGGAATATGAAGAAGGAATTTGTCTTATGGCAAACAGTGAAGAGGAGGTAATAAACGTTTTTGAAAATTTCTCAATTGATGACTGGGAGGATGCTTATGGTGACTTGCTAGATAAATTTAATTCACTTAGCAAAGAGCACAGAGTTCTGAAAAGAAAATTTAACACAAATGTTGAAGAACAAACTCTAGTCTGTGAGGAAAATGCAAAGTTAAAAGAACAACTAGAAGAAATGACCTCACAAAGGAAAGAGAATGATAAGCTTAGGGGAGAAATCCAAGAAAGTAAAAAATAGCTCAATGAATTCAAAACTAAGATTGAAGAAAGCATGAGTGAAATCAAAATGAATTCAGAGAAATATGAAGCTGTGAAGAAAGTAAATGCTGAACTCCTAAAGAATTCTGAGTTTCTTCAAAAGGAGCTGGAAGACAAACAGAAAGTCTTAGAGAAGTTTGTCCAAGGAAAGACTAGCCTAGATGCTATACTAGGAACTAGGGTCAATTTCAATAAGGAAGGTCTAGGCTATGACCCAACCAACAAGAGACCCTTGTAATTCAAGACCATCACCTTCTGTCCAGAGAAGGGAAAAGAAAAGCTGGACACACCATCCAGCTCAAACAGCTCTAAGAAAACTCAAAGTCCTAAAGAGAACACAACAACCAGTACTGGACAACCATTCAAGATTGGAATGAACTTTATGAAGAATAACATTAAGTCCATTCACCAGAACACAAATGGTAGCTGGACCAAGAAAACAAATCAGAATAAGAGCTGGAATTATAACAATCAGATGGGTCCAAACAAGACCTACTGGAGGAACAACTTTCATGGTCAAAGATATACCAATCAACAAGCCTACAGGAAATTTCCTAGGAATAGGAAGACCAATGAAAGGAATAGAACTCATTTCCTCAATTCAGCTGGATTGAACTTTAATAAACCAGAAAGGAGGGTGCCAGAGAAAACCATGCTGAAACAAATCTGGGTACCCAAACACTTGATCAGAGATTTAAACAATGTACTTGGACCCAACTCATCTTGGGTTCCAAATCACTCTGCTTGATATACTTGTGTAGGTCGGCCTGGCAGCTGAAGACAACAAGTGGTACCTCGACAGTGGCTGCTCCAGGCATATGACAGGAGACCAATCCAAGTTCAGCAAGATAGAGATGAAGCCAGGAGGTCTGGTCAAGTTTGGAGGAAAGAATAAAGGTAAAATAATTGGAGTTGGCACAGTAGGTAAGTCTTCCACAAACTCCATTGAAAAAGTCTTACTTGTGGAAGGGCTACAACATAATCTGATCAGCATCAGTCAGTTATGTGACAAGGGTCACAAGGTTGTTTTTGATGATACTTCATGCAAAATCTTTGAAATAAATTCTGATGAGGTTAAATTTGTAGCCAACCGGATTAATAATGTCTACATTGTAGACTTAAATGAGAAATCTGAATCTATTATTTGTTTATCTGCTAACTCTGAAATTGATGCTTTTGAATGGCATAGACGTCTAGGTCATGCTAGCTTTTCTACTTTAAATAAACTGGTCAAACTTGATTTAGTTAAAGGCATGCCTAGAATTAAATTTAATTCCATTTCAAAATCATGTGATGCCTGTGCTCTAGGCAAACAGACCAGAAACTCTTTCAAATTAAGATCTGAGCCATTGTCTTCTAGACCAATGGAACTTCTTCATATGGATCTCTTCGGTCCAACCAGAACTCAGAGTCTTAATGGTAACAGGTTTGGCTATGTCATCATAGATGACTTCTCCAGATATTCATGGATATTTTTCTTAGCAAATAAGAGTGATGCATTTCAAAAGTTTAATATATTTTTCAATAAAGTCAAACAAGAAGGAAAGTTCAAGGTTAGTTCTATTCAATCTGATCATGGAGGTGAGTTTGAAAATTCCATGTTTACTGAACTTTGTGACAAAGAAGGACTAACTCACAGGTTTTCCTCTCCCAGGACACCTGAACAGAATGGGATCGTGGAGAGAAGAAATAGAACAGTGGTGGAGATGGTCCGAACCATGTTGATTGAAAGTAAGTTACCTAGAAGGTTTTGAGCAGAAGCGGCCAATACAACAACCTACATAATCAACAGGGCCATGGTAAGACCCATACACAAGAAAACACCCTATGAGCTTCTAAAAGGTAAGAAACCAAACTTGTTTCATTTCAGAATTTTTGGAGCAAAATATTTTATTCATAACAATGATAAGAAAGATTTAGACAAGTTTGAAGCCAAGAGTTCACCTGGAATATTCTTGGGTTACTCAGAAGTGTCAAGGGCATATAGGGTATTTAATGTATCAGATCAGAAAGTGGAAGAATCTCCACACATTCTTTTTAGTGAAAAGAAAGATGTTTCTAATGTTGAAAATCTTGACAGGGACTCCAATCATGGTGGAGATTTTCTGGAAAACCAACAAGAAGAAGAGAAGACTCAGCAGAATGGAGAAACAAATTCCCAAAATCAGGAAGGTCAAAGAGAAATAGGTGAGTCTTCAATAAATATTAGATTCCTTAAAGACCATCCGTTAGATAATGTCATAGGCAATCTTGAAGAACCTCTAAGGACTAGATCTCATTTTAGACATGTGAATAATGACGACCTAATTGCTTTAGTCTCACAAATTGAACCCGAAACAGTAGAAGAGGCCTTAGCTGATCAAGGTTGGGTAAATGCTATGAGTGAGGAATTAGGTCAGTTTGAAAGGAATAATGTCTGGGAGCTTGTCCCAAGACCAGATGGTATTAATGTCATAGGAACCAAGTGGGTGTTCAAAAATAAGATGAATGAAGATGGAATCATCTCGAGGAACAAGGCCAGACTAGTAGCCAAAGGCTACTGTCAGGAATTCGGTGTAGACTCTGATGAATCTTATGCACCAGTTGCTAGGATGGAAGCCATAAGATTGTTGCTTGCCTTTGCATGCTCAAAGAACATTAAACTCCAACAAATGGATGTTAAAAGTGTTTTTTTAAATGGAGTTATTAAAGAAGAAGTCTATGTTGAACAACCTCCTGGATTTCAATTTTCTCCTCAACCTAACCAAGTTTTCAGGTTAAACAAAGCCGTGTATGGTCTAAAGCAGGCTCCAAGAGCTTGGTATGAAAGATTATCTGAATTTCTGATCAGCAAGGGCTACAAAAGAGGTAAAGTTGATCAGACTTTATTCACCAAGGGCATGAGTAAAGATCTCATCATAGTTCAGGTATATGTAGATGACATTGTATTTGGATCAACTAGGCATGAACTATGTGATGAATTTTCTACCATGATGTCTGCTGAATTTGAGATGAGCTTGGTTGGTGAACTAAAATATTTTCTTGGATTGCAGGTACAGCAGCTAGAAGATGGGTGCTTCATCAACCAAACCAAATACACAATGGAATTGTTCAAAAGGTTTGGCATGGAAAACTTAAAGCACATTACTACACCCATGGGCACCAATACATCATTGGATGCAGATGAGACAGGTAAAGAAGTAAATGCCAAACTTTATAGAGGTATGATTGGATCACTTCTTTACTTAACAGTCTCTAGACCTGATATACAATTCAGTGTAGGAATGTGTGCAAGATATCAGTCTAGACCCACTGAACTACACTTAGCTGCAGTTAAAAGAATCTTCAGATATTTGTCAGCTAGTCACTCTCTTGGTTTATGGTTTCCTGCTTCTCGCACATTGAATCTAGTAGCATACACATATGCTGACTATGCAGGCTGTAAACTAGACAGGAAAAGCACAAGTGGCCATTGTGAATTCTTGGGTGGGTGTTTAGTATCTTGGGGCTCCAAGAAACAACATTCTGTGGCCCTCTCCACTGCAGAAGCTGAATATGTGGCTGCAGGGAGTTGTGGAGCACAAGTAATATGGATTAAACACCAACTTCAGGACTACCAAGTAGACCTGGGGTGCACACCTATTTACTGTGATAATACAAGTGCCATCAATCTTGCTAAAAATCCTATTTTGCATTCTCGAACAAAACATATAGAGAGAAGACATCATTTTATAAGAGATGAGGTGTCTAAGAATAATTTTGAACTGATTCATGTAGGAACAGATAATCAGATTGCTGATATTTTCACAAAACCTCTGGATAATGAAAAGTTCACTACATTAAGAAGAGAGTTAGGCTTATACAAAGTGTCTTAATTATGAAGCCTCTTCCTATTGTGAGGGGGAGGTTTGTCTATCTGTTGGTTAGCCTTCTTGCTTGCTGGTTTAAGGGGGAGTTCGGAATGCTCACTGGTTAGCTTTCAGGAATGCTCTAAATTGAGGGAAGCCTTGAGATTTTGCTGAAATGTTTTATTGAGGTATGCTATGTCTCAGGGGGAGCTGAGTTGTAATGTGAGAAGAGAAGTTCTTTGACAAATTCAAAAGGAGTGTCCAGTTGTGTATCTCTGCTGGTTTTTCATGACTAATCTAGTGTAGTTCTCTCAGACAGTAGAGTGTCACTTATCTCTTAAGTCAATAAGTTAGTGTCTCTAAAATCCAATTAGAATCTTTCCTTTGGCACTCACTCAGAGATCTGGACTAATTGCATAAAGTATATCTTCCTACATTGTCATTGATTATGGTTCAGGCCAAAAACACGTATGTCTTGATATCTGACCCAATCAACTTGAAATCTAGACTTCAAGACTCAATACAAGAAAAGTCCTTCTCTTTTGGTATTGTCTTCAATCATTCTATCTCTTTAACTCAAGGGCTTAACTGAACAAACATGTTCTGTTTTTGATCACTGAGAAACTGGGAGCTTCATCAATGAAATGAATATTTCTCCCAAGTCATGAGGTGTCAGATACTTAAAATAAATGAAAAGTCATGACAGAGCAATGGTGGCTTGCTGGTGAGTAACTGGGGACTCTGGCCACTAATCAAGGTATCTCCTCATGTCAAAAGCCACAGTTACTAACTCTGTTCCTTAAAAAAAAAGGGGGGGGAAGTAATGAGGTACTCACTCTGAGTAACTGGGGATTCAGGCCTCTGATCCAGGTGTCTCCCTAATGTCAAAAGAAGTGATCTACCAACTTACTCTTTGATCTTCTTGGAAATCATCTCCAACAAACATTCCTTGTTGTTATGCAACTAATGGATTGCTTGTCCTCAATACCTTGAGAACACCTCTCTGATTTAGACTCTTGCTGTCTTGTGGAATAGTTGAATGATCAGCTCTATTTGGCCATACTTGTCAACTCCTGCTCTACATCATACACTATGTATGCTGATATACTCTTCATAATTCTATTTCTCCATTGGGTACTGAAGCTTAAAGAATCTTCTCTTGATGTTAGAACCTCACTTATTTTCTTAAGACCTATTCGTGACTTTCTGCACTAAGATCGTTACTGCACTTCTTCCTCATGTCTCCAGCATTGTTATGTCTTTTGCATTTCTTTTTGCTGATGTCAAAGGGGGAGAGAGGTTCTGCTATATCAATGATTTAATCAGTTGGTTGTGGCTAGTCGCCTTGGGGAAGTTCCTGATTATGAGTTGTGGGGGAAATGAGAGTGAGTTAATGAGAGTGAATTGTAGGGTTTGTCTAATTCATTTGCATGGTCTAATTCATTTGCATGAGCATGCTTTGAATTTAATCTGTTGTTACAGATGGTATTGATTTCATGTTAGATCCTGATAAACCTTGATATTGCCTGATTCATAGTGTTGCCAGCATCAAAAAGGGGGAGATTATTGTGTCCCTATGATTTTGATGATGTCTCATACTATAAATCATTTCTTTATCTCAAGATAATCTCATGTTTCATCATGTAAGTGAATGGGTTATACTGTAAGGGAATGTCCTGTTCAATTGAACAATTTGACCAAATGAATTTTAGTGTTGCCTGAGTCTCAATGTCTTGATGGTTTCAACACTATGAATTTTTGTGAACAAAAATATTTCTCTGTGTTAACGTAAATCCTCGAGCCACTTCAGGTAATTTTGGGAATTGTTTTCCTGTCACTTAAGCCACACTTCGTGTTGCTTTCCCTCACCAACATGAAATGATTTCGTGTCATCTGAGCGTACAACACTTCGTGTTGATTTCCATGCTTGACAGGAAAACTTGTATGAGGTAATACTTCGAGTTGTTCTTCTGCTTCCACAGTTTCATCATGAGTTGTTGAAGAACGTATCTATCTCATGTCTTCGTGTCGTGTTTTCTAGACCTCGTGTCTTTGTCGCTTTGTGACCTCATCTCGTGTCATTTCTTCTCTCTGCTTGTTTAACTTCGTGTCACCTACTGTTGCTCCTCGAGTCGTTTTGTTTTAGTGTCACTGCTTCATCACGTGTCGCGATAGCCGTGTCACTCTTCTGACTTCGTGCTGTTTTCTGTACCACCCCGTGTTACCCTTAAGTCTTCGAGTCCTCTGTATTCGTGTCATTTATAGTTATTTGTCTTCGTGTCGTGGTCAGCCCGTGTCGCCTCGTCTTCGAGTCGTTCATTCGAGCTATTTTGTGCTCGAGTTGTTTTTCTTATGTTTATCAAGTGTTGTTTCACTACGTGTCTTCGTGTTACCTTCTTATCTTCGTGTTGTTTTTCTCTTTAGACTTCGTGTCCTTCTCGCCTTGACCACACTCCGTGTCAATTCCTGTGTTTCGTCTTCGTGTTGTTTTCAACTCGTGTCGGTTTCTGTTTCGTCTTCGTGTTGTTTTCAACTCGTGTCGGTTTCTGTTTCGTCGGTTTCTGTTTCATCTTCGTGTTGTTTTCAACTCGTGTTAGTTTCTGTTTCGTCTTCGTGTTGTTTTCAATTCGTGTCGGTTTCTGTTATTTTTCTTCGAGTTGGTTTCAGTCCGTGTTGTCCTCGTCTTCATATCGTTAGTTGTTTCTTCGCGTACTGAACACTGCAGCACCTCGTGCTGTTAAATGTACCACCTCGTGTCACCCTTATGTCTTCGTGTTGCCTTTCCTAGACCTCGTGTCCTTCTTATTTTATAACCTCACTCCGTGTCGTTCTCCTCGTTGTGTCTGTTCTGTTACAGTGTATCTCGTGTCGTTCTTTTCCTATCTCGTGTACTGGTCACGTCGTGCTGTTATACCTCATGCAGCTTTAGTTTTAGTGGCCATACTGCGTATTAATGGTTTTTATCTTCTTACAGGTACGAGGAGGATTATTCCCAAATAAATGAGGTGCATATGATCCAAGACAAGAGGAACCAATCCAATGAGGTCACGTGGCAGGAATGTTCTGGATCGAGCGTGGGAGGCACACGCGTTTTGTGCCCTATTCACCTGCTGCCGCTATAAATAGAAACCTTCGTCCACCGATGAAGGTGATCAGAGCCAAGAAAGAAAAGGCAGTATTGCAGAGAGCTCGATCCACCAGTAAAGAGAAAGAAAAAGAGAGATAGCAGTGGAGAGAAAGAAAAAGAGAGATAGCAGTGAAGAGAGAAAGAGAGTTTGCAGTATCGGGTTTCTGAAATTGCTTCCCAGGAAGCTACATTTGTATTAACTCTCAGTATCGAATGTTTTCTCGATCAGTCTTTAGTTTCTTTTCTGATTTTCTTTATGTGTTCTTCGTCTATTTCTGATCTGTTCCCCTCCGGTGTGTGGAGGAAGGGAGTCTAACTCCGGTTTCCCTCTGGGTTGCAGAGGAAGAGAGATCGCTGATCTCTGGTGTTGCTAGTGACGGGTTGTCATTAGCAGGTTCCCTCCGGTTGTGGAGGAAGGGAGAGGCACTCTCCGGTTCTGTTCGTGCTGGGTGCTAGAACAGGTTACAAGCTCTGCGGGTAGCAGAGCTTGGTTGAGGGATTTGTCTCCCTTGGTTTTTCAAGCTGTTTGGCAGCAAGTTGTTCGCAGACTGAGTCTGCTGTGCTCTAGTAGTGGCTAGTGGAATCCTCACTCTAGTTGGAGTGAGGGGTGGATGTAGATTGCGGACTGCAGTCGAACCACCTAAAAACCAGTTGTCTTCTCTGTGGTTTGCGATCTTTATCAGCGCTCTCTATCTGCTTGTCTCTTCGACTAGTTGTGTGTTCAGCTCTTAATCATCATTTTCTTATTCGATCTTGATTGGTACCTGCATTTGCAATTCTTTGTGTGCTAGTTTAGAAGGGGCATAAGCGGTAGATTTATTTTCTCGCCTAAGCTCTGCAAATTGGGAGTGATCTATTCATCCCCCCCCCCTTCTATATCACTCTCGCTGCGCTAACAAAGGATATATCTTTGTTTTATTTATCTCTATCACTCGCATTCCATCACTGCTTATGTCAATTTTATTCAGCATCTTTTTATTTATTCACATGGCATTTAATTAAATTGGTTAATTACTTAAACTTTGCTTGATATTACCTACTGAGCGTTCGCTCACCCAGATTCTTTTCCCCCCTTTCAGGTAGCTCCGATGACGAAATGCAAACGGATGGGGATGGGCAGGAGTGAAGACCAGAGTTGACCTGATAGACGTGACTTGATAGTTGTCTTAGTAGAGGCGTGGAGTACAACGTAGTGGTTTTGTTGAGTCGTTGTCTAGTAATGTTATTAAGTTTTGTCGTCCAGAGTTGTAATCTTTTTCTTTATTTTATGACGTTAAGAGGTTATTGGAATGATTTTTTTTATTATCTGTGAGTAAATTGGTATTTTTGTGGGAGTAATTCTTTTCCCCTTGCAATCATATTCTTTTATTTTCATTATTGCTCTGTTTATCATGAATGTATATAACTGATGCGTTCCGATATTTCGCGTCGGGGCGTGTCAGATCTCAAGGAAGATAATCTTACTAGGAGGAGTACCCTGGCTGGTTTTGGCATTATAGCTTCTGCTAATAGGTGTCATCAGATAAAAATTGTTAGATGGCTTTGTCCTCCCTGGTCTCTCATCAAGCTCAACACTGATGGAGCATGCAAGCAAGGGGGAGAGTCCGGTGGTGGTGGTGTTTTAGAGATCCCAATGGGAATATTTTGTTAGCTTTCTCACACTACTATGCGCAGTCCAATAGTATTATTGTGGAAGCCAGAGCTTTTCTTGATGGTGTCAAATATCTTCAAACTGTATCCTATCAATCAGTTTTGATTGAATGTGATTCTCAAGTGCTTGTGCAACTCCTTACAAGACAAGTTACCTGCCCGTGGGCGATCCTCATATACATCAGGGAAATCTGGAGTATTCTACCTCAAACAGATTGCCTCTCACACTTTTCAAGAAAGGCTAATACTGTTGTAGACATTCTAGCTACTTTAGCCTATCATACTAAATGTAATTTGTTTTTTTCCTCGCAGCAAGAGCTACCCAATTCTATCAAGGGTTCTGCTCGATTAGACAAGCTAGGAATGCCTAGCATTCGTTTGATGTGATTGTTATCAACTTTTTTGTGGTCCCTAATAAAATTTACCCCCTAGCTGTGTGGTGGTGGAGTGGTTTCTCCCCCTACCTCTAGTAGAGGGTGCACTCTCCTACCGGCCTCTAGGTAGGGCTTTTCCAAAAAAAAAAAGCCCAAGAATTTACCGCTTGACACTCCGAAGGCACACTTCATGGGGTTCACTTTTAATTCATACTGCTTGAGCCTCTAAAATATGACTCGGATGTCCTGCATATGGTCTTCTTTTCTTATGGTCTTGACTACCAGGTCATCTATGTAGCACTCGACCTTGTGGTAGAGCAGCTTATCAAACATTCAGGTCATTGCTCGCTGGTAAGTTGCACCAATGTTCTTTAGACCGAACGGCATTCTTTTGTAGTGGTAGATACCCTTGGGGGTTTGGAAGGCAGTGTGGACCCGGCCATGCTCCGCGATCTATATTTGATTATAACTAGACGATCCGTCTATGAATGATAGGGCTTCGTGACCAATTGTAGCATCGATCGTAACCTCCGTTATTGGCACCGGAAAGTCATCCTTAGGACATGCCTTATTCAGATCTCAGAAGTCAACACATATTCGGATCTGCCCATTCTTCTTTTTCATGGGCACAATATTGGCCAGCCACGTGGTATATTGATTCTCTTCGACAAAACCCACATCAATGAGCTTCTCTACTTCATTGCATATTTGAGTGATGAGCTCGGGTCTCATGCGCCGTGGCGACTGCTTTACTGGCTCTGCTTCGGGATTTATGGCCAGCTCATGCTGTGAAATTGCGGGACTAAGTCCTGACATTTCTTTGTAACTCCAGGCGAAGCAATCCTGATATTCTTGCAGCAACTAGATGTACAGCTTCTGCTCTTCGGAAGATAGTTGAGCACTGAGGAAGGTCGGCCTGGGGTCATCCTCATTTCCCAAGTTGACCTCTATTAGCTCGTCAACCGTGGCTTGACCTCTGTCTTCTATTTCCAGGGGAGCAAGCTGGAGGTCGATGAAGTCTGGAACATCATCCTCAAGTGCAAAAACTTTGACCTCTTCATTGTATTGCCCCCGGAACCTGTTGGGGGCTTCTAGTTCAACCGGTGGCGGCTGTGTGAATTATTCTGCTAGCGGGCCTTTTGCAGTTCCAGCTTCAGGTGAGTTAGCAATCTGGAGAGCCTGAAATTTATTCATTGTTGGCTCCGAGGGGTGGTGTTCCAGCCTTACAATGGCTAAGGATGATTCCATCCTCATTTTGCCATGAATCGCCGCACCCTTAGTGGAGGTGGCTTGTTCTTTTCCGACAGGTATTTCATGATTGGTCTCAATAGAAGCTTCCTTGATTGACCCAAGGGGTGCTAATGCCGTTGTTAAAGGAGGGGTACAAGATATGGAAAATCCTGCTTCTTCAGTGACTTCGGCTTTGTTGCTGCTGGCCATGTCAAATCTGGCTTGAAAAGTCATCTCTTCAGGGTAAACCTGCTCCCAGCACCTACAGGGAGCTATGGCTTCTGATTCTGGATCTCTTAATTGAGCCGTCCCAGGATGTTCATTCTCCGTCAGGTATTCATCATAAGTTGCCCCCGGTGGACTATCCTTTGTTGGGAAGAAAGCAGAAATGGTATCCACCTCATAGCGCACACTGTAATAATATTCTTCAAGGGTGAAGCCCAACCCTAGGTGTTGGGAGATACGCCTTAATTCTTTATCCAGGCTGGCAGGATACCAAAGCCTTTTGAATGCTTCTTTCTCTTTGCAAGGCTGGCCAGCGGGGATGTGCTGCTTCCGGAACATCTTAGCCACTCGATCTGTCGTGAATGTTAGCCCTTGAATGGGGACTAACGGGTTCTCAATGTCTTCAGGGAGATGACAATTTGGTATCCTCCAACGTAGGGTGCTCTTCAGCTGTATAGAATAAGCTGCTGGGGCCTTCGGATTGTGCCACCTCCAGTGTCTTGAGAGGCTGAACAGTGAGATGGTCGAGGCTAGCTATCGGCTTGATGAGACCCGCAGAGACTTTGTTGTGGCCGTAATGCTTATCAACCTTGGCCTCATTTCCTTTGGAGTAAATGGTAGGAGGTGCAATTCTGCCCATGTCCCCTATGATAGTAATGTGTGACATTGCCCTGGGACTCACGTATCCTGGCGGTGGCGGTGGGAACCAGTCATCACCAGAGGTTCCTTTTATTGACTTGGCGGGAGCCTTTGTCTTGGAAGTTTTCCATGGTTGATCCGCATATAAGGGGACATCCAGCAGCTGGCACTCAAATACCTCAAATGGGTGGAGGTCAGTAAATATTCTCTCCTCCTTTCCATCATGATTATACTTAATACACTGGTGTAAAGTAGATGGCACCACTAAGTTTTCATGTAGCCAATGGCGGCCAAGCAATGCCTTGTACGAGGTGTTGGAGTTGATAACATGAAATTAAACCCTAGTAGTGAGGTCTGCAATGGTGAGGGTGAATTCTGCCATCCTGAGCGGGACTTCGCATTTCTGGTTGACGTCGGCGATATGCATATCTCCGACCTTATCAAGGTGGACATTGAAGTAGTACTTCTGGTATACCCTATAGGGAAGTATGTTAACAGCTGCACCCGGGCCTATTAGAATTCTGTTCAGCTGCTGGCTATTTAGTTGCCCCCTCATATATAAGGGTCTGTTATAGCTGGTGGTAGGCAGCAGCATATCTTCTTCAGTGAAGGCTACATTTATCCCTGGCAGTATTTCAGCCAAACAGCTTTCATATTGAGCAGGCATTTGTAGAGCAGTAATGATCACCTGCCGGGTTTCCTCACTCAGAGAGAGGATCTCCCAAATAGTGAACCTTGCCAGGAGCTTTTTCAACAGCTTCACTACCCGACTTCCAGCTCGAACATTGGATAGCTTCATTTCTTCGGCCCACCTTGGTTTGGAAGAGTCTTGTGCTGCAGTATCTGATGGGCCCGCCTCATCGGATTCTGGGTCTAAGTCCTGTCGCTGCATAATATCCTCCTGCTACCCCTTTATGCCTGCTGTCGGGCTGGCCCTATCTTCATTCGACAGATTAGAAGGCTGATGAGGCTGTGGGGAGGTGCCCCCAACTACAGAGCGGGTCTCTTGGTAGGGCTGCTTGCACTTGGCCATTTTCAAAAATTTGGTGAAGGAAGGTATACCACCCTTGCCTCTAGCTTGGTTATGTAGCCCAGGCGGGGAAGAGGTCTGAGTTCCCTCAGCCTCTGGGAAGGATGTCCTGCAAGGTTGTGTACCCTTAGCCATCTTCAAAAATTTAGTAAAAGCGGGGACACCATCATGGTCCTTGTCTTGGTTGTATAACCCTGGCGGAGGAGGGATTTGAATTCCCCAAAGCTCTAGAGGGGGTATCTTGTAGGGTTGCTCCCCTCTGAAGATAATATTGTGGTTGGCGAGCGGCTGGCGCACCCATTTCGGCCTGACCGGGTTGCATGAGTAGCGGTTACGGCTTCGGCCTGGCCCGCCTCAACTGCATGTGTAAAGCATATTTCTTCCTCGCCTTCCTCACTAGGAAGGTTGAAGAGGGCAGATAGGGTATCGCAAGAAAGTACCATCCTCTTCTTGACCTTCCAGGCCTTGCTTTTCTTCCTTTACTTTTTCTTTGACGGCGTCTACCCCCAGAACAGACTATCGTCCTTTTCCGCTGCTTTGTCTATCTCCTCTTTTTGCTCCAGCGAGAGCTGTTCCAGCTCTTTCCACGGGACATGGTCCTTTATCAACAGAGGATTCAATTCGGGCTGTTCATATTCATCTTGCCCGTTTATGTAGTCTTGAAGCCACCGAGCCTCGGGGCTAATTTCTTTGACCACCGGCAACGGAGTTTGTCTCCTCCGATTGTGGGTGGTTATTCTGATTACCGCATGCGGACTGGTCCAGATTAATGCTGGCGCCAGAGGGGTAGGCCGTGGCGTCATGCCATGGACATGTGCCCCCGCCTTTAGGCGAGGTACAGCCTTCTTCTTGGTCTTTGTAAGGACCTGCTGCCATCCCTGTTGTTCTTTTATCGGTGTCAGGAAGCAGGCTTCATAACTGGGCTGAGTGCTGGCCTCCGCCACCTCTTTGGGCAATGCCTGATACAGGGAGATCATGTTGGCTGCAGCTCTCCTTGGAGGTGATTCATGGGGTTGCGGAGGGTCCACTCTATACTCCCCTAGTTCTATTTCTTCTTTTCTTATCATGCCTTCAATGACATCTTCGAATATTTAGCAATCTTCAATTGGATGCCCCAGCATCTGATGGTAAGGGCAGAATCTTGGATTATCTTTTCTCTTCAGGTCCTCCGGCCTTTTTGGCTCGGGCAGGATGACCTTGTCATACTAGGTGACCACGTCAAAGAGAACTTTGGTCTTCTCCTTTGGGAAAGAGTAGGCCTTTTTCATTTTATCCCTGAGTGAGGGACCCTCTTTCTTTTCTTCTATTTTGTCAGGCTGGGGCGTAGCTGCCTTCTTTCCCTTATCTCTTTATTGTTCGAATGCCTTGATGTCAAGGGTGTTTGCTTCCTTAGGCGCTGGGTGCCGATCTGCTGTCTTTGCCTTCTGCGTGGTGGCAGTGGCTGGTGTAAGGGCAGGCCTTGCCAGAAATGCTTCAATTTCGGCCACCACGTTGTTTAAGCAGTCAAACGACCAGATTTCCATGCCAATCATCTTTTCCAGCACCTCCCACATGAGGTTCTGCTTGCAAATCTGTACAGCGTCCTCCGGATGCAGGGGTCGCTTGCATCTCATTCTGAGGTTCCTCCACCTCTTAATATATTCAAGGGCCGTCTCATCCGCCCTTTGCCTTGTAGAGTAAAGTTCAACCACTATGACCTCCCTCTCGGTGACATGAAATCTTTCTTTGAATTTCTTCTGCATGTCCGGCCAGTCACTGATTGACCTGGCCGAAAGGCTGGAGTACCATTCAAATGCGAGCCCGGTTAATGAGGACCCAAAAAATTTCAGCAGATATGACTCGTCTGTGGCTAGGTCACCCATGACGGTCATGTAGTATGCGATATGCTCTTTTGGGGACCCCTTCCCGTTGAACTTGTCGAGTTTGGGCGGCTTGCTGATCCCCAGGGGGAGCCGCTTAGCTGCATGGTGCAGCGGGTATGGTACCTGATAAGCATCGAATGTGACATAGTCACCTTCATTTCGCTCAGAGAGCTTTAATTCAATCATCCTCTCCACCATCAGCTTGTTTACGGCGGTTGGATCGACTGGCTCGGGGTAGAAGTGCTATGGTTGCAGGTACAGGGTGACCAGGGTGGTCGCCTGCGGCGGGGGACATAGCAACGGAGGTGCCTGGTGCACTTGAGACAGTATCGGTGGCATCAACAGCTGAAGTGGGCGCTACTGGGTGGCCACTTGGCTGTGCTCTACCGGCTGGGGCAGAGTATATAGTGGTGGAAAGTTGCATGGGTTGACATCCCCCTGCGATGATTCACCCTACATCTCGGGTTGTTTGGAGGCCGAGGTCTGCTTTGTTCTCTCGTGCAGTTGTTTCTTCAGAAGTTCTATCTCCTACCAGTATTGTTGTAATAGCATCAACACTTTTGGGTCCATAGTTGCTATGCTGGGGGTGGCTTCCACTACTTCCCCTAAAGCGCCTTCAGGCGAGGTGTTCAGCAAAACCTCTTCCTCCTCAATTGTTATCACATTTGCCGTGAGGGGAGTGATTTCCTCAAAGAGTATTTGCTTTCCTTTTGCCGCCTTCAGCATTTCCCTCGCCGCTTCAGTTCTCTTGCTGT
Source organism: Amorphophallus konjac (assembly GCA_022559845.1). NCBI lineage: Eukaryota > Viridiplantae > Streptophyta > Magnoliopsida > Alismatales > Araceae > Amorphophallus > Amorphophallus konjac. Next base: position 489,500,752 of record CM040121.1, read on the forward strand.
TCGGCCCTAGCCTCTCGGCTAATCGGACTAATTCTTGGGGCTCCTCAGGCAGACACCCGTATCTGCTGGCCATCCTGGCCATATTGCAAGCGAAGACTCGCATTTTTCTTCTTTGTTTGTAGACCCCCCTCCCTGTATGACCGGGGAAGGTCAGTCTTTCAAATACAGAAATTTCTCTTCTCTCCTCTTGTTGGGGAAGGGCTTCATCGGCCTCGTAATTTGGGCCATCTTCATATCCATTGTGATCAACAGACGATGTCATTCTTTTTTCTTCTTCTTCTTCGACTACCATTGGCAAGCAGTCCTCTTCTTCGGCTGCGGCTACTTGGAGCAGTCGTTGTTGACCCAATAAGGGGTTGCCTAGCCCCCTAAAGTAGCTTCTGACCATATTGGTCATCTCTTCTTGACCCCGTCCTTGGTGGAGGATCGAGGACAATTGTCGACCTCCTACTGGAGGGATGTAAGCTAGTCGGGCTCTCCCAGCGAATCGATTGAATCTTCTCTCTATGGTTGGCATGTCAGCTTGCCGGGCACAAGCCCTGGGGGTAGCACGGCGTGGAGGGTCCACGATCGTCTCTTCTCTTCTTGGGGCCCAGCCCCTCTCATTCCTCCTCTCCACCCCAGCAGACTTGGGGTGGTGGCGAACAGGCACATTTTGGCGGGCTGGTTGGGTTTTCTTGGGGACCCATACTTGCTTGAATACTTTCGGCCATGGGGCCAGCTTCCTTCGGCCTTGTCAGCCAGCTTCTTCTTTCTCAGCCCTTCTTCCAGACATAGCCTGGAAGGAATTGCGGGTTGGTACAGCAGGGACCACCTGATCTGGGATCACTTGGGCATGACGTCCATCCAGAAAGATGCGAACACCACCAACTAGAATAGATTTTCCGGACATCGACAACCATCCGGTGATGGGAGCAGCGGCTTTTCTTCGGGAGTTCCCCTGGTGGCGACCTCCGGGCTTGTTGTGGTAGGCGGGGCAAGCCCCGTGAGCTACATGGTGCACCATGCAGCTTGCTAGTTGGATTCGGCCTGGTGGCAGGCCTCTGGAGGTTCGGGAATCGACAACCCGAGGCTTCTTGTTGATGCTTTCCTTGGCCACCTCCGGAGCTTCGACCTTCAACACGTCAGTAAAGGCTACCCCCAAGAAATTGGGGAAGCCAACCACCAGTGGAAAAGTGCCAAAAATGGTCAGTACTGCCAGGTACCTAGAGGCAGCATGGTCAGCCAGGATCGCGGGGCCGAAAGTCAATGCAGCAAACCCAGCAGCCATCGCTACTTCCTGCGAAGGCAGATACAAGCAAACGATCAGCATTCTTTGGGAGGGCCCCGGGGCCCATTTGTCTTGGCAAAGATATGAAGGGAGACTAAGTCTCACCGGGCGTGCCAGCTTGTGGGAATGAGATTTTTATTTTTATTTATTATTTTTTTTATTTATTTATTTATTTAATTTTTTATTGTTCATAGGCGTGCCAGTCACTAAGTGACAGATTTATTGTGCGCTCGATCTGACTTGGTCAGATGAAAGTGAAGTCCGTGTTAGGACCGGTAGTCCGTCATGCCATAAAGGCTATAACGTTAAGTACATCCAACGAAAAGGAGGAAAATCCTTGATTAATTGCCAAGATAATGAACCCCTGGGGGGAGTGAATATAGACATAAACATGAGAAAATTAACAGAATAACATCGCATAGTGCAGGAGCTGAACATAGGCTCAAACAAGTAGTTCGATCACGTTCATTATCCCGAGCCCTCGGTACGTGGCAGAGAATATAGGTCTGAAGACCACCATCACGCTTAGTGAAAGCTTCCGGTCAGACCTGTTCTGACCTTCAGCAACTCACCATTCGACATACCGAAGTCTGGAATAATGACGGTGGTGTGGACACCGGGTCCACTACCGGGCCCACTACTCGGAGCCGACCGCACCGCACCGACTGCACCGAGCTTATGGCTCGGAGACTCGATTGAAGACTCGGCGTCCCGAGCATATTTGTGTGTGTTTGTATTGTGCGTATTTGTGTATTGTGTGTAAAATACATGTATTAGTACATGTATTTTTACTTTCGTCTTATTAGGCTAGTCATAGTCAATAAACATGTGTGTTTTGTGTATTTTATTTTCTTAAAACTCAAGAGTCAAAAGTTAGGTAGGTAAGCTTGTTTTATTAGACTAAGGACATATGTGATATTTGTAAAAGATTGTGGGTATGAATGTTATAGCCTCCTCCTATATAAGGAAGGCTAAGGGTGTATGTTATGATATGATGAAATTGAAAGAAGTTGCATTACGTGAGAGGCATTTCCCTCTTGTGTGTTTCCTCTAGTGAGGACACTAGAGCACGAGTACGGCCCGACTCAGCGAGCCGTCGGTACCGGACCCGCAGCACGACTCGGTCGACATCGACATCCTTGTGGCTGGGCGACAATATGGAGTCCCTACCAGAGTGTTGATACTTTCCTATGTTTATTGTGAGTGTAGTAGCATGTATTTGATTATTGTGAGTGTATTAGTGTGTATTTTATATTTTAGCTTCTAGTTGGGTCAAGATTGTAATATGGGCTACACTTCATGTAAGGGGTCCAATTTCTAAATTGGGCCTCAAGACCATTAGGAGCCCAAGTCCAAGGTGGGCTTCTAGAAGACTTGGACTATTAGACTAAGGAGACAAAGGTGGGGGATGCCACATCCTTGTCCCCCATGCTTGTCTCCCACCTACCCTTGACCAATGTTAGTGGATGTCCTTTAGAGTTAGTGGATGTCCTTTGATGTTAGTGGATGTCCTTTGGTGTTAGTGGATGTCCTTGGATCTAGATCTAGGGTTTTCATATTTATAGTCTCTTGTTGTATTTTGTGTGGAACTAATGAAGAAATTGAAGTGAAATGCATTTTGGCACCCCCTCTCCCTCTTGTGTTCTTAAAGTTCTTCCTCTCCCACCTCCAATCCCTCCAGATCTGAGTGTTAGATCCAATATCTCCACCACAAATCTCTTCTTCTTCTCTTCTACTACCTTCTGTGATCATCCACCGCCGCCGCCGCCGCCATCGGAGCCGCCAGCAAGCCGCCACCCTCGCTTCTCCGACCTGCTGTCCTGAACTGCGACCTGCAGACCTGAAGCTTGAAGATGAGGGCATATCTCCTGATCCAACCGTTTGATCGATCGGATCTTTTGAGGGTTTGTTCCCCCACGTCTCCCCTAGTTCCAGTTAAAATTTCGTGCCGATCAGAATCCATTTGCCCCCCTTCCCAGCCACTTGTTCCCCCCCTCTTAGTCTGCCCTGATTGCAGCCTACGGGATATATCTTGGAAGGGGATTTTTCCCACCCATCAAACGTAGTCCAAATCCAGCAAAAGACCTATGTGCGTTTTCCTATCCCTCCCATCTACCCATCATAAAAATCCAAGTCCTAGATATTTCATTTGAACCCCGGTCAAGGCTGAAAAATAGGGAGATCCACTTCTGTCCCTGAGATCGGTCTGTCCGAACCAAAAAAGCGGTCATGCTGCAGAAGTTTTCATTTCAGATCTGACCGTTGGATGAAACTGCATTTCCAGTATGTCGAAGAGCTCTGAGTCCTCTATCCAACGGCGCTAATCTCACTTCGATCCGACATCGGATCTGATCATGGCGACCATTTTCGGGGAGGCGCGCCGATCTGGCCTGAAAGGGGGCTGCGAGACAGCCTTGGGGGTTAATTCCCAATAAACCCCCAGCTCACCGTCGGCGACCACCGCTCCCGGGGACCGACCCGGGGCACTCCAGCGACAACCCCCCCCCCTCGGTCACCACCTCCAGAAGACGCGCGGAAGCCGCTGACCCAGCAGCCGGGCCCACTTGGAGCCTTGTGGGCCCCACGTTGAGCGCCACCACCGTGCTGCCCGCCACCGCCTGGAACCACAAATCGCGGCCCGCCAACCCCTGGAACGGCGCTCCCGGATCGCTGTTGTGGTCTTTTACCTCCCTGCGTGGAGTGGACCGAGTATTTACTGCTGTAAATTAATTATTACTTTGTACCGGGAGTGACGGTTCACGGTCGGGAAGTCTTCGCCACGCCGCGAGCGTGGAGGTACACCCGCCGCCCATTAGTCTAGTTTGCTTATTTAGTATGTATTCTACTGCCGCTGCATGTGCGTAGTTATTTTCCTAGCTAGTTAATTTATTAATCACCGCTGTGAGTTGTGAGAGCGAGAACCCGTCCCGTGACTCATTCTGAGCACGAGAGTGAGTTGACTACCCCAGTCTCAAAGCCGGTTTCTCAACCGTGCACGATCGTCGCGTTTCCCTCGATGGGGCCGACTGTGAGTAGCGCTTCTTGTTTGGGGCTAGTTCGCCTCTTCTGGAGCTCGTTCGGTGCCGCGTCTTAGTGTGTGTTGCTGGTCGCGTCGTCTGTCTAGCCGAGTCTCGTAGTCGTCCCGCGTCAAATTGGTATCAGAGCGCCAGGTTGAGTCTAGGGTAGTCTTGTTTAAAAACACAAAAAAAGAGTCATTTAAGTCGGTCTAAGGTTGCATTGCATACCTTTATTCGGTATATAAAAAGGTGCTTCCCGACTGTTAGGTTATGCCTATCGGGAAGCTGATTCACTCGCGTGAGAGGATCTTCGGATCCCCGGACTCCGCCAGGTACCAGATATCGGTTTAAGTCAAAGGACCTCAACTTGCATCGGTCCATCTATATAGGTCTAGTGAGTCACCCTTAGTTCTCTTTAGGCCTCACTGCATGCCCACCCGTGGAGGTGCCCAGTACCATCGCCCTGACACTATGGGTGAACACCGAGGTGCCAACCCGGGAGGCCGTTCCCTGGAGGACATGATAGCTCTACTCATGGAGCGCATGGATAGGTCCGAGCAAACTCTTAGGGAGCATACCGAGCGTATGGAGAGCCGATTCAAAGCCATGGAGGACCGCGCTGAGGCATCTGACCGATCTGTCCAAGGATTGGTTGGAAGGTTAGAGAGTGTGGAGAGAACCCCTCGCCGAGACCTACCCGGCATTCTCCCGGCCCCGCCGGCACATGTTGCCCAGCCCGTGGCTACTGCCCAGCCCGCGCCTGCTGCCCAGCTCGCACCACCTCGGGCTGAGGAGCAACGGCAACGTGCCCCCCATTTTGAGGACTACGAGTCCGACAACGATTACGAGGGAAATGGCCGGCGCCAACATGGTCACCGACCACATAGGGATGATGAGGACGAACGGATCCTCAAGACCGTCCGTGTGGACCCTCCCACGTTTGATGGGTCCAAGCCTTTAGAACCCAAGATCTACCTTGATTGGGAGGCTAGCATGGACCGGTACTTTGAGTGGTTCGAGATGACGGACCACCGGAGGGTTAGGTATGCCAAGATGAAGCTGCTGGGACAAGCACAGACTTACTAGAGCAATGTAGAGAGCTTGCTCTTTCAGCGTCATGAGCCTCAGATAGGTTCTTGGGATGAGATGAAGGACAAGCTTAGACGTAAGTACCTTCCTGCCACGTACCGTCAGCGACTTATTGATAGGTGGCAGAGTCTCACCCAAGGGGACCGATCCGTGTCAGACTACATCGCGGAGTTTGACGAGTACTTTTTACGATGTGGCGTTACGGAGGAGAGCACCATGCCTGTGTCACGCTTCCATCGTGGTTTGCGGCCCCACTATCAATATGAATTATTTCGCCACAATGTTACCACCTTGGAAGACGCATACCATGTTGCACTAGAGTTGGAGCAGTTTGAGGCGGAGTTCGCTCCCGTCCAACGCCCGGGGTTCACTTATCAGCGTGGGACCGACCCTCGTACCACGCCTACCTCCTATAGCTGGTTTCCGGTGGCCTGCCCCCCGGAACCCCCTCGGCAGGACCCCACTGCTCCTTGGCTCCGCACTTTCCCTCCGAGGGACCCTCCCCCTCGCCCGCAGGCACCCATCCCTGCCACTCGGCCTTATCAGCCCGCCGTACCAACTCGGCCTCTTCTTCCTACACCCCCAGTCCATCGAGAGGACAAGGATAAGGGGCCAATGATTGGTGGAACATCTCAGGGCAATGGGCCATGAGACCGTTGCTACACTTGTGGTGGAGTTGGCCACTTTGCGAGCAAGTGTCCCACCCGGGCAGCACTTGTTATTGCCGACACACCGGCCCGTGACCCCACGCCTGAGTTGGTGCCAGTCAGCTACGAGTCGGACCAAGAATTGGCCGAGGAATTCTTTGACGAGTTATTGGAGGGCGAGCAGGTTGACGTCCCTGGTACCTCGTATCAGGATGACGTACATTTGGGTGTAGTCAGGTGCATCCTTACCCAGCCTCAGGTGAGCGACGACTGGCGTCGCACCACCATATTCCACACATTTTGTAGGCTGGAAGGGAAAGCTTGCAAGGTGATTATAGATAGCGGGAGTTGCATCAACGATATCTCTACAGGCACCGTCAAGCGCCTTGGTTTGACGCCCGTGGATCACCCTACACCTTACAGAGTTTCTTGGGTGGATTCCACTTCCATCCCGGTCAGACTGCGGTGTCTGGTACCGCTGCAGTTCCAGGCGTACCATGATGCGATCTGGTGTGATGTACTATCTATGAAGGTGGGTAATATCATCCTTGGTAGGCCTTGGCTCTTTGACCGAGATGCCACCCTTCATGGTAGGTCGAACACTTGCACCTTCGACCATGATGGCCATAGGATTACCCTCCACCCAGTCCAGCCGAAGGACCCATCTATCCGCGGACCAGCTGGCCCCAGCACCACAACCACTTCTGGTCAGGGGAAGGTCGGTCCACCCACTTTGTCCTTGGCACAGGCATCCACCTCGTCGACTACTCCTAGCAGAGTGGACCCTCCACCCAGGAGGTTGATGATGATCAGTCCGAGAGAGATGGAACAGGAGGTGACCGGGGGTAACCCCATTCTAGCTGTCGTTGTCAGGGGCATAGAGGATGTCGCCCCTAGGTCTGAGGATGAGCATCCCCCAGAGATAGCCACAATATTGCGGGAATTTTCTGATGTCTTCCCCGAAGACCTCCCTGGAGGCCTTCCACCTATGAGGGATATCCAGCATGAGATCGACCTCGTCCCGGGCTCATCTTTGCCCAACCTTCCCCATTATAGGATGAGTCCCACGGACCATGCTGAGCTTCAGCGGCAGGTCGAAGAGTTGATGAGTCGGGGGTCCCTTAGGGACAGCAAAAGTCCCTGCGATGTCCCCGCACTATTGGCCCCGAAGAAGGATGGCACATGGAGGATGTGCGTTGATAGCCGTGCAATCAACAAAATCACGGTGAAGTATCGTTTTCCCATTCCCCGATTGGATGACTTGCTTGATATGATGTCGGGAGCCACTATCTTCTCAAAGATAGACCTTCGTAGTGGCTATCACCAGGTGCGGATCAGGCCTGGAGATGAATGGAAGATGGCATTCAAGACCAAGGATGGTCGTTATGAGTGGTTGGTTATGCCCTTTGGGCTTTCCAACGCCCTAGCACCTTCATGCGGTTGATGACCCAGGTTTTACGCCCTATGATAGGGGTCTTCTTGGTTGTCTACTTCGATGATATTCTTATCTACAGCCGCACTAGGGAGGACCACTTAGACCATCTTAGGTAAGTCTGTGTTGTGCTAAGGCTAGAGAGTTTATTCACCAACCCGAAGAAATGTGCTTTCATGTCTGATCAGATCACTTTTCTCGGGTTCATTGTGTCGAGAGATGGAGTCTCCGCTGATCCGAAGAAGATTAGGGCCATCAGGGAGTGGCCCGAGCCCCGCACACTCCACGACGTCCGGAGTTTCCATGGCTTAGCGACGTTCAACCGTCGCTTCATTCATGGCTTCAGTTCTATCACTGCCCCGATCACTGATTGCATAAAGAAGGGGGCATTCGTATGGACTAAGGCTGCAGCCACGTCCTTTCAAGATATTAAGGAGCGCATGACCCAGGCACCTGTCCTTGCTTTACCTGATTTTTCTAAGGTGTTTGAGGTCACGTGTGATGCTTCTGGTGTGGGTATTGGTGGCGTTTTGAGTCAGGAGTCCCACCCTATTGCATTCTTTAGCGAGAAGCTTAATGATGCCAAACTGCGATATTCCACATACGACAAAGAATTTTACGCAGTTGTCCAGGCATTGTGGTATTGGAGGCACTATTTGTTGCACCAGGAGTTTGTCCTCTTCTCTGACCATGAGGCCTTACGATTCCTCCATACCCAAAAGAAGCTGAATGCTCGCCATAGTCGTTGGGTGGAGTATCTCCAAGAGTACACCTTTGTGCTCAAGCACAAAGCAGGGGCAGAGAACAAGGTCGCCGATGCACTGAGTCGTCGGGTGATGATGTTGACCACCATGAGTGTTGAGGTGGTAGGGCTAGAGAGGCTGAAGGACGCCTATGTTGACTGTCCAGACTTTAGTCCGATCTATGCCGTCCTTCAGGCCGGTCCCTCGCGCGATTATAGCGAGTTTGTACTACAGGAGGGTCACCTATTCCGGGGTGACAAGTTGTGCATCCCACGGACTTCTGTTCGTGACTTTCTTACATGGGAGATGTACGCGGGAGGTCTTGCTGGCCACTTTGGCCGGAACAAGACCATAGAGGCGGTTGAGCACCGATTCTACTGGCCTAGCCTAAAGAGGGATGTTGCTCGTATTGTAGCCCAGTGTCGCACTTGTGCTATGGCCAAACAAAGGAAGTAAAGTACCGGCCTCTATACTCCCCTTCCCGTCCCAGATAGTCCATGGCAGGACATTAGCATGGACTTTGTGTTAGGATTACCCCGCACCCTCCGAAAGCATGACTCGATCTTTGTGGTTGTCGACCGATTCTCTAAGATGGCATTATTCACCCCATGCTCCAAAACCTCGGATGCCTCTAGAGTTGCCCATCTATTTTTTTCACATTGTGTCTCCAGGTTCGGACTCCCACGCACTATAGTATCCGATAGGGATATGCGCTTCACTAGCTATTTCTGGAAGACCCTATGGCACATGATGGGCACCCAATTGAAATTCTCCACTGCATATCACCCCCAAACCGATGGTCAGACTGAGGTTGTCAATAGGAGTTTGGGGGATCTTCTTAGGTGTCTTGTCCGAGATCGAGTCAGGGATTGGGATTTGATATTACCCTTGGCTGAGTTCGCCTATAATGATTCAGTCAATAGGTCTACCGATATGAGCCCCTTCGAGATTGTCACTGGCCGTACACCTAGGAGACCCATAGACCTAGTCCCATCTCCCATCCAGTCCCGTGTGTCTGATTCAACCGAGTCTTTTGCTAGCCATATTAGACAGTTGCATGAGCATATTCATCGTCATATTGAGGCCAGCAACGCACGATACAAAGAATTGGCTGACGCCCATAGGCACCACCGTGAGTTTCAGGAGGGCGATTCTGTCATGATCAGGGTCAGACCTGAACGGTTTCCCTCAGGAGCCGTGAAGAAGTTGCATGCTCGCGGTGCCGGTCCCTTTCGAGTAGTGAGGCGAGTCGGATCGAACGCATATGTTGTGGACTTGCCAGAGGATTACGGGATCAGCTCGACTTTCAACGTCTCGGACCTCGTCGCTTATAGGGACCCAGCGGTGATACCCAGTGAGTCCTTTGAGCCGTCTCCACCCATTGTGAGTGACACCACCCTAGAGTGTCCACCTCCAGCCTTGTTACCTCAGCAGCGAGAGCAGATAGAATGTATACTAGACGAGCATGTGACGACTACTCGAGGCGGAGTGTACCAGCGCTACTTGGTGCGTTGGAGGGGACGGCCCGCGTCCGATGACACCTGGATCACCCGTGCAGAACTACAGAGGATAGATCCAGATCTGCTGGATCGGTACCAGAGCGACCCGGACCCCTACTCGACGGGGTCGAGCTTCTCCCACCCGGGGAGAATTGGTGAGGACACTAGAGCACGAGTACGGCCCGACTCAGCGAGCCGTCGGTACCGGACCCACAGCACGACTCGGTCGACATCGACATCCTTGTGGCTGGGCGACAGTATGGAGTCCCTACCAGAGTGTTGATACTTTCCTATGTTTATTGTGAGTGTATTAGCATGTATTTGCTTATTGTGAATGTATTAGTGTGTATTTTGTATTTTAGCTTCTAGTTGGGTCAAGATTGTAATATGGGCTACACTTCATGTAAGGGGTCCAATTTCTAAATTGGGCCTCAAGACCATTAGGAGCCCAAGTCCAAGGTGGGCTTCTAGAAGACTTGGACTATTAGACTAAGGAGACAAAGGTGGGGGATGCCACATCCTTGTCCCCCATGCTTGTCTCCCACCTACCCTTGACCAATGTTAGTCGATGTCCTTTAGAGTTAGTGGATGTCCTTTGATGTTAGTGGATGTCTTTTGGTGTTAGTGGATGTCCTTGGATCTAGATCTAGGATTTTCATATTTATAGTCTCTTGTTGTATTTTGTGTGGAACTAATGAAGAAATTGAAGTGAAATGCATTTTGGCACCCCCTCTCCCTCTTGTGTTCTTGAAGTTCTTCCCTCTCCCACCTCCAATCCCTCCAGATCTGAGTGTTAGATCCAATATCTCCCCCACAAATCTCTTCTTCTTCTCTTCTACTACCTTCTATGATCATCCGCCGCCGTCGCCATCGGAGCCGCCAGCAAGCCGCCACCCTCGCTTCTCTGACCTGTTGTCCTGAACTGCGACGTGCAGACCTGAAGCTTGAAGACAAGGGTATATCTCCTGATCCAACCGTTTGATCGATCGGATCTTTTGAGGGTTTGTTCCCCCACGTCTCCCCTAGTTCCAGTTAAAATTTCGTGCCGATCAGAGTCCGTTTACCCCCCTTCCCACCCACTTGTTCCACCCCCTCTCAGTCTGCCCTGATTGCAGCCTGCGGGATAGATCTTGGAAGATGATTTTTCCCACCCATCAAACGAAGTCCAAATCCAGAAAAGGACCTATGTGCGTTTTCCTATCCCTCCCATCTACACATCATAAAAATCCCAGGTCCTAGATATTTCATTTGAACCCCGATCAAGGCTGAAAAATAGGGAGATCCACTTCTGTCCCTGAGATCGATCTGTCCGAACCAGAAAAGGGGTCATGCTGCAGAAGTTTTCATTTCAGATCTGACCGTTGGATGAAGCTGCATTTCCAGTATATCGAAGAGCTCTGAGTCCTCTATCCAACGGCGCTAATCTCACTTCGATCCGACTTTGGATCTGATCGTGGCGACCGTTTTCGGGGAGGCGCGCCGGTCTGGCCTGAAAGGGGGCTGCGAGACAGCCTTGGGGGTTAATTCCCAATAAACCCCCAGCTCACCGTCGGCGACCACCGCTCCCGGGGACCGACCCGGGGCACTCCAGCGACGACCCCCCCCCCCGATCACCTCCGCCAGAAGACGCGCGGAAGCCGCTGCCCCAGCAGCCGGGCCCACTTGTAGCCTTGTGGGCCCCGCGTTGAGCGCCACCACCGTGCTGCCCGCCACCGCCTGGAACCACAAATCGCGGCCCGCCAACCCCTGGAACGGCGCTCCCGGATCGCTGTTGTGGTCTTTTACCTCCCTGCGTGGAGTGGACCGAGTATTTACTGCTGTAAATTAATTATTACTTTGTACCGGGAGTGACGGTTCACGGCCGGGAAGTCTTCGCCACGCCGCGAGCGTGGAGGTACACCCGCCGCCCATTAGTCTAGTTTGCTTATTTAGTATGTATTCTACTGCCGCTGCATGTGCGTAGTTATTTTCCTAGCTAGTTAATTTATTAATCACCGCTGTGAGTTGTGAGAGCGAGAACCCGTCCCGTGACTCATTCCGAGCACGAGAGTGAGTTGACTACCCCAGTCTCAAAGCCGGTTTCTCAACCGTGCACGATCGTCACGTTTCCCTCGATGGGGCCGACTGTGAGTAGCGCTTCTTGTTTGGGGCTAGTTCGCCTCTTCTGGAGCTCATTCGGTGCCGCGTCTTAGTGTGTGTTGCTGGTCGCGTCGTCTGTCTAGCCGAGTCTCGTAGTCGTCCCGCGTCACCTTCCCTCCTTTCTCCATTTGTGAGATTTGAGTGTGTCGCCCGGTGAGAGACCGTCCAGCGTGAGGCCGAGCTGTGTGAGATAGCAAGTTATCCGTTCCCGTCCTGTTCGTGATATCGGAGTGCCGTCGATCCTGCCCCCGACGCCGTCCTGCGTCATATTTGGTATCAGAGCCCAACAACGGCGTCTCTGACGACCCGATGTCCCCGACGTCATCTCTCTTTCTCTCTCTAAGTTGTTAGAAGTGAAAAAAAAGAAACAAAAAAAGAACAATAGTTGAGTTCTGTTGGTTGAGAGAAAGGAGTGGAAAAAAAAGAGAAAAAAAATAATAGAGAAGAAAAAAAAAGGGGGATCGACTGAGAAAAAAAATAGAAAAAAAAATTTTATTATCAACCCCCCCTCCTGTTCTCTCTCCCTCTCTCTGCTTTCTCTCTCCCTCGTTCTCTCTCTTAATCTCTCTCTATTTCCCTCTCTCTCTCTCTCTCCTTCTCTCTCTCTCGGTTGAAGGAAAACAGAAAAAAAAAGGGGAAGAAACTCAGTTCGCGGCACAGGGCCTCGTCGCCCGTGCCATATTCAAAAGAAGGGGCACGGCCGCAACGGCCAGCTCCTCCCCCTCCCTGCCGCCGCGCCCGGCCCCGCGGGCACCACGCCCGCCGGCGAGCACCGCGCCCCGCGCCCGCCCGGCGCCCGCACCGCGCCCGCCCGGCGCGTGCCCCGCGATCGCCCGGCGCGCACCCCGCGCCCTGCGCCCCGCACCCGGGCCCCGTGTGCACTCGCCCCGCGGCTGCACCCACCTGGCCCCTGCCCCGAGCCACTGCGCCCCGCGCCCGGGCCCGTGCCGCCCGCGCGCTTGCTGGCCCGCGCCCCCCCGCTGCCGCCTGGCATAGTGCACCGCCACCGCCTGTCAGCGCCTGCGCTGGCACCGTGTGCCCGCCCACGTGCCACCCTGCGTGCGCCTGCTTGGTCGACCGCATCACCAACCGCGAGGGTCACGCGCAGAAGAGTTGAAGACTTTGAAAAAAAAAAGTTGGTAAAGTTTGAAAAGAAGGACAAGTGGTTAGAAAAAAAAAGACAAAAGAGAAAGAGGAGTTTGGAAAGTCAAAAAAAAGTGTTGAATATATATATTTAATATATATAATAATAATAATAGTAATATATATCGATATATATTTATATATACATCTACATATAAATTGTTTAAATTATTTTGTGACACTCGGGTCCACAATCACGGCTCGATCAACGGTTGAGTCGCCCGATCACCGACACACGGTCCGTAATTCACGGAGTGTGAGTGCCCCTAAGTCTCTTTGCACGGAGAAACTCTAGAGTGATTTGTTCCCCTGCGTGGGAAATTTTAAAGTGGTTTTGTAATAATCAAATCCTCCCTGCGCGGAGTGAATTCATTGTAACCGCTCAAGCTTCGTCGACACCGTGCAGGCCCGCACGTCCCCGCTCACCTTCGTCTCCGGTCGAAGCTCGACTTTTCAGCCAGCTAGATACGTGCTCCAAATCACTTGCTTATTTAGTATCCTTATCATTTGCCGCGCGATGAAGTGAGCGAGAGCCCGATCCATATAATCAGTCTCATGAGTGCATCGCTGTGGACGGAAAGAAAGAGCTTGCTTGAGCCTATCCTTTAGGCCCTAGACTGCCGCATTAGAGCACCCTAATTGTCAGGAGGTAGTTCCACAACTACTTCGTCTACGGGCGAGTAACTTTCCCTGACTGATCCCTTCAAATTGACCCTTTGTATATCAGTTGGGTCTACAACTTGCTAATTTTCGGTCTCAGGATTGCATCACCTAGGTCCAAGCTCGTGCATGTCACGTTAGTCTAGGAATTCATTAGGCCGTCTAGAACGCATGGAACATGAAAGATATATGGCCAATCCTGACCTCATCGCCCAGTTTGAGGGAATGGCGACAATATTTGATGGCACACATGTCGAGTACATGCAGGTAGGAGACATTTTCGAGAGTTCTAGCCAGAAAAGATTGGGTGTAGTTCGCTGTATCTCAACACCACAAGAGGACGATTGGCATCGAACCTCTATCTTTCAAACCTACATCATGGTGAACTCTCATCCTTGTAAGGTAATCCTTGACAACGGGAGCTGTATCAATGCAGTCTCTTCAGACTTTGTCTCTCGTTTAGGTCTACCTACGCATCCTCATCCAAAGCCATACAACGTGGCTTGGGTCGATGACACTTCTATCCCAGTCACCACCACATGTGTCATTCCCATCCAATTCCAGTCCTACCAAGGACAGATCTTATGTGACGTAATGCCTATGAAGGCCGGGAGCGTCATCTTAGGACGACCATGGATCTATGATGTAGACCTCGCTACCTTTAGTTGGTCCAATCAGTGTTCCTTCTCCTACAACAGGAAGAAGATTCAGTTGTACCCGGTACCCCCAAAGGTGACCCCGGGAAAGAGTTCCACCTCCACCCCCACCGGAACTCCCAAAATTCAGGAGAATCCCCAAACTCCCACTGAAGGGAAACCTCCCCTTCCCTCTTCTCCTACATCTATCACACCCGTTTCTGAGGCCCCTAAAGTTAGTCATGACCTAGTTAGGTGCCTTGACTCCATGAATGTCGGTGAGCTAGACATAGAGGTTGCTGAAGGTGCTCCTGTTTTTGCTGTTGACGTCACCATCACACCTGAGGAGTCTCGAGTCTCAGTCCCAACTGAAGACCCGGCCATACTGCCGGACTTCCAAGACATCGTCCCCGAGGACTTGCCTTCTCAACTCCCTCCCATACGTGATGTACAACACGCTATTGAGCTTGCCCCTGGGTCCACCCTACCCAACCTTCCCCTCGAGTCTAGACTGTCCAAGTCAGTCGAAGAGTTTACACATCACGTCATTAGTCTGCATGAGTCAGCTAATTCGCATAGGCGTCACCATAAATTTCAAGAAGATGACTTGGCTATGGTACTGGTCCGGCCCGAACGACTCCCCTCGGGAGCCGTTAAAAAGTTACAAGCCTGTAGTGATGGTCCCTTCCCAATCCTGCAGAAGCTTGGCGCTAATGCCTATGTTGTGGACTTACCTCCCGAATATGGGATTAGCTCGCCTTTAAATGTGGCAGACCTAGTGGCCTACAAGGAACCCACAGTGATTCCTAGTGATCCTTTCGAGCCTTCTCCTCCCATTGAGAGTGAGCCCACCCTTGTGTGTCCTACAGCCTCGAGAGCACCGCGCGAGCAAATTGAGAGGATACTGGATGAGCAGGTGACCACTACACGGAGCAGGGTGTACCAGCGCTACTTTGTCCGCTGGTGGGACCGTCCACCTTCTGATGATTCCTGGATCAACCGGGAAGATCTCCAGCGCCTCAATCCAGATCTGCTGGAGCACTACCACAGTAGTGTCCCCCCCTTACTCGACGGAGTCGAGTTCCAGCCGTCCCGGGAGGGTTGGTGGGGACACCGAGTCCACTACCGGGCCCACTACTCGGAGCCGACCGCACCGCCCCGACTGCACCGAGCTTATGGCTCGGAGACTCGATTGAAGACTCGGCGTTCTGATCATAATATTTATTTGTGTGTATTTGTATTGTGCGTATTTGTGTATTGTGTGTAAAATACATGTATTAGTACATGTATTTTTACTTTCGTCTTATTAGGCTAGTCATAGTCAATAAACATGTGTTTTGTGTATTTTATTTTCTTAAAACTCAAGAGTCAAAAGTTAGGTAGGTAAGCTTGTTTTATTAGACTAAGGACATATGTGCTATTTGTAAAAGATTGTGGGTATGAATGTTATAGCATCCTCTTATATAAGGAAGGCTAAGGGTGTATGTTATGATATGATGAAATTGAAAGAAGTTGCATTACGTGAGAGGCATTTCCCTCTTGTGTGTTTCCTTCCTGCCTTTCTCCATTTGTGAGATTTGAGTGTGTCACCCAGTGAGAGACCGTCCGGCGTGAGGCCGAGCTGTGTGAGATAGCAAGTTATCCGTTCCCGTCCTGTTCGTGATATCGGAGTGCCGTCGATCCTGCCCCCGACGCCGTCCTGCGTCAAACGGACATACAACAATAGCAAACAGGCATTCATGTATGTATAGATGTGTGGTAAAAGCAACTCCGAAGCAGTTAACGAGTGAAAGCTAACCGAGATTCTTATTGGTTAATCATGGAACACCCATGAGTTAAGTATAATACAAAGATAGGGAGCAAATAGACTGGTAGAGGTATGAGTGGGAAGTTAAAACGGTGCGGGGGTTGATATATTTTAACCCGGCGCGAGGGAGTGTAGGGGAGAGTCTCACCCGGCGCAGGGAAGCGTAGGCGTAGGGTTAAAACGGCGCGGGGTGAAAGGAGGGTTAAAACGGCACGGGGGGTGAGGAGCGCGCCGAATTAGGCCACGCCGAATAGCTAGGTTTGGAGATTTTGTAGTTTTGAGTGTGGGGCTAATCCGACGCGAGGGGGGTGGACGCCGGAATAGGGCGCGCAGGATTTAGAGGTTTTGCCATTTCTTGGGATTTTCTGAGTTTAAGGCTGGTTGCAACTTAGCTCATTCGCCAGTCATTTCATTGATGATTAATGTTGATTATTAAGTGAATTTAGGTCCCAGGTGCCCTGTAAGAATAACGGATCAAGACTTGTGCGAGGCTCCCACTCCAGCACAGTCCATTCTCAATTCTATGTACATCCACAGTCACCATAACTTGGGCTTCAGTAGAACTTAGTCAGGATGATCAGACAAAATTTGGGCAGCATCTCCCCATACCCGGAGGGTCACAGGGGAGAAGTGGAGACATTCCCACAAAATTGGGGTAAGCTCCTGAAAGCCGGGAGGCCAAGACGGCGACTGGCGGACCCTAACGGATGGAAACCCCGAGGGCTAGCCTACGAGGGGCACCAACATTACGTGGGCCTGCATGTTGTTCAAAGGGACAGCCAGAATGGGGGAGACCCTGAGGGCTAGCCTACAAGAGGTTCCATGACCCATGACCACCACCATTCCCGAGAGGAATGTGGATTTTGATGTTGGATCAAGAGATCCATTGATGTTCACCCCTAGCGGCTCATAAAGCCCCACGCCACAGGAGGACGAGACTCTATAGCCTTTTGGTGATTTGGGAAAGAAATTTTAGGACATGAATGTTCGATGGGGGATGTTCCTCCTCCCCGGTCAGTGGATTGATACTGTCGAAAAGAAAACACGGTATTCACATTAAAACTCTAATCTTACCCATATAACAGGGATGGGGAACAGGCCACATTGGGCAGACCTTCCCTCACCCTTCTCGGGGTAGAGATATTGCAGCGATGCGTTGTTCATCCATTAAACCATTGACGATAGGTTAAGCACGGAAGGGGGTTAGTTGGTTAGCATTTGGAAGTTAGCCGTGAGCATGTGAACCACGAAAATTGTAAGAAGCAAACGTTCGAGCAATTAGCAGGTAGTATATGGGAAAGTAATCATGCCGGAAGACCCTGCGCCCAGGTTATGGGGACGGCCTTATTTTCTCCAGTTCATAATTGTGAACGGAGAGATAATGGGGAGCCAATTCGGGAGATGAATGGAGATGCACATGCATGTATATCTTCGGAAGAGGGAAACATGATGAACACAAGGCATCTATAAAAATAATCAATATGCTGGAAATGACCCCGGGGAGGGGGAAATGTTAATGTGGCCCTTCGGGGCAGCCCAGGGAGTGTTTGGTGTCGACGGAAGAAACCCAACACGACAAACGGCGATATGAAAATAAATGTAGCAGAGAAGGAAAAGGGGGGCTCAGACACGCACCAATATTCTCATTCAGACCCGACGGTCATCACATAGCTTAGGATATATAATCAAATATGGTATACACGGACATGGCCGGGCATGGCCGCACAAAGGCCGCTCGCTTACATCCTCCTATTTGAAACGAAAGGGAATACAGAGGCAAATTCCCAAGGGAAAGAAAAGATAGAATGAGATAGTGAACTAAGGGCTCATATCATCGCCCATCCTATTACCAGTCACCAAGGGGTTTTCGCAAGAGAAAAAGAAGAAAATGATCGCAGAATCTCTGACCAAACCCACCTCTGTTCATCACTGCAAAAATAGAGTATCAGAAATGGCTCTCTCTCCCCTCGCTTCAGACCTCTCTCCTCTAATGAAGGATGGCGAACGGCGGCTCAAGAGATCTCTCCCACCCTTTCTTTCTCCCCAAGCTTTTCTCTTCGATCCCTCTTTTCTTTCTTCAATCACGCTGCGTCTCGCCCTTCTCTCTCTTCACTCACGCTGTGTCTCGCTTCTCTCTTCGAAAGCCCTCTTCCCCTTGAATTTGCTTATAATAGTTTTGTCAATAGGACCGTAAGTTTGAGTCCATTTGAGGTTGTTCACAGTCACAAACCTAGGAAGCCTATAGACCTCATCCCCTTGCCACTGCATGCTAGAGTCTCTGAGTCAACTGAGTCATTTGCACATCAGGTCCAGAGTCTACATGAAAACATCAGTGATCAGTCAACGCATCGCAGTCAGTAATGAAACCTACAAACAATTGGCAGATGCCCACAGGCGATACCAAGAATTCCAACAAGTTGATCAAGTGATGATCAGGGTGAGGCCAAAGCAGTTTCCCTCGGGGACTATAAAGAAGTTGCATGCCCGTGGTGCAGGTCCGTTCAAGGTGTTAAAATGGGATGGATCGAATGCGTACGTTGCTATGTAGTCCAAGGCATAAGGCGACCGAGGTGAACAAAGGGTCGCCTCTACCTCAAACACCAAATGTCTAGGCGTTTGAGACATTTTATGACATATATATATAGTTCAAAAAATATAAATATATATTTAACTATCAAAAAAATACATACATACAATCAAGATTTTTAATAAAATTAACAATGATCAAGATTTGAGACAAAAATACATACATACAAATAAGATAAGTTTTGAATAAAGGAAGTTTAAACCAAAACTAGACCAGAAGAAGAAGAAGACTGAGAGTGAGGCATTTGAGGTGAAAGTGAGGCGGCTTGGGACCGCCTCACCGCCTCAAATGCCTAGGCGAGTGCCTAGGCGCACCTCTGACTACATAGTTACATTGTTGATCTTTTGCCAGATTATGGGATTAGTTCCACGTACTTTCAATGTTTTCGATCTGGTAGCGTACAAAGAACCAGCAACGATACCTAGTGTCCCGTTTTAGCCTTCACCTCCCATTGAGAGCGACCCCACCTCTGATTGTCTACCGGCCATAGTTCCTATTCGGTGCAAGTAGATTGAGGGTATATTGGATGAGCAAGTCATTACAGCCAGAGATAGAGTGTGCTAGCGCTATCTCGTTTGCTAGTGCGGATGTCCAGAGTCTGAGGATTCATGGATTACCAGGGAGGAGTTGTAACGTCTTGATCCAGACCTCCTTGAGCCATCTAGAGAACTAGGCCTCATACTCCGCTATGGATAAATTCCTTTGCTTTAGAGAGGCAAACTTTGCTTCCTTGATAATGGGAATCAAGCAACATTCATCCGCCAGGAACAAGATGAATGCAGTCCTCTTGGGGACCTCGATCTGAAGAAGGCGGTCTCCGAGGGGACCGCGATCTCATAGCAGAGTGGGTTATAGGATTCTGCATCTGAGCCGCCGCTAGTCCACCGTCAACGTGTGGGGATACCCTAGATTTGCCCCTTTCCTTGTTTATCCACTGCTATAATGTCATTCTACATTCCCCAATCCCTCTATAAATCTATCCCCATGCTCTCTACGAAATATAGAATGAAATAGTTGCAAAGTTAGCCATGTGTGTTCTTCCCCTTTGGGATCCGGGTGACAAACCCTAACTCGGGCTACGATGTCTCGATCCGACCACGGAGATGGAGCGCGAAGCTTCGGGTCCGTCGTCCCTGCGATGGGGACGGGTAAGAGGCCCCATTCGAAGCCCTCGTTTCCCCCTCCATCACCATCCCTCACCGCCGCTGTCGTCACCGCCGTATTCACCCTCAAATCCCTCCATCACTGCCATTTTCTACCTTGGAGGCGGAGTGGAGAGGTTCGGTTGCATCATCCCTGAGACAGGGACAGGTGTGAAGCCCCGATCAAGCCCCTCCCTTCTCCTCTAGCCGCCCCACCACCACCGCTCGTCTCCACCACCATTGTTCTCATCCTCCTAAACCACCGCCATTCTTTACCTTAGATCTACCTTTTAGCCAAATATCTAACCCTTAGATCATCTTATCCCCCTTCCTTTCCCTCCTCCAAGCTTCCAGCAGCCCCCACGGGCCCCAAAACGTCGCCCACGGCTGCCGCCAAGGCCCTATGGCAAGCAGAGTTCCGTTTCGGGCGGCCTCAAGTGTTGCAGAAAACCCTGATATCGCGGTCAGATGACACGCCGCGTTCTTCATAACGCGGCCAACCAGAGCACCGCGTTCATGCAAGTCGTGGCTACCAGGAAGACCGCAACTACCAGATCATGGCCACGATGGCGACCGCATTCAAGCTCATCTGCCCTGCCCTCCGGCCTGAAAATCGACGCTCATGCCCCTCTGTCCCGCATCAAATTGGTATCAAAGCAGGTTACCAGCTTGTTCCTATATGCTAGGTCCTGGATAGGAAGGTATGCTTCCCCTTCCAGTAATCTCTACAGCAGTCCTACCAAATGGCGCCTCCACCGAGCTCACCATCCATGAGTTGGAGCCATGGAATTGGATCTTGCAGGATATCACCGATGCCCTTTCCAAGACCGGTGAGATTGTTCGTGATGGAGATGAAGTCTTTGTGGAGTTCCAAAAGAGGAGTGGCCAAGTCCACTACTTTGATGGTGCATGGTGCCAAATTGGCACACTAGTCGGTCCTTGCATATTTCTCGGGAAGCATTGGCTGGACGAGAGGAATGCCATCATCGACCCGGAGCGGCGGACTTGCCTAGTGCATCCTCCGCATCTATTGGGAGTCTTCAGCTTCCACAAAATGTTGCTCCCTCCGTCGATGAAGGAAGAAAGGCCACAGCCTATCGAAGCCTATGAAGCCCCTCCAGCATTGATCAATCCATGTGACGAAGCTGGAGGCCAACTCATGGCCGACGCCCACCCATATGAAGTGTTGTCCGCCCCCAATGTTTTACCAGGCACCCCGGCGGTGCCCGCCATCTTTGATCTGCTGGTTGCCACTGAGCCACCATCCGTACTTCCCCTCGCAGCACCTTCCCTGCCTGCAACACCTTACTTCGATGCTATTTGGGAGGACTTCTACAAGGCACATGGATAGCAACAACCCGAGTTCTTCCTAGTCTTCGTCCATGCCAAGCATCCCACACACCCACCGGTGATCGTCGTCCTCATACTCAAGCACTTTAAGACTCGAGGACAAGTCTTGTTGGGTCCCGTAGTGCAAGAATATGGATCTAGAGGGGGGGTGAATAGATCCTACTACTAAAAACTATGTCCAATTAAAAACACAGACTAGCACACAGCGGAATTTACAAGATAGAGAAATTTAATCTAAACAGGTTTAAACTTGATTCACTCAATCTCACCGAGCTCACACAATTGCACAAACAGATAGGATAGTGAACACACAATCACAAGAATCAAACCACAAGACACGGGGATTTTTAAGGTGGTTCGGGACCACGACGGGCTCCCTGCGTCCACCCCTCACCAAACCGGTGAGGCTTTACTACACGCTACAAACGTAGAAACACGGGGACGAACCCCAACAACACACACGTTGCTTTCGCAGCAAACCACACACGAGGCCTTGCCTCAAGCTGCTGCCACAGCAGCACGCACGCACACACATACCGTTGGGGAACACACCCCGAACTGAATACTTCACACGGAGACACAACTCCGTCCATACATATGTAGGCACTGCCTACACAACCACACGGGAGTAAACTCCCAACCACACACGGGGAACACACCCCAAGTTACATCCAAGCATACACGCGGATATACTCCGCACAAAACGACGCACACACGACAACACAAACACTCGAGAACCCTTTCTCCGAACACCCACACAGTATTCTTTGAGATGTATATGAAACAAGGATAATTATATGCTATGACCCCCCAACCAAATTCTACAGATGAAAACTAGAAAGATGCATCAAGAGTAAGAATCCCCCTTCTTCAACAAAATCTGATTCTTCTAGGCTCATTGACGGATGATCATGGTTTTAACATCATCTTCTTCTTCTCCTCATGCCGCTCCTCTTTTCTTTCTTCCATGAGCTCCAGATCCTCACGATGGTAGGAGCTTCACTTCGTTTTCTCCCTTTTCTTCACATATACGAAAGACGAATATATCAGCATTAGAATTGTTGTATCACAAAAATCGCAGCTCATATATATATGCAAGAGAGAGGATATATGAAGCCCTCCTAATATGCCTTAAAGCAGATTTTCAAGCTCTATCAACAAAGATCAGAATAAGGAAGATTTTGCAGTGATTAGAGCTCCCCCTTTCTCTTCTTCAAACGTATTTGAATGCTTCTGCAGGATGAAGAACGTTCTTGAAGAAAGATGATCGATTCTTGCAAAAACGAAGTTGTAACTTGATTTCCCACGCAACTTCCAATAGGGGATCGATTGGAGACTTGAGTCGACCTTCTTCCCTTCACATACAAGCTCAGAAGAACGTGGGAGAAGCCATGGAGCTGCTACCTTCTACCTGCACTCACAAGGGTTAGAAAACACCCAAATTTTAGATCTAGCTTCTTGTTTCTTAGGGTTTGCAACCCAAGAGATGTATATATGTGTTTGGACGGTCAAGAGACAGCTTGGGGACCAGATCCACACTTTGTGGAGTGATTTGTGGAAGTTGGACTTGGATTGGAAGACTTTAGAAGCAAGAAAACGGTGGTCAAAGATCGCGGCTGGGCGTCCGACCAGAAAGGGTCGACCCCAGGGTCGACCCTCGGGCAAACAGAAGCCAAACAGAACATGATATATGGTTCTGGGTTACAGGGGTCGACCCTTCCATGGGTCGACCCCAGGGGTCGACCCTTTCAGGCAGATATCACAAAAATGGTTCTGTTTTGAACAGAACCTGAGAGGGTCGACCCCATGGGTTGACCCCTTCTAGTTTGGGCCTGAAAAATAACTAAAACCACCATCAAATCAACAGGAAACAATTGATTAAATATTACCATAATTCCATGAAGATCAACCATAATTTTTCATCCTGAAAAACATGATAAGGTAAGAGGTTAGTTCAAAATCAAGATCTTTACATCAAGCATTAACACTATGAGTATGTTCACAATAAAATTCATCATTGAACATATTCCAAGAGTGAAGGAGGAACGATATATCCATTTAACTCCATATAGCAACACTTACTTCATTGTTTTACCTGAGTTAACATTTCTTGTTGATTGGTTGAATCATTCATACACAGAGTCATGAAATTCCAAATATCATTCACCATTGCATGATAGTATAAATTTGGAATTCAAAGAGTAAGGAGCCAAGCCACATAGAATGATATTGAGTCACAGTCAATTTGATCATCATCCAAACTCTCATCAATCCACACATCATTACCTTGGGGGCTAGCAATGGTATTTGCATCTCAATCAATCATTTAGCATTACCATGCATGACATGATGCAATGTTAACATTTAGCATTTCCACAATGCAATGTGCTAGCATCAAAGCACATATGAGCCTTATAGAGTCACAAATGCATCGACATGATATCCCAATAAAAGTAGTTTATGAGCACTTCCACAACCATTTAGTTTGTGATCATTTTCACAGCCATTTCCACAACCATTTCAAACTTCATACACAGGAAGACATGAATAACCATTCACGCACAAGGCCAAGCAACAAAGGTATTTTGTAATCATCAAAATCACATTCACAATAATCTCCCCCATTTTGATGATGATAAAATATTATGCTATAATGCTCTCTCCCCCTTTGACATAATCAGAAATGGGGAGCAGGACGGGAAATCCAGAATGACAAGAACCTATGGACACTGGGATTATGAAGAGAACCAATATGCACAATATGCATGAACTAATTACAAAACTGTTTGATACCAATTGTTGAAATTAGAAATGCAAATGTGGACAATATGGTCATGTAGAATGCAAGATGACAAAACGATATGCAAATTCTCACGAGTTACAGCAATTGGAAATGGTGTATGGCATGACAATAATGAGCAAGCAAACAAGCACTCAAACACCCATAGAAAGGTATTGACTCATGCATGTCCTGATGAGTTAAATAGATAAGATTACATGCAAAGCTCCCCCTTAGACAATGACACATTAGATGATTGGCTTTGATTTTTAAATTTTTAGATTTTTAATTTTCTTGTGAAATGCATGAAACATGATGTATGAAAATGATGAGACATTAAATGCATACAATGTAATCAAGCAGATATCTATAGATACATGCAACATAACTCCTTCACAAGAAGTGATACCAATTGATTTACAGTGAGGGGATAGGTGTAAGAAAAGTGCAAGTGAGTCATTAAGTTCAGAATGCTCATGATTTCACCTAGAGGATTGTGCAGATAAATAGGAGAAGACGTACAGCAGGTCAAGCAATTAATCAAATTTTCAAAATACCTATCAAATCAAATTACCATGTGCAAGTGAGTAACATGAGAATGAAGGTTAGCCATATGGATAACCAGATTTTCAATTAAACACAATAGTAACGGCACATACTACATTTCAATCTAGAGAACATCGTATTGGAGGCTTCGCTCTTCCTCATCAAATTATCATCAGTAATTCTCACACTGACAATCTAAATTTTTCTAAGAAGGATCAGGTTCAAATAATTCCTTTTTACGCGAGGAGACACATGGAGCTCATGTCAGAATCCCCGGTTACTCAGAATACTGAACCATGTCACCTCATTTGAACAGAGATACTTTAGTCAACACTTTTCAGAAATGAACCACATCACGTCTCAGGTGACATATGCCCAGTTTACTCAGTGAGACTTAGCATTGCTCTGCCTTTCATTTCAACCATTTTTTTTTGTATGTGGAGGCAGACAGCTTTTTCCTCAACTGTCTCTTATCATCCATGCAGCAAGTTGAATTACTTTAGAGTGTTGAAATGAAATTCCTATATCCTTATGAATAACACTCAATTTCACATTAAAGTGCATGAAGTGTACGAATTTGATTTAACATGTATGGAGAAAATTTAACTTAGAACAGGATAGTGTAGCTCCCCCTATGTAAATTGATGCGGGACGGGACCACGGACACGATAAGCTCGCGATCGTCCCTTAACGAGGGAAGCGTCGGATGTGCGCGGTTGAGAAACCGGCTGGGAGCTAGGGTGGTCGGCTCTCACTTGTGCCCGGATCGGGTCACGGGACGGCTTCGCTCTCTCTCGCAGCAGTTATATTATAAATTGAAAGCGGGCTAGATATCCCTACACATGCTCTCTAGCAGCGGCATATAAAGCATATAAAGAATTGAGCTAATGCCAAATGTAAGGGTGAAGGCGATACCTCCACGCTCTCGGCGTGGCGAAGATGGGACCCGGCCGGAACTCGTACCCCCGGGAACTTAATACATTATGGTTACAGCAATGCAACTAAGCCCACTCCACGCAGGGAGGTAAAGGGCGACACAAGCGGGCCCGGGAGGACCAGTTTCGGGTTGACGGGCGGTTCCGAGTGATGCTTCGGCTTCACGCGTACTCGTGTTAGTGGGGGCCCACGTGCTGACCGGAGGGGTCGTGTGGGACCTGATGACTCCTCTGTTGTGGAGACACTTGGGAAGTGTTCCCCTGGGATGGCGAGCTGCTGGAACGACCACCGGACGCCGGGCGGCCCTCGGACGACGCTCGCGGGGAACTCGGCCACAAACCTGAACTTCTGTTTGCAGGCGCGTGACTTGGAGGAAACTGCTGCTGCGATCAGCTCCGTCATCGGAACGCGACGAAATTAGAGCCGTTGGAAAGAGGACTCAAAATACTTCGACGTAGGGGTCTTCAGAAAAAATAATCAGATCTGTATTTCTGATTGTTGAATTTACAATCTTGCTGAATTCGGGCCAGAACTGCAGGGGCAGGATCTATCTTCTCTGAAGATTGACGTTGACCGGGGAGAAGACCTCTGAATATGGCAATGATTTCTTCAGCAAAGTTGAAGGTCTCTGAGAGAGAAATCCGGGACTATTTTTGGTTTTTTGATTGGAGAAGAAATGGATTTTCTGGGATTTTTTTACTAGACCTGGGTCGGATCTGGGAAACTGTGGGCAGACTGTTCTTGGGAGCTTGGACGAAATTTGTAAAATACTTGGAGGAACCAAAAATTAAGAAAATTCCTGGTGGTAGAGGGATGTGGACAGAACTCCCAGTAAATTTGGGCGTCCCAAAGAAAATCAAAAGATGGTTCGAATGGGGTAGACTCAGAGCTGATGAACAGTGAACAGAATCAGGACAGATCTGGAACTTGGACTTGGACGAAAATCAAAACATAGCTAAAGGATGAATTTTGACGTGATTTTTTTTGTGGGGATAAGGGTTCTAGAGGGGAACCAACGCTGAAATTTTGAGCTTCAGAAGACGAAGGGAGTGATATCAGGAATTCGGAGAAGAAGGATCTATCCTGAGTGGACAGAACACCGAAACCATTGGCAACGACGCGTCGGCGGCGAGTCGATGGCGGCGGCGATCACCGGAGTTGCTTCAGATGCTGGAGGGGATCAAGGGGGAAGGGATTACACTCTAGAAAGGGGAGAGGGGGTGGAGGAACCAGGGAGAGAGAGGGGAGGGGCGCAAGCTTCACTTGGGGCAAATGCCTTTTTTTTCATTCATTAATTCATTCAATATGAAAATACAAGTATATATATGCAAGGGGTCTAACCTATTCTAAGCCCTTGGATCAAGGGTTGATTAATGAAGGGTTGGGATGTGGTTTGAACAACCACATTAAACCCCATTAAACAACAAGGTTCGCCCCCCCCCCCCCCCTTTTAGAAGACAAATTAGACTTGTCTTCTTTAATTAATTCTAGGGCCAAGTCCAAGGTTGGACCATGGACCAGCCACCTTGGGCCCAGGAGTCCAAGTGGACCAATAAGGAGGAGGGAGGGGGCCCCTGCAGGGCCTACATGTACATTTGCAAAGAAACCCAATGGCCTTTTGCACATAAACCCACTAAGACCTACTATTGCGTACCCATATAACACAAGGGCGTACATACAAATATGAAAGGACGTAAATGCAAGCATAATGTGAGCGGGCTGTCGTTGATGTCCCCATCAATTCTCCCCGGGCGGAAGGAACTCGACCCCGTCGAGTAAGGGTATGGCTGCTCCGGTTCTCCGACGGATCCGTCACCGTGCCAAGAAACGCGGGTATGCTCCACTCCAAATGATCGGCACCTGCTCATTCCATATATACTCGATATGCGAACTGCTATGGCTAAAGGTGGTCACTCCGAAGGGGCACTCTCAAAAGGAAGGAAACAGCTCGAAGACTCACTAGGAATCACCGCTGAGTCCCTATAGGTGACTGATCCGGGTATAGATGTAGAACCGATCCCATACTCATCAAGTGAGTCGACTCGCTTCACACTCATAAGAGAACGACAACGAGCTTGCACAAGACACATGCAGACTCACCATGTACTGACACATGAATGAAAACCACACAAACAATCGACTCAAAATCACCACACAAACAAACCACACAAAGAAAACACACCGACTCATGCACGACTCTAGACTAAGGTGGTAGCATCGAACCCACTAGGTGGCGACATCCTGGGCGGCCGAAGGGTCGCCCAGCTCTTCCCCCATGGCATAGTATTCATCGGCCAGTGCCTCATCGGCCTCATAATCGACATGCTCAAGCTCGGGAGGTGCGGATCCTCCAACACCTAAGGCTAGGGTGGTGCGAGCGGGACACTCGCTGGCAATGTGGCCAAATCCATGACAGTGGAAACATTGTATTCGCAATCGACTACTCTCCCCGAAAAGAGGGGCCTTACCCTTATCATCCCGTCGGGTAGGGGGTGTAGGCAGCAATGGGGGAGGTGTAGGTGCCTTGGACAATAGTGGAGGGGGTGCCGGTGCCAGAGGACGGGCTATAGGAGCTGGGGGACGGGCAACGGGTGCCGGAGGATGGGGTGGAGGTAGATCCCGTGGTGGGGGAGGTCGAGGTCTAGGAGCAAAGTGCTCCTGACGGGCGGGCTCCGGTGGACGAGTCATGGGTCCCCTCGGGTATGAACCTAAGGAGCCACGCAAGTCACTACGGGGAGGAGCGGGGCTCCACCGGGGAATAGACTCGAACTCACCCTCGAATTGCTCCATCTCGAGAGCAACTTGGTATGCATCATCCAACTTGTCCACCTTTCGGCGGAGAAGCTCATATCGTAGGTGTGGGCGTAGACCATGCCGAAACCGGGAGACGGTAAGGGAATCCTCCTCCGTGGCATCGCATCGCAAGTAGTACTCATCAAATTCGGCGATGTAATCCGAGACGGACTGGTCTCCTTGGGTGAGACTTTGCCACCTCTCTATAAGACGCTGGCGATAGAAGGTAGGGAGGTACTTCTTCCTAAGCTTCTCCCTCATATCGGTCCATGTATCGATCGGGGGTTCTTGACGATGAAACAATAGGTTCTCCATGTTCCTCCAATATGTTTGGGCTTGGCCTAAAAGTTTCATCCTGGCATACTTGACTTTTCGTTGGTCCGACATCTCGAACCACTCAAAATATCGATCCATACCAGCCTCCCAATCAAGGTAGACCTTCGGGTCTAAGGACCCGTCAAAGGTGGGAGGGTCGGCCCGAACGGTCCGAATGGCCCGTTCATCCATATCTTGGTCATGGGTACGCCGTGTATGGCGATGATCACGACCATGTCCCCGATGCTCATTATCGGACTCGTAGTCATGCACCTCGGGGACTTCGCGCCTCCTAACAGCTACCCCTTGAACCCTTGGAGTCGCGGGTTGGTGATCCGGCTCCGGTTGACCTTGGGTAGGTGGGATGGGTGTCTGGGCGGGTCCTTTCTCTAGTGCGGCAACTCTCTCGACCAATCCTTGAACGGACTGGTTCGACCTAGCGGCCCTATCCTCTACGGCTTTCATCCTCTCTTCTAGGTGGGTGCCTAGACCGTTCACTCGGGTGCTCACTCCTTCCATCCTATCCATTCGGGTACTTAAATCACCCATTTGCGTGTCTAACCCATCTAGACGTGTATGCAATCCTTGCACTTGTCCCATAAGATTTTGGAACATTTCGAGCACAGCTGACGCATCGAGACTAGTGGATCGGGGATCCGCCATAGGTGGGGGTGGGGGTGAGTACTGAGTACCCCTACGAGTGGGCATGCAAACACACCGACTAGATGACGCCGACTAAAGCAAACACACTAATGCGAAATGATGCGCCTAGACTTAAACCAATATCCGGTACGGGGCGGAGGTAATCGACCCGAGGGTCACTCGCGCAAGTGTGCGGCCTTCCCGATAGGCGTAGCCTAACGTTCGGACAACACCTTTTGATACACCGAATTATCGGGATGAAATGCAATTTAAAAACACTCCCTTTTTTTTTGTTTTAGAAATATGATGATCCTAGACTCGACTTAACCCGACTAATGACTAGACGTAAATGACACTCTTTGTTTTTCTTTTTGACACCCTAGACTCAACCTGGCTCTGATACCAAATTGATGCGGGACGGGACCACGGACACGACAAGCTCGCGATCGTCCCTTAACGAGGGAAGCGTCGGATGTGCGCGGTTGAGAAACCGGCTGGGAGCTAGGGTGGTCGGCTCTCACTTGTGCCCGGATCGGGTCACGGGACGGCTTCGCTCTCTCTCGCAGCAGTGATATTATAAATTGAAAGCGGGCTAGGTATCCCTACACATGCTCTCTAGCAGCGGCATATAAAGCATATAAAGAATTGAGCTAATGCCAAGTGTAAGGGTGAAGGCGATACCTCCACGCTCTCGGCGTGGCGAAGATGGGACCCGGCCGGAACTCGTACCCCCGGGAACTTAATACATTATGGTTACAGCAATGCAACTAAGCCCACTCCACGCAGGGAGGTAAAGGGCGACACAAGCGGGCCCGGGAGGACCAGTTTCGGGTTGACGGGCGGTTCCGGGTGATGCTTCGGCTTCACGCGTACTCGTGTTAGTGGGGGCCCACGTGCTGACCGGAGGGGTCGTGTGGGGCCTGATGACTCCTCTATTGTGGAGACACTTGGGAAGCGTTCCCCTGGGATGGCGAGCTGCTGGAACGACCACCGGACGCCGGGCGGCCCTCGGACGACGCTCGCGGGGAACTCGGCCACAAACCTGAACTTCTGTTTGCAGGCGCGCGACTTGGAGGAAACTGCTGCTGCGATCAGCCCCGTCATCAGAACTTGACGAAATTAGAGCCGTTGGAAAGAGGACTCAAAATACTTCAACGTAGGGTTTTCAGAAAAAATAATCAGATCTGTATTTCTGATTGTTGAATTTACAATCTTGCTGAATTCGGGCCAGAACTGCAGGGGCAGGATCTATCTTCTCTGAATATCGACGTTGACCGGGGAGAAGACCTCTGAATCTGGCAATGATTTCTTCAGCAAAGTTGAAGGTCTCTGAGAGAGGAATCCGGAAATATTTTTTGTTTTTTGATTGGAGAAGAAATGGATTTTATGGGATTTGTTTACTAGACCTGGGTCGGATCTGGGAAACTGTGGGCAGACTATTCTTGGGAGCTTGGACGAAATTTGTAAAATACTTGGAGGGTGAACCAAAAATTAAGAAAATTATTGGTGGTAGAGGGATGTGGACAGAACTCCCAGTAAATTTGGGCGTCCCAAAGAAAATCAAAAGATGATTCGAATGGGGTAGACTCAGAGCTGATGAACAGTGAACAGAACCAGGACAGATCTGGAACTTGGACTTGGACGAAAATCAAAACATAGCTAAAGGATGAATTTTGACGTGATTTTTTTTGTGGGGATAAGGGTTCTAGAGGGGAACCAACGCTGAAATTTTGAGCTTCAGAAGACGAAGGGAGTGATAGCAGGAATTCGGAGAAGAAGGATCTATCCTGAGTGGACAGAACACCGAAACCGTTGGCAACGACGCGTCGGTGGCGAGTCGATGGCGGCGGCGATCACCGGAGTTGCTTCAGATGCTGGAGGGGATCAAGGGGGAAGGGATTACACTCTAGAAAGGGGAGAGGGGGTGGAGGAACCAGGGAGAGAGAGGGGAGGGGTGCAAGCTTCACTTGGGGCAAATGCCTTTTTTTTCATTCATTAATTCATTCAATATGAAAATACAAGTATATATATGCAAGGGGTCTAACCTATTCTAAGCCCTTGGATCAAGGGTTGATTAATGAAGGGTTGGGATGTGGTTTGAACAACCACATTAAACCCCATTAAACAACAAGGTTCGCCCCCCCCCCCCCCTTTTAGAAGACAAATTAGACTTGTCTTCTTTAATTAATTCTAGGTCCAAGTCCAAGGTTGGACCATGGACCAGCCACCTTGGGCCCAGGAGTCCAGGTGGACCAATAAGGAGGAGGGAGGGGGCCCCTGTAGGGCCTACATGCACATTTGCAAAGAAACCCAATGGCCTTTTGCACATAAACCCACTAAGACCTACTATTGCGTACCCATATAACACAAGGGCGTACATACAAATATGAAAGGACGTAAATGCAAGCATAATGTGAGCGGGCTGTCGTTGATGTCCCCATCATAAATGCAATAAGCATGAAATGCTCCCCCTGAGAGTTTGATATGAAGCACACTTGTTAAGACTCAGATGCAACATTATTTAACAATGGAGTGTTTGGTCTTAGAAGATTCAAAGGAAGGGGTTGAATAGCATATAATAACATGCAAGCATACAATGGAGATATGCATATGTAATGCAAAATGAAAAGATATGTAATTTCAGTTCTTGAATTGTTGGCCCTAAAGATATGAGACCAATTGTTAGAAGTATTCATTTTGGCATTTATGCAACATGAATGTTCAAAATGATGCATTTCAAATAATGCACTATATGTATGTTGAAAATGCCAACTATGCAACAAGACACACGATGAGCTTCATCTTCCAAAAGTACTATGTGAATGATATGCAGAGAATGATATGCAAATATGTAACGTGATGCAAGATTTCAGATTTCACATGACACTCTATATGCACCTGATGCAGTGATGCAAGATTTCAGATTTCACATGACACTCTATATGCACCTGATGCAACTAATGCATGACACGCATTACCAATTATTAAAATGTGAGGACACAATTTTATTCTGAAGAGAGAATTCAGATAATTCATTCAAAGCATCAAAATCATCACATGTGAACTTTTCTTGAAAACAGTTATGCTTTTATCCAGAAAGATGAGTGACACATTGGTAAAGACCATGGAACATTGATCAACTTCAGTCCTCAAGATGTTCAGCCACAAAAATAATATCATCATGCTGAGAGAATGGAAAAATATCATCTTCAAAATTTTCAGCATGCAAAACTCCCCCATAATCAATGCATGATTTCAGAAAATTCATTTAAGTTGGATGCCATATGCATAGATGATTCATGATACCGGGCGGAGGTATATTCTCACGCATGGTGATAGCTTTCAGACAGGCTTGATCTGCCCTTCCACATGTCACCATTTTATATACCATGTAATCATTGAAATGATGATCAGAAATAAATGTATTCTCATTTGACATCGGGGGTTTAGCAAAAGGCATTCAATGGCTACACTCTCATATATACTGCTCAGATGTTTCAATACCATTCAGCCAAGTATTCATTATCCACATTGTCAAAAGCA
Source organism: Amorphophallus konjac (assembly GCA_022559845.1). NCBI lineage: Eukaryota > Viridiplantae > Streptophyta > Magnoliopsida > Alismatales > Araceae > Amorphophallus > Amorphophallus konjac. Next base: position 489,533,466 of record CM040121.1, read on the forward strand.
ACCAATGGGTATTCAAAACTTCAAAATCACGGTCTGTCAAGTTATGGCATTAACATCAAGACCAAAGAGCTTCAAACAAACACTTTATTTTCTCACATTTGTCTTGAGTAACCTTTATTAACATCCTCAAATTCTTCGCTTTATTTCGCTTGCTGTCATCTTCATCAACAAGCTCCTTTCTTTCTCTCCAAGAACCCCATGCCAAAACCCTTTCAAAACTCCTCTAGGATAAGAAGAGAAACCCTAAGGGTAATGGGGTAAAAGTTCAAACCAATCGGTCCTCAAGATGGGCATTTCGACATCAATTGAGGAACAAGTAAAACTGCCTAAGACAGTTAATCTGAGCTCAGAAATGCCAAACATGAATTAAACTCAATCTAGGCACATGGTGATACATTCAAACGTTTGAATTCTTACCATGATTTCAAGGGTTGATGGTCATAATCAAACCTGCACTGTAAAGAGCTCAATTCATGTCAATATTAAGCCAATGCATATTGAAGAAACTAACTTCAAGACTTTTCATCACATATGACTCTCTCTCTCTCAACAAGATAATCTCCTATTAGCTACAAGAATGAATGATGAGTTTCAGCTTTTAATACAAGTGATTCACTCAAGCTAACATGAGTTCAAAGTTCACTTCAGAGATTACAAGTTTAGTCCAACAGTGTAAAAGAGTCCAGACTAAACACATGAAGAACCAAGTCTAAGTACATGTGTAGACAAGGTTGATGCACATAAAACACACAAGACTGCTTCTTCACACCTGCATATTAGAGACTTTAAATTCCAGCAGTATGAACTGAGAATTCACACAATCAATATGCACAAATATGAACAACCAACTTACAAATCAGTGTGAAATCAAGGACAAGCCTATGTTAACCAAGGCATCACACCCGAACTGGCCAAGTCGACTTAAGGCCTTCCTCTTGGCCTCAAGGTAATCCTGCAACAAAGTTCTCATTTGGTTGTTTTGGGTACCCAAACCTTCTTGGGTCCCGGATGGTTAGTTACACCTCTAGTTGGTGCCTTCCACAGTTTTTGGGCATGCATATTATCAAAATGTATTAAGGAGCAATCATACACGGTATGCCCAAACTCACCACAATAATGACAATGACCAAAAGACTTCATATTTTTCTTGTAAGAATGAGCATGGAATTTTTGTGGATTTGAAGAGATGTTCTCATTTTTTAAACTAGAGTAATTGTTCATCCTGTGATCGAACCTTCCACAATGAAAACAGTTCAATGGAGCAAATCTTTCAAATGGTCTTCTTGCATGAACATAAGAGTTATCAAAAGTTCTTTTTGTGTTCAAAAACTTTCTTGGCTTTCTGAAGCCATTCATTTTCTTGCATGCTTCTAGATTTTCAGATTTCATCAAAAAGCAATCATGCATCATATGACCAAGTTCACCACAATAAAAATATGAGATTTTCTTTGTGGATGCATGTGTGTGTGCAACATGATTTTTCATGGCATTCATCGTGACACCAACAACATTTTTAACCTTTTGATGCAAGTTTTGTTTCTTTTTCAGACTTTCATTTGATCTCTTCGTTGTTTGAGGAGCAGATTGATTTGGAGGCCCATTTGATGTGCTGGCTATATTTGAACTATGGACAAGGGATGTATAGACTTTGTTTTCAAAATTCTTTTTGTTCACAGGATTATAGCACAGCCCCTCTCTTTGGAAATTCACCTTAGTCCCCAATATCTTGTTCAGATTTTCTTCCCCATTCACAAACTTACACAAAGAAGCATTCAGATAAAGAATTTCCTTTTCAAGTGATGAAATATGCAATTCATAGGAAATGATCTCATTGTCACAGGAAATGACTTTTTCATTCAATTGGACACTGATGGTTTTGTAGCGCTCCATCATTTGTTCAAGCACATGCATCTTGTCAGATTCATCAACAATCACAGATTTCCCTTTTTCAAATTTTTCAAGATTTTACAATCTACTTTCAAGCAGGGAGATCTGAATTAGCATCGCACTATTCTCCTTTTTAAGTTCTTCATTTTCATTTGTAAGTTTATCATTCATAATCAATTCATTGTAAATATCCTGATCAAGAGAGTTTGATTCTATTTTGTTTCTTAAATCTTTTTCAGTTTTCTCCAATTGATTGATTTTGTTCTTGAGGGTAACATTCTCATTTCTCAAACAGGCAATGGTTTCTTTGTGACATTCAACATCATGCTCTAAAAGTTCATTCAAGTTGTTAAGCTCAGAACACTTATCACAAGGTCTATTTTCATGGAGCATGTTTTCATATTACTTTTTTAATTTTCTGTTTGCTGACTTGATTTTCTTATATTATTTTTCCAACTCATCATAAGCTTCAACAAGATCATCAAGAGTAAATTCTTCAGAATCAGAATCTACCTCTTCTGCATTTTCGTCACTTTGATGATCAGCATCATCCGCCATGAGACATTTCAACATGTCCTTCTCTTGAGCTTTAATCAACTGGTTCATAAGCTCATTCGCCATCCTACAAGAAGATACAAATGGATACTTGTTAATACTTACAGAAGCTTTCAATAAACTCAAGGCAGTAACATTATCATGGTGCATCATTTTATCCTGATTAGACCACTTGGTCTCATCTAGAGGTAATATGTGTGGACAATGATAAATCAATTTTCAAAGACTAGGATTAATAGAATTGATCACCATACAGAGTTTGCCTAGCCATGAATCAAAATCCGAACCAGTGAAGATTGGCAAACAATTCATTGAGACATGTTCAACAGAAAAATTCATGATTGTAGAATGCACTGGGATCACTCTGTAGATCGCAAGATCTAGGGACAACAGAGCCTTGCCCTGATACCAATTGTTGGGTCCCGTAGTGCAAGAATACAGATCTAGAGGGGGGTGAATAGATCCTACTACTAAAAACTATGTCCAATTAAAAACACAGGCTAGCACACGGCGGAATTTACAAGATAGATAAATTTAATCTAAACAGGTTTAAACTTGATTCACTCAATCTCACCGAGCTCACACGATTGTAGAAACAGATAGGATAGTGAACATACAATCACAAGAATCAAACCACAAGACACGGGGATTTTTAAGGTGGTTCGGGACCACGACGGGCTCCCTACGTCCACCCCTCACCAAACCGGTGAGGCTTTACTACACGCTACAAAAATAGCAACACGGGGACGAACCCCAACAACATACACGCTGCTTTCGCAGTAAACCACACACGAGGCCTTGCCTCAAGCTGCTGCCACAGCAGCATGCACACACACACACACCGTTGGGGAACACACCCCGAACTGAATACTTCACACGGAGACACAACTCCGTCCACACATACGTAGGCACTGCCTACACAACCACACGGTAGTAAACTCCCAACCACACACGGGGAACACACCCCAAGTTACGTCCAAGCACGCACGCAGATATACTCCGCACAAAACGACGCACACACGAGAACACAAACACTCGGAGAACCCTTTCTCCGAACACCCACACAGTATTCTTTGATATGTATATGAAACAAGGACAATTATATGATATGACCCCCCAACCAAATTCTACAGATGAAAACTAGAAAGATGCATCAAGAGTAAGAATCCCCCTTCTTTAACAAAATCTGATTCTTTTAGGCTCATTGACGGATGATCATGGTTTTAACATCATCATCTTCTTCTCCTCGTGCCGCTTCTCTTTTCTTTCTTCCACGAGCTCCAGATCCTCACGATGGTAGGAGCTTCACTTCGTTTTCTCCCTTTTCTTCACCTATACGAAAGACGAATATATAAGCATTAGAATTGTTGTATCACAAAAATCGCAGCTCATATATATATGCAAGAGAGAGGATATATGAAGCCCTCCTAATATGCCTTAAAGTAGATTTTCAAGCTCTATCAACAAAGATCAGAATAAGGAAGATTTTGCAGTGATTAGAGCTCCCCCTTTCTCTTCTTCAAACGTATTTGAATGCTTCTGCAGGATGAAGAACGTTCTTGAAGAAAGATGATCGATTCTTGCAAAATGAAGTTGTAACTTGATTTCCTACGCAGCTTCCAGTAGGGGATTGATTGGAGACTTGAATCCACCTTCTTCCCTTCACATACAAGCTCAGAAGAACGTGGGAGAAGCCATGGAGCTACTACCTTCGACCTGCACTCACAAGGGTTAGAAAACACCCAAATTTCAGATCTAGCTTCTTATTTCTTAGGGTTTGCAACCCAAGAGATGTATATATGTGTTTGGACGGTCAAGAGACAGCTTGGGGACCAGATCCACACTTTATGGAGTGATTTGTGGAAGTTGGACTTGGATTGGAAGACTTTAGGAGCAAGAAAACTGTGGTCAAAGATCGCGGCTGGGCGTCCGACCGGAAAGGGTCGACCCCAGGGTCGACCCTCGGGCAAATAGAAGCCAAACAGAACATGATATATGGTTCTGGGTTATAGGGGTCGACCCTTGGGGTCGACCCTTCCATGGGTCGACCCCAGGGTCGACCCTCGTGATTCCAGAACCCAAACAGAACCAGGTTTTTGGTTCTGGGTTCAGGGGTCGACCCTTCCATGTGGTCGACCCTTTCAGGCAGATATCACAAAAATGGTTCTGTTTTGAACAGAACCTGAGAGGGTCGACCCCATGGGTCGACCCCTTTTAGTTTGGGCCTGAAAAACAACTAAAACCACCATCAAATCAATGGGAAACAATTGATTAAGTATTACCATAATCCCATGAAGATCAACCATATTTTTTCATCCTGAAAAACATGATAAGGCAAGATGTTAGTTCAAAATCAAGATCTTTACATCAAGCATTAACACTATGAGCATGTTCACAATAAAATTCATCATTGAACCTATTCCAAGAGTGAAGGAGGAACGAGATATCCATTTAACTCCATATAGTAACACTTACTTCATTGTTTTACCTGAGTTAACATTTCTTGTTGATTGCTTGAATCATTCATACACAGAGTCATGAAATTCCAAATATCATTTACCATTGCATGATAGTATAAATTTGGAATTCAAAGAGTAAGGAGCCAGGCCACATAGAATGATATTGAGTCACAGTCAATTTGATCATCATCCAAACTCTCATCAATCCACACATCATTACCTTGGGGGCTAGCAATGGTATTTGCATCTCAATCAATCATTTAGCATTACCATGCATGACATGATGCAATGTTAACATTTAGCATTTCCACAATGCAATGTGCTAGCATCAAAGCACATATGAGCCTTATAGAGTCACAAATGCATCGACATGATATCCCAATAAAAGTAGTTTGTGAGCATTTCCACAACCATTTAGTTTGTGATCATTTCCACAGCCATTTTCACAACCATTTCAAACTTCATACACAGGAAGACATGAATAACCATTCACGCACAAGGCCAAGCAACAAAGGTATTTTGTAATCATCAAAATCACATTCACAACAAGTCTTTTCCAAATTGGTAGAATTGATGGGAACGCATTGCAGACCCATATAGCAATTGTAACAAATTTTGGGCCATTTGAGTCATGGGTCATCCATGTGTGGATAGTTAGTTTTCTTTTGGCCACATGATGTCCAGTAGATGGAGCCCATGGTCGCCCCTCCCTGGCTAGGCTTCTTGAGGCTTGGTAGCCCAATGCATGGTACGCCCCTCACCCAGCCCACAGTTGGATCCAAATGGGCTAATGGTCTTTTGGTCCTGAGGTTTTTAGGGTTAGGGTTAGCCTAAACCCTATAAAATCTCTTGTAAGCAAGGGAGAATAATCATGAATTGCAGATCTATTTTTTTTAGAGCAGCAGCAGTCGCCCCCCCTCTTCTTCCTCCTTGGAAGGTGTGCCTTGGTGAGATGCCACACCAGCATCTGGGTGAGATGCCCAGCCCCTCCACCGCCTCCTCCCTTCTCGTAGCAGCTGCTCCCCACTCTCCTCTCTCGCTGTCCACGCAGATCCCTGCAGACCACCATTCCCTCACCCTAAGGAATGTGCCCCTCTATTGTAGAGCCGACTCTAGTGCTCCCTACAGTGCTTATTGGCGAACCCAGCCCAAAGAGGATTCCTCTTTGAGTCCTCTTCGCAATGAGTACAGGGTCGCCATCATCCGCCCCCAGACCAGGCCAGGGCGGCCGTTCTCGTCCGACTGCGCAGATCTGCGTCGCCAGATGCCCGGCATGATGTGATCTCTCTTACGAACTCTTTCTCTGTGATCCTACTGGGATTGACCACCAGCCTCTACCCCTTAGATGTTCTACTTCAAATCCTCTTTACAATGAGGGCTCACCCGCCCCGATCCTATGCCGGAGCTGATCGCGGCGCCCGTTCTCGCCGGGATGCGCAAATCACAGAGACATGCTCGATCAGAGGATGATCCCTCTATTGCGGGAGTTCTCCTCGTCGCGTTGCTGTGAGTTAGGGCCTGGCCTTCTGCGACATCGTACTACGTCCAACCCTCTTTGCAACAAGGGTTTGTTTGCCGCCATCCAACCTTGGAGCAGGCCGTGGCAACATTTCCCGTCCACCTGCACCCGTCTGCGCCAGCGGACTCTGCCTGGTGACCAGAGCTCGATTGCAGAGACTACCATGTCTGCCTGACTGTGATCCATGATGCAACATGCTGCCGGAACGTTCCTCTCTGAGGCCCCTTCAAGTCCCATCAAGCAGTGGTCCATTTCGCCTCTGGATCAGGCCGGGCCAGCCATTCTCGCTAGCGCGCGCAGGTTGCGACCTGCCTGCCAACAGACCGATGTTAGAGCGACCTCACCTTCCACGGTCACCATCTGCTACTCGTCAACCCATTGTCCCACATCAAATTGGTATTGATGCTGGACAGCATGGGAGGAACAATATGACTCTACTACAGTCCTGGTACAACAGAGAATAACATAACATTACAGCTTTTAGACCGGTGCCCACTCCACGAAGGGAGGTAATAGGCTACAAACGCACTGCGGGACTGGGAGGATGGGTTGACGAGCAGCACTCGGGAGAACCTCGGACGGTGAAGCGGCTGCTGGATGGAATGGTGCGGCGGCGTGTAAAGACGTGTGCAGGTCTACTCAGACCAGCCAATTCGGGACGGCGCTGCAGATCTGAGTCGTCCACATTGGGGAAGGTGCGATGCAGGAACAGCAGCCCACGAACCGGTACGGGCGCTGGTGCGGGGCAGACTGTAGCACCCCGGGAATTAACTGAATAATATAAAGGATAATAATTGAGAAAATTAGTTACTATTAAATTGGAAATTTCTTTAGGTGAAGTTTTAGCTAATTTAAAAAAATCTAGAAAATTCATGATCAAGTAGAGGACCTAATTTCCAGACACTTTATCTTTGTGGTCGAACCCTAAATAAAATTTTAATCAAGTCGAATTTGAGGATTTTAGGGCAAAATCGGTGTTGGTTCGAGCCTTGGATCGCCAAATTCAAACCAATTTCTCAACCATTCGAGCACAAACCAGGTCCATTCGATCGGCCCTTATAGGAGACCCGTTTCCCCTCTCTTTCCCTTGCGAAACCCTAACCCTAGGAGTCTAATTTCGAGCGTGACGCGACCCGATCAAACGCGAGTTTCGCGCACGATCGATTTTGAGGACTCTATCCAGCCTTATCGATGTCTTTAGATTCAATTACCTCTATAAAACTAACCCTAGCCCGACCTAGAACCCTCATTTTGCTGAGGCGGTCGGCAGGGAGCACATCGAGGGAGGAATCGGCGAGTTGGAGCGATGATTGTTCGTGCGGTTTCGAGCATTCGCCGTCCCTTTATTCTTCGATTAAGGTAGGTTCTAGTAGACCAAATCTTAATTGAGTTACACTATTAGAAGCGCCTTCGAGCCCTCTTTAATTTGGTACCGGAAGTCCCAATTTATATTAAGTATAGAGATCGTAGTTCATGTTTTAGTCGGAGCATGTCAAAATTTGGGCACCGATCGTGTTACCCCTCTTTTTATCTCGATCAAATGTTATGTTTATGCAGGCTCAAATCTTAATTGATCACGTTATATTGTGCGTCTTTTTGCTCTCCATCCATTAATAGCTTTTTGCCCAATTTTATGTATTATACTGCGTGAATCTCCTGTTGCAATCGAGGTCTATCGGAGTTCGCTGGAGGCCGAAGCGGCGAACTGGTTGCGGTCGTATCAGGAATCGCCTCTGCCCTTGGTGGTCCCACGACAGACCGTTTTTCTTTTTTTTTTTTACTTTGAAATTCGTTCTATGCTAGCGTCCCCGCGATAGACCGCAGAAGTTTAGGTTGCGGCTAGCTTCTGACCGCTTCTGAATGCTAGCGGCTGCGAGACAGACCACCTTTGACGTACAGGTTAATCAAATGACAGTTTCATTAATTGTGTTCCTCTTGTTTAGATAGCATGTGTAGGATAGAAACACACCTAATAAATGGATTGTGTGGAACATTTGAAATGCCTGATTTAACTGTGATCATCCCCATTCATATCTTATTTATTGCTCCTCTTGTCACATATAATGCAATTCAATCATGAAATTATTACTTCAATGTTAATTGATATTGTGAAAGAAAAAAATTGTTAGGATTGTTTGACAGTCACCCCACTCCGGTGGTGCTGGCTGACCGCTATACTCTCGTTTTCCGATGGTTTATAACCTTTAATCTTGTAATAGATGAGACTCTCCGCCGAATACACCTTCCGTCGGACTAGGACCTCTATTATGAGACCTCCATAAGACCCCGCGAACCTGGGATTCCCACTAGGACGCCGGGCAGGCTATACCCCAACCCTGTACCGATCGATTTGATCAGACCGCTTGTTTTACAGCCCGGAATCGGGACTGTCTGGTTAAATGCGGCTCTTCTGGGACCGCTACCCTCTAATAGCAGCCCAAGGTAGACCGCCATGCTCCAAGGTGCGCCATTTGGCGACTGCATTTCTGATTTTTGACCTGGCCCGTGTGCCAAGTTTGTCAGTCGACTTTCCCTTGATTTCCAATCGACCTAGCCCTGGATAAGTCAACCCGAGCCTTGGAAATTGATCCGGGATATGTGGATTGGACCCTGGTCTAGTTCCACCATGCCCAAGCTGTCCAAGGATCAAACTAAATCGACCGATAAACCTTTGCTAGGCCCAACATAGTTGCGGCCAGCATTGGACCGTGTTTCTCTCCTAGCGGCCCACTGTGGACCATTTTCTGTTTAAAGCGGCCCAGTGAGGACCATCTTTATCGCTTTTGCGGCCCCTCTCGGACCGTTTTCTTCCTTCAAGCTGGGCTTCGTCCCTATGGCCCAATTTTGACCCTTGCGGTCCAGTATAGACCATTTTATTCCGCTTGGCGGCCCGCTCATGACCGCAACTTGTCCAGAGTTTGTTTTCGCGTATGTCTTGTATGCTTTATACCCCTTAATCTCATGGCTTCATTTCAATTATTGAAATGTCACTTGGTCCTAGATGATAAGTTAAATAGCTTGACCTTGGAATTCCTGGCCGAATTCAATGAATGTCTAAGATGGTCACTTGGGATCTTGGATCCACCAAATCAATGCCAAAGCATCATAAGGAACCGGTCTGATCCTGGGAGGAGCACCCGACAAGTACTAGTGTCCTGGGAAGTTGTAATGACATGGTGAGGCATTGCACCAAGTGCATGACTAATGTGTTGTCTATGACATTCATTTTCCCTATACATTTCTACAAGTTATTAAATTCCTATATGGAATTTATCTCTGTATGACTTGCTTGTTTGCGTGCTTGATCGGCCATTTTCCTGGAAATGATATATCACTGTTCAACTCATTCTATTATTTTCATTCCATCATTTCATATGTTAGTTTTGTTTTATCATCCATTTATTCGCTTGACATTTAATTAAATTGGTTAATTACTTAAATGTTGCCTGCTATTACCTACTGAGCGTTCGCTCATTCAGTTTTTCCCCCATTTCAGATAGCTCCGATGATGAAACGTAAACGGACGGGGATGGGCAAGAGTGAAGACCCAGAGTGGACCCATTAGATGTGAAATAGATTGTTGTCTTGGTAGAGTTGTGTAATGGTCACACAGTAGTTTTGATGAGTCGTTGCTTAGTAATGTCTTTAAGAGTTGTCGTTAAGAGTTGTAATCTTTTTCTTTATTTCCTTTTCTTCGAGTCATGATGTTAGATGTTTGAAGTTGTTGGAAACATTTTATTCTCTTATTTCAGGAATAAATTGGTATTTTGGAGTAATTCTTTATCCTTGCAATTATGTTCTTTTAATTCCATTATTACTCTGTTTATCATGAATGTATGTAACTGCTGCATTCCGATATTCCGCGTCGGGGCGTGACAGTTTTGTGGTATCAGAGCCTAGATTTTCTAAGTTCCTAGGTTTCTAAGTGGTGTCGTAGAACCCGTGACTTTGTTAAAGTCTAAGGATCTAAACCGGTGAGATTAGGTAGAGGCTTGGGGTGGAGTCAATTAATAAACTCTAAAAGATTCTCGCTAGGCTGTTTCTAATTAATTTTCCTGCGTGTAGGAGTCTGTTTCGATGGCAGCTGAACGTGCACAATGGAGGGATATGCAGCGTACAGTGCAGGGTTTGACTCAGGCCCTCCAGCAAGTAGCGCAGGGCGGCGTGCATCATGGGGTCGGTGATCTCCACCGGAATTTTTGTGGACTGAATCTCCCATGATTTGGTGGATCAGCGGATCCCGATGAAGCCAAGCATTGGCTGAAGGAAATAGAGAAAATCTTTAGAGTTATGTAGTGCGGTGACCAAGATCGAGTCCTCTTGGCGACTTTTCAGCTGGAACGCGATGCACGTGCTTGCTGGGAAGCAGTAGAAGCTACGCTCGAAAATAGGTGTGCGACGTGGGATGAGTTTAAGGAGCATTTTAATAGCAAGTATTTCTCGAACCGGGTGCAAGAGAAGAAGGCGGCTGAATTCGCTGCTTTAAAATAGAGAAATTTATCCGTTGCTGAGTATGAGGTGCAGTTTACCAGATTATCCCGCTATGCGACGCATTTGGTATCTACAGAAAAGATGAAAGCTAAAAGGTTTCTGAATGAGTTGAAGCTCCAGTATATCAACCAATTGGCACCGATGGAAATTCACAATTATGTCGAGATCATGAGGAAAGCTCAAGTCCTTGAGGATACCATGGAGATGACTAAGAGGATCCGAGGAAGGAACTCCAAGAAGGAGCAGACCACTAGTTCTGGAAATTTCAAACCCAACAACAGTAAGAGCAGGCCCACTGGCGGGTCTAGTTCGTGGAAGGACAAGAAGCCAAGAAGTGATGATAAGAAGGTAGGATCGGTTGCATCATCCAAAGCTCTTTGCAAGTATTGTGATCGTCCAGGTCAGAAGATGGAGGAGTGCTGGCGCAAGCTAGGCGCCTGTCTGTATTGTGGGAGCAGGGACCACTGTATACCTGAGTGTCCTCTTCTGTCAGATCAAGCTACACCGAACAAGCAGCAAGGAGGCCAGAAGCGGCAAGGCAAGCTCCAAGCCCTATAGGAAATCGAGACAGAACCCACCGAGGAGGGTGGATTGGTTGAAGGTACACTTATTGTTTTTGATAAGCCGGCATTTGTTCTCTTTGAAACTGGAGCAACAAATTCTTTTATTTCTCAAGGTTTTACTAAGTCCTTATCTGTGAAACCTGTATTGATGAACTCTCAACTGGAAATATCAACCCCTATTGGTTCGGGTTCAGCAATTAAGTACTATTATCCTTCTAGTAAGATTTTGGTTAGTAGACTGAATATGCCAGCTGATTTAGTTTGTATGAAGATGAAGGATTATGATGTAATCCTAAGAGCTAATTGGTTAGCCCGATATGGGGTCAGTGTTCATTGTAAATCTAGCACCGTGTCTTTCTCTGGGCACCCCGAGCTTTCTTTTGTCGGAGTTAGGCATTCTAAGTCTGTGCCACTTATTTCGACACTTCGGGCTGAGAGGTTGTTGAGGAAAGGATGTCAGGCATTTTTGGCCTTGGCCTCTTTGACCGATAAGGAGGAGTTAAAGTTGAAGGACATTCCGATTGTCCGAGATTTTTCAGATGTGTTTCCTGAAAATTTGCTAGGACTTCCACCAGAGAGAGAGGTAGTCTTTTCTATTGATCTAGTTCCTGGCGCGTCTCCAGTTTCTAAAGCTCCGTACCGTATGTCTCCTGCGGAGTTAAGAGAATTGAAAGAGCAATTAATGGAGTTGCTGGAGAAGGGATTTATTCGTCCAAGTACATCCCCGTGGGAAGCCCCAATGTTGTTTGTAAGGAAGAAGGACGGCTCTCTGAGACTGTGTATTGATTACCACCAGCTTAACTAGCTTACTGTCAAGAATAAGTACCCATTGCCAAGAATAGATGAGTTGTTCGACTAGATAGCGGGAGCACGGTATTTTTCCAAGATTGATCTGCCATCGGGATATCATCAGTTGTGGATCAAGGATGAAGATATTTTTAAAACGACATTCTGAAATAGGTATGGGCATTTTGAATTTATTGTAATGCCTTTTGGTCTAACAAATGCTCTTGCAACCTTTATGCAACTAATGAACAGGGTGTTCCGGCCCCACTTAGATCAATGGGTCGTGGTTTTCATTGATGATATTTTGATATACCCCAAGAGCAAGGAGGAGCATGCAGAGCACTTGAGGATGGCGTTATAGATACTGAGAGAACATCAGTTATACGCCAAGTTTAGAAAGTGTAAATTCTGGCTGCAAGAAGTGTCTTTTCTGGGGCACATTATTTATAAAGATGGAATCTCTGTAGATCCCTCTAAGGTAGAGGCAGTAAGGAATTGGGATAGGCCTGCGAATGTAATCGAAGTAAGAAGTTTTCTAGGCCTAGCAGGTTACTATCAGAAGTTCATTAAGGATTTCTCCAAGATCGCGGTACCTCTGACTAGATTGACCCGCAAGGAGAATCGATTTGAGTGGTCGGAAGATTGTGAATAGAGTTTCCAAACTCTGAAGGAATGTTTGACCACTGCCCCTGTTTTGGCCTTGCCTTCTGGAGAAGGAGGTTTCAAAGTCTATACTGATGCCTCAGGCGTTGGCCTAGGATGTGTGCTTATGCAGCATGGAAAAGTGATAGCTTATTCTTCTAGACATCTGAGGAAGCATGAAGAGAATTATCCTGTCCATGACTTGGAACTCACGGCAGTGGTGTTTGCCTTGAAGATTTGGAGACACTACTTGTATGGAGAGACTTTCACTATATTTTCTGACCATAAGAGCCTTAAGTATCTATTTTCTCATAAAGATCTTAATATGAGGCAGAGAAGATGGCTTGAATATTTGAAGTATTTCAACTTTTCCATAAAGTATCACCCTGGGAAGGGTAATGTAGTGGCCGATGCTTTGAGCCGCAACCCGATAGCAAAGTTGTCAAGTCTCATGTTGCAAGAATGGAGAATGCTGGAACATTTGGCTAGTCTAGACCATAACGTTGGTGAGAAGAAGGATCAAGTTATGATCACCCAGGTTCAACTTCGTCCAGAGTTGTTGGCGGAGATCAAGACCTTGCAAGATAATGACCCAGTGTTGGTAGAGATCAAAGGAAGTTTGAGCAATCGACTAGATTTTCTATTTGCCGATGATGGCAGGTTGTTGTTCTGGGGAAGGACTTGTGTCCCTGATTTAGCCGAAGTGAAAAACAAGATCTTTGACGAAGTTTAAAAAGGACCTTTTGGTGGCCAAACATGGAGGGAAGTGACTGAGTTCGTGAGTAGATGCCTGGTGTGTCAACAAATAAAGACTGAGCATTTCAGACCTGTCGAGAAATTGAATCCTCTCGACATACCACAGTGGAAGTGGGAGAGTACCGACATGGATTTTATTATGGGCTTACCCAGAACTCGTGGAGGTTTTGATGCGATATGGGTAATTGTGGATAGGTTGACTAAATCTGCACACTTTTTGTCCATTAAGTCGAAGTGGACAGTCAATGTTTTGGCTACTTTGTATATGAAGGAAGTAATAAGACTGCATGGTGTGCCAGTGAATATTTTGTCAGACAGAGATCCTAAATTCACTTCACATTTTTGGAGAGGATTACAGGAGTCCTTGGGAACCCGTCTAAATTTTAGTACTACATTTCATCCTCAGATGGACAGGCAAACCGATAGAACTAATCAGATTGTCGAAGATATGCTAAGGGCTTGCATGATCGACTTTGGTGACAGTTGGCACGAACATTTGGCCCTGATAGAATTTGCCTACAATAACAGTTATCAGTCCAGTATCCAGATGGCATCATTTGAGGCTCTTTATGGAAGGAGTTGTCGATCACCTTTGTGCTGGAATGAAGTACTTTGAATGGTTCGATATGACGGACCGTCGAAGGGTCCGATTCGCTACCATGAAGCTGATGGGACAGGCATAGACCTATTGGAAGAATGTAGAGAGCCTATTGTTTCATCGGCAGGAGCCCCAGGTTGAGACATGGGGTGAGATGAAGGTCAAGCTTCGACAAAAGTACCTTCCCGCCACATACCCTCAGTGACTCATCGATAGGTGGCAGAGTCTCAGTCAGGGAGATCGGTCAATCTCCGAGTATATCGCTGAATTTGATGAGTATTTTTTGCGATGTGGCATATCGGAGGAGAGCACCATGCCCATTTCCCGCGTCCGTCGTATTCTGCGGCCCCACTATCAGTATGAGCTTTTTCATCGCAATGTGACAACGTTGGAAGACGCGTATCAGGTTGCTCTCGAGTTGGAGCATTTTGAGGGAGAGTTCGAGCCTACCCAACGATTGGGACCCTTTCCTCATCGTGGGGTTGAGCCTCGTAGTTCTTCGGGCCCATATCTGAGGGCTCCCCTGGCTTGACCCCCGGAGCCTGCCCGTCAGGAGCCACCCGCTCCAAGGCCTCGCCTTCTCCCACTGAGGGACATTCCCCCTCAACCCCAACCATCGGCATCCATTGCCCGCCCCTCGGCACCCATTGCCCATCCTCCGCCACCCACACCTTCCCCAATGTTGCCTACACCCCCAGTCCATCGGGAGGATAAGGGTAAGGGACCACTTATTGGGGAGACTAGTGGGTCACGACAGTAGTGTTATCGCTGCCATGGGTTTGGCCACATTGCTAGTCAATGTCCCACCCGTACATCACTAGTCATTAGGGACCCAAGAGTTGGAGAAGCCTCACCTTCGAGGTTTGTGCCTGTCAGCTATGAGGCCGAGCCGGAATTAGCTGATGAATTCTATGAAGAAGATCCGGAAGACCCTGTCGGCACCCAAGATGCCGCACTCGGATGATGACCACCTAGGGGTAATGTCACTACATTAAGTCTAGGGTCATGCATGAGTCTATTTTTCTTCTTTGTGTGGTTTGTTTGTGTGGTTTGTTAGGAGTCTATGCATGCATTTGTCAAGTGCTTGGTGCGTCTGCCTATGTCGAGTCAAGTCGGTCTTATGCAAGCTCACAGATGTCACTCCCTTACGAGTGTGAGATAAGTCAGATCTAATGCGTACGTTGTAGACTTGTCGGCATATGGGATCAGCTCTACATCAATGTCTCGGATCTAGTCACCCACAGGGACCAAGCGGTGATTCCTAGTGAGTCTTCGAGCCGCCTCCTCCCCCTTTGCGAGTGACCCCACCCCGGAGTGTCCACCACTAGCCTCATTCTCACCGCAGCATATGCATATCGAATATAAACAAGATGAGTAGGTGACGGTTACTTGGAGTGGAGCGTACTCCGCGCTACCTGGTATGGTGATAGATCTGCAGGAGCCACACGAGCTGCCGCACCCCTTACTCGACGGGGTCGAGTTCTTCCCACCCGGGGAGAATTGATGGGAATCAACACCAGACACTAACATTTTATTTTTATATTTATGTCCTTTTGTTTGCATTTATATCCTTGGTTAATTGGGTTTACAATTGTAAGGCATTATAAGCCGATTTATTAGTCTTTAGGAATCTTTGGGTTTCTATGTAAAATGCCAGTGGGTCCGGTAGGGTCCTCCATCCTCTTTCCCATTGGTCCGCCTAGGATCATGGGCCATGTGGGGCTGGTTCAAAGTCCAAGATTGGACTTGGACCAAGGAGACAAAGTGGAAGAAAAATCAATTTTTTCTACCGCATTTTCAAAGGGGCGCCCCCCCTTTATAGTATTAAATTCTTGTTGTATTTTTTTTATTTTGGTCATTTGACCACATGGGGGATTAATTATCCCATTCCCCATTTGCCCCTCCCAAACCCTAGATCTAGGGCTAGTTTTGGTCTTTTATACACTTCTATATAACCCTTGTATTTTCCATTTTGTGGGAATTAATGAAGAAAAATTGCATTTGCTCCAAGAAGGCCCAAGGGCGCCCCCTCTTTCTCCTCTCCCCATGCAGCTGGATTGTTGTATTCTTAGGGTGGATTCCCTATAAAACTTGGTAGATTCCAAGTGGTATCTCATCTCTGGGTGTGAAGCTCCGCCGCCGCCTCCGTTCGTGCCGCCATCGCACCGCCGCCGCCATCGCCAGAATTCTGTTTTCCTCCATCCAGCAAGCCAAAGGCCAAATTTTATCTCTCAACACGTAGATCTGACCAGGCTGAAATTTTCAGGGTGAGTTTCCCTTGTTGTTCCCACGTCCCACAAAAAAAATCAGATTTTTCCAACTTTGTTTTCCCCCCTTTTCATTTAAAGTCCCAAAGCCTACACAATTTACCCTTGTGCATACTTGTGTTCCAGTAGCCCAACTCTTCACCCATTCGACCCCCTGTCCAATTTCAGATCGAGCTAAAATTTGGACTGGGACTTCTGTCCACCAAACCCTCATCCCACAAATGTTTTTAGGATGTTTGGAGTTCGATTACCTTTTTTAAAAAACCACTGCAAAATTCGGACTCAGCTCTTTCTTTTGTAGTCCAGATCCGACCACCCCCTGTTCTAAAATCCATTTCCCCCCTCAAACCCTCTCAGAAAATTACAAAACAAATATCCTCGTGTTCCTTACTTCTTCCTCTAGCTTCCATAAAAATCCCAACTCACATATCCAAAGTTTCAACCTCAGTCAACTCACGTCTTCAGGCAGATCTCAGTCTGCCCGGCCAGATCTGAGATAGGAAACTTTCCTGTTTAAAATTCCCCCATGGAAAACCCTGCCACAGTAAAATTCCTGTAACAGCCTATGGTCGTAGATCTCTAAAAGGGCTTGCAGCGACGCCAGTTTCACGTCGATCCGACTTCCGTGCTGATCGCAGCAGTTATTTTCGCCGGGTCGCGTAACCCTGAAACTGCAGAACATATCCGTCGACAGCAAGCAACAACGTCCCCCGTCGGGCCGCCTCCCCTTCCACGAGGTGAACCAACGCGTCCCCTTCCTAGGGATCGTACCTCCAGAAGTCCACACCGTAGCGGTACCACTCCCAGCCCGATCGGTCCGCCGACCAGGACGTGGGCCCCATGCTTGTTGGCACGCGCTACCGCCGGAGCTGCCCAAAACACTGCCCGTCAACCCGAGCCCGCTACTCCCGAGTCCCACGTGTAGCCCTTTACCTCCCTGCGTGGAGTGGGTGATAAATTCATTTATGTGATTATTGGTTATTGCTGTATCGGGAGTACGAGTTTCGGCCGGAGTCATCTTCCCACGCCCGGTAGCGTGGAGGTATCGTGTCCGCTTCTCTCTCGGTAATTTGCTTTACTCGTATATGTTTCTTTATGCCGCTGCTAGAGTGATAGGATAACTAGCTCGTCAAATTTTTATCACAGCTGTGAGAGAGAGCGAGCGTGACCCGTCCCGTGACTTAATCTGAGTACGCGAAAATGCCAATACCCTCAACTCACTGTCGGTTTCTCAACCACGCACATCCGCATGCTTCCCTCGCTTAGGGACATCCACGAGCTAGAGTCTCTTGTTGTCTCGAGTCCGCGTCCCGTCACGCATCATAGGGACCGCTACTCAAGTAACACAACATGACCAGATGCATCCACCGACGTCTTATACTACACGATGGTCTCATACATGCGCACACTACTCACACCCGATCCCGGGAGGAGCAGAGGAGACACACACACACACCACACCCTAGGACTGGCTAGGGTCCGTGCCTCTGTGCCCAACAGCACAGCCGTGTCTAACTACCTGACATGGGGTACGTGCCACTGCGTCCGTTAGCAATGTACACTTCTCCTAACCAAGGCACGTATGCTCATGCGGTCCCGCCTCTGCTCAAGAGCGTCATACACACTGGGCGGTCCCACCCGGTCCAACCACGATCGACCACTAGGATCTATTGTGACCCCACGGAATCCTGCTGAACTCTAACATATGCGGTCCCGCGGAGATCTCAAGAAAGGCATACACGCACACGCAAACCACCGCAAACCACTTAGGACACCACATGCTAAGAGAAATACCCACAATATAAAAACAGGACTAGTGGACACCGGTCTACTAAACCCACACAAGAACTATCCACCGCGATCATAGAACTCACGCGGACACGACACTCTGCGGTCCCTCAACTCATGCGGTAAGTAACTCGCCACGAGCACGCAGGCCACGTGGAGGCAATGCTACAACTGCATGAACAACACCCACCATAGGGAACCCATGAACCCTCGAACAACGTGAAACCATTCTCTGGCGATCGCCACCCTCACGAGGCCGAAATGGCCCAAATTCCATTGATTCTTATATATGAAACAATAATTTTATAAATCGGGGACGAAAACCTATTCACGGGGGTCAACCGGGGTCGATCATGCCCCAATCGGTTGACCAACAATGTTGGTCGGTCGACCAACGCAGACAGCAGGCAGGGTCGGTCGACCGGCTGGGTGGGTGGTGTTGGGTGTTGAGAGGCTGACCTAGAAGGGGAGGTTGAAAAGATCTGCCCCCTTTTTAAACTTCTCAAACGATATAGATATGAAGCTAACGCACGGAATAGATAGAATTATATGTACTCGGTCCTAGATAGCACCTAGCGTTTCAAAGATATGCAGAGAGATATGAAAATACACACCACACCAAGAAGATAAGGATTTTAAAGGTGGTTCGGTCCTCAATCCAGAGGCCTACGTCCACCCCACTCAACCAAGTGAGGCTTCCACTAGTGCCAAGCACTTAACGTTGGGAAACAACCCAACTACACACCGCTGATCCATAGCTTAACAAGAGAACACCTTCTCTTAAGATCGATGACTCACAGCTTGCACTTCTACGATAGTTCCTGGCGAACCAAATAAATGAAAAGAAGATAAGTATAAAAACACTCTAAAACATAGAACAAGTTTTGAGAAATTCTCTCCCAAAGTAGTAGATACGATCTGTGTTATCAGTTGATGTCGTTGCACTTCAATTCTTCACTTCACGTTTGAACCTTCAAGTGCCTGCAATAATTCCCTTGACGTTGCTTGAGTCTGCCTTCTCCTTGTAGACGCACGAACTCACTCTGGTTCTTCCTAACTGCACGCCCTTGTTCTTTCTTTCTTCTTCTGTTATTTTTCTCTGTGACTTTTCTCTTCATTTATATAAGCACTCTCTCTTCGCAGGGTATAGAGACCTACGAAGATAGCTACGACAAAAAAGGACTCTTTGAGAGAATCCTGATCAAACTCTTCCATCTATAAAATATAGCAGTTTATCTGTTCAAAAGCTTATCTGGGTTGATCCCACCGTAAATCAGTAGAACTAGAAATAAATCTAGTTCTTTGATCTTAGATGAGTTTAATCAGTGTCGTTTGATGATTAGGAATGCTTCAGATCCATGTTGATAGAGTTAGGAATCCCATACATGGTTAAATCCTTCAAACGAACTTGAGTTTATTCAAGTTTGACTGACATGAGTTATTTGTCACTGCTAGAGAGTTATTTATCACAGCTAACGGCTATTTGTCACTGATAACGAGCTATTTGTCACTCTTATCGCTCGCTAGCCATCGCCTTTGTTTAGCTTCTTAGCTCACGTGACTAGAGTCGACTCCATGCACCAGTTGCGTCGACTCTCCTTCTATGTTTTTCAAGCGTTTTCTTCTATTGTCCATTTTTCACCGTTAGGAAGGCATTTGTCAACCTTACTATCTATTTATCACCACTGATGACCTATTTGTCACCACTATGCGGTGTTAGCCGTCGCGCTTAATTTTATCTTGTTTGTCATGTTGGCTGAAGTAAAAATAACTTCAAGACATGTTCCTCTTATGTTTGATGCATCGCATTGACCTGGAACAATGATTCAGCTAGGCTTGAGCTATTTGGGCATTGACTTTGCGTTCTAAGGGTGTTGACTTTAACTTCATGTCTTCAGCGAGCATTGTTGTTTCTATTTGACTGCTGCGTTTATAGACTACTGCGTAGACACAAAAACATATTACGTTGACGCACTCAACTGCTGTTGAGTTTCTTGAGCTGATGTACACTACTGCGTTTACCCACTATCCTTTCTGTTTCATGTTTGGGCTTGCTACCACGCTTGGTTGGTGTAGTACCTTCAGCAAGTTGTTGAGTCTCTCCAGATGATTTTGATGATAACAAAATCCCGGTATTACAACCTAAGTAATAACTTGCTTAAACTACTTTCAAAGCCTTCCTTAATCATGCAAATACCTAAATCTACCATGTTTCAAGAAATGCCCTAGATAAGTTCAAGCAATTCATAGTGATTGGAACAGGATATGGTCATACGATAATTTGCTCACTGATTATGATTCATTGGCTAACTCCATTGAAATTGTAGATTTTCCAGGTAGCGGTCGACCACTGGTCAGGGGCCGGTCGATCGATTTCCCCAGCGTTGAAAGCCTTATTCCTATAAAATTCTGGTCGACCGCCCCCTCCTGCCAGTCAACCGCCAGCTTCGAGGCAGCAATTGTTAACTTCTGTTCTTCAACATGGGAAGCCCCTTTCATTGGGTTTGTTTAATCCCAAAGTCACCAGACATGCCATGATTTGTGGATCTGGTTCCTGGCTTGTCCCTTGACCATCTAAGATCTATAAACACATCACTTTGGGGTCAAAAACCCTAATCACTCAAGGAGGCTATCAAGGGGAGAAAGAGGAGTGCTACTGTATCTCCGTGAACAGTGCTGCGTCCAAGAGTTCTTCATCTAAGAGCAAGGTTTTCAAGATCATCTGCAGGTCATTCAAGTAAAGATCTAGCTGAGGAGGAAGCTTCAACCAACATCATCTTCATCCACTAAGGGGGAGCTTAAATCTGAGTTTTTCATTTTGTGATTCTCCCTTATTTTTCATCAAGCTTCAAGTGTGTGATCTTGAACATTTAAACACTTGTGTGTGTGTGGATCTACGCAGATCCGTGTATGTGTGTGTGTGTTTCTTCTAGTCTTCACATACCTTTGTGATTCGGTGTTTGTGCACCATCGTGAGAGTTCCAAACTCCTCACGTGTGTGTGTGTGTGTTTTGATCTTGTAATCCTTTACAAGATAGTGTGAGAATCCTCACAGATCGTGAGGGGTGGACGTAGGTTGTCGTCCTCCATACTTCGATGACTCGAATTACTCATATTGGAAAAATAGAATGCACGTCTTTCTGAGAGCCCAAGAGTATGAGATCTGGAGGGTTATGGATAAGGGTTCGTATAAACTCTCAGATGATGAAGAAAAATGGACACCCGAGGAAATTAAGAAATGCACTATAAATTTTAATGCTATGAATATTATGCAATGTGCTATACATCCTAATGAGTTCTCTCGTGTATCTATGTGCAGTTCAGCGAAGGAGATGTGGGACAAGTTGCGGCTCATATATGAGGGAACCTCAGAGGTCAAGGAGACCAAGGCCGATTTACTTGTCAGAGATTATGAGCTGTTCAAAATGAAGCATGAAGAAACCATTTCAAAAATGTTCGTAAGATTAACTGAGATCACAAATGGTCTCAAAAGCCTTGGGAAGGAGTACACAAACTCCGATCTTGTAAGGTTGGTTCTGAGATCACTTCCATCAGCGTGGCACACAAAAGTCATAGTAATTGAGGATTCGAAGAATCTGTCCACACTTTTCTTGGACGAGCTGATAGGGTCACTCATGACCTATGAGATAAACATGAAGAGAACAGCCGAGGAAGAAACGAAGAAAAAGAAAGTTGTGGGATTGAAAGCTCACCAATATGATGATGAATTCCAAGAAGAAGAATCCAGTGAGGGAAGCAATGAAGAAGAAGACTTGGCCGTGATAACTTGCCAAGTAAAGAGATTTTTGAGAAAGAAGAGAAATTTCTAGGGCAATTTCAGAAAGGGGCAAAGGAAGGCCGTTCAAACCAAGGGCGAGCCGAGCAAGCCCAATAATGTCATCTGTTATGAATGCAAGAAGCCCGGGCACATGAGAGGAGAATGCCCAGATCTAAAGAGGAAATTCAAGAAGGACAAGCTCAAGAAACCCCAAGCAATGGTCGCCACATAGAGCGGCGAAGAGGACGAACCATCCAACGAGGAGCTGCAAGAGCTAGTGGAGAGCTTGTGCCTCATGGCACATGAGGATGACATAGCTGAGGTAAATTCTGATCCGGATTTTATTTCCAATGAACAATGGGAGTTAGAATATGAAAAGTTGTATACTAAATACAGAAAAATTAGATCTGAAAATAAAACTCTCAAAAAAAAATTGATGCTTTATCACATGAGGATACTTCTGTTAAATTTGAGAAATTAGAACAAAAATGGTTTGAGTTAATAGAAGAAAAAGAGACCTTGCTTCAAACGATTTCAGACCTTGAAAAAGCCAAAGAGGAGCTATCATGTAAAATGTCTAAAATTGAAAATAAAAATATGAACTTGAATAAAGAGGTGACTGACTTGTAGTTCACTCTCTCTAGGTTTGTTAAAGGAAAATAAAACCTATACAACCTGCTGGGAGTTAAAGTTAACTTCCAAAAATAAGGTTTGGGGTACATTCCCCAAAATAAGAAATCTTTTGAGAATAAGATTACAACATCTTATGTACATGAAAAAGAAAACAACTGTACTTCATGTTCTAACTCTAAGTCAAAACATGTCCAACCCAAATAACGACAATTCCAAAGAAAGTTTGCACATGTTAATTGCTTTCATTATGGTAGATTTGGTCATGTTGTTGTTAATTGCTGGTTCAAACAAAATTCACCAAGAAATCATGCAATTTGGACCAAGAAGAAATATGTGCAGAATTGGACTAACTCCTATGGACATAAATTTGTTTGGGTATCAAAAATAATTGCATGAGAATGTTATCTTTTGCAGATATGCCTTGAAGCCAGGGGAAGCAAATGGTACCTGGACAGCAGTTGTTCAAGGCATATGACAGGGGACAAGAAAGTGTTCTCTACACTGCAAGACAAGGATGGAGGGTCAGTTACTTTTGGAGGCAAAGATAAAAGTAAAATCATTGGGATTGGCAATATAGGTAAGAATTCTAAAACTCTTATCGAAAATGTGCTTTTGGTAAAGGGATTAAATCACGATCTCTTGAGTATAAGCCAGTTATGCGACAAAGGATTCAAGATTGTTTTTGATGAAACCCATTGCATTGTCATGAACAAGAACACAAATGAGATCAAATTCATTAGAAAAAGAAATAACAATGTCTATACTGTTGATATTGATGATGTCTCATGTGATGATGTGTGTTTGGTAGCAAATAATTATGAAAATGCATAGTTATGGCACCGAAGATTAGGTCATGCTAGTTTTGGAGTAATCTCTAAGTTGTCTAGACATGATTTAGTGAATGGTTTGCCAAAATTAAAGTTTAAAAGTGATAAAATCTGTGAAGCTTGCACAAAAGATAAGCAAATGCGCATCTCTTTCAAAAATAAGGATCTTGTCTTTACCTCCCAGCTTTTGGAATTGCTGCATCTTAATTTGTTTGGCTCAACTAGGACATCCAGCCTAGGAGGGAAATTCTATGACTTCGTGATTGTTGATGATTACTCCAGATTTACATGGGTGTTATTTCTATCCAATAAAAATGATGCATTGATGGAGTTTCAAGTGTTTTGCAGGAAAATCCAAAATGATAGAGGTTATCTTATCACTACCATCCAGAGTGATCACGGTGGTGAGTTTGAGAATCATGACTTCAGTAATTTTTGTGAAGAGCAGGGATAGACGCATAATTTTTCATCACCAAGGATGCCTCAACATAATGGAGTGGTGGAGAGGAAAAACAGAACCCTGATAGACATGGCACAGATCATGTTAAGTGAGAACTCCCTACCCAAATAGTTTTGGGCCGAGGCGGTAAGTACATCATACTACATCATCAACAGGGCAATGGTAAGGCCCATTCTGAAGAAAACCCCTTATGAACTCTATAAGGGTAAGAAACCAAATATTTTCCATCTTAAACCCTTTGGATGTCCTTGCTTCATTCTGAACAATGGTAAATCTAACCTAAGTAAGTTTGATGAGAAAAGTGACAAAGGGATTTTCCTAGGTTATGCATTTAATTCTAGAGCTTTTCGATTGTTTAATAAGAGGACTTTGGTTGTTGAAGAAAATCCTCATGTGATTTTTGATGAATCTGAGTTAAAATTAACCAACCAATCTATTCCAATTGTGGATGCAGATGAAGATCCCAAACATTCAAATGATGCTAAGGTCGGGGATGAACCAACTGAAGGGATCCCCAACAAGAGTAAAGAGGATGGAGATCCTTCAATTGAAACACTTCAAGAGCAACAAGTGCAACATCACGACTTGCCCAGCTCTTCTACGTTCTTAAAGAATCATCCAGCTGAAAACATAATCAATAATCCTCAAGATGGGGTAAGAACTAGGTCTTCACTAAGGCTAGTAGAAGAAGAGGATTTGATAGCCGTAATTTCACAAGAAGAGCCTAAGGATATTCATGAAGCTCTTCAAAATGAATCTTGGATTCAGGCTATACATGAAGAGCTACACCAGTTCGAAAGGAACAAAGTGTGGACTCTCATGCCGCGTCCTAAGAATCATCCCACAATTGGAACCTGTTGGGTTTTCAAAAATAAGTTAAATGATACGGGATTGGTTGTTAGGAACAAGGCCCTGCTTGTTGCCAAAGGTTATAGCCAGGAGATAGGTATTGATTTTGATGAGTCCTTTGCACCGGTTGCTAGAGTAGAAGCAGTCCAGATTTTATTATCCTATGCTTGCTCTTTAAACTTCAAACTATTTCAAATGGATGTTAAATCTGCATTTCTTAACTGTTACATCAAGGAGGATGTTTTTGTAGAGCAACCTCTAAGTTTTGAAGATTCCAAGCATCCAAAGCATGTGTACAAGTTACAGAAGGCCTTGTACGGGTTAAAGCAAGCACCAAGGTCATTGTATGAAAGGCTCACTTCATTCCTCATGGAAAATGGATTCAAAGATGTAAGGTTGATCAAACACTCTTCACAAGAAAATCAGGTAAAGGCATATTAGTAGTTCAAGTATATGTGGATGACATTATTTTTGGAGCTACTAATAATATCTTATGTGAAGAATTTACAGAAATCATGCAAGGAGAATTTGAGATGAGCTTAATGGGTGAACTAAACTTCTTTCTTGGATTGCAGGTGAAGCAAACGCCCGAGGGAATTTTCATCAATCAAGCTAAGTACACACTAGAGTTGTTAAAGAAATTTGGGATGGCTGAAGTGAAACCCTTGTCAACTCCGATGGCCACAACTATGAAGTTAGACAAAGATGAAAATAGTAAAACAGTAGACCCTACACTGTTTCGAGGTATGATCGGATCACTACTATATCTCACAGCATGCCGCCATGACATTCAATTCAGTGTTTGTCTATGTGCTCATTTTCAGTCATGTCCTAAAGAATCTCATCTAATGGCTGTTAAACGTATTTTTAAATACTTAATTGGCACAATAGATTTTGGCTTGTGATTTCCCATCGGTAGTTCATTTGATTTGATTGCATACACCGATGCGGATTGTGCCGGATGTATTGTAGATCGTAAAAGTACTAATGGGTACTGTCAGTTTCTTGGTGGGTGTCTAGTCTCATGGGCCTCCAAGAAACAACATTCAGTAGCTCTCTCAATGGCCGAGGCTGAATATGTAGCCGTCGAAAGTTGCGGAGCCCAAGTACTTTGGATCAAAAATCAATTGCTTGATTTGGATGTTGAAATGAAATATGTGCCAATCTTATGTGATAATGCCAGTGCAATCAGCTTATCAAAAAACCATGTTCAACATTCTAGGACAAAGCACATTGACATTCGACATCATTTTCTGAGAGATCATGTAGGAAAATGGGTCTTTGAATTGAATTTCATTGACACACTCAATCAACTAGCTGATATTTTCACAAAACCCCTAAACCATGATCAATTTAGCAATATAAGAAGAGAACTTGGGATGTGCAAGTGTGAGAATATACATACATAGGTCTGCACTTAGGATAATAATTGCACTTATAGAAACTTATATGCATCAAGGGTAGATTAACATGCATATTGTATGTATTTACTTTTAATACCATGTGTGTTCATATATACTCCTGCATGCTTGAATGTAATTTATACATATAGACCTCCTTGAAAAATATTTCTAAGGCCAGATATTCCTTGGTTAAACAAATGTGGACCCAGTGATGCTGGACCTAAGGCAACTCCTGAGGGGGAGTTAGAGAACTTTCCTCAAATCTCCATCTCTTCTCTTTCTCTCCACTTCATGATGTTGGTTCCAATCAGAAGGTCGGATGATGTTCCCCAATTTAAAAAAAAAAGAAAAAGAAAGAAAATAGAAGCAAAAAAAAATATACAAAAATGGGGATTTTTGGGGCTAGCGGTCGACCGCCGCTCCTGCACCAGTCGACCGGTGGCGGCGAACCGGCCCCGCCGACCCTCAACCGAGCCATCTTATAAGAGGTCCTAACACCCCATTCTCTCATTCTAACACCCCCACTCTCTCTCATACCCCATTTCCTAACCCTAGAATCACATATATCCACCTCCCAAGCCCCTAAACCTCATCATTCCTCTACCCGCACAAGATCCGACGTGTTCGTCACGGTTTCGGGACGAACTCCATTCGGCCGTTCGTGCACTCGTGGAGCTACTTCCTAGGTTCCAGGTTGTGGATAAGGCTATTGCGAGCCCTTGGAGTGTCTTTTGGTCTATCTTCATCCTCAGGACGAGAGTCTTCTCTTCAAGGGTTTCCACCGGGTCTTCTAGTTCGGGATGTCGCCTAGACGGAGCTCTCGACGTTCTGCCCAAGGGGAAGCAAGTGGCCAGAGACGAGAGGCCCCGGCTCCTCCACCACATCAAGCACCTGCACCTCATCGTGTACCTCGGTTGTCTCCTCGTCCTATTATCGACCCTCGACTGGTCGACTTCAATGAGGTGAACGAGATTTTGCCCGATTTATGTGATGTCTTTGAGATTCAACCAGGTTGGACTAATTTTGTCACTAGATATACCCGATATTACCCCAATCTAGTGCAGCAGTTTTATGGGAATTTGATCAAAAGGAATGAGGAATTATTTACAGTTGTTCAAGGGGTTGAGATTCATATTACTCCCGATCTGTTTGAGCGGGGCTTAGGAGTTGCGACTAGAGGAGCCGACATGGTTTTTGGTCATGGTGCTGTTGAGGAAACTTTTCTTGCTATGACCAGTTGTGATTACGTGCATGGTGTCAGTAACTTAATCGTATTGAATGCAAATCATTTTCCACCATTGCAGCGTATATTGCACCATATGTTTACTTCCCTCATTTATCCAAAGAGTGGCAGCAGAAATGAAGTGATAGAGGTTCACAGGTTCCTGTTTTACAATGTTATGAATGGGATTCAAGTCAACATGGGTCGCCTCATGACGACTCTCATTAGAACCTGCCGAATAAGTCTGCGGAGATCCTTGCCCTATGCTTCACAGTTGACCGGCATATTCATCTATGCTGGGATCAATTTGGCAAATGAATAGTTTATTTATGTTCGACAAGATGACATATACAATAAGCATAAGATCTTTACAGATTTTGGATATTACTATGGTCCCAATAGTGAGTTACGTCGGGATGTGCCTGTTTATGGAGAAGAAGTTGTTAGTGAGGAAGAGTAGGAACAAGAGAAGCAGCAGGGTCAAGGGGATATCCCCCCTCCTGTTCAAGCTGAGGAGCAGCCTCCTTAACCTTCACCTCATCACATGGATCCCGAGATGCCTCCTCCACCACAGTTCTATCATGGAGAGTCTTCTACACAGGGGGGCGCACAACACTCTTGGGTAGACTATGAGACTTTTGACAAGCGTTTTACTGGGCTAGAGACTCGTGTGGACACTTTTGGGGATCGACTTTCTATCTTTGGGGATCGCGTCGACACTATGGGTAATGTGATTGACACTATGTCAAGTCACATAGATTCCTTCTCCACTGTTTTGGATACTCCCTCCACTCAGATGGCCACACTCTCCACACATATGACTAGCCTCACAAACAGCGTTGCTGATTCCAGCCAGGCCTTCCACATCATGAACCTAACACTTCTTGGCATGTAGCGCCGTGATGCGGCCCGTGACCTCTCCATTGGCAGTATTCAGGATTGTCTTTAGGTTCAAGATCATTCTCTCGACGACATCCGCCGCCGCCTTGGATATCAGCCTCCTCCTCCAGAGGATCAGCCTCCTACAGATGCCCCATGAGGATTTTTCTTTTGCTTCCTCCCTCTAGACTGTTGTACTTTGGTCTTGTGCCTTTTGGGTCCTCCTTTCGTCTATCCTATCCCCTTTTGATGATGCCAAAGGGGGAGAAGTAGTAGTAGTGTAGGTCTTATATATATATATATATATATATATATGTCGGTATGTTCATATGTTTGTATGCATGATCATTGGTGAGGATCATTGTGTCAGTTCTGCATTTATTTTGTCGCATGGGTCTAAAGTCTTGCATTCATTCTCTCAAGCACCAATGTACCTTGTAATGAAATGATGAAATAAATGCACTTGATTTTTGATATAATGTGGTTGGTTCTTGGCTCTTATTTCTCATTTCCCATCTTTCTTGGCAAACAAAATGTTGAATGGCCTGCATATATTGAATGGTTTGCGCTGCCTTGTACGATGAAGAATCTTTGGTTTGATGCACTACCCCTACGCAATGTGATTTTCAAAGCATGCCATTACTCTTGTAATCTAAAGTTTTGTCATCATAAAAAAGGGGGAGATTGTTGAGTCTCTCCAGATGATTTTGATGATAACAAAATCCCGGTATTACAACCTAAGTAATAACTTGCTTAAACTACTTTCAAAGCCTTCCTTAATCATGCAAATGCCTAAATCTACCATGTTTCAAGAAATGCCCTGGATAAGTTCAAGCAATTCATAGTGATTGGAACAGGATATGGTCATACGATAATTTGCTCACGGATTATGATTCATTGGCTAACTCCATTGAAATTGTAGGTTTTCCAGGTAGCGGTCGACCGCCGGTCGACCGGTTTTCCCAGCGTTGGAAGCATCATTCCTGTAAAATTTCGGTCGACCGCCCCCTCCTGCCGGTCGACCGCCAGCTTCGAGGTAGCAATTGTTGACTTGTGTTCTTCAACGTGGGAAGCCCCTTTCATTGGGTTTGTTTAATCCCAAAGTCACCAGACATGCCATGATTTGTGGATCTGGTTCCTGGCTTGTCCCTTGACCATCCAAGATCTATAAAAACATCACTTTGGGGTCAAAAACCCTAATCACTCAAGGAGGCTATCAAGGGGAGAAAGAGGAGTGCTACTGTAGCTCCGTGAACAGTGCTACGTCCAAGAGTTCTTCATCCAAGAGCAAGGTTTTCAAGATCATCTGCAGGCCATTCAAGTAAAGATCTAGCTAAGGAGGAAGCTTCAACCAAGATCATCTTCATCCACTAAGGGGGAGCTTAAATATGAGTTTTTCATTTTATGATTCTCCCTTGTTTTTCATCAAGCTTCAAGTCTGTGATCTTGAACATTTAAACACTTGTGTGTGTGTGGATCTACGTTGATCCGTGTGTGTGTGTGTGTGTGTGTGTTTCTTCTAGTCTTCACATACCTTTGTGATTCGGTGTTTGTGCACCATCGTGGGAGTTCCGAACTCCTCACGTGTGTGTGTGTGTGTTTTGATCTTGTAATCCTTTACAAGATAGTGTGGGAATCCTCACAGATCGTGAGGGGTGGACGTAGGTTGTCGTTGTTGCATCCGAACCACCTAAAAATCACTATCCATTGTGTGGTTTGTTCCTTTTCTTCTATCCCTATTATGTGCAGCACACACGTAGATTAATTTGGTTATATTGTTTGAGTAAGATCTAGCATAATTTATCATTCTCGTATTAGATCTCGGGTATATTAAAAGGTGGGTTCAGATCGGCAAGGCAAACCTTGTCAGGAAGATAACATCTTGCGTGAGTAGAATATCCGGATTCTCACCTCCATCATCGTACCTAAGATCGGTTGAGTGCGATAGATTCCATTAGATCTGAGTGTTTTCATATAGTTCTGAAATTCATTACGGCTATTATTCACACTTGTTTGAATTGGGCAAGATTTTGTTAAAAATTTGTAAAAACCCAATTCACCCCCCTCTTGGGTGTCATTGATCGTAGGACTTCACAAGTTGCATGGTTACCGCCTAGTTGCGTTGACGCAGGAGCATCGCTGCGTTGACGCAATCTCGTATCTAGTAGTGCAAAATGAACTATATTCTGTAGTGTGACATCAAATCTTCCAGTAGTCATTAGACACTTGAAAAGCGTGTACTGTTAGGTGAATTATGCAAACTTAGGTCCAATAAAATGAGAGAACATAATCACAATGATTCATAGTTAGTCACCATCAAAACTAGGGACACAACATTCTCCCCCTTTTTGATGATGGCAACTATGAGTCATTTACTTTACATAGCATCAACTCTTTCATCAACAAGAGGTTTTCACAATTGCATATTATTTCTTTCAAAGCTTAAGCAACAGAACCAAATGCATGCAGATGCAAATGCAGATGCAACTATATAATGAATAATAAATAATGCACTATATAATGAATTAAATAATGCAGCAAGCAATGCTAATCTAGACCAATGCAACATATGGACTTAAGAATGTTGAACCCCCTCCTCATGTAAAATGCCTTATGGTTTTGATGTTGACCAAATTCTTTTTGAACTAAAAATGAGTCCTTCTAACGTCTTGAATCCCAACTCCGTCATATGAGGTTTTGGCGTATTATGAAGGCTCAATGCAATCTTCTTGAGGGTAAGTGAGTTAATTTGACAATTTGGATGAAAGAATTAACTGCGAGATATTTTGACAGGCCAATCTTCAAGGACAAGAATTTCAATGCTCTGGGACGTTTGGTGAGATCGACTTCAACCTTGATTTTCAATTTTGTGATTGAAGTCCTTTAAGATCGTCTCTCATTTGAATTATGTCTAAGTATGAAATGGTTTAAGCTTAATTGATTGACATGCTTTAAAAACCATTTTTTGTAGCTCATAAACTTGTTCTTGAACACTTCTCATGGTTTGCATGTTTATTTTAGACGTTCTGGAACTTGACTCGGTCGTTTGGATCGCGTTCTCGGCAAATTCGTGTTCTGGCTGAAAGGGTCGACCCCAAGGGTTGACCCCTAGCCAAGGGTCGACCCCAGGGGTCGCCCCCTGTTGTCTTTATTTTTTTTTTGCCCGCTGGTTGTTGGTTCTGGACTGCGAGGGTCGACCCCAAGGGTCGACCCCTTCAGTAAAAACTCTTAAACAGCAAGCGTTCCTGAGAGGGTCGACCCCAGGGGTCGACCCATGCCTTCTGGGCAAAAAAACCACCCACGAGGGTCGACCCCTTCATTTTCGGGCCGAGCCGTATTTGTTGACCCTTGGAATTTCGACCTCATGGGTCATTTGTTTTAGGTTGGGGGCCCGTGCTTTGCTCCACATTTTACGGATCTGGTCCTTTGACTGTCCCCAGAACTCTCTTAGCATATATATAATGTCGCTTGGTTGATGAAAACCCTAAGGGGAAAAATCGTATGTTGAGCTGTAAGCTTTCTTTCTAACCCCTTGTGTTGGCAGGTTGAAGTCGCCACCTCCTGACCTGGTTCCAGCTTGAAGAGTACGTGAAAGTGAAGGGAAGGAGGAGGAGAACTACTTCCATACAAGCCACAGCTGCTGGATGCGATCCAAAATCAACCCAAAGCTTCATTCAAGCCAAGATCGTCACCGTGCTGCATAAAGTGTTCGATTAAATTCGTGGAAGTGATAGGGGGAGCTCCAACCAGGATAATCCAACCTCTTTTCACTCTTCTCACTTTGAATACCTTGAGTTTAACTTCATCATCTGTTTGTAATTAGTAAATCCGAGATTTGTGTGTGTGTGTTCGTGTTCGACAACACGAACGTGTGTATGTGTTTGTGCTTGCTGTTCTACACAGCGTGTGTGTGTGGTTGCTGTTGTAAACAGCGGGTGTGTGTGTTTCACTGTCTAGTGGAAGTTAATCCTCCGTGTGAGGGGTGGACGTAGGGGACACGGTGTGCACCCGAACCACCTAAAAATTCTGTGTGCACTTTGTGGTTTGGTTTTCTGCTAAACCGTGTGGGCTTCACGGTGAGGAGAGAATTCAATTGCTTGTTAATAAATCACCCCATCATCACGCATTCACGTGTGTGTTTCTGTTCATGCTAGTTTTGAGTTTGTTGTTTATCTTGCCTTGGTTCCGTGTAGCTCGTTTTTAGTTTTTATTGGGCCATCAATTCACCCCTCCCCTCTTGATTGCCACCCTCCGGGACTCAACAATTGGTATCAGAGCCTTGTGCTCTGGTTGATTTACGGTCTCACGGTCGTCAGAGCAGATCCCGTTTAATGGCAAACAGAGGGATGATGCCCGAAGGGCATTCCATTCAAAGACCTCCGTTCTTTGATGGATCGAACTACCCTTACTGGAAGAATAGAATGTATGTTTTCCTACGTGCCCAGGACTATGATGTTTGGCGTGTCATAAGTAAGGGTCCATATGTTTTATCTGAAAAAGAAGATGAATGGGATGAAGAAGATATAGAGAAGTGTTCAACGAACTTTAAGGCTATGAATATAATTCAATGTGCCGTTCATCCTAACGAATACTCACGAATATCTATGTGTGCCTCTGCGCAGGAGATGTGGGATAAGCTACGGCTTATATATGAAGGAACATCGAAAGTCAAGGAAACAAAAGCCAACCTCCTAGTTCGAGACTATGAGCTATTCGCAATGAAGTCAGAAGAATCAATTTCTGACATGTTTGCAAGGCTAACCGAGATTACTAATGGACTAAAGGGACTTGGCAAGGAGTATTCCAACAAGGAACTCGTCAGAAAAGTCTTAAGATCCCTCACTCCACAATGGCATACAAAGGCCACTGTAATTGAAGACTCCAAGGATCTAAGTACCTTAACCCTTGACGAGTTAATTGGCTCGTTGATGACTTACGAGATAAACATCAAAAGGAGTGAGGAGGATCACAAGAAAAAGAAAGTTGTTACCACAATGGCTCTAAAGGTGAATCCACACGACTCAGAGGGCAGTGAAAATGATTCAATAGGTAACACTGAAGATGAAGAATTAGTTGCCATGATCACACAAAGGGCAAGACGGTTTGTGAAACGAACCAGAAATTTTGGTGGTCAGTTCAGAAAAGGACTAAGAAGGCAAGGTCCAAACAGAGGAGAAAATAGCAAGAGAGAAGAAGTGATTTGCTATGAATGCAAGAAACCCGGCCATATGCGGGGTGAGTGCCCCGATCTCATCAAGAAGGTAAAGAAAGGCAAGTTCAGAAAGCCAAGGCCATGATGGCCACATGGAGCGATGAAGATCAAGAGGAGTCCAGAAATGAAGATGAACTAGAGGAGCTAGTCCAGAATCTATGCCTCATGGCAAATGACGACGAAGGAAATGAGGTAGATTCTGAAACTGAAACTCTCACCTCTGAACAATGGCAAATTGCATATGAATCTTTATATGAAAAATGTAAGAGATTCAAATCTGAAAACAGAAATTTGAAAAAGAAAATTGATCATTTTGTGCATACTAAAAAATCATGTGAAGAGTGCCATGCTTTAAAATCAGAAAATGAAATTCTTTCATCCAAAATTGAACTATTTGAAGAAGAGATTTCATGTATGAGAGAATAACAATCTACATTTCTGAAAATGCATGAAGAATTGAAAGATGACATGGAACAAGAAAAGCTTCAAATCTCGGCTTGTAATGAAGCCAAAGAAAAGGCTGAAAAACAAAGTCAATCTCAATTGGCTGAAATAAAAATGTTGAAGGATGCCCTTGCCATCCTTGAAAGATCAAGTTCAGCATCTCTTAAACCAAAGAAACACATGCATAACTCCTTTTCGAATGTTGGTAGATGGAGAAAAAGAGATAGAGCCATCACTTGTTTCTATTGTGGAAAAATGGGTCATGATATGTATGACTGTAAAATTCTGAAATATGATGAAGAAAATTCTGTTGGATTCAGAAAAATATCATATATGCATCATGCCTCTAACCATCATGGACCCAACCTTGCTTGGGTACCAAAATCTCCATAAGAACTTTGGTTGAATTGTAGGTCCACTCGAGAGCTCAAAGGAACAAATGGTATTTGGACAGCGGTTGCTCTCGACATATGACGGGAAACAAGGAATGGTTTGTGGACCTGCAAGAAAAGGATGGTGGAACGGTAGCATTCGGTGGTAAAGACAAAGATAAAATTATTGGGGAAGGTAAGATAGGTAAGAATCAAAATCATACCATTGAAAATGTATTGCTTGTGAAGGGTTTGCAACATAATCTTTTAAGCATAAGTCAACTTTGTGATAAGGGATGCAATGTGATTTTTGATTCTAACCACTGCACTGTTTTGAATAGGAATACTCAAGAGATCAAATTCATTGGTTTCAGGTATAACAATGTTTACATGATAGACTTGACTGATGCTTCTCATGAAAACTTATGTTTAACTGCAAGGAGCAACGATGATGCTTGGCTCTGGCATCGGCGGCTTGGGCATGCTAGCTTCAATGTATTGCTGAAATTATCCAGAAAGGATTTGGTGGTTGGACTGCCCAAGTTGAAGGCCGTCAATGATGGAATTTGTGGAGCTTGCAGCATGGGCAAACAAACAAGGACATCATTCAAGTCCAAACAAGATGTGACCACATCAAGACATCTTGAACTCATCCACATTGATCTCTTCGGACCAAGTAGAACTCACAGCTTGGGTGGTAAACTATATGGATTTGTGATTGTGGATGATTATTCAAGATTCTGTTGGGTCTATTTTCTCTCTCATAAAAATGATGCCCTGACGGAATTTGAAGCATTTTGCAGATTTGTTCAAAATGATAAAGGGTATTGCATCAAAGCTGTGCGGAGTGATCACGGCCGAGAATTTGATAACCATGAGTTCAGTAATTTTTGCAGGGCTCAAGGCTATATGCATGACTTCTCCGCACCTAGAACTCCGGAACAGAATGGAGTTATGGAAAGGAAGAACAGAACGCTAGTTGAGATGGCAAGAACCATGCTGAATGAGAATAAAATACCAAGGTACTTTTGGGCTGAAGCAGTGAACACGGCCTGCTACATCATAAATCGAGCCATGGTAAGACCATTGTTGAAGAAAACTCCATATGAGCTATACCGAGGTAAGAAGCCAAACATTTCATATTTGAGACCGTTTGGCTCAATATGCTACATTCATAACAATGGTAAGAAGGACTTGGCTAAATTTGATCCCAAAAGTGACAAAGGCATATTGCTTGGGTACTCTCTTAATTCGAGAGCATATCGAGTATATAATTTGAGAACTCTCGTAGTTGAAGAAAGTCCACATGTTATTATTGATGAATCATCTCCATTTAGAACTGATGAAAAATCTATTTTGCAGGATGATGTGTTGAAAGATGACAATATCGAGAAGAAGCAAGAAAATTCAGAAAAACAAGAAGAGGAAGAACCAAAAGAAGAAGATGTAAATCAGGAAACTCAACTTGAACAGGAGCTACCGTTGCAATGGACATTTGCAAAGGACCATCCTCTGGAGAATGTATTGGGAAATGTACAAGAAGGGATAAAGACACGAGCCTCCTTCAGGGAAGTTGAAACTCATGACTTATTAGCCTTGCTCTCTCAATTTGAACCTCACTCCATTGAAGAGGCCTTGAAAGATGAGTCATGGATCATGGCCATGTAAGAAGAACTACACCAGTTTCAAAGGAACAAGGTGTGGTTCCTCGTACCATGTTCTAAGAATCACTCCGTGATCGGAACCAAATGGGTGTTTCGAAATAAAACAAACGATCAAGGAGTGGTAATTAGGAACAAGGCCAGGCTTGTAGCCAAGGGTTATAGCCAAAAATTAGGAGTTGACTTCGATGAGTCTTTTGCTCCAGTAGCAAGACTTGAGGCAGTGAGGGTTCTCTTAGCATTTGCATGTTGTCATAACATCAAATTATTTCAAATGGATGTTAAGAGTGCATTTTTGAATGGCTATATCCAGGAGGACGTGTATGTGGAGCAACCACCGGGGTTTGAAGACACAAAGCATTTAGACCATGTGTACAAGCTGGACAAGACACTTTACGGTCTGAAACAAGCACCTCGTGCATGGTATGAAAGGTTAAGTGAATTCCTCATTCAACATGAATTCAAACGAGGTAATGTTGATCAAACCCTCTTCACAAAATTGAATGGTGAGAAAATCTTGATTGTTCAAGTTTACGTTGATGACATTATTTTTGGCTCCACTAAAGATGCCCTTAGCAACGACTTTGCAAAATTGATGCAAAGTGAGTTCGAGATGAGCCTCATGGGAGAGTTAACCTTCTTTTTGGGATTGCAGGTACATCAAACGGTGGACGGGTTAATCATACACCAAAAGAAATATGCAATAGAGTTGCTGAAAAAATTCGGTTTGGCATCAACTAAGCCACAACCAACACCCATGTCCACTTCATTAAAAATTGATCAAGATGAGAAAGGTACATCAGTGGACCAAAAACTCTTTAGAAGTATGATAGGTTCACTATTGTATCTAACTGCCAGCAGGCCCGACATACAATTTGCTGTTTGTCTATGTGCAAGATTTCAGTCAAATCCAAAGGAATCTCATTTGTCAGCTGTGAAACGGATTTTTAGATATATTGTTGGTACAGTTAACTTAGGATTGTGGTTTCCACGGAATTCATGCTTTGAACTTGTCGCTTATTCTGACGCCGATTACGCGGGTTGTAAGATGGATCGGAAAAGCACTAGTGGTTATTGTCATTTTCTTGGGGGTTGTGTGGTCTCATGGGCCTCTAAGAAACAAAATTCAGTGGCATTATCAACAGCCGAAGCCGAGTATGTGACTGTCGGTAGTTGCGTTACCCAAGTGCTATGGATCCAACAGCAAATGATTGATTATGGCATTTCCTTTAAAAATACCCCAATTCTTTGTGATAACACATCCGCCATAAATCTGTCCAAAAATCCAGTTCATCACTCCCGCACCAAGCATATTGAAATTAGACATCATTTCATCAGAGACCATGTGAGTAAGGGTGATATTAACATCAGTTTTGTTGAGACAGATCATCAAATTGCCGACATTTTCACCAAACCTCTTAGTGTAGACAAGTTCACATCATTTAGAAGGGAACTAGGGGTTTGTAGGATAGATCAATCTGAGTCTTAATCATGTGCATCAATGTCATTGCATTGCATGTAGTGTGTCATTTTTTTTGTCATGCATGTGCATAGTCGTGCTTGAAAAACCACAAAAATTTTCTATTTCTTTTGCATGAAAACCTTGATTGCATGGTATGCATGTTCTTATTATAGAATACAACCATTGGCTTTGCAAATTCTATGGTCGATAATTCCTTGAATTCTCTTAAGGCCAGCAAAAGAGCAATTGATATCAAAATCTGAATTTTCGGAGATGGGAAACAATGAACACCTTCTATGGTCTAAGTCATTCTTGAAACAAGTTCCCCAGTGTGTATATCCATTCATATAACTCCAATTTCTTGATTCCAACTCAATATAATCACTGGGGACTCGAGCCATATCATTTGCTTCCTTAAACTTACGTTTTCTTCAGCTTTTGCAGCAAACCCTGAAAGGGTCGACCCCAAGGGTCGACCCTCGCTAACGGGTAATGTTCTGGGGCGGGGTTTAAAAGGGGACGACCCATAGGGTCGACCCGTTCCGGTCGGGCGGCCTCGCCGCGTCCGAACTGGCTCCAATAAGGGAGGAAACCCTAAGTTTCCTCCCCTCCCATCCCTTAAAACCCCTCAAGCCCCCTTCTAGCCTAAAGCCACCTCTTTCTCCAAACATTACACCCCTCCTTGGCATCCCCCTTTGTGCCCTAGCGCGGCCCTCTCGGTGGCTACCCGCGCGGATCATTCTTCCGACGCTAGCACCGCGTCTCGTTGTTCTTCCCTTCACTGAGGTAAGTTCTTGATGTGTGGAGGATCCCCATTCTCTCTCGTGGAAGCATCTCTCTCCAAGTTGAGCCATTTTGATCTATTCCCTCATCTTCGGTTCCGTCGATTTGTGGTTAGATGGCGCCAAAGAGGCAAGCTTCTCGCAGCCGTGGAGAGTCGAGTGCGGCCCCAGCACGACGTGGTCGGGCGGGCATCCAAGGCAGAGGACCGGCGCCGCCACCCAAAGTATTGGATAGAAAAGTCCTCCGGCCGCGGTCGGTATCTCTTGTAAACTTACATCGTCATCTTCCGGGACTCGTTGATATGTTATGCAGTCAGCCGAATCTAGAATATTTCATGTCTGCACATCGACGTATATATCCCAACTTGGTACATCAATTTTATGGCAATTTTATCATGTCCGGGGAGCACCCAACTACAATGGTTCATGGCCATCGGTTAATTCTCACTACAGAATTTTTGGGAGCAGCATTTAATCTCCCGACTGAAGGTTTTATGCTTGGAGATATTGAAATTCCTGAAGATGCAGTTTTTCAAATGATGAAAGGTGAAGAAAGGGGTAACCGTTCTGTGGCAGGACTGAATGCAAATCATTTTCCGCCCATGCAACACATTTTACACAGAATGATCACCACAATTCTACTTCCACGGGGCGGCGGTCATGACAAGGTCACTGAAATTCACATGTTTCTTTTCTACTGCATTTTAAGTGGTATTCCTGTGAATTTCCCAGCCATGCTTTTATTTCATATGAGCAATAGCATGAAGCACAAGAACCGCACCATTCCATATGCTGCTGCACTCACTGCCGTGTTTACACATTTGGGTATTGATCTCTCCACCGAAATCTCACAAACTATACAAGAGGCTGACATTTTCACAATTCATTCCATTTGCCATAATATGGGATATGAGCTGCTTGATGGAAACTTAGTTCGCACTCTGAAAAGTACAGAACAAGAGATCCGTTCTGAGGATGAATCTGATGAATATGAACAGGCCCCACCTGCCGAAGATATGCCTTCCGAGGCGGTTCAGCTACTCATGGATCGGTTGGACTCGATAGATGACCGGTTAGACAGTTATGGGGAGACTTTGGAGGGCATGCAACAACAACTTGCGGATCTGAAACTTAGTCATCAAGAGCACACCCAGTCTGTTCAAGACACATTTGATAATCAAACCCACTTGCTTGAAGAAATCTTGGGCTATATGAGGCGTCCGCACAACTCCCCGTCGTCCGATGAAGATTAGATGACATTGCTCTTGGAGCTTGGACTTTATCTACTACTTATTTCACCCCCTCCTTTTTGATGTTGCCAAAGGGGGAGAAAAGACTATTTCGGCTACTTATATGTATGTGTGATGAATGCTTGCATGCATGTGTGCTCATTTTCAGTTGCCTTTAGTTTTGCATTTTAGAGTCATGTGTGTCATATCATATTGTGTGAGTCTCAAGTTCCTTCATGTCTCATTGTTATTGCATTTGAACTCTTCCTATTTCTCTTGTTGTCGGCACACCTTGTGGTAATGCTACTCAATCTCACATGTTTTGTTAAGTTGCCTTTGATATCGGTTCAGCATGGTGAATTCAGTTCAATATTTGTGGTTGATATGGTTCATAATTATGTGGTTTCATTTATTCTTGAATGGTAGTTTACATTGATCAAAAATGCAATTTTAAATTTTGTCATCATCAAAAAGGGGGAGATTGTTGAACCCCCTCCTAATGTAAAATGCCTTATGGTTTTGATGTTGACCAAATTCTTTTTGAACTAAAAATGAGTCCTTCTAACGTCTTGAATCCCAACTCTGTCATATGAGGTTTTGGCGTGTTATGAAGGCTCAATGCAATCTTCTTGAGGGTAAGTGAGTTAATTTGACAGTTTGGATGAAAGAATTAACTGCGAGATATTTTGACAGGCCAATCTTCAAGGACAAGAATTTCAATGCTCTGGGACGTTTGGTGAGATCGACTTCAACCTTGATTTTCAATTTTGTGATTGAAGTCCTTTAAGATCGTCTCTCATTTGAATTATGTCTAAGTATGAAATGGTTTAAGCTTAATTGATTGACATGCTTTAAAAACCATTTTTTGTAGCTCATAAACTTGTTCTTGAACACTTCTCATGGTTTGCATGTTTATTTTAGACGTTTTGGAACTTGACTCGGTCGTTTGGATCGCGTTCTCGGCAAATTCGTGTTCTGGCTGAAAGGGTCGACCCCTAGCCAAGGGTCGACCCCAGGGGTCGCCCCTTGTTGTCTTTATTTTTTTTTGCCCGCTGGTTGTTGGTTCTAGACTGCGAGGGTCGACCCCAAGGGTCGACCCCTCAGGCTGTGGGTCGACCCCAAGGGTCGACCCCTTCAGTAAAAATTCTTAAACAGCAAGCGTTCCTGAGAGGGTCGACCCCAGGGGTCGACCCATGCCTTCTGGGCAAAAAAACCACCCACGAGGGTCGACCCCAAGGGTCGACCCCTTCATTTCCGGGCCGAGCCGTATTTGTTGACCCTTGGAATTTCGACCTCATGGGTCATTTGTTTTAGGTTGGGGGCCCGTGCTTTGCTCCACATTTTGCAGATCTGGTCCCTTGACCGTCCCCAGAACTCTCTTAGCATATATATAATGTCGCTTGGTTGATGAAAACCCTAAGGGGAAAAATCGTATGTTGAGCTGTAAGCTTTCTTTCTAACCCCTTGTGTTGGCAGGTTGAAGTCGCCACCTCCTGACCTGGTTCCAGCTTGAAGAGTACGTGAAAGTGAAGGGAAGGAGGAGGAGAACTACTTCCATACAAGCCACAGCTGCTGGATGCGATCCAAAATCAACCCAAAGCTTCATTCAAGCCAAGATCGTCACCGTGCTGCATAAAGTGTTCGATTAAATTCGTGGAAGTGATAGGGGAGCTCCAACCAGGATAATCCAACCTCTTTTCACTCTTCTCACTTTGAATACCTTGAGTTTAACTTCATCATCTGTTTGTAATTAGTAAATCCGAGATTTGTGTGTGTGTGTTCGTGTTCGACAACACGAACGTGTGTATGTGTTTGTGCTTGCTGTTCTACACAGCGTGTGTGTGTGGTTGCTGTTGTAAACAGCGGGTGTGTGTGTTTCACTGTCTAGTGGAAGTTAATCCTCCGTGTGAGGGGTGGACGTAGGGGACACGGTGTGTACCCGAACCACCTAAAAATTCCGTGTGCACTTTGTGGTTTGGTTTTCTGCTAAACTGTGTGGGCTTCACAGTGAGGAGAGAATTCAATTGCTTGTTAATAAATCACCCCATCATCACGCATTCACGTGTGTGTTTCTGTTCATGCTAGTTTTGAGTTTGTTGTTTATCTTGCCTTGGTTCCGTGTAGCTCGTTTTTAGTTTTTATTGGGCCATCAATTCACCCCTCCCCTCTTGATTGCCACCCTCCGGGACTCAACAAAGAAGACAATGACAGACAGAAGACACATATGCACACACATAACTCTCTCTTTTCACACATGACTCATCTCTCTCTCATGACTCACTCTTTTCTCTCCCCCTTTGACATCATCAAAAATACTACCCAGGAGGATTAACTGACACAATAATTCAAGGAGTTTAAAATGAAAAAGCTCACTTTCCATGTAAAGACTTTTGTAAGAAGAAAGTCTCCTAGAAGAAAAATCGGTAGCTCAGGATTTATCATTGTAATCCAAGAAGTAAAGCAAAGCTGAAAAAGATTGAATGTTGTATATAGAATAGAGTTAAAATAGCTCTTCATGTGTATATTTAGCCCAATTCCTTCAACTTTACTACACAATTTCAAAAGGCACTTCCAAGAAAAATTTTAACAAGCAGTAAGATTAATCAATTTTTAACATCAAAAAATTTTTGTAGGACACCCTTTTCCTTTCTCTTTTTTTATTGTTAAAAAGATGGAACAATCAGATGTAGTATGCCTTTTGACTCGAGGAGACATATTTCTTCAATACTAGAATCCCCAGTTACTCAGCATGACTCATCATCCTCTTTCTAAAGGGATAACTGCCTACTTCATGACATACATACTCCATCACTTCCTTGGTGAAGGAATGTAGTTTCTCGGCAAGTGCAGTTATTGCTCTGCCCTTATTGATTTTTTCTTTTCAATATGCTAGCGGAGTTAGCTAGAATACTTCATGACACAGTCTTCATCGCTTCAAGGCAATGGAGTCTGGTTTCTCAGCAGTCATAGCCATTGCTCTACAAAGATTTTCATAACACAGGGTGTTTTTATTTCTTTGATCAGATGCAGTAGCATGGTTTAAAATCACTATTGTAAATAAAATTTTTACTCAGAATAGCCTCTTTACTCTCACTTTCATATTGTTAGAAAGGAGCATAAGCATAACTCATCAAGTTGTATTAAGTCTGTTCCATAAGCAACACTCTTCCTTTTCAAGATGCTTAATCCCAGAGTTGAATGATTATCTTCCTTAAACCATGAATTTTCATAGGGGACCTTTCAAGAAAACATATAGTCATTTAGACAGAAAATGAGTATTTTAACTCCCCATGAATCAATGCAGATTGGTTAGTATTAGGAGAGGGCAACAATGAAGTTTGGTGTGACTAATGATCACTAAGGTAGTTCTAACAGGAGATAGACACCTTCACAGACTCCCCCTCAGTCTATACATGACTTATTATGAGACACACCATGACAAATGCATTATTTACTAAAA
This sequence comes from Amorphophallus konjac, assembly GCA_022559845.1. Lineage (NCBI taxonomy): Eukaryota > Viridiplantae > Streptophyta > Magnoliopsida > Alismatales > Araceae > Amorphophallus > Amorphophallus konjac. The sequence goes on from CM040121.1 coordinate 489,576,449, forward strand.
CATGGTTTATAGACTTACATGCTGGGGTGACTAATGGTATCTGGCGGAGTTGTGCACTCACGCATAGTGATTGCTTCCAGACATATGAAGCATGCCATTCCACAAGTCACCATTTTATATACCATTCAGTTAAATGCAAGGAACACATGAATAGAATGATACTACAAGCAAGCTATGCAAAGACCAGAGAACTGACAATTACAATAAAAGAAATGCAGATTATTTCACTCAGATTTTTCATGTAGCCTACACAGTCCAAGCTCTCTTCTAAGTGAAGAAAATCTTTCATTGCAGAGAGGCTTGGTGAAAATTTTAGCAAGCTATTTTTCAGTTTCAATGAAGTGAAATTCAAAGCTCTTTTTAATGACTTCGTCTATGAGAAAATGATGCCTAATTTGAATATGCTTAATCCTAGAGTGTTGAATGGGATTTTTGGTCAAACTGATAGCACTAGTGTTTTCACACAAAATAGGGACACATCCAAGATCCACTTCGTAGTCTTGGAGTTGATGTTTGATCCACAACACATGGGTGCCACAGCTCCCTGCAACAACATATTCTTCCTCTATAGTAGAGAGAGCAATCGAGTGTTATTTCTTGGGTGTCCAAGATATCAAACACCCACCTAAAAATTGGCAATGGCCATTGGTGCTCTTTCTGTCTAATTTGCATCCAACATAGTCTGCATCAGAATAAGAGACAAGATTGAACTCACAAGATGTAGGGAACCACAGTCCCACATCATGGGTACCAGCAAGATATCTGAAGATACGCTTTACTGCACTCATATGTGACTCTCAAGGACTTGCTTGAAATCTAGCACATAGGCACACACTGAATTGTATGTCTGGTCTAGATGAAGGTAAAGCAGGGACCCGATCATATCTCGAAAGGTCTTTGAATCTACCATTTTACCTTTCTCGTCTGCATCTAAGCTTGCATTTGTGCTCATTGGAGTTGCTATTATTTTTACATTCTCCATCTTGTACTTCTTTAGCAGCTCCTTAATGTACTTAGTCTGGCTTATGAAGCATCCATCTGGAGTCTGATTAACTTGCAATCCTAGGAAGAATTGTAGTTCACCCATTAGGCTCATCTCAAACTCACTTGTCATTAAATCAGCAAATTCTCTACACATGTCAGATTTTGTGGAACCAAATACAATATCATCAACATAGACTTGTGCAATTAGAATGTCATCTTTCTCCACTTTTGAAAACAAGGTTTGGTCAACCTTATCTCTTGTGAACCTTATATCAGCCTCACAGAGACTTACGGAGGCCTTGAAACATGATCACCTAATACGGTGGAAGGAATATCCAACAGAAAGGATCACAAGTCCAAGAGAGTGTTCCTATCAAGTGCAAGTGTAACTAATAGCATCGTACCGGAATACGTGCTATGTACTTAATAAAGACTAAAGAGGAATCGTGTAGAAACAATGATCAAATCATCAATAAATCAAGTTCGATAACCATATAAAATTAACTTTAATACAAAACTATATGGTTTTGGCATGAAAGTAACATAAGATTAAAATAAGTTTATAACACATGAAGGACATAAAATCTATCATGGTTGATGCACAATATAACCAAAATCATGAATATAAGATCATAACTAAGAATAGGACCTAATAACTTAGGCTTAATATATAGTTAATAGAGCTAATCTACGTTCTGTTTAGAGTTAACAGGCAGCAAAACAACAAAAAGAAGGAAACGGTCTAGCCAGAACCGCTAATTGAAATAGCGGTCAGTCTGGGGCCGCCACTTGATAATAGCAGTCTTAGAGAGGCCGCCTTCTACCTACAACAGGCAGAAGATCAATAGCGCATGCAAGGTCTATTGCAAGGCAACTAATGCATAAAAACTATAGGGAATAGAAGGGTAGGATATGGTAACATGTCTAACATGAAGAGAATGCATGGAAAGGTATGAATTGGGCTAAGAATTCTTCTCTTTAGTTAAGAGGTGCATGGATATGCATGTTATGAAAACCTAATTACGTAGTCCGTTAAAAACATGAAATACAACGTGTACAAGGCATGGAATCAAACAAGGTTAGAGGACTTTTAATCCTAACTTGTTGTTTGAGCCTTTCATGAGATTCCCTACCTCTGGGAATACTCCTGGAGTGTAAATTTTAGACTGGAAGATGATGCTGGTTCCTACGCGTCCTGCATAGAAACGACAACTTCTTGCCCTTCTATCTTCTTAACCTCTTGACCTAAATCCATGAAATTTAGAGAGAAGTAAGAAGACATAAAGGGAAACAAATAATTCTAAAGGCTTGATGTGGAATTACTTATGCTAATGTCCCAGAAACTTGGATCTTTCTTGGACAGACACACTGGTTCCTGAGCGCCTTGCAGAGGAACAACAACTTGCGAACGTTCTATCTCCTTGAATGTTGGGTCTCCTAGTATAAAATTTGACAGAGGGTTAGATAATACTAACAGGAACATAAAGTTCTAAAGGACTAACATATAATAATATCATCTTACCATCGAACCAGGCGAGCCAAAACGAGGGTTCGCGCAGGTCGATCTTGGGCTCTATTTATAGGGTTTTAACCAGGGCTGAGGATTGGATCGATCTAAGAGTTCTTATTGGTGTTAGAATCAATCCCCAAGAGTCCTAAATATGTTACCTAGCCAGATAGCATCGAACCAAAGGGATTAGGATGGAAAAAATCCCATTTTCCACGTTTCTTACAGTCACGTTTCTGGAACCTAGTAGCGGTCTTCCTTGGACCGCTTTCATCAAGTAGCAGTCTTGCGATAGACCGCTACTATCCAGGGCCCAGCAATTTGAATTTTAGTTAAATTATATTTCTATTTACCTCGATTTATCTAATTAAATTAGGGAATTATCCTAATTACGTTTCTAAAAGTGGGCTTGGGCCTAAGGGTCACGGAATTAGGGTTTTTGGGCCTATTTGAATTGGGCTTAGCCCTTTAGTTAATATAGGGCCTTTAAATTCATTTAATTAACCTAAAATTTATTTAATTAGCCCATTAAGTCATTTTTAAATCTTTAATAATTTTATTTAATTCTCAAAAAATCCTAGAAAAATTTGGGGTGTTACACGGGCAGAGCGAGTGGCCTGCCTGGGATAGGGGTGACCTCGGGCAGATCGACTGTGCTGGCTGTAGACGAGTGTAGGGGAGACACGGACCGTTGTCGAACAAGTGGTGGGAGGAGCGGCCTGCCTGGTATAGGGCTGACCCTGGGTAGAGCAGTGGTGCTGGCAGTGAGAGGGACCGGCCGGCAGGGTCGTCGGTGCTGGTCGAGATGGTGCCGAGTCAGGACTGGTCACAGGTCTGCAGAGGCGACAGAGTTGCGCAAGTGTGGGAGATTGGATTCCCCAGGCAGCTCCTAGGGCCGAACCCCTCGAAAGTATATTCGCCGCGATGAGGGCTCAGAGTAGTACGCTCTTGCACTGGGGACATGCCCTGGTTTGTAGCAGAGAGGTCGGGGGAGGCTCTGCAATCCGCTTTAGGTCACCGGGATGGACCCGCGGCCACAGTCTGGCGTAATTCGAGGTTCTCTCGACTGTTGCTCGTCGACCCATCCTCCCAGTCCCGTAGTGCGTTTGTAGCCTATTATCTCCCTGCGTGGAGTGGGCACCGGTCTAAAAGCTGTAACGTTATGTTATTCTCTGTTGTACCGGGACTGTAGTAGAGTCGTATTGTTCCTCCCATGCCGTCTCGCATCAAATTGGTATCAGAGCTTTGGGAACCGGTTTGTTCCATCAAATCGAGGTCCTGAAGTTCGAGGTTTGAGGTCGAACCTCCTCCAAGCGGAGGGGTATTGATGGGAATCAAGCAACGTTCATCCACCAGGAACAAGATGAACGCGGTCCCCTTGGGGACCGCGATCTGAAGAAGGTGGTCCCCAAGGGGACCGAGATCTCAGAGCAGAGCCGGTTATGGGATTCTGCATCCGAGTGGTCGCTAGTCCACCGTCGATGTGACGACCCGAGAATCCGATTACCGGGAAGGCCCGATAACCCGAGACTCGAACCGCCGCCCACGAGCCGAGAGGGCTCGGAAGGGCTAAAAGGAGTGTGGAGGCACAAAGAAATAAGAAATAAAGCAGGACAATTCAATAATTAACATAAATAAATAAACAACTACAACAGAGTCCAGTCCCACAGAAAGTACAGTCTAAAGCAGTAAAACGTACCACATGCCAAGTGAACACTCGGCCCGGCAAACTGGCAACTGAGAACCTCCGCTCCGCACCCTCGAACCTCGAGGAAGAACAGCTACACCTGAAAAGCAGGGAATGAGTCTCCAAAACAGAGACTCAGCAGGGATCCCGCGGAACCCCAACCGGAAACAACGGCGGTAGCGGAAAGGAACGCTACAACTACAGCAGGAACAACAAACCGGTGGCCGGTCAAAACTCGGCACTACAGCTACTCCTACTGTACCAGAAACACACCCCAGACTCACGGTCAAGGGCTACCGAACTACACTAGTATCGCTTATCGAAGTGAAAAACCCACAGCAACCACGCCGTAGAGGCCTGTCTCCCAGAACACGGCCAACCTGGACACGCTGTCAAAAGTGCAACCCGGACACCTGGTCACGGGTACCGCACGACAAGACGCAACCTCGGTAAAGTCACTAGCACTAGCCTCACGGCACGAAAACCGACACGCGCCACGGCGAAACAATCGAAAACTCAACGGTCAACACGACCGAAACCCGAAGGTCGAAGTCACACGACTGACAGTCTGTCACTCTCTGTCCAGAACAGGAGTACCTCCCACTAGAAGAACGACCGGATGCGTCCGCTGACGTCTTACACCGCGTCACAAGTGTCTAGCTACGACGCCCTAGGCGTGAGACTCAGACACACACAGTAACCAGTACCACAACAAGGACTAGCTGGGGTCACGCTCGTCAGCGCGTGTCCTAAGCCCCCAACTACGTGTGCACACACAGACCATCTGCTCTAGGTCGGGTCCTCTAGCTGGCTTTCCCCCCCACCGGACTCTGGTGGCAAAGGCAAGGGGCCGACGGAAACCAGCCTAAAAACCGCGTCTCACCGGGTCGCGCTCTCCACCACTCCCAGGTGGGTCCGCACACGCGTGCGCAGGAAGCTACGACTAGTGGAGGATCACTGAGAGAGTAGACTCTCAAAACAACAGAAAACGACGTCCGAACCTAACGAAGTACGGGGACCATCCCACGTAGCAGCACCATCGCACGGTGACCACGATCGGAGAAGAAACGGGACGCACAGTCCACGGTCAAACACATAACCCACTCGGGAATCATCTTCCAAGAAGACTCACGACATGCGGGGGAACCCCACCGCACACATACCGATACACGGTGACTCGATCGAGCGAGAATACGGAAACCCGAAACACCTGGGGTCACCCGGACCACCAAGCCCACGGGCACGCTTATCGAGGTAACACGGCACTTCCAGACACCCCAAAACACGGTAACAAAACCCACGGGGTGCCCGGGACACTCACAAGGCCAAAGGTCGACCACTGCGTCACAACCTGGTCGACCGGAGACCAACACAACCCAATCGGAACATTAGAAAACCGCCCGGACCCTTACACTCACGAGCGCGTAAATCAAGGTAAACGGAACCCCCGGACACCCCAAAGACACGGTCACGGAACTCCACGGGGTGTCCAAGGCACACACGGCCCACGAGGAGCACGATCAGCCGCAGACCGCCCGCCCCGGGCAGCCCGGCTGGTCCCTCCAAGAACGCGCTATAGGTCCATAGCGCGTTCAAGCAGAACGCGCTAGGAGCCTATAGCGCGACAAGCCAGGTCGCGCTATGTTTCCGTAGCGCGACAGTCCAGAACGCGCCGTAGCCCTATAGCGCGACAGGAACCGCCATACTGTTCATCTTCTCCGATGAACGCGCCCCGTCGGGGCGGCGCGACCCTCAAGAACGCGCTACTGGAAGCTAGCGCGTTCTCAGTCCGCGCCCGAAAACGGTAGAAACGGCAGGAAAATCCATTCCACGCCCCGATCACCCCCGGGTGATGGGGAAACAAAGGGGGAAACATTCCCCAACCCCTCTGGCACCGAGAGGACCCATTTGAACCCCCAAAAACACGATCAAAACACAAGATTCGGCTCACACCCCAAAAACATGCATTTTGCCCAAAACGCCCCGTTTAGCCCGCTCGGCTCACCACGGCCTACGAAACTCGCGGGAAATGAAGTACGCGGGTTGAGGGTCCATCTCCCTACCTCCACCGAAGATTCGACGCACCGTGGACACCGATCCACGAAGAAAACGCCGCTTAAACCCTCGCCGGTTCACGATCCCACGAACCGCCTCCACCACCGCGATCCTCATCCCGTACCCGTCGCTCCACGCCCCACGAGCCACGCCGCCCCGCCCTTGCCGCCTCCGTCGGCCGCCCGGAGTGAGAGGGGGAGAGGAGAGAACGTGAGAGAAGAGAGAGGGAGGGAAGAGAGAAATGAGATGGGGAGAGAGAAAAAGGAGGTTATTATATAGAAAATCCGGAAATTCCCGAAAATACCGAAAAATAGAAAATCACATTTCTGCGATCCTCGGAACACACCGATCGCAACGGTACCACTCGCGCCCTGGTGAACAGCCCCGTTCACCCGTAACGAGGTTCCGAAGGAATTACCGAAACACACACCGGGAATCGGAAAACACACGCGGAAAAGCCGCGGAACGCTTCCGGGCCTCTGAAACAACTCCGGATCGCGCCGATCCGAACACGAAAGATGTCCGAAACGAAATTTCGGGCACTTCAGAGTCGGACACTCTGAAAAACCAGATCCAGGACCCAAAAACAAGGATCCGAAAGATCCAGGGCATTACAGCCCTCCCCCCTTAAAGAAATTTCGTCCTCGAAATTCAGGACCAAGCACAGGAACAGGGGAAGAACGCCGTAACTCACTGACAACGCCGTCAGAACCCCAACACAGAAAATCTTGATTCTCGCAAAAAGCACCGATCATGAGGGATACGGCCAGACCATAATCACGAACAACGCCACGCTCCGCACGCCGCACACACATCGGCCACTAGAGCAGGCATAAGACAAGGGCACAAGTCTGGTATCACCTCAAACACAACGGAAAACACCCACGGCATCGCTGCCACCCTCTCGCTCACCGAGGGAACGCAATCCTCGCCACAAGAACCAATCCACCGGTCAATGCCCACGCTCGGCGGACCAACCAAACGCCAGCTTCACAACCGCTGATCGATCTCACACCCTGCACCAGGGGTAACCAATCACTGAGCTTCCATCAGCTCACACCTCAGAAACGGCCACCAGAAGGCCTCGCTTGCACGCCGCTCTCTCCATTCTCGAACCCTTACAACCAGCATCTTCTGTCTCTGAAAAGACCATCCACTGGTCGCCAGACATTCGCCAACGGAAAACCTCCACCGGCCCAGCAGGCACGATCCAACACATGACAGGCCATCTGCTGACTCACGCACAGACCAACACCACCTCCAATCTCGAACCTCACGCCAACTCTACCCTCTCAGGGGAGCACTGCGAAACCACATGACTCCATCTCCACACGGTCCTCACGTCACTCGACTCAGACTTACGGGGAATCCTCCCTTGCTGGCCACAGACTGAGGATCAACATCCAACACCAACGTCTCATCAGAGACCACTCTCCGACGCCAATCTCACGAAAAAAAGGCCTCCGCCCACAGGCGTCACTCTTCCATCTGGTCTCATCAAATCCTTCGATCAATCCAAATGGACACCTGCCAATGCCATGAACCACAATATCTCAAGCAACGGCACGCCAACCAACATGTCTCACACCGTCGGAGACAACGCACACCGATGAACCAATCCTCCACTGCTCTACACTTCTCAGAAATCCACCCGCAGCAACCAACGCTACGATCCACGCACTCTGATCCACACGCACAGCCACCACAACGCCAACTCGAGATCCACCATCTCGACAACCATCTGCAACCCCGCAGACTCCGATCCTCCACACATCGGGAACCGCGACACCAACCGCAAATCTCAAAAACAGCGCCCAGTTGACACTCATCCTTCCGGAACAGCACCAACACCCTTACACATCAGGGAACGGGCAACGATTCTCACAGGCAACCACCTTGCCAAGACAAAGAGCACGTCTCGCACGAACTTCATGACACACAAGGCCAACCAATCCGGACACGCAATGCAAGACGACGAACCTTAGCCAAACACGATTCTCTCCAACCAAAGGAGAACCCAATCGCACCTCCGACCAACGGAAGGAAAACTCCACACTCGACCTGACCTCGAGCCTCACGCATGCTGGGAATAGCACCTTCCAGCACCAAGAAAACCATCACTTCCGTCAGGTCAGCTCCTCCGACAACACTTACCAAGTGTCCCGTCGGACCATGATCACAACATCTCTCGATGCACCACCGCTACAATCCCCCGAACTGCAACACGCCCTCCGACAACCTCTGCCCAACGCAACACAACCAGGGCCACCACCGATGAGGGAGAAGGCTCTCGACCTCGATCTTTAGACCCCACGCCGGCACAAAAGCCGTGAACAACAACCACCTTCACAGCGCCGCACAGCGCACTCAAACTCTCAAGCGAGAAACAAGGCGAAAAACATGCACGAAACCCTATGCCAACTGCTGACTGTACTGGACCTTACGGACTCTGATCACTGCAATATCTCGAATTCCCATGTACGTCCACAACCATGCTCTGATACCAGCTGTGACGACCCGAGAATCCGATTACCGGGAAGGCCCGATAACCCGAGACTCGAACCGCCGCCCACGAGCCGGGAGGGCTCGGAAGGGCTAAAAGGAGTGTGGAGGCACAAAGAAATAAGAAATAAAGCAGGACAATTCAATAATTAACATAAATAAATAAACAACTACAACAGAGTCCAGTCCCACAGAAAGTACAGTCTAAAGCAGTAAAACGTACCACATGCCAAGTGAACACTCGGCCCGGCAAACTGGCAACTGAAAACCTCCGCTCCGCACCCTCGAACCTCGAGGAAGAACAGCTACACCTGAAAAGCAGGGAATGAGTCTCCAAAACAGAGACTCAGCAGGGATCCCGCGGAACCCCAACCGGAAACAACGGCGGTAGCGGAAAGGAACGCTACAACTACAGCAGGAACAACAAACCGGTGGCCGGTCAAAACTCGGCACTACAGCTACTCCTACTGTACCAGAAACACACCCCAGACTCACGGTCAAGGGCTACCGAACTACACTAGTATCGCTTATCGAAGTGAAAAACCCACGGCAACCACGCCGTAGAGACCTGTCTCCCAGAACACGGCCAACCTGGACACGCTGTCAAAAGTGCAACCCGGACACCTGGTCACGGGTACCGCACGACAAGACGCAACCTCGGTAAAGTCACTAGCACTAGCCTCACGGCACGAAAACCGACACGCGCCACGGCGAAACAATCGAAAACTCAACGGTCAACACGACCGAAACCCGAAGGTCGAAGTCACACGACTGACAGTCTGTCACTCTCTGTCCAGAACAGGAGTACCTCCCACTAGAAGAACGACCGGATGCGTCCGCTGACGTCTTACACCGCGTCACAAGTGTCTAGCTACAACGCCCTAGGCGTGAGACTCAGACACACACAGTAACCAGTACCACAACAAGGACTAGCTGGGGTCACGCTCGTCAGCGCGTGTCCTAAGCCCCCAACTACGTGTGCACACACAGACCATCTGCTCTAGGTCGGGTCCTCTAGCTGGCTTTCCCCCCCACCGGACTCTGGTGGCAAAGGCAAGGGGCCGACGGAAACCAGCCTAAAAACCGCGTCTCACCGGGTCGCGCTCTCCACCACTCCCAGGTGGGTCCGCACACGCGTGCGCAGGAAGCTACGACTAGTGGAGGATCACTAAAGAGAGTAGACTCTCAAAACAACAGAAAACGACGTCCGAACCTAACGAAGTACGGGGACCATCCCACGTAGCAGCACCATCGCACGGTGACCACGATCGGAGAAGAAACGGGACGCACAGTCCACGGTCAAACACATAACCCACTCGGGAATCATCTTCCAGGAAGACTCACGACATGCGGGGGAACCCCACCGCACACATACCGATACACGGTGACTCGATCGAGCGAGAATACGGAAACCCGAAACACCTGGGGTCACCCGGACCCACCAAGCCCACGGGCACGCTTATCGAGGTAACACGGCACCTCCAGACACCCCAAAACACGGTAACAAAACCCACGGGGTGCCCGGGACACTCACAAGGCCAAAGGTCGACCACTGCGTCACAACCTGGTCGACCGGAGACCAACACAACCCAATCGGAACATTAGAAAACCGCCCGGACCCTTACACTCACGAGCGCGTAAATCAAGGTAAACGGAAGCCCCGGACACCCCAAAGACACGGTCACGGAACTCCACGGGGTGTCCAAGGCACACACGGCCCACGAGGAGCACGATCAGCCGCAGACCGCCCACCCCGGGCAGCCCGGCTGGTCCCTCCAAGAACGCGCTATAGGTCCATAGCGCGTTCAAGCAGAACGCGCTAGGAGCCTATAGCGCGACAAGCCAGGTCGCGCTATGTTTCCGTAGCGCGACAGTCCAGAACGCGCCGTAGCCCTATAGCGCGACAGGAACCGCCATACTGTTCATCTTCTCCGATGAACGCGCCCCGTCGGGGCGGCGCGACCCTCAAGAACGCGCTACTGGAAGCTAGCGCGTTCTCAGTCCGCGCCCGAAAACGGTAGAAACGGCGGGAAAATCCATTCCACGCCCCGATCACCCCCGGGTGATGGGGAAACAAAGGGGGAAACATTCCCCAACCCCTCTGGCACCGAGAGGACCCATTTGAACCCCAAAAACACGATCAAAACACAAGATTCGGCTCACACCCCAAAAACATGCATTTTGCCCAAAACGCCCCGTTTAGCCCGCTCGGCTCACCACGGCCTACGAAACTCGCGGGAATTGAAGTACACGGGTTGAGGGTCCATCTCCCTACCTCCACCGAAGATTCGACGCACCGTGGACACCGATCCACGAAGAAAACGCCGCTTAAACCCTCGCCGGTTCACGATCCCACGAACCGCCTCCACCACCGCGATCCTCATCCCGTACCCGTCGCTCCACGCCCCACGAGCCACGCCGCCCCGCCCTCGCCGCCTCCGTCGGCCGCCCGGAGTGAGAGGGGGAGAGGAGAGAACGTGAGAGAAGAGAGAGGGAGGGAAGAGAGAAATGAGATGGGGAGAGAGAAAAAGGAGGTTATTATATAGAAAATCCGGAAATTCCCGAAAATACCGAAAAATAGAAAATCACATTTCTGCGATCCTCGGAACACACCGATCGCAACGGTACCACTCGCGCCCTGGTGAACAGCCCCGTTCACCCGTAACGAGGTTCCGAAGGAATTACCGAAACACACACCGGGAATCGGAAAACACACGCGGAAAAGCCGCGGAACGCTTCCGGGCCTCCGAAACAACTCCGGATCGCGCCGATCCGAACACGAAAGATGTCCGAAACGAAATTTCGGGCACTTCAGAGTCGGACACTCTGAAAAACCAGATCCAAGACCCAAAAACAAGGATCCGAAAGATCCAGGGCATTACAGTCGACGTGTAGGGAAACCCTAGATTCGCCCGTTTCCATGTTTATCCACTGCTATAATGTCGTTCTACATTCACCAATCCCTCTATAAATGTATCCCCATGCTCTCTACGAAATATAGAATGAAATAGTTGCAATTTTAGCTATGTGTGCTCTTCCCCTTTGGGATCCGGGTGACAAACCCTAACTCGGGCTACGACGGCTCGATCTGACCACGGAGATGGAGCGCGAAGCTTCGAGTGCGTCATCCTTGCGATGGGGACAGGTGAGAGGCCCCATTCGAAGCCCTCGTTTCCCCCTCCCCCACCGTCACCGCCGTATTCACCCTCAAATCCCTCGATCACCACCGTTTTCTACCTTGGAGGCGGAGTGGAGAGGTTCGGTTGCATCGTCCCTGAGACGGGGATGGGTGTGAAGCCCCGATCGAGCCCCTCCCTTCTCCTCTAGCCGCCCTACCACCGCCGTTCATCTCCACCACCGTCGTTCTCATATTCTAAAACCACCGTCGTTCTTTACCTTAAATCTACCTTTTACCCTAATATCTAGCCTCAGATCATCTTCTCCCCCTTCCTTACCCTCCTCCACGCTTCCAGCAGCCCCCATAGGCCCCAAAACGTCGCCCACGGCCGCCGCCAAGGCCCTAGGGCATGTAGAGTTCCGTTCCGGGCAGCCTCGGGGGTTGCAGAAAACCGTGATATCGCAGTCAAACGACACGCCGCGTTCTTCATAACGCGGCCAACCAGAGCACTGTGTTCATGCAAGATCGCGGCTACCAGGAGGACCGCGACTACCAGATTGCGGCCATGATGGCGACCGCGTTCAAGCTCGCCTGCCCTTCCCTCCGGCCTGAAAATCGATGCACATGCCCCTCCGTCCAGCATCACTTCATTTCTTGGACTCTCTCAGAAAGATACTTACTATTGAAGTGCTCCAAAAACTCATCCCACATGACTTGAGCATGGAGAAATATAGCTTCTATAGACTCCCACCAAGCCTCAGCATCTCTTTCTAATTGGAACGTAGCCATAAGAACCTTGTCTTGGTCAAAGCATTGTATATCTATAAATATCATTTCCATCTCCTTAACCTAATGTTTAGCCTCATCTGGGTCAGTGGAACCATTAAATCTTGGGGCATTTATTCCTCTAAAATTTTGGTGTAATCCCTAGCTCCATGATGAGCTCCTTCTTGAGCAACTTGTTGTAGGGCTTGAGTCAACTCTTGGACACTCCTTTGCATCTCTCTCCATTGAGCATGTTCTGCTACCATCTTAATAGAAGTCTAGACTCCTGCAAAATAACTATGGAAGATAATTATCTTATTTCTTTTATAATTAAATATATTTTAACACTTGACCCAAGGCTCTACCCAATCTCACAGGATAACTATAAGATGCTAACATAAGTGATATGTCCTATTAATCATGACAATCTAAACCTATGATCAAATACCTAGAGTCTTAATAAACCTAAACTCTGATACCACAAAACTATCACGTCTCGACATAGAATATCGAAACGCAGCAGTTATATCCAATCAATCAGAGCAATAACAAATTGACATCCATAAATTCAGGTAGACAACTCCAAGTTGCAAAATAGACAAAACCTTAATTTTATTGATAATCAAATTCCAACCGAGTTTATAATGACACCTCAATGACTCAACTACTAACTCAACTCTCAAAACATTGAAACAATTACATGACTCCCACACTTTCTAGACTAGACTAATAAAATAGAATAGACATGTCTTTTAATGACTCTTGGAGCACTCGATCACTTTTGGCCATCCCCATCTGAGTGGATTTCTCTATCAGACCTACCTGAAATATAATAAATAAACACTAAATGAGCGAAAGGTCAGTATGAATTATATCTCTTTACTAGGCAAATTTAAGTGATTAACATATTAACAATATAATATGTACTAAATGATGAAACAATGCGAATACATAAAGCAAAACCATAGGACAATAATCAGGGGTGACATGAATATATAATCAATAAGGAGAGAGATTCAAGTAGACCGAATTTAAAGAACATGATGTTGATTCTATCCGAACAATTCAAGAAATAGCTTTTCATGTAATCAAATTTCAATGAACAAGGAACAAGTGTAGCATATCGAAGATTGGCCATATAAATTAACACCATTTTGGGCCAAACATATCAAACATATCACAAGTCAATCATATAATGAGTATATTATCTAGATCAATCTTGCATATCATATTTGGTGCAATGTCACACCGATCATTCACACTCCTATGGGCATAAATACTTTCGGACGCTCCTCCCATGACCAAATTTGGACCCTATTACACAAACATTGGGGTCGTTGGATCCAAGATCCCATATAAATTTCTAGATAATTCTATATAACAATGGCCAAGCGAATTCCAAAGATTAAGCTCATGTAAATACGGTATAGAACTTCAGTATGATTTCACGATTTATGAAGAAATTCAAGGAATCAAAAGATCAAGTTTGCATGTGTAGAATATTCTATTTTCACGGAGATAAAAGATTCTGACTTAATTAACAATCAGATTTCATAGAAAACCACGCAAAATATGGGTCAACTCGTGTCTCCACAGTCAGACATGAAACAAAGGATATCTCCCTGAACGCGTCGCATTAGGCTGTCGTATTCAAGATGACTCAGACAAGACGCGATCGATAGCAGGGTCGCATTTAGAAGAAACTGGGTGGAACGCGGTCGATCTAGTGGTCGCGTTCATAAGAACTCGATAAGAACGCGGTCTATCGCGATATCGCGTTCAGAAGATAATAGGATGACCACGATCTTTGGTAGTGCCGCGTTCGAAAGATAGTAGGATGAACATGATCTTTGGTAGTGCCGCATTCAGAACAGACTTAACAGAATTGTGTCCCAAACATGAAACGCGTTTTCAAAGGCCGGTGAAATCACATCTTAACAGTAAGACAAGATTCAAAGTGTCTTTAAGATTTTTGTGCTACAACTAGCTCGACGTCCATGTGAGAATCCATGTCTCGCGGAGAGTTACAGAGACTTTAGTGAAGAAATTCCAGTTGGACAGGAGAAATACCCGGCGGAAGGTCCTAACTGCACCAAGAATGTGTTTTTGTGAGAAACCAAACTAGAACGTAGTAGGTAGAATCGCGTCACTAGGGTGACGTGATCTCAAGGCAAAACATCAACCTAAAATCGTCGTGTATCCAAAATGGCAATCATAACAAGTGGAACAATTTAAAAATAGAGGCTAATCACAAATAACAAGCCTAAACTTATAAGTTTAAGATCTAAACTTTTTAGACATGAAATGATCAATTTAGAAGAGGAAATCAAGGCATGACGTAGAGATAAGGATATTAAGATAGAATCAATAAAATATGGAGTTTTGAAAAAAATGGAACATAGTTGTTAAGGATTTAACATACTTTCAAGAGTTCATTACCTAGTCAATTTTATTCCAGACAACATGGATAAGGGAAAAACATGATTTTGAAAATGAACTGAAGAGTTTAAAATATTGTTTTAAAAACTGGCCTAATTCATGAATCGGGTCAGGTCGCGGTTGTCTCAGATGCCGCATTCTGCACAAAGAACAGAGGATCGCGGTTGTCTCAAAGGACGTGATCTGGGCTAAAACAAAGAAGCAATGTATCGCGAGGTCACGTTCATAATGCAGTCTTTGCACTGGGCACGTTCTCAGTTCGAAAAGCAGAAACTGGTTCTTATAGTAAGAAAAAGGGGAAACTTTGAGAAGTCATGCTTAAGCCATCAAATTGACAAACAACTCAAGATTACAGAGAGGGAAACATGCATAGAATCTAAATAGACATGCAACTAAACATGCATACGAGTTTAATTAGGTTTAGCCCGAAAGAACACCTACCTATTCGAAGATCAAAGAAAGAAGAAGAAGAACTCGTCGATCCTCCCCTCTAGCACACGACCTAGTCTCGATCCACACGAGCAACTACCTTCCACGAAGCAATAGTGTTGGTTGAGAGAAATTATAGTCCTATTTATAGATCAAAATCTTATGTAGAGTCCTAATATTTGAGAACGTGAAGGGATTATTATAAACACCCAAAAATTTGATTTATCTCTAATTAATCCACTAAGGATTCTTCAAAAAAGGTGTCCATTTCTCTCAAAACCTTAATTACATGAGGGCAAACTTAATAAGGTTGATTTTATCCTGAATAGTCTAATTAATTCTTGGGTTTAGCTCACTAATGACTTATTTAATCTAATTAGATTTAGAGCCACTTTGGTAACGGATTAGGTTAAGGGGGGGTGGCCTACCCGGGTTGGCCCACCCGTCCCTTAACCCAACCCGTTACCAAATTGACCCTAACCCGGGTGGAGTAACTCATTCCACCTATTTAAGTGGAATGAGTTAATCCACTTTAACCTTATCTGACCCGAGTTAAGGAAAAAAGTATCAAACAGGGAATAAGTCACCCGACCCCGATTAACCCACCCTAACCCACCTTAACCCGTTACCAAAGTGACCCTTAGAGTTTCTATATAGTTAACTAAACTAGGGTTTTAACTCCCTTTAAGATAACCCCGGAGATAGAGGGTTTCGCGAGAGAGAAGAAGAAGATAGAGATATCTTTTGTGGGCCTTTCAAATCATATTAAAATATGATGTCCAGATCATCGCGAGATATTCAGATTGGATCCAACTTAACTCTTGACCTCTCTAAATATGCACCTATTATTGGGTGCGCAATGTGAATGGCACTTTAGTGTTACTTTTTTTTGTCCGGTTCAACGAAGGCGACCTTTGTTTTGAATTTTTTGTCCCCTTTAATATTGTTTTTCTATTTTTTTTGGTAATAGCCTCCGGTTTGGTCCCCAAGATTTGAAAAGTTGTCACGTGTGGGGCTGTCCTTGCTTGCACTCATTACTTTCTTGCGTTCGGTTCTTTTCATTCGACGAACTCCCCCCGGTCCCCGTCCTCCGTCCGTTCTCTGTCCACCCGCCATAACTTGAGGAAAGAAATTCCCACCAGCTAGAGAGAGAGATCGAGAGGGGGGGGGGGGAGAGGTCTTAGATCTCTGGCAGCTGTTTGCTTTGGTGATCGGAGGAGGGACGGGGACGGCAGCAGCCGGCGGCCGAAGCGTGTCGCAGGAATGGCCTCCCTCCTCCTCGCGGGCGTGACGGTCCTGCCATGTTCCTCCGGTTCTTCTTCAGTTCCGTCTTCTGCGAACCCTCGAGCCACGGCGTCTCATTGCTTCGCCCCCCACGGGGGCGGGGCGGCGTCTCAAGCTTCCTCCTTGCGCAGGATCCCTCTCCGTGTCAGAAACCCCTCGTGCAAGTCCAGGCCCTTGGCGGCGGCGTTGGGCGGGGACGGCGCTGTCCTGGCTGACGACTCCGTACCGGTAAAGCAGCAGCAGCAGCTACTGCTGCTACTCATTGTCTCGTTTTGTGTCTTCCTTGGTGACTCCTTGTTGGCTGGCGGTCTGGTTGTCGTCGTTGCTTAGCTTCTGAGCTGTTTTATTTGTGCTGCTCCTTGGCTTGTTTTATGTTGCGGTGGTTTAAGTTTCTGAGCTGTTTATTTCTGATGCATGTTAATTATTTCTGTTGTAATGCATGGACTCTATTCGGTAAATCCATTTTATATTTCAGTTCTGAATTTCGGATCCACTGGCATTGCAATTTCATTTTCCGTTGTATATGCTTTAGTTGATAAAAAACTGTTGGGTTTCGCTCTGTTGTCAGCATGGCAAAAAATCATACTCTGTCACCAGGAACATTGGGCGCGAGTTCTATGCAATGTGTGCTGGGTTGATTTGACAGGCAGCTGAGCGGTAGTATTTTGTTTTCTCCTGTTTATATTTATTTTTCTTCTGAGTAGGAAGAATAGCATCATTATCTATGAGAGTTTATGTAAGATGATGGGGAGCTGAGGTTACAGAAGACTAAAGTGCTTTAGTCTTTATGTGCAAACGTGTGATAAAGTTCTTGAAGTTGGGGGAGAGGAGTTCAAATCACAGTCGCTAAGGCGGCAAGGCAACCTGAGGCATTCATGGGGAGCCGAAGCACTTAAACGGTAAGGCATCCACCTAAGTAGTGTGGGCACCTCTTTAACAACCCAAAAAATGTATGCCCCCAATATACAAATTAAGAATCAAATATAAGAAAAAAATGAATATTTTAATATAAAACTTAAAAATGAATAAATATCAATTGCAGAAAATTGAACATAAAATTGAATTATAATGAGATAACAAGCTTGAATATGTAAGAAAAAAATCAATATGACAAAAAAAATTTCAGAAAAGAATGTTAACGTAAGGGCTAAAGTTTGTCAACAAACAATATACTAAAATCAAAATTAAAAGCAACACAGAGAGAGAGAGAGAGTCAACAAACAATAAACTAAAATCAAAATTAAAAGCAACAGAGAGAGAGAGAGAGAGAGAGAGAGAGAGAGAGAGAGAGAGAGAGAGAGAGAGATTACATATATTAGTAGTATTTACCTGTTAATGTAGACAACAATGGTTCCTCATGGAATTCACTTAAACTTATGTGGTATCCCACCATGGCCTCTGTTGCCAGAGAGAGAGAGGACAACAAGATTACATATGTTAGTAATGTTTACCTGTTAATGTATACAACGATGGGTCCTCATGGAACTCACTTAAACTTCTGTGGTATCCCAGCATGGCCTCTGTTGCCAATTCCTCCCTCTCTCTCTTGAGCTCAACTCAGCCACCGGTGTTGCTGCCACTTCCCCGGGAGGGAGAGTGTTGCAGAGGACAGCAGTAGATGACGGCATCCAGTACTGGATGGTGGTGGAGAAGGCCTTGGGTGATTTGGGTCGATCAGAGTTGGGGTTGGCTTGGGGGAATGGAGTTTTAAATAGGATCCAGGGTCCTTCAAAACGGACCCTGCTTAAAAGAATCACTGGGCTAGGGGGCCTGAAGTGATTAAGTAAGCCGCTTGGCCTACCTAGGCAATTGCCTAGGCTGCTTTTCTGGACAGCTAGCACATAGGTGACCCCCTTAACAACAATGGTTCGAATACAATATCACCCATTGCCAGCAATCAAGGTATTCAAAACCGGTTCCGGTACCAGAAGTTCAAACCTATTCCCCTCAAATATGGAAACACCTGCACATTAAGTTTTAAAAAATTTAAACTCCAATCTCAAGTATATTTAAACTATAACAAGGGATTTAAAACTCTAAGTCTCTAATCTCACTCAATCTCATTATGGTCACTAAGATTATTGGATGAATTTCTAAATTAATCTTTCTTTTTGAAAAAAAGCATCTTCCTTTTCTTTAAAGGACCGGCCAGTCTTGTAGCACCCCCGGTGATTTTCTAGAATTTTTCAGAAATTAAATGGAATTATTTAGGCATTTAATAGGCTTAAAAGCTTAATGGGTGAATAAGTAAAAGCCTTTGATAAAAAGGCCCACCTATTAACTAAATGGTTAAGCCCACTTAAAATGGACCATAAAACCTAAACCTCAACCTTCTGGCCCAAGCCCAACCCTTAGACACGTATTAGGGGAAGGTTCCCTAATTAAGATAAGATGATAAGGGAGAGATCTGGATAAATATGAAATTTCGGGAAAATCAGGCATGTCGCGGTCTATTGCGCGACCGCTACCTGAAGATGGCGGTCTTGGCTCGACCGCTACCTGGTTCTGAAAACGGAAAGAGATAAAACACGAAAAGTTCGGATTTTTATCCATGAGATGGCCATGGTTCGATGTGATCTATAGAGGAAACCTATCCAGGACTCTTAGGGGATCGACTTGATGCCCCACAGGACTCCTAATTTGAACTAAAACCCTAACCCTAGGTTATTCCCTATAAATAGAACCTAGAACCTCCTGCGCGAGCTCTAGGTTTTTGGATCGCCCGTAGCAGAGGTAAGACGTCGTCGTTTCAAGTTCTATCTTTATAACTTTTTGTTCCCTTTAGTATCTTCTAACGTCTTTCTAAATCTCATGTTAGGAGGACGATCAACGCAGGAGTTAGAGCGAGCGGAAGTTGCTAGTTTCACGTAGGAAGCGTAGGAACGAGAGCTCCCTTCCGGCGAGAAATTCGAAGTCTAGGACAAACCCCAGAGGTAGGTTGTCTCATGATCGGCTCAAACATTATATTAAGATTAAAAGCCCTCTATTCTTGTTTGATTTCATGCTTTATGCATGTAGTATTTCCAGTTTTTCCATGATCGCGCAATAGGTCTTTTTGATCATGCTGTCCATGCAACATAAAGAGAAAAGATCATAACTTTAGTTGATTTCATGCCCTCTCATGTATTATTTACGTACTAGCATGCTTTCCCTCTGCTGTTTCATACTAGTTGCATGGTTAATTGCCATAGAAAAAGGCTTTGTAAGGCCGGGTTTGTTTCTGTCTGATGACAGAAAGATAGTGGTCTAGTAGAAACCGCGGCCTCCATATAGCGGCCGTAGGGGAACCGCGATCTGGCTTCTGTTCACGCCAAACAGTAACCAGATCAACCTTCATGATTTCATGTTATGTATAAGTATCTAGGCTATAATTTGTCCTAATTTGTTATGCTATGTTTCTGTTATATCATGTTTTATAAGGTTCATGTTTTGTGTTATACCATATTTCAAAAGACTGTTTTCATCATATGTTAATTTCACATGAAAACCTTAGGGCCCATTTGATAATCGAATAAGCCTCGGTTGGGGTTGCGCATTCCATGGTGGGCTTCCGGTTTTACCGGTAACAACCAAAGACAGCTTTGATAAAAACTGGGATTTAACCTCGGTTAATGAAAGAATAGGTGAAAAAGCAGGGTTTTGTGGGGGGTTACGCATTCGACCCGGAGGGTCGAATACGTTGTTCGCCCAGTGCAGGCGGACAAGATATTTTGTCCCTACCTTGATCGTTAATCAAATGGGCCCTTATAGTTTTGTACTAAAGGAATTTGCACTCTTGGTGGAACTCCTACACATCGATCTTTGTTTTGTCATGTTCATTCTCGCCCTTTTTCCTGTCATAGTTACTTGTTCATGGCCCGTACTCCGGTACGTTGCTATTTAGTCACTTGCACATGATAAGAAACCTTCTTGGACATTGACTGTCTCTTCGTTGGATATTTCTTCTATCGGATTAGGAATTTGTGTTTCAAGGCTTCTGTAAGACTCCGTGAGCCTGAGATTCTCACTAGGATGTCGAGCTGGTTGTACCCTAAAAATCCAAAATGCTAGAAGAGCACTTCGTATTTCTGCACTCTGTCCTGATCACGGCTAGTCGATCAACCGCGACCTGTAGATCGTGGCTGGCCAATGACCGGGTTCATCCAGCAGGTTGGCTGTGTGTCAGTCGACTGATCTTCTGTTTCAGTCGACCTACTTTCTTGTTTTTCAGTCGACGGAGTCTTGTTTCAGTCGATAGACCTTTCCCTTGGTCGACAGACTTTTGATCGCGGCCCGTTACTTGACCGCGTTCTTCTTATCGCGGTCTTCCTGAAACCGCGTTCTGTCAAATCCTATCCAACCCGAGGGTCTGCCCAAAGGGTTGATTGTGTTCATTCTCAGACGATCTTCTGATTGTCTGGAACTTGGAATTTTATTTATCAAGTCATTAATGAACTATGAAATTAAATAAGATGCCGTTATGCTACCGAAATCCTTTCGTAGCATAACGTTCTTTTAATTCATTTTTGACCGCCTTTTTAATGAAATTGGTACGTTCATACCTTGCTTACTATCACCTCAATTGTATTATTGACTTTGACATTTTTGGCCGAACTTATTGATATTTCTCGTGGAAGTAGCTAGATTTATAACTTGAAGATGCAAGGGCGGGCACAGACGGTGTCCAAGTGCTCCAGTCTAGCCCCCTCGGCAGATGGACGGAAATATACTATTAACCATGGGGTATAATGACTACTGGCGTCGCATTGCGTTGGGAGTACTTTTTTTATAAACTGGTGAAATCCACGAGGACAATTCATGAAATTATACATGCTTGCTTGAAAGTACATTCTCGTTACATACTTGTTACATGACTTCTCGTGCATAGCCTTCTTAAGGTTATGAAAAGTATATTATTGTGATTGAAATGCCAACTTATATTCTTGCTAGATCATGATCATATATTTGTGCAATATCATGTCCTTACATTCATATCTTGCTACCTGTTGTTACTATGGTTTTATCGCATGTTTTATCACATTCTCATTCTCTTACCTTCTAGAGTTAAAACATTAAACATGTAAACTATGTCGTTATGTTGACACGAAGATATCTACTGGGCGAGTGCGCTCATTCCCTACTTTCTCCCATCTTTTCAGGAAGCTCTAGTGGATCAGAGTCGGATCGTTCAAGTGATGGGTCCAAGAGCGAGTGAAGATTGAAGAGCCCTAGATGATTGTCTACATGAGTTTCTTATGTCAACATAGAGTCATTCACTGTAATAGGCGGTGAAGTTGATCATGTTATGTAATTTTCTATTTTCTTGAGTCTAGTGAGTTATGTTGTCAAGAGAGTCAATGTCAATTGTAACTTTGATCATGATTCAATAAAGTTGAAGTTTTTGCCATATGTTATGTACATTATTGTACTTTTGGCGCTCTGATTGTCTTGCTAGCTAGAGGCTTACTTTGTCAGCTGTTCATATTCCCAATTTATTTCCGCTGTATATCTCGGGACGTGACAAGTCTAGTACCAAAACCAACTGAACCAGACCAGTCACCTCTGGTATCGGTACAAAATCAGCCGGTATGATACATACCGGCCAGTACTGCTACCGGCCAGTATTGCATACCATGCCAGCAATCCCTTGGTCATCCTAAGAACAAGATCATATTCATTTTGTGGCCACACCATAGTTTAGAAGGTTTCTATGTCGGCAGAGGTGAGAGGTGATGAAGGGCCTTAGGATGTGACATTTTATTAAAAAATAAAAAATTCAGGCATATAGATATATAATTAAATATCATAAAAGCATATGTAAAACCTATAAAGTTCCTAGATTCATTCATTCCAATGTGTCAAATTAGTATAGAACTTACCAAACTCTTATAAAACCTGAACAAATCATGTTGTAATTTTCAAATTCGTACTCATACATGCAAATATACTAAACAAGTGCAACATCGTAACAAAGTCAAAACAACTAAATAGGTCTATTGCATGATCCCCTAAACAAAGTGTTTCATAAACAAAATGTAACTGTACTAAAAATCAATTACCCTACATCTTAATGATGCGTAATTCTCTCTCAATTCTCAAGCCTCATCATTCATGAAAGGATCATCATCCTTCTCAATTGGAAGTTCATCTTTTGCTGTCTACTCAAAGTCAACATCAACTTCGTCTATGAACTCCAATTGGCAACTTGTTGCAATGGCTTTTCCATTTCCTAAGCTTCGGTTTTTAGTTGCCAACCTTGTGCTTGGTCCTTCTTGTTCATTAATAAGCTTTTTAGGCTTAAACAGATTTGAAAAGGTATCAAACTATTCTAGGGCTCAATTGGGATGTTTATGCTGAAATGGAAAGAAAATACAGTTAAAGAAACACTGGGAGAGGGCAAATAGTCTTGACATATTACTCATTATGAAATTATGTTTGTTTCAAAATCTGAATCAATTGTTTCATCAAAATGAATGCAATTCTCATGAAAAATAGATCCATTCAAAAATAAAAAAGGGTAAAAATGAGAAAGCATGGGGCATGTAGACTCGTTCTCTCTCTCTGTAACTGATTCTAGAGAGAGAAACTATGGGAAAAGGGTGCCATGCCATGGGTGTGCCCGGAGGTTGCCTTCAGTGTGAACCAGGTGCCCTTAGGGGGCACTCAGTGCCGGAGCCAATGAGGAGGTTTCCGGATGCTAGAGGTCCCGCCTAGCTTCCTAGGATTCCATTCCAAGGGACTGACCTGTTACCGTTACCGGAGGCGGGGACATCTTGTAGTAACCCAGTTAACTAAATTAAATAGCAATTGATATGTGTGGCATATATAGAATAATATAATTATAATTGAATTCCTTGCAATAAAATAATACAAAGATAAATAAAATATGATTTTAACAAAATTTATATTTGCAATAATTGACATTAGCCTTGAATTAATTAAGAATAAATCAAATTGGGCTAATAATAATAAAATCTTTATGGGCTTTAAAGGGAGTTAAAACCCTAGTTTAGTTAACTATATAGAAACCCTAAATCTAATTAGGTTAAATGTGCCATTAGTGGGCTAAACCCTAGAATTAATTAGACTATTTAGGATAAAATCAACCTTATTAAGTTTGCCCTCATCTAATTAAGGTTTTGAGAGAGATGGACACATTTTTGGAAGAGTCCTCGTGGATTAATTGGGGATAAATCAGATCTTTGGGTGTTTGTAATAATCCCTTCACGTTCTCAAAGATTAGGACTCTAAGTAGGGTTTTGGTCTATAAATAGGACTAGAATCCCTCTCAGCCAGCCCTATTGCTTCGTGGAAGGCGGTAGCTGGTGTGGATCGAGACTAGGTCGTGTGCTAGAGGGGAGGTTCTTCGAGTTCTTCTTCGTCTTCCTTTGATCTTCGAATAGGTAGGTATTCTCTTGAGCTACACCTAATTAAACTCGTATGCATGTTTAGTTGCATGTCTACTTAGATTCTATGCATGTTTCCCTCTCTGTAATCTTGAGTTTTTTGTCAATTTGATGGTTTAAGCATGAGTTCTCGGAGTTTCCCCCTTTTCTTACTGTAAGAATGAGTTTCTACTTTTCAAAATGAGAACGCGTCCAGTGCAGAGACTTCGTTCTGAATGTGGCCTCGCGATACACCACGTCTCTGTTTCACGCCCAAATCACGTCCTTTGAGACGACCACAATCTTCTATTCTTCGTGTAGAACACGGCGTCTAAGACGACCGCGATTGACCCGATTCATTAATTAGGCTAGTTTTAAAACAATATTTTAAACTCTTCAGTTCATTTTCAAAATCATGTTTTTCCCTTATCCATGCCATCTGGAATAAAATTGACTAGGTAATGAACTCTTGAAAGTATGCTAAATCCTTTAACAACTATGTTCCAATTTTTTCAAAACTCCATATTTGATTGATTCTATCTTAATGTCCTTATCTCTATATCATGCCTTGATTTCCTCTTCTAAATTGATCCTTTCATGTCTAAAAAGTTTAGATCTTAAACTTATAATTTTAGGCTTGTTATTTATGATTAGCTTCTACTTTTAAATTGTTCCACTTGTTATGATTGGCGTTTTGGATACACGACGATTTTAGATTAATGTTTTGCCTTGAGATCACGTCACCCTGGTGACGCAATTCTACCGGCTGCGTTCTAGTTTGGTTTCTCGCAAAAACACATTCTTGGTAAAGTTAGGACCTCCGCCGAGTATTCCTCCTGTCCGACTGGAACTTTTTCATTAAGGCCTCCATAATTCTCCGCGAGTCATGGATTCTCACATGGACGTCGAGCTGGTTGTATTACAAAAACCTTAAAGACACTTTTGAATCTCGTCTTACTGTTAAGATGTGATTTCACCGGCCTTTGGAAACGCGTTCCGTGTCTGGGACACGATTCTATTAAGTCTGTTCTGAATGCGGCACTACCAGAGATCGCGTTCATCCTACTGTCTTCCAAACGCGACATCGCGATAGACCGCGTTCTTATCAAGTTCTTATGACCGCGGCCACTAGACCGACGCATTCCACCTGGTTTCTTCCGAACGCGACCCTGCTATCGACTACGTTTTGTCTGAGTCATCTTGAACGCGACAGCCCGATGCGACGCGTTCAGGGAGCTAGCCTTTGTTTCGTGTCTGACTGAGGAGACACGAGTTGCCCCATATTTTGCCTGGTTTTCTGTGAAATCTGATTGTTAACGAAGTCATAGCCTTTTATCTCTGTGAAAACAGAATATTTTATACATGCAAACTTGATCTTTTGATTCGTTGAATTCCTTCATAAATTATGAAATCATACTGAAGTTCTATACCTTGTTTACATAAGCTTAATCTTTGGAATTCGTTTGGCCATTGTTATATGGAATTATCTAGAAATTTATTTGGGGTCTTGGATCCAAAGACCCCAATGTCTGTGCAATAGAGGCCGGATTTGGTCCGGGGAGAAGCGTCCGAAAGTACTTGTGCCCATGGGAGCGTGAATGAACGGTGTGGCATTGCACCAAATATTATATGCTACATTGATCTAGATAATTCACTCATTATATGATTGACTTGTGATATGTTTGATATGTTTGGCCCGAAAGGGTATTCAGTTATATGGCCAATCTTCAATATGCTATACTTGTTACTTGTTCATTGAAATTTGGTTACGTACAAAGCTATTTCTTGAATTGTTTTGATAGAATCTACACCTTGTTCTCTAAATTCCATCTACTTGAATCTCTGTCCTTACCGATTATATATTCATGTCACCCCTGATTATTGTCCTATGGCTTTGCTTTATGTATTCACATCTTTTCATCATTTAGTACCTATTGTATTGTTAATATGCTAATCCCTTAAATTTGCCTGGTAAAGAGATGTAATTTATATTGAGCTTTCGCTTATTCAATGTTTATTTATTATTTTTTAGATAGGTCTGATGAGGAAATCCACTCAGATGGGGAGGGCCAAGAGTGATCGAGTGCTCCAAGAGTCATTAGAAGACCTGTCTTTTCTATATTATTAGTCTGGTCTAGAAAGTGTGAGAGTCATGTAATTGTTTTAAATTTTTTAGAGTTGAGTTAGTAGTTGAGTCATTGAGGTGTCATTATAAACTCAGTTGGAATTTGATTATCAATAAAATTATGTTTTTGTCTATTTTGCAAATTGGAGTTGTCTATTTGAATTTTTGGATGTCAGTTTGTTCTTGCTCTGATTGATTGGATATAACTGCCGCGCTTTGATATTCCGCGTCGAGACGTGACAGTTTTGTGGTATCAGAGTCTAGGTTTATTAAGACTCCAGGTTTTTGACTAGAGGTTTAGATTGTCATGATCAATATGACCTATCACCTATCTCAGCATCTTAGGGGTTACCCTGTGAGATTGGGTAGAGCCTTGGGTCAAGTGTTAAAATATGTTTAATTCTAGAAGAAATAAGATAATTAACTTCTATAGTTGTTTTGCAGGAGTCTAGACTTATATTAAGATGGTGGCGGAATATGCTCAATGGAGACAGATGCAAAGACTGTCTAAGAGTTGACTCAAGTCTTACAACAAGTTGCTCATGGAGGAGATCATCATGGAGCTGGAGATTTGCATTGGAATTTTAGAGGAATAAATCCCCCAAGATTTAATGGTTCTACTGACCCAGATTAGGTTGAACATTGGGTCAAGGAGATAGAAAGGATATTTAGAGTTATGCAATTTTCTGACCAAGACAAGGTTTTTCTGGCTACGTTCCAATTAGAAAGAGATGTTAGGGCTTGATGGGAGTCTGTATAAGCTACCTTTCCCCATGCTCAAGTCACGTGGGATGAGTTTTTGGAGTATTTCAATAGTAAGTATTTTTCTGAGAGAGTCCAAGAAATGAAGGCAGCAGAGTTTGCCTCTCTAAAGTAAAGGAATTTATCCATAGCAGAATATGAGGCCCAGTTCTCTAGATTGGCACATTATGCCCCACACCTCGTTTGTATGGAGAGAATGAAGGCTAAGAGGTTCATGAATGGTTTAAGACCTCTTTTTATTCCCCAATTGGCACCTTTAGATCTTCAAATTTACGTTGATACGGTTAAGAAGGCCCAATTGCTAGAGGATGCTATGAAAATTGCCGACATAATTAAAGGAAAGGTTGTGAAGAAGGAACAAACTATTGGTTCAGGTAATTTTAAGCCTACTTTTGGGAGGAAAATGCCTAATGGAGGTAAAGGATTCCAAAGGGGCAAGAAACCAAGAGAAGGAAACGAGCAGATGGTTCCTGTTACGTCATCGCAAGAAAGATGCAAGTATTGTGACAAGGGTAGTCACCGATCTGAGGAATGCTGGAGAAAGCAAGGAGTATGTCTACGTTGTGGGAGTAAGGATCATAGGATTTCAGATTATCCTCTTATGAAAGATCAAGCCCCGCAGGACAAGCATCAAGGTGGACCAAGACGTCAAGGCAGGCTGCAAGCATTGATGGAAATTGAACCTACCGAAGGAGTGGTTGAAGATACCCTCACTATAAATTCTAAACCTACCTTTGTTCTATTTGATACCAGAGCCACCCATTCTTTTATATCTCGGAATTTTGCTGCTACCTTATCTGTGGAACCCGTTCCGTTAGAATCTGGTCTTCTCATCACCACACCTATAGGAGCTAGAACTGAGCTTAGATATTTACCCTTCTAGTAAGGTTTTAGTTAATGGTTGCAACTTACCTGTTGATCCAGTATGCATGAACATGGATGGTTATGATGTGATTTTAGAGTTAATTGGTTATCCAAGCATGGTATTAGTATGGATTGCAAGTGAGGAGTGATAACTTTTGATAAGCACCCTAAGCTTTTTTTTTGGAGCTAGGCGTTCTAGACCCCCATTTCTTATCTCTGTCCTTCGAGCTCATAGATTGATGAAGAGAGGTTGTGTTGTATTTTTGGCTTCTGTTGTGTTGGCTAATAAGGGACCTACTCTGGAAGTATCCTTGTTGTGAGAGATTACCCTGATGTGTTTCTAGATGAGTTACCTGGTATTCCACTTGAGAGAGAGGTCAATTTCTCTATTGATTTAATTTCATTTGCTGAATTGAAAGAGTTGAAGGAGTAATTAATGGAATTGCTAGAGAGGTTTTATTGGGCCTAGTACTTCACTTTGGGGAGCGCCTGTCTTGTATGTAAGGAAGAAGGATGGGTTTACGAGACTATGCATTGATTATAAACCGTTAAATCAATTGACAATTAAGAATAAGTATCCTATGCCAAGCATTGATGAATTGTTTGATCAGATCTCTAGAGCTCAGCATTTCTCTAAGATTGATCTCAGGTCAGGTTACCACCAATTGAAGATTAAGGAGGAAGATATATACAAGACTGCATTCAGGCGCATGTATGGACATTATGAGTTCGTTGTTATGCCTTTTGGATTAACTAATTGGCATAAGTCTTGAATTAATTAAGAATAAATCAAATTGGACAAATAATAATAAAATCTTTATGGGCCTTAAAGAGAGTTAAAACCTTAGTTTAGTTAACCATATAGAAACCCTAAATCTAATTAGGTTAAATGGGTCATTAGTGGACTAAATCTTAGAATTAATTAGACTATTTAGGATAAAATTGACCTTATTATGTTTGCCCTCATCTAATTAGGGTTTTGAGAGAGATGAACACATTTTTGGAAGAGTCCTAGTGGATTAATTGGGGATAAATCAGACTTTTGGGTGTTTGAAATAATCCCTTCACGTTCTCTGAGATTAGGACTCTAGGTAGGGTTTTGATTTATAAATTGGACTAGAATCCCTCCCAGCCAGCCTTATTGCTTTGTGGAAGGCGGCTGTTGGTGTAGATCGAGGTTAGGTCGTGTGCTAGAGGGGAGGATCGACAAGTTCTTCGAGTTCTTCTTCTTCCTTTAATCTTCGAATAGGTTGGTGTTCTCTCGGGCTAAACCTAATTAAACTCGTATGCATGTTTAGTTGCATGTCTACTTAGATTCTATGCATGTTTCTCTCTCTGTAATCTTGAGTTTTTCGTCAATTTGATGGTTTAAGAATGAGTTCTCGGAGTTTCACCCTTTTTCTTACCATAAGAACCAGTTTCTACTTGTAAGACATTGGGAAGGAAAATAATGTGAAGACAATTGAGAGGGCACACAAAATCACTCAGTATATTTATGACCATCCTAGGATCTTGAACATGTTCAGAGAGCATACAAGTGGGGGCCGAGTTGTCATCCGTGCAGGGCCAACAAGATTTGCATCAAATTTCATTTCTTTGGAGTCCTTGCACAGGTATAAGAATGAGTTCAAGTCTTTCATGTACTATAATTCCTTGAGGGATTATATAGACAAATCCAATATTGATGCTCAGATGGATTATTTGGATGTGTGCCACATCGTGGAAGATATCAAATTTTGGAATAGGGTCTCACGTTACATGAAAGTTGTCATACCTCCCGTGAAGGTCCTAAGAATGGTGGATGGCGATGAGAAGAATGACATGTGATATCTCTACGAGGCCATTGACCGTGCCAAATTAGACTTGCATAAATCCCTTCCCAAAGAGTATGCAAAGTGGTGGAAAATTGTTGACAATAGATGAGACAACACATTACACCATGAATTGCATGCAACTGGTGAGTGATTAATTGTACTGATATAAAGTTAATTATTTTTTAGGTTAATTTATATTTTACATTTAGTTAATTATACACAAATGCAGGTTATTTCTTCAACCCTCGATTTATGTACAATGCCAATGCTAACGTTGATGGCAAGGTGCTTCAAGGCATCTTAAAAGTCATTGGTCGTTTATCGAGGACACCAGAAAAGAGGCTTCAGGCCGAGCTATAGGTTGGCCTTTATTAATTTTATCAATAAAAGGAAAAAAATTACTTAATTACTTATGTTAATTGTTACTTTATCCTTATAGATGGACAGTTATAGATTGAGGATTAAGATGTATTCTGACTCACAATTGCAATACGCTGTGGGAAGAGTGAGCCTAGGTATACTAAATGTTTGTGCTTAAATTGAGACAATATGTATTAGTACATCATGAAGAATGGATCTTCATTTACATCTTACATTTATTTGTTTATGGTTGGTGGAACAGCTGACTAGTGGATAATGGTGAACAATAGAGATTTGGGTAGTAATGTATTGACTTACATTGCAATTAGGGTGCTGAGTCAAACAACATCAACAAGTCAATTTGAAAGGAATTAGAGCACGTTCAGCCTTATACACTCAAAGATTCGCAATCGGTTAAAGGCTGAACGGCTAGAAAAATTAGTTTATTGCCACTACGACATGAGATTAAGAATAAAAACATGAAGCTGAACAACTGAGGGACAAACGCGTCGTAGAGGATACAACTCTAGAAATTGATGTGGACGCATTATTTCATGTTGACAATCCCTTACAGTCTTGGGTTGAGGTACGAGCACAGGTTGATGAGCTCATTTTTGATGATGATGATAGAACATGGGCAGATGGTATATTGGATGAAGATGAGCCAAGGGATCCAGAATTCAAAGGATCAACCAAGAGGTCAAGAGTGACTCATGCGCACTAGAGAGAGGACCCAACTTTGTTTGTTCACGACACTGAGCATCGGCTTGAGATTGAGCCAGGTAGATACTCAGAATCAGATAGCAGGTCAGTCACTCCTAGAATGGTCAAGCCACCTCAATCCTTAAGAAGAAGTACATCATTACATGAGATGACTGAGAGGACTAGTGCTGCTGTTCGAGAGGACCCGACAATTGAGCAGTTAAAGCAAGTTTATGTGAGACACACGCCAAGGGGGAAATGATTGCTTTCAAAGATGAAGGAAAAAGTTACACCAAAAGAAAAAAAAACATCTCCAAAGGCTAAAAGGCGATTGGTTTCTTATGGTTCTGATGATGCACCAAGTGATGATCCCAGAGCAATTGCCGCTACTACTGGTGGTGGCATGTATTACTTCTTCCTTCCACACTGATATGGGCAGAGGATATAGTCATAGTGAAGGAGGATATGATTCACATAGCCAATATGGACATCTATCAGGTTATGGAGGTGGCCAACACGAAGCTAGCGTGTAATGGTGGGGCCATCAGTTAGAATTCCAATTCCATCCATACTATCCAGTTCTAGCTAGTACCAGTTATGGGTCAACATCTTCTTCTCATCCTCAAGGTTCTGCTTCTTATGTTGATTCTTGATTCCAATCAAGTCAACAACCTTATACTCCAAGAGGGATCCAAAGTAGGATGCAGGACTTGGCTGCATCATTATTTGGTTACAGTGAATATACAGAATATATGCAGCCTTTTTATGGGTATGAACATCAGAAGTCAGACGATGAGGGAGAAGGTTCTTCTAGTTATTATCCATATTAGTGCATCATCGTTTGGACAAGGATCATTTAGTTTCTGTAACATTTACTGTGTTTGTAATGTTTATTGAAGGGGCGTGATCTCGCGCTTGTCCTGAGCTGAGAGGATGATCACCGAATAGTGAACTGCAGGGAAAGGGAAACGGATCAGGGGGCCCAGGTATGGTTCCCTGGGGAAAACCCTCCGATGCCTAAGTCAGTAGAGCAATGGTGGAAGATGGGGAAGGAGGTAGAAAGAGGTGCACGAGATCCCCCAACACCAAGGTGGTGAAGTGGTTCCTGCTCAGGGGATTTTAGGCGTGTATTACCCTTACCTTTCACTGGAGGGAGTCCTTGGTTTATATAGTGCTTACCTTATGAGTCCCGTAAGCTGAGGAGTTTCAGGCGGGAGTTACGTCCTCATCGTGGGATCTTTACGTCCTCATCGTGGGATCTTCATAGCCTTGAGGGATCATGGGTCTCTTATCCTCATAACTCCTGCTCATAAAGGGCTCTCAACGGCAGCGTGGATAAGCAGTCGTCGGTCGGTCCGAGCACAAAAGGTGCCAACCCCATCTGGGCGATAGGCATAGCTCGGATGAAGTCAGGTCGGAGTGGGCGCAGAGCGCTTGCCTCTATTCCGATGAAGGGATAACTCGGGCATGGGTCTTCCTCCGTTCTGACCGACGCTCGGGCCTTCCGAGCCTAAGGGCTGCCGAGGAAGGGTGAGATCCCGAGTAATCTTTATTGGGCTTTTTAGCCTAAGTGGGCCCTATGAGGCTGTCACTTGGATGAGCTGAGCCTCGTTTGGTCCTGATGGACCTAGTTTGGCTGCTCTTAATTGGGCTACAGAAATCCCCCTCTCCACTTGTCCCCCTCCTACTCCCGAGCTTTAGTAAGCTCGGAAGAATAGCTGTTTGGGGTTTTGGACCAGCGTGGCTCAGGTGGGTGGAGATCTGGCGGTGTTAGGAAGCCACGTGTCGTGGTCACCTGGGCCCGTGATATTGATGATCCTGACGGATTTGAACTGAAGGGGCCCCCTTTTCTCGGAGGTCGGAACGACGCGTCGCCTCCCGTGTGGGGATATAGGCGTTGGGCGCTTGCTGTCATCCCAGACTCCCTCCGTCTTTAGGGTTTTGGCTCTTCTCCGTTCTTGTTTTTGGGGCTCTTCGATGCGTCGTGAGGACGCGACGGAAGAGCAGAGGCTTGCAGCGGCGTTCGAGGAGTTGGCGGAGATAACCGCGGAGGCAGTCCGGCGGCTTCCTCCTCCCCCGGAATCTTCGGGGTCTCGAGATCGCCTTTCCTCAGGGTCTCCTCCGGATTCCATGGCGGACCAGCGCTCGGATGCTGAGGAATGGGAGGACGAGCCGGTGGTGAAGGCGCCGGTTCCAAATTGCAGTGAACTGGGGGAGGCGGATGTGAGAAGGCTGGAGCACCAGTATCGCCTGCCCCACAAGTTCCGTTTTGTCGCAGCTTCCCCCCACGAGACGAGCCTGGACTCTCGTACAGGCCACATCTGTACTTTTCTTCTGTCGTGGAAGGGGGGATTCCGCCTTCCTTTCGAACATTTTGTTCTTCAGCTTCTCAATTTTTTCCTGTTGGCGTCCATTCAGTTGGTAGCCAACTCTTATCTTCTTCTTTCCGCCTTCCGCATTCTCTGCCGCTAATGCGGAGTTCCTCCTTCCTTGGACCTCTTTCACTATTTCTTCGAGTTGAAAGCGCATCCTTCGGCCGGGAAGAGCTTCTATTTCATCCAAGCGAGGCGGAATAGGAGCTGTATCTTCTTGGCGGCGAAGGATTCTTCGCACAAGGGGTAGAAGACTCAATTCTTCTGGGTGGGGATTTGTTCAGTGGAGGAAACCTGGAGGTGCCTAGTAATCCCCAATTTCCACCCGAATATCCCTCCCAGGCAGGATGAGTTCTCTCCACATGTGGAGAAATATGCGGCCATCTTGCTGAAGCACCGCCAATCCACCGAAGAGCTGGTTACTCCAGAGAATATCGAGCGGTGTCTTCTTACGCGGCTGCATCCGTCGGGCTCAGGTGCCACAAACTAGGTTCTCCTTTGGATGTTGGTATCATTTTTCTTTTCCTGAATATGTCTTCTTCTTCGTGCAGACACCAGGCGGGAGGCTTTGGAGGAGGCCGCAAAGGTGATCGAGCTTGGCGATGACTCGGCTACTGATGAACCGGCTGCTCCCACGGGTCGCTCTCGAACCAGAGATAAGGGCAAGGGGGCGGCCCAGGGCGAATCCTCCAGGTCGTGGGGGTCCAAACGCAAGGACCCCGTGGAAGGTATGATCCGGGCCGCCGCGAGGGCCAGGAAGTGGGCCAAGAAGGCCGGGGTCATGCCCGCGGTCGGAGGTGACCTTGCCGCGGCTCGCCCCTCCGCCGAGCATGATGGGGCCGACCCTACCGGGCGAGCTCTCCCACCCGCCGAGCCAGAGGGGGCCGAGGAGGTTGGGGCTACTCCTGCGGGTGGCGACGAAGCGGGCTCGGCCCTTCCTTTGGCCGGAGCTGAGGGGGCCGGGGCTGCTCTTGCGACTGACAACGGTGCCGGCCCGGCTCTCCCCTTGGTAGGAGCCGAGGGGGCCGTGGCCGAAGCGGGGGATGCTGGGACCGTGGCCGAGGCTGGCGCTTCAGGTGGTGGTGCAGGTGCCGCGCCGGTCCAGGTTGAGGGGCCGCAAGAAAATCCGGTCGAGGCGCGAGAGGCGACCGAGGCTGGGGCTCGGTCCGAGCCGTTCGGAGGGGCGCCGGGCGATGGGGGGTTCTCTGTCCCGGCAGCCTTGGAGAGGCTTGGTATCTCGGGCCCTCTGCACCAGGTATGCCGCGGTATAGCCGCGAAGGTGAGGGGGGGAGGTAGGCAATACTCTCCGTCCGTGGCCCTTGCTGGTGTTATGGAGGGCGGCCTGGCTCTGGCCCAGATGGGGGCTGCTTTGGCAGAAGCGTACGCTCGGTCGGAGTGGGAGCGAGCGAACCTGACCTGGACCCTTGGTGGGTCTGACAGGAGGTTAGCTCGGCTTGCCGAGGAGCGTGATGGGCTTCGGCGGGAGCTTTCCTCAGTTAGGGAGCTGGTGCGGTCGAGCCAGGCGGAGACCCGGGCGCTAGCCGAGCAGCTAGCCAAGGCCCGCGAATCTCTCGAGAGGAAGAACAGGCTTCTTGAAGAGGAGCGCCTTGCACGCGTTGAGCTGGATGGCCGGTGGGAGACCGAACGTGTAGAGCTGGTAGACCGAGCGGAGGAAGCCGAGCGCCTTCGGCGGGAGGCCGAGGCTGATCGGGCCGAGGCGGAGAAGCAGGCGGCGGAGGCTGAAGAGTGGACGGCTGAGGCCGAGCGGAAGTCAACCGAGGCGGAGCGGGAGAGGGCCGAGCTCACTGGTAGGGTGGGATTGGCCAGGGCGGAGGCTCTCGAGCAGTACAAAAGCTCAGAGGCCTACCGAGTCGACCTTAAGGAGGCTGCCCTCCCCTACTACGAGTTAGGACTTCGCCGGGGCATCCGCAAGGGGTTCCAGCAAGGCTACGACCGGGCCGTCTCTTACGCCGAGGAGCAGGCGTCCGGGGTAGTTGACTTCCCGTCCGGACAATGTTATGACTCGGACTTGTCATCCTCCAGTTCCTCTGCTTCGGCACAGGATGAAGAGGATTACGGGGGCTCATCGTTCGAGGGGTCGCCAACCCCGGATGCCTCGGGAGGGCCCGCAACCGAGGCAGTTCCCACGCCGGTGGGGTCAGTGCCAGGGTCGGCCGTCGCCGAAGATGCTGGGGGCAGACCGCTTGAGGAGTCGCCAACTCTGGATGCCTTGGGAGGGAACGCAACTGAGGCAGTTCCCACGCCGGTGGGGTCAGTGCCAGGGTCGGCCGTCGCCGAAGATGCCTGGGGCAGACCGTTTGAGCCCTGTACTTTCGGGCTTCAAGGTGGGCCGGTGGCCTGATGTATCTGCTTTGCTTCCTCGTTTTGTATGTCTTTTTTCCTTTTTGAAGAAAAAAAACTTCCTCTTTTGTGTAGAAAAAATAGATAAGGCAATAGCGTTATGATGAGGACTTATCTGTTCCGTATCGCTATTGCCGTATTTTGTTCAGCGTATCTGCGGTGGTTGGAAAGAGCCGATACTTTCTGCGTGGATCTCGCCTGATGGTTGGGTGAGCGTCTGACAAGGTGTCTTTCTGTTTTCTCATGCTTTGAATGCCTGGCCGCTTCGTGTATCCCGCTGGGGCGGAAAATGAGAAGTTTGAGGTGACCGTTCATAGGGAGAGATCTATTTGGCGTGTTTTCGAGGAGAGAATCATTTAAGGCAAATAGCCTCCCTTCGCCTATAAAAGGTCTGAAGGGCGTCCCTTCCTCTCCACCGCTTAGGGGTTTCCCTGACAGTCTTTCCTCATTCTTTCTTCACGTAGCGTTGTGTCATTGTACTTGGAGTATGGAAGAAGCTCTGGAAGATGAGGCTGCCGACGACGGGGGGCAGAGAGCTCTTGCTGCTTCGGGTTTAAAGAGGGTTCGACGGTCGGCGAACAGACTTAAAGAGGGTTCGACGTGTGGAGGCACGTCGTCTTCTCTTTATCAGTTCTGGCGGCGCTTGCAGGGGGGCGAGATGGTGGACGGATGGGGGCATTAGACATCCCTGCCGCCCGTCCCTTCTTGCTCGCTTCACGGAGGGGAGGAGGAAGCCAACTAAGCTCCCTCCCTTCCGGGCTTTCCCCTGCCTCCTCGTCCAGCTCTGCTGGTTTCTTTCTCCCCCCCGCAGCCTCTTTTTCCCTCTTCTGCTCTGCTCCTTTCTTTCACTCTTCGGAGGGTGCCTGCACTCTCTTTCTTCCAAAGAGTTGGCAGGTTGGCGAGGAGGATGCATTCCCTCTCCCCCTTCTCTTCCAAGTTCAACTTGGAAGGTAGCCTTCTCCTTCCTAATCCCTCTGTCACCTTTGTCCCGAGCTACCCGAGCCAACGGGGTCGACTATCCTTTATCCGAGTCAGTTTCTACACGAGGCAGCGTCAGTGGCTGGACGCAGGAAGGTCATCCGAGTCAGCCGAGCGATGGGCTCATACGGCGGCGCCAGATGGATTTTTTATTTTTTTGACATGTATTTTCCTGGCTTCGGCCTTCCTGATGTACAAGCGGGTTGTTTGAAAATAAAGAAAGGAGCCTTTTGTTTTATCTCATGTCGTTTGCACAATGCTCAGTATTCAGAAGTAGAACTTGCGTAATGTAGTCGCGTTCCAGGTCCGAGGGATGGGCTCTCCTTCCATCGTGGATAGACGGTATGCTCCTTTTCCAAGCGTCTCGACCACTCGGTAGGGGCCTTCCCAATTAGGGGATAACTTGCCCGCCGCCTCAAGTGGTCGAGAGGCTTCGACTTTCCTGAGGACGAAGTCTCCCGGTTGAAAGTGTCTATCTTGGACTTTGGCGTTGTAGTATCGAGTGAGGCGGCATCGGTATTCCGTTGCTCTGATGCTGGCAATCTCTCGGACTTCATCTGCTAGGTCGAGGTTTTCGAGCAGTTTCTGGTCGTTTGCCTCGGACGAGAAGCAGATGACTCGGAGGGAGGGGTTGCCAATCTCCAACGGGATCACGGCCTCGGTACCGTATAGCAGCTGAAAGGGGCTTTCACCGGTTGCCATTCTGGGAGTCGTTCGGTGTGACCAAAGTACGTTCGACAATTCCTCAAGCCAGCTGCCTTTGGCTTTGCCGAGCCTAGTCTTGATGCCTTTTAAGATAGTCTTATTGGCATTTTCGACCAGCCCGTTTGCCTGAGGGTGGGCGACCGAAGTGAAGTGATTGCGAATGTTAAGGTTGGCGCATCTGTCTCGGAAATAACGAGAATCAAATTGTCGACCATTATCGCTTACTATCACCCGGGGGATGCCATAACGACAGATGATCGACTTCCAGACGAAATTCCAGACGACTGTCTCGGTGATCCTTGCTGTGGCTTCGGCCTCGATTCACTTAGTGAAGTAATCAATGGCGACGATAATGAACTTCTTCTGGGCCTGGGCCGTGGGGAATGACCCGAGGATGTCGATTCCCCAACGAGCGAAAGGATAAGGCTCGGCTAAGGTGACGAGCTCCGTTGCTGGCTGATGGACCAAGTGGTCAAATCGCTGGCAGCGGTCACAGTGTTGTGTGTAAGTCGAGCAGTCGCGCTGCAGGGTGGGCCACCAATAACCTTGCCGTAGCAAGATCCTGGCGAGCGACCTTCCCCCTAAATGCGCTCCGCACAGACCTTCGTGAACCTCTTCGATCGCTCGGTTGGCTTCGTCGGTGCTGAGGCACTTCAAGAGAGGACCGGAGAAGGATCTCCGGTAGAGAGCGCCATCTAGAGTGACGAATCGCCGAGCTTGGTACTTCAATCTTCGGGCTTCCTGAGGGTCGGGAGGCTCCTGAGAGTCTTGGAGCCACGATAGGTACGGGGTACGCCAATTGCTTGGGGAGGCCGAGTCAACAGCTAGGAGCTCCGAATCGATGCTCGGTCGCTCTAGCTCTTCGAGAAGGACCGATCGAGTACCCTCGGGCTCAAGAGAGGAGGCCAGCCGAGAGAGGGCGTCCGCTCGGGAGTTTTCCTACCGAGCTATTCGGACTACCTCAAAACTCTCGAACTGTTGCGCCACGGTCTTGACCAGTTGGAGGTATTTGATCATCGGTTCTTCTCGAGCTTCATAATCACCGTTGACCTGGCTAGCGACCAGTTGGGAGTCAGTGTGAATCCTGACTCGCTCAGCCCCTAACCGCCGGGCCATGCGGGCTCCCGATATGAGGGCCTCATACTCGGAAGCGTTGTTAGATGCTTGAAAGTTGAACTTCAGGGCGTACTGTAGTTTTGCTCCTTCGGGGGACTTCAGGAGAATCCCGGCGCCTCTTCCGGCTGAGTTGGAAGATCCGTCGACGAACAGTTCCCAGGTCGGCCCGGGTGCGGACGGAGATCTTTCTTCAGTCGGGACGGTGCTCTCGGCGATGAAGTCAGCGAGCGCCTGGCCTTTGATAGCCGAGTGAGGCCGATACGATATATCGTAGGCCCCTAGCATGATGGCCCACTTGACAAGGCGTCCCGAGGCTTCAGGGTGGGCGAGGATCCTTTTCAATGGTTCGCCGGTCAGCACGGTGATGGAGTGCCCTTGGAAATAGGGTCGGAGGCGCTTGGCCGAGGTAACCAACGCTAGCACGAGTTTCTCGGTTGCGGGGTACCTTCTCTCAGCCTCATTGAACACCTTGCTGGTGTAGTAGACTGGTCTCTTGACTCCCGAGTCATTTCTGACTAGGACCGAGCTAACTGTAGATGGAGTCGCCGAGAGATAGAGATACAAGGCTTCACCTGGGACAGGCTTGGAAAGCACTGGGGGTGAAGCCAGGAACTCCTTAAGCTCGGCGAACGCTTTTTGGCATTCCTCGTCCCACGCGAATGTAGCGGATGCCATTTTAGGCCCCCTCAACAGTTTGAAGAAGGGTAGGCATCGTTCAGCCGCGCGGGATAGGAATATGCTGAGTGCGGCAATGCGTCCGGTAAGGCGTTGAACATCTTTGATGCAGGTGGGTGGGCGCATGTCCAGGATGGCCCGGACCTTGTCGGGGTTGGCCTCGATCCCACGCTGGGTGACTAAGAAGCCCAAGAACTTCCCGGACCTTACTCCGAAGGCGCACTTGGCAGGATTGAGTTTCATGTTGTACTTCAGGAGGGTGTCGAAGGTTTCCGTTAGGTCGGCGAAGTGGTCCTCGGCCTTGGGGGTCTTCACGAGCATGTCGTCAATATAAGCCTCGACGTTCCGACCGAGCTGTCCCTCGAACATATGATTGACCAGCCTCTGGTACGTGGCTCCAGTGTTCTTCAACCCGAAAGGCATCCGGGTGTAGCAGTGTACGCCGAAGTCGGTGATAAAGGCGGTCTTCTCGATGTCTTCGGGGTGCATTCTGATCTGATGGTAACCTGAATAGGCATCCAGGAAGCTGAGTATCTCGTTGCCCGAGGTTGAGTCAACCAGTTGGTCGATGCTCAGTAATGGATAGCAGTCCTTTGGAGTAGCCCTGTTCAAGTCGGTGAAGTCCACGCACATCCGCCACTTTCCCGAAGCTTTTGGCGCCAGGATGACGTTAGCCAGTCACGTCGGGTACAGGATCGGTCTAAAAAGACCGGTCTTTTGTCCCTTGGTGACTTGCTCCTTGATAATCGCCTGCTTCTCTGGCGCGTGCTTCCTTCTGCGTTGTTGCACGGGCTTCATGGTTGGGTCGAGGTTGAGCTTATGCATCACCGTTTCCTTCGGTATCCAAGGGAGTTGATCATCAGACCATGCGAAGACCCGGATGTACGCGGAAAGAAACTCTTTGTATTGCTGTTGAGCTTCAGATGTTAGGTCGGCTCCGATCTTTACTCCTAGGGTCGGGTCGTCGTTTAGGAAAACCGCTAGCAATTCGCCTCCAGGCTCGGCGGTTGCGGCTTTTTCCTCGACTTCCCGGGGGCCCTTGTTCTTCCCGTCCGGCCTTGTGGCTTCAACCGAGATATTGTAGCACCTCCTGGCCATGGCCTGGTTGCCTCGGACTTCCCTCAACCCATTTTTGGTGGGGAACTTCATCTTTTGGTGATAGGTAGAAGGCACCGCTTTCGTTCGGCTGAGGAGACCCCGGCCGAAGATTGCGTTGTATGCTATCATACCTTTGATCACTATGAAGTCCACCATGACCTTAACGGTTTTGGGTGGGGTGTCGAGAGTAACCGGTAGGCTTAGGGCTCCCTCGGGATAAGTGGCCTGGCCATTGAACCCGCACAGGGGGGTTCGGATCGGGCGGAGTTTAGACGGATCCTCCCCCATCTTAAGGAAACATTCATAGGATAATACATCAGGGGCACTTCCATTGTCAACTAGAATCCTGTCTACGTTACAATGGTTTATTGTGGCCGATATGACTAGGGCGTCGTCATGCGGGGTGCTTAGCCCTTCCAGGTCTTGGTCGGAGAAGACTATGACCTGGGGCTCACTCGGCGGGGCCCTGGGAGGCTCGAAGGCTAGGCTCGCCCGCTCAGCATGACACTTCCTTCCGCGGCCGCTGTCTCCTCCTGATGCAGCTCCTCCAGCGATGACGTTGATGTGGACCCCTCGGGGGGCGTTGTCGATCTTCTCTGGGGCGCCTCGGTCTTCCTTGTGCCCGGCCACGAACCGGGAGAGGTGCCCCTGACGAACGAGACGCTCGATCTCGTCCTGGAGTTGATGGCAGTCGCCGGTGTGATGTCCGTGGTCGCTGTGGAACAGGCAATGCTTGCTGCGACTGTGGTTCTTCGACCTCATTGGCTCGGGTTGGCGGAGGAGGCCCGAGCCTTTGATGTCTTCGTAGATCTCGTAAACCGGAGTGGTCAAGGGGGTGTACCGCACGTACTTCCGTGACGGTTCCTTGCGTTCCCTATCTTGGTTCCGCCTTTT
Source organism: Amorphophallus konjac (assembly GCA_022559845.1). Classification (NCBI taxonomy): domain Eukaryota; kingdom Viridiplantae; phylum Streptophyta; class Magnoliopsida; order Alismatales; family Araceae; genus Amorphophallus; species Amorphophallus konjac. Next base: position 489,617,409 of record CM040121.1, read on the forward strand.
CCCCGGACCCGAGTTTGGCTCGGGTGCCCGCTTCTTGCCCCCCTCCCGACCCGAGCCGGTTGCGTCTCGGCATGCGCTGAGTACTTCTTCGCACTCGGCATGGCGCAATGCCAGAGTCACTAGCGCAGCAAGGGTCGAGGGAGGGTGGAGGACAAGCTCGCGGCGGAGGTTCTCGTCGCGGGTGCCCCCGGTCAGCGCGGTTATGGCCGAGGCGACGTCCAGGCGGGGGATCCTCAGGGCTTCTGATTTGAATCGGGTAATGTAAGCCCGAAGTTTCTCCCCTTGCGCCTGTGTGAGGGCCAATAGCCCCGCTACCGACCTTGGGGGACCGCTGCCGGCGAAACTCTCCTTGAATACTCGTCCGAATTGCTTGAAGTCCCGGATGGATCCGGGGGCTCGGGCCCGGAACCATGCTTGGGCGCCTTGGACCAAGGTGGTCACAAAGGCTCGGCATTTGATGGCGTCGGACGCTCCATGAAGGGTCATCAGGGCGTCGAAGCTGTCGAAGTGATCGGCCGGGTCGCCCTGGCCGTCATAGGGCTTGAAGGTCGGGATGGAGGTTCTAGGAGATACCTCTGCCTTCAAGATATAGTCGGAGAACGGTGATTTCTCCTCGTCCTCCGCGGAGGAGTCTTTCTGCAGGGCGCGCTCCTGCTCTGCGAAACACCTCTCGAATTCTCGCAGTCGGAGGGATAGCTCCGGCTGCCGCTGCGCCGTTGGGCTGGGGGGGTTGTATTGGCGTTCCCCAGGGACTTCGGTCTCTGGGTTCGGACGGCGTGCCCCAGGTCTTCCCTTCTTCTTCGTGGACGAGGCTTCTTGCTCCGGAGGCTTGTGAAGGTCATCCTGATCTGTTACGGATGATCTGCCGGCCTCGGAGGGTGAAGCGGCCTCCGGCGGTGTGTTGGGACACGTTCTCGCGGGGAGGGCTCTCCGGAGGGGCGCGTGACTTTCCATCCCTGGTCGCCTGGGTCCTCATGAGTTCCACGAGGACGTCCAGTTTTGCGTTGAGGGCTTGGAAGGTGTCAGCGCCGCCGTTAAGCGGCAGCCCTACCGCCGCGGGGGGAGGGGGCGACAGCCCTACCGCGGGGGGAGGGGGCGGTCTGTCGGCGGGAGTGCTGGCATCGGAGGGGGGGTTTTGGGAGGCTTGAGAGGGGCCTTCCCCTGCCGCCACCATGGCCTTTCCCCTGTCACCGGCGGACCTCCTCCCTGAACTTCTTCGCACCATACTGGCTCTTTGGTCGTTTCCCACAGACGGCGCCAGATGAAGGGGCGTGATCTTGCGCTTGTCCTGAGTTGGGAGGATGATCACCGAATAGTGAACTGCAGAGAAAGGGAAACGGATCAGGGGGCCCAGGGATGTTTCCCTGGGGAAAACCCTCCAATGCCTAAGTCAGTAGAGCAATGGTGGAAGATGGCCAAGGAGGTAGAAAGAGGTGCACGAGATCCCCCAACACCAAGGTGGTGAAGTGGTTCCTGCTCAGGGGATTTTAGGCGTGTATTACTCTTACCTTTCACTGGAGGGAGTTCCTGGTTTATATAGTGTGCTCACCTTATGAGTCCCGTAACCTGAGGAGTTTCAGACGGGAGTTACGTCCTCATCGTGGGATCTTCATAGTCTTGAGGGATCATGGGTCTCTTATCCTCATAACTCCTGCTCATAAAGGGCTCTCAACGGCAGCGTGGATAAGCAGTCGTCGGTCGGTCCGAGCACAAAAGGTGCCAACCCCATCTGGGCGATAGGCATAGCTCGGATGAAGTCAGGTCGGAGTGGGCGCAGAGCGCTTGCCTTTATCCCGATGAAGGGATAACTCGGGCATGGGTCTTCCTCCGTTCTGACCGACGCTCGGGCCTTCCGAGCCTAAGGGCCGTCGAGGAAGGGTGAGATCCCGAGTAATCTTTATTGGGCTTTTTAGCCTAAGTGGGCCCTATGGGGCTGTCACTTGGATGAGCTGAGCCTCGTTTGGTCCCGATGAATCTAGTTCGGCTGCTCTTAATTGGGCTACAGAAATCCCCCTCTCCATTTATTGTACTACTTGAACCTACTTCATGCTTAATATGTACTCAAGAATATTAGTTTAACACGTTCAATGTTTACTTCTAGCGCTTAATCCAATTTATTCACACTTAAATGCATGTCCATTGGTTTTTTAGGTTTTTTTCATGTTTTTTTATAATTTCCCCAAATTTCCCAATTTCTCTATATTTTTCTGATTTTTTTGAATGTTTTGAACCGGTTTCGGCCGTTTTCGGTCGATATCGAAACCGGTACGTTTCGGTTTCGGTTCCGGCTGAAATCGAGACCGAAACCGATACTGCCATCCTTGCTATGGATGGCGAGAGGAGGTCAAGGAAGGTGAAGGTAGGGAGGGCGGAGGCTGAGGGGGAGGCGGAGCACCCCCGTCCTCGAGGATCGCAGAGACACAGGCGGTGGGCGAGCATACTTAGTCCAATCTGTTGGAAGAGATGAGGGAGGTTGAGCATGAGCAAAGGACAAGAGGAGGAGGTCAAAGGAAGGGGGCAAGAAAGAGGGAGGTGATCAGAGATCAAGGAGAGAGGGCTATGGATGGCGAGAGGAGGTCAAGGAGGGTGAAGGTAGGGAGGTTTGAGACACGGAAAATATCTAACGATCTTATCGTGGATAAAATGTAGATTTTGTTCTTTTTGAAAAGAAACATTCCTCTGCATAGAGAGGATTATTCCGTGGGTGCGCATCGTATCAGACGATTTGGGTTCGAGTGCTGGACCTTTCCCCACTGACCGTAGTCAGTGTTGATTTATATCGGCTTAACGTCCGAACACCTTTGTTTGACTGTCAAAGAAATCCTTAAGTCTTCTATAGAGGTTCTGATGTTGAGGGCAAACTCTCTTGGAGGGCTCACAATGTCCACTCATTCACCACCGACCAACAAAAATAATTGAGTTAGGGCAACTGAGGCCCCTCGTATTGAGGCAAAACCCTACAATTTAGGAGTATGAATGCAAAGATGCAAAATTCAGAAGGACAAGGCTTCGTGACCGGTGGTCATATCAACCATTGTCTCGATGATCGAGACAGGAAAGTCGTCCTTCGGGCATGCTTTGTTCAAATCTCTGAAGTCGATGCAGACTTGGACTTGGCCGTTCTTCTTCTTGACCGGGACGATGTTAGCGAGCCACACAGGGTACATGCAAGGCTCTATGAAGTCCACGTTGAGCATTTTGTCAACCTCAGCATTGACCTTCAGCTCCAGCACGTGGCGCATACACCTTTGAGCTTGCTTGACTGGCTTGACTGTTGAAAGTATTGCCAGCTCATGTTCAGCCATAGAAGGGTCGAGCCCGGGCATTTCTTTATAAGTCCAGGCGAAACAATCCCTGAACTCTTCTAAGAGCTGCCGATACGACTGCCTTCCTTTCTCGCTGAGGAGAGCACTTATGAAGGTGGGACGACGATCATCTTTGCTTCCGAGATTGATCTCAATCAACTCGTCCACAGTTGCTTGATCACCGTCTTCAAGCTCCGGGGGAGCTGGTTGGAGGTCGACGAAGTCTCCCTCAGCATCAGTATTAGCTTCATAGACTTCAAACTCTTCGAAGCTCTCTTGCTCGTGGCTTGAAGTCGAAGGCCTTGCTTCATCTTGTTGATGATCGGCAGACTGGGCTGCTTGTTGAAGGTTGGCAGACTGGGCCGCCTCTCCCTATGAGGGGTGGTCATTGTCGACTTTTGATGAGGGGGTGGTGTCATTGACACCTCACCTGACTCCCTTACGGAGTCATCAGTCCTGGGCTCAACTTCAGCTTGCCCGTGATGAGGAGGTAGCAGTCCTATGGCATTGACTGCATAATGGACCTCAAAGTCCCTCTCCTGGTCATAGCCAAGTCCCCGCGTATCTTTGCGGGAAAAAGGAGGTTGTCCACGAACTTGCGGAGGATTCCATAGTTGGTGGAAATACGCCGCTCGTGCGGGGTCCAAAGTCTGCGGGATGTGTTGCTTTTTACACATTTCCTTGATGTATTTTGGCATATCATCCATCTTCTAGACTGGCTCTGGCACCACATCGACGGGAGTATCCCAACCGAAGTCATCTTCAGGAGGGCCCGGTGGGACTAAGTCACCTTTGTAAAAGGTGATCGGCTTGTCTCCCTTGCCCTTGTTGCGTCTCCTTCTCCGTTGATAGGAGACTGTGAAGGTCTTCAACTGCTCCACCTCATACTCTTCCCGTTGGGACGAGAGTTGGAGGCACTTCGGTGGTAAGGAGATGCTTCGGTCAATGACCTGGCTGATGAGGTTGGCTTCAAAGTCAACACTTCGCCTCTCCGGCTGAGTCGGCTTGGAGGCAGCTTGGAGGCTTAGCCTGTGCAGTTTTACCATGTCTTGATGGACAGTGAACAACTGCCCTTCCTCGATTTCAAGATCCACTTTTTGCTTCCCTTTATCCTTTACAGGTTCAGGGATTGCTAAAGTGGGCTTCCTAAAATATAGGGAAGCATCAACCAAGTGGCACTCATTGGGGTGGAATGGAGTCTGATCTGCAAAGACCGTATGTTGCTCCCCTTCCTTGACATATTTAATGCACTGGTGCAAAGTTGAAGGAACGACCCAATTTTCGTGGAGCCACGACCTTTCAAGCAGCACCTTGTAAGATATGTCGGAGTTGATAATATAGAATGTCGCTCGGGTGACAAAATCACCCAAGGCTAGTTTGACCTCAACCCGATCGAGCGCCTCCTCGGAACCCTGATTGAATCCCGAGATCTTGACCGCAGTCACCTTTTGTAAATAAGGTGCCAAGTATAGAGACTTGAAAGTCTTCAAATGCATGATGTTGACGGCTGCTCCGGCGTTAACCAGGATACGACTCACGTTATGCCCATTGATCGTCCCCCTCATATATAAGGGGCGATTGTGGCACGGAGAGGACAGCAACATGTCTTTGTCCGTGAAGGAGATGTTGGCCGTGAGTGCCTCGTACGCCTGAGCCTGCAGTTCTGCAACATGAGCTTCATAGGCCTCTGGGTCTTGAAGTATCTTGACAAGAGCCTCTCTGAGATCTTTGCTCCAGGCGATGGCTTCCCAGATAGTGACATTCGTTGGGAACCGCTTCATATGATGAATGATCTTGCGGTCTGCCCGAGCACGGGTCTTGTCAAATGGCGGGATGATCTCCGCCAGGTCTTCGGCGCCTGGCAAGGCTTCTCCCGCTTAGAGGGGCGCTTCTCCACCTTCTGGCCTTCCACATTTTTCTTGGAATAGCGGTGCCAAGGATTCCTCCGGAGGTGGCAAAGGCTCATCATATTGGGCTTCATTAGAAGGACCGGCCGGGCTTGCGGGCTCGACCCTGTTGGAGGGGCCAGCCTGCTCTGACGTCTTCTCGCACACTGGCGACTTGGCTGGCTCCTCTTCTTCATCGGAGGATGTGATTGTAAAAGGGACGCCACCCAGCTTGGCCGTTGAGATGGGGCCTGAACCCTCTGAGGGGCTGAGGATGAAAGGGATTCCCCGAACTTGAGTTTCTGGGACAGGATCCGATTTCTCCCCTCTGAATATTATGACCCGGTCAAGAGTTAGAGGACTTTCACGTCCACGTCCTCGGCCACGACCTCGGCCACGTCGCCAGCCATTTCTTGCCGAGCGACGTTGATATGTTGCCATAGGAGCCTTGGCTCCGGTGTCATCAGCCGAATGACAGTAAATGTTGTCGGGCGGCAGAATCGCCACCATGTTGCAGGAGAGTTCTTGCAGCATTTTCTCGAGCATTTCAACAGTGAGCTCCTCATCTTTGTAGAACAAGGAGAGCTCTTTTGGGATTGGGAAGTCTTCCCCCTCTTCGAGCCGGTGGGCCATATTCCGAAGCCACTGAAGGAGGCGAGCCTTACGCCCAAGCTTGTCCCAGGGAATATATTCGTCTAGAGTGACGACCTTGGTGGGACGAGGGGGAGTGTACTCCTCAAGCTCATCTATGAGCTTTTGTAGTCTTTGTAGAGGAGTTGGCTCCTTAGGAGCCTCCATAACAGTTGCTTGCTCAGCTTGCTTCTTCAACCTCCTCTTCAAATTCTTCCTACGATTCTTCTCCTGCTTCTTTTGGCGTGCCGCCTCTTGAGAAGAAAGTGGCTTGGGTTTTGAAGGTGGGGCTGATTTGCCCCCGACACTTTGCTTTTTACTCCGAGCCGGCTCCTTAGGGGCCTTGGCTGTGCGGCTTCTCTTGGGAGTAACTTGAGTCCAATTGGCCTCCTCCGGCTGAATCTGGAAGGTGGTATTAATTGCCTGAGCAATTATTTCAGGGGGCAACTCCTGGAACTCTGCCAGTCCACAGTGGGGCCTCTGGGGGCTTTGTAGTTCCACCGACTTTACTTTGACTGGCGCCTTCGCGAGCTCAAGATGTTGAGGCCTTTCTGCAATTGGCGGCCTTGCTGGCTTGACAGGAGCTTTGGCTGGAGGCTCCCTCACCTTTGCCTTGCCTTTGTCGTCTGGCGGAGGGTTTCCCCTTATGACGATGCCGGGTTGACCCAGCCTGGACAGAGGTTTGGAACCTTCCCCCTCGGCTTGACTTTTTGGGCTCAGGGCCTTAGGCCCCTCGCGCCTAGCCTTGCCTTTGGGGTTTGGCTGAGGATTACCGCTGCCCGAAGACTTGTCCGGTTGGACTTGTTGAGAGGTGGGTTTGATCCTACGCAGCTTCATATGCTCCTGTTGGACTTGCTGGATAATCTTCTTAGCGGCATCTTTAAGACGCCGCCTCGTCATAGAGTCCCCCTGGGCATTGATTTCCCCTCTTTGGATGAGGACTTCAATGCAGTCTTGGACTTCTTGGCACTCTCCGGTGGGGTGAGACACCCTGGCATGGTACTTACAGTAGCGGGGATGGCTTTTGGCCGTCTCATTATAGTAGGATGGCGGCTCGTGCGTCAGCACCCGACCATCTTCCAGGAGCTTGTCAAAGATTTTCCCAGTGTCCTCCTTGGGGAAAGAACATTGATGAGAGGGTCGCCACCCCGGATACCAGAGTGTGGATTTAGGTGGCTGGGAACTGGCTCCCTGGGAACTGACTCCCTCCTCCCGCGGCTCAGGGAGCTGGAAAGCTGTTGCAGCATGTATGATATTGACGGAGAAGTGAAGACTCCTCTGTGCGTACGGCTGCGGTGGGTCGACTAGGAATTCACCCATGTTGACCTTCCCTCGCCTGATCAAGTCCTCAGCGAGGTCTTTGAATGGTTCACAGTTATGGATGATATGGCCTATCACCTCATGGTAGGGGCAATAGCCCTGATGAAACGCAGCACCTGGTGTCTGCTCCATGGGTGACGGGCTAATCAGTCCAGCCCGCTGGCATGCGAAGAAGATGTTTGGAGTCTTCTCGCAAGGGAAGGAGTATAACTTTTCTGGCAGCTCGACTTGAAGTGGAGCCTCCTCGTCTTCCAATGAGTCCTCCTCGTCTTCAGATGAATCTGAGGATTCTTCAGAGAGCCAGCCCCTGAGCGGAGCCCGGCCAGTGGGCGATACACCCGCCTCCCGTATGTAGGCCGGAGCTAACCCCCTGGCAAACGGGCCAAAGGGGAAGGTGGCCAATTGTCACGCCCCGAGCCTTTATTACAGCGGAAGACTCGCTCGGGGAGCGCGAACAGCCGACATGGTAAGCCTCTTGCAAGCAAGAACGACCAGAGCGCAATACAATCACACACATAAATGCAATTGCACAGAGTTTAATCAAACTCCAACTTTATTTAATAAATGATCAATATTCGAAATACAACCACTTTCCATCATCTTTCATTCTACTAGACTCAAGAAATAGGAAAATTACATTGACTCAATCTAGACATTATAGACTTCCTAAGTCTTCGCTCATCTTTAATCACTCTCGGATCCGCTACTTGAATAATCCGAATCCGAACCCGACTCACTTTCATTTCCTGAAAAAGATTGGAAATAGGTAATGAGCACACTTGCCCAGTAGGTATCTTCGCATCAACATGAAGGCACTATTAAAGTGATTAATATTTTTGCTCTAAAGAAATAAGGTAAAATCATGTAATGCGATGATCACGCGATTAAATCAAAGTAACAAGACAATCATATAAGATGGAATGAGAACAAGAATGAACTAGCAAGAATAGAACAAGAACATGATATTGGCCTTTCATGAACAAGAATATATCGAGAATGTACTAGCAAGTCACATATTCATCACTTTAGCATCTTATGCTTATGAGCAAGTGCTTCGTCAATTTCTGTGGAATATCAAGCAAGAATGTCATGTCGTGTCGTGGATCTTCACTTATTTATAGAAATAGTACTCCCAGCGCAATGCGACGTCAGTAGCATTGTAGCAACCCTGATAAATGAATATTTGAAATAAATTAAAACATATATATATTACAGTAGTAATACAGATAATAAGAATAGGGTTAATTAGATGAAGTAAAACAAAATTAAAATAACGCCTCTTAGTAGGGCGTTAATTCAGAAAGAAACGCCTCTATCAAAGGCGTGACTAAAGAAAGGACGCCCACACGTGAGGTCGTCAACTCTCACGACCAAATAGGCAAGTAAGAGAAACGCCCATATATGGGGCGTGTTTCAAAAACAAGGAACGCCCTTATCCAAGACGTTTCTTAAGAAACGACCTGAACTAGGTCGTTAATTAAAGAATCGACGCCCTTCCCTAAGGCGTTAATTCAGTTCGTGAACCGTTCGAACCCAGAACTTATCCAGGGTAAGTGATAAGCATTAGAAAGAGTTCAAACGTAGTAATGACTCTATCATAGAAGTATTGCTTTCACACAATCACTAACCCTAAAAGGACACCCAAAATCCTATAAAAACTCTCGTTCGGCCAACCCTAACACTATTTGGACGAGCTACTGCTGCAGGTACGTGAAGAACATATGTTCTTCTATTTTTTTTCTTCATCTGTTTGCAGTCACATGAAGAATATTGATTATTCTTCTTCTCTTATTAACAGGTTAAGAGGCTCGGGCGTTTGAGGAACAAGAGTTCTTCATCCGTGTGTAAGTAACCCTTCCTCTACCTACGGTCCATGGATTTCAAGGAAACTAATATCTTCAATCTACCCTCTGTAGGATTCATCCAACGTCTGCAGCATCATTGATCCTTACAAATCCCTCACGGTCATCTCCAAATCAACTCTTAAGGTAGGATTTTCTCAAGTCACTGTAGCCCAAACTAAATTGATACAGTACAATAATTATCATGCATATACATGGTTTGGTTTACTATAGTTTCTGAACGACTTTCTGTTAATTTCTTGAAATAAACGTCCTTAGCAAGGGCGTGACTATGAAATACACGCCCCAAACTAGGGCGCTAATTGACAAGACACGACCCTGCCCAGGTCGTCAATTTTATATTTGACGCCCTGTACACAGGCGTTAATTTCATGTAAATCTTAAGAACTGATTATCCATGCAATTACAGGAAATCAAATCAATAATTGTTAACGGTTAAAAGTCAATAAACATGAAACATCAAATCTAATATACTGCATCTGAATTCCTGCCAATTTTCCTGTCATGACTATATGATTGTTATCCTTGATTATCGTGCAAATCTTGCTGATCATGTAAATTCCTGATATTTCTTGAATTCACGACCTAGACTAGGTCGTTTTCCATGTGGTAACGCCCCATCACAGGGCGTGAATTAAAAATAAACGCCCCTTACTAGGGCGCGTATCTGTTAAAATCATGGAATATATATTCTGTGAAAATAAGAATTAATGAATAACGCCCCTGACAAGGGCGCGGTTTTGATAATTTCTGAAAATAAATATGTTCTGAAAAATATTGTAAATAAAAAGACGCCTGTTACTGTAGTCGTCAACTCTTGAAGAAACGCCCCTGCCAAAGGCGCGTTTTAGATAAATTATTGAATTATTGAAAATTCTGCAAAACGGACCATATGTAAACGCCCTTCTGTTAGGCGTTAATTACTTAAGAAACGACTTGACCTAAGTCGTTATTTTACTGTAAACTGATTTTTCCTCTGGTTTGCTAACCGATGGTTTTATATATCATAATATATATATATCGGCACTATTCTCCACTCCGTGAGTATAGTCCCACGTTTCATGTTGATTTATCGATCACACTCAACTCTCATTGACATACAAGCTCTCCATTGGACATTCCGTTCCTTTGGACTAGCGAGTTAGTCATAGAGACCTCCGTAAGACTCCTCGTAGCCTTGGATTCCCTCAAGGCCGACTGAGCTGGTTGTACCCTAAAAACCCATTACATCATTGATGCCATGTCACTCTAAAGAAACATGGGATACCGGCCCTTATGATTATACAAAGAGTATATCATAAGAAATTCTTAATGGGATGATGATATCATGCCATATCATGTCGTTCTTGTAAACCTCAATTCTATGATAAGAATGAGGGTATCTTACCTTTGATATACTGTTCATGTGGACCTCAATTCTATATAAAGAATGTCCATACTGATTTGTCATGGTACCCAAGATAAGGGAATCATATTCTACCTAGTTTTATCGATATCGTGATTATACCGTTATTATCGCCATTCTATGTCCTTTGTCATATTTTGGACTCTATTCTATCAAAGTTGTCATACGTGTCTACAAGCTTGATTATTGAAATTCTATGTTGGCTATAAACAAGAGTGGATGTCAAAACACATGATAAATGCCTGCGCATATAGGGCCCGATCTGGTCCTGGGAGGAGCACCCGAAAGTACTTGTGTCCATGGGAGTTAAAATGATAAGGTATCTGGCATTATACCGAGTACTTGACTTGCTTGATTGGACATTCCACACACATCTTGTACTTGAATCGTACTTGACTTTACATGAAATGCGTGGCCCGAAAAAGGGTAATTTACTTGCTTGATACATGATAGCCAAAGTTCTTGACATGACTTGTTAAACGTGCTTGCTTGAATACCTTGAATATACTTGTCGTCTTGTTGGAAGTTCATGACTAAGTTCATATTATTTTCTTGATATTACATTCTCTCTATCTTGTCGTTTCATGCGAGCATGCATAGCCTTATTGCATTCATGAGAATGTAATTACTTAAACCCCTTGCTAGTACTTGAGATATAATTTCCTACTGAGCGTTCGCTCATTCCGTTTTGTCCCTTTTTACTTTTCAGGTAAGTCCGACGATGATGGAAGTCAATCGGATGGGAATGGTCAAGAGTGAAAGTGATAGAGCTTCTACAAGTGTCGTCTAGTATTTTCCATAGTTTCTTGAGTCAATTATGTATTCTTTTCCTTTTTGTTAAACAGAGTATTGGATTTGTAATAGTCTATCCATTATGAAATAAAGGATTGGGTTATCTTGCTATTTTGCGTATCTCTGTCTTTGTGACGAATACACGACCACTCTGATTGACATGATTGATATAGACACGTCGCGCATCTCCGGGTATCTTCCGCGCTCGGGGCGTGACAAGCATCGTACCCCATGGTTTATAAAATAGTATGTTTCCGGCATTCAGCCGAGGGGACTAGCATAGAGCCCTTGAACACAATCAGTGCTCGATCGCATCTTCAGGTATAAATTAAGCTACTTCCACGCATGTAACAGTAAAGTATGGCCAAGAATATAACAATTCCAAATAATGAAAATCAATGAATGAACACTTCAATTTGAATATATGAGATCAAGAATGACTTAGACTATGCTATGCTTATGGAAATAAATCGGTAGCATAACAATATATTCTCTTAACTTTCATTCATTATATTAAGTCTATTAAGCAAAATGATAGGTTCTAGATCATCAAGGTTTATCTAGAAACATTGAAATGTCAACCCTTGGGTTGGGATATTCAAGTCATGTGACGGTCATTCACTGGGCCGTTACATTGTGTGACGGTCTAGTATAGGACCGTTACATTTGTCTGAATCCAGAATCAAGAATTCAACCTCAGATTAATGCGACGGTCGTATATTGGGCCGTTACATGAGCCTGACAGTCCAATACAAGGCCGTTACATTACTAGAATCAGAAAATAACGATAGTGTATTCTAGCTAATGGGTTTTAATGGTACAACCAACTCGGCGTCCTAGTGGGAATCCCAGGCTCGCGGAGAATTACGGAGGCCTTGAAACAAGATTTCCTTGTCCATTAGAAGGAATATTCAATAGAGAGGTCCTCATGTCCAAGATTGTGTTCCTATAGTGCAAAGTGTGAACTAATGGTCAACATACCGGAGTATGTGCCATGTACTTATAGAAATGACTCTATAAATATGAATAGAATATATATATAGACATATATCGATGCGAAACCATGATAAAACTCTATTGATACATCATTCAAAATCATGTTTCAAATTACAAAATTATAGAGTTTTAGGTTCATGAAATTAATATAATTCAAAGTAATAGTGAGATATCAAAACATGCATTTCCTATCACGAATGCTTAAATAATCTCGAAGTCACGTAATTAGGTTTAAAACTTAAGTAACTAGGCTTAATAATAAGTAATATTGACAAATCATATTTTGTCTAGGGTTGACAGAACATAGCCTCTGACGGTCTAGAAGTGGGGCGTCACAGTGATTGTGACGGTCAGAGGACATCAGTTACACTTATGTAACACGTCTGTATTGGTGCGTCAGAGTTAACAGAGTAACTCATATACCACAGAGACTGTGACGGCTCATAGTAAGGCCGTTACATGAATGTGACGGTCCTACTGTGACGCGTCAGAGTGTCTGCTAACAGAAAGCAATATGAAACATAAGAGATTAACTCACATCATGTCTATAATCAAAACACCATGAGTTTCTAGGCATGATAAAGAAGGATAGGTTATCTACATGCATAGGTGACCATGAATAGATGAATAACATGTTTCAAGTTCTCAATTTAGGGTTAAGAGAGGCATGTAATGCATGGAACTAGTAAAGCATGAAATTGATGCTCTATTATGGATGAAATTCAATCATACCAGAGGGTTTATAGTTCTATGAAGTTGTTTTTGCCGTTCATGAGATAACCTACCTTTTGTCTAGGCTTCAAACTTCCAATTATGGTCTGAACACCGAACCCTAGTTCCCTTCTTCCTGTGATTTTTCAGCAACTTCTTTGGGCTCTAACTCCACGACCTCTTGACCTAAAGACGTGAAATTTGGAGAGGAGTTAGTCTAAAGTATTGTAAACAAATACGTCTAAAGAACTTATCAAAGATTACACCTCCTTACCTTGATTCCTTGCGAGCCAAAAGTAAGGGTCGCACAGTTCAGAACTAGGTCCTATTTATAGGGTTTTGAAGATTAGGTCGATTCTAGAGTCCTTAATTTGCTAAGACATGATCTCTAAGAGTCCTTAGCAATGTTATAACTCTTCCTACGTTGATCTCTAGTGGATAAGAGTCCAAAGTTTTGATCTTTGTACTTGTTCTTTCCTTCACGGAACTAACATGATGTAACGGTCTAATGCAGGTGCGTTAAAGGCATGTAACGGTCTTACGATAGACCGTTACATTTATTGTTCCCATAGTTCAACATGAATCAAACTCTTCAACTTACGGAATTCACAGAGTGTAACGGTCGTGGACCCATGCGTTACAAGCATGTGACGGTCGCACGATAGACCGTTACATTCAACGTATATAGAGTTTTAAATAAATAAAACTCTTTTATTCATTTTCCTATATTATTATTTATATAATTCGTTTTTATCCCTAAATAAGCTAAGTAACCTTCTAGAATATGGGCCAAACTTAATGGTTTTGGGCCTTAAACCCTTTTAGATGATGTGTAAATAGGCTTGGTTAATTATTCAACCTAATTGGACCTTTATAAATTCTAAAAAATTATTTATATAAAATTCTGGGGCCCTACACCAATTGCTGATCTATGCTCTGCAAGAACAGTAGCAGACGCCTCTGTTCCAGTTGCAATTGCCGGATTTCTCCTCGGATCTTTCGAATAGTCCTCCGCAATGCCAGGCACTCAGGGAGTGAAGGAGGGGCGACTCCAGGTCCGATATTGGACTGCTGATTTGAAGGCCCGGCCTCGGAGGCGTTGGAGCTCGAAGCCATCGTCACCATGTGGACCACATTAGCCAACCGGTTTGATTGACTCCAGGCATGAGGCTGGGGTGGGTCGACTGCATGGCCCAGTATATTTACCAAGCCTTTTTGAATGAGCTCTTCTGCTATGTTTTTGAAGACATAGCAATCGCCGATGGTGTGACCCAACCTTCGGTGATACACACAATAGGTAGGATCGTCTGTTTTGTCCACCTCTCAGGGCTTTCGCGGATCCGGCAGGGTAATGAGCTGCTCCTTCATGCATAGATAAAGAGCATTTTAGTGTGCTCGTTCCTGAGGGCCACTTTGATAACAGAATAAGGGAGAATATGATGAGTTATTCCGTCTACTCACCCTTAACCTAGTTTGATAGTAGGATTAAGTTATTTGGGGTCGGTTAGGAATAAGGCCCTTATTCTAGGAGTAAATCATTCTACCATTTCACATGGAATGAGTTATTCTCAGGGTAAGAATAAGTTATCAAACTCAAAAGGACAAACCCAAGGAATAACTCACCCTGACCCACCTCATATAACTTATCCTAACCTGTTATCAAAGAGGCCCTGAAGGAATAGGGTGTCTTCATGCGCTCCGCTAAGAGAGACGCATTCGCCTTGTCATCAGGTTTTTTGCCCTTGCCTTTGGACTTTCCTTCCCCTTTATCTCCATTCGTCGGGGAGAAGTCTACAACATTTACCTCCTTGCCGCTAGCCAGACGGTCTTTGGAGGATTTGCCCTTAATCGAAGTTTGTGTAGGATGATCAGCGAAGAACATTTCAATCTCCGCTACCACCGTATTCAACTGGTCGAAGCCCCTGATATTTGAGCCCAGAAGTTTTTCACTGACTTCTACCGAGAGACCCCTGCGGCAGATGGTGATTGCGTCTTCGGGCGTCGGAGGATTATCGCAGCGCATGCTAACGTCCCTCCATCATTTGATGAAGTCCAACGCTGTTTCGCCTTTCTTCTGCCGAAGGGCACAGAGCTCCGCCAGGGAGATTTTGCGTTCGACCATCTGGAAACGGTCGACGAACTTATTTTGCATATCAGCCCAATCAGTTACAGAATTGGGCTTAAGTCTGGAGTACCATTGGAAGGCGGTGCCAGTCAATGACGTGGCGAAGTACCGCAGCAAGTATGCCTCTTCCAGTGCCAATTCACCCATGGCCGTCATGTAATAGGCCAGGTGTTCATCTGGGGAGCCCTGCCCTGTTGAACTTCTGAAGCTTCGGGGCCTTCGGGCAATCTAGTGGAAGCTTCTTGAATTGGTGATGGAGGGGATATGGCACGTTGTACAAATCAACGGTAGCCACACCCTCGCCATGTTGGGCAAACTTCGCCTCCACGATTCGCTCGATCATCTGCCTCTGCGCCATGAGGCTTTCTGTAGCAGGAGTGACCGATGATCGCGCATTGGCTTCAGGCTGCGGAACTTCAAACTCCACGGCCAATGGTAATTTTGCCGCCGTGACGGAGGCATTGGCCGCAACCGGAATGAGAGGAGGCCGTGGTTCTACACCAGTTGGCGCGGCTTGAGGTGGGGCAGGAACCTCTTTTTCACGTAATAGTGCTTGCAAGAGGCTTTTGAGTTCTTGGTTTTCGCGTTGGAGCTCTTCCAACGCGGGGGTCTGTGCCTCCCTCTCAAGATCTTCCTCTGGTGCGGGGTTGCTGTCCCCGTCGATGCTGTGGACATCCTCTTGGCGCTCTTCTTGCCGTGCTGGCTCCGGCTGAGATGTCCCAGCAACCGGCGCCTGTTGTGTTTGGGCTAGGATTCGGGAGACTGGCCTTGATCTCCTCAAATATTGTAGAGGCTGGTTAAGCTCCCCCGAGGTGTCCTCGGGCTGTTTGTCGCCGGAAGTGGCGTAACAGGTGAACACTTTGACAGTGTCATCGGTCACCTGAACCACCCGCCTCTTCCTCGGCGGTCGTCGGTCCGACTTGGGCAACTCCTCTAGTCTGTCAAAGATAGAAACTCGGGATGTGGACGCCTGTGGGGAGCAATCCTTCTCCGTATGTGTGGAACTATCCCACGGGGAGGTCAGTCGCACCTTCTTGCTGGCTCCTCAACGCTTTTGCCCTCGTAGGGGCTGATTTGTGGATCTCGGGGAGACTGAGACCTCAGTGCTCGCCGGACTTCGCATAAGTTGCAGGTCCGGCATGCGGCAAGACTCCTGCGCCCTTGCGCGCCTTAGAGTTCGGGCCTCTTCCTTAGTGACCCAAATTTTCTTCAAGTGGAGCTGGCGCTCCTCGGTTGAATTGTCCCCTGACCGTGGTCGGGGAGCGGGCGGTTTGGGCCGTCGCACCGGACCCTGGTTTGCCGCCGATACGGCGGGCTTCTTCGCTTCGTCCTCCCGGACTTGTCGAAGGAGTTCGAAGCGGTTGGAGGTGGAGACGGTTGGGACGTGCTGGAACCGTGGCAATATTGGCTCGCCTCCATCGAGCCGAATGCGAATATCTCCGACAATTACAGTTTTGCCGGAACGAGATACTGGCGCTGTGGGCTTTGTGCCCCTGCGGCTACGACGTTGCCCCCGTCGAGCGGGGGCAGCAGCGGTGACGCCTACCGTAGGCGCGACGTCATTATGGCGGCGATGCTGCCCCCGTTGTGCAGGAGCAGTACCTCTAAGGGTGGCCGCCATAGATTTGACGCCATTACGGCGACGACGTTGCCCCCGTTGAGCAGGAGTGACGCCAGCAGTGATTTGGTTGACCGAGAAAACTCGGACAATAGTTGGGGCAGAAGGCCTGACACCTTCGGCCATTGACATGGCAGTCGAGGAAGCTTGGCTGATTGTCGGGATGAAGGGCTTGACACCCTTAACAGTTGGAGAGTTGACAGGAGGACCCCGGCCGGCTGCTGCAGTAGAGGGCCTGACACCCTCGACAGTTGCTTTGTTGACCGGACTAACCCGGCCAGCTGCTGGGGCCGAGGGCCTGACATCCCCAATGGTTGTCTTCTTGATCGGGCGGACCCGGCCAGTTGACGGGGCCGAGGGCCTGACGCCCCCGACAATTGGCTTATTAGCCGAGCGGACTCGGCCAGTTGCTGAGACGGAGGGCCTGACACCCTCAGCGGTTGTTGTTGCAGGCGTGGCTGAGCTGGCTTTAGCCATGGGAGTGACGCCCAGGAAAAAGGGCGAACCGACGATCGCTGGGAGGTCGTCGAAGACGAGCGGCGTCGCCAAGTATCCGAACTTGGCGTGATTGGCGATGATCTCGGGGCCGTAGGTGATGGCGGCCATCGCTGTTGTTGTTGTTGGTGGTGGTGGTGGTGGTGGTGGTGCGTAGCACGTAAGGAGTGGCGCGCAAGTGCACGAAGAGCTCTCCGATGAGTAGAGAGATGTGTACCCTCCTCTTCCCATCCTGTAAGGGGAAGAGGAGAGAAATCAGAACCTTAAAGGAGGTTCTAGGGACTTTCATTGACAGAAAGAAGAAAGGCGGGAAAGGTCCCACCGGGCGTGCCAGTCTGTGAGACACGGAAAATATCTAACGATCTTATCGTGGATAAAATGTAGATTTTGTTCTTTTTGAAAAGAAACATTCCTCTGCATAGAGAGGATTATTCCGTGGGTGCGCATCGTATCAGACGATTTGGGTTCGAGTGCTGGACCTTTCCTTATTGACCGTAGTCAGTGTTGATTTACATCGGCCTAACGTCCGAATACCTTTGTTTGACTGTCAGAAATCTCAAAGTCTTCTATAGAGGTTCTGATGTTGAGGGCAAACTCTCTTGGAGGGCTCACAATGTCCACTCATTCACCACCGACCAACAGAAATAATTGAGTTAGGGCAACTGAGGCCCCTTGTATTGAGGCAAAATCCTACAATTTAGGAGTATGAATGCAAAGATGCAAAAGCCAGAGATATTTTTGAAGTAGAGAGAAGTTTTTTGGATCCCGAGGGTATTTTGGTAATTTTACCAACCCAGGGATATTTTGGTAATTTTACCAAGTCAGGGGCACTTCTGAAATTTCTGAGCTGAAACGGAAGTAGGATCGAGTTCCTGACTTCCCAAGGCACTGAGGCTCTTTCTGGAGGGTTACGGTGGCTGGTAGGCTGTTTTTAGGTCACAGGGGTATTTTGGTAATTTTACCATACCCTACACAGACCTAGGGTTGGGGTGACATCTGAGTGTCGGACTGGGCTGACAACAATTCCTGACCGAAGGAAAGACAAGGGGCTTCGTAGAAGACACATAACTGTCAACTTGGCCGAAGGAGGGGTATATATGTAATTTTGTGAAAGCCAGGGGTTTTCTTGTAATTTTTTCCCGAGGACATTCGTAGAACATGCTAAGTGCTTTTATAGTCCGAATGAGTACAAGGGTTGTCGGCGAGTTGTCGACTGTATAAAAGTCTGCACTAACGCGGAAAGTAAGGGCATAGCCCCAATTACAAAAAGTTGCAGGGTATAACTGCAAAGAACAAGACAATTTTGTTTCTCGGGCCCCGGGAAGGACGTTTCTGTAATTCTTCTATTATATGGTGGAACTATATATTTGTCGCCCCGGGACGTAGAAACTTACAATATGACCCACTGAGGGGCGAAATTACAAAAAATACCTTCATAGGGGCATATACACAAGACCCGGGGACTTACCTCTCGCGGGTCAAAACAACGAACAAACGAACGAAATACTCCAAGGCAATGCTCCGTAGGTTGTAGTCTGTCTTCTTCCTCTTTTTTTTGGGACCCTGGAGTCTATTTATAGAAGTAGGAATCTCCCCGGGGTCGTTTGGACCCGTACGGGTTGAACGGGAGGAAAATGACCCCGGGGAGGTCTATTTCCCCCCCTTTTTTTGATTTGCCCGCGGGAGAGAAGACCGGCCCGGGGTGGGAGGTCCCCGAGCCCACCCAGGGTCAAATGACCCCGGGCAGGTCCGCGCGGGACCTGCCCGGGGTGGTTTGACCCCGGGTGGGTCCTCCCGGGGTCAAACGACCCCGGGGAGGCCACCTCGGGGGTCGCGCAACCCCAGGAGGCCCTGTCGGCCCGGGGCCGGGCGACCCCGTACGGGTCCCGGCGACCCCGAACGGGTCCCTCTCACCCCAGACGGGTTCTTTTCGTCCCGGATGAGTGCTTTTAACCTCGGATGAGCTCCTTTGACCCCGGATGGGTGTTTTTGAGGCAAAAATTGCTTTCAACAGGAGGGTAGAGGTTGAGTGGGAGGCGGAGCCACCCCCCCTCATCATGACCGCTTAGGGGGAGAGACCCTAAAGCTTCTCTCTCTAGGAAAACCTAGAGAGAGGATTTGGTTATGTTTCACCTATTTCCACTTCCTCTCTAGGTTTGCCTTTTCCCTGCCCGGACCTCTGAGCCCCCTGTCCTCAACAAGGAGAACCCGTGTCCTCAGCCTCTACGTCATCGGTGCGGCCGTCGGTCTCGTCATCCTTGCCACCTCCATCTTGGAGGGCGTTGCTGAGGGGAACAAAGCCAGAGAGCTGGTAGATGGCGTGGGCCTGGGGCATGCGAGAGACAGAGAGGGGTGGTGGTATGGCGTGAGTAGGAAGAAGAGAATGGACTAAGCATGGGGAAAAGGTCAATAGGCTGGGACAGTATGGGTGGTGGGGAGTGAGCGAGGAGGGGGGAGCGTACGACGTGACTTGGTGCGCTAGGAGCCACCTGCGTAGTCTGTGGCCGGCAGTGTTGGTGGTCTGGCTGGCTCAGGCGTCTCGGACGGGAGGCAACGACGGCGGGGGTGAGTGGGGGTTGAGCTGTGCCACGAGAGGGGCTTGGGTAGGGGTGTGGTTGAGGAATGGGAGTGAGAAGGGAGGGGGGGAGATGTGAGGCTCGGACGGAGGAGAGATGCTTGGGGAGGGATTTTCTTGCAGGGAGAGACTCGGTGGGTGTTGCACCCATAATTCTCTCGAAATATTTCGAGGATTTTATTTCATAGCAATCGACGAAAAATATGGCGTAACGCCGATATCGTCGGTCCGATGAGTACCTCCGCATTTAGGGTCTATTGGCTCGACCTTATAATTGCAAACGACATCGCAACAAGGGAAATTAAGAGGAGAATGTACATGCACACCTGTCAAAGTGGCCGAGCAACTGTGTGTCACACGACACGGACGGATGCAAAAACTCCCCTCCAGGCGAGCGGCGCGCAAGCAAACAACAAACGGACAATTCTTCGCTCCCGCACGGTTCTCCACTAACGTGTTGCTGCCACGCGGCGAAGAGTGGGCCTCGGGGAACAATAAATGCAGGGCGGCGGCTCCTCTCCCACCCAGGGTGACAAAAAAGTGCAAAAAAGACGCGAAGAGGGGCCAAAAGGGCCGCCCCGGGGTCAAATGACCCCGCTGGCCTCTATGCGGGGGCCGATCGACCTAGGCGGGGTCGCGGCCACCCCGCTGGGTCCCAGTGGGGTCGATCGACCCCGCGCGGGGTCGCGTCACCCCGCCCGGTTGGGCCGTTTCGTTCCCCCCCCCCCCCGCGGGGTCATTCGACCCGTTGGGTTCCCTCCGTGGGATCTGGTTTGCAAAAAGAAATAAGCAGGGAGGTTTCGGAGTTAAAAATGTACAACAAAAAAATCCGGCTTTCTTGGGGAAGTGGGTGGGAGCAATTACAAGACTAGAATCTTTGGAAGAAAGCTATTATGCATAAGCACTACCAAAAGCACAGTATATTTTGTTTGAGCATGGAGAACTCTGCACTATCACCACCTTGAAAAGGCATTCTTAAGGAAGATTCTTATTTGGCATAGGGCACGCAATTAAAGATTAGTAAGGGAGATTCAACTTTCTTTTGGCATGATAGATGGTGTGTATTTCTAAAGGATAAAATCTGGCACATTCATCATTTAAGTTGTCATAAACGGTGTACAGTAAGTGATTGTTTTCAGTTGGAAGGCAACAGTGTGAATTGGAAACTGGTACTTAGATGTTGTCTGAAAGAACCTGAGGAAATTTTAGTATTTTGACCTGTTGGCTGTAGTCAGCCAGATTGCTTTGTTTGCGGGAATATGGACTGTTCACAGTCAAGTCTTTTTTTTCCAGTTTTTGGAAGATACGACAGTGTGCAGAGGTCTGGAAGATGAAATCTCCTTTAAAAGTGAGGGCTTTTATTTGACTGTTATTTGAGAAGAGACTTGTGACTAAATTATATAAGAGGAAGTGGTCTCTATAATGTGATGTAATCTGTTTTTTTCGGCACTCATGAGGAGGATGTTGATCATCTGATGATCTTACGCCCAGACAGTTGGGAGGTTTGGAGGGTTTTTGGCCAGGTTACGCACTTACTTTCACTTTTTGCACTGTTAAGTAGATGTGGCAGTATTTCAAGGGCTTTAAGGCAGCTAATGGCAACAACACCAAGTCTCAAGTTCTTTGTATTCTTTCTCATGCTGTTTGCTGGAGCATTTGGAGACAACACAAAGATTGTGTTTTAATGGGAATCTTCTATTTATGTTGAAAATATTTGTCTCAGGGTAGTTTCTTTTCTTTATCAGTGGTGTAGGCATATTCTTCGGATTTCCTATAGTAATTGGCAGAATATTATGGGGTTAAAGATTTAGTCTTTTACTGCTTGGTGTTTTTTGTGAGGTTGAGGAACCTCTACTCACCTCATTTGACTGTACTTCCTCTTTTTATTCTAAAATTGGTGGTACAGTCCACTCTCTTTTGAAAAAAGAAAATAAAGTACCTGGCATATGAACATTATGCGCAGAAGTATAAAGCAATTAATGTACATGCTATGTATAAATTAGAGAAATGCTATGGTGCCACACTTCATACCACCATTTTGCCACTCTCACTTTGGCCGTCAGATCATGCGATCGGACGGCCGAGGTGAATGACTTAACTTTAGTGCACCTATGCCTGGGAGCACCAAACTTAATTTCACTTTTCCCACCATCCGATTTGAAAATTGGACGGCAGGAAAAGGGGTGTGCAACAAAAGGTGTCTCACTAGCATTCCTCTATAAATTATGATATGTGCATGAATATCAAAGTCCCACTGCATGTAAGATTTGTGCAAAAGAAAATCATATGGTTAGTTTCTCAGATTTCTCTAAGCTGAGAGGAGCTTTTTCAGTCTCACTGCTGAATTTAATCTGTGATTAAGTGAAATGAGGTGGGGCAAACTACTTCCTTTTCTGTAAAAAATGGCAAAGATATTGAAATGAAGGTATTAGTTTCACTTTCAAACATTTTGAAATCCTGAAATTTTTTGGGAACTCTAATCTTGATCTAATGGCACGCGGGAGATGTACCGATACTGTTTTCTTAACATTGCCATCTCTCATTGTCCTGCACCAGTCTTTAGGACCTTAAGAAGCTATTTAAGAGCTCCAGCAGAACCTCACTGTTTAGTTCACTTATGCCCAATGTCGTCAGTGTGCCATGACTGCATGTTTGGTATTGTTTTCTGTATTTTGGCAATTTATCATCTCCACCGCTTAGAAATTTCTCAGCCATTATTTCCAGGTGGTCATTTTATTTGAAGATGTAAATGTTATGTGATGCATGTAGAACATGTTATGTGTATGTATTTTAGGAGCTACCGTATTCATAACTAGTCCCTGTGTATAAAATTCTCTGCACTTTACTGACTGAGAATATCATTTTTATCCTTTTGCCATGTCCATGTCCAGTCAAATAATGGCGTCTACATGGTAGGTGACTTTATGACCAAAAAGGATGATTTGCGAGTTGTAAAGTCGACCACAACTGTAGATGAAGGTGGCTATATCCTGCTAAGCATATTAAATATAATCTAACTGAGCACTTCAGCTGATGAATGCGTATACTTAAATCTACAGCTTTGGAGATGCTTGTCAGCAACAGAATAACTGGATTCCCTGTGATTGATGATGACTGGAAACTGGTGTGTAATCCTGTTTATTGTGTCCTTTTTCTTAAATTGGTTCTTTCCTTTCATTTTTATTTCAAATTTGAACTTTTCATGCTTAAATCTATTTAAATTTTTTAGGTAATATATTACATTTTGTGCGCACCTTCCCACACAGAAAGAAGAACTAGCAGGCTATTTCTTTTGGAAGATAATTTGATTCTCCACTAATGAGTCTTTGCAGCAAGTATATTCTCTGACTTTCATGTTTTGATGTTGAGATTAGTTATTATCAGGAGCAAAGCTGAGTCACTCCTTAAATTTGTTGGATTTATCTTTATCCTGGGCTATTCCTTCTAAGAATTTCCACTAAGTCTGTATTAATTCTAAGGTGATTGCCTTTTGTTATTGTGTTTAAAGTTATGACTGTTATGGTCCTTGTTGATGTGCCCTTTGTTTCTTTGATGGAGGTTTTCTTTTAACTTTTTTTTCCCCGTAAAGGGTAGGCGTTTCTTTTACTTTTAAAATGTGCATGGATCACCTATTCATGGTAAGTTGTAGCAAACTTGAGAAACAAGGAATTGTGATTTAACCAGTAATGTTCAGAATGACATTGTTCAGATTTTCATGTAGGTGAAAATCTCTCTTTGAGTGCCCCCCATGGTATGCTGTACCGCCCGATATGTACCGTACTGGGCTGGTATGGTTTGGATCATTTGATCCTGGTACCAGCCAGTACAGAAATAAAAAAACTGAGGTCACAGCAGTCTCATCTCCTCCGGACTGTCCTCTCACTAAGATTGTGTGTGTGAGAGAGAGAGAGAGAGAGGGAAGGGGGTGGGGGGGAGAGAGAGAACAGGAGTGAGGGGGGAGAGAGAGAACAGGAGTGAGGGGGAGAGAGAGAGTGTGCAGCAAGCTCAGGCCAGGGCGGCGGCAGCGGGCTGAGGCCACGACAGGAGGGCGGCAGCAGAGAGCTCAGGCCAGGGCGGCGGCAGCGGGCTGAGGCCACGACAGGAGGGCGGCAGCAGAGAGCTCAGGCCAGGGCGGCGGCAGCGGGCTGAGGCCACGACAGGAGGGCGGCAGCAGAGAGCTCAGACCAGGATGGCGGCAGCGGGCTGAGGCCAGGCCAGGACAGGAGGGCGGACTAAGCTGGGCTCGATTAGGGTTGGGTTTAAAAGATGTTGGTCATTTATAAAATGATCCTCATAACAAAAGTAACATGAACTTATATGGTGGAGGCGGAACTTGGAGGGGGGGAGTGGAGGGGAGGGGAGTGAGGAACCGGTATCGGCCCTACCCGGTACCGAAATCGGTACCGGGTTTGAAGACCTTGGTGCCCCCAGCCCCCTGCCCAACTCACCACCCACCCAAAAGAAGTAATCAATTGTGAGACACGGAAAAATCTAATCTTTTTTAACGTAGATAAAATATAGATTTGTTCTTTTTGAAAAGAAACATCCCCCCCTATCTGAGTAGAGGGTGATTCCGTGGGTGCGTATAGTATCAGACGATTTGGATTTAAGTGCTGGACCTCTCCCCACTGACCGTAGTCAGTGTTGATTTACATCGACCTAACGTCCGAACACCTTTGTTTCACTGTCAAAGAAATCCCAAGTCTTCTATAGAGGTTCTGATGTGGAGGGCAAGCTCACTCGAGAGACTCTCCATGACCACTCATTTACCACCAACATGTTAGTAGAGTTAGGGCTAGGTCTGAACAAAACGCTAAGATTTAGGAATAGATTCGCAAATATGCAGAAGCCGTAGGCATTTTTGAAGTAAAGGGAAGTTTTTTGGATCTCGAGGGTATTTTGGTAATTTTACCAACCCAGGGGTATTTTGGTAATTTAGGGCTAAATCTGAGCAAAACCCTAAGACTTAGGAGTAAAGATGCAAATATGCGGAAGCCGTAGGCATTTTTGAAGTAGAGAAGTTTTCTGGATCCCGAGGGTATTTTGGTAATATTACCAACCTAGGGGTATTTCTGAAATTTCTGAGCTGGAACGGAAGTAGGACCGGGTTTTTGACTTCCCAAGGCGCTGAGGCTCTTTCTGGAGGGTTACGGGGGCTGCTAGGCCGTTTTTAGGTCGTAGGGGTATTTTAGTAATTTTATCATACCCTACACAGACCTAGGGTTGGGGTGACATCTTAGTGTCGGACTAGGCTGACAACATTTCCGGATCGAAGGAAAGACAAGGGGCTTCGTAGAAGACACAACTCTCAACTTGGCCGAAGGAGGGGTATATATATAATTTTGTGAAAGTTGGGATTTTTTTTATAATTTTTCCCCGAGAACATACACAAAACATGCTGAGTGTTTTTATAGTCCGAATGAGTATAAGGGTTGTCGGCGAGTTGTCGACTGTACAAAAGTCCGCACCAACGCGGGAAGTAGGGGCGTAGCCCCAATTACAAAAGTGTTGAACCCCGTGCACAATCGTGTGTTAAAGAATTTTGATGATGATCAAATATCATGTGTTTGTGATGTGAAACAAATGCCGAAGTCGATTCTGTCCGGTTCTGGAATCTGTGACCAGCAGCTGTTGAAGTGGCTGTGGATCGCACTCTGGAATTTTTCCGGAGGCGCGGTTGGTGCCGTTGGCTTCGTAACAGGGTAGGGATACAGCACAATTTTTTCTGAATTTTGGTTCCGCCCGAACCTGGTCGCCACGGACGACTGAGCGGGGACCCCGTTCTGGTTCTGTGCAGGGGCAGCTTCTGAACAGCGGCTTGACAGGGACACCACGAGCAACCCCGAACTCCGTTTGGTGCGCGGCAGGTGGCGTTGGAATCGTGGGGACGACTACTTTCCAGCGGCACTGGTCTCGCCTCAGTCGGATGTCGGTGTGGACGTGCAGGTCCCGTTGAGTGGGGACTGGTCGGAGGAGACAGACAGGAGGCAGAATGGGGTCGTCGGGGTATAAAATTTGTAACTCTGGCCACCGACCTCTGATTGCGGTTCCGTCTTCTGATCCCGGTAGCTGACTTGAGGATGGAGAACTTTGATGAAGATCCTGGAGCCTGAATCCTTCAAGAAGAGGTCGTGGTTGCTGCCCCAAACCGCTTCAGGTCGCTGTCAGGCCTTCTCTGCGCAGTCGGGGAAGAAAGTCCCTTGTGGGTGGCCACGAACTCGGATCGACACGATTCCAACTCGCTTGCGAAGAGGACTTGTGGATGATCAACTTTGCTGAAGACCTTGGATGCAGACTCCACCTGGAACGAGCTGGAAGTTACTCTGCAAATTGGGCCAGAAGCTGCCTGCGGGTTTGGGATGGGCTTGTGGAGTGGGGGCTAAGTTTAGTGGTGGTGTTTGTGGGTGTAAGCTATGGGGATAGTGGGTGGACGTGGTTGGGGTTGCAGGGGTTGTCTTGAGGCTGTGGAAAGGGGTGCAGTGCGTGTATGACGGGAACGGAGGTAGCGTGGGCGTATGAGGTAATAGCGTGGCCGGGAGGAAGAAGCTTAGAGGGTGAGGCAAGGAAGGTAGACTGCCGCAGCAGTGAAAGATTGGGTTAGAAGACAGGAGGAACTGGGGAACGGGAAGTTCGGCCAAGCTGTGGGGTGAGCGGAAGATGCTGGTGGCTGGAGGAGAAGGGAGGAATGAAGGGCATCAACACCCGTGGCAAGGGAGGGAAGAACTGGGCATCTCACCCGTGGAGAGGGAAGGAAGAACAGGCACTCACGGCCATGGGAATTAAAAGAGGGGGGGGGGAAGAAGATAAAGGAGGGGAAGGCCCCTCCTACGTGGGCATCACATGGGGGTTCCAAAAATAAGATTTCATTCACTGTTTTTCAAATGAAAGATACATGACTCTTTTATAGACTCTCAAAGAAGACCAAAAGACACTATCCTAAACACTTAATGTCTACTTATTATAGTTCTCTTGGGGAGACCAAAAGACACTATCCTAAACACTTAATGTCTACTCATTATAGTTCTCTTGGGGAGACTAAAAGACACTCTATTGGAAGACTTAAAGACAAAAATATGAAAGGACTATTACATAATTGCTACGGACATAACCCATAAGGCCCATAAAGAGGCCCATTTATCATGAGACAAATAGATTGGCCATTTGATTGTGTTGATGAAGTTGATTGCCGATCCCCGTCAAATTTTTAAATTTTGAATCTTGAACCGAGGATTCCATCATACTCCTCCGCTTGGAGGAGGTTCGACCTCGAACCTCAAAGCTCAGGATCTCGGTCCGATGGGACGGCCCGATTCCCTAAGCTCTGATACCAATTGATGTGAAACGAATTAACGTCGGGCATAAAACTGACTCTTCTTTCATATTTCTCCAAATTCTTTTATCAGCCCGGTTCTGGAATCTGTGACCAGCAGCTGTTGAAGTGGCTGTAGATCGCACTCTGGAATTTTGCCGGAGGCGCGGTTGGTGCCGTTGGCTTCGTAACAGGGTAGGGATGCAGCACAATTTTTCTGAATTTTGGTTCCGCCCGAACCTGGTCGCCACGGACGACTGAGCGGGGACCCCGTTCTGGTTCTGTGCAGGGGCAGCTTCTGAACAGCGGCTTGACATGGACACCACGAGCAATCCCGAACTCCGTTTGGTGCGCAGCAGGTGGCGTTGGAATCGTGGGGACGACTACTTTCCAGCGGCACTGGTCTCGCCTCAGTCGGATGTCGGTGTGGACGTGCAGGTCCCGTTGAGTGGGGACGGGTCGGAGGAGGGGATCGGTGGACAGAATGACCCAACAGTGGTAGGAAATTGATAACTTCACACCTTGAGCTCCGATCGATGAACCGCCTTCTGTTCCTGAGAGCTGACAGAGAGGGGAGGAACTTTGCTGAACAGCTCGGAGTCGGATTCCGTCAGGGTTGGGCGTGGTGGTGGTCTTCCTCAGCTTCTGGTCGGGTTCAGGAGCCTCCTGCGCAGTCGTGGGAGATTGGCCACTGCCGATGCCCACGAACTCGGAAGAGGACGATTCCACCTCGCCTGGTCAGAAGACTCGCCAACGTACGTTTTTGATGAAGAACCCGGAAGCCGATTCTGCCTGGAACTGCTCCCAATATCGACTGCAACTCGGGCTTGATTTCTGCCTGCGAATGGAGCTGATTGAGGAGGGGGGATTAAGGGGGATGGAAGGGATTTGTGGGTTTGGGTTAAGGGAGGGGGGGGGGATGGACGTGGCTGGGGTTGCAGGGGGGTGCTTTTGGGAGGTGGGGAGGTAATGGGGTGGTGAGAGAGAGAGGAGGGAACACCCAAATTCGAAATTGGGCCTTGGGGAGATGAAAGGGTGCCTGGGAAGACGAAAGGTTGTGTGGGGAAGGGGAGAGAATGCCTAGGGAGTGGGAGTTCTACCTAGGGGAGGGGAGGGGACTTAAATGAGGGGTATAGGGAAGGGGGAGGGGTCTTAATTAGAGGTGAAAGAGAGGAGAGAGAGTGGATTCCGAATTTGGGGTGGGGATGAGAGAGAATTGGAGAGAGATAGAGAGAGAGAGAGAGAGAGAGAGAGAGAATTAGACGAAGGGCATCACTCACCCGTGGTTGAGGAAGGGAAGAAGTGGGCATCGCACCCGTGGAGAGGGAAGGAAGAAAAGGCACTAGCGGCCATGGGAATTGCAGGGGGGTGAAGGGAAGAAGATAAGGGAGGGGGAAAGGTCCCCCTACGTGGGACTCACATGGGTTCCAAAAATAGATCTTCATTCACTGTTTTTCCACCGTGGGATACAAGACTCTTATATAGGCATACAAGGAAGATTAAGAGACACTTACCACTTAGTATCATGACTTCCTAGGAATACTAAAAGACACCCTATCGGAAACATCAAAATACATAATAAGACTCCTTAACACTTAATACCTTCTTATCATGATTCCCTAGGAATACTTAAAGACACCGAAAGACTAAAATACATAATAAGACTCTTTTATTGTGAATAAAATTTCATAGAGATGACCCATTAGGCCCATGTATACGGCCCAATAAAATGAGACGATTAGCATGGAATGGCCCATTTGATTGCATTTGTTGATGAAGCTGCTTGCCGATCCCTCGGAGATGCTTGTTCCGTCAAACTTCCTGACTCGGAGAAGGTTCAGCTCAGATTTTGTGTAAACTGTCGATCTCATCAAACCCACAAAGCTCGTGAATTTTGAATCTTGAACTGAGATTTCCATCATACTCCTCCGCTTGGAGGAGGTTCGACCTCGAACCTCAAAGCTCAGGATCTCGGTCCGATGGGACGGCCCGATTCCCTAAGCTCTGATACCACTTGATGTGAAACAAATGCCGAAGTCGATTCTGTCCGGTTCTGGAATCTGTGACCAGCAGCTGTTGAAGTGGCTGTGGATCGCACTCTGGAATTTTTCCGGAGGCGCGGTTGGTGCCGTTGGCTTCGTAACAGGGTAGGGATACAGCACAATTTTTTCTGAATTTTGGTTCCGCCCGAACCTGGTCGCCACGGACGACTGAGCGGGGACCCCGTTCTGGTTCTGTGCAGGGGCAGCTTCTGAACAGCGGCTTGACAGGGACACCACGAGCAACCCCGAACTCCGTTTGGTGCGCGGCAGGTGGCGTTGGAATCGTGGGGACGACTACTTTCCAGCGGCACTGGTCTCGCCTCAGTCGGATGTCGGTGTGGACGTGCAGGTCCCGTTGAGTGGGGACTGGTCGGAGGAGACAGACAGGAGGCAGAATGGGGTCGTCGGGGTATAAAATTTGTAACTCTGGCCACCGACCTCTGATTGCGGTTCCGTCTTCTGATCCCGGTAGCTGACTTGAGGATGGAGAACTTTGATGAAGATCCTGGAGCCTGAATCCTTCAAGAAGAGGTCGTGGTTGCTGCCCCAAACCGCTTCAGGTCGCTGTCAGGCCTTCTCTGCGCAGTCGGGGAAGAAAGTCCCTTGTGGGTGGCCACGAACTCGGATCGACACGATTCCAACTCGCTTGCGAAGAGGACTTGTGGATGATCAACTTTGCTGAAGACCTTGGATGCAGACTCCACCTGGAACGAGCTGGAAGTTACTCTGCAAATTGGGCCAGAAGCTGCCTGCGGGTTTGGGATGGGCTTGTGGAGTGGGGGCTAAGTTTAGTGGTGGTGTTTGTGGGTGTAAGCTATGGGGATAGTGGGTGGACGTGGTTGGGGTTGCAGGGGTTGTCTTGAGGCTGTGGAAAGGGGTGCAGTGCGTGTATGACGGGAACGGAGGTAGCGTGGGCGTATGAGGTAATAGCGTGGCCGGGAGGAAGAAGCTTAGAGGGTGAGGCAAGGAAGGTAGACTGCCGCAGCAGTGAAAGATTGGGTTAGAAGACAGGAGGAACTGGGGAACGGGAAGTTCGGCCAAGCTGTGGGGTGAGCGGAAGATGCTGGTGGCTGGAGGAGAAGGGAGGAATGAAGGGCATCAACACCCGTGGCAAGGGAGGGAAGAACTGGGCATCTCACCCGTGGAGAGGGAAGGAAGAACAGGCACTCACGGCCATGGGAATTAAAAGAGGGGGGGGGGAAGAAGATAAAGGAGGGGAAGGCCCCTCCTACGTGGGCATCACATGGGGGTTCCAAAAATAAGATTTCATTCACTGTTTTTCAAATGAAAGATACATGACTCTTTTATAGACTCTCAAAGAAGACCAAAAGACACTATCCTAAACACTTAATGTCTACTTATTATAGTTCTCTTGGGGAGACCAAAAGACACTATCCTAAACACTTAATGTCTACTCATTATAGTTCTCTTGGGGAGACTAAAAGACACTCTATTGGAAGACTTAAAGACAAAAATATGAAAGGACTATTACATAATTGCTACGGACATAACCCATAAGGCCCATAAAGAGGCCCATTTATCATGAGACAAATAGATTGGCCATTTGATTGTGTTGATGAAGTTGATTGCCGATCCCCGTCAAATTTTTAAATTTTGAATCTTGAACCGAGGATTCCATCAGTTTGTGTTTCATGTAAACAAATGGATATGTGGTGTGTGGATGAGAAATGACTTGCTTTAATCTCCATATGGTTGTATGAAACTCATTCATCATAACTTTGCAATAGTTGAATGGGATGCCTTTACTTCAAGAACTATGTGCTGAACTAGATTGACATTGTCTTGGCACTTGTACAGGAAGCGATGAAGACTGGATGAGATTCAAGCCAATTGAATGGAATTCTCTTTCTATGCTTTTGGTTGATTCAAATGATGTTTGATTGATTTGACTCATTTAACATTTGATATGCAGGATCTCAATGTGTGAAATTGAGTGATTAATGAGAGCTAGATTTTAATTTTCAGAAATTGAATGATATGGAAGACTAACTTCCAGTGTATAATGGTGACAGGCGTTTCGAATGGCAATGAACATGAAGACCATATTGGCAGCCTTCCAATTGGATCTTCACATGAGTTGTGGACCATCAAAATGGTAAGTTGTTTTGTTTGGATGGTTGGAGGAGGATTGTTGTGTAGATTGGATGAACGAATTCCAAGGTAATTCCCTATCAATCTCTACTTGGTTTGTCTATGATTTGGGGTAGTTTATACTTAATTCTTCCATACATGTATTAGTCTTTAATGTCTCATGTCTATTAGTTTACCCCATTGTGTGTTTTATTAACTTTGCTTATGTCAGGAAAAGTGTCGACTCTGTGAGTCGACACTTTGTTCCGGGGCCATAAGCTTTTAAGCCTGGCCTCTTATGCTTTCGAACTACAAGATAAAAAGTCGACTCCCTGAGTCGACCTTTTTATCGGGCAGTTCTGCCTAAGTGTTTATTTGCTCACCCCGGGAACAAATGTCGACTCACAGAGTCGACATTTTTTCCAGGGCATTCTGTCTGGGCATTTTTTAACGCAGTAGGCTGAATGTGTCGACTCAAGCCTTGGGCGGCCACGAGTGTCGACTCTGTGAGTCGACACTTTCCGGCGACCGGAAAAATCGTCGGTTCGTGCGGTGGCCGATGCCCTAGGTCGGTCCTCTCTTTGAGTGCCCTTCTTTGATTGGCCCATGGGGGAATATCCCCTACACGTGGCCCCTCTTTTTATGATGTATATATTGCAAAGGATAGGGTTTGTAAAGAATGAGAGAAAGGGTTTTATGTTCGATCTGCTTTTAGGTTTTGCAGGGAGACGAGAACGCAGCTGCTCTTTCCTCCATTCATGATGTCCTGAGCTCGATTCAAGGGAAAATAAGCTCGTCATCCAGCCTCCTACAGTGAGCTTGCTGAAGCACCATGGGGATATCATCTCGCCATTACCCAAGGTCTTGATCGTGAGTCAAGAGAAGGGAGAAAGGGGCTCATGCCATCTGCGTCCATCCTTCCGATCTGAACCAGTGAAGCTTCGTGGATACATCTCCCCCAATCCGTTCAGCCCCTGCAGTCACCAAAGAACCTAGTTCCATCATCTTCGGTCAGGAGTTTGCTCAACCCATTACTCGTCTCTGTTTAGAGTCATCCATGTTTAGTCTATGCCTATTGAGCTTGCAATTGTATATCTGTGTTCTTCTCTCAAACTGAAAAAGATTGTGTGTGTGTTCAGAGCGGTGTCTCAGAGTGTGGATTCACTGTTGGGGTACGTTCCCCGTCTTAGTGTGTGTGTGTGTGGTGCTGAGCACCGTGTTGAGGGTTCGCCCTCGTGTGTGTGCTGCGTAGCAGCGTGATTGAACTTCGTGCTCGTGTGTGTGGTTTGCTGCTGTCGTGCAGCGTGTGGTGTATTGGGGTTCGTCCCCGTGTGCTACCTTGTGTAGCGTTTTAGTGAAGCCTCACCGAGGTGGTGAGGGGTGGACGTAGGGTACCCGTCGTGGTCCCGAACCACCTAAAAAATCGCTGTGTACGTGTGATTGGTTGTGTGTTGCTCCTTATCTTCTATCACCATTCACAGGATGGATTGCTTATCATGTTGCTCATCAATGCTAGACTTGTCCATGTATACCGTTGTTAGTTAAATTTGCTAATTCTCCGTGTGTGTTCTTGTCTATTGCTTACGCTTGGTGAGGTTAGATTGAGAGGCGTTTAAGTTGCTCAATCGGTTTTAATTTTTAAAGTGAGGGATCTATTCACCCCCTCTAGATCCGTGCTACTACACTGTGGGACCCAACAAAAAAGTTGCAGGGTAAAATTGCAAATAACAGGACATTTTGTTTCTCGGGCCCCGGAGAGGACATTTTTGTAATTCCCCCGTTATACGGACGGAACTACGTAATTTAGTCGTCCCGGAACGTAGAAACTTACAACATGGCCCACTGAGGGGCATAATGACAAAAATACCCTCATAGGGGCATATATACAAGACCCGGGGACTTACCCCTCGCGGGCCAGAACAAACGAACAAACGAACGCTGGATGTTCTAAGTGTAGGAAAATGCTCCGTAGGTTCTCCAATGTATATCTTCCTTCTGGACCCTGGGGGTCTATCTATAGAAGTAGGAACCTCCCCGGGGTCGTTTAGACCCGTACGGGTTAAACGGGAGGAAAATGACCCTGGGGAGGTCATTTTTTCAAATTTTTTTAGTTGGTCGCGAGCCCCGGGCGGGACCTGCCCGGGGTCGCGCTCCCCGGGAGGGGACCTGCCCGGGGTCGTGGGCGACCCCGGGCACGACCTCCCAGGGGTCGCGCGACCCCGAGCAGGTCCGCCCGGGGTCGATTGACTCCTGGCGGGTC
Source organism: Amorphophallus konjac (assembly GCA_022559845.1). Classification (NCBI taxonomy): domain Eukaryota; kingdom Viridiplantae; phylum Streptophyta; class Magnoliopsida; order Alismatales; family Araceae; genus Amorphophallus; species Amorphophallus konjac. The sequence continues at coordinate 489,650,831 of CM040121.1, forward strand.
CCACTCGGGGTCAGGCGACCCCGGGCGGGTCCGCCCGCCGAAGGGCTGCCCCGCACGGGTTTGCCCGCCTCGGGCAGACCCGTCCGGGTGAGGGCGACCCCGTACGGGTCCCCCTGGCCCCGAACGGGTCTCCTCCACGTCGGGTTTCAATAAAAAAGGAGGTCTTGGGGGCTTTGAACCCTCGTTCTCTCGCCGTGCCTCGTGGAGAAGAGAGAGGGGAAGTGTCTCCTTGTTCGTTTGTCGTCTTCCTCGTGCCGTAGGCCGTAAGGGGAGAACTTGTTGTTGTCTGTGCTTCGTGGTACACGTGTGAGGGACTTCGATTGCGGTGTGTAGACCTTCTTTTGTATCTCCTTTATTCTTGTAGTTGCTTTCCTTGCCCGTAGTCACACGTTCAAAGGAGGGAGACTTCATCCGCCAGGGATTCTCTCAGAACCACGCGATCCTAACAATCGGGTGGATTTAATCCGGGTCTCGATCACCCCGTTTTGCTGTGAGAGGCTTGTATTTGCAGCAATAGATAGGCTATGAAGCCTTGTATGGAGGTACTCCACGGGAGAGGCGATACGCCCATGTTAAACCCGTGTGTGGAGATATTCCATGAAGAGACGATACGCCAAATATTTGTAGACCTCAACCAATGCGAGGTTAACATGGCAGCCATGCCAATTTTGGTTGGAATGAATCCCGGGTGCAACAAATGCCCCCCATGGGACATCCGTCAACGCCGGAGGCAGGGGGGCGGGTGGCCCGTGTCTCCCATGAATTTTGCTCATCTCCGAGTTCCCTGACAGAACGAAGGGTCTTGTATGACTACTTAGTAATTTTATTGCTGTCCTTTGACTGATTTAACTGTCGACTGAGCTTCATTGCTGACCTTTGTCTTTCTGGTATTGGCTTTGCAGCTTTTGCAGACATGGCCCGCCCTTGCCGGAGTAGAGAGACCTCCTGGAGGTCCAGGGCCAGCGGTTCTGACGACCACTATGTGCGGAGGACGGACAGGCCTATGCCACCATTCCCTCTTCGCAGCATCACTTCAGAGAGTTTCGATGCATTGGACTGCCGGTTTACTTTGGTCGCTGAGGGCCCGATAGGAGAGACTGCCACCGCTGAGGGCGCTGCTGACATCTCCCGGATTACGCAGCGGCACGGAGGCTATTTTTATGATCGCTCGGGCGGTTATCCATCACATTTCCCACTGGATCGTCATCTCCTGCCCTTCATCCAGAGTTTTGTGCCACCCGGAGTAGAGGCCGACGACTCCCGACTGCCGGGAGAGAGGCGCCGTCTTAAGCGGGCCATATTGCTTGGCAGGGACAGCATGCATGGCACTTGCAGTTTCTCCTATCCCAGCTTCCCAGAGGGCTTTGTGCGGTAGGAGCAGTACCCTGACCAGAGGAGTCTGGGTTTCTTCAGGGAGTTTGACAGTTTCACCGTCTGAGCGGTGCCGTCTTCACCAGCCGTTTGGCATCTGGCCGAGCATCATAGGGCCGCAGATGTCTCCATCGACGGGATGTTTCTGACTCCTTCTGGCGCGGCTTTTGCTCATGATGATTATGACCATGACTGTTTACTGGCGCGGATCTTGGCCCAGAAGGCCCCCAGCTGGTATGGGAGGTGGTCCGTCACTCCTTCCCACTGCTACCACCGTGGTGCCACAGAGTGGCTGTGGGGTGTATTGACAGTCTACCGAGCAGTACTTGACAGGGCAGGTATACACCATGCAGTGACAGCAGCTTTGTACTCATATCCTTGCCATGTCGGGTTGATCCAGGCCTTAGTCGAGAGGTTCAATAGGCGCTGGAACACCTTTATGACCGCAGAGGGAGAGACTTCACTGGACCTGTGGGCCTTCCACATGATCTCTGGCCTCCCTGTCTGCGGACAGCCATACGAGGAGTTGTCTCTGGACGACATGCATCTGAGTGCTTCAGACGGCTCAGGTCGATACTTGCTGACCTACTGCTTCAGGTACTTGATGAAGACCTGGAGAGATTTGACCTTTGTGGGCAAGGAGAGAGCTGCACGGACACCGAGGGTGACCCTGAATGCTTGGGTCACACACTTTTACAGTGGTCCTTATTGCTTTTACGAGGAGTTTGCTTCCTCAGGTATGACTTGGGAGCAGTGTCGAGAGATAGAGCTCCGATTTGCTTCACATCTTCGCCACCTGCCTGCCCCAGCGCGGGGGTGGAACTCGAGGGGAATACCGCCGTTGTCACGCCCCGAGCCTTTAATTACAGCGGAAGACTCGCTCGGGGAGCGTAAACAGCCAGCATGGTAAGTCTCTTGCAAGCAAGAATCAATCAGAGCGCATGACAATCACACAAATAAATGCAATTGCACAATAATATTCAAACTCCAACTTTATTTCATAAATGATCAATCTTTAAATACAATAGCCTCTACTTCTCAATTTATTGACTCAAGAAATAGGAAAATTACATTGACTCAATCTAGACAATTTAGACTTCCTATGTCTTCACTCTTGTCATAATAACATTTAATCGCTCTCGGACCCGCTACTTGAATCACCCGAATCCGAATTCGAACTATTTCCATCTCCTGAAAAACATTGGAAATAGGTAATGAGCACACTTGCCCAGTAAGTATCTTCGCATCAACATGAAGGCATTATTAAAGTGATTATCATTTTAGCTCTAAAGAAATAAGGTAAAATCATGCGAATGCGAATCAATCATGCGATCAAATCAATAGTGTCACGCCCCGAGCGCGGAAGATACCCGGATATGCGCGACGAGTTTATATCAATCATGCCAATCAGAGTAGTAGTGTATTCGACACAAAGACAGAGATGCGCAAATAGAAAGATAACCCAATCCTTATTATTAATAGGCTATTACAAATCCAATACTCTGTTTAATAAAAAGAAAAGTACATAGTTGACTCAAGAAATATGAAAAAAAGACTAGATGACACTTGGAAAGCTCTAGCTCTTTCACTCTTGAACATTCCCATCCGATTGACTTCCATCGTCGTCGGACTTACCTGACAAGTAAAAAGGGACAAACGGAATGAGCGAACGCTCAGTAAGAAATTATATCTCAAGTACTAGCAAGGGGTTTAAGTAATTACATATTTCATGAATGCAATAAAGCTATGCATGCTCGCATAAAACGACAAGATAGAGAGAGAATATATCAATAAGGTAACGAGTTGAACTAGTCATGAACTTTCAATAAAAGATAACAAGATATTCAAGCAAGAACATTTAACAAGTCATGTCAAGAACTTTGGCTATCATGTATCAAGCAAGCAAGTAAATTACCCTTTTTCGGGCCACGCATTTCATTTCATGTCAAGTACGAGTCAAGTACAAGATGTGTATGGAATGTCCAATCAAGCAAGTCAAGTACTCGGTATAATGCCAGATACCTTATCATTAAAACTCCCATGGGCACAAGTACTTTCGGGTGCTCCTCCCAGGACCAGATCGGGCCCTATATGCGCAGGCATTTATCATGTGTTTTGACATCCACTCTTGTATATATAGCCAATTTTTTGAATTTCAATAATCAAGCTTGTAGACATGTATGATAACTTTGACAAAATGGAGTCCAAAAATATGACAAAGGACATAGAATGGCGATAATAACGGTATAATCACGATATCGATAAAACTAGGTAGAATATGGTTCCCTTAACTTGGGTACCATGACAAATCAATATGGACATTCTTTATATAGAATTGAGGTCCACATGAACAGTATATCAAAGGTAAGATACCCTCATTCTTATCATAGAATTGAGGTTTACAAGAATGACATGATATGACATGATATCATCATCCCATTAAGAATTTCTTATGATATACTCTTTGTATAATCATAAGGGCCGGTATACCATGTTTCTTTAGATTGACATGGCAAAGATCGTGTAATGGGTTTTTAGGGTACAACCAGCTCAGTCGACCTTGAGGGAATCCAAGGTACGAGGAGTCTTACGGAGGTCTCTATGACTAACTCGCTAGTCCAAAGGAACGGAATGTCCAATGGAGAGCTTGTATGTCAATGAGAATTGAGTGTGATCGATAAAACAATCGTGAAACGTGGGACTATACTCACGGAGTGGAGAATAGTGCCGATATATATTATATAAATAATTGGAACCATCGGTTAACAGAATCAGGATAAAAAATCAGTTTACAGAAAATAACGACTTAGGTAAAGTCGTTTCTCAAGTAATTAACGCCTAACAGAAGGGCGTTAATCTATTTTTCATATTTGCAGAATTTCATTTTTTCAATAATTTATCTAAAACGCGCCCTGGACAGGGGCGTTTCTTCAATATTTGACAACTATATAAGAAGGCGTCCTTTTTATTCACAATATTGGACAGGATATAATTAATTTCAGGTATTATCAAAAAAAGCGCCTTGGGCAAGGGCGTTATCTTTAATTCTATTTTTTTTACAGAATATATTTTTCAGGAATTTCACAGATACGCGCCCTAGGAAGGGGCGTTATTTTTCAATTCACGCCCTGTGATGGGGCGTTAACATAGTTGGAAACGACCTAGTCTAGGTCGTGAATTCAAGAAATACCAGGAATTTACATAATCAGCAAGATTTGCACGATAATCAAGGATAACGATCATATAGTCATGATAGGAAAATTGGCAGGAATTCATATGCAGTATATTAGATTTGGTGTTTCATGTTTATTAACTTTAACCGCTAACAATTATTGATTTGATGCAATTTCATGGATAATCAGTTCTTAAGATAGGTGATTAACGTTTACATGAAATTCATCATCATCATCATCATCATCAGAGCCTTATCCCAATTAATTGGGGTCGGCTACATGAATCCTGTTCCGCCAAAGATTTCTATCAAGTGCAATATTCATATTTAAACTCAAGGAACTAATGTCCTTCCTAATAACATCGCACCATCTCATTTTAGGCCTTCCTCGAGCTCTTTTGCTAGCATCCACTAAGATTTGATCACATCTTTTAACCGGCGCTGAGTTAGGGCGACGAAACACATGTCCAAACCACCTGAGTCTATTTTCTCTCATTTTACTATCAATTGGAGCTATCCCTAAGTCCTTACGGATGCGCTCATTCCTAATCTTGTCTTTCTTAGTCTTGTCACACATCCATCTCAACATCCTCATCTCCGCTACACACATTTTGTGGATGTGTTCCTTTCGTACTGCCCAACACTCGGTACCATATAACAGAGCAGGTCTCACAGCCGTTCTATAAAACCTCCCTTTGAGTTTCACAGGCATACGACGATCACAAAGGACACCTGATGCACTTCTCCATCTTAACCAGCCTGCCTTAATCCTATGTGTAACGTCATCATAAATCTCCCCATTCTCTTGTATGATAGACCCTAAGTATCGAAAGCTACTACTCTTCGGAATGTTATGTCCGTCAATTAGAACCATGTCTTCCTGAACCACACTCCCATTACTAAAATTACAGTGCATAAATTCTGACTTGCTCCTACTAATTTTAAAACCTTTAGACTCCAAGGCAAGTCTCCAACGCTCTAACTTAGCATTTAGAGCATCAATACTCTCATCAATTAAAACAATATCGTCTGCAAATAGCATACACCAAGGGATATCATCATGCAATTGTTTAGTTACTTCATCCATAACTAAGGCAAAGAGATACGGACTTAGTGCAGAACCTTGATGCAAACCTATAGAAACGGGAAATTCACCAGTCTCCCCAGCAATTAACGGCTGTATATAGGGCGTTAAATATGAAATTAACGACCTTGTGAGGGTCGTGTCTTGTAAAATAGCGCCCTGGACAGGGGCGTCTCTTTCAAAATATTGCAGAAACATAATAAAACCATATTCAATCGTATGCATGTCATGTCAATACGTATATAAGTCTTGTCTTAATTTATTTGGACTATAGTAACTTGAGAAAACCTACCTTAAGAGTTGATTTGGAGATGAACGGATGAAGAGACGGCTACGGGATAATGGCCTGAGGAAAAGGATTGTTGGCTTTGATCGTAGAAGAAGAACACTTCTTCAACTGCAGTTGCCCTATAAGAAAGAAATGAAGAAACTGAATCAGTTTCTTTGTAATCTGAACAACACACGACAGTAAAGAACTTTTATCCGGATGAAGAGCTCTGCTTTCTTCAGAACGTAGGGCTTCTTAACCTGTAAGAAGAGAAGCAACGAAGAATATTAATTCTTCTCATACTACGTTCATAAGGAAGAGAAACAGAAGAAAATAAGAACGTTCAGTTCTTACCGTAACAGCAGCAGTCGATCAAATAGGTTTAGGGTTTGGATCGAGCAGCTTATTTATAGGATTTTGGAATCCTAACAAAAGTAGTGTCTGATTGCGGGTAATATATCCCTAATAGAGTCCTTGCCCTATTAAATACTTACTAGATTAACATAATCCTTCCCTGGATAAGCTCCTGGGTCGAACGGTTCACGAATGGAATTAACGACTTTGGTCAGGTCGTCGATTCTTGAATTGACGACCTGCTTCAGGTCGTTTCTTAATAAGCGCCTTGTGTAAGGGCGTTCTTTTCTTTAAAACACGCCCAAGATTGGGGCGTTTCTTGGCCTTACCCTTTTTTGACGTTGGAATTTGACGCCGTGTAGTGAGGGCGTCACTTCTTGAATAACGCCTTTGATGGAGGCGTTTATTATTAAATTAACGCCTTAATGAGAGGCGTTATTTGCATCTTGGGTTTTATTCCTCCATTTAACCCTCTTCTTATTATCTGTATTACTTCTGTAATATATATATTTTAATTTATTTCAAATATTCATTTATTAGGGTTGCTACAAATAGAAACAAGATAACCATGTAAGATAGAATGATCAAAAATGAGCTAGCAAGAATATAACAAGAACATGATATTAGCCTTCCATGAACAAGAATATATCGAGAATGTACTAGCAAGCCACATATTCCTCACTTTAGCATCTTATGCTTAATAACAAGTGCTTCGTGAATTTCTGTGGAATATCAAGTAAGAATGTCATGTTGTGCCGTGGATCTTCACTTTTTTATAGAAATAGTACTCCCAGCGCAATGCGACGCCAGTAGCATCATACCCCATGGTTTATAAAATAGTATGTTTCCGGCAATCAGTCGAGGGGACTAGCATAGAGCCCTTGAACACAATCAATGCTCGATCGCATTTTCAGTTATAAATTAAGCTACTTCCACGCAGTATATCAGTAAAGTATGGCCAAGAATATAGCACTTCCAATAATTCCATGATAACTAAAATCAATGAATGAATGCTTCAAAATAAGAATGTAGGAGTCAAGAAATAGGCTTTAAACAATGTCTTGCTCATAGAAATAAATCGACAGCATAACGGTATTTTTCTTTACTTCCATTAGATCAATTTAAGTAATATGACAAGTTCTAGATCATCAAGGTTTGTCTAGAATCATTGGAATATCAACCCTTGGTCAAACCTTGGGTTAACAAGTGCAAGCTATGTACGGTCGCTTACGGGGCCGTTACACTATGTAACGCGCCAGTAATAGGCCGTTACAATGATCCGAGTCCAGAAGGATAAAAATAGACCCAGAGGAATGTGACGGTCTGGCACTGGGCCGTTACATGATCCTGACGGTCTAGTTCAAGGCCGTTACATTTCAAGAATCAAAACCACGATAGAGTGTTCTAATTAATGGACTTTCATTGGTACAACCAACTCGGCGTCCTAGTGGGAATCCCAGGCTCGCGGAGAATTACGGAGGCCTTGAAACAATGATTTCCTAGTCTATTGGAAGGAATATCCAATAGAGAGGTCCTCATGTCCAAGATTGTGTTCTTATAGTGCAAAGTGTGAACTAATGACAACATACCGGAATATGTGCCATGTACGTATAGAATTGACTCTATTGACAGAGAGAGATATGTATAATCAATGTGAAAATCATGATAAAAACTCCGTCAAAAAAAATCATGCTTTATAGTACAAAACTATGGAATTTGGTTTAACATAACTTAAGTAGAAGTGACGACAAAACATGCAATACCTATGATGAATAATCAAATATCCTTAAAATCACATGATTAGGTTTAAAACTTAGGTAACTAGGTTTTAACCATAATAAGATTGGCAGGTTGTATTCTGTCATAGGGTTGACAGAACACAGGATATAACGGTCTTAAGAGGGGGCGTCACAGTGAAAGTGACGGTCATGATCAAGCCGTTACTTTAATGTAACGCGTCTGTCCAAGCGCGTTAGAAACATCAGTGCAATTCAAATACTACAGAGTTTGTAACGGTTTGTAGTAGGGCGTTACTTGAAAGTGACGGTCCTATGCTAGTGCGAGTATCTGTTAACAGAAAATAATCATAGAAACTAAGAGATCAACTCACATCATGCCTTTTATCAAAACCTGATGAGTTTCTAGTCATGTTAACGAAGTAAGGCCATCTACATGCATAGGTAATCATGAATAGATGAATAGTCATGTTTTAATTTCTTAATTTGGCTAAGAGGTGCATGATGTGCATAGAACAAATAAAACATGAAATCAACGCTCTATAATGCATGGAATTCAATCAAACCAGAGGGCTTTTAGTCCTATCATGCTGTTTTTGCCGTTCACGAGATAACCTACCTATTATTTAGACTGTAGTTTCTGAATTTGGTTGAGAACCTTGCCCTAGATCCCTTCCTTCTCTTGTGACTTTTTCAGCAACTTCTTTAGGCTCTAACTCCACGCCCTCTTGACCTAAAGAAGTGAAATTCGGAGGGGAGTTAGTCTAAAGTATTGTAAACAAATACCTCTAAAGAACTTACCTGAGATAATGACTCCTTACCTTGCTTCTTTACGTCCCAAAAGTAGGGGTCGCACAGTTCAGAACTATGCCCTATTTATAGAGTTTAGGCTCGGGTTTAAGGATTAGATCGAGTTTAGAGTCCTTATTTCATCAAATCCCAATCTCTAAGAGTCCTTAGTAACATTACGAGCCTTCCCAAGTCGATCCATAGTGGATAGGAACATCAAGTTCCAATCTTTTCATGAGTTCCTTCACTCACGAAACTTACAGGCATGTAACGGTCTGGAGACCACGCGTTACATGGATGTAGCGGTCTTACGATAGACCGTTACAGTCATCGTAGGTAGAATTTTTAAATCGATCAAACTCTTCTATTCATTATCCGTATAATTATCTATATTAAGTGGTGTTTATCCTTATAATTCAGAGGATAGGCTTAATAACCTTCTAGAATATGGGCCTAACTTAATGGGCCTGAGTTAAAAACCTTTTAGACTTTAATTAAGTGGGTTGGGTTAATTGATCAACACTACTTGGCCTTATAATGACTTATTAATCAAATAAACCATTTATAAATTTATTTAGGCCTTTATTATTTATGAAGTTCTGGGTCACTACACCCGTTGATGTACTTGGCGGCATATTTGGCTTACTGGCTAGCCAGTTTTGTGATTCCTCATGGAGAGGAAGGAGTTCTGCGGGCAGAGGTGATCTACCCAGCATGCTTGATGGCGTGTGGTCGCAAAGTTGCCATTGCTCCGGTTGCACTGGCGAATATCTACCATTGCTTTGGAGCCCGAACTTCACATTCATCGCCCAGAGACAAGCACATCTTGATGCCTACCCATTATCTGAGTACATGGGCCGGCTTACTATTGCCAGAGTTATCAAAGAGGACACCGGTGGACAATCCAGTTGCACCACTGGTTTTTGCTTTTGCTGGTCACCCGGACTAGGATGCGGTTTTGCAGTTGGCTAGTGCCCGCCGTGCTTTGTCTTTCCTCCATACTAGGAGGGATGAGAGTCTGGAATTTGATCACAGCTCTCGCTCGTACCGTCCCTACTCGGAGCGACAGGGTGACACTGTTGTCTACAGGTTATCTTCCTGGGCCCTGCCTTCCCTCCATGCACTGGCCGATTGGGTCGTATGTATACGGCCCGGAGTTCTGGTCTACCGCCGTTCTAGCACAGCAGTTCTTGAGCCGTACTATCCACACAGGTTTGCCAGGAACTTCGGGTATGATTAGGCCATACCCCCAAATGCAGATTTTCCCCTGACAATTCGACAGTACCGACAGAGGGACATACACCTGGTAGCAGCTTCATGGCATAGCTTCCTCTTCCGTGGCATGAAAGAGGATTACCCTGTTCCAGAGCAGACACGTAGAGGCTTCTTTGATATACACTATGCGCGTTGGTGGTTTAAAGTCAGCAACATCTTCAGACATCGAGCTGACACTATTTGAGCTGCTGAGGAGCAGCGTTTGAAGAAGGAAGACCTGCCTTCCTTGTCACTAGCTCCTGAGTTCGTCAGATCTCATTTTTCTAGAGCTGCCAGGGCTATTCATGAGATAAAGACCCGCTGGAGGGAGCAGGGACTCTCCGTTCCCGTCAACAGGAGCCAGTACACTGGGGCTTTTAAGCCCTTGAGGAGTACACCCACCGCCGCTTGTATTTCCAGGTCTGCTCGCTGAGGAGTAGCCCCTGGGCCTTCAGCGCCCTATTCTTGGGGGGAAGATTTGAAGGCCTCTTGTGGTCTGAAGACCAAGTCCCAGCTATCTGAGGCTGTTCCAGAGGGGCATTTGCAGGTAGTGTCTTTACTGACTGGAGGGCCCACATCATCAATGCCGTGGGCTGCGCGGGCCCCACAGAATACATTTCAGACTTGGAGGTGGTTGCCACCCCCACTACCATCTTGGCAATTGTGAATAAGGTTGCTCGGGCTCTTGGCTTGAAATCCGAGCAGATTATTCTGAAACCCGAGAGGATTATCGGGGAACCAGGTATATGCTAAATTACTTAGCCCTGTCCCTTCCTTTTTTTTTGTTTTGCCATTGAAGACACTGACTTCATGCAATCTTTTATCACTCGCAGAGCACATCAGTGGTTCAGAGGCTCATGCTCGTGAGAAGAGGCCTCGAGCTGGAGACCGAGAGGGCGACCTGCTACCCACCTCCCGTCTGTGTTTTGAGGCGGCATCTCCTACCTCGGCAGAAGTTTCCAGTAAGGGCGAGGGAAATCTATTTCCAAATCAGCACTACAACCTGTCTATGTAATGTTGTAGCCTGATTGTTTTCCCTCCTTTTATTTTTTTTTGATGCAGCTCCTCCTGAGACTCGGGTTGCTGTAAGCTTTTCTCTCTGCCCCGGGAATGCATTCACAGAGGCGGGGTTAGAGGTGGACGAATCCGTTCCTGATATTTTGGTAATTTAGGGCTAAATCTGAGCAAAACCCTAAGACTTAGGAGTAAAGATGCAAATATGCGGAAGCCGTAGGCATTTTTGAAGTAGAGAGAAGTTTTCTGGATCCCGAGGGTATTTGGTAATTTTACCAACCCAGGGGTATTTCTGAAATTTCTGAGCTGGAACGGAAGTAGGACCGGGTTCCTGACTTCCCAAGGCGCTGAGGCTCTTTCTGGAGGGTTACGGGGGTTGCTAGGCCGTTTTTAGGTCGTAGGGGTAGTTTGGTAATTTTATCATACCCTACACAGACCTAGGGTTGGGGTGACATCTGAGTGTCGGACTAGGCTGACAACATTTTTGGACCGAAGGAAAGACAAGGGGCTTCGTAGAAGACACATAACTGTCAACTTGGCCGAAGGAGGGGTATATATGCAATTTTATGAAAGCTGGGGATTTTCTTATAATTTTTCCCCGAGAACATACATAAAACATGCTGAGTGCTTTTATAGTCCGAATGAGCACAAGGGTTGTCGACTGTACAAAAGTCCGCACCAACGCGGGAAGTAGGGGCGTAGCCCCAATTACAAAAGGTTGCAGGGTAAAACTGCAAATAACAGGACATTTTGTTTCTCGGGCCCCGGAGAGGACATTTTTGTAATTTTCCCGTTATACGGACGGAACTACGTAATTTAGTCGTCCCGGAACGTAGAAACTTACAACATGGCCCACTGAGGGGCATAATGACAAAAATACCCTCATGGGGGCATATATACAAGACCCGTGGACTTACCCCTCGCGGACCAGAACAAACGAACAAACAAACGCTGGATGCTCCAAGTGTAGGAAAATGTTCCGTAGGTTCTCCAATGTATATCTTCCTTCTGGACCCTGGGGGTCTATTTATAGAAGTAGGAACCTCCCCCGGGTCGTTTAGACCCGTACGGGTTAAACAGGAGGAAAATGACTCCGGGGAGGTCATTTTTTCAAATTTTTTTAGTTGATCGCGTGGGAGAAAAGACGTCCCCGGGGTGGGAGGTCCCCGGGCCCCACCCGGGGTCGCGCGCCCAGGGAGGGGACCTCCCTGGGGTCGCGAGCCCCGGGCGGGACCTGCCCGGGGTCGCGTGCCCCGGGAGGGGACCTGGCCGGGGTCGCAGGCCCCAGGCAGGACCTGGCTGGGGTCGCGCGATCCCGGCCAGGTTCGCCGGGGGTCACTTGACCCCGGGCAGGTCCCACCCTGGGTCGGGCGACCCCGGGTGGGTCCGCCCCCCCCAAGAGCTGCCCCGCGCGGATTTGCTCGCCTCCGGGCGGACCCGTCCGGGTGAGGGCGACCCCGTACGGGTCCCCCCTTTCCCCGGACGGGTCTCCTCCACGTCGGGTTTCAATAAAAAGGTCTTTGGGGCTTTGAAGCCTCGTTCTCTCGCCGTGCCTCGTGGAGAAGAGAGAGGGGAAGTGCCTCCTTGTTCGTTTGTCGTCTTCCTCGTGCCGTAGGCCGTAAGGGGAGAACTTCTTGTTGTCCGTGCTTCGTGGTACACGTGCGAGGGACTTCGATTGCGGTGTGTAGACCTTCTTTTGTATCTCCTTTATTTTTGTAGTTGCTTCCCTTGCCCGTAGTCACACGTTCAAAGGAGGGAGACTTCATCCGCTAGGGATTCTCTCAGAATCACGCGATCCTAACAATCGGGTGGATTTAATCCGGGTCTCGATCACCCCGTTTTGCTGTGAGAGGCTTGTATTTGCAGCAATAGATATGCTTTGAAGCCTTGTATGGAGGTACTCCACGGGAGAGGCGATACGCCCCATGTTAAACCCGTGTGTGGAGATATTCCATGAAGAGGCGATACGTCAAATATTTGTCGACCTCAACCAATGCGAGGTTAACATGGCAGCCATGCCAATTTTGTTTGGAATGAATCCCGGGTGCAACACCAATTTTATAGAAGTAAATTGGGGAGGTACAATGGGCAGTGGAAGAGAGCTTCCTTCTTAGACACTCTCACTCATATCAAAGGCGCTTGAGGCATTCGCCTAGGTGTTTAGTTGAGGCTAGGTGCCAATAATTCGCCTCACTTTAGCCAATCTCACATAGGTGATTAACCTGGGCCGTGGGCACCTTTGGGCCGAGCCCACTTGGGCCACCTAGCCCTTTCCTATAATGGAAGCTGGTTTTTTAGGTGTTTTATTATAAAGTTGAGCTTAATGAACACATACATGTATAAATTTAATAATGGTAAATGTTTTATATATGTGGTGTTGATATATTTTATGAAATATATGCATATTTGGCCTATTTTCTAGTTTTAATAAAATGTCGCCTCAAACACCTGGGCCATTGCCTAGGCGTTTGAGGTTGCGGCAACCCCTTGGTCACCTCGTGCACCTCTCGCCTCTAACTACATAGCTTATAGTGTTACTCACAAACGAAGTAACTAAAATAACTTCTCTCAGTAAAGCCCCTCCCCAACTACAAGACCCAAAAGAAAAAGGAGAAGAGGCAGATAATTACCCTCTCAAGTTCTCAAAAAACTGTATTATTACAATCTTTATACATTAGGAAGTATTCTTTTGCTCCTCCCATAATGCCCCCATATCACATTAGGTGGAAGGAACACAAACAGCTTTGAACATGGTGAGACTCATGCCGTTCATGCAGGTTGGAACCCCCAACTACAAGACCCAAAAGAAAAAGGAGAAGAGGCAGATAATTACCCTCTCAAGTTCTCAAAAAACTGTATTATTACAATCTTTATACATTAGGAAGTATTCTTTTGCTCCTCCCATAATGCCCCCATATCACATTAGGTGGAAGGAACACAAACAGCTTTGAACATGGTGAGACTCATGCCGTTCATGCAGGTTGGAACCCCCATTCCATTAGAAAGATACCTGTGGGTTGGTTCGTAAGTAGTGAAATTTGCCTGTACATCTTGCACCGCCTATTTTCATTATCATCGTCATTTTTTCCATTTACTTACCTTTGTCAACATTGACCATTGATTAGCTGGTCTGATCCTTTGTCACATTCGACTAGGTCTTCATGTAATGTTCTCAGTCCTTAAAGCATTCATTGGCATTCACGTGCAGGAAATATTGATGACATTAAATTGGTCAATCACCGTGGAGGAAACTGCACTTGAGTCTCCATTTGTGCTTTCAAGATCTTGGTGGGCCATTTCAGTGTGCAGAGAAACTCTGCTGCTTACAATAGGTGCAGACTTTGCATTTCACATTTCTCCCAGCCTAAGGAGGACAGTTTACTTTCTATCTGGGACTGAGACCCTGAGGGATGGGCAGTCGGGGAGGGCAAATACATGAATATGGGGAATGATGGTGCCATGTGGAGGTCAAACTTATGTGGATCAGTGAATGATGATGGATGGAGGTATAAATCATATATGAATGGAGGACAGTTTACTTTCTATCTGGGACCGAGACCTTGAAGGATGGGCAGTCAGGGAGGGCAAATACATGAATGTGGGAAATGATGGTGCCATATGGAGGTCAAACTTATGTGGATCAGTGAATGATGGATGGAGGTATAAATCATATATAAACCTTTCAAGCGTAGAGGCATGTCAAGAAATGAATGTTCAGAAAAATGGATCTTTCTTTAACTAATCCTTAGGTTCCATTATCTGATGTTTTGGTGCCTTGAAGTTGTTTTAAGATTATAAATGTATGGTATCTTAGGGCTTACACTTTACACTAATGAGGCATAATTTGTGTTTCAATCCATTCAAATAGTAATTTCTCGTGCTACTTATTAATGCTTCCTTTTAGTTCAACTCATGCTCAAATTCATGAACTTCAAGGTGCTGTTGAAAATTTTGTTCTGGTTCACAATGAGATAACCATAACATTTATCAACCTTCATCTTTGTCTACAGGTTGGTGTAGTTTCAGACTACGATTTGCTAGCCTTGGACTCCATTTCAGGTAGCTTCCGGAAATTGTAATCTGAACTACCTTCTATGTTTTCACTTTCTTGGAGGTACCGTTTATGATTTTGCTTGGTAACTTTGCTTCTTTCCATTTTTAAGGATACAAAAATGCAGTTGTGCAACTACTTTCAGGCCCACTGTTTTGGCATTATCACCCTAGGGATCTTGAGTAGATCTTGCATCTCAGCATAGGTTTCTCAGTGCATATGGTAATATCTTTAAATCATAATGAAAGATGTTGAAAACTAAAGTCCTCACTTTCCCAGGTTATCAAACCAAATTTCCTTCATGGACCAATGATTCCTTTTACGTCCTCCTCAATCCAAGATTCCAGCCTCCCTTTTTCTCCTTTTTGTCATCAGCAAATATTTCATCATTAAATCACTACCACACTCTACAGAAGTACCGTGTGATCCTTATTCCTTCAATGGTCAAATCAATGAATTCAGACATGCAGTGGTTTTCAATAAATGCCTTTCAAAAATAAAAATTTCCATAATATCATGCCTTGAATCATTTTTGGCGGTAGCTAAAATATCTGGGGCTCAAAATGGCAAATCACAGTGATCAAGAGCTTGCACCAATCATTTCTGGACAGTTTGTGATAAATTTAAATAGTAAATTCATTCAAATGCTTGTTCCATACATGATGTTCCATTTTTTTCCCATTGTCCCTGAGGGGGATGCGGTGATGTACATGGGACGCCGAGTGGCCATGCTGATGTCGCAATGGTTCGGAGAAGACTTCTATGTTCGTCGCATCATTTTATGTAACTTTTGTCTTATTTTAAACCAACAAAGGCAATCTTGCCATTGGATGGTCGGGTCTTAAGTCTGGCTTCTTTTAAGTCATTTGGCTTGGCACTGTAGCCCGCATTGTAGCACACACTGTAGCTGGGTTAGTTTGGTCATGGTCTTTTGAAGCCACTCTCTGTAAATAGTGGCATCTTTTGTAACCCTAGGCACTTGTGAATCTGAAGAAAAAAAAATCTTGTTTGCAGCAGTCCCCACTCTTGGTGTGTGTCTGTGTGTGTGCACTCCGAGAGGGAGAGTTCCGAGGGGGAGGGCGAGAGGCCTTGGGTGAGAGACCCATCCCAACCTGATCCACCTCGCCATCCCCACCTCTGCCACTGAAAGCTGCTCACTCCCTTTCCCCTCCATCAAGTCTGGACGCCCCTCCCCATCTCGTGCACGAGCAGAATGCAGTGGCTTCATCTCTTCCAGGTCGACCTCCTTCCTCCAGCATCAGTTGGGCGACCTCCTGCCCCCTCTTCTATCTGAGCAGCTGCAGCGGACTAGCCCTCCTCCATTTCCCTCCTATCTCCATTGCACCAGCCAGCAGCAGCGGTAGGTTGCAGCAGCTCCACCTCCCTCCTAACTGGCCTTCCCACCTCCAAATGCAAGCAGCAGAACAGCAGACTGGCCCCTCCCTCTTCCCTGTCCATCAGCAGCAGGCTGCCATCCACCTCCCCTTCCTCTTGGGTCAGCCAATCTTCATCTCCCCTCCTATTATTCTCCAGTAGTGCAAGGGCAGGCCGGCCCCTTTCTTTTCTTCTCCAGCTGCACAAAGGGCAGTCTGCCCCGTCTCTCTGTACCAGCAGCAGCAGCCCCAGCGAGCAGCAACACTGGGATGACCCCCTGCCCTTTCCATTCGAGCAACAACATCCGCAGGAGCACATAGGATTGCCATCCCTCCATCATCCCACTTCAGAACTGACACAAGAGGGAGAGGTGTAGCTGCCCACCATGTGTTTGATGGAAAGCCCCTGCAAGAGCAGAGCATCATTCAGAGGGTACACAGGCCATGCCGTGCACACCATGTGTTTGATCTGTTACTCATTTCACAACATGACTCCATACTCGCCTGCATGCCGGACGCTCGACGTCATCCCTGTCCAAATTCAACAGCTAACCCCAGCTACCATGGCTGCGAGCCCCTGCGGTGCCAGCAGTAACCAGGGCAAGCAGCTGCGGCCATAGCCTCCTCCGCTGCCATCGCCGTGGCTGCCCTCCACCACCGTCTCCGCAGCGGCACCCACCTTGATCGCTAACACTGCAATCCCCAGCCTGCTGCAGCAGTCGGGCAGTCCCACCTGCCCCACATACTAGGTGTTCGATGAAATACCTCAACGTACTCGTGCTGCACACAGGAGCTCGATCAGGCCCAGGAGTTGATTTTCAGTCCACCGTGTCTGCCCGCTCGTCCTGCATCAGTCCCTGCAGGGGCATCTGCATATTAGTAATTTTTTTGTTCATTTTTATCATGTCTCTACCATTTTCTTTTTCTATAATATGAGATTATGATACTTTGTTTTTCATTTTCTACTGTGTTCCTGGCTTTTATTTAGTAGGTTCAACTTACTGATGAATTGTTGATTCTCTTTTATGGCCTTTGGCCAACAAGCCTGCTGGTAATGCAGGTTGCACTATAAATTAGTGGCTACATGTTAATGTCCTCTAACTCTTCGAAGATCCTGAAAGTTTAATGATCTGCATCAAAAATATTTTTTTGAAGTTCCAAGGATGATAGGAATGAGCACTTGATGCTGATGTCTTTCATTATTTTGGCCATATTTTGAATGTTTTTCATTTATTAGGTGGTCGAGGAAAGGATACAGATTTGTTCCCTGAGGTTGATAGCACTTGGAAAGTATGTATAATTGTTCCTATTTCTAAATATGCATCCTTCTTATTGCTTGTTCTTGTTTCTCTAGTGCCTATTCCATGTGACATCTTGATATCCACTAGGTGTATTGTAGGTTCATGCAAGATTCTGTGTTCTTTCATACATCACATGTGCACGTGAAACCCATGTTTTAGTGGCTATTATCCTTAGATTGGCTACAGTTTATTAAGACAGCTAAATAATCATAGTGATGGCAGTTTAGTTCATTCACTTTTTGTTCTAGATGGTACACGAATTTTCTAGTGTTTTGAGAAGGCTTGGGTAACAGTTATAGCCATATTGTTTCATTTCCCTTGTATTTGATTGGTATTGTGATGCATGAACAGAAATGTACATGGAGATGTCTTTGATGGCCAGTGTCAAGAACAATGTGGTTGTTTGATTTGCATGGAATGGGTCTAGAGAAGAGTAGCATCTTTAATTTTATTATTTTGATGTAAAAGCTAAAGCTGTAGCTTGTATATTAATAGAGATAGATATTAAGACCATCTAGTTATTAATTAGAACTATTGTCATCAATTGCTTTGCTAGGGGTTGCTTAACACAGTTTAAGCTATACTGATAGATTATCATCAGAATTGGTGGAGCTCAAATTTGGGAACAATTATGTGCTCCTCATATTAGATTGTAGAAGCCCACAGGCGATGATGTCAATGGATCAAAAGAACAAATTGTACTCGTGTGAAGCATCTTTCCCTCTAGATGTGGTTGTGAAACCATAACTCTGGCATGGATTGTCTTTCCTTGTTTTCCTTCAAAGTGAACCTGTCCTTTCTCCACTTCATCTTGTCAATAGTCTGCAAAGCTTATCATTGAGTTCAGACCCTAGATCATACCAGAATACTGGGACACGAATCCCGATCAATCAGAGATCACAGGTACCCCTGTTGGCCACGAAATATTATTATTCAGGAGAGATGTTCTTTTTGAAAAGAAATATTTCAAATGAGAGTTTATTCCGTGGGTGTGCATCGTATCAGACGATTTGGGTTCGGGTGCTGGACCTTTCCCCTTTATAGGTCTTGATATTGAGGACTTGTTCACTTGGGCGACCCGCGATCATCACTCATTCACCACCTATAGGCTGACGGAACTAGGGTTTCGTCAAAGGTCTTTTAAATTTGGGCAAAAAACCCTAAAATTTAGGGGTGTAATTCTGTAGAAGTCACAGGCACTTTTGAAGTGGCACGAGGTTTCCTGGGCCCCCGGGGATATTTTGGTAATTTTACCTTTTCAGGGGTATTTTGGTAGTTTTACCAGGCTAGGGGTGTTCCTGAAATTTTTGAGTTGGAACGAAAGTAGGATAGGATCACTGACTTCCTAGGGTGCTGAGGCCATTTATGGAGGGTTTTAGGGGCTACTAGGTCATTTCTAGGTCGCAAGGGTATTTTAGTAGTCTTACCAAACCCTACATAGATCTAGGTTTGAGGTGGCACCCAAGTGTCGGATTGAGCTGACAACGTCCTCGAACCAACGGAGTGACAAGGGGTTTCATAGAAGGTTCACTCATGTCAATTTTTCCAAAGGAGGGGTATACATACAATTCCCAAAAGTTGGGGGATTTTCTTATAATTTTCCCCGATCGATGTACAGAGGAAATTTGTAGAGTACATCAAATACATTTAGGGCCCAAATGGGTATAAGGGCTGTCGGCGAGTTGTCGACTATACATCATAGATATCTGCAGTAACGCGGGAAGTAGGGGCGTAGCCCCAATTACAAGAGATTGTAGGGTAAAACTACAAACAACAGGACTTTCTGTTTCTCGCAATCTCGGGGAGGACATTTTCGTAATTCCTCCTTTATAGGGGCAGAACTACACAATTTAGTCGTCTCGGGGTATAGAAACTTACAAACATAGTCCGCAGAGGAGCATAATTATAAATATACCCCTTAGGGGCATAAATACAAGACTCGGGGATCACTTACCCCTCATGGGCCAAAACAACGAACAAAATCCTTCTCGTGAATGTTGGATGCTCGGTGCTGAGTGCCTCTCCCTGATGCTCTCTCCGTCCGTAGATGCCCCTTTTTCTTTGCCCAGGGGGGCTATTTATAGAAGGTAGGGAACCCACGTTGACAAAAAATGTGAGGATTTGCCTCAATTTTGACAAAAAAATAGATTTTGGCTCTAATTTTGACAAGGTGGGGTGGCCCATCCCTTTTTTTTCTTCTTTCCTTTTTTTTGGGGGGGGGGGGAACACGACCCCGGGGGGTCATTTGACCTGCGGGTGGGACCCAGCGGGGTTAAATGACCCTGCTAGGGGCCAGCGGGGTGACACGACCCCGCGCGGGGTCGGTCCACCCCGTTGGGGACCCAGCGGGGTGACATGACCCCCCCGCGGGGTCGGTCGACCTTGCTGGGACCCAGCGGGGTGGCCGCGAACCCGTGGGGGCCGGTCGAGCCCGTTGGGGGCCCATCGGGGTGGCCGCGACCCCACGGGGGCTGGTCGATCTGTAGTGTCATACCACCAAGAACGACCCTGATGTGCTGCTGAATTAATATGTTTAGCTTGTCTGGAAAATACTGCAGCTGGTGCATTTCTTCAGCCAAGATGAACAGTGTATGAATGAGTCCGCCTTGGAGGAGTGTTGAAATAGTCCAATTCTTCTCATAAATAATATTATTTTTATTAGTAGTATCTATATTTATTTTATACATCCCGTCGATCTCAACGATCTCAGGGTGGCTATCAAATACATCATGCAATTCATGCTGGATGTTGAAGAAGGAGACTGCCTCAGAACCTTTAACTAAATCTTCTATATGCTCCTTTATATCTACTGGCAGTATAGAGGAGATGTATGCATGGTACCTTTCTCTAAGGAATTTGTTGAATGCAAGGTTCTTGGGGGTAAAATCTTGTAAATTAATATGCAATGGACCTTTAGATTCTAAATGCTGGTTGTGCAGTTCCTTTAAATTGCTAAGATGATGGACGAGAGATCTTACCTGTTGTAGGAAGTAAATTTGAAAAGAAACAAAAAGAATTTAACTTTGTTCATATAGGTGTCTTAGCTGTAGGAATAGTTTCGTTAATTAGACAAGGAATAGGTGCATCAGTTCATACATACATCTTTGACAATAGATTTGTAAATCATGAGCAAGCACAGATAGCTATGGCCGAAACAAATTTAAATCCAGGTTATACAGTAGTGGGATGTATCCCAAACTATACAATGCAAGTAGGAGAATTCATTCAGCATGTAAAGGTAGCAATCAATACAAAAAACTTTGATATGATTCCAGATAGCAAGAATTTAGCAGTGCTCATAGGATTCATAGGCAAAATGCATAACATGCATAACATAGGTTTCACTCTCAAAACAAAAGAGTTCATGGATAGTTTTAAGAATAGTTTTAGCCAGATGATCTATTTTCTTTTTAAACTGTTTCTCTACATATCTCTGTGTATCTGTAGGGTCATGGAAAATTTCTTTTATTTCAGATGTGTGTTTCTTTTTAAGGAATGCTAATGCCATTGTATCTAACTAGAAGTTGATGGTTCTGAAGTTTCTACACTGGTAAATATATTTTTATCTTTTTTAGAAATCTCAAAGATTGTAGGTCTACCTATGCGAGATAGTTTGCTAGATGTTGTTCTTATCTTAAGTCCATAGGCGGTATTCTTTTTCTGAACTAGCATACCGTCTAGAATGGTAATTAATTATAAACGTTTGAATGATAACACTAGAGACGATAGCTACCAAATTCCTGATAAAGAGGTTATTTTTCAGAGAATACAACATGGTAGGATTTTTAGTAAGTTTGATTGCAAAAGTGATTTTTGGCAAATAAAGATGGCCGAAGATAGCATAGATTGGACAGCCTTTACAACACCCTTAGGACATTATGAATGGTTAGTTTTACCCTTCGGGCTAAAAAACGCCCTTGCTATATTCCAGCGAAAAATGGATAGGATATTTAATGATTGTAGAGCCTTCTGTTGTATATACATAGATGATATTCTAGTCTTTTCTACATCCCTAGAAGAACATAGAAAACATTTAGAAATAGTTTTTAACAAATTTAGAGATAATGGCATAATCATTAATAAGAATAAAATGATAATGGAAACAGATGAGATAGACTTCCTAGGATTAGAAATTAGGAAAGGACAGATTATATCTCAACCTCATATAACTACAAAAATCTTAGCATTCCCTGATAAGCTAGAAGAACGAAAACAGTTACAACAATTTTTAGGATTAGTCAACTATGCTAGACCCTTCATAAAAAACCTTAGCACCTTAGTCCAACCACTCTATAACAAACTAAGAAAATCAGGACAAAAATACTTTAACCAAGAAGATGTAAAACTCATACAACAAATCAAAGCTATAGCTAGGAATCTTTCTCCTTTAGCCTTACCACGTACTGACACCCCCAAAATCATAGAAACTGATAGTTCACAACATGGATGGGGAGCAGCATTGTTACAAATTGTAAATACTCAAGAACAATTGTGTAGATACGCTTCAGGCAAATATAAAACAGTCATTCATAATAGCACAGATGCTGAAATAGAAGGAATCATAGAAGTAGTCAATAAATTTAGGATATATCTTGACCGAACTTTCACTATACGCACAGATTGCAATAACATAGTCTCTCATGCTAACTCAGCTAAAACAAATAGACTGGCTGAAAGACGCTGGTTAAAGTTTATAGATTTTCTAACAGGCAATGGTTATAGGCCAACATTTATCCATATCAAAGGGTAGAATAATGACTTAGCAGATTTGTTATCCAGATTAATAGAACCACCTCTCAATGAGCCACCACTTGAACCACCACCTAGGTTACAATCAATCAGAATCCACCTCTCCAATAGAGAAATCTACTTAAATATAACTCCTGATCATTATCGATGGTTTACAGTTTCCGCACCATGTAATTTCACTTCTTTTAGTGCTAACTTTATCCTGCAGATAGAAATCCTATACATAATAGATTTAGTATACAATTTTGGCTTCTTTCTGACACAGAATCTTTAGAATTCGGCATATTCCAATATAATGAGCATCTAACATATTTTTGTTACAGGGAACAGTTGCATCTGACGCATCAGTTTTATAGTCAAGGTAGAATGAATAACAAATTTCATTGGTTCAGATCTATACCTTTAGTTCAGCCTAGCCAAAATATTAGAGTCTTCCAAAGAATAAATGATTGTGTCCAAATAGATATAGATGATGAGCCACTATGTAGTACTAAAGACCCCTTCATAGCCATCTCTATTAAAATAGGAGTAGAGATATTAAGTAGAACTAGAAGATTCTTCATAGACAATTCTTATCCAGCCTTTAGACGATATCCTAGCCATTAACTCTCTAGGTAGGATACAACTTAGAAAAAATCATGATAACATTATATTTCTTAACCATAGTTTGATCATTGATGCAGGTGATGGCTCTCATGCAGAATCAGAAAGAGTTCAATTGTTCTGAGCGGTCTCACCTTAGTGAAGAACAGAAGTATATTATAGATGATATCTTTTATTATAACTGGACTAATACTAAAACTATGCGTAGTAGCCTTATCAGGCAGCTTCATAAGCTTAGTGCATTGTTACATAACATGAATAAGAATAGGGATGCATTAGAATTAAAGGTACAACATTTAGAAGACGAGATTAGTTCTCTCGTCCATCATCTTAGCAATTTAAAGGAACTGCACAACCAGCATCCCTTAAATGAATTGAAAATATCTGAATGATAAGCTTTAATAAATCTTAATCATCTGTGTCATAATACCTTAGACTCACTTGTCAGAAATCTGAAAATTTGAAATCAGGGCTACTTTGGTTAAGATGCATAGAGTGAGTATTGTTGTTAAACATTAACTTTGAAAAATTTGACAGGAAATAAAATCAGTGAGTAATGAAATGACTTTGTTCACTGAGAAACTGGATTTTCCATCAAAGAAATGGAGTGAACTCAAGTCATGAAGTGTCATAGTCACTTAAAATGAAAAATTCATTGAGAACCTGACAGAGCAATGGCATATCTGTGTTGAGTAACTGGGGAGTCTGGCCTCTGATCAAGGTGTCTTGTCATGTAAAAAGACACTTATATTGCTAACTCTGTTCTCGAAGTTGAGAGGCAATGACAGTTATCACACTGAGTAACTGGGTCACTTCACCTGAGACGTGTTGTGCCTCATGTAAAAAGGTGTTGATCAACCTAAATTGCTCAGGAAAAATATAATGTGCTTCAAATGAAAATAAATTGAAAATTCTGTCAACTCATATTCTTGTAAAAAGTGTTTAACATCAATACTAATCTGTGTAACTCTTAAAAGAGTCATTGAGATCATGTGTGTAAGATAAAGTTGTTTGATTTTGAGTGTTTTCTGACTATTTGGTTCACCTTTATTAAAACTTGGATTCAGATATGAGTATTGAGTTTAATTTGACAAATTTGGTATACATCATAATTAAATCAGATTAGTTAAGTTGCCACTTCATAACCCTTTATGATAGAAGAGTCTATTCTTCTTAAGACTTATTGTAGTGGTGCCAGCATTAAAATCCCTCATGATCAGATTCATTCATGATCAACAGAAACTGTACTGTCAACTCCTCTCTTATCAGTTGACTGATTCCATCTGCATTTTTCTGACCATACAAATGTGAGGTGCCACTCCCATTATTACCTTGTTCACTTGCAGCCTTCTGAACTTCAGAATCCTTATGGTGGTGGATTTCAGATTGATTCTTGAGATGTACTTCTCTCCACACTGTTGGAATCTTCCATCTTGTTTTGCAACCAGTTCTGGTTCTGTGGTCTTTTCACCTGTTTCATTTTGTTCATGCATATGTGAGGTGGCATAACCAGAATTCAGATTCTTTGTAATGGCAGATTTCAGATTGATTTATTGGATAACCAGAGTTCATTCCTGCGCTTCAGGGGGAGTTATGGGTTATCTGCTGTTAAGGGGAGTGTAGTCAATCATGCATGTTGATAGGGGGAGAGCTGTTTTATTGTCATAAAGGGGGAACTCCATTTCAGTGAACCTTGTTTCCTTCTGTGTATTTGTATGTTGAATTTTGTCTCTCAAACCATCTCCTTTTTGCTTATGTCAAAGGGGGAGAATAGTTTGACGAGTCAGTGTGACTCATTATGTTGCCATCATCAAAAAGGGGGAGATTGTTGTGCCCCTTGTGCTTTGATGATAATGTGGTGTTTTAATGATAGCAACATGAATGAGTCACCATATTGTTTTGCTAAGAACATCACATTGAATGATAGCAACATGAATGCATATGACTGATCTGTTCTGTGGAGAATGCATGTGTATGCTAAGTCATGCTGTGTTCCATACTAAGTGCATAAATTGTTTTGTGCTTGATTTCTGTTCTGTGCATTGCTTCTCTGCTGATATGTTCATGCTGTAGTTCATCAAGTCTATACATTCCACTATAGGTTCGAGTGGTCAAGTCTGTACATCGCCCTAGATTGCATTATCAAGTCTATACATCGTCAGGGCTCTTCATGCATGTGCATAGTCTATACATCACGTGAAGTCTGTACAGAATTTGCTGTCTGTACGTAGCTTGATGACCAGCAAGTCTATACATTGTCTAGCACACACACATCAAGTCTGTACAGCCAGATCGGTCAAGTCTGTACAGCCATCCACTTGAAGCATTTCCTCAAGTCTATACAGCCTATGTGCGTCTCTATGCCTTTCTGAAGTCTACACATTGATTAGTTGCACGCCACAGAGTTGAGAAAGTCTGTACATCGTGTGTTGCTGAAAGTCTGTACACTGTCTCACTGTTAAAGTCTATACAGACTTAGCGTCTCATTCAGTGTCTCTCTTTGTGTCTCACTGTTCAAGTCTATACATCCGACTGTGCATTGTTCATGAGTAAGTCTATACAGCCTTTGCATTGCACGCTAAGTCTATACAGCCTCTGCATTGCACCAAGTCTATACATTGCACTATAGCTTGCACGAAGTAAAGTCTGTACATCGGGCTATCAGGTAAAGTCTGTACATCCTTTAGCTAGAACTGTGCAAGTCCATACATCGTTGCATTGGCCAAGTCTATACATTGCACTGTTTGCAGCCTGTTCGTGTTCAAGCCTTCAAAGTCTATACATTGTTCTGTAGCACACACACGAAGTCCATACAGCGCTGCATAGACTAAGTCTGTACATCGGTGGCTTGTCCATGCATAGTCTTTCAAAGTCTATACATCGTGCTTGTTCAAGTCTGTACAGCCTTTCCTTTGCCAAGTCCACACATCGTGAAGTCTATACATTCGTTTGCATTGCAGTGCTTCAAGTCTGCACATTCCTTGCTCAAGTCTGTACAGCCCTTGAATTGGCAAGTCCATACATCGTTCAGTTGTCTGTCTAAGTCTACACATTGCTTCATGCATGAAGTCTGCACATTCCACGCTAGCAAGACTGTCTAAGTCTATACATTGGTTCTTCATGCATGGCACGCAGAGTCTGCACAACGCCTTGTCAGCAAGTCTGCACATTGCTGTAGCACGGATGCAGAGTCTAGACAGTCATGAGCAAGTCTATACATCGTGTTGCATGCGCTCATTCATGTCTGTACATCGCATAGCATTCAAGTCTGTACATTGTGCATCCTTTGACTTGAAGTCTGTACATCGTGCATCTATTGATTCGAAGTCTGTACATCATATGTTCTTCATATATTGTCAAGTCTGAACATTGCACATCATCATGGTTGCCTTGATGCCGTAGAAAGTCTACACATTCTATCAGGCTTTTTCACTAGGATTCAAAGTCTATACAATGCATTACACCCTACAAAGTCTGTACAGGGTCTTTAGACTTAATCTGATAATTCGATCCTCTGTCTGACAGGGACTCTTTATAGAGATTGATGACATGGCTCGTGATCCAAGGAAGGACGAGGAGCCCAGATGGTGACACGTGTACTGAAAGCCTGCTGGATGCTGCCACGTGGTCCAAGCCATTGGGCGGGAGATGTGGAGAGCATACGCCCTTCCTGCTGCTGGTATATATATGGAGTTTCTTCCTTCAGAAGAAGAAGATCGACTGAAGCAGAGGATAGCCTGCACGATCCTGTGAGAAAGAAAAGAGAAGCAGAAGAAGCAGAAGAGAAAGAGAGAGTTAGAGAGCTCGAGCAGAGAAAGAGAGAGTGTGATTAGCAGAAGAAGAAAAAGAGAAAGAAAGATAGTGAGATCGAGAGAGATCTGCCTTCACTGGACCGTGGATCAAATCCAGGCCAGTCAGCTCATTCTGAGCCACATTGTGCTTCATCGTTTACAGCCTTCCGATTGCTGTTGTCTATGTTTTTGTTTTCTTCTTTAAACATTTCTTCAAGCTGTTTGTCAGCGTTTGCAGTGGAGGATTCCACTGGACGGCTAAGCTGTATTGCCCAGCGGAGCAAGCTGTGAGGCTCAGCAGGCGAGGAGGATTCCTCGGACAGCAAGCTGTGAGGCTCAGCGGTTTGTAGGCTCAGCGGTTTGTAGGCCCAGCGGTTCAAGCTGTGAGTCAGCAGTAATCCACACTCGGGTTGAGTGTGGGGTGGACGTAGGTCTGGAGGACCTAACCACCTAAAAACCCTTCTTGCATTGTGGTTTGATTTGTCTAATTGTGCTTCCGCTAGTTGAATGCTTAGGCGCGCTATACATGTTTGATTACTGGTTGAATAGAAGTTTGATTAGCTTACAAATTGTCTGAATCTGTCTTGCAAGCATTCTAGTTTTTATTTGAGCGAAATTTTTAAAGGGGAGATTCATTCACCCCCCTCTGAATCGAACGCACCGAACCCAACACCGGTGTGGGACTGCTGATTTGAAGGCCTGGCCTCGGAGGTGTTGGAGCTCGAAACCATCGCCACCATGTGGACCACATTAGCCGACCGATTTGATCGACTCCAAGCATGCGGCTGTGGTGGGTCGACTACATGGCCCATCATGTTTACCAAGCCCTTTTGAATGAGCCCTTTTGCTATGTTTTTTAAAACATAGCAGTCCCCGATGGTATGACCCAACCTCCGGTGATACACACAATAGGTAGGATCGTCAGTTTTATCCACCTCCGTGGGCTTCCGCGGATCCGGCAGGGTGATGAGCTGCTCTTTCATGCATAGATCAAAGAGCATTTTAGTATGCTCTTTCCTGAAGGAATAAGGCGTCTTCATGTTCTCTGTCAACCGGGACGCGCTTGCCTTGTCATCAGACTTCTTGCCCTTTCCTTTGGATTTTCCTTCCCCTTTATCTCCATTCGTCGGGGAGAAGTCCACAGCATTTACCTCCTTGCCGCCAGCCAGACGATCTTTGGAGGATTTGCCTTTAGCAGAAGCTTGGACAGGGTGATCAGCGAAGAACATTTCAATCTCCGCCACCACTATATTCAACTGGTCAAACCTTCTGATGTTTGAGCCGAGAAGCTTTTCACTGACTTTTGCCGAGAGACACCTACGGCAGATGGTGATCGCATCTTCAGGCGTCGGAGGGTTGTCGCAGCGCTTGCTGACGTCCCTCCATCGCTTGATGAAGTCCAATGCTGTTTCACCCTTTTTCTGTCGAAGGGAACAAAGCTCTTACAAAGCTCTGCTAAGGAGACTTTGCGTTCGACCATTTGGAAGCGGTCGACAAACTTCTTCTGCATATCAGCCCAATCAGACACTGAGTTGGGCTTTAACCTGGAGTACCACTGGAAGGCGGTGCCAGTCAATGATGTGGCGAAATACCGCAGCAAATATGCCTCTTCCTGGGCTAGTTCACCCATGGCCGTCATGTAATAGGCCAGGTGTTCATGCGGAGAGCCCTGCCAGTTGAACTTCTGGAGCTTCGGGGCTTTCGGGCAGTCAGGCAAGAGCTTCTTGAATTGATGGCGGAGGGGATAAGGCACACTGTACAAATCAACGGTGGCCACTCCCTCCCCATGTTGAGCAAACTTCGCCTCTACAATGCGTTCAATCATTTGCTTCTGCGCCATGAGGCTTTCTGCGACAGGAGTAGCAGATGATCGCGCATTGGCTTCATGCGGCGGGACTTCGAAGTCCACCGCCAGTGGGAGTCTTGCAGCGGTGACAGAGGCATTGGTTGCTGCTGGAATGGGAGAAGGCTGCTGATCCATTCCAGTGGGTGCCGCCTGAGGCGGGGCAGGAACCTCCTTTTCGCGCAAGAGCGACTGTAGCAGGTTCTTGAGCTCTAGGTTCTCCCGTCGAAGTTCTTCCAATGTGGGGGCCCGTGGCTCTTCCCCCAGCTCTTCTTCGTGCCGGGAGTGACTGTCCTCATCAACACTGTGGACGTCTTCCTGGCGCTCTTCTTGCCGTGTCGGTTCGGGTTGAGATGTACCGGCAACCGGCGCTTGTTGTGTTTGTACTAGGCCCCAGGACCCGGACCTTGACCTCCTCGAGTATTGAAGAGGCTGATTGAGTTCCCCCGAGGTGCCTTCGGGTTGCTTGTCGCCGGAGGTGGCGTAACAGGTGAACACTTTGACGGTGTCATTGGTCACCTGGACCACCCGCTTTTTCTTGGTCGGTTGTCGCTCCGGCTTGGGTGGCCTCCCAAATCTGTCAAAGACAGACACTCGGGATGTAAATGCTTGAGGGGAGCGATCCTCCTCCGTGTGCGTGGAACTGGCCCACGGGGAGGTCGGCCGCACCTTCTTGCCGGCACCTCGGCGCTTTTGCCCCCGTAGGGGTTGAGATGTAAATCTCGTAGACGTCGAGGTCTCAGTGCTTGGCGGACTCCGCATTCGCTGAAGCTCTGACATACAGAAGGGCTCTTCCGCCCTGGCACGCCTTATAATCCGGGCCTCCTCCTTGGTGACCCAGATCTTCTTCAGATGGAGCTGGCGCTCCTCCACTTGGTTGCCCCCTGTCCTTGGACGGGGAGCTCGTGGCTTGGGCCGTTGCAGAGGGCCCTGGGTTGCCGCCGGTACGGCAGACTTCTTCTTCTTCGCTCCGTCCTCCGGACTTGCCGAAGGGGAGGTAGGAATAGTCGGGACATGACGACCCCGTGGCAAGATTGGCTCGCCTCCATCGAGCCGGATGCGGATATCTCCGACAATTACAGTCTTGCCGGAGCGAGAGGCAGCCGCTTCGGGCTTTGCACCCTTGCGGCTACGGCGTTGCCCCCGTTGAGCAGGGGCAGCGGTGGTGGTGCCTGCCATAGGCCTGGCGTCATCCTGATGGCGGCGGCGTTGCCCCCGTTGAGCAGGGGCGGTACCTTTGAGGGTAGCCGCAGTGGAGTTAGGGCCGCGACGGCAACGGCGTTGCCCCCGTTGAGCAGGAGCAGCACTGACAGTAATCTGGTTGACCGAGAAAACTCAGTCATTTGCTGAGACAGAGGGCCTGACACCCTTGGTCTGTGAAAAGTTGGCCGGATGAGGCCGGCCGGCTGCTACAATAGAGGGTCTGACACCCTCAGAAGCTGGCTTGTTGGCCGGGGCGAACCCGGCCGGTTGTTGAAGCCGAAGGCCCGACGCCCTTACTAGTCAGCTTGTGGACCGGACTGACCCGGCCAGCTGCTGGGGCCGAGGGCCTAACACCCCCGACGGTTGTCTTCTCGACCGGGCGAACCCGATCAGCTGAAGCGGAAGGCCTGACGCCCTCAATAGTCTTTCTGGCCGAATGAACCCGGCCATTTAATGGAGCCGAGGGCCTGACACCCCCAGTAGTCTTCTTGACTGAGTGGGCTCAGCCAGTTGCTGGGGCCGGGGGCCTAACACCCTCGACGGTTGCTGCTACAGGGGCGGCTGAACTGACTTCAGCCACTGGCACCACGCCCAAGAAGAAGGGCGAGCCGACGACTGCTGGGAAGTCGCCGAAGACGATCGGAGTTGCCAGGTATCCGAACCTGGCATGGTCGGCAACGACTTGGGGGCCGTAGGTGACGGCTGCCATCGTTGCTGCTAGTGTTGGTGGTGGTGGTGCGTAGCACGAACGGAGAAGGGCGCAGAAGCGCGAGTAGCTCTCAGATTAGTAAAGAGACGTATACCCTCATCTTCCCGTCCTGTAAAAGGAAGAGGAGGGAAATCAGAACCTTAAAAAAGGTTTGGAGGCTTTCTTTGACAGAAAGAAGAAAGGCAGGAAAGGTCCCACCGGGCGTGCCAGTCTGTGAGACACGGAAAAAATCTAATCGGTTTTTATCGTAGATAAAATGTAGATTTTTGTTCTTTTTGAAAAGAAACATCCCCCCATCTGAGTAGAGGGTGATTCCGTGGGTGCGCATCGTAACAGACGATTTGGGTTCGGGTGCTGGACCTCTCCCCACTGACCGGAGTCAGTGTTGATTTACATCGGTCTAACGTCCGAACACCTTTGTTTAACTGTCAAAGAAATCTCAAAGTCTTCTATAGAGGTTCTGATGTGGAGGGCATGCTCACTCGAGAGACTCTCCATGACCACTCATTTACCACCAATATATTAATAGAGTTAGGGCTAGGCCTGAACAAAACCCTAAGATTTAGGAATAGAAACGCGAATATGCGGAAGCCATAGGCATTTTTTGAAGTAGAGGAAGATTTTCTGGACCCCGAGGGCATTTTGGTAATTTTACCAACCCAAGGGTATTCTGGTAATTTTCCCAGGTCAGGGGTATTTCTGAAATTTCTGGGCTGGAACGGAAGTAGGATCGGGCCCCTGACTCCCCAAGGCGTTGAGGCTCTTTCTGGAGTGTTTTAAGGGTTCTGAGGCCATTTTTAGGTTACAGGGGTATTTTGGTAATTTTACCATACCCTAGACCTAGTTTAAAGTGATACCCTAGTGTGAGACTGAGCTGACGACACTCCTGGACCAAAAGAACGGCAAAGGGTTTCATAGAAAGTATGCCTCTGTCAATTTGGCCGAAGGAAGGGTATGTACACGATTTGGTGAAAGACAGGGATTTTCCCATAATTTTTCACGAAGGAGATAGACAGAGCATGCTGGGTGTTTTTATAACTCCGATAAGTACAAGGGTTGTCGGCGAATTGTCGACTGTACAAACGTCCGCTTTGGAGCGGGAGATAGGGGCATACCCCAATTACAAAAGTTATAGGACATAACTGCAAATTACAGGACTTTGGTCTTTTTACTACCCCGGGAGGACATTTTTGTAATTCCGCCATTATAAGGACAGAACCACATGACTTAGTCGTCCCGGGACGAAAAGACTTACAAACATGATCCGCTGAGAGGTATAATCACCACCATGGCCCACTGAGGGGTATAAATGTAAATATATCCCGTAGGGGCATAAATACAAGACCCGGGGACTTACCCCACACGGGTCGAAACAAACGAACAAACTCCAAACGCTGGATGCTGCGAGTGCTAGAAGTGCTCCGTACGTACGTAAATCCTCCTCTTTGTCCCTCTCAACTTGGACCCTTAGGGTCTATTTATAGAAGGCGGGAGGTCCTAGAGGGATCAAATGAGTGAATTTGCCCCGATTCTATCAAGGTGGGGTGGCAAAAAGCCATTTTGACCCCTCTGGCCACCAAAAAGGGCTAAATGACCCCGCTGAGGGGGTTAAAAAAAACTTTTTTTTTTAATTCCTTTTTTTTGGAAGCTCGGACCCCGGAGGGTGGGGCGGACCCGGGCGGGGTCGCGGGCGCCCCCGGGAGGTCGTGCGACCGCGACCCCGTTGGGCCCCCTGGCGGGGTCACGCGCGCCTCGGGGCGCGTGCGCGACCCCGTTGGGTCCCAGCGGGGTCGCGCGACCCCGCTGGTCCCGGGGCGGCGCGCGCGGCCCCCTTCTCCTCCGTGCTTCGGACCTCGAGGGGTCATTTGACCTCCCGGGACGCCTTTTGACTCCTCTGGACGCCGCTTCACCCCCTTTTTGTCGTTCTGGGTTGGAGAAGAGCCGGGGTGAAGCTATATATCTCGGAGAGATCGCTCTTTCGCCGCGTGGCAGCATCGCATCCGTGGAAGGAGTATTGTTTGTTTGTCTGGCCGTTCGTCGCCGCATAGGGAGGAACCTTTGCGCCCGTCTGTGCCGTGTGATACACTTGCTCGGCTACTCTGACCGGTATACGCATGAATCTTCCTCGCTAATCTTCTTGCTGTGACGTCGACCATAATATTGTCGGGTCGAGAGACCTTGAATTACGGAGATACTCCGTAGTCCGACGGTGTTGACGATACGTCGTACTTCTCGTCGAACGTTGCATAGCAACAATTCCTTGATTTAATTCAAGACAACTTTCGGGTGCAACAGCGGTCTCCGAGGCACTGGCCCGAATGCTTGACATTGGTGACATGTATGAGCATGTTGGTTACAATCTTCGTATATAGTGGTCCAGTAAAACCCTTTGAGGTTAATGTTGTTTTTCATTTTGGCTCCAACTTGATGGGCCCCGCACAACCCAGAGTGGACTTCGTGCATCACGGTTTTTGCTTCCTTAGGCGAAAGACACCGTAGGAGGACTGATTGGTCTTTTTCATGGACGAGCCGGAAGAGCAAACTGTCAATTAGCTGATAAGATGTTACCCTGCGTAGCGGTTGCACTCTTTGAGTCCGATCGGGAGGAAGCCACCCATTCTTTATCTTCATAATCGGCTCACGCCAATCTTCTTCTTCTGGAGCATTCTCCTCTTGAATATTATTGACCTCGTAGACAGTGAGGCCAGATTCTTCGTTGAGCACACTTGGCATGAGCCTTCGGTGTCTGACGGTGACATTCAACTCTCCTTCAGGTGGGAGTTTTAAGGTTACTGTCAATTTTGCCAAAGTATTTGCTTGGGAGTTATTGCCCCTTGGGACGTGGCCTATTTCAAATAGGTAAATTTTTTCTTTCAGCCTCATGACGACTACATGGTAGGGAATCAACTCTCTCTTACGGACGTCATAGTCGCCCAGGACTTAGTCGAATGACGAGTTGAGAGTCCCATACACTTTGATGCACTTGATGTTCATCTCCAGTGCCAGCTGAAGTCCGATAACTAGCGCTTCGTACTCCGCCTCATTGTTAGTCAGCGGCTTTATGAGAGCACAAGAATTATGGAGAATGCCGCCTTGCAGAGATACAAAAACTATCCCTGCTCCAGATGCAAAGTCTGTGAGGCCGCCAGCCCTCTTGATTTTTCGGGAAGCGCTGTCAAAATACAATTCCCAATGTGGGAGGTCGAGGATGAGGGCGTCCGGCTCCGTTTGTGGTGGGACGTTTTCAGGATGCTCCCCGACTTCTTGCGAAGGCACCGGCACCTCTTCATCGGGCACCTCGAAGTTGAGTGGCAAATCTTCTAGCACAGGATGCGCAACTAAGAACTCAGCCATTCTTTATCCCTTGATTCCCTTGCATGGGACGAAGGTGATATCAAACTTCATGAGGATAAGTGCCCACTTGTTGAGTCTTCCTGAGAGGACGGACTGGCTGAGGAGGAACTTGAGCGGATCACACTTTGAAATGAGGTCCACTTAGTGGACCAAAAGGTAATGCCTTAATTTTTTCACGGCGAATACCAAGGCTAAGCACATCTTCTCCATAGGCGCGTATTCTTGTTCGGGCCCAATCAACCTCCGATTGAGGTAATATAGTGACTGCTCTTTGCCTTCTTCATTGATTTGGGCTAGAAGTGCCCCCAGAGAGGCCTCCGTAGCAGCAATGTAAAAGATTAGGGGCTTTCCTTTAACAGGTGCCCCTAGCACAGGAGGAAATAGAAAGTATTCCTTGATCTGTTTAAAGGCCTTCTGACAGTCTTCATCCCATATGAAAGGTGCTCCTTTCTTCATCAATTTACCGAACGGCAGGCATCTTCTGGAGAGGATAGAAATGAACCGTCAAATATAGGCAAGTCTTCTTTGAAGAGATTTGAGCTCTATCAAATTTCTAGGCGGGGACAGTCCTCTTATGGCCTTGATTTTGTCAGGATCGATTTCTATACCTCGATATCTGACGATGAAGCTGAGAAACTTGTCACTAGAGACGCCGAATGCACATTTCATTGGATTCATATTGAGCTGATACTGCCGAAGTCTTTCAAAGACTCGTCGCAAGTCAGCCAAATGATCGTCTCGTCTTTTAGTCTTGGCGACTAGATCATCGACATAGCATTCGACAAGATCATGCAACATCTCGTTGAAGATCTTGGTCATCGCCCTTTGGTTGGTTGCACCGACATTCTTTAGGCTAAACGACATCCTTTTATAGTTAAAGATTCCCTTGGGGGTCGGAAAGTCGTATGATCTTTATCTTTGATGGCCATGCGGATTTGATTATAGCCAGACGACTCGTCCATGAAGGACAAGGCTTCGTGACCGTTGGCCATGTCAACCATTATCTCAGTGATTGGGACAGGGAAGTCATCCTTCGGGCATGTCTTATTTAAATCCTTGAAGTCAATGCAGACTCGGACTTAGCCATTCTTCTTCTTGACAGGAACATTATTGGCGAGCCATACAGGGTACATGCACGGCTCTATAAAGTTCACTTTGAGCATCTTGTCAACCTCAACATTGACTTTCAACTCCAGCTCGTGGCGCATATGCCTTTGAGCTTGCTTGACTGTTGGAAGTATTACCAGCTCATGTTCAGCCACATAAGGGTCAAGCCCAGGCATTTCTTTATAAGTCCAAGCAAAACAATCCTTGAACTCTTCTAGGAGCCGTTGGTACGTCTGTCTTTCTTTCTCACTGAGGAGAGCACTCACAAAGGTTGGCCGATAGTTTTATTTGCTTCCGAGATTGATCTCAACCAACTCGTTCACGATTGCTTGGTCGCCATCTTCAAGCTCCGGTGGAGCTAGTTGAAGGTCGACAAAGTCTTCCTCATCATCAGTATTCGCTTC
The DNA here is from genome assembly GCA_022559845.1 of Amorphophallus konjac. Lineage (NCBI taxonomy): Eukaryota > Viridiplantae > Streptophyta > Magnoliopsida > Alismatales > Araceae > Amorphophallus > Amorphophallus konjac. Next base: position 489,686,361 of record CM040121.1, read on the forward strand.
ATAGACTTCAAGTTTTTCGAAGCTTTCTTGCTCATAGTTAGAAGTAGAAGGGCCTGCTCCGTCTTGCCAACACCCGGCGGGCTGAGCTGTCCCTCCCTCGGGGAGGTGACCATTGTTAACTTCTAGTGAGAGTGACATTGATATCTCACCGGACTCCCTTACAGAGTTGTCAATCTTGGGCTCCGCTTCTGTTTGTCCATGAGGAGGAGGTAGCAGTCCTATGGCATTGACAACGTAATGGACCTCAAAGTCCCTCTCTTGATCATAGTCGAGTCCTCTTGTATCTTTGCGAGAGAAGGGAGGTTGCCCCCAGACCTGTGGAGGGTTCCACAGCTGGTGGAAATATGCAGTCCGTGTTGGGTCTTGGACTCGGGGATATGCTGCTTTTTACACATTTCCCTGATGTGCTCTGGCAGATCGTCCATTTCTTTGACTAGCAACTGTGCATTATTGGCAGGAGTATCCCAGCCAAAATCGTTCTCAGGAGGGCCTTGTGGGACCAAATCTCTTTTATAAAAGACAATTGGCTTGTCTCCCTTGCCTTTTTTACTCCTCTTCTGCTGGTAGGAGACTGTGAAAGTCTTCAGTTGCTCCACCTCGTGCTCTTCCCGTTGAAACGAGAGTTGAACACAGTTTGGCGGTAAGGAGATACTCTGGTCGATGATCCGACTGATGAGGTTGGCTTTGAAGTCAACACTTCACCTCTTTGGCTGAGTCGACTTGGAGCCGACTTTAAGGCTTAGCCTGTGCAGTCTTGCCAAGTCTTGGTTGACCGTGAATAATTGCCCTTTCTCAACTTCAGAGTCTACCTTTTGCTTTCCTTTGTCTTTTACAGACTCGGGGATTGTTAAAGTAGGTTCCCCAGAATACAAGGAAGCATCTGCCAGAAGGCACTCGTTGGGGCAGAATGGAGTCTGATATGCAAAGACAGTATATTGCTCTCTTCCTTTGGCATATTTAAGGCATTGGTGCAGAGTTGAAGGAACAACACAATTTTGTGCAGCCATGGCCTTCCCAATAACACCTTGTAAGATGTGTCAGCATTGATAACATAAAATATTACTTGGGTGACAAAATTGCCCAAGACCAGCTTCACTTCGACTCTACCAAGGGCCTCCTCAGAATCCTGGTTGAATCCTGAAATTTTGACTGCACTCACCTTCTGCAAGTAAGGCGTCAGATACAAAGACTTGAAAGTCTTCAAAGGCATCATGTTAATGGCCGCTCCGGCGTCGACCAGAATTCGGTTCACATCGTGTCTATTGATCGTTTCTCGCATATATAAAGGGCGATTATGACATGGAGAAGATAGCAACATGTCTTTGTCTGTAAATGTGATGTTGGCTGCAAACGTCTCATATGCTTGGGCCTGCAACTCTACGACATGGACTTCATAGGCCTCCGGATCTTGGAGTATCTTGATGAGAGCTTCCCTTATATCTTTACTCTAAGCGATGGCTTCTCAAATGATGACATTTGTTGGAAATCGCTTCATGTGGTGGATAATTTTACGGTCCACCCGAACACGGGTTTTGTCAAATGGCGGGATAATCTATGCCAGAGTCTTTGGTGCCCCGCGAGGCTTCTCCCGCTTAGAAGGACGTTCCTCACTCCGTTCCTCCGCATCTTCTTGGAATAGTGGTGCCAGAGATTCCTCCGAAGGTGGCAAGGGTTCATCCTGTTCGCCCTCATTAGAAGGACCTGCTTGGTTTGTGGGTTGACCCCTGTCAGAGGGACCCGCTTGCTCTGAAGCCTTATCCTACAGTGGTGGCCTAGCGGGCTCTTCCTCTTCGTCAGAGGAGTCGAGTATGAAGGGGACACCACCCGGTCTTCTAGCTTCTGGGATGGGGCTCGAACCCTCTGAGGAGTCGAGGATGAAGGGGATACCCCGTACTTGTGTCTCTGGGATAGGGCTTTGGCTCCTCTCCTTTGAATAATATGACTCGATCGAGAGTTAGGGGATCTTCACGTCAGCGCCCTCGCCCTCCGCCACGGCCTCGGCTATTTCTCGCCGGGCGACTCTAATATGTCGCCACGGGAGCCTTGCCCCCGGGGTTATCGGCCATAGTGCCTTGTCCGGGAGGAGAGTTGACATTGTCGGGCGGCGGGATCGCCACCATATTGCAGGAGAGCTCTTGTAGCATTTCCTTGAGCATCTCTGCGGTGAGCTCCTCATCCTTGTAAAATAAGGAAAGCTCTTCAGGAATTGGGAATTCTTCACCCTGTTCAAGATGGTGGACCATCTCCTGGAGTCATTGAAGAAGCCGGGCTTTATGCCCAGACTTATCCCAAGGAATATATTTGTCCAGAGTAACGACCCTGGTGGGGCGAGGGGGACTATACTTTTCCAACTCATCTATGAGGTTTTGTAGCCGTTGTAAAGGAGTCAACTCCTCGGGGGCTTCCATAGCTGTTTCCTACTCAGCTTGCTTCTTCAACCTCCTCTTCAAATTCTTTTTGCGATTCTTCTCTTGTTTCTTTTGGCGTGATGCCTCTTGAGAAGAAAGTGGACTTGGTTTTGGAGGTGGGATTGATTTGCTTCCGGAATTTTACTTTTTACTCCGGGTCGGCTTCTTGGGAGCCTTGGTTCCACGGCTTCTTCTGGGAGTAACCTTAATCCAGTTGGCCTCTCCGGTTGCACCTGGAAAGTGGCACTGATCGCTTGAGCAATCATTTCTAACCGCAGCTCCTGGAACTCTGGTAGGCCAAAGTGGAGCCCTTGGGGGCTTTGTAATTCCACCGGTTTTACTTTAATTGGCGACTTTGCCTATTCGAGCTGTTGAGGTCTTTCTACCATTGGCGACCTTGTTGGCTCGACACGAGGTTTGGCTTCGGGCTCCCTCGCCCTGGTTTTGCCTTTATTGTCTGGTTGAGGGTTTCCCCCTATAACGATGCCAGTGTGACTTAGCTTGGAAAGGGGCTTGGAACCTCCTCCCACGGCTTGGCTTTTTTGGCTCTGGGCATAACATAGTTATTAAATACATTTATTGAAATCTCTTATTCTCAATAGAAGCATTCTTATTTTTTTGGTTACCTTATCATGGAACTATAGTTGAAATTGTACATTCTTGGCCATATTATTGTTATAAACGTGGAAGTAGCTTGATTTATAATTGAAGATGCAGTTCGAGCACTGATTGTGTTCAAGGGCTCTATGCTACTCCCCTCGGCTGATTGTCGGAAATATACTATATAAATTATGGGGTATGATGCTACTGGCGTCGCATTGCGCTGGGAGTACTTTCTTTATAAATAAGTAAAAAGTCACGGAACATGGATAAATATCCACATGAATTCACGAAGTACTTGTTACTAAGTGAAGAACACATTCTTACTTGTTACATGACTTTCTAATGCATAGCCTTTAAGGTTATGAAAAGTACATTCTTGTTACAATCTTGTTCATGAAAGGCCATAATTATATTCTTGCTTGATCATACTTGCTCAATCATATTCTCAATCTATCTTGTTACTTTGACTTTGTTCGCATGTTTCATCATATTTGTATGATTTATCTTATCCTTTAGAGCTAAGATGCTAATTACTTAAATTTGCCAATCATGTTGATACGAAGATACCTACTGGGCAAGTGTGCTCATTACCTACTTTCTCAATGTTTCAGTAAGTGCGAGTGAATCGGATTCGGATTACTCAAGTAGCGGATCCGAGAGCGATTGAAAAAGTCTACGGATTCGAGAGAAGACTTAGAATGTCAAATATGTCTTGATTGAGTCCATATATGTATTTTTATTTTATTGAGTCTAGAGAAAGTTGAGTATTCATGTACTTGGATTTTGAGTATTTGATATGAAATAAAGATGAAGGTTTGATTAAATAATTGTGCAATTACTTTGTGTGATTGTTCTTGCGCTCTGATTATATTGCTTGCTCGAGACGTACTAGCCGGCTGTTCACATTCCCGATTGTTTCCGCTGCATAATCTCGGGATGTGACACCCATGCTCACGGAGATTTACGGAGGCCTTGAAACATAATCCCCTAGTCCGACAGAAGGAAGATCCGGCGGAGAGGTTCATAAGTCCAAGAGATGTGCCTATAAGTACAAACGTGTATCTAATGATCGCATATCGGAGTATACACCATGTACTTATGAAATGACTCGAGATGAGAGTGAAACGGTGAAAATCATTTTCACAAAAACCATGATATTAACACCTCATAAATCATATCCATATCATAGAAAATCATTTAATTACAAAATTATAACATTTGGCATGAAATTACATAATAATGAAAAATAAGGTTCTAAGACATGCTCATGCTGAAACAGGGTGTTTAACAGGAAAATAAATATAATTTTTAGTGAAAATAACATAATTATAGGGTTTCTATTATGCAAATTTCAACTAGGCTCGGATTGGTTCACAGAACCAAATAGCGGTCAGGGTCTGGCCGCATAGTGTCCCAGACGGTCTTGCGATAGGCCGCAGGAAAGGTATACAGACGGTCACCTATTAGACCGCTAGGGTTCCTTGCGGTCTCGTGAAAGCCACCTTCTGTCTGGAGACAAGCTATAAAACAGTAAAATAAAATGCTAACCTAGGTCATGTTATGCATGGAAAACGATGTAACCACGTAGCTAAGTCATGTTAGAAGGTAATTAGGCCATGAACATGCATAGGTTATGAGAAATAAACAAGAAATTTCTATTTTTATCTTATTAGGGCTAGGTGTATGCATGGGAAATGAACTTACTGCGCAGTGTCAGTAAAATATAAAATACTCCATGTACGATGCATGACAACGACTGGAAATTGAGGGCTTTTATTTCTAACATCAAGTTTAAACCATTCATGAGATAACCTACATCTGGACAGAGCTCTAAACTTCGAATTTAGGGCTGGAAGTTGACCCTAGTTTCTGTTCGTTCTGAACCGAACCAGCAACTTCGTGCCCTTCTAACTTCTGATCCTCTTCACCTAATACCACGAAATTTGGAGGGTAGAAAGAGATTACTAAGGTGAACAATTAAGTCTAAATAACCAACTTTCAATTACCTCGTTTAGGGCTTCTAATTTACCTTCTAATTTGCTGATCAATCTGGGTCCGTTGCATAGGTTCCTGGTTTGCTTACACCGAACCAGCGACTTTGTAAGCTTCTATCTTCCTGATGACTTGATCTCCTAAGACGAAATTTTGAGGGTAGTTAGACCTTATTATTATGAACAAAATATTCTAAAGAACCTACCTGAAATAATGCTTCCTTACCATAGTTCCACGCGAGCCAAAAGTAGGGGTCGCACATGTGAAACTTGAGATCTATTTATTGGGTTAGCTAGGGTTTTGGAGGTTAGAACGAACCTAGAGTCTTAATTATGACTTGTAATCAACCCAATTGCATTCTAGACTCTTCTAACTAAGGGATAGCATCGATCCTAGGCGATTTGGATGCCAAAGATCCAAGCTTTTCACGTTTCTCTGCTGTTCGCGATCAGACGGATAGTAACGGTCGTTTGAAGACCGTTTTATGCCTCAGGCGGTCCCTCTATAGACCGTTTTACCCCTTGGCCCCGAATTTGAACTATTTCAAACTCTTTTGATATTATCTCCCATTATTAGCCTATTTATCCCTTTAAAAATCCGAAAAATAGCTAAATGATGCTTCTAGAATATGGGCTAGGCCTTTTTAGGTTATGTGGCCTATTTAAATGGGCCTGGTCCATTAATTAGTATTGGGCCTTTTTAATTTAGTTAACAATTACTTAATTCATTTAATAACCCAGTAAGCTTGGATTAATTCTATTTAACTCCAGAAAATCTCAGAAAATTTCAAAATACCTTATATAAAATTTTTGGGGTATTACACCCTCCCCCACTTAAGAGAATTTGGTCCCCAAATTGAAAACATGGGTTTTATGAAGAGTGTACTTACAGTTGAATAGTTCGGAAAATCTCCTGCGCATGGCTTCTTCCGTCTCCCATGTTGCTTCGTATAGCCAATATTTGCTTCATTGGACTTTGACCATGGGAATAGTTTTATTCCGAAGTTGACGTACTTCTTGTTCAATTATTTTGATCGACTTTTGCTCGTACGTCAAATCTTTTTGAATCTCCAGATTATCATAAGTGATAACGTGGAATGGATCATAGACATTTCTTTAACATAGAGACATGGAATACTTCATGAACTCCAGCCAACTGTGGAGGTAATGCTAGACGATACGTCACTTCTCCCACTCTTTCAAGAATTTCAAAAGGGCCAATGAATCTTGGTGTAAGCTTGCCTTTAATACCAAACCTGCGAATACCACGATCAGGGGAAACCTTGAGAAATACATGATCTCCCACTTGAAATTCCAGGTCTCGCCTTCGGTTATCAGCATAGGACTTTTACCTGTCTTGGGCCATCTTGAGTCTTTCTCTTATCATTTTCACCTTGTCGGTTGTATCTCGAACAAGATCAGGGCTTAGAATTTGTCTTTCACCGACCTCGTCCCAGCATATAGGTATACAACAACTTCTTCCATATAATGCCTCAGACGGTGCCATTTGAATGCTAGCTTGGTAGCTATTGTTGTAGGCAAATTTCACTAAAGGTAAATGGTCGTGCCAGCTTCCACCGAAGTCTATAACACATGCTCTTAGCATAACTTCCACCACTTGATTGGTCCTTTCAGTTTGCCCATCAGTTTGTGGATGAAACGCAGTGCTAAAACTCAATCGGGTCCCTAAAGAGTTTTGTAGCCCCTTCCAGAATTGTGAAGTAAATCGAGGGTCTCGATCAGAAATATTGGTGACAGGGACACCATATAATTTAACAATCTTCTTTATATATAAAGCAGTCAAGATATCTACAGACCATCGGCTTTTAATTGGTAGAAAATGAGCTGATTTTGTTAAACGGTTTATGATCACCCATATCCCATCATGTCCACCTCTTGATTTAGGCAGTACCATGATAAAATCTATCCCTATACTCTCCCATTTCCATTCTGGAATCTCCAAGGGATGTAGTTTCCCAGTAGGCTTTTGATGTTCTGCCTTAATTTGTTGACAAGTAAGGCAACGTGATACGTAGTCTGCTATCTCTCTCTTCATATTGGGTCACTAATAATTCCTTTTAAGGCCTTGATACATCTTGGTAGCACCAGGATGAATAATATACTTAGATTTATGAGCTTCTTCTAAGATCATCCTTTTAGTATCAGAATGATCCGAAATACAAACACGACCTCGAAACAATAACCTTCCGTCATTTGCAATAGAGAAATCCGGTCGTTGTTCTATATCTGTCTTAATCTCTAATAATACAGGGTCATTTCCTTCTAACTTGACTAGATCTTCAATCAATGTAGGTTGAGTCCGCATATTGGCTATAAAGCAATCTTCTTTCTTCACATCAACATCTAAATTCAACCGAGAAAATTTAGAAATAAGATTAGTCATACCTTCTAGAAGAATCGATAGCTTCTCCACTAGTTTTCTACTGAGTGCATCAGCTACAACATTCGCCTTGCCTGGATAATATTGAATATCGAAATCAAAGTCTTTGAGATACTCCAGCCATCGCCTTTGTCTCATATTCAACTGCTTTTGAGAAAAGAGGTATTTCAGGCTCTTGTGATCTGTATATACAGTAAATCTCTCCCCATAAAGATAATGACGCCAAATCTTCAAGGCGAATATGACAGCAGCCAGCTCCAGGTCATGAACAGGATAATTCTCCTCATGTCGCTTTAATTGTCTTGAAGCATAGCAAATCACCTTGCCATTTTGCATGAGTACGCACCCTAGGCCAATGTCGAATGCATCGGTATAAACTTCAAATCTGTCACTTCAACGAGCAATGCCAGTACAGGTGCCGTGGTGAGATGTTCCTTAAGAGCCAAGAAATTTTCTTTACATTCCTTTGTCCACTCGAAAAGATTTTCCTTCCTAGTGAGTCTTGTTAAGGGAGCGGTGTTCTTGGAGAAATCTTTGATAAATCGCCTATAGTAACCAGCCAGGCCAATGAAACTCCGAACTTTAGATATGGTATTTGGTTGGCTCCAGTTCTTAACAGCCTCCACCTTAGAAGGATCCACCGCGATACCTTCTTTAGAAATGATGTGGCCAAGGAAAGAGACCTCTTTAAGCTAAAACTCACATTTATTCAACTTAGCATAGAGTTGATGTTCCTGTAAGGTTCGCAACACAACCCTAAGATGTTCCTCGTGTTCCTCCTTCGTTTTAGAATAGATAAGGATATCATCAATGAACACGACTACGAATTGATCAAGATATGGTCGGAACACATTGTTCATTAGTTGCATGAATGCAGCATGTGCATTGGTTAATCCAAACGGCATAACCACAAATTCATAGTGTCCGTATCTACTACGGAAAGCAGTCTTGTAAATGTCTTCCTCCTTGATCCTCAGTTGATGATAGCCCGACTTGAGGTCAATCTTGGAGAAGTATTCCGCGCCAGAAAGTTGGTCAAATACGCATCAATACGCGGCAGTGGATATTTGTTTTTGATGGTAAGTTGATTCAACTGCCGGTAGTCGATGCATAACCTGAGGGAACTGTCCTTCTTCTTGACAAATAAGACCGGCGCATCCCAAGGGGATTTTGCTAGGTTGAATGAAGCTTTTTTTTAGCAGCTCTTGAAGTTGTTTCTTTAATTCCTTCAACTCCGTGGGGGACATCCTGTAAGGAGTTATTGACATAGGTGCTGCTCCGGGAACGAGTTCAATGGAGAAGTTTACTTCCCTTTCGGGTGGTAAACCGGGTAGATCCGATGGGAACACATCGGGAAACTCTTTCACAATGGGAATATCTTCTAAGATAATTTCCTTGGATTCAGTGGTGATTACGGAGGCAAGAAAAGCTTCACAACCTTGCGAAATGAGTTTGCAAGTATGAAGAGATGAAATAAGGGTAGGATGTTTCCTATACTTGATGCCAAGAAAGGAAAATCGCGGGAGACTTGGTTTCCGAAAAGAAATTATCCTATTGCGGCAATTTATATAGGCATCGTGGTCCACAAGCCAATCTACACCTAGGATAGCATCGTAGCCTTTCATGTCAAGGCATACCTAGGATAGCTTTTTGCCATTACTCTTTGATTTTCCTTCCCCCTTGTCTCCATTCGTCGGGGAGAAGTCCACAGAGTTTACCTCCTTGCCGTTGGCCAGGCGATCTTTGGAGGATTTGCTTTTGGCAGAAGTATGTGTCGGGTGATCAGCGAAGAACATTTCAATCTCCGCTACCACCATGTTAAGCTCATCAAAGCTTCTGATATTTGAGCCCAGAAGCTTCTCGCTAACTTTCGCTGCTAAGCCTTTGCGGCATATGGTGATTGCGTCTTCCGGCGTCGTAGGATTATCACAGCGCATGCTGATATCCCTCCACTGCTTGATGAAGTCCAACATGGTTTCACCTTTTCTCTATTTGAGGGCGCAGAGTTCCGTCAGAGAGACTTTGCATTCGACCGTATGGAAATGGTCGACGAACTTCTTCTGCATATCAGCCCAATCAGCCACTGAGTTGGGCTTTAGCCTTTAATACCACTGGAAGGCGGTGCCTGTCAGGGATGTGGCCAAATACTGCAAAAGATATGATTCTTCCAACGTCAGCTCACCCATGGCCATTATGTAGTAGGCCAAGTGTTCATGTGGCGAGCCCTGCCCATTGAACTTATGGAGTTTTGTGGCTTTTGGGCAATCCGACGGAAGTGTCTTGAATTGATGGTGAAGGGGATAGGACATGCTATACAGATCAACGGTGATCACGCCTTCACCACGTTGAGCAAATTTCGCCTCCATAATTCGCTCAATCATCTGCCTTTGAGCCATGAGGCTTTCTGTAGCAAGAGTGGCAGAAGATCGCACATTGGTCTCATGTTGCGGCGTTTTGAATTCCACCGCTACTGGTAACTTTGCAGCGGTAACCGAAGCATTGGCCGCTACTGGAATGGGAGGAGGTTGTTGGTCCATTCCAGTGGGCGTAGCTTGAGGCTGAACATGAACCTCCTTTTCACGTAATAATGCTTACAAGAAGTTCTTGATTTTCGCATCGGAGTTCTTCCAACGCGAGGGGTTGAGTCTCTCTTCCAAGATCTTCTTCGCGCCCGGTACTGCTGTCCTCATCGACATTATGGATGTCTTCTTGGTGCTCCTCTTGTCGCGCCGACTCGGGCTGAGATGTTCCGACGGTAGGTGTCTGCTGCATTTGTGCGAGAACCCGATAGACGGGCCTTGACTTCCTCAAAGTCTGGAGAGGCTGGTTCATTTCTCCTAAGGTGTCCTCTGGCTATTTATCAGTGGAGGTCGTGTAGCAGGCGAACACTTTGACAGTGTCGTTGGTCACCTGGACCACCTGCTTCTTCCTAGGTGGTTGTTTACCAGACTTGGGTGCCATCCCTAGACTGTCAAAAATAGACACTCGGGACGTGGGTTAAAAATGGTGACGCACCCCTTTTTAGAACCCTGGTTGGCCCTCTTTCTGTAGTTTGCTCGTAGTCGGGACACGTGGAAGGGAGAAAAGACTTCTCTTTTGTTTGTTCTTTGGTCTCCTCCGTGCCATTGACTGAGAGGAGAAGTTTGCTTCCGTCGGGATCGTCTCGTATGTGCGTGCCGGACTTTCCGTTGGTGGGTGAACATCTTCCACATGTGCATCCTCTTGCTGTGATGTAGCTTTGCTCGGTCCCGGACCTCCTACGGGAATTCCCGAGATTCGGAGATCTGTCCGGGATTACAACGAGACTTGGCTCCATGAGTTGTGTGTTTAATTGGCCCCCAATCACCTCAATTACTTTGAGGGAATTATGATTGATGGGGTCTTTGACTGGGAGTCCTGGAACATAGAGATAACTCCATAGAGCGGCGATATTGGTCTTGCGCTGTATTTCGGCCGCCGTCGAAATATATTATAATTGACCTCGATTAATTCGAGGAAATTGTCTTGATTCAATTAAATCGAGAAAATAACGGGTGCAACAGATACTTTATGTTTTCCTTGCTCTTTTTTTTTTCTTTTGGGGATCACTCACGTCATTTAATATGGCGTTGTATGAATGTTTATATCCACTAACTCCTAAAATTCATGGTTGGAGAGATCTACAAGTGACCTTGAGATCTCCTTTCCAAGAAAACTCTCTTTCATTTATGTTAGCCATAAATGTAGCTGAGAGAGACAAGTGAGGATGGCTAGTTGATTAGAATAACTTCCCTGGAGGAGGGTTATTACATAGACTCTCAACCCTAACCAAACCCAACCCAACCCTCAACCTGGCCCTCCCAATCCTTTACTCAACTTGCCCAGTAATTCTCAACCCAAAACAACTGATGTCATCAAATTGGAAGTTTTTGGATCTGGCTGATAGTTTGTTTGGGTTGGGTCATAACCTAAACAGCTCACATGCTCCATTTCTTTTTCTCACTGTCAAAATTCCCTGTTTAAAGAGATAAATGAAACTATCTATTTACCTCAGTAAAGTAAACAAAATAAAAGCTACAATCTTAACTACTTCATAACCGGAGAACATCTCAACAAGCACAATAGAATCTAATTCTTATTCAAATGTATACAACTAAATGAAACTCATTCTTGCAGTCTAAGTAAGTTATCTTTTATATGGATTAATGTCAGGCTTGGGTGGGCCGGGTTATTCGGCCCGCCAACCCACCCTCCCTAAGCCAACCAATGTTGGGTTAGAAACTCTAACTGAACCCAACCAAGTAGTGTGGTGGGTTTTCCTGATGAAAGCTTCACAATTTGTCATACTTGCCACCACATGCCTTTGTTTGCATGCTATATGTTTGGCCCAGTCCAACATGTGGCAGTCTAGCCTGTGGATGGACTGAGTGCAATGGTCCATTGGGCAAGCCTTGTTGTTGACCTAGGGGCATCTCTTTTCGCAATTGGAAGGGAGGGAATCAAAATATTATGGAGAATTCAAGGAGGATTAAGAACAGGTACGAAAGATACTATTTTTCTTGAACTACTCGTACCTTGCCTTTGGAAGCTGGTTACTATTGTTCACTACATTATGGGATTATGCTTGTGTGAATTCATTCTAGTTAGACATATGTTACCTTGGCTTTCCCAAAAGAAAGAAGGAGAAAAGAGTTACTTTGTTTTAGTTTCCATTCCGTGCTTGTACCTTTTTTGCAGTTACAAATTTATAGCTTATTGTTTGTGTATGTTTAAAGAAAAGTGAAACACCCTAAGGTCATGTATTGATGGAGCCTAGGCAGGATCACGCTTCTAAGGATGTGATGGCTACAAGGAACTGCTGTACATAGACTTAATTTTTTAGGGTTTTTGGTATTTAGCCCCTCAACTCTGGCATGGCCGGTCCCAAGCCCGGATGAGAAAAGAGGAGGGTTTGCGTTAGGTCGACAGCCAGCAGTAAAATTTTGTCACATCTCCAACATGAATTTTGATCTAAATACATTTGTGGTAATGCTAGGGCGTTCCCCGTAAGCGACGCGTTACATCGGAACCCGGATGGAATGACAAGTGAGCAAGGGCTAGCTAGGGCGTTCCCCGTAAGCGACGCGTTACATCGGAACCCGGATGGAATGACAAGTGAGCAAGGGCTAACTAGGGCGTTACATCGGAACCCGGATGGAATGACAAGTGAGCAAGGGCTAGCTAGGGCGTTCCCCGTAACCGACGCGTTACATCGGAACCCGGATGGAATGACAAGTGAGCAAGGGCTAACTAGGGCGTTCCCCGTAAGCGACGCGCCGCAATGGGGCCCGATTGTGGTGTCAAATAGGTAAGGGTTCTCGTGTGGGGTTGGACGCACACGGGTAAAGAAGCAAGTTTAAAAACATAGGATCCGTCTAGCTACTTGGAATATAGGAATTTTAACGGGTAAGGGTTTAGAATTAGTTAAGTTAATGAAGGATAGGAGGGTTAACATAGCTTGCTTACAAGAAACTAGGTGGAAAGGACATAAAGCTAAAGACATTGATGGATATAAAATTTGGTATACGGGTAATAATAACTCTAGAAATGGTGTTGCTATAATAATAGATAAAAATTTAAAAGATAGAGTTGTGGAAGTAAATAGATTGGGGGATAGACTGATGTTAATTAAACTTATCTTAGGAGAGGATATTTTGAATATAATTAGTGCATATGCACCTCAAGTAGGATTAGAAGAGAACATTAAAAAGTAATTTTTGGAGGCTATTGATAGTTTGATCCAAAATATCCCGAGTGAAGAGAGAATCTTTATTGGAGGGGATCTTAATGGTCATGTGGGTAAAGATAATAGAGGTTATGAGAGGATTCATGGAGGGCTTAGTTTTGGCAATAGAAATGATATGAGTTACACTATTCTTGATTTTGCTATGGCCTATGATCTAGCTATTACTAATACCTTCTTTAAGAAGAGGGACGAATACTTAATAACATACAAGAGTGGAACACATATAAGTCAAATTGACTATTTTCTCATTAGGAAGGTCGATAGAGTTTTATGTAAAGATTGCAAAGTTATTCCTGGTGAGAGTCTAGCCCCTCAACATATGTTGTTAGTAATGGATGTCACTATCCCTAAATTCAAAAGAAAGATCATTATAAATAATTATTCTAAGATTAAATGGTGGAATTTAAAAGGTAAAAGTTTAGAAACATTTAAAAATCATCTATTAAAGGAAAATATTTGGAATTTAGAACAAGAAACTAATGTAATGTGGAATAATGTTACTAATTGTATAATGAGGGTTGCAAAACAACTCTTAGGCGAATCTAAAGGTAAAAAGAATTTACAAAAAGAGACTTGGTGGTGGAGTGAAGAAATCCAAAATACCATTAGAGTAAAAAAAGAATGTTTTAAAGTTTGGCAAACTAACAAAAATGATCAAACCCTAGAAGCCTATAAAACCGCTAAAAAGAGAGCTAATAAAATAGTTAGCGAAGCTAAATCAAAGGCATTTGAAGATTTATATAATAAATTAGGAACCCGAGAGGGTGAAAAGGACATATTTAAACTTGCTAAATTAAGAGAAAGGAAAATTCGAGATTTAGATCATGCTCGGTGCATTAAAGGTGAAGATCAAAGGGTTTTAACTAAGGATCTTGAGATTAAAGGGAGGTGGCATAGCTATTTTCAGAAGTTACTTAATGGAGATTGCGTCAATGATTTATCTTTAGAAGATACCCAAGAGTCCACAATATTTGATAAATATCAATATTTCAGGCGTATTAAGATATCAGAAGTGGAGGATGCTTTAAGAAAAATGAAAGTGGGCAAGGCCTTAAGACTAGATGGCTTACCTATTGAAGTATGGAAAGGCCTAGGAGATATTGGTATTCAGTGGCTAACTAAATTTTTTAATAAAATTTTAAAGGAACGGAGAATGCCAGAAGTTTGGAGAAAAAGTGTTGTAGTTCCTTTCTATAAAAATAAAGGAGAAATTCAAAGTTGTAATAATTATCGTGGATTTAAGCTTATGAGTCATACTATGAAACTTTGGGAAAGAGTAATTGAAAAACGCCTCCAATGTATGACTACTGTATCGGAAAATCAGTTTGGTTTTATGCCGAATAGATCTACTACAGAAGCTATTTTTTTACTACGGCAGCTAATGGAGAAGTATAGAGAGATGAGAAAGGATTTGTATATAATTTTTCTTGATTTAGAGAAGGCGTACGATCGAGTACTGAGAGAATTGATTTGGTGGACATTAAGAAAGAAAGGAATCTCTCAAGGATATGTTGATTTGATTAAGGATATGTACGACTGTGCTATTACTAGTGTTCGAACTATTGCTGGGGAGACTGGTGAATTTCCCGTTTCTATAGGTTTGCATCAAAGTTTTGCACTAAGTCCGTATCTCTTTGCCTTAGTTATGGATGAAGTAACTAAACAATTACATTAGGATATCCCTTGGTGTATGCTATTTGCAGATGATATTGTTTTAATTGATGAGAGTATTGATGCTCTAAATGCTAAGTTAGAGCGTTGGAGACTTGCCTTGGAGTCTAAATGTTTTAAAATTAGTAGGAGTGAGTCAGAGTTTATGCATTGTAATTTTAGTAATGGGAGAGTGGTTCAGGAAGACATGGTTCTAATTGATGGACATAACATTCCGAAGAGTAGTTGTTTTCGATACTTAGGGTCTATCATACAAGAGAATGGGGAGATTTATGATGACCTTACACATAGGATTAAGGCAGGCTGGTTAAGATGGAGAAGTGCATCAAGAGTCCTTTGTGATCGTCGTATGCCTATGAAACTCAAAGGGAGACTTTATAGAACGGCTGTGAGACCTGCTTTGTTATATGGTATCGAGTGTTGGGCAGTACGAAAGGAACACGTCCACAAAATATATGTAGCAGAGATGAGGATGTTGAGATGGATGTATGGCAAGACTAAGAAAGACAAGATTAGGAATGAGCGCATCCGTAAGGACTTAGGGATAACCCCAATTGATAGTAAAATGAGAGAAAATAGACTCAGGTGGTTTGGACATGTGTTTCGTCGCCCTAACTCAGCGCCGGTTAAAAGATGTGACCAAATCTTAGTGGATGCTAGTAAAAGAGCTCGAGGAAGGCCTAAAATGAGATGGTGCGATGTTATTAGGAATGACATTAGTTTCTTGAGTTTAAATATGAATACTGCACTTGATAGAAATCTTTGGCGGAACAAAATTCATGTAGCCGACCCCAATTTATTGGGATAAGGCTCTGATGATGATGATGATGATGATGGTATTTAGCCCCTCAAAAAATGATATTAGGAAAAAGCCCCCCTAATCCACCTACTTAGCTAAAACCTCTATAAATCTTATCTGTTACGTAAAAAAGCCCCTACCGTCGATCTCCATGAGGGAACATCTACGGTGCCTAACTTAACTTCGGTGAAACCCGTGTGATAAAATGACCAAAAAGTCCCCTTGAATAACTGACGCCACAACACAAATGGCGCCACCACCTCGCTCAGGAGCACCGCCACCACGTCCACGTCCACTAGCACCACCACCACCACCACGGTGGCCGCCGCCGCGAGCAGCAACCCGTGTTCCTGTCCATGTGGCTGCAGGAGGGCTCCAACTTCATCGGCGATTCAACGGATGGAGGTGGTCGCGTTGCCCAGGCTGGCAGATGTTGTATCTCCCCCAAGCTGTATGCGACGTCAGAGCCAATGCAGATCGTCCCCGCCGGTGGTATCTTGTCCCCCTCCTTGAACTCTAATCTCCTTACTGTTGCCCTATGCCGTCAATCACAAGCGGCGAGACGTATGCGCCTGCCTCAACACCCTCCTTCCACGACAATGGTAGCGGTTGCCGGCAATGGCAACGACGTGTCATCTTTCCGCATGGTGCTGAAGAGTCATCTCGATGGATTTTGATTCCATGTCAAAGCCTCCCGATTCGGGATTTCGAAAGGAGAAATATGGCCGGTGGATTGTCCATGGAAGCCCCTCTCTCTCTCCCCCTTTGGTGTCTGGGTGGAGGTGTGCAGAGAGAGAGAGAGAGAGAGAGAGATGCCGGCACCCCCACCCAGTGGGGTGGGGTGCCCATAGAGAGAGAGAGAACGGGAAGAGAGAGAGAGTGCACATGTGTGCGAGAGAGAGAGCGAGTTGTAGAGAAGCATCGCCGGGAACCTCCTTGTCATGGGAACCTCGCCACCAGTTTTCCCCTCATTGTTGTGGCTTCCGCCATGGGTTGCAGCATGGGTGCGAGCAGAGAGAAAGAGAGAGTTGCAGAGATGCCCCGCCAGGAACCTCCCCGTCATGGGAAACTCCTTACCGGTTTCCTTATTGCCACGGCTTCTGCCATGGGCTGCGTTGCTGAGAATCTCCTTGTTAATGTGGATGCATGTGGTGCCAGAATCTCCGGCGACGCGAAGCTCTATATCTGCCCGAACTTGGATGGTCTTGTGGGCATCGCCCAGAAGCCTCTCGCAACGCCGATGCCCACGCCGATGGCTCCGTCTCTCTCCCTGCCACTGCCCATCCCGCTGCTGCCATCCCTGGAGGCATTTCCCGTTTTGTCGATGATGAGCATCCGTATGTGGTGCCCCCGCCCGTCCACCTTGCTGTGTCGGTCTACGCTGTGTGCCTTCTTCAACACCACTCCTCCCCCGTGCTGCCCACATGTAGCTGCTGCTGATGAGAGAGAACAGGAGAGAGCGCGAGAGAGCGGAGGGAGGGTGCCGGTTGGGGTCTCCCCCTCCAGCGCCGGCACCCCCACACAGTGGGGTGGGGTGCCTACACACACACATAAAGAGAGAGAGAGAGAGAGGGGGGGAGGGTAAAATGGGAAAGAAAAATTTTATGGGACTGGGAGGATGGAATATTCTCAAAAATGAGATGATATATTCCATTTTTTAGACGGCTGTTAACCTGAGGGCCCTTTTACCAGGGTTGGAAAAAATTGGGGCTTTTAGCTAAAATAGGTAGATTAGGTAACTTTTTCCCAATATTGATTTTTTTAGGGGTTAAAAACCCAACTTATTATTCATTTTTCTTTCTGTTTGGCAGCTAATAGAAGTTATTCAAGAATGTCTTTTGTGCATAGTACAACTTTGCTCCACCTAAATTTTCAGATGATAGTCTTTTCAAAATTCTTGATCTACATTTAGTCCTTAGTAAAAATTAGAAGAGTGATCTTGCCAGCTAGTCCATGCTGAAAGTCATGAAAGTGTTGGCTGGTTAAATGGACATTTTTCATCTTGCAGACATTCAGTGAGATCCAGAAGTTGTTAAGTAAAACAAATGGTAAAGTTGTTGGAGATTTAATGACACCTGCCCCTCTGGTTGTTCATGAAGCCACTAATCTTGAACATGCTGCAAGGTGACCCTATGCTGTCTTATCTCATTGTGAAGTAGACTGCTTTCAAACAAAAAATGCTTACTTCAAATTGTTTTTTCCCCAGGATATTACTTGAAACAAAGTACCGCCGCCTTCCTGTGGTAGATAGTGCCGGTAACTTGGTAAGACTAAGGCCTCCTTATTCTCCAGTGCTGTCGTTATGTTGTCTTTTTCTGAATCTTCTGATTGTTTGTCCATGTGAAAGGTTGGAATTATTACTAGGGGAAATGTTATCAGAGCTGCACTCCAGATAAACATGAGACAGAGAAGAGGACTCAATCCAAGGACATGATGGTGCCAAAGTGAACAGCTTTGAACTCATTTGGTAAGTGTTTGTCCTCACTTTTCCTTGACTATTGGGCATCCTGCTTCTACTATGAATTGGCATTAAAATCTTTGTTGTTCAACTTCTTATTTATATTTATAGCCTCAGTGTTGTTTTTCTTCTATGACTAGGGCATCTTTTTGCTAGGTCCATAGCTGACCACAGCAGATATGGGAATGGAAAGACTGATTTTGAAGAAATGATTTATATCCTCATATACAATGAAGCTCGTATTTTTCTTCATAGAAGTTTGGGGTTGTTCATCTTGAACATTTTTGTATATCTATCTATCCCCTCCACCATATTCTCAAGGCATCTATACCATGTATTTAGTTATTATTTTTACAACATTGTAATTTAAATGGCATTTCTTTGGTGCAAACAAATCTGTATATTATTCTATGAAATTTTATTACTGGTATTCTATCTAAAATATTTTTGGAAACTGTTACTATTAAAATGAAGAAACGTGTCTGATATTTGTTTCAAATGCATTATAATTGATCTCCAAGTGGAAAAGATGTCCTACTTTCTACCATCCGTATTGACTATTTGGCACAGTTTGTTCCACAGAAATTTAGGCTTTTTATCTGCATCATCTTCATAGATGAGGACATTTGAATAGCTCCAGAAGCATAAGAATGTCTGACTTTGATTTTTTAATACCTGATAGGCTGGCATACCTGAATTAATCTTTCTTTTGTTGGATAAATTGCACTGTTCCTCATTTGTATCTTTATTTTCTTTCTTAGAAAGGTTCTTGTGGAGTCTCTGTGACAACCAATATGTTTTATATCTGAGACTTACTATCACTTTTAATGCAACCTTATGCACTTATCGGTCCCCTCTCTTCAGCCTTTTCACTGCACAACAGGCAGATAGTTGAGAAATGATGGGTTCTCAAATTTACTTTGGCGTTTGGCCATGTTTTGTGCTTTGGACTTGCATATGATTCAGTCCAGTTATTTTGAGGGGATGACACTAGGCTTTGGAAGCCATTTGTGTAGTACCTTGTTTTCCAACCAATAGCTTGAAATCGAAGCTTACTAGATGGGATGGAAATACAGCTGGTAGGGAAAGTTTGATTGGTATAATATCCAAAGTATGTGATGACTATTTTGAGGGGAATTTGAACATTTGCAAGGAAAAGATTGGTCGTGCAGCTTCTAGATGGTTATTCTACAATAGTGTTCCGACAAATATCCCTTAAGGCCTTACTATGAGAACATGATTGACACCATTACAGAGGTTGGTAAAGGAGTGTTGGGGCCAACTATGAAAAAAATCTATAACACTTACCTACCTCAGGAAGTGAGTGACTTGAGGGAATATATCGAGTCCTTTGAGCGGATATGGGATGAAAGAGGCTGTAAAATAATGACTGATGGGTGGACATGTATAGTCTTATCTTTGTATGTATATAGACTCATTGTTTACCAACCATCATATTGATCTTAAGGTTTTCTCATTCTCTATTTTGTGTAGGCATTACTAGAAGGACAATGATCAATTTTCTTGTGTAGTGTCAAGTTGGGATGATCTTCATGAAGTCGGTGGATGCTAGCGGGTATATTAAAAATGTCGATTACTTGTTCAAGTTGATGGATGAAATGGTTGAACAAGTTGGAGAGCATAGGGTGGTGCAGGTTGTCACAGATAATGTGGCATCATATAAATTGGCCGGCCACATGTTGATTGAGAAGCGACAACACCTATATTGGGTGTCATGTTCTACATATTTCATAGACTTGATGTTGGAGGATATGTGCAAAGATGAAAAGATAGCAAGTACTGTGGCTTCTACTCAATTCATCACAACCTATGTGTACAATCATAGCTATGTTCTTAAGTTGATGCGTGAGCACATTGGAGGGAGGGAACTCATACGTCCGGGGGTAACTCGGTTTGCCGCCTCATCTATATCTTTGGAGAGTTTACATTCTCAACGGTGTCCTTTTTTGTAAATGGTTTCCTCAAAAAGTTGGGAAGAGTGGCTTGGTGTCCATGCAAAATAAGATGTTCGAACTAAGGGGAAGAGAGTGGAGGAGCTGATTGAAACCAGGGGCCTATGGAAAGACATCAAGATGATTCTTAGTGTGGTGGAACCAATTGCCAAAATCTTGAGAATTGTGGATGGTGATAAGAAGGCCGACATGGGGTACCTATATGAGGCAATAGAGAGAGCAAAGGACGAGATTCAAAAATCCAACCCTAGAATTTATCTAAAGTGGTGGCATATTATTGATGAAAAGTGGGACAAAACTCTCCACCACGATCTTCATGTCGCAGGTATTTACAAAATAAAATATTCATATATATATATATATATATATATATATGTATTATTCTATCTTAAGTCATTATTGACACAATTCTTCCGGCCAAAGAAATGCTCAAAGGTAAATCAAAGAAGAAGACCTCGGAAAGTACAAGTAGAAATTCCATAGACATTGTTAATTTGGACATCATAGAAGAGGGGGATGAAACACCTTTCGAAAATGACACCGTTGTTTATCAAACATCGTATGATTCTATTTCAGTTAGTAATCATGATGATGATGATGACCTTAGCTCAGGTGGTACAGGTGCAACCATTCATTCTCAACAATCAAGGCCGGCCTCCAAGGGGATTGTATTTACAGAAGAGCAATGATTTAGCCATGCAACACAAGATAAGGATCATAGTAACAAGATAACAAAAAAATGTCTCAGCTGGAAAAGGGAAGCAAAAAGTTAAGTCTGTGCATCCATCGGGGATGACACTTGAACAAAGCATTGAAGACACAGACTACAATTCAAACTTCATCCCTTATCAGCGGAATTGGTTGAGGAAGAAGGCCATGAAGGAAGAGTTCCTTCGAAAGACAAGAGAAACAAGTGAACATTATGGCCAACCAGAGTACTCCAACATATCATCTCCTGTACAAAGTTTGTAAACTAATTTTGTCCTCGTCTTACATTTGAAAATCTTTGAAGATTTATATATCTTCCGATCTTAATTGTTGCTTCTTTTATAGGAGGAGGTGATTATGTTTTCCCTGCAAGCTATTATGGTTATCCCCCGTTGATGTATTTTCTTACTCAGGAGGAGGATATTATGAGTATACTATTTATTCATCTTATTCAGAGACATCGTCATAACAATCAATTAGAGGTAGCTATCAAGTCTCTGGGATCTTCAGTTGGACCCCTATCATGATAGTGTACACTAACACCGATGAGTATAATCGGTATCTCATGTACTACCAGCTCATGTACGTCACGTACATGCCATAGAATGATTATGTATAATATGTAGAAAACTCTTTCAGTGTTCGTCTTCGATGAATGAAAAGAAGTTATATCATAAAATCATTGTATTATTTGAGAATGTCACCTATTTCATGAAATGATGAGCATATGTCAATTACTTCACATGAAATTTGATATAGAACTATGTTATAATATCTTTTTTCTATTTTTTTAAATTTTTTGAAAGTTTTTTTGAATTTCTTTAGATATTTGTATTCTTAGCCGAGTCAACCGGCCTGACTCGATTGGGATCGGTTCGAGATCAACTGGATTGGTCGATCCCACCGATCCAGATCATTTTGGGACCGGATGATCCGATCTCGACACCAATTCTGCCAACCTTGATTTGAACTGAACATTTTTATGTTAAAAGTGGAAACTGAACAGTGACTTGCAACTGAGAGCCAAATACGTCCTTTCTTTGGTTGTAACATGCAATGGCATTCGGGGACAGCAATGGCAGCTTCTCAGTGGGATCAGCATACAAGCTTGTTTCCTTGGGAGGAACCTTGCATCCAATGACTCCCCACGTTTGGAGGCCGAGAGTCTCCTCAAGGTCAAGATACTTATTTGGCCAATTTCACACAGGAGACTGCCTACTGGTGCTAGACTCCCGCCTTTTTTTTTTTGCACATCATCAATCCCATCTTTTCTTTTGTGCGGTGAAGAGGATGAGTATATTGACCACTTGTTTCTTCACTTTTCTTTTGCACGAGAGGTTTGGGAGAAGTCTTCTGCGTAAGATCCATTGTCCCTTTTGTTAAACAAGCGTGATGTAAAAACTTTTAAATAAAACCTCAACCGCTGCAACGTTCACAAAAGGTGAACGTCGTATAGCATGTAACGTTTCCGTTAAATGGAAACGTTACACACTAAAACGTTACACATTGTAATGCTATTTATAATAAAAAAAATGTAAATGCATTAAATGGAGGCAATCAACAC
Organism: Amorphophallus konjac; assembly: GCA_022559845.1. NCBI lineage: Eukaryota > Viridiplantae > Streptophyta > Magnoliopsida > Alismatales > Araceae > Amorphophallus > Amorphophallus konjac. Next base: position 489,708,701 of record CM040121.1, read on the forward strand.
TTACGTTGGGGAAGGTCTACTAAGGCCTAGATCCCTTGGCCAACTTAAAAACACAATCACTAGAGCAACAACGTGAAAGTTATTCCATTTTTCTTTTCCTTTTCTTTCCTCCACAATTTTATTTTCGTTGTGTTGAGTTCTTGAAAGTTAGATCGAGATTCGCTAAGTCTCTCTTTGAGGATGTGCCGACGAGAGAGAGGGTGTCGCCTACCCGAGATCGTCGTATCTCTAGGAGACCATTGTCACAAGAATCGCACGTCGACCGGTAATAAGTTCTCTTAGTTCAGCGACATCGCGTTTCGACCAAAAGACTACGCTTTCTTAAACCTCTTAATTTATATGTTAAGTTTAATTAATTTGTTATTTGATATTTGTTATTTTCAGCAATATTTCCAACAATCTAAGAGAACTTATTATATTATGTTGCTGAAAATAATATTATAAAATATGTCTACAAAATAAGAGACTATTCTATAACGTGTTTTTATGCAACGACGGAGTTAATATAAAAACACGTCTTTCTTGTGGACATATTTTAGTTAGAATATATATAATAATAATCAAAATAAAATTAGAATTTAAATTTTAAAAGTCAATATATATATATATATTTGAAATTAGAATAATGTTTTAAAACTTTAGAAATCAGAAATTATAATAGTATATTTCTGAAATATAATTACTCTTATTATTATTATATTTCTAAAAATTACTATTTGATTACTGAAAGTGATCAGTAATATCGTCCACTTACATGCATAGAAAAAAATGTTAAAATTAACAAGAGATGATCATTCCAAAATAATACACATGAATACATGAAAATAATTATGAGAGAAAAATAGTGCAACACTGAAAAAAAATTTGTGAAATATTACATGTTCAGCATAACTTCTTGTTGGACGATCGACTCCTTGGATACATGTTTAAAAGCCATTGGCCCGAGAGAAAAGCTATATATTTGTGGTTTTATTTGCTTAACGAATGTTGGTAATTAACATGCTCTCTGTATTTCACTCTGTCATCTAATTAACTCTTGAAATCAAGACTTTGAAATAAATATTCATAGTATGATGGTATACATAATGTATGTTTCACAAAATGCATGAAAAGCTTTTTCTAAATAATATGATGTGTGAGAAGCAAGCCAGAAACGAAATATCATGCTCATGGGGAACTTGGGGGGCATCTAAAATCCAAAGAAAGAAAGTTAATTGGACGGGCTGAAAAAAAATGTTTACAGAAATTGGAAATATTGCTGTTTATAGATAATTTTTTTTAAAAAAATAATTTCTGTTTACAGGCTTATAAATTATTACTATTTTCAGTTTTCAGAAAATAGAATTTTAAAAACATTAATTCTGCTTTAAATACTTTCTGTTTACATAATATATATGTTTTTAAATATATCTCTGTTTACAAAAAAAAAAACTTTTCGGATTTTTCTGAAACTTCATGTTGCTATTATTTCTATGTTCAGAAAATCAGAAAATAGTTAAAATCACTTATGCTGTTTTCAGATAATAAAATTCTGAAATAATTTTTGTGTTTTAGAAAACTGCATTTCTGAAAATTATTTCTATTTTTAATAATCATTTTTTCAGAAAATAAATATCTGAAAAAAATAGTTCTGATTTACTATTTTCAAAAAAATAAAATCTTGGAAATCTATTTTCTGAAAATTGAAATAATTTTCAGAAAAGTTAATTATCAGATAATAATTATTATATGTCTGTTTAAAAATTTAAAATGCAGTTTTTGCTTAATAGAAAATAGTTTCTGTAATTTTCAGAAAATCGTTATTATTAATTTTCAGAAATATTAATTCTATTTAAAAATATATAATTTATTTTTCAGAAAATAAAATTATGAAAATTATTACTTTTGACTAGTTTGCATGAATTAACCAATCTTGATTGTTGAAAATAAATTTAACAATGCTTACTTGATTGAAAATACATATCTTTACTATTATTTTATGCTTTTATTAAAATTGCACTTGTGTTATACATATGTGATAATTTAAAATTAAAGTGATTATCTGTTGACATTATATATTTAAGAGTTTTGATAAAAAAAACTCAATACATCACATTAACAGATTTTGTCTATCCTTAAACATTCTGAATGACTAACCTGATAACTAAAGAAAATTTAAGTGCCCAACCCTATAATATTAATGCTGGAAATTTTAGAAGATGGTAAAATCAAATAAAGTTTTGGCTAAGTATCTTAGGCCAAATCTCAGTAATTAGTCAAATCTCAATAATTAGTGATAACACTTGAGAACTTGTGGGGGGAGGCCATTTTAACGGTCTATTATATCTTAAATATAATACTATTCAAATAAAATGATACTCCATCCTATGAAATTTGGAAGAAAAGAAGACCTAATTTAAATTATCTCAAAGTGTGAAGGTGTTTTGCTAAAGTAAAAATACCATAAAATAAAATATTCATCCGGGATATAGTGATATAAATGGGATTAGTGATTCTTTAGATGTAAAATTCACATTAAGATTTGTTTGTCCCCTTGGAGGAGGTGCAGTATTTTGGAAATCAACTAAATAAACAATGTTAGCTAGGAGCACTATGGAATATGAAATGATTGCACTAGACACCACCTGAAGATGTAAAGATGATCAGACACTTAAAAGTGAGACATAAATCAATAAGAGATAAAATGAAGCAACGACTAATTACTTTAAACTTTGTGAAATCAGAAAGAAACTTTGAAATGTGGGCTTCTAGTGTTTATATGTGCAGGGTCACCAGTTTCCATATGAATTGGCAGAGGATATGACATGCGCTCATATGATTGTGAAGATTTCTCTTCCAGCAAGCTTTAAATCCAGGACCATCACCAAGATTTGGGCGATGGATGCCCAGGATGTGCCAAGGTGGGTCAACCACGGGAACGTGATGCAGGACGACTACGAGACTCGCCGCGGTCGGGTTGGTTGCGACCTTGGACTCTAAAGATTGACGCGACAAACAAGACGACGCGACCAGCAACGACACAACAACGTGGCACCAAATGAGCTCCATAAGAGGCGATATGTTCCAAGCAAGAAGTGCTAACTCACGGTCGTCCCCATCGAGGGAAGTGCGACGATCTGCACAGACAGGTGCCTTTACAAAAGGCTTATCTAGAATCGTGATTCTAGAAGCGTCAATGGGGATGGGATTGAGCCCATAAAGAAAGAAGTTACCACGGCGCTAACCCAACCTCACGGAGGTTCAATGGGTAGAAACAAGCTTGATAGGTAACTTGGGAGAGCACTAATAAATTATGTTCCCATCCCTATGGCGCTAGTGCTCGTTTAAAAGTAAGAGGTAAGGGTGAGTACTATACTCTTAATGAATCCGAGACCCAAGTGGCAGGATGGTTACCTTACTTCCACCCTTTGTAGGATTCACCGACATGTGTGGAGTCATGAGATCGCGACTGTGAAAATGTGGGCTATTTTCCAAAACACACATGAGATACCTGCGCAAGGCCATTAATAGCGCAACCCCCATAGAATCTCGATTCAGCTATACTATGTGTGAATTTGGGAGAGTTTGAACCATGGAACTGGTTCAAGGCATAGTCCACCAAGCGTTCTCACAGATAATCTCAAATATCACTAAGTGAAAATTCAAATCGAAAGATATTTTCACCTATTGCATAGTATAAAGGACTCAGCGGTCTTTTATTTATTTATTTATTTATTTATTTTTAATAATTTTTAAAAGTTTTTAAATCATGTGGGGGATTGTTAAATAAGCGTGATATAAAAACTTTTAAATAAAACCTCAACAACCGCTGCAACGTTCACAAAAGGTGAACGTTGTATAACATGTAACGTTTCCATTAAATGGAAACGTTACACAATAAAACGTTACACATTGTAACGCTATTTATAATAAAAAAAATGTAAATGCATTAAATGGAGGCAATCAACACTTACGTTGGGGAAGGTCTACTAAGGCCTATATATAGACCCCTTGGCCAACCTAAAAACACAATCACAAGAGCAACAACGTGAAAGTTCTTTCATTTTTCTTCTCCTTTTCTTTCCTCCACAATTTTATTTTCTTTGTGCTGAGTTCTTGAAAGCTGGATTGAGATTCGTTAAGTCTCTCTTTGAGGACGTGCCGACGAGAGAGAGGGTGTCGCCTACTCGGGGTCGTCGTATCTCTAGGAGACCATTGTCACGAGGACCGCACGTCACCCGGTAATAAGTGCTCTTAGTTCAACGATATCGCGCTTCGACCAAAAGGTTACGCTTTCTTAAACCTCTTAATTTATGTGTTAATTTTAATTAATTTGTTATTTGATATTTGTTATTTTCAATAATATTTCCAACACCTTTAACCTTCCCCCCTCACCTGACGAGCTTTCTTCAAGGCCGGAATCGGCGCGAAAGCTCAAAGGGCATCGAGTGATGTGGTGGCCAATCTTGTATGTCACATTGTGGGCCCTATGGATAGAGAGGCAATGATGGAATCTCCAAGAGAGGCCAATAACACGTAAGGTATTTGCACTGTCACGGCCCGAGCGCGGAAGGAACTCAGAGATGCGTGACGATTTTATATCGATCATGTCAATCAGAGCGTTAGTGTATTCAACACAAAGACAGAGTGCGCAAAAGTAAAGATAACCCAGTCCTTTGTTCAATCACAACCTCAAAGTACTTCTATTACAAATGAAAATGTCAAGACTCAATAAAAGGAAAAAGTACAATGATTGACTCAAGAAATTAGAAAGATAAGATTAGTAAACGCTTGGATAGACGGAGAGCTCTAATCTCTTCACTCTTGACCTTCCCCATCCGATTGAGTCTCATCATCGGACTTACCTGAAAAATAGGGGAAAACACTAGATGAGCGAATGCTCAGTAGGAATTATATCTCAAGAGCTAGCTTGCTTTAAGTAAATTACATGTTACATGAATGCAATAAAGGTATGCATGTTTGCGTAAAACGACAAGAGAGAGAGAGTATAACAAGAGATAATTGAGTGAACTAGCATGTCTTTTAAGAACTTATATCAATAAATGTCAAGATAATCAAGCAAGTATATTCATCATGTCATGTCGGGAATTGGCTATCACGTTTCAAGCAAGTATATAAATACCCTTTCCGGGTCACGCAAGTCATGTCATGTCAAGTCGAGTATGAGATTGTGGAATGTCTAATCAAGCTAGTCATGCACTTCGGTACAATGCCACACCGTGATCATTACAACTCCCATGGGCACTAGTACTTTCGGGTGCTCCTCCCAGGACCAGATCGGGCCCTATAAGCGCAGGCATTGATCATGTATTTTTCGACATTCACTAAAGTTATAGCCAATATGGAGTTTCAAGGAATAAACTTGTATAACTTTAAGGTAGATCTTGTGGAATAGCATTTCAAGGATTTGAACATGTGGTATAATGACGATAATAACGGTATAATCACGATTAACGATAAAATTAGGTGGAATCGGCTCCCTAACTCGGGTGCCATGACGATAGGAATAAGCGCCCACATGAACATGGTCGCTCGTTCTTGTACATGATAAGGTAGATAGAATTAGTGTACACGAGTACGGCACACTATTCTTAAAGGATGTGAATGGTATGGATTACCCATCCATTATTTCAAGAATATTCTCATGACATACAAACAGCATGTCGTGAGGGCCGGTATACCATGTTTCTTTAGAGTGACATGGTAATTAAGAAGTGTCATGGGTTTTAAGGGTACAACCAGCTCGGCTGCTTTGAGGGAATCCAAAGCTAGCGGAGTCTTACGGAGGCCTCTATGATAAAGTCACCGGTCCGAAGGAACGGAATGTCCCGCGGAGGGTTCATCTATCACCGAGAGATAGTGGGTAATCGATAAAATAACGTGAAGCATGAGACTATATTCACGGAATGAAACATAGTACCAACACGCATAACCCACTGTCAAAGGGTTACTGAAAAACATGAAAATAGAACTATCAGTAAATTGACGTCTGAGATGTGGGTCTTCATTTCATGAATTGACGCCCTTGTCAGGGTCGTCAGTTTATCAAATGACGGCTGTTCACTCAGTCATTACATATAGATTAATATCTTTAAACATTTCATATTTGCATTTATTATCAAAATGACGCCTCTCATGAAGGCTTTAATTCTGTAAATAGCGCCCTAGTCAGGGGCGTCATATATAAAATAAAAGGGTAGTATGCACGTCGTCAATTATTTTGTCCAGGAATTTTATTCCCATTTTCACTATTGATTACAATTTGACGCCTATGTATAGGGGCGTCCATTCAAAATAACGACCTAGTCAGGGTCGCTAATTCTTTGTCATATGATTTGCACCGGGCAGGTACAATCACAGACACAAGGTTTATAAAATATGTCTGATCAGGAATCATTTGGCATGAACAGATAGAGAAAAATATCATGAATTTATTAGTATGATCATGCATCATTGTTCATGTAGGGATTCATAGTTATTAAATTTTGATCATGTATAATTATTAATTGACTGTTTCAATTGACGACTATTAATAAGGGCGTCAAATTAAAATAACGCCTTAATCTGGGGCGTCATTTCAAGAAATACAAAAATCATCATAAAAACTGATAAACCTCTATCAAAAATGAAATCGATAATTCTTACAGACCTATATGCATGTTTATAACTTACTAATTGCAGAGTTTTGCTAAGTCTTGAGAAAACCTACCTTGGTTGGGTGGTTTGGTTGACAGACGCTGAAGAACGGTGAAGAAAATAACTGTGAACGATACTCTGTTTCAAACAGAGTTTCTGGAAGCAACTCTTTAGCCAAAGCAATAGCAGCACCCCTCGGAAGATGCAGTAGGATGATGAGGGTGATAATAACTTCAGCAACGCAGTGGGAACAAGGAAGAAGAAGATGATTCTTCTACGTTCCCGGAAGGAAGATGATGGTAAGAGCAACAATTGTAGCAGCTCCTTTGGTCCAGATTAGAACAGCAGGAGCCTCCCACGAACAACTAAAACCTTCAGAAGAAGAAGCAGAAGATAGCTTCCTCCCTTCAAGGTATTGACAGCAAGAGGAAGATGCTGATGAAGAACTGCTATGCAATAGCACAATAGGAGCAGCAGAACGAAGAGGAACTTCAAGGCAGAAGAGCAGCAGCAGCAGCAGGACATCTTTGGCAATTAGTATTAACGTGAGTTCGATGGAAAGGGGATGGGTATTTATAGAAGAAGAATCCTAATAGGTGCTAAGAATTTTATTAGGATTAGAACTTCCTTCTTAGAATCCAATTAGCATTTAACTATTCCACGTATTGATCCTTTCCTTAATCTAAACTTACCCAGTTATCATCCTAGTTCGAACCGAACACAAACGGGTCCTTTTGTAATTGACGCCTTAGATTGGGGAGTTTATTTGAAATTGACGCCTGTACAAACAGTCTTGAATTCTTTATTTGACGCCTGTCATAGGGGCGTCAATTCTCTAATTCACGTCTTCACGCCAGTCTTCAATTAATTAGCGCCTTGATCAGAGGCGTTATTTTATTTTAAGTATTTATATAAGCTAGGACTCTTATCATTAGTGGATTTATCATCTTATCCCTTTTTCATTTACCAGGGTTGCTACACCCTCCCCCACTTAGAAGAATTTGGTCCCCAAATTCAATTGCATGTTTTATGTGGAGAGTGTAGAGTACATACCCTTTTAAAACAAGTCTGGAAATCGCTTCCTCATAGACTCCTCGGTCTCCCATGTGGCTTCGTGTTCAGAGCTTTTACTCCATTGTACCTTGACCATGGGAATAACTTTGTTCCTTAATGTACGTACCTCATGATCGAGGATCTTCATAGGCTTTTGTTCATAAGTGAGATCCTTTTGAATCACCAGGTCACCATGATCAATGATATGTGACGGATCGTGCACATACTTCTTCAACATTGATATGTGGAATACATTATGAACTTCGGACAATTGAGGTGGTAAGGCGACACGGTAAGCAACCTCGCCAACTCTTTCTAGTATCTCAAAAGGTCCGATAAATCTCGACGTAAGCTTGCCCTTAACACCAAATCTCCGTATTCCACGTCCAGGTGATATCTTGAGAAATACGTGGTCTCCGACTTGGAATTCGAGATCTCTTCTTCTTGTGTCAGCATAAGCCTTCTGTCTAGACTGAGCAACTTGAAGTCTTTCTCTAATCAACTGAATCTTTTCAGTGGTATCCCTTACTATGTCTGGACCTAATAGTTGTTTCTCGCCAACTTCGTTCCAACATAAGGGTGATCGACAACTCCTTCCCTATAAGACTTCAAAAGGTGCCATTTGTATACTTGCCTGGTAGCTGTTATTGTATGCAAATTCAACCAAAGGTAAGTGATCGTGCCAGCCTCCACCAAAATTAATGATGCAAGCTCTGAGCATATCTTCAACCACCTGATTGGTTCTCTCGGTCTGACCATCCATTTGAGGATGAAAAGCTGTACTAAAGTTAAGTCTCGTCTCTAGTGAATGTTGTAGACCCTTCCAAAAGTGAGAAGTAAAACGGGAGTCTCTGTCAGACACGATTGAGACAGGTACTCCATGTAATCTGACTATCTCCTTAATGTATAATGCAGCAAGAACATCAACTGACCATCGACTCTTGATTGGCAAGAAGTGTGCCGATTTGGTCAATCGATCGATGATAACCCATATTCCATCATGTCCTCCTTTTGATTTAGACAGACCCATAATGAAGTCCATACCGATATCCTCCCACTTCCATTTGGGAATTTCTAGAGGATGTAGCTTACCGGCAGGCTTTTGGTGTTCAGCCTTGACTTGTTGGCATGTGAGACAGCGAGACACAAAGTCCGCTACTTCTCTTTTCATATTAGGCCACCAGAAAGTCCTTTTCAAATCTTGGTACATTTTGGTAGACCCTGGATGAATCGTGTACCTTGATCTGTGAGCTTCATCTAAGATTTTCTTCTTTAGCTCTGGACAATCTGGTATACATGTTCTATTCCTGAACATCAATCTTCCATCTGATGCTAATTTGAACTCCGATTGTTCTTCAATTTTGTCCTTGATTTCCACTAATAATGGATCCTTATCTTGTAGTCCTTGTATTTCTGAGAGTAGATCTGACAGTATGCTTATATGGGATAGTGTAACACACTTGTTCTCCTTGTCCAGGCTTATATCAAGTTTAGAGAATTGTTCTAGCAACTTCCACTCCTGAATCATACAATTTGCTAAAATCGCTCTTGGCTTTCGACTGAGGGCATCAGCTACAGGCTTACCATTTCCAGGATGATATTGTATTATGAAGTCAAAATCCTTGAGATATTCTAGCCAACGTCTTTGTCTCATATTTAATTCTTTCTGAGAGAAGAGATACTTGAGACTCTTATGGTCAGAATATACTGTAAACTGCACTCCGTATAGGTAATGCCTCCATATTTTCAATGCAAATATTACCGGGGCCAACTCCAAGTCATGAACTGGGTAGTTCTCTTCATGCTTCTTTAATTGGCGAGAAGAGTAAGCTATAACTCTTCCTTGTTGCATTAAAACACATCCGAGGCCAATGCCAGATGCATCAGTGTATACCTCGAACTTCTCTCCTTCGACTGGTAGAGCTAAGACCGAGGCTGTAGTTAGGTGATCCTTGAGAGCTTGGAAGCTTCTTTCACATTCCTCACTCCATTCGTAACGGATCTCCTTGCGAGTTAGCCTAGTGAGTGGTACGGTGATCTTGGAGAAATCCTTGATGAATTGCCGGTAGTAGCCCGCAAGACCCAAGAAACTACGGATCTCGCTAGCATTGGTCGGTCTTTCCCAATCCTTTACAGCTTCAACCTTCGATGGATCTACGGAGAAACCGTCTTTTGATATAACATGCCCCAAGAAAGATACTTCTTCTAACCATAATTCACATTTACTGAGCTTTGCATATAACTGATTCATCCTCAATATCTGTAATGCAATCCTCAAATGATCCTCGTGCTCTTCCTTGGTCTTTGAATAGATCAGTATGTCATCAATAAAAACCACTATGAATTGATCTAGATGAGGCCTGAATATACTATTCATCAACTGCATAAAGGCAGCATGGGCATTTGTTAGTCCAAAAGGCATAACAACAAATTCATAGTGCCCATACCTGCTTCTGAATGCGGTCTTATAAATGTCCTCATCCTTGATCCTTAGTTGGTGATATCCCGACCTGAGATCAATCTTTAAAAAATACTTGGATCCAGATATTTGATCAAATAACTCATCGATTCTCGGCAGTGGATACTTGTTCTTGATAGTGAGATGATTCAACTGTCGATAGTCGATGCATAACCTCATGGATCCATCTTTCTTCTTTACAAATAGCACATGTGCTCCCCACGGGGAAGTGCTTGGTCTGATAAATCTTTTCTTGAGAAGTTCCATCAATTGCTCCTTTAGTTCTTTGAGTTCGGTAGGGGACATCCTATAAGGTGCCCTAGAAACTAGGCCAGCACCAGGGATCAAGTCGATGGTGAAGGCCACTTCTCTTTGTGGGGGTAATCTAGGCAAATCTTCCAGAAACACGTCCGGAAATTCTTGCCCAACAGGGATGTCTTCTAGCTTAGTCTCCTTAGTCTCCTTAATGGTGACAAACGCAAGGAAAGATACACATCCTTTCCTTATTAGCTTGTTAGCTCGGAGAGCCGAAATAAGAGGTGACTTGCTCCGACTCTTAGGGCTAGTATAGACCAGTTCCGGAAAGTCTTTGAAAGTAACTTTGCTGTTACGGCAATCCACAGTTGCCTGATACTTAGATAACCAATCTGCTCCCAATATGACATCATATTCCTTTAGGTCTAAACATATGAGGTCGATAGGAAGATTTCTTCCTTTTACCATTACTTCACAGTTTTGATAATGGTGAGTAAGGTCAACTTCGCTTCCGAGAGGAGTTGAAAAAACTAATTTTATCCATTCCGGTTCCATGGATAATGGATTAGCAAACTTCTTAGAAATAAAAGAATGCGAGACACCAGTATCAAATAAGACATATGCAGACTTGGAACAAACTTTCAATGTACCTTCCACTAGACCGCCTTCATCTTGTTCTGTCTCCTTAATAGCTTGGAGACGTGCATTCTTTGTCACCGGGCGCTTTCCGTCACCGGCTTGATCATTGAGTAGGGGACAGTCGGGAATCTGATGATCACGGCTCCCACAATGGAGACACGCTCTAAGTTTCCTCCAACATTCTTCGGCCTTGTGCCCGGCCTTATCACAATGCTTACATACCACCTTAGAGGGTGTAGTGGTGATGGAGAAAGGTTTGGTCTTCTTGAACTTTTGCTCTTGGGAGGGAGTGCCTCCATTACTCGGTCTCTTCTTGAAATTGGGTTTGAAAGTGCCAGAGCTAGTAACATGCTCCTTCTTGTCTCTCCCACGGATCCTATCAGATAGCTTCGTGGCATCTTCTAGTAACTGAGCTCGGCGTACCATCTCCGAATAGACCAGTATGTCCATCGGTGCCAGCTGTGTGATATATTAGGGTCTGAGCCCATTTAGGAATCTCCTAGCTTTCATCTTCTCGGTACTAATTAGATGTTTAGCATATCGAGATAACCTGGAAAATTGTGCCTCATACTCAGCCACCGATAAAGATCGTTGTTTAAGTGCGGCGAACTCAGCGGCCTTCTTCTCCTGGACTCGGTCCGAAAAATATCTATTGTTGAAATGTTCAACAAACTTCTCCCAAGTCACTTGTCCTTGATCTAATGTGGCTTCTACCGACTCCCACCAGCATCAGACGTCTCTCTCTAGTTGAAATGTGGCTAACATGACCTTCTCTTGGTCCGAACATTGCATGACTCTAAAAACACGTTCCGTCTCTCAGATCCAGTGCTCGGCATCATCCGGATCAGTGGATCCCATGAACTTAGGAGGGTTCATGTTCTTGAAGCTTTGGTGGAGATTTCCTGCTCCACGATGTGCACCTCCTTGTGCCACTTGTTGAAGTGCCTGGGTCATGCCTTGCAGAGTGCGTTGCATGTTGCGCCACTGGGCACGTTCGACAGCCATTGTCATACAATTACAATAACTATATTAATATGTGATGATGTTCAAAGGTTTTGATTCTAAGTTAACTTAACCCTTGGTTCTAACCAATCTCACCGGTTAAAGGTTTAAACCTATCCTTGGACTTGGGTTTCCTAGGAATTGAATATCCTAGGCTCTGATACCACAAAAACTGTCACGCCCCGAGCGCGGAAGGAGCTCAGAGACGCGTGACGAGTTTATATCGATCATGTCAATCAGAGCGTTAGTGTATTCAACACAAAGACAAAGTGCGTAAAAGTAAAGATAACCCAGTCCTTTATTCAATCACAACCTCAAAGTACTTCTATTACAAATGAAAAGGCCAAGACTCAATAAAAGGAAAAAGTACAATGATTGACTCAAGAAATTAGAAAGATAAGATTAGTAAACGCTTGGATAGACGGAGAGCTCTAATCTCTTCACTCTTGACCTTCCCCATCCGATTGAGTCTCATCATCGGACTTACCTGAAAAATAGGGGAAAACACTGGATGAGCGAATACTCAGTAGGAATTATATCTCAAGAGCTAGCTTTCTTTAAGTAAATTACATGTTACATGAATGCAATAAAGCTATGCATGTTTGCGTAAAACGACAAGAGAGAGAGAGAGTATAACAAGAGATAATTGAGTGAACTAGCATATCTTTCAAGAACTTATATCAATAAATGTCAAGATATTCAAGTAAGTATATTCATCATGTCATGTCGGGAATTGGCTATCACGTTTCAAGCAAGTATATAAATACCCTTTCCGGATCACGCAAGTCATGTCATGTCAAGTCGAGTATGAGATTGTGGAATGTCTAATCAAGCTAGTCATGCACTTCGGTGCAATACCACATCGTGATCATTACAACTCTCATGGGCACTAGTACTTTCGGGTGCTCCTCCCAGGACCAGATCGGGCCCTATAAGCGCAGGCATTGATCATGTATTTTTCGACATCCACTAAAGTTATAGCCAATATGGAGTTTCAAGGAATAAACTTGTATAACTTTAAGGTAGATCTTGTGGAATAGCATTTCAAGGATTTGAACATGTGGTATAATGACGATAATAACGGTATAATCACGATTAACGATAAAATTAGGTGGAATCGGCTCCCTAACTCGGGTGCCATGACGATAGGAATAAGCGCCCACTCGGGTGCCATGACGATACCAGTTGGGGGTCACTAGGAAATAGCCTGGCAAAGAACGAGGGCAGGATACTCTGAGTCGGTAAGCTAGGTGCTCGACTCGTATTGGGAGCTGTGTCCTCGGGATGGAATCGTGGTCATAGAGATGTATTTTTTGAGGAAGGATTCGTGGGTCCTGATGGGGCATCAAAGGCTAATGAGTTATATTAGTGTGTATTGGCTTGTATTAGTGTATATGGGTTTGTATTAGTGTGTTTGTTTGATTTTTTTTTTTTGATTTTGTCTCCTTTGTAAGACTTTTAACAAGTCAATGGGCCACATTCCATATAGAATACATCAATGGGTTGCATTTAGAAGAGTCCATTAAGGGGTTAGTTCATATTGGGTCATTAGACTTCATATTGTGTCTTTAACTCACTTAAGGCCCAAGTGGGCTTTTCCTTCTCATGGGCCATCTAGGTGGGAGAGTCCATAGACCAAGCATGGGTTAATGGGCTTGATTGGATGACCTTGGACCAGCTAGGCCCAAGAGGAGGCCCAAGAAGGGGGCGCCCCCTTCCTTGTCTTATTAGGCAAGGTAGGTGAAGTTTGAATGGAATTATATTAGTTTGATTAGAATTTGTTTAATGTGTTTTGACCACATGGGAGAAATATTTTCTTCTATCCCCTTAATACCCCTTTAAACCCTAGATCTGAGGTCATTTTGAGTCTTTTTACATTTTGTATAAATGCTTGTATTTCCACATTTAATGAGAATTAATGAGAAGAAAATTTGGTGAATTGCCTTTGAGCCAAGGAGCTACCTGCGCCCCTCCCCTCTCCCCTCTGGTTCCTCCTTCTTTCCTCTGCATTTCAGAGTTGAGAACCCCTTCTACTTGAGCCCCTCTATCTCTGATTTCATCTCTGGTGCCGCCGTCGCCGTTCGTGCCGCCATCGAGCCGCCGCGAAGCCGCCTCCGAAGTTCTGTCCAAGGTTCTGTTTGGCTAGACAAAGTCCCACTCCAGGATTTTTAACTCCCAACTCCAACATCATCTGGAGTTGAGATTTTCAGAGTTGGTTCCTCTCTTGATTCCCAACCTCCAGTAAAAAAATCACGTTATTCAGAGTTCATTTTATATTTTTCTATTTTCGTGTCTTTCTGTCTTCCTGATCTGTCCCTTTTCAGATCTGTGTAGCAGAAGCTTAGTTCTTCCACCTTTCGACCCCCTTTTTGATTTTTGTTGGAATCCCCAAATTTATTGGAGGTTCTGTCCACCTTCCCCATCCTCCACAAATTTTCTCCAAATTTCAAAAGCCCTCTACCTTTTTTTAAAAATTGTGTCTTTTCCCCAAATTCAGATTTGTTTCTGCTATCCAGATCTGACCCCGAGTAAGTATAAAATTCCCACAAAATCGAAACTTCCACCAAATCTTGCATAAGATATATCCCCGTTTTCCTCTCTTCGGTCTCTACAACTTTTGTGAAGTTCCCAAAGGCTGAATCGAAGGTCTACATCGCACTCAACGCCAACTCTCAGGAAAACTTGGTTCTGCCCTGAGTTTTCAGATCCTGTGAGTCAGCAGCTTGAAAATTCAACAAAGGCCATCAACGGGAAACTCAAATTTCTTTCTCTGGCCATAGATCGAAGGATTTCAAGTCAGCTTTCCATCAGTACCTCTTGTGCGTCGATCCGACGTCGGGAGTGACCGCAGTAGTAGATCTTGCCGGGTCACGCGCTGCAAAATAGAACTACAGATCCGTGGCCAGCAACTCCGACGAGTGGAGATCGGAGCCGCCCGACCTCCGACCGGTGAACCAGCACACCGCCGTCCCAGGGAGCGCCCTTCCAGGCGTCCCCACCACAGTGGTGCCACCCCGGCCCCACACGGCCCCTCAGACCAGCACGTGGGTCCCACGGTCGTGAGTACGTGTGCTGTCGAAGCAACATAAGAAGCGGCCCGTCAACCTGAAATCGCTACTCCCTGGTCTCATTGTGTCACCCTTTACCTCCCTGCGTGGAGTGGGAAGTAATTTGTCTTGATGTAATTATTGTGCATTTACTATTCCGGGAGTACGAGATCGGCCGGGAAGTCATCCCCACGCCAGGCGCGTGGAGGTATCGTGTTCGCTCCTTACTCGGCACTTTGCTTAGTTCGTATATGCTTTATATGCCGCTGCTAGAGAGCATGATAGAGTAACTTAGCTCGCTATTTATTGATATTCACTGCTGCTGCGAGAGAGAGCGAGACCATCCTGTGACCCGATCCGGGCACGAATTTGTGAGTTGACCACCCTAGCTCTTTGCCTGTTTCTCAACCGCACACGTCTGACGCTTCCCTCATTAGGGACGATCGCGAGCTTGCTTAGAGTCCGAGGATCACATATCCATTTGGAGTCGAGTCGCGTGTCCGTCCCGCATCAGGTCCCGAATGGTAACTGTGAGCGGCTGGTGAGGCTAGTCGAGTGATCAACTGTGATAATGCTTGAAAGAGGTCCAGTTAAATCTGAGAGTACGAAATGTTGTGAGAAGGACCCAGTTGTGGCAAGAATATGTGATATTTGGATGTCCATGAAGATTGGTTGCGGCATCGTCAACCAGGTTGCTAAGGTAGAAGATGACACTTGTCTGTCTTGGAGGTATGTGCCGCGGTTTGCTAAGATTGTGTCCTATGGATCTGTGGCGAGAGCGGAGCTAAGATTGGCAGGTGTCCATTTGTAATAGTTGAGACGAAGGATTCAATGGGGTTGTATAATGGACGATGCTTGTGTACGGAGATCCTAGGAGGGATGTCGTCGAATGACAGCCTTGGTCTTGTGGCCAGCATGGGAGGAGTTCTCTGTAAGTATGAGTCTAGAGATAATGTGGACCGAGGATTGTGGAATTTTGTCATTTTGCTTCACCGTACTTCCCTAGGAGGGTAGAGTTGGCGTGAGGATCAGAATCGGATGTGGTATCCAAATGAGGATTGACTCGGGAAGTGATAATGGTCAGTGTAAGAGTCAACGAAGGGCCGTCGAGATGTAGAATGAGTTTATTAGGCCTGATGAAGGAGCAGAAAGAGGAAAGTTGATGCAGGACAAAAAAAGCCCGAATCTTATGACTTTCATCTTTTCTCACTTCATTTTCTATTATCCCTTTTTCTCCTTTTTTTTCACTTTCTTTTCTACAAAATATTTTCTACACCATTTTTTTATTTTATCTCATTCTCTTCTGTGAACTTCTCATTTTCTTTTTCTAGAAAATAAATTCATCACCTTATTATTATTATTTTTCTAATCTTCTCTCCCACCTTTTTCTGCTATTTTTTTTCGCTTCTCAAAGTGCATCACGGGAGAGCGAGAGACACTCTTTTTATTATTATTATTCCATTCTCAAAAGAATACATTGAGAGAGTGAGAAACATAGAGAGAGAGAGAGAGAGATAAAACATAGAGAATATGAGGGTGACAAGAGAGACTTCTCATTTGGTTTTTTTGTTATTGGCCATCTACGGTGGCTAACGAGAGAATGAGAGGGAGGGAGAGGAGAAGAGATAAAACAGTAGAGTCAGAAAGAGAGAAAGATAACAGTGGATGGGTTGTGCCTTTCTCTTTTTATTTTTTTCTGTTACAGCTCTAATCAAAAGAAATTATGAGAAGGGTGAGAAAATAGATTGGAATAGAGAAAATGAGAAGGAGAGGGAGAGAATGCGGTGGGAGTGGGGAGCTTTCTTTAGTTCACTGTCTTTTTTTTTTTATATAGTTACAGAAAGAGTAAACACGGGAGGGGGGGGATGCGAGGGAGAATAGGGAGGAGGGCGGCGACCGTTCACGTGCATGGGCTGTGGGTCGCGTAGAAGGGGGGGCCAGAGGCCCTGTTCGCGTTGCAGGTGGGGTGGTGGAGTTGGAGGAGTGGGGTTGCGGCCAGGGGGCCTGCTGGTTGCTGTGACTGAAAGGGAAGGGGAGGAAGAGGCTGTTGGCTACAAGGGGTGGGCAGTGCCGTTGGGTGCGATAAACGGGCCAGCGGTGATGGCGGGTAGGTGTGCTCGTGCGGCAGCGGCAGTGGTGCAACTGGGCTCATGGCAGCGGTGGCCGATAGCGTCCAGGGGCGTGCGGTTCCCACAGTAGTAGGGTGATGGTGGTTTACGGCGATGGAGAGGGTGGTGGCGGGGGTGTCCTGGTGCTGTCGGGGACGCTGCTGTGGTACGAAGGATGCAACGGAGTGGTGTGGACGCACCGTGGGTGGTGGGACGGCGTAGGGTGTGGAGAGAGGGGTGGGTGGCTTAGAGCGTGGGGTTGGAGGAGTGGGGTTGCGGCATGTGGCAGGGAGGGTGGTTGAGTGGAGTACAGGGAGGGAGGGCGGTGGCTGCTTTGTGTGGGGAGGGGTCAGGGGGAGCGCAGGTAGAGGGGCCATGGGCATGGGTTAGCTAGGGGAAGGTGGGGGCAGTGATGGTGGTGGTGGTGGGAGTGTATGATGATGGGAGTGGCTGGGAAGGCGTCGGCTACTTGGTTGGGCCTCTCACCCGTCTCCTTCACGGGGACGATGCAACCATGGAGCCTCTCACTCCCAGGGGGCTTCTCACCTATGGGCATCTCACCCCATCTCCTTCTCGGAGAAGAACCAACACAACAAGCTAGGCTTCTCACCACACGTGGGTATCTTTCAGAAATTTTGATTCAACTTCATTGTTTTCCATAACATGGGGTTACATATTCTTATATAGACTCTTCACATGATAGACAGACAATTTATTCAAACCTCACCTAACATCTCTGACATTGAGCACCTAACACCTAACATTTTTGACTAATAATGCTCTCGTGGGAATACTAAGACACTAAAAAACTATACATGATAGTGATATCTTTAAAGCACACCTATAAGCCTACGAATGTGGCCTATTAAAATAAAACACTCAAAATAAATATAAATTGATAAATGCCCATGCTGCTTGACGATCCTCGTCAAACCCCTCCGCTTGGAGGAGGTTCGACCTCGAACCTCGAATTGCAGGACCCTCGTGGTAGCGGCGTTTGGTGGAGGCGAAGACGGACGCCAGAGGAGGACGGACCTGGAGCTTCAAGTGGGGTCTCGCACCCATCCCCATCTCAAGGACGATGCACCCAAAGCTTCAAATTCTCCTTTCTCGGCGGAGCAGACTTAGCCAAGGATCGAACTTGTGAGAACAAGTGGGTAACTTACTCTGATACCATTTGATGCGGGACAAAAAAAGCCTGAATCTTATGACTTTCATCTTTTCTCACTTCATTTTCTATTTTCTCTTTTTCTCCTTTTTTTCACTTTCTTTTCTACAAAATATTTTCTACACCAATTTTTTTATTTTATCTCATTCTCTTCCGTGAACTTCTCATTTTCTTTTTCTTAGAAAATAAATTCATCACCTTTTTTATTATTATTTTTCTAATCTTCTCTCCCACCTTTTTCTGCTATTTTTTTTCGCTTCTCAAAGTGCATCACGAGAGAGAGAGCGAGAGAGAGCGAGAGACACTCTTTTTTATTATTATTCCATTCTCAAAAGAACACATCGAGAGAGTGAGAAACAAAGAGAGAGAGAGAGATAAAACATAGTGAATGGGAGGGTGACGAGAGAGACTTCTCATTTGGTTTGTTTTATTGGCCTTCTACGGTGGCTAACGAGAGAATGAGAGGGAGGGAGAGGAGAAGAGATAAAACCGTAGAGTGAGAAAGAGAGAAAGATAACAGTGGAGGGGTTGTGCCTTTCTCTTTTTGTTTTTTCTGTTACAACTCTAATCAAAAGAAATTATGAGAAGGGTGAGAAAATAGATTGGAATGGAGAAAATGAGAAGGAGAGGGAGAGAACGTGGTGGGAGTGGAGAGCTTTCTTTAGTTCACTGTCTTTTTTTTATACAGTTATAGAAAGAGTAAACATGGGAGGGGGGGGGGGAACGCGAGGGAGAACAGGGAGGAGGGCGGCGACCGTTCACGTACATGAGCTGTGGGTCGCGCAGAAGGCGAGGCCGGAGGCCCTGTTCGCGTTGCTGGTGGGGTGGTGGAGCTGGAGGAGTGGGGTTGCGGCCAGGGGGCCTGCTGGTTGCTGTGACTGAAAGGGAAGGGGAGGAAGCTGTTGGCTACAAGGGGTGGGCAGCGCCGTTGGGTGCGATAGAGGGGCCAACGGTGATGGCGGGTAGGTGAGCTCGTGCGGTAGCGGCAGCGGCAGCGGTGCAACTGGGCTCATGGCAACGGCAGCCGGTAGCGTCTGGGGGCATGTGATTCCTACAGTAGCAGGGTGACGGTGGTTCACGGCGACGGAGAGGGTGGTGGCGGGGGTGTCCTGGTGCTGTCGGGGACGCTACTGTGGTGCGAAGGATGCAACGGAGTGGTGTGGACGCGCCGTGGGTGGTGGGACGGCGCAGGGTGTGGAGAGTGTGGTGGGTGGCTTAGAGCGTGGGGTTGGAGGAGTGGTGCTGCGGCATGTGGCAGGGAGGGTGGTTGAGTGGGAGTACACGGAGGGAGGGCATTGGCTGCTTTGTGTGGGGAGGGGTCAGGGGGAGTGCAAGTGGAGGGGCCATGGGCATGGGTTAGCCAGGGGAAGGTGGGGGCAGTGATGGTGGTGGTGGTGGGAGTGTATGATGATGGGAGTGGCTGGGAAGGCGTCGGCTACTTGGTTGGACCTCTCACCCGTCTCCTTCACAAGGACAATGCAACCATGGAGCCTCTCACTCCCGGGGGGCTTCTCACCTATGAGCATCTCACCCCATCTCCTTCTCGGAGAAGCACCAACACAACAAGCTAGGCTTCTCACCTCACGTGGGTATCTTTCAGAAATTTTGATTCAACTTCATTGTTTTTCATAACATGGGGTTACATATTCTTATATAGACTCTTCACATGACAGACATAGAATTTATTCAAACCTCACCTAACATCTCTGACATTGAGCACCTAACACCTAACATTTCTGACTAATAATGCTCTCGTGGGAATACTAAGACACTAAAAAAAACTATACATGATAGTGATATCTTTAAAGCACACCTATAAGCCTACAAATATGGCCTATTAAAATAAAACACTCAAAATAAAAATAAATTGATAAATGCCCATGCTGCTTGACGATCCTCGTCAAACACCTCCGCTTAGAGGAGGTTCGACTTCGAACCTTGAATTGTAGGACCCTCGTGGTAGCGGTGTTTGGTGGAGGCGAAGACGGACGGCAGAGGAGGACGGACCTGGAGCTTCAAGTGGGGTCTCGCACCCGTCCCCATCTGAAGGATGATGCACCCAAAGCTTCAAATTCTCCCTTCTTGGCGGAGCAGACTTAGCCAAGGACCGAACTTGTGAGAACAAGTGAGCAACTTGCTCTGATACCACTTGATGCGAGACAAAAAAAAAGCCCGAATCTTATGACTTTCATCTTTTCTCACTTCATTTTCTATTTCCCCCCTTTCTCCTTTTTTTCACTTTCTTTTCTACAAAATATTTTCTACACCATTTTTTTATTTTCTCTCATTCTCTTCCGTGAACTTCTAATTTTCTTTTTCTAGAAAATAAATTTATCACCTTTAGTATTATTATTTTTGTAATCTTCTCTCCCACCTTTTTCTGCTATTTTTTTTTCACTTCTCAAAGTGCATCACGAGAGAGAGAGAGAGACACTCTTTTTTTTATTATTATTCCATTCTCAAAAGAACACATCGAGAGAGTGAGAAACAAAGAGAGAGAGAGAGAGATAAAACATAGAGAATGGGAGGGTGACGAGAGAGACTTCTCATTTTTTTTTATTGGTGTTGGGTCCCACAGTGTAGTGGCACGATCTAGAGGGGGGTGAATAGATCCCTCTTTAAAAATTAAGACCAGTTAAAATAACTTGAAAGGCTTCACAATCAATCCTCATCAAACGTGCAGGTGACAAGATCACACACGGAGATTTAGCAATTTGAACTAGCCGTGTACATTGACAAATTTAGCATCGATATGCAATGCAGTTCATAATCCATCCTGTGAATGGTGGTAGAGGATAAGGAACAATCACACAACCAATCACACATGCACAAAGATTTTTAGATGGTTCGGGACCACGACGGGTACCCTACGTCCACCCCTCACAACCATGGTGAGGCTTCACTAAAACGCTACACGAGGTAGCACACGGGGACGAACCCGAATACACCACATGCTGCTCGACGGCAGCAAACCACACACACACGAGGGCGAACCCTCAACACGGTACTCAGCACCACACACACACACACACCAAGACGGGGAATGCACCCCAATAGTCAATCCACACTCGGAGACACCGCTCCGAACACACACACAGTTTTCTTCAGTTTAAGAGATGGACACAGATGTACATTTGCAAGCTCAATAGCGACAAATCTTCAAAGCAATCTCACTGGACATCAACTAAACACTAAACTGCAGCAAGTAAAAACAAGGACGGGTTGAGAGAACTCCTGGCTGGAGGATGATGCCCTTGGCTTCTTTAATAACTGAGGTGGACTGGACTTTGGAAGGAAGATGAAGGTTGATGCTTCAACATGTTCATTTCTGAAGGATGGAAGAAGATGAACATCAGACCCTTTCTTCTTCTCCTTGAATCATTTACTGCGCATTGGGTAACTTGGAGATGGTACAACCTTCTTCCTCAACAAGACGGCTTCTAGGAGGTGGAAGACGATCTTCTTCAGCCTTGATTCGAGCTTAGCACGATCTGGGTAGAAGCTTCATCACAGCTCCGGCCTCATTCCTTGCAAAACCCTCAAAATGAATTTTTCATTCGATGCATTCTCATCCTTGTTTTGCTTGTCTTTCAAGGAACCCTATCACATAACATATATACCACCTGGGATGGAGGGGACACGTGGAGGACATTATCCTCCTAGGGCCAATCACAAGGGGGCACTAAAAGAATTGATCGAGCTAGGGCACCCGCCGCCGCACGAACCGGCGATTTTTTCGGTCGACGGAAAGTGTCGACCTTAGAGGTCGACACTCGCGATCGGGCAAGACAGAACAAGGCTCGAATAGAACACAGCGTATAAAGTGTCGACCCTTGAAGTCGACACTTTCTACCTGTGGCATGGAAACAAGTCACGGCAGAAAGGCCCGGAATAAGTGTCGACCTTATGGGTCGACACTTATGTCCAGGGTTCTGAAAAATGAACCAAGACAGAACCTAGTGATAAAAAGGTCGACCCTTGGGGTCGACTTTTTATCCCCACGTTCGAAGACATAAGAGGGCCGGTTAAGAAAACCAGACCCATGGACAAAGTGTCGACCCATGGGGTGGACACTTTTTCTGACATAATGCAAACTAAATAAAACATGCATAGGGGTAATTCAAAGAGGATGAAACATTGAATATGAATGCATGAACTAGAGAAATGGGTATAAAGTACCCCAAATCATGGATATACCAATTAGAGATAGTTAGGGAATTACCTTGAGAGATGTCCATCCATTTCTCACAATTAACCTCCTCCTACCATTCAACTAAAGCAACTTACCCTTCAATTCACACATGAGATCCTTGTGTCGGTCCATATGCATGTGAAGATCCAATTGGAAGGTTTCCAATTGGTCTTTATATTCAATGCTTGTTCGACACACCTGTCACATTGCATATTGGAAGTTAGTCTTCCATATCACTCAATTTCAAAACATTGAAGTCTATCTCTCATTATTCAATTAATTTCACACTTAAGATCCTGCTTCACAACCGTTAAGTGAATCAAATAGGAAGAGTTAAAAGAGTTTCACGCAGTTCAGTCGGAGACTATTCTTTCTCACTAGCTCCTGTAAGCATTATCAAATTACATGTCAGTTAACTTAATCAAATTTGTTGGCCATGACATACACTAGTCCATTCATACAAAATGGAGTTTGCTTAGTTCATTTCAAATCCACAACCACATGTGCAAATGGTTTACATGGAGGGAAGTCACATGGTATTTATTTCATCATCAAAATTCCTTAAGACATAGTTATGCACAGGGTTCAACAATCTCCCCCTTTTTGATGATGATAAATACTATGTGCAATTTGACAAAAAGGTGTAGATAGATAAAAGGATTTCAATGAACATCTTCTCACATCTAGCATTCTAGGCGTGATGCCATGCTTGACAATCGAATGACATCCTGTAGACCATTTGATAACACAATCAAGAATATGATGCATTCTAACAATAAATTAAAATACCATGTAGCATTAGTGATGAATCATCCATCAAACATCCAAAAGTGTATTTCCAATCATAAGTGGAGACAATATCAGAATAGAAGCAAAGGTGATCATTCCACATGATAAACACAAGTCCACAGAAAGTTTCATTCACTAATTCAAAATAACTGATTAACTTCAGCATTGTTCATAAGACAACCACAACCACTGTCTATATCTGGATAGCTATGTCCACAAAATAAACAAGTCCAAGTCCTCCACAAAAGTAAACACAAGACACCCATGTCCACAAGATAAGCATTAACCCTAAGATACCAATTGTCACAAGACACATAACCATAACCAAAACAGAAGCATAAACCACAAAGTGTCCACATAACAAGACACAACCATAACATCCACACATGGTATCATCCACACACATATAGCACATTTCATCTCCCCCTTTGTCATCAACAAAAAGAGTGGTAAGGGGGAAAAGTTAATTAGCTTGGTCATGAGAGCTAGGGTGCTAGAGATCAAAATCTCAAGGAGAGGCAGGAGGTGTGCGTGGACGCCTTAGAAAATCAGAGAGATCGTCAAACTTGGAGTTTTGAATGCCAATTGCAGAATGGAGCGAGTCAATGGAGTTGGCCATGGCAGCGAACTTCTGAAGATAAGTATCATGATGAAGCTTCAGTTCCTTTACTTCTCGTGTGAGGGCATCCATAGATTCTCTAACATTGCTCACTTCATCAGCTAGTTCATCGAATTTGGTGCTCATTGATGGAGCGGTTGAAGATGTGGTCTGTGATCCTCTTGTTCTGGCAGTTCTGTTGATGGGTTGTTCATCATCTTCATCTTCATTTTGGCCAGACCCTGCTTCAGGGGCTTTTCCTTTCTTTGACGGAAGAGTATGAACAAGAACACCATTTATCACTTCATATCCCATGTTGGTGCAGATGGATGGGATTGTATAGATGTCGCCATCCTTAATTGGATGACTGACCTGCTGACTCAAGTCAATATGCAAAGACTAAAAAATTGGTGTTAAAGCAGCTCCATAAGGTAAATTTCGGTTCTTGGACTTCCTGCAGCTGGTTATGTACTCCATCATCACCACTGGAAAGTTGACCGGTTCTCCACTCATGAATTGAACAAATAGGAATTTGTGCATGTCGGTTACTTGTTCCCTAGACCCTGATCTTGACAATAGAATAGTGGTCATCATGTGATGCAAAATTCTCTGAAGGGATGTGAATTCATTTGCATTGAGCTTGGGTACACACCCCGGTGTTGCTACTTTATCTATCACGAGTTCATATGCAAGTTCTTCGGATTAAATGGCTTCTCCATACAACATCCCACTATCCCAAGGCAGATTTAGGGCTTTTCCTATCAACTGAGGAGTTAAAGGAACAGAATGCCCATTGACCTCAGTGTACAGTTCATCATTTTTGACAACCATATTTGCATAGAATTGATGAACTAGGGAATGATAAACTCTCCGGTGATCTGACATGAAGGAAATTAAATTTGGCTGCTTCCTTAAGAGCTCGACTAACCTTGGCAGATTCTTTTCAATGCTTCTGAAATCAACCACACGAGGGCGCAATACTTTCCTTTAAGCCAGCATTTTTGTCTTAGAGACTCTTTTCCTTCTTTCAACCTGGGCTTCCTTGTCCTTACGCCGTACCTCTTTTAGGATGCGGGCTTCCTCCCTTTCTAAGACCGATCTCTTCTTGGGTGCCATATGTGCAGCTTGGATAGCAGATGGAGAATGTAGATGCAGTAGTGAGATCCTCGAGCAGGTGGAGGGCTACATCTGAATGGACACACCACAAGCATCTTGATGTGGCATAGCCCAAAGACCACTAAATATGATAAGGTGACCCTAGGACTTAGACCCGCAAGCATACAAGCGCTCAATGATTCTCACAACGACGATTTCTGCTCACTCGGTTCACACGTTCACCCGGTGGGTCCGGGAGATGATGGTGAGGGTCCGAGACGGGACCCAATTGTCCTAATGGACTTACAATGCTAAGGCTGACCTCCAATGGGCCTGGGAGTCCCAACTTTGTGGGTGGCTGGCCCGCAAGGCGGGGTGTGGGGTGGCACTCACTCACGGGCCGCGGTGGGCACGATATTGCTTAAAATGAATTCCGAGCACTCTCTTACCGTCCGACGGGCATTCAAGGCAATACTACATTTGCAGAATGAAGCTACAAGGGTGTGATCAGAAGCTCACCTGATCGGTGTGAAGACACCGATCCCGTTCGGAGACGAGGGCGCGCCGGGAGGCGAGGGTATACACCCGATCGCCGCGGCGATGGAGCTTGACCTGAAAATGTGAAGAGGTACAGCACTACGCCCCTTGCAAGGGGGGGATCTTGGGGTGGGGGTTAATGTATTACAACCAAAAATTACCTCCACGCAGGGAGGGGCCTTCAGCCGGCCAAGCGGGGAGGGGAACGAGCGAGATAGAGTCGACTTTCCGAGCTTTGCCGATTCTACCTAGCTTCTGTAATTCTGGACAGAGGGCCGATGTCGATGCTGCCAATAATTCCACCGAGCTTGAAATCTGATAAAACTTGCGCCAAAAGCTTGCTAACCGGAGAGGGGTGCGGCTTGAATTTTTGGACGATGTTCTGATCTGGGGGCTGACTGCTCCAGCGACTGGAAGATGGATGCAGCTCTGGTCTCTGGCCGAGCTCAGTCTGAAACAGCAGGTTGCAGAAGCTGCCACGATCGCTCCTGAGCTCCAAATTTGGCACCGCTAGACTCTTTGGAATCGTGGAGGAGTCTACTTTGCAGCAAAACAAACGGGGAAGTCTTCTGATGTCGGAGATGAGATGGGTGTCCAGAGAAGTGGACGGTGGTAGGTGCAGACTGTGAGGAGGCAGACCGGCGTGGGTGTGGTAGAAAATTGGTATCTCTGGTTTTCGGATGCCGAACGGGGTTCCGCCTTCTGTTCCTGGACGCTGACAGGGGGAGGAAGAACTTTGTAGAAGACCTCGAAGACTGGTTCCTTCAAGGTACATCGTGGGAGAGTCTTCTCTGCCGCTCTGGCTCCTGGTCTGAGAGGTTCTGCGCAGTCGGGGAAGAACAGCCTTCACGGACGGCCACGAACTCGGAATGGAGTGATTCCACCTCGCCTGCGAAGAGCACAGGGAGGCCTTTCCAGAAAGTTAGGCCACGCCACCAGCAGAACCAGGATGCAGTCGTGGACGTCGCTGCAACAGAGTGCTAAACTGCAGGTCGGCCTGCACACAAAGCTGGAGTGGAGAAGAGAGGAGGGGGCGAACTTGGCTTGAGGGGAGAGGAGGGGTGCGACCTAGGGAGCAAGGAGGGAAGGGGAGATTCGAATTTGGGCTTTGGAATGAGTTAATTCAGCCTTGGGAAGGTGGAGATATGCTTAGGGAAGTGAAAGGGGTAGGTGGTGGTTGGAGGGTGGGGTTTTGAGTGGTGGAACTTCCTTGGGACTAGGTGAGGATTAAAGAGGGGTTGTGGGAAGTTGTGGGGAGTTAATGGAGGTAGGTGGGGGTTGGAAGTGGTTGAGAGGGGGAGGAGAGAGAGTGAATTTTGAAATTTAGAGAGAGGAGGAGAGAGAATGGAGAGATAATGAGAGAGAGAGAGAGATATTGAGAGAGTTTGACAGGGTTTTCTTCAATATTCATCAAAAGTTGAATACAAGAGGAGAGATGGGGCCTATATATAGGCAACCATTCTTTACATGACCAAAATACCCTTGACAATAAGATAAAAGACCGAGCATATCCTAGACTCAATCCTATGAGCCCATAACTAAAGTAATAAGGCCCAATTAAACATAACAAGGGAAATGGACTAAAACCATATGACTCAATAAAGGGAAATACATAAGATAGGACTCAATAAAAAGAAAATACATAAAATGAAACTTTGGAAATGAAGATAACAAGTGTAGACCATGATCAATCCATATCAAGAGTGTGCAGGCGATCAAAGCTAGAGGGGTGTTGGGAGATGCCCTCATCAAATCCCCCGGGGTGGGGAGAGCTCGACCCTGTCGAGTATGGGTCTGCCTGGCTGTCGTACTGCTCCATCATGTCGGGATCCAAGTATATCAAATCCTCCCGACTCACCCATGTATCCTCGATCGGGGGACGGCTCTTCCACCTAACCAGATAGCGCTGATACACCCTGTGCCTCGTAATGATACTCTGCTCATCCAGTATTGCCTCTACCTGCTCTCGTCGGTCTCTCAAGCTAGAAAGTGGAGTCCCTCCGGGAGTGTCTCTCATAAGGGGGGGTAAAGGCTCAAGCTCCTCACTGGGTTCCACCGCGGGGCCTTTGTGGGGTACCAGGTCCGCCACACTGAAGGTAGGGTGCACCCCATAGCTTTCTGATAGGTCAAGCTCAGAAGCATTGCTGCCAAGTCGTCGTAGAACTCGAAAGGGTCCCGAACCCCGTGCCCTCAACTTGGAGGCAGGTCCCGGAAGGAGCTGCTCCGTCCTCACCATCACCGAGTCTCCCACTTGGAACTCGTAGTGGCACCGATGAGCATCTGCCCGCCTTTTGTAAGTCTCATTGATCCTTCCTATATGCTTGCGAGAATGCGTATGCCATGCATGATGATGCGATGTTAGTGCGAAACGAATGGCATGCCAAGGTGGACCTGGGCAGCCAAATGTAGACCGATCACACTTTGATGCTATGAAGACTGTGGTAGTCTTAGGAGGGCCGGGACATCCATAGATGAACCTTTTATGCATGGGTGTGATAAATGTCGGGGGACCCGGACATCTATGTATGCTCCTATCATGCTTAAGACTCATGATGAATGAAGGTGGGCCAATACATCTGAATATGGTCCACTTATGCTGCCTACTTGACATGTGGGTGATGTGGATGAATGTACCCGACTTATGAATCATGTCAAATGGTGTGGTAGGCCTGGACACATGCATGTTTATCCCAAAGGTGACTTCCATGTGCATAGATGTGGGATGACTTTTGAACGTCTACGTGAATGGGCCGAAGGGATCTACGAACGTGGTTATGGGGTGGGGCACTTCATCAATCCCAAGGTGTTTGTTGCCTAAGGTCAAGGCTCTCATGTTGTAACCCGATTCTAGGAAGGGAGGAGTTTGGGTCGACATGGGCGATGTGGGTAAGGTGAGGTGGGTGGTGAATAGGGAAAGTGGGTCACATGGAGATTTAGGCTCCCATAGAAAAGGGTCAAAGGGATTATGGTAAGGGTCACCTAGGTAGGGGTACTCCATGTTCTCAAGGTCCTCAAATGGCGAATCATCTCTCTCTAAGATAATTGGGCCAAGGTTGCTAATGGGTTGGCCAATCAAAGTACTTGGGATCTCAATGGTTGGGGAGTAGACTAGGATGGGTTCCTCCTCCATGGGAAGAAGGAGTATGATCTCACTTGTAAATTGGCCATTGGTGTAGATGGAAGTGATGGAGCCAATGGTGGGGTAAGCTAGGCTAATGGTGCTAGACTCTGATGGCCTCATGGCTAGCATATCGGTCAAGTGGACTTGCCAATGTAGGTAGGCCACTAAGTCTCCCAAATCTTCTACACAATAGGAGGTTTGATAAGTGACATGAGGCTGAGTGGGAATGAGTTGGGATTGATGTCCCATGAGTAGGTGGCTTGGTTGTAAACTAGGAATGGTGAGGCCTCGCTTGAGCCATAGGAATATGGACTTATCTATGGTGATGGTGTCATGGGGAAGGGTGTATAGCTCTTGAGGAACTAGGTTAGGAGGGGTGGGTGAGTTGTATGGCCCTTGGATTTCCTTGATTTTGGGAGGTGGATCCGAATTGGTATCCCTCTCCACTTGGGTAGGTGTGTGGGTTGCAACTCCTAAGGACAATGGGGTAGGAAGGTCTATGGTGGGTGGGTTGGTGTTAGTCGAGGCATGGCGCACTCGAGGAGGTGAGCAAGGTCGGACATGGGTTGAACTTGGGAGTGGAAGTAGTGGAGGCCTAATTTGGGGTAAGATTGGTGTAGGAAGCGGGAGGTGGGTTGGGTGAGGGGTTTTGGGTTTTGGGGTGGTGGCCATTATGGGCCTTGGTGGAGGGGTGGACATGGTGTCCACATGGTTTTTAATGGTGAGGGTTGGATGAGTGGTGGTCACCATGGAGGGAATTGGGTTGGTTAGGGGTCTCTTGCCCTTGGGATCACTTGGGGTGGAAGTGGGGGCTAAAGGGGCTTGACTAGTGTAGGTTAGGGAAGGGGGTTTTGGTTGGGATGTGGGGGACCTCATGGGGTTAGGTGGGGAGGTGGAGGTCTTAGGTACTTGGGTTTTAGTGATAAGGGTTTGGACGGGTGGGGTGGGAGGAGTGGGAGTGCTCCTTGGATTTTGGTGATCCGAGTGGGAAGGGGACACATACCTAGCCCTTAGTTGATCCTTCATGTCCTCCCATGTGGTGAGGGGAGCTTCCCGTCTAATTATCCTTAAGCCCTCAATTTTACACCAATGAGTTTGAGCCCTTTTGGTTAGTTGTATTTTGGCAACCCATGCCTTTTCATCCTCGGAAATATGATACCAATTGAAGTATTGGTCCATTGTAGCTTCCCAATCTAAATATTTGCTAGGAGAGGTCCCATCAAAGGTGGGAAGTGGGAAAGGGGCCATCCTATCGTCCGTCCTTAGGGCGGGCCTATTTTTTCCAAGTTGGTTGAGTCGGCCCGATATGTTATCAAGCCGCTCATTGGCATAGGTCAAGGCTTTCATGAAGTAGTTGAAGTCATGAGTGTTAGTGGTAGGCATCCCTTGGGGTTTTGGATTCATTGTGGGATTGGAAGGTGTAGTATTGGGTTGAAAGCGAGTACCACTACGAGTGGTCATGCAAGGTTGGGTGGGCTATGCAAGGGTGTGCGGATGCACCTATGAAAGACTTAGTGTGACCCAAGACTAGACTTGTAAGGACAAGCCTATGACCGCTCTGATACCACTTGATGTGGCATAGCCCAAAGACCACTAAATATGATAAGGTGACCCTAGGACTTAGACCCGCAAGCATACAAGCGCTCAATGATTCTCACAACGACGATTTCTGCTCACTCGGTTCACACGTTCACCCGGTGGGTCCGGGAGATGATGGTGAGGGTCCGAGGCGGGACCCAATTGTCCTAATGGACTTACAATGCTAAGGCTGACCTCCAATGGGCCTGGGAGTCCCAACTTTGTGGGTGGCTGGCCCGCAAGGCGGGGTGTGGGGTGGCACTCACTCACGGGCCGCGGTGGGCACGATATTGCTTAAAATGAATTCCGAGCACTCTCTTACCGTCCGACGGGCATTCAAGGCAATACTACATTTGCAGAGATGAAGCTACAAGGGTGTGATCAGAAGCTCACCTGATCGGTGTGAAGACACCGATCCCGTTCGGAGACGAGGGCGCGCCGGGAGGCGAGGGTATACACCCGATCGTCGCGGCGATGGAGCTTGACCTGAAAATGTGAAGAGGTACAGCACTACGCCCCTTGCAAGGGGGGGATCTTGGGGTGGGGGTTAATGTATTACAACCAAAAATTACCTCCACGCAGGGAGGGGCCTTCAGCCGGCCAAGCGGGGAGGGGAACGAGCGAGATAGAGTCGACTTTCCGAGCTTTGCCGATTCTACCTAGCTTCTGTAATTCTGGACAGAGGGCCGATGTCGATGCTGCCAATAATTCCACCGAGCTTGGAATCTGATAAAACTTGCGCCAAAAGCTTGCTAACCGGAGAGGGGTGCGGCTTGAATTTTTGGACGACGTTCTGATCTGGGGGCTGACTGCTCCAGCGACTGGAAGATGGATGCAGCTCTAGTCTCTGGCCGAGCTCAGTCTGAAACAGCAGGTTGCAGAAGCTGCCACGATCGCTCCTGAGCTCCAAATTTGGCACCGCTAGACTCGTTGGAATTGTGGACGAGTCTACTTTGCAGCAAAACAAACGGGGAAGTCTTCTGATGTTGGAGATGAGATGGGTGTCCAGAGAAGTGGACGGTGGTAGGTGCAGACTGTGAGGAGGCAGACCGGCGTGGGTGTGGTAGAAAATTGGTATCTCTGGTTGTCGGATGCCGAACGGGGTTCCGCCTTCTGTTCCTGGACGCTGACAGGGGGAGGAAGAACTTTGTAGAAGACCTCGAAGACTGGTTCCTTCAAGGTACATCGTGGGAGAGTCTTCTCTGCCGCTCTGGCTCCTGGTCTGAGAGGTTCTGCGCAGTCGGGGAAGAACAGCCTTCACGGACGGCCACGAACTCGGAATGGAGTGATTCCACCTCGCCTGCGAAGAGCACAGGGAGGCCTTTCCAGAAAGTTAGGCCACGCCACCAGAAGAACCAGGATGCAGTCGTGGACGTCGCTACAACAGAGTGCTAAACTGCAGGTCGGCCTGCACACAAAGCTGGAGTGGAGAAGAGAGGAGGGGGTGAACTTGGCTTGAGGGGAGAGGAGGGGTGCGACCTAGGGAGCAAGGAGGGAAGGGGAGATTCAAATTTGGGCTTTGGAATGAGTTAATTCAGCCTTGGGAAGGTGGAGATATGCTTAGGGAAGTGAAAGGGGTAGGTGGTGGTTGGAGGGTGGGGTTTTGAGTGGTGGAACTTCCTTGGGACTAGGTGAGGATTAAAGAGGGGTTGTGGGAAGTTGTGGGGAGTTAATGGAGGTAGGTGGGGGTTGGAAGTGGTTGAGAGGGGGAGGAGAGAGAGTGAATTTTGAAATTTAGAGAGAGGAGGAGAGAGAATGGAGAGATAATGAGAGAGAGAGAGATATTGAGAGAGTTTGACAGGGTTTTCTTCAATATTCATCAAAAGTTGAATACAAGAGGAGAGATGGGGCCTATATATAGGCAACCATTCTTTACATGACCAAAATACCCTTGACAATAAGATAAAAGACCGAGCATATCCTAGACTCAATCCTATGGGCCCATAACTAAAGTAATAAGGCCCAATTAAACATAACAAGGGAAATGGACTAAAACCATATGACTCAATAAAGGGAAATACATAAGATAGGACTCAATAAAAAGAAAATACATAAAATGAAACTTTGGAAATGAAGATAACAAGTGTAGACCATGATCAATCCATATCAAGAGTGTGCAGGCGATCAAAGCTAGAGGGGTGTCGGGAGATGCCCTCATCACATCTCCTTCTTCAACCGGCTGTGCTTCAAGGAGGGCGCCGCGATAGCTTTAAGAGGAAGAAGGAGGGGCGAATGCCGCCGCTCGCCGGAGGATGCTCTTGGAAGAGATGGGGTGGACGGAGAGACACTAGGGCTGGAGAAGGAATGGAGAGGAAGAGCCGCGGAGGCTTGGGAAGTGGGGGATCGACCGTGGGGTGTGCGGATGGAACGATAGGGCAGAAGAAGATGGGTGATGAAAAGGGTTTAAGGAGAAGAGAAGGGGGTCGGGGTTTGATGGGGTTCGACCAGAAAAGAGACCCAAGTGAGCTTGGGTTCAAACCAAGAGAGCAACCGGTGTGAAGAGTGAACCGTGCGGTCCGGTTCAAGAACCGGGTTCCGAAATAAAAGTGTCGACCTTGTGGGTTGACACATTTTGGAGACGTTTCTGTCTGGCGAGAAACAGAAGGACACGCGATAAGAGTGTCGACCTTGGGGGTCGACACTTCTTCTGCACTTTGAAAAATCAAGAGAAATGCAGTGAATTGAAGGCCAATTGAACCAAACATGATATCCACTAAATGATAAACACAAAATGGGCAATATGTGGGATGCTCAACTGAGAGAAGTTGATTATGGACAAGGGAAATCAAATACCCACACTTGGATGATCAATTCAATTAAACATGCAAGCTTTTATTTCTAATAACCAACACAAATTATTGAAACTAAAATGTTGCACATAATAGAGCAAAATTCAATTGAGCACACTTCATCCTCATGAATAGCAGTAAAGCCAAGATTGCTTACCTTATCTCCTTCCTTCTGAGAACTTCACTGAACTGAAGATTAAAACATTTTAGGGTCACCAAGTGCAATCTAATAACCCTGTGCATTAGAACTTGTGGTCAATGAATTATGAGACAAAGTCTGAGGAATTGACACAATGTCAGAGTAGTGACTCAACGCATAAAAACATTTCAATCAGAATTTGTATTCCTTTTACCCATCACAGTTTTTAGTTGGTCACATGGGAGTGTTTCTAACCGACTCAGTTCAACAATCAAACAGACATGATTTTCTCTTCAGCAAAATCCATTTTAGAGGAAATTCAGGGAATATGAGTGCGATTGCAGATTCAAAGAGAGTTATGTACAACAATTGTGGGGGTTCAACAATTGAGTTCTTATAATGCAATTTAAGCATGCATGCATACAAACAAGCATACATAGGTATAAAATCAAGCATGAAGGTCCCTCAGGGACGGGTATAGGAAGAATGCAATAGATTTGAGCAAACATGTCCATGAACCATATTAACATGGTTGTGCTTACAATTAGACGTACTGCTTGACCATTGATGATCAACTAATTCAGGAAATACATCCAAACAATCAAGCTCAGATTCAACATGTGAACAAAGAATAATGGCTTTCAAAGCAATATGGATAATCATGTGTTCTAAGTAACACCAACAAGAATCTCTCCTCCCTACATTTCAATACAAAATGCTCGACTTTTGGTAGCTTCGCACAGTCCCATACAATTTTGTATTTATTTTAAATAGCAACATGACTAGCCTTTTGACATGAGGCATGCCCTTTGTTTCAGGGGCAATTCCCGGTTACTCGGTATCGTCATTTATGATAATGTGGATAAGACACTTTCCGATGCGAGTTTCCTCCTTTATTTCAGGGGGGATTCCTGATGTACTCGATGTCAAATCACACTTATTCACTTTTTGGAGGGACTGACAGCTTTTTCCTCATGAGTCACTTGAATTTAATGTAGGGGTTTAAGAATCCTTAAAAGTGTTTAGTGGAATAACAGAGATCCTTATTGAATGAAGTAAATTGTATCAAGGTTCCATATGAAGTGAGAGATTGAACAGATAGTAGAACATGAATTAGCATTTTCAAGGTTTTGTCTCCCCCTAAGTGTATGCACGGTTGACAAACCAAAATGACCTTGTTAAGATGTGTCATGAACCATTCATGCCTGAATCAATGCAAGTTTATTTAACAAGGTTGTTTGGTCGTAGAAGAGTTCAAAAAGAGACGGATGTAAATTATATACATTCAAGCATGTCAAAATGATGTATTCAAGCAAGTTGATTGCCGGTACGTGGCGAAGTACGTAGGTCCGAAGACCACACTTACGCATGATGAAAGTTTCCAGGTGGACTTAATCTACCTATCCACTGACACCATTTTATATACCGGTGAATCATGGCATTCATGCACACGAATATGAAGTTTTTGCAAGTCTGTACATCAAAGTGACAGAAGACTAATTTTTATTTGTATTCACAAGTGTTCAAAAAGGTGTGATGTGTATTGATGTAAGATGTGTGTGCTCTATGTATAAAATTCAACTATGTGTAAAATTTCAACTCTTATTCACAAAAAGAGACGAGTGTAGCTTGTAAAGACTTTGTGAACAACTTCAAAGTTATAGTTATTCACACAAGAAAATATGAGTGGAAGCTAATAAACTCTATGAACAATTGCAAAAGATTGTTATTCAAATGTGAAAGTAAAAGTGGAATGTATTACCACAATAGCTCATCAAATTTCTCGCCTTGAAGGAATTTTATTCTATTGACAGCTTCTTCCATCACAAAGCATTCTTGCAAGACAAAATCTTCACTGTGATGTTTTGGGAACCCAAGCCATCTTGGGTCCCTGGGGGTTAGGTGCACCGCGATTTGTGACTCTCCACAATTTCCTTGCATTCATATCATCAAAGTGTGATAATGAGCAATCATTCATGACATGTCCCACATAACCACAGTAATGACAATACACACGTGGTTTCAATTTCTTTGGTTGGACATAAGCATTGTGCTTTTGAGCATGTCTGGGGGGTCTATAATTTTGAGTGTGCAATTTGGGTTCGACATTTAACAACCAATAGAACTTCATAGTATGACCCATTTTCCCACAATGAAAGCATTCAACCTTCTTTTTCTGATGAACTTGAGATTTACTGTTATGCATCTTACAAGCATTCAAGTCATCATCTTTCATTAAGCTACAATCATGTATTAAATGTCCAAGCTCACCACAATAGTGACATGAAGTATTGTTGTGTTTTGGAGCTTGGGATTTCACATCAAGTTTCTTTGCATGCATAATGGGCTTTTGTTTGACAGATGAAGGGGTATTTGGTGTACTTGAGGAACTAGAAGCATGCACAAACGAAGTTTTTGTTTTCAAATTAAATGCTTCCTTTTTACTAGGATTGTATCCTAGACCTTCCCATTGGAAGTTCACCTTAGTTCCCAAGAGTTTGTTTAGATTCTCTTCACCACTCACAAATTTGCCCAATGATTTGTTCAGGTCAACGATTTCACTTTGAAGTGAACCAATTACAAGTTCACAAGATAGAATTTCATTTTCACAAGAAGTGACATTTTCATTTAGAGTGGCATTTATCATCTTGTAAGATTCTATTTCCTGTTCTAGAATACTTACATTCTCACATTCTCACATTCTTGAGCGACCATGGACTTGCCCTTTTCAAATGTCAAAAGTCTTTCACACATGGTCGAATTTAATTGTTTCAGATTTTCAAGTTGAGATTTCAACAGATCATTTCCTTTTTCAGATTTCTCGAGGTACTTCAGTTTTCCCTCTAGCAAGGAGATTTGAATGAGCAAAACATCATTGTCCCTTTTTAGTTTTTCATTCTTATCCAGAAGGGACTTGGCATCTATCTCTGAATCAAGAAGTTTATTAAAGAGTTTATCATCATCTGATAGAGAATCTAACTTACTTTTTAGACTCTCTTCAGTTTCCTTAAGCAATGAAACTTGGCATGTCAGAAATTCATTTTCTTTCTCCAGTTCTTCAATTTTTGAAATTCAATCAATGCATTTCACACAAGAAAAATTATCATGGATACTTTCATTAGACCTTTTCTTCAGTGCTTTGTTTTTATGTTTCATCTTTTGATATTTTTCTGATAGTTCTTCATAGGCATCTACTAAATCTTCGAAAGATAGTTCATCTTCATCTGATTTAGAGCTTACCTCCTCAGCACTTTCATCACAGGTTTGATAGATATCATCAGCCATTAATCCCTTTAGTCCTTGCTTCTCTTGAGCTAGCATCAATTTGTCCATAATTTCTTTTGCGGTTCTGCAAGAGGTGACAAACGTAAACCTGTTAGTATTGACAGCTATTTTTAGCAATCTCAAAATTATAGCATTTTCATGACTCTTTAGTCTATCTTGGTTGGACCACTTGGTCTCATCCCGAGGCAGCTTATGAGGACCATTGTTTACTAGTTTCCACAGATTTGGATCAATTAAGTTTATGGTCCTACACATTCTTCCCAGCCATGAGTTAAAGTCATCACCATTATAAACAGGTAAAGAAGTCAAAGAAGCAATATCTGAAGAAGCATTCATCATTCAAAACTACACTAGGATCCCTCTGAAGATCGTTTGATCTAAAATAACAGAGCCGGGCTCTGATACCAATTGTTGGGTCCCACAGTGTAGTGGCACGGATCTAGAGGGGGGTGAATAGATCCCTCTTTAAAAATTAAGACCAGTTAAAATAACTTGAAAGGCTTCACAATCAATCCTCATCAAACGTGCAGGTGACAAGATCACGCACGGATATTTAGCAATTTGAACTAGCCGTGTACATTGACAAATTTAGCATCGATATGCAACACAGTTCATAATCCATCATGTGAATGGTGGTAGAGGATAAGGAACAATCACACAACCAATCACACACGCACAAAGATTTTTAGGTGGTTCGGGACCACGACGGGTACCCTACATCCACCCCTCACCACCTCGGTGAGGCTTCACTAAAATGCTACACGAGGTAGCACACGGGGACAAACCCCAATACACCACACACTGCTCGACGGCAGCAAACCACACACAGACGAGGGCGAACCCTCAACACGGTGCTCAGCACCACACACACACACACCAAGATGGGGAACGTACCCCAACAGTCAATCCACACTCGGAGACACCGCTCTGAACACGCACACAGTTTTCTTCAGTTTAAGAGATGGACACAGATGTACATTTGCAAGCTCAATAGCGACAAATCTTCAAAGCAATCTCACTGGTCATCAACTAAACACTAAACTGTAGCAAGTAAAAACAAAGACGGGTTGAGAGAACTCCTGGCTAGAGGACGATGCCCTTGGCTTCTTTAATAACTGAGGCGGACTGGACTTTGGAAAGAAGATGAAGGTTGATGCTTCAACTGGTTCATTTCTGAAGGATGGAAGAAGATGAACATCAGACCCTTTCTTCTTCTCCTTGAATCATTTACTGCGCATTGGGTAACTTGGAGATGGTACAACCTTCTTCCTCAACAAGACGGCTTCTAGGAGGTGGAAGATGATCTTCTTCAGCCTTGATTCAAGCTTAGCACGATCTGGGTAGAAGCTTCATCACAGCTCCGACCTCATTCCCTGCAAAACCCCAAAAACAAATTTTTCATTCGATGCATTCTCATCCTTGTTTTGCTTATCTTTCAAGGAACCCTATCACATAACATATATACCACCTGGGATGGAGGGGACACGTGGAGGACATTATCCTCCTAGGGCCAATCACAAGGGGGCACTAAAAGAATAGATCGATCTAGGGCACCCGCCGCCGCGCGAACTGGAGATTTTTCTGGTCGACGGAAAGTGTCAACCTTAGAGGTCGACACTCGCGATCGAGCAAGACAGAACAAGGCTCGAACAGAACACAACGTATAAAGTGTCGACCCTTGGGGTCGACACTTTCTACCTGTGGCATGGAAACAAGCCACGGCAGAAAGGCCCGGAATAAGTGTCGACCTTGTGGGTCGACACTTATGTCCAGGGTTCTGAAAAATGAACCAAGATAGAACCTAGTGATAAAAAGGTCAACCCTTGGGGTCGACTTTTTATCCCTACGTTCGAAGACATAAGAGGGTCGGTTAAGAAAACCAGACCCATGGACAAAGTGTCGACCCATGGGGTGGACACTTTTCCTGACATAATGCAAACTAAATAAAACATGCATAGGGGTAATTCAAAGAGGATGAAACATTGAATATGAATGCATGCACGAGAGAAATGGGTATAAAGTACCCCAAATCATGGATATACCAATTAGAGATAGTTAAGGAATTACCTTGAGAGATGTCCATCCATTTCTCACAATTAACCTCCTCCTACCATTCAACCAAAGCAACTTACCCTTCAATTCACACATGAGATCCTTGTGTCGGTCCATATGCATGTGAAGATCCAATTGGAAGGTTTCCAATTGGTCTTTATATTCAATGCTTGTTCGACACACCGGTCACATTGCACACTGGAAGTTAGTCTTCCATATCACTCAATTTCAAAACATTGAAGTCTATCTCTCATTATTTAATTAATTTCACACTTAAAATCCTGCTTCACAACTGTTAAGTGAATCAAATAGGGAAGAGTTAGAAGAGTTTCACCCAGTTCAGTCGGAGACTATTCTTTCTCACTAGCTCCTGTAACCATTATCAAATTACATGTCAGTTAACTTAATCAAATTTGTTGGCCGTGACATACACTAGTCCATTCATACAAAATGGAGTTTGCTTAGTTCATTTCAAATCCACAACCACATGTGCAAATGGTTTATATGGAGGGCAGTCACATGGTATTTAGTTCATCATCAAAATTCCTTAAGACATGGTTATGCACGGGGTTCAACAATTGGCCTTCTACGGTGGCTAATGAGAGAATGAGAGGGAGGGAGAGGAGAAGAGATAAAATGGTAGAGTGAGAAAGATAACAGTGGAGGGGTTGTGCCTTTGTCTTTTTGTTTTTTTCTGTTACAACTCTAATCATAAGAAATTATGAGAAGGGTGAGAAAACAGATTGGAATAGAGAAAATGAGAAGGAGAGGGAGAGAATGCGGTGGGAGTGGGGAGCTTTCTTTAGTTCAATGTCTTTTTTTTATACAGTTACAGAAAGAGTAAACATGGGAGGGGGGAACGGGACGGAGAACAAGGTGGAGGGCGGCGACCGTTCACGTGCATGGGCTGTGGGTCGCGCAGATGGCGGGGCCGGAGGCCCTGTTCACGTTGCAGGTGGGGGTGGTGGAGCTGGAGGAGTGGGGTTGCGACCAGGGGTCCTGCTGGTTGCTGTGACTGAAAGGGAAGGGGAGGAAGAGGCTGTTGGCTACAAGGGGTGGGCAGTGTCATTGGGTGTGACAGAGGGGCCAGCGGTGATGGCGCGTAGGTGGGCTCGTGCGGCAGCATTGCAACTGGGCTCATGGCAGCGGCGGCCGGCAGCGTCCGACGGCGTGTGGTTCCCACAGTAGCAGGGTGACGGTGGTTCACGACGATGGAGAGGGTGGTGGTGAGGGTGTCCTGGTTCTGCCGGGGACGCTGCTGTGGTGCGAAGGATGCAACGGAGTGGTGTGGACGCTCCGTGGGTGGTGTGACGGCGTAGGGTGTGGAGAGAGGGGTGGGTGGCTTAGAGCGTGGGGTTGGAGTAGTAGGGCTACGGCATGTGGGAGGGAGGGTGGTTGAGTGGGAGTACAGGGAGGGAGGGCGGTGGCTGCTTTGTGTGGGAAGGGGTCAGGGGCAGCGCAGGTGGAGGGGCCATGGGCATGGGTTCTCCAGGGGAAGGTGGGGGCAGTGATGGTGGTGGTGGGAGTGTATGATGATGGGAGTGGCTGGGAAGGCGTTGGTTACTTGGTTGGGCCTCTCACCCGTCTCCTTCATGGGGACAGATGCAAGCATGGAGCCTCTCACTCCCGGGGGGCTTCTCACCTATGGGCATCTCACCCCATCTCCTTCTCGGAGAAGAACCAACACAACAAGCTAGGCTTCTCACCTCACGTGGGTATCTTTCAGAAATTTTAATTCAACTTCATTGTTTTCCATAACATGGGGTTACATATTCTTATATAGACTCTTCACATGACAGACAGACAATTTATTCAAACCTCACCTAACATCTCTGGCATTGAGCACCTAGCACCTAACATTTCTGACTAATAATGCTCTCGTGGGAATACTAAGACACTAAAAAAACTATACATGATCATGATATCTTTAAAGCACACCTATAAGCCTACGAATGTGGCCTATTAAAATAAAACACTCAAAATAAATAAATTGATAAATGCCCATTCTGCTTGACGATCCTCGTCAAAAGTTGAGCAAGTAAGAATTTTTTGTTGACGAGTAACTGGTGGCTAGCGGATGGATTTCATAGCCAGAAGACGCCTGTTGAGGTGTATTGAGAATGGTGAGAGCCATGAACAGGCGAGGCCTTGGGTGGCCGATTATGATATATCTTTCCCCAGATGGGACCTAGGTTCATGGAAGGTTTATGGTGGGACCAGAGTTGGTCTAGTGCTGATATTGGTATTCGGCTCGTTGGATATGAGAGTGTTCGTGGCAAGGAGCCGACGGAATTGTGGCAGTCAATTGAGGTGACTATGTGAGCTGGTCAAGGCTCAGGGCTGGTTGTCCCTTGTGAAGGGTGCGAGGTCAGTCAGCAGGATGGGAAGCTGATGTTTGGTTGGTCCGCCAAGCATGGATTCTATCGATCAAAGATTTCCTGACGCGGGTCGCATCTCCTCGGTATGCGAGATGGTGGAAGCGATGCCATTGTTAGAGTCCCAATGTAGCTGAGGTGATGCCAAACTTGTATCTTTCTTTGTGTGCTATGCTCGCTCTAGAATTTGTGAAATCGTGATGAGAAGTGAGATGTTCTATTTATGGTAATAGTCTGGCTGTGTGTCTTGGGAGAGGTAGTTTTGCGAGATTTGAGGTTTAGTTGGAGCTCTGGGAGCGTTGCCAGTTGGATAAGTCGTTCTTCTCCTATGACATGGTGGTTGTCTCAAATTTTAAGGATGAAATTTTTGTAAGAAGGGGAGGACTGTAACACCCAATATTTTTTGGATCCGAATCTGTGGGTTTCGGAGCACTTTCGTTGGTCCCAGATCGAGTTCTATAATTAAATTAGATTTTTGGCTATTTAGTTTTTGATCCCCGTATGGGATGAACCGTTATGTTTTTGGTATCCTGGACTTTGCAAGTGTGTTGTACATTTTCTGAGGATCGTGGGGGTGATTCTTTCCTATTTTTTATTTTTTGAAATTTGAAAACTCTAAATATTTTCCTATAAATATAACCCTTTCACCTCCTCTCGCTCATTGTCTCATTTCTCTCCCTCTCTCCTCTCAGTTCTTTCTTTCTCTCCCTCCCTTCTCTGGGTGGCTGACGGAGGATGGCATGGGCGAGACGGCAAGGCACGAGAGGCGCCGAGTGGCGAGGATGGAGCGAGGGACGGGGCGGTGGCGTGACAAAGCCCATTCACAGATTGGAGAACCTGGTGGTGATTCAAGGGGCAATTTTGAGTGGAATCGGCATCTACGGCATGGGAAATCGTCGATGGAGGTAGGGGGACGGATCTCTAGCCCGTGAATTCCCTTTTCCCATGATTTATAGGTTGAGGTGAGGCGAAGAGTGGTTTTCTTTCCACGTCGGGGTTAAAATGCTTGTTTTTGGGGTGAGAGACGATTTTACCGATTTGACAGGGTTTTTGTGGTTTGAATGGGAACTCCCGGTGCTAAGGAAGTTGGGGAATAGTTTCCCCATGTTGTCCTCATCGCCTGGGGGTGATAGGGGAGTGGAACAGATGATCTCGCGCCAGTTTGCAAAGGCCCTGATCGTAAACGAGATCGCAGTCGGTTCCCAAACTACGTTCGGCTTCTAGATAATGAACGCGATGTGAACTGACACCGCGTTCATTTGAGAAGACCAAAGTAAGGCGGTCGTGGACGCGGCCGTAGGATCCACCGCGTCTTCGATAGATCGCGGTCCTCATGGCGACCGTGATCACTTAACGTGGTCGACCCTGCAACCGCGGCCCCAGCCTGTTGACCGGCCCATGTTGGCAGGTTGACTGACCCCCTACTGGCAGCTCGACCGACCCCACGAGTAGGTTGACAAAACCTAGCCTTTTTCACCAGTTTTGGCCTCCGGTCGACCCGGTTGAGAACCAATGGTCGACCTTTGGCCCCGTGGATGTCCCAGACACCCCGTGGGGACTGTGATTGCATTTTTGGGTGTCTAAAGGAATTATATTATCTCGATTAGCATGCCCGTGTGGTTTTGAGGGTCTGGGTGACCCCATGTGTTTCAGGCTTCTTTGTTGTGATAGATCGAGTCACCGTGAACTGGTGTAAGTGCGGAGGGTTGTCCCCACATGGCATTAGCTTCTTCAGAAAATAGTTTTCTGTGTGGACCATGGGTATGGCTAGTGATTGTGACTCTAGTGACCCAGCCAGGGGCTGGGGGTTTCTTAGTCTCCCTTAGAGAGGGAATGGACCCGACATTTGTGGGCCGCCTTAAGAGTCATTTTGATGTGGGACGAGGTGCGAACCTGGGCCTCTAGGTGGTGACCAGACTAAGGGGACAATTCGACCAGCAACGACGCGGCCTACCAAGCTAGTTCGGCTCGACACCAAGAGCCTCCAAGAAGGGTATACGCCCACAACAATAACAACAAGCTCGTAGTCGTCCCCAAGAGGAGGGAAGCGCACGGATCCGCGCGGTTGAGAAATCGACGGAGACTAGGGTGGTCTACACACTCACGTGCTCGGATCAAGACACGGGACGGCCACGCTCTCTCGCTCACAGCAGTGAATAGAGCTGAAGTGGGCTAGGATCCTACTGATCACACACAAGCAGCGGCATCCAGAACATATACGAAACTAGCAAGTGCGACAAGAGGAGAAGTGGATGCGTACCTCCATGCTCGGGGCATGGGGGAGACTCCCGGCCAAGACACAAGACTACCCGGCACAACGAAATTAGACAAGTACAGAACCAAACTCAAATGCCCACTCCTCGCAGGGAGGTAAAAGTGTTAGGGTGCTAGGCCCGGATACAGAGGGGAGTGAATGTATCCTTCTATGTATAATGGCCAAATAAAAAAACTTGGATGCTAGAGATAGACACAGAATAGAACCAATTCGATTCAACTCAAATACAAACACTTGGAGCGTGCCTATCCAAGCATCTAGCGGAAGCAACTCAAGCAATCAAACCACTACTCAATAGATTTTTAGGTGGTTCGGTCCTCCAGACCTACATCCACCCCTCACTCCCAACCGGAGTGAGGCTTCACTAGCAAACGCTAGAACCAAGCAGACTCAGTTGCTGCCACACAGCTTGAGCAGGGGAACAACCTCCCCTCTTCCTCCCAACCAGAGGGACACCCAAGTGACTCCCAGCCACTTGGAAACTAGAGGTCGCAGACCTCTCTTCCTCCAGACCAGGAGGGACCCGACCTCAGTCCAGAGGATCGGAAGTACAAAGGTAATCAGAAAACAAAGGAAAACAATAAACGAAAATAACACAGCAATTAGAAGGTTGTAAAGATGAAAACACA
This sequence comes from Amorphophallus konjac, assembly GCA_022559845.1. Taxonomy (NCBI): domain Eukaryota; kingdom Viridiplantae; phylum Streptophyta; class Magnoliopsida; order Alismatales; family Araceae; genus Amorphophallus; species Amorphophallus konjac. The sequence continues at coordinate 489,752,521 of CM040121.1, forward strand.
TATGTGGCTCTCAACGGAGCTGACTGGCCTGGATCTGATCCACGGTCCAGTACGAACTAGTCTTCAGATGAAGCTTCTTCTTCCTCTTCTCTTCTCTCTCACTTTGTTTTTCTCTTAACCCTCACGAGCTCTCTAACTCTCTCTTACTCTTCTTCTCCTTCTGCTCTTCTTCTCTTTCTTTTCTTCTTCTTTCGCAGGCTCTCTCTATCTCTTCTCTTCTCTGGATCGAATACTCTCTGCTGCTCTCAGACTGGATGTATATACTTTACTCCTTTTCTTTCGATCAACCTTCTACAGCAGGAAGAAGGCTCATATATATAGCAGCAGCAGTAGCCCCTGGGCACGTGGCTTCCACGTTTTCCCGCCCAAGGAATTCGCCAGATCCGAGGCAGCTTCATCCACGTGTCAGCATCTGCATACCTCATTCTCCTGGGATCACGAGCCAGGTCATCAATCTCGGTAAGAATCCCTGTCAGACATGGCATTGAATAAGTCATCAGCTTAAGTCCAAACACCCTGTACAGACTCTGTGAATGCAAAGCATTGTATAGACTTTGAAATCAATCTAGCAAGTGTATAGACTTGATGAAACACTCACGAGTGTATAGAGTTAGTTAAGTGAGCATGCAGTGTATAGACTTGACAACTTTAGCAGATAAAGCAAAAGCAATGTATATACTTGTGAGGACGAATGCATTAACAGAACAGGAGAGTGTGTAGACTAAGGCCTTCTGTTCAAGACAAAGACCAATGTACAGACTACATACTATATAGACTTGATGTTGATCAAAAGACTTTTGGACATCAGCCCAAGGCGTCAACGCTTCCAACGTGCAGCATCGCCTCAGCTCCTCAAGCGAGATGCTCACGCCCTTGGCAACTGGCCAATGCGTCTACGCATCCAACGTCAGCGTCGACGCAGTGAACAAGATAGGTGATGAACAATGCAAGCACTAGCTTTACCAATGTGTAGACTTCATGAGATGCAGTGCAAACTCTGTATAGACTTGGTCGTGTAAGGTGACACAAGCAATGGCTGTATATACTTTACTCAATGTAAGGACTTCACATAAGAAGCCAACGGCTATACAGACTTAGGCAACCTTCAACTCACTGCGATGTACAGACTCTGAAGGACAACAGCCAATGTAAGGACTTGCTCAGCCTGAGGCACTGTGTAGACTTCAGCTCAAGGCCAGTGTATGGACTTGATGAGACACTCATGAGTGTGTAGACTTAGAGTGAGGCATATAGTGTAATACTACAACAGACTATATAGACTTTGGCAAAAGCATGAGACGTACCCTAAGACGATGAAGTCTGTATAGACTTTACTGTGAATGGATGCTCAGTGAGACGTAAGTTGAGACGAAGCAATGTACAAACTTCATGTAATGCATGCAGACGTTGAACAATAGAATGTGCAGACTTTGCCATGAGACGCTGAACAAGACACTCCAATGAATAGACTTGCTGGATGCACTGTAGACAATGTATAGACCTTGAAGGCTAACAATCGTCCTCAGTGTACAGACTTGGGATGTACAGACTTTGACTCAAATGTGCATATGAGACGCTGAATGAGACTATTCACTGTATAGACTTGGCCTAAGACAATGCATGAGACGGACTATGTATAAACTTGCGTTACTGTAGCAATGTATATACTTCATGAACAGACGATGTACCTACTTGGAGTTGATGCATGCTGTGCAATGTACATACTTTGAAATCATGCAGGCTGATGTGCAGACTTCAGTTGAAACAATGTAGCTACAGTGCAATGTACATACTTCATGCAATGTAAAGCAAACCAAAGTACAGACTTCCTAAATGCTTCAAGACCATGCACATCAAATGTCTAGACTTCACGAGGTGAACGGCTGTACATACTTCCTATGTGAAGACAGCCGCTGTACAGACTTTGTTGAAGTGTGAAGGAGTTGAGTGTATAAGAATGACTCAGTCATTCTTATACTCAGTCTGTCATTCAAATGTCCATTCAGTCTTTCATATGTTCAGTCAGTTTATCTGCTTACATTGTGAGTCATTGCATTTGAAATTCAGACTGTTTATCTGCTGCATAAAGCATTCATATGCATTTATAGAGTCTGCACATTTGCTTCAGGCAGCAAGTATGTACAACGCCCTGTGTAGGCACGACAAGTCCATACACTGGTTGCACTTTGCACAGCTGCAGGCATTCCTAAGTCTACACATCGTGTAGCTTGCTCGCATAGCCAAGTCTATACATCGGTTGTTCATACACTACAGCTCACATATCTATTAAGTCTATACACTGCTGCATTGTTTGCATGAGTAGAGTCTATACATTGGTTGGTAGCAAGTCTGTACAGTGTGTGTTTCATTGGTGAAGTCTGTACACTCACCAACTGAACTTCAAGTCCATACATTGCACTGTGCCTCCTTCGTTGAACTTCCAAGTATATACGTTGAAGCAAAGTCTGTACACTAAGGACGCTTGTTAGCCTTCAAAGTCTATACATTATCTACAGTGCATCCAGCAAGTCTATTCATTGGAGTGTCTTGTTCAGCATCTCATGGCAAAGTCTGCACATTCTATTGTTCAACATCTGCATGCATTACATGAAGTCTGTACACTGCATCGTCTCAACTTGCGTCTCACTGAGCATCCATTCACTGCAAAGTCTATACAGACTTCATCGTCTTAGAGATCGTTTCATGCCTTCACCTAAAGTCTGTACATCCACCGTCTTATCCAGCGTCTCACGCTTGCAAAGTCAATACACTGGTCGGTGGAACAAAGTCTGAACATCATTCAGTGATCTTCAAGTCTATACAGACCTTGATTCGTTCAAGTCTGTACATTGTCCTGCTATCCTTGACAAGTCTTCACATCATGAAGTCCATACACTCAACTCCTTCACACTTCAACAAGTCTGGATAGCAGCGGTCTTCACATAGGAAGTATGTACAGACTTAATCAATCAAGCTGGTGTATAGACTTCGGTACCCAGACACTCAATGTTCTGATGGGTCGACGCATCAGTAGGGGTGGGTCGACCCACTACTGTCCATACTAACTAAACTGACTTGGCCAATGCATGAAGCACAGTCCAGTGTATAGACTCGATGCCATGAAGATCAATGTACATACTTTGAAGACCGACTTAGCAGGATGTGTAGACTTAGAATGCAACCAGGATGTCTAGACTTGATGTGAGGCAATGCACAATGAACATGAACTAATGAATTGAATGCATATAGCAGACTTGATTCATGCACATTCAGACTGTCCTAATCAGCAAGGTGACCCATGGTACTAGGCGGAGCACTTGGTCTAAAAGACCACCTCACACATAGTAAGAACCTCCAGACAGACCTCCCTGCCTTTTGGTACCTTACCATTTATATACCATTGAGGTCATGCATAATTATTCAACATGCAGTCCTATATGCAATTCAGAATTTCAGTGAGCTATTGCAACACACAAGTTTCAAGTCACACTCATAAGCAGTTCAGATTTTTCAGAAAATTCGAAATGCAATTTGTTTTCAGAGTTTATGCATAACACAATTATCAAGCAATTGCAATTAGCCTATGTATGCATCAGATACAGACAACCCTTTTTAATCTGATATTTGCACAGAACTCTCAGCAAATGCATGATCAGAAAATAATGCACATGGCAGATGATGAATGAAAATGTAAAAGCAGATTTAACTTGCTATGCATTAAAACTAAAAGCAAGAAGAGCAGGAAGTTTACCTGAAGAGTTCAGTATGGGGTTTTCTTCTTGAGTGCCTTGGATCATTACCCCTTTTTATTCCAGTCCCAAGGCAGACCTGCATAGCAATGTTATTTTACACAAACAGGTGCCCAAGAAGTCTTGGGTCCTGATAAAACAGTATTATTCCTAGCAGGTTTTCTCAGCACATTTCTAGGAACAGTTTTCAGCTTTGATTTATGCACATTCTTGTTAGCATGAATTCTATGTGCATAAGCATGAGATTTCTTGTTAACAGAATAAAAATTCTGTTTGCCAAAACCAGTTTGGTTTTGATATCCTGCCAGCCAACAGGTTGCATTACATGCTTTACCTAAAGTCTATACACCCGATTCCCTCATGCATTTCACAGAAGTCTACACATTCTATCTTGTTATGATAATGCATTCATCACCTGTCTTGTTCACTGCGTCGACGCTGCACGTTGGAAGCGTTGACGCCTTGGGCTGATGTCCAAAGGTGTCTTGATCAACATCAAGTCTGTACAGCATGAAGTCTGTACATTGGCTTTTGTCTTGAACAGAAGGCCTTAGTCTACACACTCTTCTGTTATGATAATGCACTCTTCAGCAAGTATATACACTGAGCACGCATGAAGACTGCTAAGTCTATACACTCCCTCACTCTGTACACACTTGCTACATTGATTTATGAAGTCTATACAATGCTTTGCATTCACAGAGTCTGTACAGGTTGTTCAGACTTAAACTGATGACTTATCCGATGCTATCTCTGACAGGGATTCTTACCGAGATTGATGACCTGGCTCGTGATCCCAGGAGGACGAGGTATGCAGATGCTGACACGTGGATGAAGCTGCCTCGGTTCTGGCGAATTCCTTGGGCGGGAAAACGTGGAAGCCACGCGCCCAGGGGCTGCTGCTGCTGCTGCTATATATATGAGCCTTCTTCCTACTGTAGAAGGCTGATCGAAAAAAAAGGAGAAAAGTATATACATCCAGTCTGAGAGCAGCAGAGAGTATTCGATCCAGAGAAGAGAAGAGATAGAGAGAGCCTGCGAAAGAAGAAGAAAAGAAAGAGAAGAAGAGCAGAAGGAGAAGAAGAGTAAGAGAGAGTTAGAGAGCTCGTGAGGGTTAAGAGAAAAAGAAAGTGAGAGAGAAGAGAAGAGGAAGAAGAAGCTTCATCTGAAGACTAGTTCGTACTGGACCGTGGATCAGATCCAGGCCAGTCAGCTCCGTTGAGAGCCACATCTATGTTTTCATATTTTACAGCCTTCTGATTGCTGTATTATTTTTGTTTATTGTTTTTTTTTGTTTTCTGATTACCTTTGTACTTCCGATCCTCTGGACTGAGGTCGGGTCCCTCCTGGTCTGGAGGAAGAGAGGTCTGCGACCTCTAGTTTCCAAGTGGCTGGGAGTCACTTGGGTGTCCCTCCGATTGGGAGGAAGAGGGGAGGCTGTTCCCCTGGTCAAGCTGTGTGGTATTGATGTGTCCCCTGTGGTTCTGGAGTTTTGATGATGACAGTATTATGCCTCATTATGTTTACATCCTTGATGATATAAGCCTGTTGCATTATGAGAAACTGTCAGAACAGGTTTAAGGATGACTCACAGGTCATGAAGTTAACCCAAGTCAAAGTCAAATCATGACAGGTAAGATGAATGCTCAGATCAGGTAATGCTTTAATTAGTTCTCCAGCATACATTCAGTTCTTGTCTGCTATATGCATTCAATTCATTAGTTCATGTTCATTGTGCATTGCCTCACATCAAGTCTAGACATCCTGGTTGCATTCTAAGTCTACACATCCTGCTAAGTCGGTCTTCAAAGTATGTACATTGATCTTCATGGCATCGAGTCTATACACTGGACTGTGCTTCATGCATTGGCCAAGTCAGTTTAGTTAGTATGGACAGTAGTGGGTCGACCCACCCCTACTGATGCGTCGACCCATCAGAACATTGAGTGTCTGGGTACCGAAGTCTATACACCAGCTTGATTGATTAAGTCTGTACATTGGCATATCATCTTCAACTCTATACACTGGAGTGTCAAGCTTCATGTCAATACACTGGCTGCTGCATTCTCATGAAGTCTACACATTGCATGTCAGCAGGCTCGCACACACTAAAGTTCATACATCTCACAAAGTCTCTACATCGCATTCGGGAATCAAAGTATGTACATTGGCAGCAGAACTGCATCAAGTCTATACACTGCCTTTGTTTCAAAGTCGATACATTGTCTCTGTTTCAAAGACTATACATGCTGCTTTGGCCAACTCTGTACATCCGTTTGTCTGACTCTTGGTTCAAAGTCTACTCATTCATTGTTAAGGCAAGTCTATACATTGGCTCATGGTCTTCAAGTCGATACAGTGTTTTCACCTTCTGAAGTTTGTACAGCCAGTCACTTGACAAAGTCTGTACAGTGTCTCATATTGGCTAAGTCTGTACATCGTCTGGTCTGTGGATGCTTTGTCCTCTTGAAGTCTATACACTAGACTGTTATCCCTTCAACTCTATACATTTGAGTGTTAATCTTTGAAGTCCACACATTGGCCTTCAGACTAGCAAGTCTATACATCGTCTCTTGTTTGCAAAGTCTGAACAGCGTCCGTTGTCAAGACTTCTTGAAGTCTGTACATCGGACTGCTTCTTTTGAAGTCTACACATTGGCTCGTTCACTTCTGCAAAGTATGTACATTAGACTGTGGCAAAGTCTATACATTCGGTTCATTGGGCAAAGTCTATACATCGCTTAGTCTGCACATTGCCTTCAGCCCAAGCGTTCAAAGCCAAGTCTATACAACGCCAAGTCTGTACACTCCTCATCTGTTCCTACGCTTGGCCAAGTCCATACACTCAACATTTCCTTACGCTTTCCTGGCCAAGTCTGTACATCACTAAGTGTATACATTGAACTACTCTTCAAAGTCTGTACAGCGTCCGTCTCAGCCAGTGTCTCATGCTGCGTCTTAGGCAAGTCTGTACATCGGCTTCAACTGTATACATTGATTAAGTCTGTACATTGGCATATCATCTTCAACTCTATACACTGGAGTGTCAAGCTTCATGTCAATACACTGGCTGCTGCATTCTCATGAAGTCTACACATTGCATGTCAGCAGGCTCGCACACACTAAAGTTCATACATCTCACAAAGTCTCTACATCGCATTCGGGAATCAAAGTATGTACATTGGCAGCAGAACTGCATCAAGTCTATACACTGCCTTTGTTTCAAAGTCGATACATTGTCTCTGTTTCAATGACTATACATGCTGCTTTGGCCAACTCTGTAGATCCGTTTGTCTGACTCTTGGTTCAAAGTCTACTCATTCATTGTTAAGGCAAGTCTATACATTGGCTCATGGTCTTCAAGTCGATACAGTGTTTTCACCTTCTGAAGTTTGTACAGCCAGTCACTTGACAAAGTCTGTACAGTGTCTCATATTGGCTAAGTCTGTACATCGTCTGGTCTGTGGATGCTTTGTCCTCTTGAAGTCTATACACTAGACTGTTATCCCTTCAACTCTATACATTTGAGTGTTAATCTTTGAAGTCCACACATTGGCCTTCAGACTAGCAAGTCTATACATCGTCTCTTGTTTGCAAAGTCTGAACAGCGTCCGTTGTCAAGACTTCTTGAAGTCTGTACATCGGACTGCTTCTTTTGAAGTCTACACATTGGCTCGTTCACTTCTGTAAAGTATGTACATTAGACTGTGGCAAAGTCTATACATTCGGTTCCTTGGGCAAAGTCTATACATCGCTTAGTCTGCACATTGCCTTCAGCCCAAGCGTTCAAAGCCAAGTCTATACAACGCCAAGTCTGTACACTCCTCATCTGTTCCTACGCTTGGCCAAGTCCATACACTCAACATTTCCTTACGCTTTCCTGGCCAAGTCTGTACATCACTAAGTGTATACATTGAACTGCTCTTCAAAGTCTGTACAGCGTCCGTCTCAGTCAGCGTCTGCATGCTGCGTCTTAGGCAAGTCTGTACATCGGCTTCATTCGCTCAAGTCCACACATCCACAGTGGTTCATCAAGTCTATACATTCACTTGAGCTTCACCAAGTCTGTACAATGCTGAAGTCTTCACAAGTCTATACAGTGCTTGAGCTTCATCTAGTCTGTACATCGCTTCAAGCGATTCAAGTCTATACAGACTACCGTTACATCCAGAGTCTGAACATCGGTTCAACAGCCGATCGTCTCATACAGAACTTTCCAAGTCTGTACAGCTGAGTGTCTAATGCATCGTCTCACTCTGGCATAGTCTATACATTGGCTAAAGCTTGTCGAAGTCTATACATCTCCGTTGAGCATCAAGTCTACACACTGCTCACAGTCTTATTAAGAGTCTCACACAGGTTCCAAGTCTATACACTGTTTAGACTTCGTGAAGTCTATACAGTAGCTGAGCTTTGTGTAGTCTACACTTTGGTAAAGCTAGTGCATGCATTGTTCATCACCTGTCTTGTTCACTGCGTCGACGCTGACGTTGGATGCGTTGACGCATTGGCCAGTTGCCAAGGGCGTGAGCATCTTGCTTGAGGAGCTGAGGCGACGCTGCACGTTGGAAGCGTTGACGCCTTGGGCTGATGTCCAAAAGTCTTTTGATCAACATCAAGTCTGTACAGCATGTAGTCTGTACATTGGTCTTTGTCTTGAACAGAAGGCCTTAGTCTACACACTCTCCTGTTCTGTTAATGCATTCGTCCTCACAAGTATATACATTGCTTTTGCTTTATCTGCTAAAGTTGTCAAGTCTATACACTGCATGCTCACTTAACTAACTCTATACACTCGTGAGTGTTTCATCAAGTCCATACACTGGCCTTGAAGTAAAGTCTACACAGCCATTGCTTGCGACGCCTTACACGACCAAGTCTGTACAGAGTATGCATTGCATCTCATTATGTCTACACATCGCCCCACTGCCTGCACGTAGAGTCTGTACACTGCGCTGCCAGCCTGCACGTAACAACTCTATACATTGCTGTCTACCTGCAACGTAGAGTCTGTACATTGCATGCTCGCTGCATCATCAAGTCTATACACTTACTAGATTGATTTCAAAGTCTATACAATGCTTTGCATTCACAGAGTCTGTACAGGGTGTTTGGACTTAAGCTGATGACTTATTCAATGCCATGTCTGACATGGATTCTTACCGAGATTGATGACCTGGCTCGTGATCCCAGGAGAACGAGGTATGCAGATGCTGACACGTGGATGAAGCTGCCTCAGATCTGGCGAATTCCTTGGGTGGGAAAACGTGGAAGCCACACGCCCAGGGGCTGCTGCTGCTGCTATATATATGAGCCTTCTTCCTGCTGTAGAAGGTTGATCGAAAGAAAAGGATAAAAGTCTATACAGTGAGAAACCAGCAGCAGAAGAAGAAAAAGAAGAAGAAGAGAAACAGTAGAGAAAGAGAGACAGGCTGCACGATTGAGTGTCAGGAAAAGAAAGAGAAAAAGAGGAGGAGCAGCGAGATAGTGAGAGTTCGTGGAGAAGAAGAAAGTAGTCTCGACTGAAGATCTGTCCACTGGACCGTGGATCAAATCCAGGCCAGTTAGCTCCGATGAGAGCCACATCTGATGTTCCTTCATTTACAGCTTGTGTTCGCTGTGTTATTTTCATTTCTTATTTTTCCTTTTATTCGATCTGATTTACTGTGTTCTTCCGATCCTCTAGACTGAGGTCGGGTCCCTCCGGTGTGTGGAGGAAGGGAGTATTACTCCAGTTTCCCTCTGGGTTGCAGAGGAAGAGAGATCGGTGATCTCTGGTGTTGTTAGTGACAGGTTGTCATTAACAGTTTCCCTCCGGTGTGTGGAGGAAGGGAGAGGACTCTCCGGTTGTGTTCTAGCTGGGAGTTAGAACAGGTTTCAAGTTCTGTGGGTAGCAGAACTTGGTTGAGGGATTTGTTTCCCTTGGTTGTTCAAGCTGTGTGGCAGCATGTTGTTCGCAGACTGAGTCTGCAGTGTTCTAGCATTGTGCTAGTGGAAGCCTCACTCCGGTTGGGAGTGAGGGGTGGACGTAGGTCTGTGGACCGAACCACCTAAAAACCCTCCTGTTCTGTGGTTTGCTTGTGGTGTGCTCTTCCATATCTTCTATCTGTTTCACAGGTTATTTGAATAGTCTTGTTTCGAGTTACAGTGGCCTTGAGCTTTACATCTTGGTAAGTGAGTCTAGTTTGCATTGTACTGTCATTTGACATTAGACTTCAACAGGTTCCACTAGTACAGTCAGCAGCTCATCTAGTCGATCAAATGTCTATTTGAACTCGATAGCTTTTATTCTGCAACTGTGTCTAGTAGCATGCGAATTGTTTTAATTTGGGCAATATTCTTGAAGGGGATACATTCACCCCCCCCTCTGTATCGATCACACCGTCCCAACAATTGGTATCAGAGTAGGTTGTCTGCTTAGAAGGTCCAGCGATCTGTAGATCCTATCCTGCTGACTTGGTGCTTCATTATTCCTGTTGCATTTATCTGATCAGCTTTCATGGGTAATCCACCGGTTTTCAATGGTTCTAATTTTAATGCGTGGTTTATCAGTCTACAAAATTATGTTGATGCAGTTAATCCTGATCTGTGGAAATTAATTTCACAAGGTCCTCACAAATTACCAAAGAAAGTGTCCAAATGGACCAACAGCCACAGATCAAAGGATGGAGAAAATCAGAAAGCCTTCAATCTGATGAAAACAGCCACTGACAGAGCCTTACACTCTTATTTTTATGATTGCAGGTCTGCCAAAGACATCTTGGAGGAGCTGAAGCTAACTCACAGGTTAAATGAAGACAACTGCATGATGGCTAAAGGAAGTATTCATAGCAGCAGCCAAAATGAAGAAGAAGATGATGAGGAGGAGGTAAACAACTTCGAGAATTTTTCTTTAGATGATTGGGAGAATGCATATGCTGAGCTGTTTGAGTCTCATGAACAATTAAAAAAATGATACAAGAACTTGAAAAAGAAAAGTGATCAGGGTAGTTCAAGTTCACCATGTGAAAATTGTTCAAATATGAAGCAATCTCACGATGCCTATTTGTCAGATATCCATATGCATAAAAACCAGAATGAAAAATTGATGAATGAACTTAAATGTGTTTGCTCTGAACTAAGTAGACTGAAATCTGAAAATGACTTTCTTAGAAAAACTGTTAAAGAAAATGAAGAAAAATTTGAGAAACTTGAGCAAGAGAAGAATTTGTTTGCTGAAAAATCTATTGCCATAGAATCTGTAAACATGGAATTGCAGAAAGACCTTGAAAAATAGCAAAAAGAATTAAAAGAGTTTGAAGCTGGGTTGGAAAGTTCAAGGAAACAAATTGGCCTATTTAAAGAAGAAAATCAAAAACTTGTATGTGAAATCTCTGAACTAAAAGGAAAACTTAGCTCGGTTGAGGATGATCAGGTTCATGTTAATGATTTAGTTCAGAATGAAAAACTGTTGAAAGAATTTGATTCTGTTAACACTAAATTGAATGTTCTAAAATCTGACAATGAATGTCTTAAGAAACAATGTAAAAAACTCCAGGTTAAAACAATATGTTCGGTTAAATCTGCATGCAATGAGTGTCCATTTCTCAAGGAAATGAATGAAAATCTTCACTCAAATTTAGAATGGCATAAGGAGTTTATTGTTTCTCTAAAGGAAGAAAATAAAGATCTGTTAAACAAGATTCTGGAGCTTGAACAGATAGAGGAAGAGCTGAATGATAAAATGAACTCAATAAAAATTGATAAAGACTCTGTTGAAGAAATTGAAAATCTAAAATCAAAAAATGACAAACTAATTCAAGAGGTTGAAGGATTGAAGCAGTTGAACACTGCTATGTTAGAGAAACTTCTTCTCTTAGAAAAAGGAAAAACTGCTTACATTGAAGAGTCTGAAAAATTGAGAAATTTGGAACAAGAAATTGAGGAATGTAAAATTGCAAACAAGGTGCTAAGCGAATGTGTAAATTGTAATGAACAAGAGATTGCCAGTTATGAAATACACATCGTTTCTTTGGAAAATGAAATTGAAGATTTGAATAATTCCTTGTCAAAATTTGTGGACGGAAAAAATAATCTGGACAAAATTCTAGGAACTAAGGTAAATTTTCAGAAGGAAGGGTTGGGCTATAATCCCTCAAATAAGAAGAGTTTTCAAAACAAAGTTCAAACTTCCTTTGTGTCCAGTTCAACTTCTCAAAGCCCTCAGACCCTTCCTGGTCACCAGTCAACTGCTCAAAAGAATCAACAAGTTCCTCTTCCCACTCTGCATGTTTCACCCACACACTCGCATGCATCTAGAAAGAAAATAATCTGTCACTACTGTCACAAATATGGACATTTGATGCATGAGTGTAATTTGTTGGAAAAGGATGACCTAGCAGCTGTTCAAAACAATCAGGGTAGAAATCATGTCCTTAGGGAAAAGAAAATTCATTGTTATAACTGTGGAAAAATAGGTCATGTTGCTGCACAATGCTGGTTAGGCCCTCATAGAAATACCTTTTCTAATTGTTCTCATTGTGGAAAACATGGCCACACAGTCAAGGACTGTTGGCATGCTCAGGGAAGAACTTTCTCTCAGAATATAAAACTCCCTGCAAATAGAAATGTTTTTGGAAGAAATAAAACTATTTTTAAAGAAAAGAGTCTGGCATGCTTTGAATGTGAAAAATTTGGCCACCGAGCTTCGGAATGCTGGTGGGCAGGTAAAGGTAAACTAAAATTTCATGCAAGTAACAGAAATCTTCATGCCAATGCACATAAAATTTATGTTCAGAATAATGCACACAGATTCCATGCTAACAATGTTGTGCATAAAAAGAATTCAAGATCTGCTGTTTCCTGTCATAATTGTGGGCAGGTTGGGCACTCCATGAGTGAGTGTAATTTAATGAAGTCTGATGACTTACATGCCCAAAGAATGTGGAAAGCACCTATCAGAGGTGTTACTAACAAAGTAGGACCCAAGAAGTCTTGGGTACCTAGAAACACAAAATGAGATCTGTGCTTTGCAGGTATGCCTTGGGATGAGGAATAAAAGGGGGTCAAATAAATCAAGGCATCCAAAGTATGGTAAACCCCAACTCTGCTGATTAAATGTTTGTTCACCTGAATTTTTATTTTAATTGAACATCATGCTTAATATGTCAATGCATACATGTCCAGAACTACATCTGCCTTTTGTAATTTTCTTTTATCATGCACTGGTGCACACATGAGTTTAAAGAATGTCTGCATTTGATGCATACATATGTCACTTGCAGTTAGTTGATATTTGCTAAAATGCAGAATCTCTGAAAAAAAAAACAAATTGCATTCTAAAAAATATGAAAAAGTGAGTTGAGTAAGTCTGCTGCTTGGATGATGTTTCATGCTTAAAAATATTCATCTGCACATTTGACATGCACATGCATCACAATTGCATATAAGTGGCATAGTGTTAGCTAAAAGATGCATGTAGAACTGCATATGCATTGGATTGTCATGCATGACTCTTGGTATATAAATAGTAAGATACTAAAGGGCAGATGAACTCTGTCTGGAAGTGCTTACTATGTGTGAGGTAGTCTTAAGACCAAGTCCTCCGCCTGGTATCATAGGTCAGAGTTGCATACATTTAGGAATGCTAGATCATGCATAAATTTAGGGGGAGCATTATTCATATTCTACCATCTGAACTTCCCATCTTCAGATTGAACGGCTATCTTGCCTAAATCCCTGTGATGAATGTGTAATGCAACATATTTCAGCTTCCTGCTTCAACTGTTATCAGCCACCTTCACTCATCCTATTCATTGATATCATCTGTTGAATTGGCTGTTCCCAAAAATTATTTCGGCCTTTTTCCTGAAAACTCAGAAAGTATTCTCTGTACATATCCTGATCATAAATCTGAAAATAAATTAAAGAGGAATCTTCTATTATATAGGATTATGAATGTCTGATTCTTACAGCCGGTTGATGTTTCATGTATGTCTTGTGTTTGCTTATGAACATATCTTGAAAATATCTGAGTTGGTCTTAATAAACTTTAACCAACATTTTCATGTTGAGTCTTTTAAACTCTTCTGAGTTCTGAAAATTCTGAAATCATGATATTCCTTGATTGATATGTATGAAATTAGTATTGATTTCTAAACATCTGAGAATATGGATTATGTCTAAGGGTAAATCCTGTCAGAGCAATGACCTTGGTCACTGAGAAATCATGTCCAAAGGACTGTGTCATGAGGTGCCATAGTTAACTCTGCTTAAAAATGATTGATAATCTGGCAGAGCAATAGCATGCACACTGAGAAATACATCTCACTCATCAAAGAAATGATCTGTAGTGTGTCATGAAGTGTAAATGCAATCTCTGTTCCTATGAAGCATGACAGTTAGTCCATCCAAGTGCTTAGGGATACTGGCGTCTAAACAACGTGTATCCTCTAGTTACAAGGGTGTACTAAACTCCAGTGCTCATGAAGAATGTTATGAAAATTGCTGCTAATCTAGTATACCATTTGAAAAATATGTGCAAAAGAAATATTCTATTGGAACTCTTGACAGAAACAAATATTTTTCTTATGTGTTTAACTTCATTACTATTGATTGCATCTCTTAAAGGAATCTTTAAAATTGAGTGAGTAAGAAAGAAGAAGATCAAACAAGACTGTCAATGTGAAAGCAAGGTTCACTTTTATTAAAACAGATTTCAGATATGAGTACATGAAACTTATAAACAAGCCTTGCATACATCATATTCTGATCTGACTTGTCAATGAAGATCATTCATAAATCTCTATAATAGAAGAGTCTGAAATACGTATTTAATCAGATTTATGAAATTGATATCACATTGAAAACCTTTTTCATTCATTCTGTGTGCCTTCACTCTCACAATGGACCCCATTATGTCAGATCTAACTGTTGACTTCTATATTTCCTGAGCTTCACTCAAATCACTGTTGATCTAAGGGGGAGAATTCTTGCATGACCCTGTGGTTTGCTTTTGATGACTATAACTCATAGCATTGCATAATAGCTCCTTCAATAGTCAATGAACATTCCCTTCTTTTTTTGATGTTGTCAAAGGGGGAGAAACTGTTGTGAGTCATCATTTTTATTATTTGCATCATACTCATTTCTGACTGAGCTACTCTGTGGTGCATGAAATATGGTATCTCATAATCACCATGATGAATCTATTGCAATGACTCATAATATTGCCATCATCAAAAAGGGGGAGATTGATGTGTCCCCTGTGGTTCTAGAGTTTTGATGATGATAGTATTATGCCTCATTATGTTTACATCCTTGATGATATAAGCCTGTTACATTATGAGAAACTGTCAGAACAGGTTTAAGGATGACTCACATGTCATGAAGTTAACCCAAGTCAAAGTCAAATCATGACAGGTAAGGTGAATGCTCAGATCAGGTAATGCTTTAATTAGTTCTCCAGCATACATTCAGTTCTTGTCTGCTATATGCATTCAATTCATTAGTTCATGTTCATTGTGCATTGCCTCACATCAAGTCTAGACATCCTGGTTGCATTCTAAGTCTACACATCCTGCTAAGTCGGTCTTCAAAGTATGTACATTGATCTTCATGGCATCGAGTCTATACACTGGACTGTGCTTCATGCATTGACCAAGTCAGTTTAGTTAGTATGGACAGTAGTGGGTCGACCCACCCCTACTGATGCGTCGACCCATCAGAACATTGAGTGTCTGGGTACCGAAGTCTATACACCAGCTTGATTGATTAAGTCTGTACATTGGCATATCATCTTCAACTCTATACATTGGAGTGTCAAGCTTCATGTCAATACACTGGCTGCTGCATTCTCATGAAGTCTACACATTGCATGTCAGCAGGCTCGTACACACTAAAGTTCATACATCTCACAAAGTCTCTACATCGCATTCGGGAATCAAAGTATGTACATTGGCAGCAGAACTGCATCAAGTCTATACACTACCTTTGTTTCAAAGTTGATACATTGTCTCTGTTTCAAAGACTATACATGCTGCTTTGGCCAACTCTGTACATCCGTTTGTCTGACTCTTGGTTCAGAGTCTACTCATTCATTGTTAAGGCAAGTCTATACATTGGCTCATGGTCTTCAAGTCGATACAGTGTTTTCACCTTCTGAAGTTTGTACAGCCAGTCACTTGACAAAGTCTGTACAGTGTCTCATATTGGCTAAGTCTGTACATCGTCTGGTCTGTGGATGCTTTGTCCTCTTGAAGTCTATACACTAGACTGTTATCCCTTCAACTCTATACATTTGAGTGTTAATCTTTGAAGTCCACACATTGGCCTTCAGACTAGCAAGTCTATACATCGTCTCTTGTTTGCAAAGTCTGAACAGCGTCCGTTGTCAAGACTTCTTGAAGTCTGTACATCGGACTGCTTCTATTGAAGTCTACACATTGGCTCGTTCACTTCTGCAAAGTATGTACATTAGACTGTGGCAAAGTCTATATATTCGGTTCCTTGGGCAAAGTCTATACATCGCTTAGTCTGCACATTGCCTTCAGCCCAAGCGTTCAAAGCCAAGTCTATACAATGCCAAGTCTGTACACTCCTCATCTGTTCCTACGCTTGGCCAAGTCCATACACTCAACATTTCCTTACGCTTTCCTGGCCAAGTCTGTACATCACTAAGTGTATACATTGAACTGCTCTTCAAAGTCTATACAGCGTCCGTCTCAGCCAGCGTCTCAGGCTGCGTCTTAGGCAAGTCTGTACATCGGCTTCATTCGCTCAAGTCCACACATCCACAGTGGTTCATCAAGTCTATACATTCACTTGAGCTTCACCAAGTCTGTACAACGCTGAAGTCTTCACAAGTCTGTACAGTGCTTGAGCTTCATTTAGTCTGTACATCGCTTCAAGCGATTCAAGTCTATACAGACTACCGTTACATCCAGAGTCTGAACATCGGTTCAACAGCCGATCGTCTCATACAGAACTTTCCAAGTCTATACAGCCGAGTGTCTAATGCATCGTCTCACTTTGGCATAGTCTATACATTGGCTAAAGCTTGTCGAAGTCTATACATCTCCGTTGAGCATCAAGTCTACACACTGCTCACAGTCTTATTAAGAGTCTCACACAGGTTCCAAGTCTGTACACTGTTTAGACTTCGTGAAGTCTATACAGTGGCTGAAGCTTTGTAAAGTTTACACATTGGTAAAGCTCATTTGCATTGTTCATCACATGTCTATACACTGCCTTTCATGAGCTTATCCACTAAGCCTATACACTCGTTCTCAAGGCTTCAAGTCTATACACTGTGTTGCATTACATGCTTTACCTAAAGTCTATACACCCGATTCCCTCATGCATTTCACAGAAGTCTACACATTCTATCTTGTTATGATAATGCATTCATCAGCAAGTCTATACACTGATAGCGAATGTTACAAGTCTATACACTCTCTCAGTGTACATACTTGATCATTTGTTGTTTCTAAAGTATATACAGTCATGGTTGTATGACTAAACTAACTAGTCATGTTTTCATTTTGTCTCTGACTGCAGAGGATTCAGACTAATGAGAGCACGTGATCCAAGAATGGATAAAGGCCCAGGATCATGACACGTGTGCTGAAGCTTGCTGGAGAGCTGTCACGTGGTCCAAGATTTGGGCGGGAGCTGTGGAGACCACACGCGCCCAGTGCTGCTGCTGATATAAATAGAAGGGTTCGTCTTCAGATGAAAATACCGAAGCAGAGAGAAAAAGGGGAAAAGTCTATACAGTGAGAAACCAGCAGCAGAAGAAGAAAAAGAAGAAGAAGAGAAAAAGTAGAGAAAGAGAGACAGGCTGCACGATTGAGTGTCAGGAAAAGAAAGAGAAAAAGAGGAGGAGCAGAGAGATAGTGAGAGTTCGTGGAGAAGAAGAAAGTAGTCTCGACTGAAGATCTGTCCACTGGACCGTGGATCAAATCCAGGCCAGTCAACTCCGATGAGAGCCACATCTGATGTTCCTTCATTTACAGCTTGTGTTCGCTGTGTTATTTTCATTTCTTATTTTTCCTTTTATTCGATCTGATTTACTGTGTTCTTCCGATCCTCTAGACTGAGGTCGGGTCCCTCCGGTGTGTGGAGGAAGGGAGTATTACTCCAGTTTCCCTCTAGGTTGCAGAGGAAGAGAGATCGGTGATCTCTGGTGTTGTTAGTGACAGGTTGTCATTAACAGTTTCCCTCCGGTGTGTGGAGGAAGGGAGGGGACTCTCCGGTTGTGTTCTAGCTGGGAGCTAGAACAGGTTTCAAGTTCTGTGGGTAGCAGAACTTGGTTGAGGGATTTGTTTCCCTTGGTTGTTCAAGCTGTGTGGCAGCATGTTGTTCGCAGACTGAGTCTGCAGTGTTCTAGCATTGTGCTAGTGGAAGCCTCACTCCAGTTGGGAGTGAGGGGTGGACGTAGGTCTGTGGACCGAACCACCTAAAAACCCTGCTGTTCTGTGGTTTGCTTGTGGTGTGCTCTTCCATATCTTCTATCTGTTTCACAGGTTGTTTGAATAGTCTTGTTTCGAGTTACAGTGGCCTTGAGCTTTACATCTTGGTAAGTGAGTCTAGTTTGCATTGTACTGTCATTTGACATTAGACTTCAACAGGTTCCACTAGTACAGTCAGCAGCTCATCTAGTCGATCAAATGTCTATTTGAACTCGATAGCTTTTATTCTGCAACTGTGTCTAGTAGCAGGCGAATTGTTTTAATTTGGGCAATATTCTTGAAGGGGATACATTCACCCCCCCTCTGTATCGATCGCACCGTCCCAACAATTGGTATCAGAGCCAAGTTGTCTGCTTAGAATAAAGCATTGTCCCAACAATTGGTTAAAACCAATCATCCAAACACCCTATACAGACTCTGTGAATGCAAAGCATTGTATAGACTTTGAAATCAATCTAGCAAGTGTATAGACTTGATGAAACACTCACGAGTGTATAGAGTTAGTTAAGTGAGCATGCAGTGTATAGACTTGACAACTTTAACAGATAAAGCAAAAGCAATGTATATACTTGTGAGGACGAATGCATTAACAGAACAGGAGAGTGTGTAGACTAAGGCCTTCTGTTCAAGACAAAGACCAATGTACAGACTACATGCTGTACAGACTTGATGTTGATCAAAAGACTTTTGGACATCAGCCCAAGGTGTCAACGCTTCCAACGTGCAGCGTCGCCTCAGCTCCTCAAGCGAGATGCTCACGCCCTTGGCAACTGGCCAATGCGTCAACGCATCCAACGTCAGCGTCGACGTAGTGAACAAGACAGGTGATGAACAATGCAAGCACTAGCTTTACCAATGTGTAGACTTCATGAGATGCAGTGCAAACTCTGTACAGACTTGGTCGTGTAAGGCGACGCAAGCAATGGCTGTATATACTTTACTCAATGTAAGGACTTCACATAAGAAGCCAATGGCTGTACAGACTTAGGCAACCTTCAACTCACTGCGATGTATAGACTCTGAAGGACAACAGCCAATGTATGGACTTGCTCAGCCTGAGGCACTGTGTAGACTTCAGCTCAAGGCCAGTGTATGGACTTGATGAGACACTCATGAGTGTGTAGACTTAGAGTGAGGCATATAGTGTAATACTGCAACAGACTGTATAGACTTTGGCAAAAGCATGAGACATACCCTAAGGCGATGAAGTCTGTATAGACTTTACTGTGAATGGATGCTCAATGAGACGCAAGTTGAGACGAAGCAATGTACAAACTTCATGTAATGCATGCAGACGTTGAACAATAGAATGTGCAGACTTTGCCATGAGACGCTGAACAAGACACTCCAATGAATAGACTTGCTGGATGCACTGTAGACAATGTATAGACCTTGAAGGCTAACAAGCGTCCTCAGTGTACAGACTTGGGCTGTACAGACTTTGACTCAAATGTGCATATGAGACGCTGAATGAGACAATTCACTGTATAGACTTGGCCTAAGACAATGCATGAGACGGACTATGTATAAACTTGCGTTACTGTAGCAATGTATATACTTCATGAACAGACGATGTACCTACTTGGAGTTGATGCATGCTGTGCAATGTACATACTTTGAAATCATGCAGGCTGATGTGCAGACTTCAGTTGAAACAATGTAGCTACAGTGCAATGTACATACTTCATGCAATGCAAAGCAGACCAAAGTACAGACTTCCTAAATGCTTCAAGACCATGCACATCAAATGTCTAGACTTCACGAGGTGAACGGCTGTACATACTTCCTATGTGAAGACAGCCGCTGTACAGACTTTGTTGAAGTGTGAAGAAGTTGAGTGTATAGACTTCGCGATGTGAAGACTTTGTCAAAGATAGCAGGCCGATGTACAGACTTGAGCGAGTCAAGGTCTGTATAGACTTGAAGATCATTCAGCGACCAATGTATAGACTTTCCAATGGAAAGGCTGTACAGACTTGAAACAATGGAAGACAACGAGTGTATAGACTTTGAAGTGCAACGTAGGTAAAACTTCCAATGTTCAGACTTCAAAGATGAACGTAGGTAAAGAACCCAATGTGCAGACTTGGAAGTGCAACGTAGGAACAGATGCCAATGTACAAACTTTGGCAAGTAACGATGTACAGACTTGCACAGTTCCAGCTGAAGAATGTATAGACTTTACCTATTGAATGTGGCTGTACAGACTTGGAGAGTTGAACCCAATGTACAGACTTGTTGATATCAAACCGATGTACAGACTTGCAATAAAGCTTGCAGAAGGCGATGTATATACTTGCCTAAGATGCAGCATGAGACGCTGGCTGAGACGGACGCTGTACAGACTTTAAATGCACTAAGACGCTGAACAAGACGGACCGATGTACAGACTTCTAAGTGCTGATGAACTATGTATGGACTTGGCTTGAGATGCTGCATGAGACGGTGCATGATGTATAGACTTGCATGAGACAATCAGTGAGACGCTCAGCAATGTATAGACTTGAAAGAACTCCAAGCGATGTATAGACTTTGAGATGCTTGAAGAGGATGTACATACTTCAAGAGATGCAGCATGCCAATGTATAGACTTCATGAAGAAACACATGATGCAATGTGTGGACTTGGTGACACATGCAGACAGATGAGTGTACAGACTATGCCAACAAGCTACACGATGTGTAGACTGAGAAGTGCCTGCAGCTGTGCAATGTGCAACCAGTGTATGGACTTGTCGTGCCTACACAGGGCGTTGTACACACTTGCTGCCTGATGCAAATGTGCAGACTCTATAACTGGTTATGAATGCTTTATGCAGCAGATAAACAGTCTGAACTTCAAATGCAATGACTCACAGTGTAAGCAGATAAACTGACTGAACATATGAAAGACTGAATGAACATTTGAAAGATAGACTGAATATAAGAATGACTGAATAAAAACAGGGTGACTCACAGTGATTAACTCACATTAAAACCAATCATCACAAACCCCTAAAGTCAATCATCAAAACCACAAGCCACAGGGGCCAGGGGCACAACAATCTCCCCCTTTTTGATGATGGCAACAATACACAGTGAGTCATTCTGATGATGTAATACATTCTTATGAAAGTCATTCTGATGACTCAAACTATTCTCCCCCTTTGACTTCATCAAAAAGAAAATAGTTTGAGAGATGAAAGCAAACCAGCATGCAATGATTGAATACAATTCTCCCCCTTTGGCAAAAATCTCCCCCTTTGATATAATCAATATGAATGCAGATGCAGAAAGAGATACCAAAATGCAAGAGCTCCCCCTAGAAATATGAATGCAAGAACACAATGCTCCCCCTTTAAGAGTTTCTATGCAGCATGATGCATATGACATGGAAGCTCCCCCTCAATAAGTGAAATCTTATGAGATGGATAACAAGGAGAGGTTCAGGTCAATGAATCAATGATATTGATCAGAAGAGTTTCAAGTAGCAGATTTTCAAAGAAGCTCCAATCTCAATAACTTCAGTCAGATTTTCAGAGAGATAGCAATCTCATAAATCCAAAACATAAGTTTTTAAAGTCTTCTATTATAAGGACTTATGAATGAGCTTTATTGAACAGCATGGTTTAAACTTGATGTATGCAGAGTTTATCAATAAAATTCTGTATTGATATCTAAAACCATGGTTTAATAAAGATGAACCAAGCCCTCATATTTATCTTGATAAAACTCCCTTTCTCTTACACAATCAAATTTATTGACTTCTTTCGGAATTACATGCATCAGTATTGAAATCAAGCAATTATGAAGTCATATGATTTTGTCTAGGGTTGTAGCAATTTGATTTTAGCATCAATATTTAGATATTTCGATTTGTTCAACAATTTTCTTGCTACAAATTTTACGAGCACTCTAGTTCAGTGCACACATTGTAACTAGAGGATATACCTTGATTAGAGGCCAATATCCCTAAGCTCCTAGTGTGACTAACTGTCATGCTTTATGTGAACAGAGTTAGCATTTACACATCATGACACACTACAAATTATTTTTTTTTAATGAGTGAGTTGTATTTCTCAGTGTGCATGCCATTGCTCTGCCTGATTTTCAATGAATTTTATGCAGAGTTAACTAAGGCACCTCATGACACAGTCTTTTGGACTTGTGTTTCTCAGTGACCAATGTCATTGCTCTGACAGATATAACCCTTTAAACATTTCAGAGACATTCATTTGCTTCAAATCAATAATAGTTTCATGTACTTAATCAATTAAAGTCATGTATTCAAAAGTGCAGATTTCAGAAATTTTTCACAAGACACAGCATGAAACAAATGGTTAAGGTTTATTAAACATGCTTCAGATATTTTTAAGAGATTTTAAAGTCAAACTCCATGAACATTATACTTAAACCACATGAGTTATTTCAGACATTCATAAAACTGTATAATAGAAGATTTCTAGTTCAAAATTTTCAGATTTATGATCGAGATAGTCCATTGAAATTTTCATGAAGGATTGATGGAATTCTGAACCCAAATGATACCAATTGATAGTAGGAATACCAATTGTTAAGAGAGATTGTGAAGCTCAAAGTTTTTAGAATATGATTAAGGTTTGTCAACAAAATCAGTAAGAGAGGATATGCAATGAGTTCTGACATATGTATGCATTTGACAACCTATATGCAATGCATTGACTCCCCCTCACAATATGCATTCAAACTCTCTTTTTGGCATTTTCAATGTAAGGAAATGCAATGCACTATATGTATGCAGGGACATGCAAAGACTCAACATTGAATGCTATGCAAGGATATGCAACTAACTCCCCCTGAAAACATGCAATGTTTGCCATTAGAAACTGAACATATAATCTTGATTCATGCTCATTCAGACTGTCCTAACAAGCAAAGTGACCTATGGTACTAGGCGGAGCACTTGGTCTAAGAGACCAGCTCACACATAGTAAGAACCTCCAGACAGACCTCCCTGCCTTTTAGTACCTTACCATTTATATACCATTGAGGTCATACAAATTTATTCAACATGAAGTCTTATATGCCATTCAGAATTTCAGTGAGCTATTGCAACACACAAGTTTCAAGTCACACTCATAAACAGTTCAGATTTTTCAGAAAATTCGAAATGCAATTTATTTTCAGAGTTTATGCATAACACAATTATCCAGCAATTGCAATTAGCCTATGTATGCATCAGATACAGATAATTTTTCAAACAGCATTCAAAAGCAGTTCAGGTTTTTTCAATGTACTATACATGCAAATCACATATATGCACTTCAGATGAGGAGAGTTCAGAGGCATCAATTCAGACAATGCAGATGAAGAATGATTATGCAAAAACAGATTTAGTATGTCATGCAGTAGATGAAACTAAGAACAGGATATGCAAGAATACATCAAACCAGATATGCAATGAGTTTCAAAATGAGAAATGCAGAGAAGCTTACCTGAAAAGTGTGAGAATGGGGTTTTTCATTCTTGTGTGCTCTGGATCATTACCCCTTTATTCCATCCAAGGCACACATGCTAGGCACCTTCCTATTTTCCATTAGCAGGAACCCAAGTGGTCTTGGGTCTTGCATAGTAATTAGTCCCTTTTGGGACTGCCTGCATCTTTTTCTGTGTCAAATAGTCATCAGAGTTCATGATAAAACAGTTATGCATTGAGTGCCCAGACAGCCCACAATAGTGGCATGAACTAGCAGGTTTCATGTTCCTCTTATGTATACTAGCATGAGCTTGAGCATTATAAGAGTGAGCATGAGGGTTTCTGTTATTATTATGAAATTTTTCTTTTTGATGACCATCTACCCTGCAAGCAGCAACTTGGTGACCTGGTCTTCTGCAATTTGAGCAAATAGGAATTCCTTTAAAAACAAGTTTGTTCCTATCAAATTCTTTGAAATTTCTATTTCTACCCTGGACATGCCAGCAGTCCTTGACTGCGTGGCCATGCTTCCCACAATGGGAGCAGAAAGGGAACTTTCTTCTAAAGGAGCTTGCCCAACATTCAGTGGCCTTGTGCCCAAGCTTGTTACAATTAAAACATTTGACATGCTGGTTCAGAGAAGCAGTTTTATTTATATTAACAGCATGTTGGTTAGCATAAGATTTAGCATGATGTGAGAATGATTTTTTCTTTCCATTAGCAAACCAACATTGAGCAAAGATGTGGCCTAATTTACCACAATGAGAGCATTCACTTTTCTTTGAATGAACATCAGGTTTTCTATCATGATATTTCCTAGCATTCATCATTTCAGCATTCAAATCATCCAGTTCGTTTAATTCACACTCATGCATTAAATGTCCAAATCTATGACAGTAGTGGCATGGCATTTTCCTTTTAGATACATGTGAGTGTGTGTGAGGACTGTGATCAACATGTACTGATGAACCCTTTTCATTTATTTTCTGATTTACAGTCATTTTCTGATTTTTATCCTGTTTTTCTATTTTCTTAGCCTTGTACTGAATTGTAGATGAAGTAGAAAGCTTTTCCTGTTCAGAAGTTTTAATGAAAGCAGTTTCTAGCTTGGATCCATCAACCTTTTTCAATTTTTCAGTTTGTTTTTGATTCTTCAGAACATTTGGTTGTTTATTTTCTGAGGTGGTGGCTACATCTGATGCTTTGATAAAAGATGTCGTCAGCTTGTTTTCAAAATCCTTTTTATTGACATTGTTGTAGCCTAACCCTTCCCTTTGAGTATTGACCTTAACTCCTAACAACATGTCCAGATTTTCTTGTCCACTTACAAACTTTGACAGTGAGTTCTTTAAGTCTTGGATTTCATTTTCTAAAGAGGTGATTTGTAACTCATAACTGGCAATCTCTTGCTCACTGCAATTCACATATTCAGTTAACACATTGTTAGCAGTTTTGTATCTTTCAACTTCCTGTTCCAGATTGCTCAGTTTATCAGAATCTTCAACACAAATACTTTTTCCTCTTTCCAAAGCAAGAATTCTCTCTGACATAGTGGAATTTAGCATTTTTAACTTCTCATTTTCTCCCTTAAGTTTGTCATTCTGAATTAATTCATTTATCAACGTCTGATCTTCTGAATTAGTTTCAAGTTTTCTTCCAGCCTTGAATTCCTTCAAATCTTTTTCCTTCTTTTCAATGTTTTTCTGTAATTCCACATTCACAGATTTGATGGCTTCAAGTTTTTCAGCAAGCAAGTTTTTCTCCTGCTCAAGTTTCTCAAATTTTTTATCATTTTTATTAGCAGATATTATCAGAGAATCATTTTCAGATTTTAGCTTGTTTAAATCTGAGTTCACACTTTCAAAGTTTTTCAGCAATTTTTCATACTGGTCATGATAGTCAACAAGAGTCTGATTATCATTATCTGAGTTGAATTTTTCTTTGAGTTCAGATATCACATTTATATGATCTTGATTTTCAATTTTCAATAATGAGACTTGTTTCTTCAATATTTGAAAATCAGACATACATGCATCATGAATATTTTTCAATTCAACACAATTTCTACAAGGAGAGCTTGAACTATCTAAACCAGTACCATTCTTCAATTTTTTATACTATTTTCTTAACAGTTCATGGGATTCAAATAATTCAGCATATGCATTCTCCCAATCTTCTAGAGAAAAATTCTCGAAGAGATTTACCTCATCATTATCATCTTCTTCAGTTTGATTGCTGCCTTGATCACTGCCACTTTGATTTCTTCTATTGGCCATCATGCAGCTTGTTTGATTTCCTTTCCCGGCTCTCTTCATCATGTCCAACATATCCCTTGCAGATCTGCAATCAAGGAAACATGAGTGAAAGGCTTTGTGAGTGGCTACTTTCATCAGATTTATAGCTGTCTGATTCTCCTCATACATTGATTCGTGACTGTCAGTCCATTTGGTCCTTTTCTTTGGTAATTCATGAGGACCATGTGAAATCACTTTCCACAGGTCTGGATCAACAGATTTAACATAACTACGTAAAGCACTGTGCCACTGGTTGAAATCATAACCACTAAAGACGGGTGGACAAGCCATTGAAACAGATAGCAGATAGATTCAATGCAACAAGAATATTGATGCACTAAAACAAATTAGCACCTAAGACTGCAAGATCGATCTGCAGGTCGCTGGACCTTGTATGCAGACACCCGCTCTGATACCAACTGTTAGGGTGCTAGGCCCGGATACAGAGGGGGGTGAATGTATCCTTCTATGTATAATGGCCAAATAAAAAAACTTGGATGCTAGAGATAGACACAGAATAGAACCAATTCGATTCAACTCAAATACAAACACTTGGAGCGCGCCTATCCAGGCATCTAGCGGAAGCAACTCAAGCAATAAAACCACTACTCAATAGATTTTTAGGTGGTTCGGTCCTCCAGACCTACATCCACCCCTCACTCCCAACCGGAGTGAGGCTTCACTAGCAAACGCTAGAACCAAGCAGACTCAGTCTGCAAACAGTTGCTGCCACACAGCTTGAGAAGGGGAACAACCTCCCCTCTTCCTCCCAACCAGAGGGACACCCAAGTGACTCCCAGCCACTTGGAAACTAGAGGTCGCAGACCTCTCTTCCTCCAGACCAGGAGGGACCCGACCTCAGTCCAGAGGATCGGAAGTACAAAGGTAATCAGAAAACAATGGAAAACAATAAACGAAAATAACACAGCAATCAGAAGGCTGTAAAGATGAAAACACAGATGTGGCTCTCAACGGAGCTGACTGGCCTGGATCTGATCCACGGTACAGTAGGAACTAGTCTTCAGATGAAGCTTCTTCTTCCTCTTCTCTTCTCTCTCACTTTCTTTTTCTCTTAACCCTCACGAGCTCTCTAACTCTCTCTTACTCTTCTTCTCCTTCTGCTCTTCTTCTCTTTCTTTTCTTCTTCTTTCGCAGGCTCTCTCTATCTCTTCTCTTCTCTGGATCGAATACTCTCTGCTGCTCTCAGACTGGATGTATATACTTTACCAAAAGGCTACAGCAAGCAAATTCGGGTAGGTGTGACTGGGTTGACGGGTCGCGGGTCGGTGAAGCACGGCAACCACGGACCGGTCTATGTCCAATAACGAGGAAGGTGCATCACGGGTGCCGAGGATGGAGCAAATGCCTCTGATGACGTGCTGCAATGGATGACGATCCTCCTGGAAGAAGATGGAAGCCGACGGCACTGTCGTGGACCTCCGGCGTAGACACGAACGGAGGGCAGACCGCAGGTCGATTTGCGCAGGCGCAGGCGACTAGCAAGAAGAGGGGCATGGAGCGCGGCCTTCTGGTCGTCCACTGAACACGAAACTTGGCGTGGGCGCTGGTGGGGACGTCCCAAGGATGCCCGTGGAAGATGAGCTGCAACCGAGCACTGTGGAAGCTGGGGCGAATTTTGGAACGGACCCCTGCGCGTTCTGGTTCATCTACTGGCAGCAGGGCAGCGGGAAGAAGATGAGGGTGGTACCGGGGCTTCCGGGTGGCTTTTGAGGCGAGGTTTTCTATGGGGGATAAGTGAGGGTCGTGGGAAGATTGGGGAGCGATGGCGGGGTCATGCGTAGTGAAAGTTTTAGGAGAGGGGAACAATTTGGGCGTGGCTCAGTTCTACAGGTCTGCACAGGCAGACTGCGAACCTTAGAAATGGGGTGATGGGGCATGGGGTAAATGGACTCATAAAAATATAAGAAAATTATGGGGGATGGGTTAGGACGTGGGGAATAAGTGTTCAATGTTTCAGGGCATTTGGAGAAGGTTTTGGGGGTGAGATGTGGACTGTGGTCGCACTCTGTCCAGCAGGTCTGCACCGGTGCAGTCTGCACAGAGAAGAAGAGCTATGAAGGGAACTTTGGCTGCAGGTGGTGTTTTGGGGTGATTTTTGGATTGGAGGGCGGGGACATGTGAGGGAAAACACAGACAAATTTTGAGAACGAACTGAGATGGGGAAGGGGTCAGGCCAACAAGATCTCCTAGGCTCTGTCCTGTAGGCAGACAGAGGAAGTGCAACCAGGCCAGCAGGGTTCTTGTGGCTTCCTCACAGCAAACGGAGGTTGATGAAGCTCCCACGAACTAGGCTGGACGTCCTAGAATGGAGATCTCCAGCAGCACCACACAAGAAGAGGAGGAAGAAGGTAGATCTAGGCATCGCACCCAGCCGAAGGGAGAGGGAGAGATAGAGGGCGTCGCACCCTAGAGGGGAGGGGAGGAAGAAGAAGGAAAGGCTCTTGGCAAATATTCTGATTTTCATTCATTCATTAAAAATCCCTCAAGGGGGGGGGGGGGAATACATGCCAATATATAAAGTATGGGCTCCATCTTCCCTCCTTGGAGTTTGAATTTGAACCCATTTAAAATTTAAAATATATGGGCTCCATTTTTCCTCCTTGGAGTTTGAATTTAAAGCCATTTAAAATTTGAAATCTATGGGCTCCATTTTCCCTCCTTGGAATTTGAATTCGAACCCATATGAAATTTGAAATCCCAAAATAAATGATGTCCCCTAGCATTTATTTTTTGGGTTGTGGTGGGCTTTGGGCCATGGCACCCCCTAGTCCTAGATGGGCCTTGGGTGCCCCTATCCCAATACCAGGAGAAGGAGGGCTTGGGCCTTATGCACTCAAAATGACCCAATTCCCTCAACCTAGACTCTTAACGACCCATTAACCAAATGGCGCTCAAATGGCCTACAAAAAGGAATCCAGAATAAAAATAATGATGAAATCCTACCTCATAACTAGGACTCCAAGCTGTCTCCAAGCCATAGTGATGCCTGCATAGCTCAAGCCGCACTACGTGTCCTATAATATCGATCAATAGCTCGCATGTCCTCACCAATTCTCTCCGGGTGGGAAGAACTTGACCCCGTCGAGTAGAGGCCCCAGTCGCTCAGGTACCGCTCCAATAGATCTGGATCTATCCTCTCTAGCTCTGCCTAGGTGATCTATGTGTCGTCGGACGAAGGCTGTCCCCTCCACCGCACTAAGTAGCGTTGGTATACTCTACTCCGAGTAGTCGTCACCTGCTCATATAGTATATGCTCTATTTGCTCGTGCTGCCGAGTTAACAAGGCTGGAGGTGGACGCTCAGGGGTGGGGTCACTCACAAGGGGGGGAGACGGCTCAAATGGCTCACTGGGTATCACTGCCGGGTCCCTATACGTGACTAGATCCGAGACGTTGAAAGTGGGGCTGATCCCATAACCCTCCGGCAAGTCTACAACATAAGCGTTGGACCTGACTCGCCTCACTACTCGAAAAGGACCGGCACCATGAGCTTGCAACTTCTTCACGATTCCAGAGGGAAACCGTTCAGGCCTGACCCTGATCATGACGTACTCTCCCTCCTGGAACTCACGATGGTGTTTGTGAGCATCAGCCAACTCTTTGTAACGTGCATTGCTGGTCTCAATATGACGACGAATGTCATCATGTAGACTCCTGACATATTCGGTAAATGACTCAACTGACTGTGACACTCTAGCATGCACGGGTAGGGGAACAAGATCCACTGGCTTCCTAGGTCTAGGACCTGTGACAATCTTGAATGGACTCATACCCGTGGACATATTGACAGAATCATTAAATGCAAACTTGGCAAGTGGTAACACTAGGTCCCAATCCCCTACGTGATCCCTTACCAAACACCTCAATAGATCTCCCAGACTCTTATTGACTACCTCTGTCTGACCGTCAATCTTGGGATGATATGCAGTGGAGAATTTGAGGTGTGTGCCTAACATATGCCACAATGTCTTCCAAAAATAACTGGTGAATTTAACATCCTGGTCAGACACTATAGTACGGGGTAATCCAAACCTGCTCACCACATGAGCTAGAAACAGGCGGGTGACCCGCGAGGCATCCAAAGTCTTCGAACAGGGAATGAAAAGAGCCATCTTAGAAAACCTATCCACAACCATAAAGATAGAATCATGCTTTCGGGCCGTGCGTGGCAGTCCCAAAATAAAGTCCATACTAATATCCTACCATGGGACATCAGGGACGGGTAGAGGCGTATAGAGACCAGAACTTTGCTTCCTCATCTTGGCTATAGCACAAGTACGGCACTGGGCCACGATGTGAGCGACATCGCGCTTCAAGCTTGGCCAATAGAAACGGTGCTCTACTGCCTCAATGGTCTTGTTCCGACCAAAGTGGTCAGCTAGACCCCCAGCATGTAGTTCCCATATAAGGAAATCTCGGGCCGAAGTCCGAGGAACACAAAGCTTATTTCCTCGAAACAGGTAACCCTCCTGAAGCGTGTACTCGCTACAATCCCTCGAAGGCCCAGCCTGGAGAGTGGTAAAGATCTGACCAAAGTTGGGGCAATCTGCATAAGCCTCTCTCATCTTCTCAAGGCCTACGACCTTGACACTCATGGTGGACAATAAACATGCACGCGAACTCAAGGCATCGGCAACCTTATTTTCTATCTCAGCCTTGTGCTTGAGCACAAAGGTTAATTCTGAAGGTACTCTACCCACCGACTGTGATGCGTATTGAGCTTCTTCTGAGCATGGAGAAATTTAAGAGCCTCATGATCTGAATATAAGATAAACTCCTGATGTAGCAAATAGTGGCTCCAATGCCTCAAAGCCTGGACAATTGCGTAGAACTCCTTGTCATAGGCGGAGTATCACAGTTTGGCATCACTCAACTTCTCACTAAAGAAAGCAATAGGGTGGCTCTCTTGGCTCAAGACTCCACCTATACCAACACCAGACGCATCACAAGAGACCTCAAATACTTTCGTGAAGTCAGGTAATCGAAGGATGGGTGCCTGGGTCATACGCTCCTTAATGTTCCGAAAGGCAGCAGCGGCAGCCTTCGTCCATGCAAATGTGCCCTTCCGAATACAATCAGTAATCGAGGTAGTGACAGAACTAAATCCGTGGATGAAACGATGATAGAACGTCGTGAGGCCATGGAAGCTGCGGACATCGTGGAGCGTACGGGGCTCCGGCCACTCAACAATGGCTCGAATCTTCTCCGGATCGGCGGAGACCCCTTCACTAGATACAATAAAATCTAAGAAGATAACATGTGAAGTCATGAAGGCACACTTCTTTGGGTTGGCGTACAACTGCTCTCGCGTCAAGATCAAACAAACCTGCCTCAAATGATCCAAGTGATCTTCCTTAGTGTGGCTATAAATGAGTATGTCATCAAAGTACACTACAACAAAGACTCCAATAAGAGGTCGAAGGACCTAGGTCATGAGCCGCATAAAGGTACTAGGGGCGTTGGTCAAGCCAAAAGGCATAAGCAACCACTCGTATAAAGCATCCTTGGTTTTGAAGGTAGTCTTCCACTCATCGCCAAGCCTAACCCTCACTTGGTGGTAGCCACTCTTAAGGTCTATCTTGAAAAAAACTGTGGCTCCCGACATCATATCAAGTATGTCATCAAGTCGGGGAATGGGAAATCTATACTTCACGGTGATCTTGTTGATGGCATGACTATCGATACACATCCTCCAAGTACCATCTTTCTTCGGGACAAGTAATGCAGGTACAACGCATGGACTCATGTTGTCCCGAATAGATCCTTTTAGCAGTAGTTCATCGACCTGTCGCTGCAGCTCAGCGTGGTCAACGGGGATCATACGGTAGTGGGGAAGATTGGGTAATGAGGACCCCAAAATTAGGTCAATGACATGCTGAACATCCCGCATAGGTGGGAGTCCCTCGGGGTGCTCCTCCGGGAACACATCAGCAAACTTCTGCAGGATCGGGGCAACATCAGGTGGGAATGCACCCTCAAAGTCGCGCTCTACCTCATGGACCACAACAACAAGCACAAGACTGCCCCTACTGTCTGCCCGCTCCATCTCAAGGGGGCTAATCATCATCAATCTACTAGTCGGGGGCTGGCCTGCGGCAGGAGAAACAACCGTGGCCTAGACTAGGGGTGGGGTACTGGTCCCATGTGTAGAGGGGCCCGAGGAGGTAGGGCCGACAGGACCTCTAACCTGCGGACTCTTCAGAGGGGAGGGGTGAAGAGCGATCCGCTGGCCACCATGGTCGAAGGTGCAGGTGTTCGATCGACCATGGAGCGTGGCATCCCAATCAAATAGCCAGGGCCTACCTAGAATAATGCTGCCCACCTCCATGGGTAGGACATCACACCAAATGTCGTCACGGTAGGCGTGGAACTACAGTGGAACTAGGCACTATAGCCTGACCGGGATGGATGTGGAGTCCACCCACGATACCCGATAGGGGAGGGGATGGTCAATAGGGGTAAGACCAAGACGCGAGACAATGCCTATAGATATGGCGTTGATGCAACTCCCACTATCAATAATCACTTTGCATGCTTTCCCGTTCAAGCGACAGTATGTATGAAAAATAATAGTCCAACGCCAGTCATCACTGGCCTATGGCTAAGTCAGGGTGCACCTAACGACCCCTAGCTGGACACTATCCTGGTGCAGAGCATTACCCTGATCATCCCCAATCTCACCAAAGAACTCGTCAGCGAGATCCTGATCCGCCTCGTAGCTGATAGGCACAATCCCAGAGGGTGGGGCCCCGCTAGCCGTTGTATCCTCAATGACTAGAGATGAGCGGGTGGGGCACCGACTAGCAAAGTGGCCAAACCCATTGTAGCGAAAGCATTGCTGCCGAGCTCTACTAGACTCCCCGGTAAGAGGTCCCTTACCTTTGTCCTCCTGATGGGCAAGGGGTGTAGGTAAAAGGGGATGAGCAGACGGTGTGGGAGTCGGTGGACGGGGGCCCAAAGGAGGTGGTTGGGGTCGAGGTGGGAGATCCCTCGACTGAGGAAGGGAAGGCCTCGGAGCAGATGGGTCCTGGCGGGTGGGCTCCTGAGGACGAGCCACGAAAGTCCTCTGATAGGGGCCAAAAGAACCACGGGGTTCGGACCCACGCTGAGGAAAGGGACCCTGCCGTGGGGCAAACTCAAACTCCGATTCAAACTGCTCAAGCTCGAGAGTGACCTGATATGTGTTTTCCAAAGTGGCCACGTTGTGACGAAATAGCTCATATTTGTAAGGCATCCGCAACCCTTTTCGGAAACGTGAGACGGTCATAATGCTCTCCTCTGTGACTGCACACCGCAAATAATATTCATCAAACTCGGCGATGTACTTAGACACGGGTCGATTACTCTGGGTAAGGCTCTGCCAACTATCAATAAGACGTGGACGATACATGGTAGGAAGGTACTTCTCTCTCTGCTTGACCTTCATCCCATCCCAGGTCTCGATCTGAGGCTGATGTCGCTGCATCAACAGGCTCTCCACATTCATCCAATAAGTCTGAGCCTTCCCTAGCAGCTTCATCTTCGCAAAACAGACTCTTCGGTGGTCCGTCATCTCAAACCACTCGAAATACCGGTCCATATCATCCTCCCAATCTAAGTAATCCTTTGGGTTCAAAGACCCATCAAAAGTGGGAGGGTCTGTGCGCACGCTTCGTAGAACGCAGTCGTCCTCATCGAGATCACGATGCCGTCGTTGGGCACAACGGTCATGACCATAACCCCCATACTCATTATCGGACTCATCATCAAAATTTGGGACTCTAGGCCTCCTGACGTCAACCCCTTGGGCTCTAGGAACCGCGGGTTGCTGAACAGCCTCAGGCTGGCCGAATGTCGACGCTGGTTGCGCCCCTAAGGGGACTCGCTCTAGCGTGGCCATCCTCCCAATCAGACCTTGAATGGATTGGTCTGACGCTTCAGCCCTATCTTCTAGAGCCTTCATCCTACCCTCTAAACGCGTGCCTAAACTTTCCATTTGTTCCATGAGGGTCATGACCATTTCAGCCACTGAAGGCTCTCCGGGTGCCCGGGCTTGATGGTCCGCCATAGGTGGTGGTGGTGAGTGGTAATGGGTACCCCGGCGGGTGGGCATGCAAAGGGGCTAAATGAGATGCCAACTACCAATGCAACGACAAAGACCAAAGGAAACCCTAGACTCAACCGGGCTCTGATACCAATTTGATGTGGGACGTGGTGCGAACCTGGACCTCTAGGTGGTGACCAGACTAAGGGGACAATACGACCAGCAACGACGCGGCCTACCGAGCTAGTTCAGCTCGACACGAAGAGCCTCCAAGAAGGGTCTACGCCCACAACAAGAACAGCAAGCTCGCAGTCATCCCCAAGAGGAGGGAAGCGCACGGATCCGCACGGTTGAGAAATCGACGGAGACTAGGGTCATCTACACACTGTCATGCTCGGATCGAGACATGGGACGGTCACGCTCTCTCGCTCGCAGCAGTGAATAGAACTGAAGTGGGCTAGGATCCTATTGATCACACACAAGCAACGGCATCCAGAACATATACGAAACTAGCAAGTGCGACAAGAGGAGAAGTGGATGCGTACCTCCACGCTCGGGGCATGGGGGAGACTCCCGGCCAAGACACACGACTACCCAACACAATGAAATTAGACAAGTACAGAACCAAACTCAAATGCCCACTCCTCGCAAGGAGGTAAAAGGCTACACCTAGCAAATCTGGGTAGGTGTGACTAGGTTGACGGGTCGCGGGTCGGTGAAGCACGGCAACCACAGACCGGTCTATGTCCAGCAACGAGGAAGGTGCGTCACAGGTGCCGAGGATGGAGCAAATGCCTCTGATGGCTTGCTGCAATGGATGACGATCCTCCTAGATGAAGATGGAAGCCGACGGCACTGTCGTAGACCTCCAGCGTAGACACGAACGGAGGGCAGACCGCAGGTCGATCTACGCAGGCGTAGGCGACCAGCAAGAAGAGGGGCCTGAAGGGCGGCCTTCTGGTCGTCCACTGAACACGAAACTTGGCGTGGGCGTTGGTGGTGACGTCCCAAGGATGCCCGTGGAAGATGAGCTGCAACCTAGCACCGTGGAGACTGGGGTAAATTTTGGAATGGACCCCTACGCGTTCTGGTTCGTCTACTGGCAGCAGGACAGCAGGCGGAAGATGAGGGTGGTACCGGTGCTTCCGGGTGGCTTTTGGGGCGAGGTTTTCTATGGGGGATAGGTGAGGGTCGTGGAAAGATTGGGGAGCAGTGGCGGGGTCGTGCGTAGTGAAAGTTTTAGGAGAGGGGAACAATTTGGGCGTTTCTCAGTTCTGCAGGTCTGCACAGGCAGACTGCGAGCCTGAGAAATAGGGTGATGGGGCGTGAGGTAAATGGACTCAGAAAAATATAAGAAAATTATGGGGGATGGGTTAGGACGTGGGTAATAAGTGTTCAAAGTTTCAGGGCGTTTAGAGAAGGTTTTGGGGGTGATATGTGGACTGTGGTCGCACTCTTTCCAGCAGGTCTGCATAGGTGCAGTCTGCACAGGGAAGAAGAGCTATGAAGGGAACTTCGGCTACAGGTGGTGTTTTGGCGTGATTTTTGGACTGGAGGGAGGGGACATGTGGGGTAAAACACAAACCAATTTTGAGAACGAACTGAGATGGGGAAGGTGTCGGACCAACCAGATCTCATAGGCTCTGTTCTGCAGGCAGACATAGGAAGTGAAACCAGGCCAGCAGGGTTCTTGTGGCTTCCTTGCAGCAAATGGAGGTTGATGAAGCTCCCATGAACCAGGCTGGATGTCCTAGAATGGGGATCTTCAGCAGCACCACACTGGAAGATGAGGAAGAAGGCAGATCTGGGCGTCGCACCCAGCTGAAGGGAGAGGGAGAGATAGAGGGTGTCGCACCCTAGAGGGGAGGGGAGGAAGAATAAGGAAAGACTCTTGGCAAATATTCTGATTTTTATTCATTCATTAAAAATCCCTCAAGGGGGGGGGGGGGGAATACAAGACAATATATAAAGTATGGGCTCCATCTTCCCTCCTTGGAGTTTAAATTTGAGTCCATTTGAAAATTGAAATCTATGGGCTCCATTTTCCCTCCTTGGAGTTTGAATTTGAACTCATTTGAAATTTGAAATCTATGGGCTCCATTTTCCCTCCTTGGAATTTGAATTCGAACCCATTTGAAATTTGAAATCTCAAAATAAATGATGTCCCCTAGCATTTATTTTTTGGGTTGGGGTGGGCTTTGGGCCATGGTACCCCCTAGTCCTAGATGGGCCTTGGGTGCCCCTATCCCAATACCAGGAGAAGGAGGGCTTGGGCCTTATGCACTCAAAATGACCCAATTCCCTCAACCTAGACTCTTAACGACCCATTAACCAAATGGCCCTCAAATGGCCTACAAAAAGGAATCCAGAATAAAAATAATGAAGAAATCCTGCCTCATAACTGGGACTCCAAACTGTCTCCAAGTCACAGTGATGCCTGCATAGCTCGAGCCGCACTACGTGTCCTGTAATGTTGATCAATAGCTCACGTGTCCTCACCACATTTTGACCGTGGTTTCTGACTCTTGGACTAGGGTGATTTGATGGCATGGTGCTGTATTGTGCAACGGTCTTGGTCTGAGTCACGTGACTCAAGGGCCGTTGGATTAGCAGGTCTAGTTGACCGTCCAGAGTTTGGTGGCATCGCGCCACCCGATAGTTCGTGATTCTTGCAATGGGTGCGTGCGTAGCCTTGATACTTCCGGTTTTTGCTCTCTACGGAGAGTGTCCACATTTAGTGACACTCCACTAGTCGTAGTTTACCTGGGTACGCTGTGCCGACCCACCAGGGTGTAGCAACCCGTATAAAATTAAAAGAAATAAATTTAGATATATTTAAATAAACTAAAAGATTAAGTGAACAAATGAAAAAGGTTAAAACAAGAAGAACAAAGCCCTGATGAAATTAACGCCTTGGAGCAAGGCGCTACTTGACAAGAAACGCCCTCACCTAAGGCGTGTTTTTAGAAGGGACGCCCACATTTCAAGGCGTCAAATCTTAAACAACCAAAATTACATAAAAAGGCAAGTATTTGAAACGCCCTTTGCTTGGACGCGTTTCCACAAGAAACGACGCATGCCAAGGCGTCAATTTAAAATTCGACGCCCTAGAATAAGGCGTTAATTCCATTCCAGTTTCGCTCGAACCGGGAACTTATCCAGGGTAAGTTGATAACTATGAGAAAGAGTTCGAATGTAGTAATAACTCTATCATGGAAGTGTTACTTCCAATCGAACACTAACCTTATTAGGATTTCCAGAATTCTATAAATACCTTGATGGATCGAACCCTAGAAAGCTATTTGGTCGATCGTCTCTGCTACGGTAGGTAAAGAACTAACAGTTCTTCCTTTGGTTTTCCTTCTCTTCCGATAGGATAGTATGAAGAATAAATCTTCTTCCACTTACAGGTTGAGGAGCTCTTAATCTACTGAAGAACGTGGGTTCTTCAACTTCTCCTTCAGTTTCTTCTTCCGGTGAGCACTCTGTACAAGCAGAGTATCGTCTCTTCACCAGATCCTTCACGTTTCATCAAAAGGTAGGATTTTATCAGGGATTGTAGCTCAAACTAGCATATTAATATATATAACATCATCCGTTAATACCTGCATATAGGTTTCATGCGTTTCGATTAGTTTCTAAAGAGTTTTGAAATAGACGCCCTTATCAAGGACGCTACATTAAAAGACACGACCATGACTAGGTCGTCAATTTAATATTTGACGCCTTGCACACGGACGTCAATTTCTCTTAATTAATAAACACCATGTTTAAAAAATTATATATCAATGCAAACATGATTCTAAATTAATGCATGGTCAATCTCTTGTAATCCTGCTATTTCTTATGGTACTGACCATATATTATGTTTCCTGAAAATTCCTTGTCTCGAAACTTGTAAACTTGTAAATTAACGACCTTGTCCAGGTCGTCTTTTCTTGAACTGACGCCCCATACCAGGGCGCCTTCTGTAAACTAACGCCCCTGTCCAGGGCGCGTTTCATTAAAATTTCCAGATTTATAATATTCTACAAAACTAGAAATATTGAAAGGACGACTGCTGTACACGTCGTCAAATCTAATATAAATGCCCCTGATTAAGGCGTTAATTACATGAAAAATGACTTTACCAAAGTCGCTACTTTCTGCATTACTGATTTTTCCTGATTACTGTTATCCGAGGGATTCATTACATATATTTATATATATAGGCACTATTACTCCACTCCGTGAGTATAGTCCCATGTTTTCTACGATGTTTTATCGTTACCCCTCAATTCTCATTGACATACAAGCTCTCCATTGGACATTCCGTTCCTTTGGACTAGCGAGTTAGTCATAGAGACCTCCGTAAGACTCCTCGCCGCCTTGGATTCCCTCAAGGCCGACTGAGCTGGTTGTACCCTAAAAACCCATTACACAATCTTTGCCATGTCCCTCTATAGAAACATGGTGATACCGGCCCTCATGTCATGCCATGAGTATGATATGAGAATTATCTTAATGAACGGGGAAGAATATGCCGTTGTTATGATGTTCTTGTAGACCCCAATTCTATATTAAACTTGATGTTCTTGTGAACCTCAATTCTATATTAAGAATGAGGACGTCTTGCCATTGAGGTGCTATTCATATGGACCTCAATTCTATATAAAAGAGTGTCTCTACTTACTTATCATGGTACCCGAGTTAAGGGAACCAATTCCACCTAGTTTTATCGATAATCGTGATTGTACCGTTATTTTCGCCTATCTATGTCAAGTATCATATTTTTGGACTCTATTCTTTCAAAGTCTATCCTACATGTCTACAAGCTTTATCCTTGAAATTCCATATTGGCTATATACAAAAGTGGATGTTAAAATACATGACTAATGCCTGCGCATATAGGGCCCGATCTGGTCTTGGGAGGAGCACCCGAAAGTACTTGTGTCCATGGGAGTTGATTGATCACGGTATTGGCATTAT
This sequence comes from Amorphophallus konjac, assembly GCA_022559845.1. Lineage (NCBI taxonomy): Eukaryota > Viridiplantae > Streptophyta > Magnoliopsida > Alismatales > Araceae > Amorphophallus > Amorphophallus konjac. Next base: position 489,791,458 of record CM040121.1, read on the forward strand.
ACCTAAGTGCATGACTAGCTTGATTGAACATTCCACAAATCTTGTACTTGACTTGTTATTACATAACTTGCGTGGCCCGAAAAAGGGTAATTACTTGCGTGCTTGAACGTGATAGCCAAATTTCATCTTGACATGATAAAATACTTGCTTGAATATCTTGAGGTCATTTGATATAAGTTCTTGAAAGTTCATGACTAGTCCTTCCTGTTATCTTATTGTTATATCCTCTTTCTATCTTGTCGTTTTATGCGAGCATGCATAGCTATAGTACATTCATGAAAGATGTAACTACTTAAACCCCTTGCTAGTTCCTGAGATATAATTTCCTACTGAGCGTTCGCTCACTCCGTGTTTCCCGTACTTTTCAGGTAAGTCCGACGACGAGGGAAGTCAATCGATGGGGAGAATCAAGAGTGAAAGAGCTAGAGCTTTTCCAAGTGTCATCTAGTCTTTTATATATTTCTTGAGTCAAATGTGTACTTTTCTTTTTTTGAATAGAGTATTGGGTTTGTAATAGACTATTTATTATGAAGAAATAAATAGATTGGGTTATCTTTACTTTTGCGCATCTCTGTCTTTGTGTCGAATACACTACTACTCTAATTGACATGATTGATATAAACTCGTCACGCATATCCGGGTATCTTCCGCTCTCGGGACGTGACAGTTTTTGTGGTATCAGAGCCTAGGGTATTCAATTCCTAGGAAAACCCAAGTCCAAAGATATGTTCAAACCTTTAACCAGTGAGATTGGGTAGAACCAAGGGTTGAGTTAATATAAAAACTTAAAAGCCTTTAACGCGAGTATATAGTAATATAGTTATTATAATTGTAGGATAATGGCTGCCGAACGTGCTCAATGGCGCAACATGCAGCGTACACTACAAGGCATGACTCAAGTGCTGCAACAAGTAACACAAGGAGGTGGACAACGAGCAGGAAGTCTCCACCAGACCTTCAAGAACATGAACCCGCCCAAGTTCACGGGTTCTACTGATCCAGATGACGCTGAACACTGGATTAGGGAAACAGAACGAATATTCCATATTATGCAATGCATGGATCAAGATAAGGTCTTATTAGCTACTTTTCAGTTAGAAAGGGATGCTAGATGCTGGTGGGAATCAATAGAGGCTACTATAAATCAAGATCAGGTTACGTGGGAGGAATTCGTTGAACACTTCAACGCAAAATATTTCTCAGACCGAGTTCAGGAAAAGAAGGCTGCAGAATTTGCTGTATTAAAGCAACGATCTTTGTCAGTGGCCGAGTATGAGGCCCAATTCTCTAGATTATCTCGGTATGCTAAGCATCTAGTTAGCACCGAGAAAATGAAAGCTAGGAGGTTTCTTAATGGGCTTAGGCCCCAAGCTATTACTCAACTGGCGCCGATGGACATTCAAGTCTACTCGGAGATAGTACACCGAGCTCAACTATTAGAAGATGCCACGGAACTGTCTGATAGGATTCGTGGTAAGTATAAGAAGGAACAAGTTACAGGTTCGGGTTCCTTTAAACCCAACTTCAAGAAGAGGCCTAGCAATGGAGGTATTTCCTCGCAAGAGCAAAAGTTCAAGAAGACCAAGCCCTTCTCTATCACCACTACCTCTCCAAATACAGTGTGCAAATATTGTGATAAAGCGGGTCATAGAGCAGAAGAATGCTGGAGGAAACTTGGAGCATGTCTCCGTTGTGGGAGTCGTGAGCATCGGATTCCCGATTGCCCACTACTAAATAACCAAGCCGTTGACGGAAAGCGCCCAGTAACCAAGAATGCTCGTCTTCATGCAATCAAGGAGACCGAGCAAGAAGAAGAAGGCGGCTTAGTGGAAGGTACATTGAAAGTTTGTTCCAGGAATGCATATGTCTTAATTGATACTGGTGCATCGCATTCTATTATTTCTAAGAAGTTTGCTGACCCATTACCCCTAGAACCGGAATGGATAAAGTTAGTTTTGTCTACTCCTCTGGGTGATGAGACTGATATTACACATCATTACCAAAACTGTGAAGTATCGGTTCAGGGTAGAAATCTCCCTATTGATCTCATATGTTTAGATCTGAAAGAGTATGATGTTATACTAGGAGCAGATTGGTTATCCAAGTATCAGGCAACGGTTGATTGCCGCAATAGTAAGGTTACATTCAAGGAATTTCCAGAACTAATCTTTACTAGCCCCAAGGGTCAGAGCAGATCCCCTCTTATTTCAGCTCTCCGAGCTAGCAAGCTCATCAGGAAAGGATGTGCATCTTTCCTTGCCTTTGTCACAGTTAAAGAAGCTAAGGAAGCTAAGCTAGAAGACATTCCAGTGGTACATGAATTTTCGGACGTGTTTCCGGAAGATTTGCCGGGATTACCCCCGCAAAGAGAAGTGGCCTTCACCATTGACTTAGTCCCTGGTGCTGGTCCGATTTCAAAGGCACCTTATAGGATGTCACCTGCTGAACTCAAGGAGTTAAAAGAGCAATTAATGGAACTTATTAAGAAAGGATTCATTAGACCAAGTACTTCCCCGTGGGGAGCGCCTGTATTATTTGTAAAGAAGAAAGACGGATCCATGAGGTTATGCATCGACTATCGACAGTTGAATCACCTCACTATCAAGAACAAGTATCCACTGCCGAGAATCGATGAATTGTTTGATCAAATTTCAGGATCCAAGTATTTTTCCAAAATTGATCTTAGGTCAGGATATCACCAACTAAGAATCAAGGACGAGGATATTCATAAAACCGCATTCAGAAGCAGGTATGGCCATTATGAATTTGTTGTTATGCCTTTCGGACTAACGAATGCCCCTGCTGCCTTTATGCAGTTAATGAATAGTATATTCAGGCCTTATTTGGATCAATTCGTGGTGGTCTTTATTGATGATATATTGATTTATTCCAAGACCAAGGAAGAGCATGAGGAACATTTGAGGATTGCATTACAAATATTGAGGACAAACCAATTATATGCAAAACTTAGCAAGTGTGAATTCTGGCTTGAAGAAGTGACTTTTCTCGGACATGTTATATCAAAGGATGGCTTGTCTGTAGACCCATCAAAGGTTGAAGCTGTAAGGAACTGGGAAAGACCGACTAATGCTAGCGAGATCTGAAGTTTCTTAGGTCTTGCCGGCTATTACAGGCGATTCATCAAGGATTTCTCTAAAATCGCCGTGCCACTTACGAGGTTAACTCGCAAGGAGATCCGTTATGAATGGGGTGAGGAATGTGAAAGAAGCTGCCAAACTCTCAAGGATCATCTTACTACAGCTCCTATCTTAGCATTGCCAATTGAAGGAGAAAAGTTCGAGGTATACACTGATGCTTCTGGCATTGGCCTCGGGTGTGTTCTAATGCAACAAGGGAAGGTTATAGCCTACTCTTCTCGTCAATTAAAGAAACATGAAGAGAACTACCCCGTCCATGACTTAGAATTGGCCGCGGTAGTATTTGCACTCAAAATATGGAGACATTATCTTTATGGAGTACAGTTTACTGTATACTCCGATCACAAGAGTCTCAAATATCTTTTCTCACAGAAGGAGTTAAATATGAGGCAAAGACGATGGCTGGAATATCTCAAGGACTTCGACTTCAATATACAATATCATCCCGGAAAGGGTAATCATGTAGCAGATGCCCTTAGTCGAAAGCCGAGAGCACTGTTAGCCAATTGTATGATTCAAGAATGGAAATTACTGGAGCAATTCTCTGAACTCAATATAAGCATGGACACAGACCCTAGATGTGTCACACTATCTCATATAAGCATACAGTCAGACCTATTAACTGAAATACAAGCACTTCAAGATAATGACCCAATGTTAGTAGAGATCAAAGGCAAACTGGAAGGACAATCGGATTTCCGAATAACTTGTGAAGGAAGATTAATATTCAGGAATAGAACTTGCATACCGGATTGTCCCGAGGTAAAGAAGAAGATTTTAGATGAAGCTCATAGGTCAAGGTATACGATTCATCCAGGATCTACCAAAATGTACCAAGATGTAAAAAGAAATTTTTGGTGGCCCAACATGAAAAGAGAAATAGCGGACTACGTATCACGCTGTCTCACGTGCCAACAAGTCAAGGCGGAACACCAAAAGCCTGCTGGAAAACTACATCCTCTAGATATCCCTAAATGGAAGTGGGAGGATATTGGTATGGATTTCATCATGGGTTTATCTAAATCAAAAAGAGGACATGATGGAATATGGGTTATCATTGACCGATTGACTAAATCAGCGCATTTCTTGCCAATCAAGAGTCGATGGTCAGTTGATGTCTTAGCTGCACTATACATCAAGGAAATAGTCAGATTACATGGTATTCCTGTTTCAATCGTGTCTGACAGAGATCCCCGTTTTACTTCTCATTTTTGGAAAGGACTACAACAGTCGTTGGGGACGAGACTTAGCTTCAGTACAGCTTTTCATCCTCAAACGGATGGTCAGACCGAGAGAACCAATCAAGTAGTCGAGGATATGCTAAGAGCATGCATTACTGATTTTGGTGGGAACTGGCATGATCACTTGCCTCTGGTCGAATTTGCATATAATAATAGCTACCAGGCAAGTATACAAATGGCACCTTTTGAAGCCTTATACGGAAGGAGTTGTCGATCACCCTTATGTTGGGACGAAGTTGGAGAGAGACAACTGTTAGGTCCAGACATGGTAAGGGATACTACCGAGAAGATACAATTAATCAGAGAAAGACTGCAAGTTGCTCAGTCTACACAAAAGGCTTATGCTGACACAAGAAGAAGAGATCTTGAATTCCAAGTTGGAGATCATGTATTTCTCAAGATATCGCCTGGACGTGGAATACGAAGATTTGGTGTTAAGGGCAAGCTTACACCAAGATTTATCGGACCTTTTGAGATACTAGAAAGAGTTGGCGAGGTTGCTTATCGTATCGCATTGCCACCTCAACTGTCCGAAGTACATGATGTGTTCCACATATCTATGTTGAAGAAGTATGTGCATGATCCATCACATATTATTGAGCATGGAAATCTAGTAATCCGGAAAGATCTCACATACGAGCAGAAGCCCATAAGAATACTAGATTGAGAAGTACGAACCCTAAGGAATAAGGTTATTCCCATGCTAAAAGTACAATGGAATAAGAATTCAGAACATGAAGCTACATGGGAGACCGAGGAATCTATGAGGAAGTGATTTCCAGAGTTATTTTAGAAGGTATGAACTCTACACTCTCCATATGTAAATATATGCTATGAATTTGGGGACCAAATTCTTTTAAGTGGGGGAGGGTGTAGCAACCCGTATAAAATTAGAAGAAATAAATTTAGATAAATTGAAATAAACTAAAAGATTAAGTGAACAAATGAAAAAGGTTAAAACAAGAAGAACAAAGCCCTAATGAAATTAACGCCTTGGAGCAAGGCGCTACTTGACAAGAAACGCCCTCACCTAAGGCGTGTTTTTAGAAGGGACGCCCACATTTCAAGGCGTCAAATCTTAAACAACCAAAATTACATAAAAAGGCAAGTATTTGAAACGCCCTTTGCTTGGACGCATTTCCACAAGAAACGACGCATGCCAAGGCGTCAATTTAAAATTCGACGCCCTAGAATAAGGCGTTAATTCCATTTCAGTTTCGCTCGAACCGGGAACTTATCCAGGGTAAGTTGATAACTATGAGAAAGAGTTCGAATGTAGTAATAACTCTATCATGGAAGTGTTACTTCCAATCGAATACTAACCTTATTAGGATTTTCAGAATCCTATAAATACCTTGATGGATCGAACCCTAGAAAGCTATTTGGTCGATCGTCTCTACTACGGTAGGTAAAGAACTAACAGTTCTTCCTTTGATTTTCCTTCTCTTCCGATAGGATAGTATGAAGAATAAATCTTCTTCCACTTACAGGTTGAGGAGCTCTTAATCTACTGAAGAACGTGGGTTCTTCAACTTCTCCTTCAGTTTCTTCTTCCGGTGAGCACTCTGTACAAGCAGAGTATCGTCTCTTCACTAGATCCTTCACGTTTCATCAAAAGGTAGGATTTTCTCAGGGATTGTAGCCCAAACTAGCATATTAATATATATAACATCATCCGTTAATACCTGCATATAGGTTTCATGCGTTTCGGTTAGTTTCTAAAGAGTTTTGAAATAGACGCCCTTATCAAGGACGCTACATTAAAAGACACAACCATGACTAGGTCGTCAATTTAATATTTGACGCCCTGCACATGGACGTCAATTTCTCTTAATTAATAAACACCATGTTTAAAAAATTATATATCAATGCAAACATGATTCTAAATTAATGCATGGTCAATCTCTTGTAATCCTGCTATTTCTTATGGTACTGACCATATATTATGTTTCCTGAAAATTCCTTGTCTCGAAACTTGTAAACTTGTGAATTAACGACCTTGTCCAGGTCATCTTTTCTTGAACTGAGGCCCCATACCAGGGCGCCTTCTGTAAACTAACGCCCCTGTCCAGGGCGCGTTTCATTAAAATTTCCAGATTTATAATATTCTGCAAAACTAGAAATATTGAAAGGACGACTGCTGTACACGTCGTCAAATCTAATATAAACGCCCCTGATTAAGGCGTTAATTACATGAAAAATGACTTTACCAAAGTCGCTACTTTCTGCATTACTGAATTTTCCTGATTACTGTTATCCGAGGGATTCATTACATATATTTATATATATAGGCACTATTACTCCACTCCGTGAGTATAGTCCCATGTTTTCTACGATGTTTTATCGTTACCCCTCAATTCTCATTGACATACAAGCTCTCCCTTAGACATTCCGTTCCTTTGGACTAGCGAGTTAGTCATTGAGACCTCCGTAAGACTCCTCGCCGCCTTGGATTCCCTCAAGGCCGACTGAGCTGATTGTACCCTAAAAACCCATTACACAATCTTTGCCATGTCCCTCTATAGAAACATGGTGATACCGGCCCTCATGTCATGCCATGAGTATGATATGAGAATTATCTTAATGAACGGGGAAGAATATGCCGTTGTTATGATGTTCTTATAGACCCCAATTCTATATTAAACTTGATGTTCTTGTGAACCTCAATTCTATATTAAGAATGAGGACGTCTTGCCATTGAGGTGCTATTCATATGGACCTCAATTCTATATAAAAGAGTGTCTCTACTTACTTATCATGGTACCCGAGTTAAGGGAACCAATTCCACCTAGTTTTATCGATAATCGTGATTGTACCGTTATTATCGCCTATCTATGTCAAGTATCATATTTTTGGACTCTATTCTTTCAAAGTCTATCCTACATGTCTACAAGCTTTATCCTTGAAATTCCATATTGGCTATATACAAAAGTGGATGTTAAAATACATGACTAATGCCTGCGCATATAGGGCCCGATCTGGTCCTGGGAGGAGCACCCGAAAGTACTTGTGCCCATGGGAGTTGATTGATCACGGTATTGGCATTATACCGAAGTGCATGACTAGCTTGATTGAACATTCCACAAATCTTGTACTTGACTTGATATTACATAACTTGCGTGGCCCGAAAAAGGGTAATTACTTGCGTGCTTGAACGTGATAGCCAAATTTCATCTTGACATGATAAAATACTTGCTTGAATATCTTGAGGTCATTTGATATAAGTTCTTGAAAGTTCATGACTAGTCCTTCCTATTATCTTATTGTTATATCCTCTTTCTATCTTGTCGTTTTATGCGAGCATGTATAGCTATAGTACATTCATGAAAGATGTAACTACTTAAACCCCTTGCTAGTTCTGAGATATAATTTCCTACTGAGCGTTCGCTCACTCCGTGTTTCCCTTACTTTTCAGGTAAGTCCGACGATGAGGGAAGTCAATCGGATGGGGAGAATCAAGAGTGAAAGAGCTAGAACTTTTCCAAGTGTCATCTAGTCTTTTATATATTTCTTGAGTCAAATGTGTACTTTTCTTTTTTTTGAATAGAGTATTGGGTTTGTAATAGACTATTTATTATGAAGAAATAAATGGATTGGGTTATCTTTACTTTTGTGCATCTCTGTCTTTGTGTCGAATACACTACTACTCTGATTGACATGATTGATATAAACTCGTCACGCATCTCTGGGTATCTTCCGCTCTCGGGGCGTGACAAGGGAGTGGTAGAGAGCTAGACCCGGGAGAGATGGTTTGGGCTGGTTACCATAGGGCTTCTCACTATGGCGGCTCAAGTCTGGGCCGGGAGGAAAACCAGCTAGAGGGCCTGATGTAGCGTAGTCAGTCAGTGTGTGCACGCGTGGTCGGGGACTTCGGACGAGTGCTGACGAGCACGACCCTGACTAGACCCTTGTCTTCGGTTACTTTGTACAGTGTCTTAGTTTCTTCCTGGGGCGAGTAGGGAGACACCCGAGACGTGGACTAAGTCATTAGTGGATGCGTCCGGCCTTACTTCTAGTGGATAAGTTCTCTTGTCACATGACACGTGATTCTCTTGACTCGTGATTTGGTTTCTCATCTGTGAGACGTGGCTTTTCGGGTAGCTTCTGCGTGCTTTCCCGACGTAGAGGTCTAGGGTTCCCGATAAGGTTACCGAGGTCTCACCCGTAGACAGTGTAGGGTTTATGATGGTGAGGTTGCGACTGTACCCTTGGACCGCGTGGTCTTAGTTGGGCCTTTGTCTATGAGGATGGGCCTTCAAGACAGGATGCCGTTAATTTTCTTTCAGTAGCGTAGCCGTAGTTTTACCGGTGGTTCGACGGTCCCAACTGCGAGTTCAGAGTTTTCTTTTTGTGCTGATTGGAGTAGCTTAGAGAGCTATGGTTCTGCCTCCTTCTTTCTTTACCGTCGCTATTACGTTTGCTACGGTTGTCGCTGTTATTATTGCTATTATCCCTGCTGTTTACTGCCGTTGTTTAGTAGTGGGGATCCACGGGACCCCTACTGAACCAATGAGATGAAGCACACCCCTTTCTTTTCTAGTGTTGCGATTCCACCTCGAGGTTCGGAGGTGCAGCGCTGAGGTTCATAGTTGCGTACCCAATATTTGAGTACGTTTCTCTTCCCTGTAGATTGTACTTTGTTGGACTGGACTCTATAGTTAGCTTATTAATTTAAAATGTAATTTATTTTCTATTATTTGAAACAATTAATTTTGTAGTTATTTCTTACATTATTTTAAATTTCAATGTACCTCTATACATCTAAATAACCCTTCCGAGACCTCCGGCTCGTGGGTGATGGGCTAGGATTTGAATGGTATTGGGTATTTCCCGTTATTCGGATGTTGGGTCGTTATAAAGGGTTTAGAGTTGATTAAGTTAATGATGGATATGAGGGTTAGCATAGCATGTCTACAAGAAACTAGATGGAATGGATCTAAAGTTAAAGATATTGCTAGATATAAAATTTGATATGTAGGTAATAATAATTCTAGAAATGGTGTGGCTACATTTATAGATAAAAACTTAAAAGATAGAGTTGTAGAAGTTAATAGAATGGGGCATAGAATTATTTTAATTAAATTTATCCTAGTTGAGGATATTTTGAATATAATTAATGATTATGCACCATGATAGGGATTAGAAAAGAGCATTAGAAAGTAAATTTGGGAGGCATTTGATAGTTTGGTCCAAAATATTTCTAGTGGAGTGAGAATTCTGGTTAGAGGAGATCTTAATAACCATGCTGATAAAAATAATAGAGGTTATGAGAGAATTCCTGGAAGATTTGATTTTGGCAATAGAAATGATATGTGTAATACTATTCTCGATTTTACTATTGCATAAGATCTAGCAATTGTTAATACCGTTTTGATAAGAGAGACGAACACTTAATAACGTACAAGAGCAGAATACATAAAAGTCAAATTAACTATTTTCTTATTAAAAAGGTTGATAGAGTTTTGTTTAAAGATTGTAAAATTATTCTTGGGGAGAGTCTAGTCCTACAACATATAATTTTAGTAATAGGTATCTTTATCTCAAAATTCAAAAAATAGTTATTATAAATAATTATTCTAAAATTAAATAGTGAAATTTAAAAAATGAGAGGATATTTAAAAATCATCTAGTGAAAGAAAATATTTGAAATTTAAAACAAGATGTTGTGATTTTTCTTTCAGTAGCGTAGCCGTAGTTTTACCGGTGGTTCGACGGTCCCGACTGTGAGTTCAGAGTTTCCTTTCTGTGCTGATAGGAGTAGCTTAGAGAGCTAGGGTTCTTCCTCCTTCTTTCTTTATGTTTGCCATGGTTGCCGCTGTTATTATTGCTGTTATCCCTGCTGTTTACCGCCGTTGTTTAGTAGTGGGAATCCACGGTGTTAGTATTGGTGTGCTATAGGCCAATTTAGGGTCGGGTAGGCCCAATAGTTGTATGATATTGTTCTTTATGAATAAAGTTGTATTTGAGCGTAAATATGTGATTATATATTACTTTACGATGTCCCTAGGATATGTGGTTATAAAGTCAACTCGAGATGGGATCTCGATCATGAGACTAACTTTACATGGACACATACCTTAAACTGTTCCTGGTTGAAGGGTAATCACTCGGGGACTTTGATTACCTATTAAACTAGTACACATGATGTGTGACTGACCAGTCTCATGGGCATTGGTGCGGGGCACCAACACATATGTGTAGGTGTATGTCCTTAGAGGATGTACACTGAACTGATCCACTATTGGATCTTCAGATGGTTGATTATACCTAATGTCAACTAAAGATCCAACGGTCTCAGTAGCATCGTTGGTCCTTTGACCTGAGACATTGATCGGATCTTACACGAGGACTGGAATGGTTTAAATATTTGGCTAAGTGACTTTAACCATAAGTCATGAATTACCGAGTCATTAACCATTTCAGGATACATGTGAAGATCATCAATGGTCAAGAGGGTATCGCTCACTGTCGGGTATATATCAAACAGTTAATAGGTCATGACACTGACACTCCATTAAATCCCTGGCCAGGGTCGTGTGAGTTCGTTTAGAACGGATGTCATACACTTTAAAGGAGGTCATGGTCAAATGGCACGATCATGGGATTTGACAGAAACCATACCCTCGATCGAACCAGGCTCATAGAAGGAGTGAGGGACTATAGCGATGCGGTAATTATAGACTTACAGGTACCAGACAAGCTGGTTTAAACCCGGCGTCCTCTAGGATCACGCGGATTTGCTTGACCCAACGTGATCAAAGGTTCGGAATAAATTAAACTATTATTCGACTCTAGTAGAAGTGAATAATAAGTTTAGTTTACTTCTAATTAGGAATTAGAAGTTAATGGGCCTTAAACTAGAGTGACTATGGGCCTAGAGGATCACACACAATGGATTCTTGGGTGACGGATTATTATTGTACAAATGTATATATTAATTCCCTTGAAATCTTTTTGGAAAGGCATATAACAGGGGCGTAATATATATGTACAATAATGAAAAGGATATATATACGATTTTGGTCTTTATGGGTTCTTTTAAAAAGAGCATAATCCTTTATATATGTCACTTACGAGAACTCTTCCCCCCCTTGGCTTAAGCAAGCATTAACAGCAAAGGGAAGAGAGGTTTTCTCTCCCCCCTTCCTCCCTCTTGCTCTCTCTCTCCCTAGAAGCTTTCTCTCTCTAGAAAGGGAAGATCGTGGTTGGGGGATACTGTCGCTGCGCGAGGATCCGTGTGGATCTGCTCTAGAGGCCGTGCTTTTGTGCGGCTAGGTGTTCGTGAGATTCTGTATTGGGCACTGCGGACAGCATTGTTCCGCGCAAGGTGAAATCTGTAACCCGTAGTTAGGGGTTGGGGTATTTTAATGCATCGATTAGAGCATGGATCTAGGATTCCATAAAGCCGGGTTCGGGTAAATAATTTTTGTTATCCGCTGCGTTGCCCGAACAGTGTTGTTTGAAACTTTACAGTGGTATCAGAGCCAGGTTGGCACTCTGGTCGGTGTATTATCGCCGTATAAAAAAAAAGAGAGAAGAAGCAGAAAAAAAGAAGAAAAAAGAAAAAAAAGAAAAAAAAGGGAGAAAAAAGTAAAAAAATAAAAAAGGAGGAAAAAAAAGAAAAAAATGGTATCAGAGCTATACCCCAAGTGCCATGCAGGGCAAAGTGCTACGCTATGGGAGCCACCTCTTGAACCCGCAATGGGACAAAGTGCTACATAGTGGGAGCCACCTCTTGAGCCTATAGGGGCCACCTCTAGAGTCCTACCTACTTGGGGGTTTGATTGCGTGATTGCATGCTATATGTGCCCAGCAACGAGGACGTCGCCTATATAGGAGGGGTAGATTGTAACACTATCAAATATAGCTAAGTTGTACTCTATATCACCGAGATGCCTTTTGAAGTATCGGCTCAGTTCTTGAAAAGAACTCCGAAGTTAAGTGTACTTAATGGGGAGTAGTACTGGGATAGGTGACCTGCCCGGGAAGTCCCTCATTCTGGAGCCGATCACTGTTAGAAAGGGACAAAACCGTGAGGCAAGTAGGCCAAAGCGGACAATACCTTGACGGTATAGAGTACGGGGCGTGAGCTCCTTTTGAGAGAATAAATATTTGAGACTCATGTGATCAGAATACACCGTAAAGGCTTCGCCATAGAGATAATGTCACCAGATCTTTAAAGCAAAGAGCACAGCTGCCAACTCTAGGTCGTGCACGGGATAATTTTCCTCGTGTTTCTTCAATTATCTTGAAGAGTAGGCTATAACCTTGCCATGTTGCATTAATGCACAACCTATGAAGTCCCGTGATCAATGACACCCAAGAGGGGGGTGAATTGAGTGTTTTCAATTTTTAAAGAAACTTTTAGCTTTTTACAAAATATGTGATAAACACTCTAACCAGGAGGTTGAAATCTATTCAACTACACATTCGAATACAACATACACTAACCCTTACACTAGTCGGCAAGACAAAAGCTATGAAGTGGAATTAACACCTTTAAACAAGATTGAGAGAATTAACTAAGCAAGGAAGTAGATTCTCTCAAACTCTCCGTTCCCACACGATCATATAAAAGTTATAACAATCAAGCCACACAAATGCTCAAACCAAACCACAATGCACAACAGTTTTAAGGTGGTTCAGATGCAACGATGGTAATCCTACATCCACCCCTCACCAAACCCAGTGAGGCTTCACTTGGGGATGAATCCTAAAACGGAGACGACGCTCCAAGTACACACGCAGAATAATGCCTACCTACACACACGGGGTCGCGCCCCTATACACACACACACACGGAGATGAGGTCTCCAACATGATCCGATAACCGGATCAACAAGACATGCACACGCTGCGATAAATGCAGCAATCCACACACTGAACCGACCAGACACACAAACACACACATAGACCTTAGAAGACCCACACATACACACTAATGAGACACAACACACACACACGACCACGGATCCAACAATGATCCACACACACAAGTTCTAACAGTTTATGACGAACACAAATGCAACACCCAAAACATTAAAACAATGAGGCTCAATTTAGAAAACTCCTGATTAAGACTCCCTCTGAGTGTATGCTGTAGATCTTGCGTTGATTCCTTCTTTACTTGAATGGCTTGAGAGTTGGATGAAGATATTGATGCACGAGGTACTGTTCACGGCTACAGTACTCTTCCTTCTTCCTTGGACAAATCCTTGTATCTCCTTGATACTTGTGAGCTTGTTCTCTTCCTTTGAGATTGATGGCTTCAAACAGAGCTAGAGTACCTTCAGATGATGCTTGAATGGCTCCTTCTTCCTTGTAGCATCTTTCTTCTTCTTCCCTTGATAGGCTCCTAGGTTGATAGGCTCTTCTCCGATTTCTCTTGGTTGATAGGCACACCTTGATCTCTTCTGGTTGAATGCTTGTTTCTTCAATTCATGGGAGAATGAAGGCTTCAAATGGACCTTGGATCTTCAGCTGCTTGGTGGAGCTTTGATTCACGGACTATTGTTCATGCTACAATAGCATTCCTTCTTAGAACATCACCCTCTTGATCTCCCTTGGATCTCTCTTCAATCCCCTTGGTTTCATTAGGGTTTATGACCTCCAAAGAGAGGTTTTATAGCCCTTGAGTGGTCTTGGACAAGCCCCAGACTAGATCCCTAAAATCCTCCTTGATTGGGGGCATGCAATGGGTGAAGAGATACATCCACGGATTGGAATTCGAAAGTCAACTTTGGAGGCTTCGGGGTTGGCGGTCGACTGGAACTGGCTGGCGGTCGACCGGAAATCTGCAGGAAACAGAACTGTTGCATTCTGTTATTTTCGATCGACCGGGATCGACCTGGCGGTCGACCGCGCTATAGTGTCGACCTAGCTACAGTGTCGACCTAGCTACAGTGTCGACCAATAGCTAAGGTAAATTCCTGACTTTAAGATTTCACCCCCAAACTCAATTGCAACCCTTCCAAACTCTGTGGCATCAAACTCCTTTGATCTTGGAGGGATTATACAAAGAATTTAACATACAAAACCATGATAAAAATGATTAGAACTTTAGCTTAATAATCAACATGATAAATGTATGAAATGCATACATGAAAGCCCATGTTCAAGGTGCATACAAACACTTGAACCATAAAAGCTTTAAGCTAAAGGTCAAGAATTATTTCTATGCAAGTGAGCAAAGTATGAGAGCAATTTAGCCATGCACATATACAAGTGAACACTTTGAAAACATGATTAACTAAAGATCAAGATCAATAGATATGCATTTGTCCAATATGAATACATCATGTAGCCAAGCTCCATGAAAAGTATGCATGGGAAGCATTCAATGCACATGTTCAACTCAATCATATTCAACCAAACGATATGAACAATCAACCATTTAGTTTAGTTATCATAATTCACATAATCACACATGAAGTGTAGTTAGCATCAAAACCATAGCAATACACACTAAGTTTAGTTATCATCAAAACCATAGCTCAACAACCTAGGCCAATTCCGGATGCATCAGCATATACTTCGAATCCTCCTCCTTCCATAGGTAATGTGAGAATAGGGGCAGTCGTCAGACAATCCTTTAAAGTTTGAAAACTCTTCTCGCATTCCTTAGACCATATAAAAGGATTCTCCTTTCTTGTTAATCTTGTTAAAGATACTGCGATCTTGGAGAAGTCCTTGATAAACCTTCGATAACATCCAGCCAATCCCAAGAAGCTTCGGATTTCCATCACACTAGTAGGTCTTTCCCAGTTCTTTACGGCCTCGACCTTTTAAGGATCGACAGCGATACCGTTTCGGGAAATGATGTGACCAAGAAAAGAAACTTCCTCCAACCAGAAATCACACTTCCTTAATTTAGCATAAAGCTTGTGATCTCTTATTAATTGAAGGGCCTTCTTGAGATGTTCTTCATATTCTCCTTTAGACTTAGAGTATATCAAAATGTCATCAATAAAGACAACCACAAATTGATCGAGGTATGGCCTGAATACGCTGTTCATTAATTGCATAAATGCGGCAGGCGCATTTGTTAAGTCAAAAGACATAACGGTGAACTCGTAATGTCCATACCGACTCCGAAATGCTGTCTTGTGAATATCTCCTTCCTTGATTTTTAATTGACGATAACTAGATCGAAGATCAATCTTTGAAAAATATTGAGCTCCAGAAATCTGGTCGAATAATTCATCAATCTTGGTAAAGGATATTTGTTCTTGATGGTGAGTTGATTTAATTGCCGATAATCAACACATAATCTCATCGAACCATTCTTCTTTTTGACAAAAAGAAGCGGGGCTTCCCAAGGTGAAGTACTTGGTCGGATAAACCCCTTCTCCAATAACTCCAGTAGTTGTTCCTTTAATTCCTTCATTTCGACAACAGACATCAGATACGGAGCTTTAGAAACTGGTCCTGCTCCCGGAATCAAATCAATAGAGAATACCACCTCTCTCTCTGGAGGAATACCAGGCAACTCGTCCGGAAATATATCAGAATAATCCCGAACGATAGGAATGTCCTTTAGAACGGGTTCCGTAGGCTCGGTCATAGTGATAGAAACTAAGAAACCGGCACAACCCTTCCTTAATAATTTCTCAGCTTTGAGGGCCGAAATGAGAGACAAGTGTTTAGAATGCCTTATACCAGAAAATAAGAGGTTGGGGTAACCCATGAAAGTTACCGTACTCAACTTGCAATTGACATTAGCTGTAGCAACCTGATAAAAACAAGATTTTTAAATAAATCAAATTAAAATAAAAGATAAGTAAAGAAATGACAAAGAGCCTAAATGAGTAAATCATTGATCAAGAGGAAAATAACGCCTTTTATCAAGGCACCGATTCAAAAGGAAACGCCTCTGTATAAGGCGTTAATTTAAAAGGGACGCCTGGACAATAGGGCGTCAAATTTCAAACGACGGGAAAAATAAAATTAAGGAAAGGGAATGAAACGCCCTCTACATGGGCGTGTTTACATAAGTAACGATGCTCGACAAGGTGTCAATTTAAATTCGACGCCCTCGCTTAAGACGTTAATTCAGTTCGAGTTTCGTTCGACCCAGGAGTCTATCCAGGGCAAGTTATGGATAACTACGTCGAATGTGGAGTATGGTAAGGACTCTATCATGAAAGTATTACTCCCAATACAACTCTAACCCTATTAGGATTCTCAAAATCCTATAAATACCCTCCTGATCGACCCAGATCGCTATTTGGCGATTTGAGCTATCGTTCTGCTGAAAGGAGAGGTTTTGTTCTTCTTATTGTTTTCTTCAAACCACAGGAGCAAGAGGATTCTAATGCTTCTTCGTTTTCTTCTATCACAGATTGAGGTGCTCCTGTCTTCCTTAAAGAACGAGGGTTCTTCATTCGTGGGTAGATTACCTGTCGAGTTTTCCTATCAAACGTGAAGAACCGGTAAGTTCTTCTTCATCCTTTGACATCAACCATATACTATAAAGGCTAATTCATCCTCTTCTCATTTTTTTTCTCTCTTACAGCCCAACACCCGTGAAAGGAGGAAGTTTTCCTCTATTTTTGCAACGGCTGTTTCTTCTCTGTTGCTGTCTCTGCTTCTGCATTAGAAACAGAGCATCGGATTCCCATCAAGTCCTTCACGTTACTTCAACAGATCACCAGTTGATAATCATCAAGTAGGTTTTCTCAAGAACGCAGCCCCAAACTAGCTTAATATCTTTAATAATATCATCGATCCTCCATGCATATAGTTTTATTGTGGTTTCAACAGTTTCTATGCAATTTTCAAAGCAACGCCCTTGACCAGGGCGCTAACTTAAAATAAGCGACCCACACCAGGGCGCTAATTCTTGTTTTGACGCCCTACCCAGGAGTCGTCAATTTCATATAAATTGATAATTACCCATGTTTAAAATTCTATATCTATGAAACCATGAACCTAATTTAATGCATGTTCATCCTGATTGAATCCTGCTATTTTTCTGGTCCTGACCATGTACCTATTTCCTGAAATTTTAATATCTGAAATTTGGAAAATTATTGAATTAACGACCTGCACAAAGGCATTTCTTATTGAACCGACGCCCCAGATCAGGGCGCAAATTGAAGGTAACGCCCCTGACCAGGGCGCGTTTTTGTTAAATTCCATAATATTGGAAGTTTTGGTAAAATAGAAATAAATAATGGACGACTGCTGTATACGTCGTCAAATTGTGAATAAACACCCCTGAGAAAGGCGTTAATTGGATAATTAATGACTTAGTTTAAGTCGCTATTTTCTGTATTACTGTTTTACACTGATTACTGTCAACCGAAGGGTTATATATATATATATATATATATATATATATATATATATATATATATATATATATATATATATATATATATATCGGCACTATATTCCAGTCCGTGAATATAGTCCCATATTTCATGATGTTTTAACGTTACCCCCTTAACTCTCATTGACATACAAGCTCTCCATTGGACATTCCGTTCCTTTGGACTAGCGAGTTAGTCATAGAGACCTCCATAAGACTCCTCGAGCCTTGGATTCCCTCAAGGCCGACTGAGCTGGTTGTACCATAAAAATCCATTACACTATTTTGCCATGTCACTCTATAGAAACATGGTATACCGGCCCTCATGTTATGCAAAGTGTGTATCATGAGAATTCTCTTAATGGGATGAGGTTATCATGCCATTTGATGCTGTTCTTGTAAACCCCAATTCTATATTCAACATGATGTTCTTGTGGACCTCAATTCTATATTAAGAATGAGGACGTCTTGCCATTGATGTGCTGTTCATGTGGACCTTAATTCTATATAAAGAGTGTCCATACTTGCTTGTCATGGTACCCAAGTTAGGGAACCAATTCCACCTAGTTTTATCGATAATTCGTGATTGTACCGTTATTATCGCCATTCTATGTCAAGTGTCATATTTTTTGGACTCTACTCTATCCAAGTTTACCCTACATGTCTACAAGCTTTATTCTTGAAATTCCATATTGGCTATACATAAAAGTGGATGTTAAAATACATGATTAATGCCTACGCATATAGGGCCCGATCTGGTCTTGGGAGGAGCACCCGAAAGTACTTGTGCCCATGGGAGTTGATTGATCACGGTATTGGTATTATACCGAAGTGCATGACTAGCTTGATTGAACATTCCACAAATCTTATACTTGTACTTGACTTGATATTACATGACTTGCATGACCCGAAAAAGGGTAATTTCATACTTGCGTGCTTGAACGTGATAGCCAAATTCCAACATGACATGATGAATACACTTGCTTGAATATCTTGATATCTTTTGATATAAGTTCTTGAATGTTCATGACTAGTTCTCATCGCTATCTTATTGTTATACACTCTCTCTATCTTGTCGTTTTATGCGAGCATGCATAGCTATAGTGCATTCATGAAAGATGTAATTACTTAAACCCATTGCTAGTTCTTGAGTTATAATTTCCTACTGAGCGTTCGCTCACCTAGTGTTTCCCTACTTTTCAGGTAAGTCCGACGATGAGGGAACTCAAACGGATGGGAAAAATCAAAAGTGAAAGAGATAGAGCTTCTTCCGTGTTATCTAGTCTTTTTCATGTTTTCTTGAGTCAACCTTGTATTTTTTCTTTATTTTAGTTAGTACTTCAAAGGTTTGTAATAGACATATTCTTATGAAGGAATAAAGGATTTGGGTTATCTTTACTTTTGCGCATCTCTGATTTTGGTGTCGAATACACTAATACTCTGATTGACATGATTGATATAAACTCGTCACGCGTCTCCGGGTATCTTCCGCTCTCGGGGCGTGACAGTTTTTATGGTATTAGAGCCTAGGGTATTCAATTCCTAGGAAAACCCAAGTCCAAGGATAGGTTCAAACCTTTAACCAGTGAGATTGGGTAGAACCAAGGGTTGAGTTAACTTAAAAGCCCTTAACGCGAGTATATACTAATATAGTTATTGTAATTGTAGGACGATGGCTGCCGAACGTGCTCAGTGGCGCAACATGCAGCGTACACTTCAAGGCATGACTCAAGTGCTGCAACAAGTAGCACAGGGAGGTGCACAACGAGTCGGAAGTCTCCACCAAGTCTTCGAGAACATGAACCCTCCCAAATTCATGGGTTCTACGGATCCGGATGACGCAGAGCACTGGATCAGGGAGACGGAGCGTATATTCCGTGTTATGCAGTGCACGGATCAAGATAAAGTCTTATTAGCTACCTTTCAGTTAGAAAGGGATGCCCGATGCTGGTGGGAATCAATAGAAGCTACTTTAAATCAAGACCAAATTACTTGGGAGGAATTTGTTGAACATTTCAACAATAAATATTTTTCAGACCGAGTCCAAGAAAAGAAAGCTACCGAATTTGCCGCACTCAAGCAACGGTCATTATCGGTGGCGGAGTACGAGGCACAATTCTCTAGATTATCTCGGTATGCTAAGCACTTAGTTAGCACCGAGAAGATGAAAGCTAGGAGGTTCTTAAACGGGCTCATGCCCCAATATATTACCCAGCTGGCACCAATGGATATTCAGGTCTACTCAGAGATAGTACGCCGAGCTCAATTGTTAGAAGATGCCACAGAGCTATCAGATAGAATCCGTAGGAAGGATAAGAAAGAACAAGTCACAAGTTCGGGTTCCTTTAAACCCAACTTCAAGAAAAGGCCTAGCACTGGAGGTACTTCTTCTCAAGACCAGAAATTTAAGAAGACCAAGCCCTTCTCTATCACTACTACACCTTCGAATATAATATGCAAGCATTGCGATAAGGCTGGTCATAAAGCCGAAGAGTGCTGGAGGAAACTTGGAGCATGTCTCCGTTGCGGGAGCCGTGAGCATCAGATTCCCGATTGCCCATTACTTAATGATCAAACCGGTGACGGGAAGCGCCCGGTAACCAAAAACGCTCGTCTTCACGCAATTAAGGAGACCGAAGAAGAAGAAGGCGGACTAGTAGAAGGTACACTGAAAGTTTGTTCCAAGTATGCACATGTCTTATTTGATACGGGTGCATCACATTCTTTTATTTCCAAGAAGTTTGCTAACCCACTACCTATGGAACTAGAATGGATGAAAATAATTTTATCTACTCCTCTCGGAAATGAAACCGATATTACTCACCATTATCAAAACTGTGAAGTCTTGGTAAAAGGAAGAAATCTTCCTATCGATCTCATATGTTTAGATCTAAAGGAGTATGATGTCATACTGGGAGCAGATTGGTTATCCAAATACCAGGCAACAGTCGATTGCCGCAATAGCAAGGTTACTTTCAAGGACTTTCCAGAACTAGTCTATTCTAGCCCTAAGAGTCGGAGCGAGTCACCTCTTATTTCGGCTCTCCGAGCTAGCAAGCTAATAAGGAAAGGATGTGTATCTTTCCTTGCATTTATCACGATTAAGGAGGCTCAGGAAACTAAGATAGAAGATATCCCAGTTGTGCAAAAATTTCCGGATGTGTTTCCGGAAGATTTGCCTGGATTACCCCCACAAAGAGAAGTGGCCTTCACCATCGACTTAGTCCCTGGTGCTGGACCTATTTCTAAGACACCTTATAGAATGTCCCCTGCTGAACTCAAGGAGTTAAAGGAGCAATTAATGGAACTTCTTAAGAAAGGATTCATTAGACCGAGTACTTCCCCGTGGGGAGCGCCTGTGCTATTTGTAAAGAAGAAGGATGGATCCATGAGACTATGCATCGACTATCGACAGTTGAATCATCTCACTATCAAGAACAAGTATCCACTACCGAGAATCGATGAGTTATTTGATCAAATATCTGGATCCAAGTATTTTTCAAAGATTGATCTCAGGTCAGGATATCACCAACTAAGGATCAAGGATGATGACATTCATAAAACCGCATTCAGAAGCAGGTATGGCCATTATGAGTTTGTTGTTATGCCTTTTGGACTAACAAATGCCCCTGCTGCCTTTATGCAGTTAATGAATAGTATATTCATGCCTTATTTAGATCAATTCGTGGTGGTCTTCATCGATGATATATTAATTTATTCCAAGACTAAGGAAGAGCATGAGGAGCATTTGAGGATTGCATTACAAATATTAAGGACAAATCGATTATATGCCAAACTCAGCAAGGGTGAGTTCTGGCTCGAGGAAGTGACTTTTCTTGGACATGTTATATCAAAGGATGGCTTATCAGTAGATCCATCAAAAGTTGAAGCTGTGAAGAATTGGGAAAGACCGACCAATGCTAGCGAGATCCGAAGTTTCTTAGGTCTTGCGGGCTACTATCGGCGATTCATCAAGGATTTCTCCAAGATAGCCGTACCACTCACTAGGCTAACTCGCAAGGAGATCCGTTATGAATGGAGTGAGGAATGTGAAAGAAGCTTCCAAAATCTCAAGGATCATCTAACTACAGCTCCGGTCTTAGCATTACCAATGGAAGGAGAGAAATTCGAGGTATACACTGATGCTTCTGGCATTGGCCTCGGATGTGTTCTAATGCAACAAGGAAAGGTTATAGCTTATTTTTCTCGTCAATTGAAGAAGCATGGAGAGAACTACCCCGTCCATGACTTATAATTGGCCGCGGTGGTATTTGCACTCAAAATATGGAGACATTATCTTTATGGAGTACAGTTTACTGTATACTCTGATCACAAGAGTCTCAAGTATCTTTTCTCTCAAAAGGAACTAAATATGAGGCAAAGACGTTGGCTAGAATATCTCAAGGACTTCGACTTCAATATACAATATCATCCCGAAAAGGGTAACCATGTAGCTGATGCCCTTAGTCGAAGGCCGAGAACACTGTTAGCCAATTGTATGATTCAAGAATGGAAGTTGCTGGAGCAATTCTCTGAACTCAATATAAGCATGGACACAGACTTTCAATATGTCATATTATCTCATATAAGCATTCATCCAGACCTATTATCTGAAATACAAGCACTTCAGGATAATGACCCAATATTAGTGGAAATCAAAGGCAAACTGGAAGGACAATCTGATTTCCAAATAACTTGTGAGGGAAGATTAATATTCAAGAATAGAACTTGCATACCGGATTGTCCCGAGTTAAAGAAGAAGATATTAGATGAAGCTCATAGATCAAGGTACACGATTCATCTGGGATCTATCAAAATGTACCAAGATGTGAAGAGGAATTTTTGGTGGCCCAACATGAAAAGGGAAATAGCAGACTATGTATCACGCTGTCTCACTTGCCAACAGGTCAAGGCGGAACACCAAAAGCATGCTGGAAAATTACATCCTCTAGATATTCCCAAATGGAAGTGGGAGAATATTAGCATGGATTTCATTATGGGTTTATCTAAATCAAAAGGAGGACATGATGGAATATGGGTTATTATTGACCGATTGACTAAATCGGCGCATTTCTTGCCAATAAAGAGCCGATGGTCAGTTGATGTTTTGGCTGCATTATACATCAAGGACATAGTCAGATTACATGGTATTCCTGTTTCAATCGTGTCTGACAGAGATCCCCATTTTACTTCTCATTTTTGGAAGGGACTACACCATTCGTTGGGAACAAGGCTTAACTTTAGTACAGCTTTTCATCCTCAAACGGATGGTCAGACCGAGAGAACTAACCAGGTGGTTGAAGATATGCTCAGAGCTTGCATCATTGATTTCGATGGAAGCTGGCATGATCACTTGCCGTTGGTGGAATTTGCATATAATAATAGCTACCAGGCAAGTATACAAATGGCACCTTTCGAAGCTTTATACGGAAGGAGTTGCCGATCACCTTTATGCTGGGACGAAGTTGGAGAGAAACAACTATTAGGTCCAGACATGGTAAGGGATACCACTGAGAAGATACAATTGATTAGAGAAAGACTGCGAGTTGCTCAGTCTAGGCAAAAGGCTTATGCCGATACAAGAAGGAGAGATCTTGAATTCCAAGTTGGAGATCATGTATTTCTCAAGATATCGCCAGGACGTGGCATACGGAGATTTGGTGTTAAGGGCAAGCTTACACCAAGATTCATCGGACCCTTCGAGATACTGGAACGAGTTGGCGAGGTTGCTTATCGCATCGCATTACCTCCTCAACTCCGATGTACATAATGTATTCCACATATCTATGTTGTAGAAGTATGTACACGATCTATCACATATTATTGATCATGAAGACTTAGTGATCCAGAAGGATCTCACATATGAACAGAAGCCTATGAAGGTACTAGATCGTGAAGTACGTACCCTAAGGAATAAGGTTATTCCCATGCTTAAGGTACAATGGAATAAGAACTCCGAACATGAAGCTACATGGGAGACCGAGGAATCCATGAGGAAGCGATTTCCAGAATTATTTTAAGGTATATACTCTACACTCTCCACTTATATATACGATTAAATTTGGGGACCAAATTCTTTTAAGTGGGGGAGGGTGTAGCAACCCTGATAAAAACAAGATTTTTAAATAAATCAAATTAAAATAAAAGATAAGTAAAGAAATGACAAAGAGCCTAAATGAGTAAATCATTGATCAAGAGAAAAATAACGCCTTTTATCAATGTGCCGATTCAAACGGAAACGCCTCTGTATAAGGCGTTAATTTATAAGGGACGCCTGGACAATAGGGCGTCAAATTTCAAACGACGGGAAAAATAAAATTAAGGAAAGGGAATGAAACGCCCTCTACATGGGCGCGTTTACATAAGTAACGACGCTCGACAAGGCATCAATTTAAATTCGACGCCCTCGCTTAAGACGTTAATTCAGTTCGAGTTTCGTTCGACCCAGGAGTCTATCCAGGGCAAGTTATGGATAACTACGTCGAAGGTGGAGTATGGTAAGGACTCTATCATGGAAGTATTACTCCCAATACAACTCTAACCCTATTAGGATTCCCAAAATCCTATAAATACCCTCCTGATCGACCCAGATCGCTATTTGGCGATTTGAGCTATCGTTCTGCTGAAAGGAGAGGTTTTATTCTTCTTATTGTTTCCTTCAAACCATAGGAGCAAGAGGATTCTAATGCTTCTTCGTTTTCTTCTATCACAGATTGAGGAGCTCTTGTCTTCCTTAAAGAACGAGGGTTCTTCATTCGTGGGTAGATTACCTGTCGAGTTTTCCTATCAAACGTGAAGAACCGGTAAGTTCTTCTTCATCCTTTGACATCAACCATATACTATAAAGGCTAATTCATCCTCTTCTCATTTTTTTTTTCTCTCTTACAGCCCAACACCCGTGAAAGGAGGAAGTTTTCCTCTATTTTTGCAACGGCTGTTTCTTCTCTGTTGCTGTCTCTGCTTCTGCATTAGAAACAGAGCATCGGATTCCCATCAAGTCCTTCACGTTACTTCAACAGATCACCAGTTGATAATCATCAGGTAGGTTTTTTCAAGAACGTAGCCCCAAACTAGCTTAATATCTTTAATAATATCATCGATCCTCCATGCATATAGTTTTATTGTGGTTTCAACTGTTTCTATGCAATTTTCAAAGCAACGCCCTTGACCAGGGCGCTAACTTAAAATAAGCGACCCACACCAGGGCGCTAATTCTTGTTTTGACGCCCTACCCAGGAGTCGTCAATTTCATATAAATTGATAATTACCCATGTTTAAAATTCTATATCTATGAAACCATGAACCTAATTTAATGCATGTTCATCCTGATTGAATCCTGCTATTTTTCTGGTCCTGACCATGTACCTATTTCCTGAAATTTTAATATCTGAAATTTGGAAAATTATTGAATTAACGACCTGCACAAAGGCGTTTCTTATTGAACCGACGCCCCAGATCAGGGCGCAAATTGAAAGGTAACACCCCTGACCAGGGTGCGTTTTTGTTAAATTCCATAATATTGGAAATTTTGGTAAACTGTATACGTCGTCAAATTGTGAATAAACGCCCCTGAGAAAGGTGTTAATTGGATAATTAATGACTTAGTTTAGGTCGCTATTTTCTGTATTACTGTTTTACACTGATTACTGTCAACCGAAGGGTTATATATATATATATATATATATATATCGGCACTATATTTCAGTCCGTGAATATAGTCCCATGTTTCATGATGTTTTAACGTTACCCCCTTAACTCTCATTGACATACAAGCTCTCCATTGGACATTCCGTTCTTTTGGACTAGCGAGTTAGTCATAGAGACCTCCATAAGACTCCTCGAGCCTTGGATTCCCTCAAGGCTGACTGAGCTGGTTGTACCATAAAAACCCATTACACTATTTTGCCATGTCAATCTATAGAAACATGGTATACCGGCCCTCATGTTATGCAAAGTGTGTATCATGAGAATTCTCTTAATGGGATGAGGTTATCATGCCATTTGATGCTGTTCTTGTAAACCCCAATTCTATATTCAACATGATGTTCTTGTGGACCTCAATTCTATATTAAGAATGAGGACGTCTTGCCATTGATGTGCTGTTCATGTGGACCTCAATTCTATATAAAGAGTGTCCATACTTGCTTGTCATGGTACCCAAGTTAGGGAACCAATTCCACCTAGTTTTATCGATAATTCGTGATTGTACCGTTATTATCGCCATTCTATGTCAAGTGTCATATTTTTTGGACTCTACTCTATCCAAGTTTACCCTACATGTCTACAAGCTTTATTCTTGAAATTCCATATTGGCTATACACAAAAGTGGATGTTAAAATACATGATTAATGCCTGCGCATATAGGGCCCGATCTGGTCCTGGGAGGAGCACCCGAAAGTACTTGTGCCCATGGGAGTTGATTGATCACGGTATTGGCATTATACCAAAGTGCATGACTAGCTTGATTGAACATTCCACAAATCTTGTACTTGTACTTGACTTGATATTACATGACTTGCGTGACCCAAAAAAGGGTAATTTCATACTTGCGTGCTTGAACGTGATAGCCAAATTCCAACATGACATGATGAATACACTTGCTTGAATATCTTGATATCTTTTGATATAAGTTCTTGAAAGTTCATGACTAGTTCTCGTCGCTATCTTATTGTTATACACTCTCTCTATCTTATCGTTTTATGCGAGCATGCATAGCTATAGTGCATTCATGAAAGATGTAATTACTTAAACCCATTGCTAGTTCTTGAGATATAATTTCCTACTGAGCGTTCGTTCACCTAGTGTTTCCCTACTTTTCAGGTAAGTCCGACGATGAGGGAACTCAAACGGATGGGGAAAATCAAGAGTGAAAGAGATAGAGCTTCTTCCGTGTTATCTAGTCTTTTTATGTTTTCTTGAGTCAACCTTGTATTTTTCCTTTATTTTAGTTAGTACTTCAAAGGTTTGTAATAGACATATTCTTATGAAGGAATAAAGGATTTGGGTTATCTTTACTTTTGCGCATCTCTGATTTTGGTGTCGAATACACTAATACTCTGATTGACATGATTGATATAAACTCGTCACGCGTCTCCGGGTATCTTCCGCTCTCGGGGCGTGACATTAGCTCCATGAGTAGATAGCCAATCGGCACCCCGAATAACATCATATCTTTCCATCTCCATGCATACTAAATTAGCGGGTAAGTTACAACCGCTAATTAGAACTTCACTATCAAGATAGAAATGTTTAATTTCCGTTCCCGTTCCAATAGGGGTAGTAATCATGAGTGTAGAATCTAATGGAACATGCTTCATAGATAAAAGACCAACAAAGCTTCTAGAGATAAATGAATGCGTAGCTCTGGTATCAAATAAGACAGGGGCAGGCTGGGAGTGTATGAAAAGAGTACCTTCCACGACGTCTCCTTCTTTGGTAGGTTCCGCATCCATGAGAGCTTGAAGTCTTCCTTGCTTTTTGGCAATAATAGGAAGCTTTGCCGGTGGTGCAGCTTGCTCGTTGAGAAGAGGGCAATTCGGGATCCTATGCTCCCGACTCCCGCATCGAAGACATGCGCCGAGCTTTCTCCAGCATTCCTCGGCTTTGTGTCCGGGGTTCTCGCAGAATTTACACAATTCTTTTGATGACGTAGAGAAAGGAACTATTTGCTTGTCAAATGTCCTCGGATTCTTGTCCCCTTGAAAGTTACGTCCACCTTTGTTGAAATTACGCCCGTCCTTGTTGAAGTTACGGTTGTCATTGGGTCTTTTCTTCCCGAAGGAAGGCTTGAAACTTCCGGCTCCCATAACTTGCTCACTCTTGGCTTCCCTTCCTCGGATGCGATCCGATAACTCCGTTACATCTTCCAAGAGTTGTGCTCTTCGTACCGCATCACTATACATTTGAATATCCATCGGGGCGAGTTGAGTAATATATTGCGGCCTTAAGCCATTGAGAAATCTCCTTGCCTTCATTTTGTCGGTACTCACGAGATGTGGAGCGTACCGAGATAATCTTGAGAATTGAGCTTCATATTCCGCAACCGATAATCCCCTTTATTTTAAGGCGACAAATTCGGCGGCCTTCCTTTCTTGCACCCGGTCAGAGAAGTACTTGCTATTGAAGTGTTCCACGAACTCTTCCCATAATACTTGGTCATGCGGTAAAGTAGCTTCGACTGATTCTCACCAGGCACGTGCATCTCTTTCCAATTAGAAAGTAGCAAGTATGACATTTTCCTCGTCGGCACATTGCATGACTTGAAAAATCCTCTCGATTTTCTTAATCCAATATTCGGCCTCATCTGGATCCGTAGATCTTGCGAACTTGGGTGGGTTCATGCTCCGGAAATTTCTATGCAAGTCTCCGGCTCCTCAGTTGGCTCCTCCTTGAGCAACTTGTTGGAGGGCTTGGGTTAAACCTTGAACGGTGTGTTGCATCTCGCGCCATTGAGCTCTCTCGGCGGCCATTTGCGAGAATTAACCTGCAACCATAATTACAAGGTTTAATGTTTTATTTTGGTATTCATTTCTTGATTAATTCATTTCTTTTAAAACTTAGCCCATGGTTCTACCCAAACTTACAGGGAAAGTTTAAGTTCCCAACCGATTTCTAGGTATTGATCTATACCTATATTAAGGGAAAACCTATGTTTAAGAAATCCTAGGTTTTATGTAACCTAGTCGCGCCCGAAAGGGCGTTGACCGTATTTTTTTTAAATTAAAAAAAAATTGCTTTCCTTTAGTTAATTTAATTACGCTAGTATATATATATATATGATATATATATATATATGCAGATTAAATTAATCTAATTTTTTTATCTCAGATATTAATTATCTATTCTCATTAAAGAAAATTCAAAACTTAAATTTTATTTAACTTTTGAATTTAATGAGGTGAGATAATTATCTTTTTACTTTGAGATAAAAAGGTTAATAATTG
Source organism: Amorphophallus konjac (assembly GCA_022559845.1). Lineage (NCBI taxonomy): Eukaryota > Viridiplantae > Streptophyta > Magnoliopsida > Alismatales > Araceae > Amorphophallus > Amorphophallus konjac. Next base: position 489,820,112 of record CM040121.1, read on the forward strand.
AAGGTAATTATGTGAAATTCAATTTTTGAATTTTTAATTATTAGATAATTAGTCAATTCGGAATTTAAATTTCATTGAAGTTAGATGTATAATATTCAAATATTTGAATTTTTAATTATTAGATAATAGTTAAATTTAAAATTTGAATTTTAGAAAAATGATAATTGAGGATAATTACATTATTTAAATTTGCTTTCAAATAAAATTATTAGATAATTAGTTTGAATTTAAATTTAAATGATTGTCATATTTAAATTTCAATTTTAAATTTGATTATTAGATAATTAAATTTAAATTTAAATTAAATAATTATCTCAACTATCTGACTTATTTGAATTAGATTCAAATATGCATGCCTCTATTATAAATGATGGTTCTTTACGTGAGTTGCTTAATTTACCTTGCATTGGCTTACTTAAGTGTTTAATTTTAGTTAATCCAACTTCAATTTTTAAAATTAAACAAAGTTAGCTTATTTTTGGTTTGCACATCCCATTTTTAAATCCAAAAATAAGGATTATTTTCAGAAATAACCCTTGACTGATTTTACATGAATGGGTTGGCAAGTGATCATGGACTTGGTTAATGTAATTAATTAGGGTCTGCGAACCTCTTTTCTCTCTCTGTTAAAATTCCTATGTACTTCTATCTCCCTTTACAGTTGTACTCGCCCTAAGGGCTGCTGGAATTTTAGTGACATGTAATTTAAATTTTATCGTCCTACGTGCCGTGTAAAAGTTGTAATTAATGCGGTGTCGGAGTTTGAAAGCGCGGAGCACACCCAACGAGGATGATCCGGCTGCTTCGGAAGCGGGCCGGATGTCTTAGTTACATTAGGAATAAAGTCCATGATCACTTACGATTTAATTTGTGTATTGGATGCATTTACTTTGTGCAAACTACTATGTACGGTAAATATATTGGATATATTTATATTACCACCTAGGGTGAGATCAAGATAAAATCAAATTCCCTCGCGATTTAATTTTAGATCTGGTAAACGTGGCTCTAGGAGTCGTCGTGGCCCTCCATCATTATGGGGTTAATGAACGTCTTCAACTCATGAATTTGTTGTGCTTTCCACAAGGTTCATGGACTTGGAGGCGGGATGTAACCCCAAGGCTAGGCCTCAATGGGGTGAGGAATTAAACCCAACCTTGTTGTGCTTTCCACAAGGGTCGGATCATGAACTCATTGCCATATCGTAATGGTGGTTAGATCTAACCGAGGGTATCCCTTATTGTGCTTTCCACAAGGGGATGATTTCTCGGGGGCCAAAATTGGATATTGCATTGGATGCAAATGCTTGTTGACTGCCCTTGAGATGGTGTATGGCTTGTTGTGCTTTCCACAAGGTCATACATCAGTCTCGTTGGGATTCCGCATTGGATGCAAATGCTTGTTGACTGCCCTTGAGATGGTGTATGGCTTGTTGTGCTTTCCACAAGGTTATACATCAGTCTCGTTGGGATTCTGACCCACTAGGTTGATCTCATTGATCTCCCGTTCTATATACTGAGGGTTATATAGTTCGATTGAAAAATAGTGGGACTTACTAAGATAGAAAATCACATCTAAGTTAGAATTTGAACATATGCTAAGTTGTCTTTTATTTCTTATCCAGATTATAATGTCGTCGTCCAACCCCCTCCGCGGCATCTTGGATGCCAACATACTGACTGGACCGAACTACTCGGATTGGCTGCGTAATCTACGCATAGTCCTCACCGCCGAAAAAATAGCCTACGTATTGTACACGGTTCATTCTGAGCCAGCTCCCGATGCCGACGAGGGTGAGTTGATGACTTATGCCAAATGGTCAGAAGACTCTTCCCTTGCCCAATGTTACATGCTGGCCTCTATGGCTCCCGAGCTGTAGAGACAATTTGAAAAGACTGATTGTAGAAGCATACTTCTTAACCTACGCCAGCTCTTCGGGGAGCAGGGCAGGATTGAGAGATATGATATCTCCAAAAGGCTTTTCAGGACACAGATGTCAGAGGGTGCTTCAGTATAGGCTCATGTACTGAAAATGATGGAGTGGATAGAGAGACTCAATGCACTAGAGTTCAAGTTGGATCTTGAGCTGTGCATTGATCTTATACTCCAGTCATTGTCCGATTCCTTTTCTTCCTTCATCATAAACTTTAACATGAATATAATTGATGCAACTCTCCCGGAGCTGCTCAACATGTTAAAGAGTGCTGAAGGAACTATGCAGAAAGATAAACCATCTTCTTCTGTAATGATTGTTGGTCGGGCCAACAAGAAAAGGAAGGCCACCCAGATATCCACCAAATGTGACAAAGGGAAGGGAAAGAAGAAGGCCATGGGTAGGCAACTCGCCAAAGTTGAGAAAGGGAAGGGCAAGAAGAATGAAAAAGAAGGCAAGTGTTTTCGATGCGGGGAAATAGGGCATTGGAAAAGGAATTGCAAGGCAATTCTAAATGAAGGTATTTTTGTCATATACCTTAATTTGTCATATATGGAATCCACATCATGGGTATTGGATACTCGATGTGCATCTCATATCTGCAACTCTGTGTAGGTGCTGGCAAATAGAAGGCGGCTGGGTAAAAAGGAGATTGAACTGAGGATGGGCAATGGAGCTTTAGTTTCTGCCAAAGCTATCGGGACTGCACGCCTCTGTTGGGTTCGGTGCGGTGGATTCAGAGGGGGGTGAATGAATCTCCCCTTTAACAATTTCGCCCATTAAAAAAAAATTCTTCCTGATACTAACAGAAGCCCAATAAGCAATTACGGAATTCAGATTCACTAAGTCAACTGATATGCTTATAGATGAACTGACTAGTGACTTAGGAACAATGTCAAAGGACTCTCAAAACTACAATCAAACACACAGTGTGCAATCAAACCATATCGAGCCTATGCATTCATCTAGCGAAATCAAACAAGAAATCAAACCACAGTAGACAAGAGGATTTTTAGGTAGTTCGGTCCGCAGACCTACGTCCACCACACACTCAAACCCGAGTGTGGCTTCCCGCTGACTCACAGCTTGAACGGCTGGGCATCACAGCTTGCCTACATCAGCTGGGCCTCACAGCTTGCCATCCGCTGAGCATCACAGCTTGCTACCGCTGGGCAATACAGCTTAGCCATCCGCTGGGGACTACAGCTTAACCCATCCAGTGGAATCCTCCACTGCAAACGCTGAGCAACACAGCTTGCTCTGCTGACAAACAGCTTGAAGAAAGGTTTAAAAGAAAACACAAAATGATAAATCACAGCACCGGAAAGTTGTATACGATAAAGCACAAAGTATATCCCTGCAGGGAATGAAGCTCAAACAATTGAGCAAACTCAGATCTGGTTTTGAACCAAAGATCTGAGGAATGAACTCCTTCTCTCTCTCTTCTTTCTTCTCTATTCTAGGTGGCTCTCTGCTCTTCTCTTCTCTCTCTTTTTCTTCTCTGCTTCTTCTACTTCTCTTTTCTTTCTCACTGGATCGTGCAGACTCTCAGATCCTTCTCTGCTTCAGTCACACTCTCCTCTGCTCCGATCAGACTTCTCCTGAGGAGGAAGCTTCATATATATAGCAGCAGCTAGGGCGTATGTCCTCCACATTTCTCGCCCAAAAGCTTTTGCCAGATCTGAGGAATTTCGACCACATGGCAGCATCCTGGCTGGGCTGCATTCCACGTGTCACGATCCTAGCACTTTATCCATTCTTGGATCACGTGCCCTTCATTAAGCTCCTCGAGTATAAGTCCTGTCAGGTTAAATTTGATCTCAGAATGCATCGAGTAAGTATGAAGTTTGAACAAGAATGTATAGACTTAGAAAATGCGTGAAGCACACGATGTATGGACTTGTTCACAAGGGAGTGTATAGACTTAGAGTGCGTGCGACAGCAATGTATAGACTTGCTGGTTTGCAATGCAGAATGCACTTTAACAAGGTGTGCACAACGAATGAATTTGAACGTGTAGACTTGATACCATGTGGATGTATAGACTTGTGCAGACTTAACGTGCACCATTGTGCAGACTTACTAAAATGATGTATGAGCATAGCAACACACAATGTGTAGACTTCGTGCAATGCATGAAGCAATGTATAGACTTAGAGTGAAGGAGTGCACAGATGCAGATAGCAAGGTATATACGTTACAAATGGATGCACTGACATGCCAAATGAATGTACAGACTCTGCATGCAACAATGTGTAGACTTAGTGTTTGTGCAGCTAGCCAGTGTATAGGCTTGGCGTTATGAAGCACACAGGCTATACAGACTTGTGCAGACTTGCTAGCATGCGGATGTATAGACTTGTGCAGACTTGCTAGCAAGCAATGTGCTGACTATGCCATGAATGTATAGACTTATGTGTTGTGCAATAGACAATGTATAGACTTTGCATATGCACATGAGAAGCTGAGTGAGACGTAGGATGCACTGGCTGTACAGACTTTGCGTATGCACATGAGACGCTGAATGAGACTCAGGACGATGCACTTGCTGGCAGACGATGTATAGACTTAGCATGAGATGCTAAGTGAGACGGTGCAATGTATAGACTTAGCCAAGACATCGTGAGCAACTAGACGATGTACAGACTTGAGTTCGTGCATGCTACAGGGCAATGTATGGACTTTGAATGTGTTCATGCTAAAACAGTGAACGTAGGTAAAGATAACAATGTATAGACTTGATATGCATGAAGCACACGATGTAGCTAGACCCTATACAGACTTTATGTTCAATATTGCCTTACATATGTTCAATATTGCCTTACATCTATATGCAACAGAATGTATAGACTTTATATGTATGAATGCACCATGTATGTAACAATGTATAGACTTGATGCACAAACATATCTCTGCGATGTGTAGACTTAGTAAATGCAACGATGTATAGACTATATGGCGTGCAACTGATGAATGCACCGATGCAGTGTATACATATAGCAGTGAACAAATGCAATATCTACTAAACACAATGACTGGCTCACTGTGATACTCTCACTGTGTTTCTATCATCAAAATAGAATAGCATATGCTTGTGTCTAAGGGGCACAACATTCTCCCCCTTTTTGATGATGGCAACAAAGTGACAGTGAGTCACCAACCAAATTTTCTCCCCCTTTGACATAATCAAAAAGAAAGAAAAACATGAGTGCAAAATGCAGTATACATTGCAGAATTCCCTTAGAACAACCCATTCTCCCCCTGAATGTATAACTCCCCCTGAATTATTTCTCCCCCTATGAGAAGGAATATGGACGGATGAAACAGATAATCAAAAGGTAGAGAAGATAGGAGGGAAGGAACATGAATAAGGAAGGGGCCACTACACAACAGCTGAAGCATTGGTTCAGAAGGTGAGCATGATTATAAACAACTGTTAAAGCATAAGAATCAGCAATATACAATCTTGAAAAAATTCAGGTTTAACAGTAATAAAGATAGAGTAAAGCAGCTGACCACTGAAAAAGAGTTAAGACTCCATTTATAGCAATGAATCTAGGGCACATGGTTTTAATAGATAAGTCAGAAACAATACCCTTTGTGATTAAACATGGAAGTTCAAGAAAGGTAACTTGAATATGTATTGAGAAAAAATAATTTTCACTCAATGACTTTTGATTTCAAAGGGTTACAGCACGCCTCAGTTTCTGCCAAAGCTTTCGGGACTGCACGCCTCAGTTTACCTTCAGGAGTCATTCTGGAGATGAATGACTGTTATTATGTTCCTAATATTATTAAGAATATTATTTCAATCTCTGGCTTGTATAATGTTGGATATACATTGGCTTTTAACAACACTGTGTGCTCTATAATGAATAATGGTTTGATTATAGCCAATGGTTCATTAGTCAATGGTCGTTATGTATTAGATACATGTTCTAATGTTATGCAGGTTTCCAATGCTAATGAAGTGAATTCTGCATATCTATAGCATTGCAGGTTTGGTCATGTAGGTGAGAAAATAGTCTCTCACCTACACTCAAATGGGTATTTGAATTCATTCGAATATAAGCCATTTGATACCTGTGAGTCGGGTCTCATGGGGAAGATGACCAAGGCTCCCTTTAGTGGACATGGTGAGAGGGCTGCTGACCTTCTCGAGCTTATACACTCGGATGTGTATGGACCCATGTCCATGGAAGCAAAATGGGGTCACCTCTATTTCATTTCTTTTATTGATGACTTCTCGAGATATAGCTATGTGTATTTAATGAGACATAAATCACAAGCCTTTGAGAAGTTTAAGGAATACAAGAATGAAGTAGTGAAACAGACTGGCAAGAGTATTAAGGCTCTTCGATCGGATCGAGGAGGTGAATACCTTAGCAATGAATTCACTTCTTATCTTAAAGATAATGGAATTGTTTCTCAGTGAACTCCACCATATACACCACAGCACAATGGTGTATCCGAAAGGAGAAACATGATCTTGTTAGACATGGTCCGATCCATGATGTCTATGTCAGGACTACCCTTGTCTCTCTGGAACTATGCCTTAGAGACTGTAGCCTATTTACTGAATAGGATCTCAAGTAAATCTGTTCCTTCTATACCATATGAGATATGGAGGGTAGAAAACCAAATTTTAATCACATTAAAATTTGGAGGTGTCCTGTCCATGTGAAAAGAAACGATAGTGATAAACTTGAGTCTAGAACCGATAAGTGTAGGTTTGGGGGATATCCAAAGGAGACATTTGGATAATATTTCTATCACCCTTCCGAGCAAAGGGTCTTAGTGGCTAAGAGAGTTGTATTTCTAGAAAGAGAATATCTTCTCTAGAAAGATAGTGGGAGTCAAATAGAATTGGACGAGGTCCAAGAATCACAACCCATAGACACAAATTCATTAGATGAGACTATATCGGTTGATCCTATTGAGAGTGAAACACAGACACTACGGAGATCTGGTAGACTACCAAGAGAACCTGAGAGATATGTTGGACATGTCTCAGAGAGTTCCTCTAAGGTATGTATCGATGAGGATGAAGATCCTCAATCCTACCAGGATGCAATCCGTAGTGCGGACTCCGAGAAATGGCAAGAGGTAATAGATTCAGAGATCCAGTCTATGTAAACCAATAAAGTTTGGAACTTGGTTGATGTACCCGAAGGGAAAGTCCCTATCGACTGTAAATCGATTTTCAAAAGGAAAATCAGTGCAGATGGATAGATTGACACATACAAGGCTAGATTAGTGGCGAAAGGGTATCGTCAAAGACAAGGTATAGACTATGATGATACATTTTCACCTGTGGCCATGGTTAAGTCGATCAGAATCCTCCTTGCCATTGCTGCATACCTAGATTATGAGATTTGGCAAATGGATGGAAGAGAACTTTTCTGAATGAAAATCTGTCAGAAGAGGTGTACATGGTACAGCCTGAAGGATTCACTTCCATGCTTCATCCTAATAAGGTTTACAAACTTCAGAGGTCCATTTATGGATTGAAGCAGGCATCTTGGAGTTGGAACTTAAGATTTGAAGAGGCTGTCAAATCTTTCAACTTCATTCGGAATGAAGATGAACCCTGTGTTTACAAGAAGGTCAATGGGAGCTCTGTGACCTTCTTGGTCCTATATGTTGATGACGTCTTACTCATTGGGAATGATGTAGGGATGTTGACATCAACTAAGTCTTGGTTGTCCAAGACCTTCTCCATGAAGGATTTGGGAGAAGCATCCTATGTGCTGTGCATAAGGATCTATCGAGATAGATCTAAAAGGATGCTAGGATTATCCCAATCCATGTACATAGATACTATACTCAAAAGATTTAGGATGGAAAATTTCAAGAGATGTCTCATTCCTATGAGACATGGAATTTACCTATCTAAGGGGATGAGCCCTAAAACATCTGAGGAGGTGGCACATATGAATAAGGTATCCTACACTTCAGACACTTCAACCATAGGGTCAATCATGTATGCAATGCTATGTACACAACCTGATGTTGCCAATGCTTTGAGCATTGTCAGTAGATATCAGGCAAATCCAGGCGAAGAGCACTAGAAGGCAGTAAAGGGTATCCTTAAGTACTTGCGAAGGGCTAAGGATCTTTTTCTACTTTATGGAAGAGAGGACCTATAGCTTAGAGCTTACACAGACTATAGTTTCCAGTCAGATCCAGATGATTGCAAATCCATGTCTGAGTTTATATTCATGTTGAATGGAGGGGCAGTCAGTTGGGGAAGCTCAAAGCAAGATACGACTGCAGACTCGATGACGGAGGCAGAATATATTGCTACAGCTGAAGCTGCTAATGAAGTCATCTGGATGAAGAAATTCATCTAGGAACTCGGCGTAGTTCCCGAGATATCAGCTCCCATCCCATTATTTTATGATAATAATGGGGCTATCGCCCAGGCGAAGGAACCAAGATCTCACCAAAGGTCGAAGCATATTCTCAGACGCTTCCACCTTATTCGGGAGATTGTTGATCGTGGAGATGTGGCGGTAGAGCGTGTACTGTCAGAAGACAACATAGTAGATCCACTGACTAAGCCTTTGACACAGACTGTATTTGAGTTGTTGTGCCCCTGGCCCCTGTGGCTTGTGGTTTTGATGATTGGCTTTATGAGTTTGTGATGATTGGTTTTAATGTGAGTTAATCACTGTGAGTCACCATGTTTTTATTCAGTCATTCTATATTCAGTCATTCTTATATTCAGTCTGTCATTCAAATGTTCATTCAATCTTTCATATGTTCAGTCAGTTTATCTGCTTACATTGTGAGTCATTGCATTTGAAATTCAGACTGTTTATCTGCTGCATAAAGCATTCATATGCATTTATAGAGTCTGCACATTTGCTTCAGGCAGCAAGTATGTACAACGCCCTGTGTAGGCACGACAAGTCCATACACTGGTTGCACTTTACACAGCTGCAGGCATTTCTAAGTCTACACATCGTGTAGCTTGCTCGCATAGCCAAGTCTATACATCGGTTGTTCATACACTACAGCTCACATATCTGTTAAGTCTATACACTGCTGCATTGTTTGCATGAGTAGAGTCTATACATTGGTTGGTAGCAAGTCTGTACAGTGTGTGTTTCATTGGTGAAGTCTGTACACTCACCAACTGAACTTCAAGTCCATACATTGCACTGTGCCTCTTTCGTTGAACTTCCAAGTATATACATTGAAGCAAAGTCTGTACACTGAGGACGCTTGTTAGCCTTCAAAGTCTATACATTATCTACAGTTCATCCAGCAAGTCTATTCATTGGAGTGTCTTGTTCAGCGTCTCATGGCAAAGTCTGCACATTCTATTGTTCAACGTCTGCATGCATTACATGAAGTCTGTACACTGCATCATCTCAACTTGCGTCTCACTGAGCATCCATTCACTGCAAAGTCTATACAGACTTCATCATCTTAGAGATCGTTTCATGCCTTCACCTAAAGTCTGTACATCCACCGTCTTATCCAGCATCTCACGCTTGCAAAGTCAATACACTGGTCGGTGGAACAAAGTCTGAACATCATTCAGTGATCTTCAAGTCTATACAGACCTTGATTCGTTCAAGTCTGTACATTGGCCTGCTATCCTTGACAAGTCTTCACATCGTGAAGTCTATACACTCAACTCCTTCACACTTCAACAAGTCTGTACAGCAGCGGTCTTCACATAGGAAGTATGTACAGCCGTTCACCTTGTGAAGTCTAGATTTTTGATGAGCTTGGTCTTGAAGCATTTAGGAGGTCTGTACATTGGTCTGCTTTGCATTGCATGAGTCCATACATCGGACTGTTTGAGCAAGTCTGTACAGCGTTTCATTCACATCGGAAGTCTACACATTGGGGGCTTTCCCTATGCTTTGGCCAAGTCCATACGTTGGCGTACTGTTCATGCTTCAGTCATCAAACTCTATACAGACTTCAGCGTCTCATTCTGCATCTTACATCAAAGTCTGTACTTCGCCTTCAATCTTCAAGTCTATACATCGTGGGCTTCATTCCTTCTAGTTTGTACATCCTTCAAGGGCCAAGTGTATACATCACTCACTGGTCACACGTTCAAGTCTGAAGTCCATACAACCTTGGTTTCTGCATTGAAGTCTATACACACGTTGGCTTCGTGAAGTCTATACAGTGGCTGAGCTTTGTGTAGTCTACACTTTGGTAAAGCTAGTGCATGCATTGTTCATCACCTGTCTTGTTCACTGCGTCGACACTGACGTTGGATGCGTTGACGCATTGGCCAGTTGCCAAGGGCATGAGCATCTCGCTTGAGGAGCTGAGGCGACGCTACACGTTGGAAGCGTTGACGCCTTGGGCTGATGTCCAAAGGTCTTTTGATCAACATCAAGTCTGTACAGCATGTAGTCTGTACATTGGTCTTTGTCTTGAACAGAAGTCCTAAGTCTACACACTCTCCTGTTCTGTTAATGCATTCGTCCTTACAAGTATATACATTGCTTTTGCTTTATCTGCTAAAGTCTTCAATTCTATACACTCTCTCATTGTACACACTTACTCACTTGTTGTTCTTCAAAGTATGCACATCGCATAGCTTCACATATTTGAAGTCCATACATTGGAGAGTTTGTACATTGCATTTGCATTCACAAGCCTATACATCCTAAAGTCTGCCATGGCTCCCTCATTCAATGAAGTCTGCACATTGTTGAATGTTCTTCAAGTCTGAACAGCGGATGTCTTCACTTGTCAAGTCTATACACTGCATGCTCACTTAACTAACTCTATACACTCGTGAGTGTTTCATCAAGTCCATACACTAGCCTTGAAGTAAAGTCTATACAGCCATTGCTTGCATCGCCTTACACGACCAAGTCTGTACAGAGTATGCATTGCATCTCATTATGTCTACACATCGCCCCACTGCCTGCACGCAGAGTCTGTACACTGCGCTGCCAGCCTGCACGTAGCAACTCTATACATTGCTGTCTACCTGCAACGTAGAGTCTGTACATTGCATGCTCGCTGCATCATCAAGTCTATACACTTGCTAGATTGATTTCAATGTCTATACAATGGTTTGCATTCACAGAGTCTGTACAGGGTGTTTGGACTTAAGCTGATGACTTATCCGATGCTATCACTGACAGGGATTCTTACCGAGATTGATGACCTGGCTCGTGATCCCAGGAGGACGAGGTATGCAGATGCTGACACGTGGATGAAGCTGCCTCGGATCTGGCGAATTCCTTGGGCGGGAAAACGTGGAAGCCACGCGCCCAGGGGCTGCTGCCTCTGCTATATATATGAGCCTTCTTTCACTGAAGAAGACTGATCGAAAGAAAAGGAGCAAAGTCTATACATCCAGTCTGAGAGCAGCAGAGAGGATTCGATCCAGAGAAGAGAAGAGATAGAGAGAGAGCCTGCGAAAGAAGAAGAAAAGAAAGAGAAGAAGAGCAGAAGGAGAAGAAGAGTAAGAGAGAGTTAGAGAGCTCGTGAGGGTTAAGAGAAAAAGAAAGTGAGAGAGAAGAGAAGAGGAAGAAGAAGCTTCTTCTGAAGACTAGTTCCTACTGGACCGTGGATCAGGTCCAGGCCAGTCAGCTCCGTTGAGAGCCACATCTGTGTTTTCATCTTTTACAGCCTTCTGATTGCTGTGTTATTTTCGTTTATTATTTTCCTTTGTTTTCTGATTACCTTTGTACTTCCGATCCTCTGGACTGAGGTCGGGTCCCTCCTGGTCTGGAGGAAGAGAGGTCTGCGACCTCTAGTTTCCAAGTGGCTGGGAGTCACTTGGGTGTCCCTCCGGTTGGGAGGAAGAGGGGAGGCTGTTCCCCTGGTCAAGCTGTGTGGCAGGACCTGTTTGCAGACTGAGTCTGCTTGGTTCTAGCGTTTGCTAGTGAAGCCTCACTCCGGTTGGGAGTGAGGGGTGGATGTAGGTCTGGAGGACCGAACCACCTAAAAATCTCGTGCAGTGATCTGATTGTTTGCTTTACTTCCGCTAAGATGCTTGAATAGGAGCGCTCCAAGTGTTTGTATTTGAGTTGAGTCGAATTGGTTCTATTCTGTGTCTATCTATAGCATCCAAGTTTTTATTTGGCCATTATACATAGAAGGATACATTCACCCCCCTCTGTATCCGGGCCTAGCACCCTAACAGTTGGTATCAGAGTGGATGTCTGCATACACGGTCCAGCGACCTGCAGATCGATCTTGCAGTCTTAGGTGCTAATTTGTCTTAGTGCATCAATATTCTTGTTGCATTGAATCTATCGGCTATCTGTTTCAATGGCTTGTCCACCCATCTTTAGTGGTTCTTGGCACAGTGCTTTACGTAGTTATGTTAAATCTGTTGATCCAGACCTGTGGAAAGTGATTTCACATGGTCCTCATGAATTACCAAAGAAAAGGTCCAGATGGACTGACAGTCACGAATTAATGTATGAGGAGAATCAGACAGCTATAAATCTGATGAAAGCAGCTACTGACAAAGCCTTTCACTCATGTTTCCTTGATTGCAGATCTGCAAGGGATATGTTAGAGATGATGAAGAGAGCCGGGAAAGGAAATCAAACAAGCTGCATGATGGCCAATAGAAGAAATCAAAGTAGCAGCGATCAAGGCAGCAATCAAAGTGAAGACGATAATGATGAGGAGGTAAACCCTTTTGAGAACTATACCTTGGATGATTGGGAGAATTCATATGCTGAATTATTAGAGTCTCATGAACAGTTAAGAGAACAATACAAAAAATTGAAGAAGAATAGTAGGTCAGACAGTTTCAATTCTCCATGTAAAAACTGTGCTGAACTGAAAAATATTCATGATGCTTTTATGACTGATATTCAAATGTTGAAGAAACAAATTTCATTGCTGAAAATTGAAGATCAAGATCATGTAAAGGAAATCTCTAAACTTGAAAAGAAGCATAGCCTAGCTAGTCATGATTCTGTTCAGGGTAAGGATTTGCTGAAAGAACTTGAATGTGTTAAATCTGACTTAAACAAGCTGAAAAATGAGAATGACTCTCTCAGAAAGTTTTCTAAAGAAAATGAAGAACAATTAGAGAAACTTAAACGAGAGAATGATTTGCTGATTGAAAAATTTAATGCCATAAAATCTGTAAACATAGAATTACAGAAAAATGTTGAAAAACAACAAAAGGAATTGAAGGAGTTTGAAGCTAGGAGAGAAAGCATGGTTAACTCAGAAGATCAGACTCTAATAAATGAGTTAATTCAGAATGACAAGCTTAAGGAAGAAAATGAGAAGTTAAAATTGCTGAACTCTTCAATATCTGAAAGACTTCTTACTTTGGAGAAAGGGAAAGTCATCTGTACAAACGAGACTGAAGAGGTAGATGAGCTGAGAAAGGAAATTGAAGAATACAAAACAGCTAACAAGGTTTTGAATGAAGCTGTCAATTGTAGTGAACAAGAGATCGCTAGTTATGAAATACACATTGCATCTCTTGAAAATGAAATTCAGGATTTGAATATTTCCATGTCTAAATTTGTTGATGGACAGAAAAACCTAGACAAGCTACTAGGTATAAAAATTAACCCTAGGAAGGAAGGGCTGGGCTACAATAAGATAAACAAGAAGGAACTTCAGAACAAAGTTATGACATCTTTTGTAAGTGATTCTGATGTAGCCACCACTTCTAAAGACAAACAGCCCATTGCTCAGAAAATGTTGGGAGCAAAGGATAATTTTAAGAAAGAGGGACTGGGCTACAGTCCAGTCATGACGAAGGTCGATGGATCCAATTTGAAAACTATTTTTGTTAAATCCTCTGAACAGGAAAAGCCTTTCACTTCATCTTCACCTCAGTATAAGGCTAAGAAAACAGAAAAACATGATAAAAATTAGAAAATGATTGGAAAACAGAAAATAAAGAAAAAGGGTCCATCAGTGTTTGCTGATCACAGTCCTCACACACACTCACATGCATCTAAAAAGAAGATTATCTGTCATTACTGTCATAAAGTTGGACATCTGATGCATGAGTGTAAGTTGAAGGAGAAGGATGATAAGAATGCTAGAAGATATCATGATAAAAATCCTTCATCTCAGAAAAGGAGAATTGAGTGCTTTCATTGTGATAAACTAGGACACAAAATTTCACAATGCTGGTTTGTTAGTGATAAGAATAAATTTCATGCAAACGATCATGCTCTTAACAAGAACAAGTCTGTTCCAATAAACCAGCATATGACATGTTTTAATTGTGAAAAATTGGGTCATAAGAGATTTGAATGCTGGCTGAATGCTGGTAAGAAAAGTTCTAATTCATGCTTTCACTGTGGCAAGATGGGCCACATTGCAGCCCACTGTTGGCATGCTCAGGGTAGAAAATTAAATTCTAAACCTGCCATTGGAAAGTCTCCTGCATGCTATCATTGTGGGAAGGCAGGTCACAGGGCTGCAACCTGTTGGCTGGCAAGATATCAAAACCAAACTGGTTTTGGCAAACAGAATTTTTATTCTGTTAAGAAGAAATCTCATGCATATGCACATAGAATTCATGCCAACAAGAATGTGCATAAATCTGATATGAAAACTGCTCCTAGAAATATGCTGAGAAAACCTGCTAGGAGTAATACTGTTTTGTCAGGACCCAAGACTTCTTGGGTACCTGTTTGTGCAAAATAACATTGCTATGTAGGTGTGCCTTGGGACTGGAATAATAAGGGGTAATGATCCAAGGCACTCAAGAAGAAAACCCCATACTGAACTTTACAGGTAAACTTCCTGCTCTTCTTGTTTTTAGTTTTAATGCATAGCAAGTTAAATCTGTTTTTACATTTTTCATCATCTGCCCTGTGCATTATTTTCTGATCATGCATTTGCTGAGAGTTCTGTGCAAATATCAGATTAAAAAGGGTTGTCTGTATCTGATGCATACATAGGCTAATTGTAATTGCTTGATAATTGTGTTATGCATAAACTCTGAAAACAAATTGCATTTCGAATTTTCTGAAAAATCTAAACTGCTTATGAGTGTGCCTTGAAACTTGTGTGTTGTAATAGCTCACTGAAATTTTGAATTGCATATAAGACTGCATGTTGAATAAATTTGCATGACCTCAATGGTATATAAATGGTAAGGTACCAAAAGGCAGGGAGGTCTGTCTGGAGGTTCTTACTATGTGTGAGGTGGTCTATTAGACCAAGTGCTCCGCCTAGTACCATGGGTCATTTTGCTGATTAGGACAGTCTGAATGTGCATGAATCATTTGGTATCATATGTTCAGTTTCAGTGCAAACATTGCATGTTTTCAGGGGAAGTTAGTTGCATATCCTTGCATAGCATTCAATGTTGAGTCTTTGCATGTCCCTGCATACATATAGTGCATTGCATTTCCTAATATTGAAAAATGCCAAAAAGAGTGATTGAATGCATGTTGTCAGGGGGAGTCAATGCATTGCATATAAGTTGTCAAATGCATACATTTGTCAAAATTCATTGCATATCCTTTCTTATTCATTTGGTTGACAAACCTTAATCATATTCTGAAAACTTTAAGCTTCACAATCTCTCTTAAAAATTGGTATTTCTCCTATCAATTGGTATCATTTGGGTTCAGAATTCCATCAATCCTTCATGAAGATTTCAATGGGCTATCTCGATCATAAATCTGAAAATTTTGAACTAGAAATCTTCTGTTATGCAGTTTTATGAATGTCTAAAATAACTCATGTGGTTTAAGTATAATGTTTATGGAGTTTGACTTTAAAATATCTTAAAAATATCTGAAGCATGTTTAATAAACCTTAACCATTTGTTTCATGCTGTGTCTTGTGAAAAATTTCTGAAATCTGCACTTTTGAATACATGACTTTAATTGATTAAGTACATGAAACTATTATTGATTTGAAGCAAATGAATGTCTCTGAAATGTCTAAAGGGTTATATCTGTCAGAGCAATGACATTGGTCACTGAGGAACACAAGTCCAAAGGACTGTGTCATGAGGTGCCTTAATTAACTCTGCATAAAATTCATTGAAAATCAGGCAGAGCAATGGCATGTACACTGAGAAATACAACTCACTCATTAAAAAATGATTTGTAGTGTGTCATGATGTGTAAATGCTAACTCTGTTCACATAAAGCATGACAGTTAGTCACACTAAGGGCTTAGGGATATTGGCCTCTAATCAATGTATATCCTCTAGTTACAATGTGTGCACTGAACTAGAGTGCTCGTAAAATTTGTAGCAAGAAAATTGTTGAACAAATCGAAATATCTGAATATTGATGCTAAAATCAAATTGCTACAACCCTAGACAAAATCATATGACTTCATAATTGCTTGATTTCAATACTGATGCATGTAATTCCGAAAGAAGTCAATAGATTTGATTGTGTAAGAGAAAGGGAGATTAATCAAGATAAATATGAAGGCTTGGTTCATTTTTTATTAAACCATGGTTTTAGATATCAATACAGAATTTTACTGATAAACCCTGCATTCATTATGGTTAAACCATGCTAAACAATAAAGCTCATTCATAAGCCTTTATAATGGAAGACTTTGAAAACTTATGTTTTGGATTTATGAGATTGCTATCTCTCTGAAAATCTGACTGAATTTCTTGTGATTGGAGCTTCTTTGAAAAATTTACTACTTGAAACTTTTCTGCTCAATATCATTGACTCATTGACCTGAACCTCTCCTTGTTATCCATCTCATAAGATTCCACTTATTGAGGGGGAGCTTAAATGTCATATGCATCATGCTGCATAGAAACTCTTAAAGGGGGAGCATTGTGCTCTTGCATTTTGGTATCTCTTTCTGCATCTGCATTCATATTGATTATATCAAAGGGGGAGATTTTTGCCAAAGGGGGAGAATTTTATTCAATCATTGCATGCTGGTTTGCTTTCATTTCTCAAACTATTTTCTTTTTGATGAAGTCAAAGGGAGAGAATAGTTTGAGTCATCAGAATGACTTTCATAAGAATGTATTACATCATCAGAATGACTCACTGTGTATTGTTGCCATAATCAAAAAGGGGGAGATTGTTGTGCCCCTGGCCCCTGTGGCTTGTGGTTTTGATGATTGGCTTTAAGGGTTTGTGATGATTGGTTTTAATGTGAGTTAATCACTGTGAGTCACCATGTTTTTATTCAGTCATTCTATATTCAGTCATTCTTATATTCAGTCTGTCATTCAAATGTTCATTCAGTCTTTCATATGTTCAGTCAGTTTATCTGCTTACATTGTGAGTCATTGCATTTGAAATTTAGACTATTTATCTGCTGCATAAAGCATTCATATGCATTTATAGAGTCTGCACATTTGCTTCAGGCAGCAAGTATGTACAACGCCCTGTGTAGGCACGACAAGTCCATACACTGGTTGCACTTTGCACAGCTGCAGGCATTTCTAAGTCTACACATCGTGTAGCTTGCTCACATAGCCAAGTCTATACATCGGTTGTTCATACACTACAGCTCACATATCTGTTAAGTCTATACACTGCTGCATTGTTTGCATGAGTAGAGTCTATACATTGGTTGGTAGCAAGTCTGTACAGTGTGTGTTTCATTGGTGAAGTCTGTACACTCACCAACTGAACTTCAAGTCCTTACATTGCACTGTGCCTCCTTCGTTGAACTTCCAAGTATATACATTGAAGCAAAGTCTGTACACTGAGGACGCTTGTTAGCCTCCAAAGTCTATACATTGTCTACAGTACATCCAGCAAGTCTATTCATTGGAGTGTCTTGTTCAGCGTCTCATGGCAAAGTCTACACATTCTATTGTTCAATGTCTGCATGCATTACATGAAGTCTGTACACTGCATCGTCTCAACTTGTGTCTCACTGAGCATCCATTCACTACAAAGTCTATACAGACTTCATCGTCTTAGAGATCGTTTCATGCCTTCACCTAAAGTCTGTACATCCACCGTCTTATCCAGCGTCTCACGCTTGCAAAGTCAATACACTGGTCGGTGGAACAAAGTCTGAACATCATTTAGTGATCTTCAAGTCTATACAGACCTTGATTCGTTCAAGTCTGTACATTGACCTGCTATCCTTGACAAGTCTTCACATCGTGAAGTCTATACACTCAACTCCTTCACACTTCAACAAGTCTGTACAGCAGCGGTCTTCACATAGGAAGTATGTACAGCCGTTCACCTTGTGAAGTCTAGATTTTTGATGAGCTTGGTCTTGAAGCATTTAGGAGGTCTGTACATTGGTCTGCTTTGCATTGCATGAGTCCATACATCGGACTGTTTGAGCAAGTCTGTACAGCGTTTCATTCACATCAGAAGTCTACACATTGGGGGCTTTCCCTATGCTTTGGCCAAGTCCATACGTTGGCGTACTGTTCATGCTTCAGTCATCAAACTCTATACAGACTTCAGCATCTCATTCTGCGTCTTACATCAAAGTCTGTACTTCGCCTTCAATCTTCAAGTCTATACATCGTGGGCTTCATTCCTTCTAGTTTGTACATCCTTCAAGGGCCAAGTGTATACATCGCTCACTGGTCACACGTTCAAGTCTGAAGTCCATACAACCTTGGTTTCTGCATTGAAGTCTATACACACGTTGGCTTCGTGAAGTCTATACAGTGGCTGAGCTTTGTGTAGTCTACACTTTGGTAAAGCTAGTGCATGCATTGTTCATCACCTGTCTTGTTCACTGCGTCGACGCTGACGTTGGATGCGTTGACGCATTGGCCAGTTGCCAAGGGCGTGAGCATCTCGCTTGAGGAGCTGAGGCGACGCTGCACGTTGGAAGCGTTGACGCCTAGGGCTGATGTCCAAAGGTCTTTTGATCAACATCAAGTCTGTACAGCATGTAGTCTGTACATTGGTCTTTGTCTTGAACAGAAGGCCTAAGTCTACACACTCTCCTGTTCTGTTAATGCATTCGTCCTTACAAGTATATACATTGCTTTTGCTTTATCTGCTAAAGTCTTCAAGTCTATACACTCTCTCATTGTACACACTTACTCACTTGCTGTTCTTCAAAGTATGCACATCGCATAGCTTCACATATTTGAAGTCCATACATTGGAGAGTTTGTACATTGCATTTGCGTTCACAAGCCTATACATCCTAAAGTCTGCCATGGCTCTCTCATTCAATGAAGTCTGCACATTGCTGAATGTTCTTCAAGTCTGAACAGCGGATGTCTTCACTTGTCAAGTCTATACACTGCATGCTCACTTAACTAACTCTATACACTCGTGAGTGTTTCATCAAGTCCATACACTGGCCTTGAAGTAAAGTCTATACAGCCATTGCTTGCGTCGCCTTACACGACCAAGTCTGTACAGAGTATGCATTGCATCTCATTATGTCTACACATCGCCCCACTGCCTGCACGCAGAGTCTGTACACTGCGCTGCCAGCCTGCACGTAGCAACTCTATACATTGCTGTCTACCTGCAACGTAGAGTCTGTACATTGCATGCTCGCTGCATCATCAAGTCTATACACTTGCTAGATTGATTTCAATGTCTATACAATGGTTTGCATTCACAGAGTCTGTACAGGGTCTTTGGACTTAAGCTGATGACTTATCCGATGCTATCACTGACAGGGATTCTTACAGAGATTGATGACCTGGCTCGTGATCCCAGGAGGATGAGGTATGCAGATGCTGACACGTGGATGAAGCTGCCTCGGATCTGGCGAATTCCTTGGGCGGGAAAACGTGGAAGCCACGCGCCCAGGGGCTGCTACTGCTGCTGCTATATATATGAGCCTTCTTCCATTGAAGAAGACTGATCGAAAGAAAAGGAGCAAAGTCTATACATCCAGTCTGAGAGCAGCAGAGAGGATTCGATCCAGAGTAGAGAAGAGATAGAGAGAGAGCCTGCGAAAGAAGAAGAAAAGAAAGAGAAGAAGAGCAGAAGGAGAAGAAGAGTAAGAGAGAGTTAGAGAGCTCGTGAGGGTTAAGAGAAAAAGAAAGTGAGAGAGAAGAGAAGAGGAAGAAGAAGCTTCTTCTGAAGACTAGTTCCTACTGGACCGTGGATCAGATCCAGGCCAGTCAGCTCCATTGAGAGCCACATCTGTGTTTTCATCTTTTACAGCCTTCTGATTGCTGTGTTATTTTCGTTTATTATTTTCCTTTATTTTCTGATTACCTTTGTACTTCCGATCCTCTGGATTGAGGTCGGGTCCCTCCTGGTCTGGAGGAAGAGAGGTCTGCGACCTCTAGTTTCCAAGTGGCTGGGAGTCACTTGGGTGTCCCTCCGGTTGGGAGGAAGAGGGGAGGCTGTTCCCCTGGTCAAGCTGTGTGGAAGCAACTGTTTGCAGACTGAGTCTGCTTGATTCTAGCGTTTGCTAGTGAAGCCTCACTCCGGTTGGGAGTGAGGGGTGGATGTAGGTCTGGAGGACCGAACCACCTAAAAATCTCTTGTGCAGTGATATGATTGTTTGCTTTGCTTCCGCTAAGATGCTTGAATAGGCGCGCTCCCAAGTGTTTGTATTTGAGTTGAGTCGAATTGGTTCTATTCTGTGTCTATCTATAGCATCCAAGTTTTTATTTGGCCATTATACATAGAAGGATACATTCACCCCCCTATGTATCCGGGCCTAGCACCCTAATAGTTGGTATCAGAGCGGGTGTCTGCATACAAGGTCCAGCGACCTGCAGATCGATCTTGTAGTCTTAGGTGCTAATTTATTTTAGTGCATCAATATTCTTGTTGCATTGAATCTGTCGGCTATCTGTTTCAATGGCTTGTACACCCGTCTTTAGTGGTTCTAATTTCAACCAGTGGCACAGTGCTTTACGTAGTTATGTTAAATCTGTTGATCCAGACCTGTGGAAAGTGATTTCACATGGTCCTCATGAATTACCAAAGAAAAGGTCCAGATGGACTGACAGTCACGAATTAATGTATGAGGAGAATCAGACAGCTATAAATCTGATGAAAGTAGCCACTGACAAAGCCTTTCACTCATGTTTCCTTGATTGCAGATCTGCAAGGGATATGTTAGAGATGATGAAGAGAGCCGGGAAAGGAAATCAAACAAGCTGCATGATGGCCAATAGAAGAAATCAAAGTAGCAGCGATCAAGGCAGCAATCAAAGTGAAGATGATAATGATGAGGAGGTAAACCCTTTTGAGAACTATACCTTGGATGATTGGGAGAATTCATATGCTGAATTATTAGAGTCTCATGAACAGTTAAGAGAATAATACAAAAAATTGAAGAAGAATAGTAGGTCAGACAGTTTCAATTCTCCATGTAAAAACTGTGCTGAACTGAAAAATGTTCATGATGCTTTTATGACTGATATTCAAATGTTGAAGAAACAAATTTCATTGCTGAAAATTGAAGATCAAGATCATGTAAAGGAAATCTCTAAACTTGAAAAGAAGCATAGCCTAGCTAGTCATGATTCTGTTCAGGGTAAGGATTTGCTGAAAGAACTTGAATGTGTTAAATCTGACTTAAACAAGCTAAAAAATGAGAATGACTCTCTCAGAAAGTTTTCTAAAGAAAATGAAGAACAATTAGAGAAACTTAAACGAGAGAATGATTTGTTGATTGAAAAATTTAATGCCATAAAATCTGTAAACATAGAATTACAGAAAAATTTTGAAAAACAACAAAAGGAATTGAAGGAGTTTGAAGCTAGGAGAGAAAGCATGGTTAACTCAGAAGATCAAACTCTAATAAATGAGTTAATTCAGAATGACAAGCTTAAGGAAGAAAATGAGAAGTTAAAATTGCTGAACTCTTCAATATCTGAAAGACTTCTTACTTTGGAGAAAGGGAAAGTTATCTGTACAAACGAGACTGAAGAGGTAGATGAGCTGAGAAAGGAAATTGAAGAATACAAAACAGCTAACAAGATTTTGAATGAAGCTGTCAATTGTAGTGAACAAGAGATCGCTAGTTATGAAATACACATTGCATCTCTTGAAAATGAAATTCAGGATTTGAATATTTCCATGTCTAAATTTGTTGATGGACAGAAAAACCTAGACAAGCTACTAGGTATAAAAATCAACCCTAGGAAGGAAGGGCTGGGCTACAATAAGATAAACAAGAAGGAACTTCAGAACAAAGTTATGACATCTTTTGCAAGTGGTTCTGATGTAACCACCACTTCTAAAGACAAACAGCCCATTGCTCAGAAAATGTTGGGAGCAAAGGATAATTTTAAGAAAGAGGGACTGGGCTACAGTCCAGTCATGACGAAGGTCGATGGATCCAATTTGAAAACTATTTTTGTTAAATCCTCTGAACAGAAAAAGCCTTTCACTTCATCTTCACCTCAGTATAAGGCTAAGAAAACAGAAAAACATGATAAAAATCAGAAAATGATTGGAAAACAGAAAATAAAGAAAAAGGGTCCATCAGTGTTTGCTGATCACAGTCCTCACACACACTCACATGCATCTAAAAAGAAGATTATCTGTCATTACTGTCATAAAGTTGGACATCTGATGCATGAGTGTAAGTTGATGGAGAAGGATGATAAGAATGCTAGGAGATATCATGATAAAAATCCTTCATCTCAGAAAAGGAGAATTGAGTGCTTTCATTGTGGTAAACTAGGAC
This sequence comes from Amorphophallus konjac, assembly GCA_022559845.1. Taxonomy (NCBI): domain Eukaryota; kingdom Viridiplantae; phylum Streptophyta; class Magnoliopsida; order Alismatales; family Araceae; genus Amorphophallus; species Amorphophallus konjac. The sequence goes on from CM040121.1 coordinate 489,842,576, forward strand.
ACAAAATTTCACAATGCTGGTTTGTTAGTGATAAGAATAAATTTCATGCAAACGATCATGCTCTTAACAAGAACAAGTCTGTTCCAATAAACCAGCATATGACATGCTTTAATTGTTAAAAATTGGGTCATAAGAGATTTGAATGCTGGCTGAATGCTGGTAAGAAAAGTTCTAATTCATGCTTTCACTGTGGCAAGATGGGCCACATTGCAGCCCACTGTTGGCATGCTCAGGGTAGAAAATTAAATTCTAAACCTGCCATTGGAAAGTCTCCTGCATGCTATCATTGTGGGAAGGCAGGTCACAGGGCTGCAACCTGTTGGCTGGCAGGATATCAAAACCAAACTGGTTTTGGCAAACCGAATTTTTATTCTATTAACAAGAAATCTCATGCATATGCACATAGAATTCATGCCAACAAGAATGTGCATAAATCTGATATGAAAACTGCTCCTAGAAATATGCTGAGAAAACCTGCTAGGAGTAATACTGTTTTGTCAGGACCCAAGACTTCTTGGGTACCTGTTTGTGCAAAATAACATTGCTATGCAGGTGTGCCTTGGGACTGGAATAATAAGGGGTAATGATCCAAGGCACTCAAGAAGAAAACCCCATACTGAACTTTACAGGTAAACTTCCTACTCTTCTTGTTTTTAGTTTTAATGCATAGCAAGTTAAATCTGTTTTTACATTTTTCATCATCTGCCATGTGCATTATTTTCTGATCATGCATTTGCTGAGAGTTATGTGCAAATACCAGATTAAAAAGGGTTGTCTGTATCTGATGCATACATAGGCTAATTGCAATTGCTTGATAATTGTGTTATGCATAAACTCTGAAAACAAATTGCATTTCAAATTTTCTGAAAAATCTGAACTGCTTATGAGTGTGACTTGAAACTTGTGTGTTGTAATAGCTCACTGAAATTTTGAATTGCATATAAGACTGCATGTTGAATAAATTTGCATGACCTCAATGGTATATAAATGGTAAGGTACCAAAAGGCAGGGAGGTCTGTCTGGAGGTTCTTACTATGTGTGAGGTGGTCTATTAGACCAAGTGCTCCGCCTAGTACCATGGGTCATTTTGCTGATTAGGATAGTCTGAATGTGCATGAATCATTTGGTATCATATGTTCAGTTTCCAGTGCAAACATTGCATGTTTTCAGGGGGAGTTAGTTGCATATCCTTGCATAGCATTCAATGTTGAGTCTTTGCATGTCCCTGCATACATATAGTGCATTGCATTTCCTAATATTGAAAAATGCCAAAAAGAGTGATTGAATGCATGTTGTCAGGGGGAGTCAATGCATTGCATATAAGTTGTCAAATGCATACATTTGTCAAAATTCATTGCATATCCTTTCTTATTCATTTGGTTGACAAACCTTAATCATATTCTGAAAACTTTGAGCTTCACAATCTCTCTTAACAATTGGTATTTCTTCTATCAATTGGTATCATTTGGGTTCAGAATTCCATCAATCCTTCATGAAGATTTCAATGGGCTATCTCGATCATAAATCTGAAAATTTTGAACTAGAAATCTTCTGTTATGCAGTTTTATGAATGTCTAAAATAACTCATGTGGTTTAAGTATAATGTTCATGGAGTTTGACTTTAAAATCTCTTAAAAATATCTGAAACATGTTTAATAAACCTTAACCATTTGTTTCATGCTGTGTCTTGTGAAAAATTTCTGAAATCTGCACTTTTGAATACATGACTTTAATTGGTTAAGTACATGAAACTATTATTGATTTGAAGCAAATGAATGTCTCTGAAATGTATAAAGGGTTATATCTGTCAGAGCAATGACATTGGTCACTGAGGAACATAAGTCCAAAGGACTGTGTCATGAGGTGCCTCAATTAACTCTGCATAAAATTCATTGAAAATGTACTTTGTTGGACTGGACTATGTAGTTAGCGTATTAATTCAAAATGTAATTTATTTCCTATTATTTGAAACAGTTAATTCTGTAGTTATTTCCTACATTATTTTAAATTTCAATGTACCTCTATACACCTAAATAACCCTTCCGAGCCCTCCGGCTCGTGGGTGATGGGCTGGGATTTGAATGGTATCGGATATTTCCCATTATCCGGATGTTGGGTCATTATAAAGGGTTTAGAGTTGATTTAGTTAATGATGGATATGAGGGTTAGCATAGCATGTCTACAAGAAACTAGATGGAATGGATCTAAAGTTAAAGATATTGCTGGATATAAATTTGGACACATAGGTAATAATAATTCTAGAAATGGTGTGACTACATGTATAGATAAAAACTTAAAAGATAGAGTTGTAGAAGTTAATAGAATGGGGGATAGACTTATTTTAATTAAATTTATCCTAGTTGAGGATATTTTGAATATAATTAGTGATTATGCACCACAATAGGGATTAGAAGAGAGCATTAGAAAGTAAATTTGGGAGGCATTTGATAGTTTGGTCCAAAATATTTCTAGTGGAGAGAGAATTCTTGTTAGAGGAGATCTTAATAACTATGCTGATGAAAATAATAGAGGTTATGAGAGAATTCCTGGAAGATTTGATTTTGGCAATAGAAATTATATGTGTAATACTATTCCTGATTTTACTATTGCATAAGATCTAGCAATTGCTAATACCTTTTTGATAAGAGAGACGAACACTTAATAACGTACAAGAGCAGAATACATAAAAGTCAAATTAACTATTTTCTTATTAAAAAGGTTGATAGAGTTTTGTTTAAAGATTGTAAAATTATTCTTGAGGAGAGTCTAGTCCTACAACATATAATTTTAGTAATAGGTATCTTTATCTGAAAATTCAAAAAAATAGTTATTTTAAATGATTATTCTAAGATTAAGTAGTGAAATTTAAAATGTGAGGATATTTAAAAATCATCTAGTGAAAGAAAATATTTAAAATTTAAAACAAGAAATTAATGTAATGTAGAATAATGTTACGAATTGTATAAAGAATGTAACAAAATGACTTTTATGTGAATCTAAAGGTAAAAGGAATATAAAAAATGAGACTTGGTGATGGAGTGATGAAATCTAAAATACCATTAGAGTAAAAAGAGAACACTTCAGAGTTGGGCAAAATAACAAAAATAATCAAATCGTAGAAACTTATCCAATAGTTAAAAAGAGGGCTAAGAAAATAGTTAATGAAGTTAAATCAAAAGCACTTGAAGAATTGTATAATAAATTAGGAACCCAAGATGGTAACAAGGATATATTTAAACTTACTAAATTAAGAGATAAAAGTAGAGATTTAGATCATGTTCGTTACATTAAAAGTGAAGATCAAAGGATTTTAACTAAGGATTGTAGACACGCTAAAATTGACGCCACTTCAAGTAAATCTCTTATCGCACGACAATGCCCCAAAGTGACCCTCAAATCGACTTATTTGAGTGATTTTTCTCATTTTTCTTGATTATCCTTATTTTTCTTATTTTTTCTTATTTTTTAGATTTTTCTCTAATTTTTTCGAGCCTTTTCAAATTGAAGTCTTTTTGGAAGGATGCCATTTAAAAATTCATGTTAGCCTCCAAGACACCATTTCGAAATCATTTTTATGTCTTGGCATTTTTCCTGAACACGGCGCCCTAAGCGACCGTGTTCATTCAGATCGCGGTCCAGAGTTCAACTGCGTTCAACAAATTAGCGTCCAAGCCAAAGGCGCCATTTTTAAAATCAAAGTCTCTCAGGAGAGGTGTCATTTTCTAATTTGTGGCAGGCCCACAGACATTATTTTCAATTTCCTTATTTTGGACAATAAATTAGACCGAAATTCGTAATTCTTTGAATTAACGGCTTTTCAGAAGGTCACTAATTTTTAATTGGCGTCCGGAGGCAAGACATTATTTCTTTATCAATTTTGGCAACTTTTTCCTTTCCTAAATTTGATTACAAATTAGCGTCTTCCGGCGCAGACTCTATTTAAATGGTGCCTTCTCGGTTGGACGTCATTTCTTCCAGAAATTCATTCCAAAAATCAACCCCTCCCTATCTCATTTCGATCATCTTTTCAGCTTAGGAAAGGGTTCCTTTGGCTTTCTATGGCAACGACGACACTTGGAGGAAGGATTTCACTCTCCAAATCCTACTAGAACTTCATTTTCTATTTTTAAGAAAATTACAACTCCAAATTTCCTCCCTTGTAAATAGGACCCCTCTCTCAAGAGCTAAAGAGGCTGAATTTTGATCATCTTTGGGGAAACTCTGCTAGAAGAAGGAGCCAAGAAGGAAGGAGCCTCCCCTAAGCTTAAGGCTACATCCTTGGAGCTCCATCCCTTTGAAGATCTTGGAGAAAGTTTCCTTCAAACCAATAAACCTTTTTTCTCTCTTATCTCTTATCTCACTTATCTTTTCATTCATTAGATCTATTTTTAATGCATGCATCATATCCTCCCTTAATTTCCTCTATCTATTTTTATCGCAATCTTATTGAGATTCTCCTTAGTGTAACACTTGCACTCTCCCTCATATCATCATTTTTATCCTACCCTTTGCATAGGAGTTTAAGGCCAAACACCAACAAGATGTGTTCCCTTCCATGTTTTTATTATTTTATTCATTAAGGATTTGATACTACACACCTCATATTTCTAATCCATATATTTCCTTTGTTGGTTGTTATTTTCTTTGCAAAAGTAATCAAAGAAATCTCTCTTCATCGGCCGGCCAATTAGAAGAGAAGGTCAGCACTCATAATCTCCCCACTTAAAAAGTATTTATCATGTGTTCCCTCCTCTTCCTTTTTATTGTTACTATCCTTCGAGGCCCATGTGTCTCTAGCAATCACACCCTCCTTTTAGCATCTTCATTCTTTATACCTTTCATTTCTAATTATAATTTTTGTAATATACAAATTGGCGACCATAGTGGGACAACCTTTACTTTTTCTTTTTATTACCCACTCCTATTGGCACCCACGTGTGCCCCTCCCTTTTGCACCTATGGTGCATCCCCCCTTGTGCTCCACGTAGCACTCTCCCTCTTTTTTATTACTTTTATCCTTCGTGCACCACGTGCACACCCCCTCCCTAAGTGATGACCAATTTTTGTGATTTAAAAATAAAAAATTGGATATCATGCTTCATGGATTATAGTTGATTACCATATCTTTGGTGATTGAATTGTGAGTTTTTTAACCTTTTTATTCCATTGGTTTTTTAATTTTGGAAGTTTTCTGCTGCATACTAGTTCTGAACACGGTTGCATCAGAAACTGCATTCTGGATGCGGTCATCATCCAAACCACGTTCTGGTTCTGTAAAAAAAAAATAAAGTGTCCAGTACAATGAACACCAACTTCAAATTGGTGCCCCCTGCTCAGACGCCATTTTCCTATAGTTTCACGGTACTCTATCCTATCTATATTTTTGCTATTGTTTCTGTTCATATTGTTTGATTTTCTTTATTTTTGCATTAGCATTGGGAGACCTCCTCTCCTCACACATTTTAGGAGATATTTACTGTAACAACCCAAGATTCGGATACCGAGTCAAACCCGAAACCATTCGGATCCTATGACGTCACCCACGAGCTAAAAGCTTGGAAGGGTTCAAATAAGTGTCACGGGATTGTACAAAAATCTAAAATAAATGTAGAAATTAAAGTGCTGAAATTAAAATTTACATTTAAAAATAAACTTACACAATTTACATACCTTTTCAGTCTAGATATACAAGTCCCAAAGATACACCTCAACAAAAAAAAGTATAAAGCCTTGGGACATACCCCGACTGGCAGAAGCTGGTGATGCTAGGACACTCGACGCTGCTCAAGGCCTCCGTACGGTGAGGAGGCACACCAAACCTGAAAAGAAAAGGGGTGAGTCTCATCTCATTGGCTCAGTAGACGTCTTGCGGATCCCCAACACGACAGAACGTAACAAACAACGTAGTAAATAAAAGGCATAAAGAACTACAAAGCAAGAAAGACAGTAAGGTAGAAAAATCAACACTATAAATACATAACCACGTTAAACTGCTAACTACCAAAAGCCTGCGCAACAATGAAGTACCTCACATACCGAGCATAAACCACACCGAACTAAGTTCTCGTGTTTTGCACTAAAATACTGGATCACGGTAACTCGGCTCAAAATGTCTCTACTGGCAGCTGTGGGAATGAGAAATGTATTTATTTTGGTTAATTTATTTGATTTTATTTGTTTGTTTATTAGATATTTTATTTAAGCGTAGGGTGTGCCAGTCACAAAGTGATAATTTATTGTGTACACCATCTGACTAATCAGACAATAGTGGGTGATCGTGTCGGGACCCTAAGTCAGCCATACCATAAAGGCTATGGCGTTAATTACGCCCTTCCGAAAGAAGGACAACTCTTGATTAATCGTCAAGATAGAAGAGCCTCCAGGGCTGAAAGAATACGTGAAAGACATGCTTGCTTTTACGAGACAAAAGCAGGAATTAATTGCGCATGCAGGCGCACAACACGGTAATATTCATCCCACTTAATCGATTCCTGGTGCGAGGCGGAGAACTTAGACCCGAAGGTTTCCTCACCCTTAGCGATAGCTTCAAGTCGGACTTAAACCGACCTTCTACAAATCACCATTTTATATACCAGGGAACCGGGGAACGCAACATTCATGCACGTGCATTTCTATGTTCGAACACCAACAAAATGGTAAACATAATTATGTTTCTTTATTGGAATTCACGTACGAGAGTTGAAACTTCGTAAATCATGAATTGTAGTTGGTTTTGACCTAGCGTAGCTTGTCATTAAACTATTTAATCACTTGTTCACATGTACAATTGATATATTCAGGATAGATTTCGGCAGCATTTCTCCCTGTCCTGAGGAATATCGGGGAGAGCATAGGAGATACGTCCATGAAAAGTCGAGACGATCCCCTGATTGATGGTCATGCCAGAATGGCAATCCCATACCATACGATTAGTGGAGAACCCAATAGCTAACTCTCTAGGTGACCTTGATCACTCGTAGGGCCATCGATTCATAGTGCCTTTTTATTATCAGACTGCGTCAATCATAGCGGTGCATGCATATGGGCCCACGAGTGTGGATCTGGCATGACAACGTTCAGGCAGACTCGTATGTTGCCAAGATAATGTGTGCCGAGAAGGACATTTATTAATTATTTATTCCCTTTTATTGGGTACCTGGTCCTCATGATTCGGCATGAGTAGCCGTGGGACAGTTACCACCATAGGGTATAGAAATCGACAGAAAAACCTGAGAAACACGATACAGAATTAAATTACAGATCCCTAGCGAAATTTGGGCAGCATCTCCCCCTGTCCCGAAATATGTTGGGGGAGATGTATAGGAAATCTGTCCACAGCAAGCTAAGATGGGCTCTGTAAAAGATAGGCATGTCAGAACGACAGCCCATGAACCGAGGGGCCGAGAGGCAACGGGGCACTATTCGCCATTAAGGCGGCTTATTTGCTGTCCCCCTAATGAGATCACCAGGGATCACGCTGCAGTAGATATCGAATCCCCATGACTCGATGGGGTGATCGGAAACCCAGAAGGTATATATATATCTATGAATTATGATGTTGGGATAATTCCCCGTTACTGTAGCTCTTGAGCGTATTCTGGGACCAGATTTGGCCTGGCAGTTATGGGAATAGAAAGAGAAGTGGTGTAGTGACCAACAGAAGGGGATATCAGTCTATACGGCGGCCAGGAGGCATGACTACCTAGGGGCAAGGTGGCGGTCAGGGGCTATCCAGCGGCTAACTCAAGACCTTTTAATCTGGTGTGCTAAGGGGATGTAGGGGCTGCATGATCCGGCGGCTGGGTTAGAGGAGGGTTACATGACACGGTAAGGAGAAAGGGTGTAAGGCTTGATAAGGAGAAAGGGTGTAAGGGGCTGAGACGGTGGCCAGCAGAATGGGGGCCACCCAACGGCCAAATGAGAAGGTGTTGCTCCGACGCGCTACACGCGCAAGATGAAGGGAGAATGGGGTTCACCGTCGGATCACGAATCCATGACCAAATGGGAAGGTAGAGGAGGAGATTCTAGGCAATGGTGGGTCTTAGAAGTTTAATTGGGGTACCCTAAATGGCCAGGGGCTCCCATTAGGCCCGGGGATAGTCTGGATCCCTGCTGAGACTGAGCGGAGCTCAGCGAGGCGGCAACCAGAGCAACTTTTGTTACAGACGGACAAACAAAGGAAACCATAGGGGTATGTGTTCCTCGTTCATCTAGGGAAGAACCAGGGACCATGTTGGGGATTCACAGGTCTTTGGCCTTCATTCAAGGAGATAATCGATCACCAGACCTCATTAACTCAAGAATATAGGAAAATGAATTTAGACAATGTCAACACTGTCACTGCGAGATTTTGTAGAAGGGGAAGACAAGGCTAGTATATTCCCCTCTCGAGGGACGTCCATGGATCACATCTGAACACTGATGAATCTCTGGTGGCCAATGGGGGCAATTCTGAAAGGGTTCCAGGAAAGAAAAGAAAAAGAAAAGGGAAGGGGAGTGAAACAGTATAATCAATATACTCCTAAGGGGACGAGGACCGTCAGAGTGAAACCATTGAGATGTGTAGCCCCATGGGGTAGTTTATTCGGTCCATAGCATGATCTGGCCACTGCTCAATCATAGAGGAAGGGGGAGAGATGGAAACGGAACAACAAGGAGAACAACTAGTTTCATTTACTCATCAATTTCTCAGAAAAATCGATACAAAGCGACAGAATTGCTACAAGAGAATTACATACTACTGTAAGCAAAGGAAAACAAGACAAGGGAAGGGGAAGCTGTAGCCCAAAAGCGGCCTTCTTGGTGGCAACCGACCTATACGGTCGACTCTTGCACAGCAGATGCAGGGGCTCTCCTCCTCTAGATTTCTCTCTCTGTTCTGCTACCCTCGCTCTGTGTGACTCCCTCTGTATTCCCTTCTTTTTCTTCTATCTCTTCTCTATCTTCTGTCTTCTATCTCCCTTAGGTGTTCGAATCGCAAGCTTGTTTATGGATGAGGGTCTATGGTGAAGCGGCGGTAGGAGGCAGAGAGACAACCCGGTGGCATCAGGCGGAGTCCCCTGGCCGTCGAATCAAGGTTGGTCTGCCGGGTCACTTCATGCATTGGCCCATTTTGGGCAGCTTTTGGCCCATTTAAACACTTCATTCCTTTAGCCCATTTCGTTTGTTCAAACCCTGTTCATGTGCTTTTAGCCCGTTCTCCCTTTTCTTCGTGATGCTTGGCTATTCAAATGGCTTCTCTGCATTATCTGAAGTGCTAAACTGTCCTCCTTGGGAGGCTGTCTCTTCGAGGATAACCCCGGATGTGTCTCAGTCGATTCTCATGATCGGGAGGTCACTGGGGAAGTTTAATCAGGCGGATGATCACCCGAGAATTCTTTCATCTTTAATAGACTATCCTTGTGATTTGTTCGGCTTGGTCGCGTTCTATGTCGGAAGATGACTTTGCTGGAATGGCTGGCCGGGTGGGATGATGTAGTGCAGCGAGCTCCTCCTATTGCAAAGTAAGGCTGAGACTGGCCGGAACTCCTTCTTGATACCCTGACTTGACTGTTAATGTGTCTTCAGTTCATTCGACATTTTAATCACCATATCTGGCTGCTTTAATGAAATTCCCAAGGGTATTCTAGGCTTGGCTTGCAGGGGTCTGACTTGACATGTCGTCATTTACACCTGTGTAATATTTTAGGTGTCAACATCAACCAACACTAAAATCTAGGCTATCGGAACAAGACTCTCGAAGGTAGCAAGGAGCTCCACCTTAATCACGCCTAACGAGAACGCGGAGCCTCCAAAACTCTGAACCTAGTCACAAGCGTACCACGGCTAATCACTGTAACCCATGAATCGATACTATACCATCATATAGCCTCGGCTACCTGAACAGTGAGCCACAACGGTAAGAAACTAGGGTCGCCACACTCGAGTGACAAGAGTACTATCCACTAGAAGCAGGGCTGGATGCATCCACTGACGACTTAGTCCGCAGCCTCAGGTGTCTCCTTACACGCCCCAGGTGGAAACTGAGATGCCGTACATGGAACACAAGACAAGGGTCTAGTCGGGGTCTGTGGACGCACTTTTTGACACGCTCGTTTGTTTGTTTCTTTAAGTCGATTTATTTGGTGGGTTTATTCGTTTATTAAGTGCGTGGGTGTGCCAGTCACAAAGTGACGATTTATTGTGCGCTCGATCTGACTAATCAGACGATTGTGCGGTTCGGGTCGGGACCAAAACCCGCCATGCCATAAAGGCCACGGCGTTATTTACATCCCCCATACGGGGGAATACCCTCGATTGATTGCCAAGAATAAGGGCCCTACGGCCTAAAGAGAATACTAATAATGCAGGAGGATAGTGGAAGACGGACTATGCTAGAAACCCGTATCGGGACGTGAACGTTCGGAATATGTCGGCCACTCATGGGCCACTTTATGTTTGGACGAAGGTCCGTGTTTATATCACAAAGATGGTGACAAAACCGCGCAGCTGTCTGCCGTGAGTATGGCAAGTTTAGTGCGAGTGTGGGATTAGATCCCGGTATATATGTGTCAGTCACTAACGGACCATTCATTGTTCGGACGAGAACCCACATTTGAAGCATCATAAACGACGATAAGGCATACGAATGCCCGCCGCGAGTACGGTAAGTTTGATGGGGTTGCGGGTCTGGATCCCAGAAGAAGTGGGTCAAGCTGATGAACTATCGGCCCAAGAGGTGCCCGGATCATGACCATGTTGGGGATTCCGAGGTCCACGTTTGATATCACGGGGCATCATTGCTTTTCTCTTCACGCACAGTTCGGGGGAGCGGGTTGTTAAATGTGAAACCCGAACTCGCCAACGTGCGCCCTCGCACACGGATCGACCTGCGCGGTCAGGTCGCGGGGTTCGACCTGCCCGGTCAGGTGACAGGGGTCAAGGGGGGCAGCGCCCCTTGCGGGGGTCTCTGGGGGCGGAGCCCCCGGAACAAAATTTTTAGTTATAGCAGGGGCAACTTTTCATTATTGGTTTCCTATCCCTTTTATTTGTTTGGTTAATTAGGTTTCTTTTTATGGAAGGCACACCAGATTAAGGAAGCAAAGGGGCACGCTGGAATAAGAGGTGAAAGAGGGGGGCGCGCCGATTTAAGGGGATGCCAAGGAGAGAATAAGGGGCGCGCCGGTTTAAGGATGGCCAAGGGGCGCACCGGATCAAGGAAGGCCAAGGGGCGCGCCGGTTTAAGGAAGGCCAAGGGGCGCATCGGATTAAGGCTCAAAGGGGGCACTATTCATTTTAAGAATTTGAAAGTCATTTTGAGTGTGAAGCTAATCCGGCGCGGGGGGTAGCGCGCCGGTTAACCCGCGCCGGATTAGGGCGCGCCGGGTTAATCTCTGTGGGTTTGATTTCATTCTGTTTGATTCTTTTCGCTTCTGTTCTTGTTTCTTCAACCTGTAGATTGACGTTTTGATTGGTTTATTCATTTAATTGATGGATTAAGTTGATAGAGAAGGAGGTTAAAGCCTTTTAATCGTTTATTAAGATGAACGAGCATGAAGATTGAATGTTTTATTAGGAGGGTTTATGTAGGAACTCAGAGGTTCAGGTTGATTCAATGGTTTCGGACATATGCTGTTCTTTTCCCCACAGAGCTCAGTCTGTTCGTTTGTTCTTATAGGTTCTTTGCCTGGCAAAATTTGGGCAGCATCTCCCCCGGACTAAGGTTTTGCCAGAGAAAATAGAGAGACACCAAACGGATAACTCTGGGGTGAACCTCAAATCCAGACCTTACGGCGGTCCGATAACCCAGATGTGAGTGTTGAAAAGCTCGAGGACTAGCCTTCAATAGCCCTCACAACTCACGGGTGATGATTTCGTGGAATGAGACAAATATGTGCCATAGGTGGCCATGAATGTTCACCCTTCTGATGGTTCCTTCGAAGACCATGCTATGGAAGAGCAGGCTTCAAAGCACCATGGGTGAGTAGTAAACGGAGAGAAAAGAAGAGAGGAGACTGAAGGCTAACACAAGCATGTATTCTTTCAATGATTCTCTATTTATTCATCCACCGAAGGGGGAAAGGTTTAAGTATAAGGAGGTTCATCCCGAAGGATGTACATTGAAGGGAGAAAAAGAAAAGCTATACCGGTGGGAAGAGGGAACGGAGCACAAGTTCCTCCCCCCTCCGAACTCACCAGACCTCTCTCACCATCCCTCTCTCATTCTTCACCTTGCAGGCGCGGGTGGACAGAGACTCTTCTTCTCTTCGGACGCCGGAGACCTTATCCGAACGAACCAGCCGAACGAACCCACCCTTTTCTTCATCAGACTTGTCGTTTTATAGAGCGGCCATTGAGGAGAGTTCCTGCCACTTCCTCCTCGTCCGCGACAAAGTCTGAACTCGACGTATTGCACTGGATGATGCTGATTCGTGCCGTACGCTGCTGCTTATCTGAGGATGGGATGTTCGCAGATTTGCCAGGGCATGCTTCGCCGTTGCCGCTTCTATGCTGTCGAACGGAGGCAGAGACAGAGCGTCAGACATTCAATGTTCTCTACACGCCAGAATGGTGCAAAACAGAGCATCGGCATGCCGACGGGACAAGATGGGGTTAAACCGGCGCGGGGGGTGAGCGCGCTGGATTAGCATCAGGATGAGGGGGAAAGGCTTAAAGCCCAAGCAATAGCAGCGCGCCGTATTAAGGCAACATCAAGGGCAAATGGGAAATGGGGCGCGCCGATTTTGGGGGCGCCGGATTAAGATGTTGAGGGGGCGCGCCGGTTTTGAGCGCGTCGGTTTAAGGCCCTTCCGCGCCGTTTTAAGCCTCAAATGGATTCTTTTTGAAGTCACGGCCATTTATTCGAATGTTGGCGCTGCTGGAATGTTCTAGTTGCAATGCATGGCCTCTATAATATTCCATTTGCAGCCTTTGGGGCTTGGTCCCAGACTCTGCGTAACTTTTGGTGCATGCCGAGACTGTGCCGGAGTTCCTAATTTTTTCTCTGATTCAGCTCTCGGCACGACCGGTCAGAGAGTTGTTGCCGCGTCTTCCGCCTGGGGGGGGCTTCCTTAACTGGTAGCAGACTATCAAGTAAGTTCTTGTCCTGATCGGGCGAGGCATGAGGTTTATTCTGCATTCATCTTTGGCTCGCTCTCGAGTGTCGAGACATGCATGCCGTATGATCCTCATCGACATTTTTTGACGTCCACAAATGCCCCCCACTCGTAGGTGGCGCAAGCACGGGACGAGTGCGCGGGGCCCGTGAGTGTAGAGTTCTTCGACAGGACGTATGTTCTTCCAAGCCAGTGGGATGCTAGTCCGGTGTGAATTCATGGGAAAGCGCTCACCCCTTCAGCGAAGGGTTGAGGGAATCGCTTCACCGCATATGCACGCGGACCTATTGGATTTTCCAGCATCTCCCTTGTGATTTGTTGCTCCAAGTGGGGTATGGGACCCACGTGGTGCATCGGCGGTTGATAGCCCAACCCGCCGCATGGATTATGGGGTCCATGTGCAAAGCCCCTCATGTCCACCCACAGCACGATAGTGTAAGGTTCTGCGCTGCCATAAGGAAATAAGGTTCTGCCTTCGCTACGAGCTCGAGCTTTTAGCGCAACGGTAGGGGCTTGATCCTATAAACTGGTATCAGAGTGAGGTCACGAGTTCAAATCCCCCGGGTGTCGCTGGGGGAGAGATTGTTGGATTTTCCAGCATCTCCCTTGTGATTTGTTGCTCCACGTGGGGTATGGGACCCACGTGGTGCATCGGCGCTTGACATCCCAACCCGCCGCATGGATTATGGGGTCCATGTGTGAAGCCCCTCATGTCCACCCACTATAAATCAATCTGTCTATTTCTAGATCAATTCATGCTTCATCATTTAGGACAGTGAAGTTCATGTGGCTATCAGTGCATCACTTAGCAAGTCCATACATCACTGCACATGCCTTCCATCAAGTCTGTACAGCGAGAGTGGCCTTCATTCATGTGCATAGTCCAAGCATTCTCATAAAGTATATACATTGGCATATGCACACACACACACACAACATAGTCTGGACAGAAGTGGGTCGACCCCCCCTTTCAGATGGGTCGACTCCCTCAAGATTCTCAAGTCTGTACATTGCCCTCATGAATACACTGCATTGTCAAGTCTGCACATCGGTTTCCAAGTCTGTACATTGCTTGGCGCTCACCAAGTCTGTACATCGCTTCAAGCGTTCCAAAGTCTATACATCGCGTGCATCATTAAGTCTAGACATTGCACTGTAGCTTGCTTAGTTGAAGTCTATACATTGCTGATCGAACGTAAGTCTATACATTCCAACCTTTTCCTACGTCCGCTGCTTTTGCTACACACCAAGTCTATACATTGTTCTTCGTCTCATGCATCATCTTCCAATGTCCATACAGCCATTCCCAAGTCTGAACATCCATCGTCTCATGCTGTGTCTCATCTCAAGTCTATACATTCACATGTAGGCAAAGTCTGCACACTGCCAAAGTCTGAACATCCACCTTCTCTTTCAGCGTCTCACACTTGCAAGTCTATACATTGCTTTTGGGCATCCAAGTTATACATTAGCAGCGTGTCTGTGTTTCAAGCCATTCGTCAAGTCTATACATTGGCTTCGGTTCTTCAAGTCTGTACATTGGCCTCAAGCTTCACAAGTCTACACATTGTCTTCATGGCATCGCAAGTCTATACAGCCTGCATGCCTCATAACGTCAAGTCTATACATCGTGGGCTTTGGTTCTTCAAGTATGTACATCGTTCAAGGGCCAAGTGTATACATCGTTCACAGCACACACGTTCAAAGTCTGAAGTCTGTACAGCCTTGGCATGTGCTTCGTAAAGTCTATACAACGCTCAAAGTCTGTACAATAGGCTTTGTCGTTCAAAGTACAAAGTCTATACATAGCAGTGTTCAAGCTTATAAAAGTCTGTACATTCCCTTCTATAATGTTCATACATCAATTGTCATGTCTGTACAACGTTCGCTTAAAGTCCATACAGCAGTGTCTATACATTGGCTTGCTACTTCATGCGTTTGCTAGTCTGTACAGCCACATCATGTCTATACATCTCCCACAGCAAGCATAACATGTCTGAACATCAGTTGCACAGCAACTAAGTATATACATTGTGTTGCATTGCATGCATTACCTAAACTCTATACATTGCTAGTGTAACTCAAGCCTTTACATCAAAGTCTATACATTGGTTATGCTTGTGCATCACAAAGTCTGTACACTGCTGTCCTTTGTTTTCATGTCTACAAATTCGATTGCTTCATGAACTGCACTGAAGTCTACACTTTCCCCTCTGGTATGTTAATGCAACATTCTGCAAGTCTATACACTAAGGTCGCTGAAAGGCTTTCAAGTCTATACATTCTGACGTTGTATATACTTGCCTATATGCTGTTCTAAAGTCTATACACGCCTTGTTAAAAGCTTGAACTGAACTAATTTGATTCATTCCTTTTGTCTCTGCCTGCAGATGATTCAAGCTGATGATTGGACACGTCATCCGAGGTGGTACCTGGCACGTGATCCGAGGTGCTCTCTGGGCTAGAACCTGAAGGACACACGCCCAACATCTGCTATATATATGGAGCATCTTCTTTCAGTAGAGGCTTGATTGTGAAAGAAAGAGCAGAAGGCATTATTGTGAGGCTGCACGATCCAGAAAAGAGAGAGAGCAGAGAATTCTATTTCATCCAGATCTGAGTGAAATATTTTTGAGAGAGAGAGAGAGAGAGCAGTGTCTGTGGCTTGAAGAATTGCTTCTTCGGAAGCTACATTATTTCCTATTTTCAGAGAGGTTTTATTGTGCTTTGATTTTCATGTTTTCCTTTTTCATTTCATCTTCCTTATCGAATATTGTTACCCTCCTGTGATCGGAGGAAGGGAGGATTGATCCTCCAATTTGCAAGTGACAGGGAGTCGCTTGTGGGTTCCCTCCTGGGTGGAGGAAGAGAGACCTCGGTCACTAGTTTGCTAGTGACTGTTGTCACTGGTTGTATCCCTCCGGTGTGAAGGAAGAGGGGAGGCTATTCCCCTGGTCAAGCTGTGTGGCAGCATCCTGTTCACAGACTGAGTCTGCAGTTTCTAGCCGTGGCTAGTGGAAGCCTCACTCTAGTTGGAGTGAGGGGTGGATGTAGATTGTGGACTACAATCGAACCACCTTAAAAATTCTTGTCTCCATTTGTGGTTTACTGTTATCGTTTGTGCTCTCCATCTTCTTGACATTGTGGTTGATTGTGGACAGCTCGTTCAATCGCTCTTACTCTTTCTGTCTTGGTTATTGACTGCGTTAGCAATACTCTTTGTGCTGTTTCTGAAGGGTTTCAAACCGTTGAACTAATATTCCGGTGAAGTTTTTAAAATCGGGAGTGATCTACTCATCCCCCCCCCCTCTATATCACTCTTCGCTGTGCTAACAGGACCGACATGTCTGAATGGAGGTCTAGTCATCGGTATGGGGTGAATGCCGAAGCAAGAAGGTGGGGCATATGCGTCGCCCCAGGCGAAAGGCCCAAAATGACTTAGATGAGGCCAACCCCACGGGGGAGTTGGTGACTCATGCTGGGTTTAGGAAAGTTGTTCATTCATCGACTCGGGCGGAAGGTCCGAGCCAAGCAAAGAGGGGTTTCTTCGTGTTCATGGACTTGGACGGAAGGTCCGAGCCAAGCAAAGAGGATGCATTTTTTGTTCATGGACTGGGACGGAAGGTCTGAGCCAAGCAAGGGTCTTTCGTTCATGGAACCAGACGAAAGGTCCGGGCCACAGGTTTGTTCATCGATGCCGACAGGGAGTCGGAGACCGACGTGGTTTGTTCATTGACATGGGGTTGGTGCCAAAGCAAGGGTCTTTTTGTTCGTGGAACCAGGCGAAAGGTCCGGGCCACAGGTTTGTTCATCGATGCCGACAGGGAGTCAGAGATCGACGTGGTTTGTTCATTGACACGGGGTTGGTGCCAAAGCAAGGGTCTTTTTGTTCATGGAACCGGGTGAAAGGTCCGGGCCACAGGTTTATTTATCGACGCCGACCGGGAGTCGGAGACCGACGTGGTTTGTTCATTGACACGGGGTTGGTGCCAAAGTAAGGGTCTTTTTGTTCATGGAACCGGGCGAAAGGTCCGGGCCACAGGTTTGTTTATCGATGCCGACAAGGAGTCGGAGACCGACGTGGTTTGTTCATTGACACGGGGTTGGTGCCAAAGCAAGGGTCTTTTTGTTCATGGAACCAGATGAAAGGTCCGGGCCACAGGTTTGTTCATTGATGCCGACAGGGAGTCGGAGACCGACGTGGTTTGTTCATTGACACGGGGTTGGTGCCAAAGCAAGGGTCTTTTTGTTCCTGGAACCAGACGAAAGGTCCGGACCACAGGTTTGTTCATCGATGCCGACAAGGAGTCGGAGACCGACGTGGTTTGTTCATTGACACAGAGTTGGTGCCAAAGCAAGGGTCTTTTTGTTTATGGAACCGGGCGAAAGGTCTGGACCACAGGTTTGTTCATCGATGCCGATAGGGAGTCAAAAACCGACATGGTTTGTTCATTGACACGGGGTTGGTGCCAAAGCAAGGGGAAAGGTTGATTTCCCCAATCCCGGACGAAAGGTTCGGGTGGGGTGTCCTTCGTCAGTGCCGACAAGGTGTCGAGGGCTGACGTGACTGATTCGTTTATTGGAATACTCAAAGATAAGAGCGGGTGTTATTAAAGGGAGACTGATTCCTCCCCTCCTTTTTCCTCTTCCTTTTTTCTCCTTTTCTTTTTCTCTCTTTTTTTTAAAATCCTTTATTTCTTATTTTTTTTCTTTGTTCTTCTCTCCCTTTTTTTTCTCTTTGTTATTCTCTCTTTTTTTGAAATGCAAGATAGATAGTGCCCAAACCATCTGGACAATACCAATGCGAATTTGCCCGGGGGCGGGGCAGAGAAATGCATCATTCATTGAATGGGGGGAATCGGAGCATGGTACAACCTTAAATGCCTACCATTGAGGGGCGAAAACTGAACCTCCCCCCGATAGTTGATGATTACATATGCTCCACCCTCGTAGACCTTCTGGACTACATACGGTCCAAGCCAATTCTCATTTAGCTTGCCCTTGGGATTGGAAGCCATGACTTCTCTTCTCTTCACCATGACGAGGTCACCCCTTTTGAATTCACGCTCCTTGACGAGCTTGTCAAAGGCGCGCGATATTCGGGCCTGATAGACCTGGATATTCTGTTGGACTTGGAGCCTTTTCCCCTCCAAGTTGGAGAGCTCTTCGATCCTTCGCTCGACATTTGTTTGTTCTTCCCGGACCAACCCGTGCTGAATTGCGACCCGAAGGGAGGGTATTTCTAGCTCGATGGGGACAATTGCCTCTGAGCCATACACCAAGGAGAAGGGTGAACAACCCGTTGGAGTTTTGTATACAGTTCGGTATGCCCACGGGGCCTCGTACATTTTCTCCTCCCAGTCTCTCTTGTTAGAACTAACAATTTTGGACAGGAGAGTACAAAGAGTTTTATTGAAAGCTTCAACCAAGCCATTGGCCTGTGGGTTGTAGGGGGTTGACGTCCTCCAATCGATCTTGTATTTCTCTGCCAGTCGGTAGACTTTCTGGTTGCGGAAGTGGCTTCCATTATCTGAGATAATTTGGTTCGGAGTGCCAAATCGGAATATGATGTTGCGGTGGACAAACCTGGCAATGATTTCCTCAGTCACTTCTTTCAAGGCCACAGCTTCCGCCCAGCGGGAGAAGTAATCAGTTGTAGCCAAGATGTACTTGCACCCAGCGGATAATGCGGGCAGTGGACCCACGACGTCTATTCCCCATTGGGCAAAAGGCCAACTCGGTAGTGTTGGATGCAGTGGCACGGGCGGCCTTCTAAGCACCGTGGCGTGCTCCTGGCATTTCTGACAAGACTTGGCATACTTGCAGCAGTCGTCGAACATTGTCGGCCAATAGTAGCCGAGCTTCTTTTTTTCAATCTTCATTTTTGGTCCTGCCTGATGTGCACCACCTGTTCCGGCGTGAACCTCTTTCATGACTTTCCAAGCTTCTTCAGTGGATAAACATCGGAGGAGCACCTTCCGTTTGGCGTCTGCCATAATTCGGAATAGGATCCCATTCCGGACCTCGTAAGAGTCCTTTGTTCTGATTAGCTTGATCTTCTCTTCTCTCTGCCTGGGTAGTTGCTGGTATTTAAACCACTATAAAAGGGGGTCTCTACAGTCGGGTGGGCTAATGGCTTCCGCTGTGATGACCTCAAGTTCTTCTTCTTCTGGCCCTTCTATCATGCTAGGCACTTGGTGCCGATTCAGCACCCGGATGCTGAGGGATCCATCTGGCGGGACTGCTAATGAACTTGCCAATTTCGCTAATGCATCGGCTTGTGCATTTTCCCCCCTGGCGACGTGGCCTATCTCGATGAGGTAGAACTGCTGCATGAGCCATTTCGCCTTAGCGTGGTAAGGGAGTAGTTCGGGTTTTCGTACGTCAAACTGTCCTTGGACTTGCTTGACGACCAATAATGAATCACCAAACACCTGTAGCATTTTAATCTCCATTTGCAAAGCGACTTGGAGACCGATGATCAGAGCTTCATACTCTACCTCATTATTTGTGCAGGGCTTGTTAATGGAGCATGATGTATGCATTACTTCTCCCTCAAGGGATTTAAGGACGATGCCGGCCCCGACCCGTACTCTTGTATGCCCAGACGGGGTTATTTCTGTTCTCGAAGCTCCATCAAAGTGTAGCTGCCAGGCGATCTGTTGGGCTTGGTCCACCTCCAGTGTTTCATCTTCAGGCAACTCTGTGGCCAGTGGGGAATCTTCAGGCACAGGGTGTGCTGCAAAGAAATCGGCCATGGCTTGACCCTTAACGGCCTTCTGCAGCACGTAGGTGATGTCAAATTCCATTAACAGTACGGCCCACTTGTCGAGACGTCCCTTCAGAACTGGCTGGGAGAGAATATGCTTGACTGGGTCAGCCTTAGAAATTAGGCTCACTTCATGCGAGAGCATGTAATGCCTCAGCTTCTTGACTGCGAAGACCAAGGCGAAACAAACCTTCTCAATCGGGGTGTATTTTGCTTCTGCCCCCATTAGTCTTCGGCTAAGGTAATAAAGAGCTTGCTCCTTCCCTTCATCATTGTTCTGGGCCAGCATTGCCCCCAGCAAACATTCGGTGGCAGCTATATATAGAATAAGCGGCCTCCCCTTGACAGGTGCCCCCAGTACAGGCGAGGTCTTTAAGTAATCCTTCAGTCGATCGAAGGCCTTCTGGCATTCCTGGTTCCAGTTGAAAGGTGCATTCTTCATCATTAATTTATGGAATGGCTGATAGCGCCCCGACAAATTGGAGATAAATCTTCGGATGTAGGCTAGCCGGCCTTGCAGGGACCTTAACTCTCCCAAATTTTTCGGAGGAGGTATCTCCTGAATGGCTTTTATTTTAAAGGGGTCGATCTCGATCCCCCTATATCGGATAATGAAGCCGAGAAACTTTCCACTGGAGACGCCGAAGGCACACTTCATTGGGTTCATTTTCAGCTCGTACTGCCGGAGTCTCTAGAAGATGACTCTAAGGTCATTCAGGTGATCCCCCCTTTTCTTTATCTTGAAGACCAGATCATCAATGTAGCATTCGACTTTGCTATATAGCAGTTCGTCGAATATCTTGGCCATCGCCCGCTGGTAAGTGGCGCCAGCGTTCTTGAGGCCGAAGGGCATCCTTTTGTAGTGGAATATCCCTTTAGGTGACCGGAAGGCCGTATGAATTCGGTCATGTTCAGCTATCCATATTTGATTATAGCCGGACGATCCATCCATGAAGGACAAGGCCTCATGGCCGGTAGTTGCATCAATCATCACTTCGGTGACGGGCACCGGAAAGTCATCTTTTGGGCAAGCTTTATTCAGGTCGCAGAAGTCCACGCAGATCCTGATCTGTCCATTCTTCTTCTTCATCGGCATAATATTGGCCAACCAAGTAGTGTATTGATTTTCAGCTACAAAATCGACATCTATAAGCTTGTCGACTTCTTTGCAAATCTGTTTTATCAGTTCCGGCCTCATACGCCGGGGGGGCTGCTTCACCGGCTCCACCTTGGGATCAATAGCCAGAATATGTTGAGTCACGCCGGGGCTCAGGCCGAGCATCTCTTTGTAGTTCCAGGCGAAACAGTCCCGGAATTCTTACAGCAACTTGACATATTGTCTCCTCTCCTGTGGAAGAAGGAGGGTACTCAGAAAGGTCAGCCTGGGGTCGCTTTCTGTGCCTAGGTTAATTTCAACCAGCTCATCCACTGTGGCCTGGCCGCCATCTTCAATTTCTCGAGGCGTTGGTAGCAGGTCGATGAAATCATTGTCTTCACCATCTGCTGCTTCAAGGACACCATAGGCGTCTTCTTGCTCTGCCTCGTTGGGTAACGAGGCTTTTCTTGTTTCCCCCTCTATTAGGCTTGCTGTGTGCGGCTCTGAGGGGCTCTCTTGTGTGGAGAAGTACAGGACTTCTTCGGGATCTTCTTTGTAATTGTCATAGACGGCTCTTGCAGGGGCTGAGGAGATTGATTGCCATACTGGGGGCTGCTGCTCTGCTGGTGGCTGGGGTTGCCCATTCTCAGTTGCATCTTCAAAAATCTGGTGCTGAACTGACACCATGTAGATGCTTCTTTTGTGGCCGCCCGTCACATGGGGGCGTGGCGGAGCGACCACATAATCTCCCATTCTGAGCTCATCTCTCTCAATCAGGTCTTGAGCAATGTCCTTGAAGACGTAACAGTCTTCGATAGAGTGGCCTAATAGTTGGTGATAAGGGCAAAATAGGGGGTCACCACTTCTGCAAGCATCTTGCGGCCTCTTAGACCTCGGGAGGGAGACCTTGCTGTAGTAGCAGGCCTAATCAAAGATTCCTCGGGTCTTATTCCTCGGGAAAGAGTAAGGCCTTTCCATCTTCTCCTGTAGTGTAGGATTTCGCTCTGCCGATTGTCTGACTGGCGGGACGGCTACATCCCTTGCCTCCTTTCTCAGGTGCATGGGGGCATTCGGGACGCTGTTCGGGGACTGACGCGTGTCGATGTTCTGTTGGCAGAAGATGCTCCTGATTAAGTCAGACACGAGTGCAGTCGCTTTGGCCAATCGAGCCCTCAACATTTCAATTTCCCACTGTTGTTGATAACATAAGGTAAAAAGGGCAGAGTCGCACCGAGGGAAGCTCGGAGTCTGACTTGCTTCCCCGTCCTTTGCATCAATGTCAGACAAGGGCAATGGCACCCCGCTGCTGCAGTTATTCAAGGTTGGTCTCTCAGAGGAGGACGGGACCTTCCCCTTGCTCCTACAGGGAGGTGGATTCCATAGGAATATTTCTTCATCTTGTTCTTCGTCGGCCAAAGGCATAAGGTGCTGGCGGCCTTCAACCTGCCATGGGCCTGCAGTGCCTGCGTGGCTATTGCCGCTTAGAGCCGAGACTGATATCACATCGGCTTCATAGAAATCTTCTAGTGAAAAGCCCAACCCTGGATGCCGGGTGATTTACAACAACCTCCGGTCCAGGTTTGGTGGGTTCCACATCTTCTTGAACATTTCTTTCCGACTAGAGAGCTGACAAAAGGGGATCCCTTGCTTTCTAGTCATCTTGACCACACGACCGGCTATGTCAGGGAGTCCCATGATTGGGACGAGTGGGTCGTGTAGCTCATCGGGGAGTCTACAATCGTCATCCCCCTTGACCGGGTGCTCTTTGGCCACATAAAAGATGGTAGGCAGACCCCCGGGGTTGGGCACCTCGAAGGTCCTTAATGGTTCAATCACCTGGCAGTCAGCTGCTGCGAGAGGCTTGATGATCCCGGGCGGGACCCTGACATCTTCCAGCAGGTCTTCAAGGTATGGTGTTCCCGGTGTAGGGTAGATGGGAAGAGAGGTGGCCCGGAATACCCCTTCTGCTTCAGAAATGAATGACACCTGAGGGGGAGCCACATAGCCTGGCGGTGGTGGAGGGAACCAGCTGTCAGGCTCTGCCTTCTTCTTTCCCTTGTCTTGAGTGGCTTGGGAGGCCTGCCTCGGATTTTCCAAATAGAGATTAGCGTCCGATAAGTGACATTCAAACACTTCGAAATGATGGAGGTCGGCAAAGATTATCTCCTCTTTCCCGTTGCCGTGGTACTTGATGCATTGGTGCAGAGTGGATGGTACCACGCGGTTTTGGTGTCGCCAAGGTCTGCCGAGCAACGCCTTGTAAGAGGTGCTGGAGTTGATCACATGGAATTGGACCTTGGTGGTGAAGTCGCCGAGGGAGAGGTTGAACTCTGCGACCCCCATAGGGACCTCGCACTTCTGGTTGAAGCCAGCAATCTTGACGTTCTTGACCTCAATCAGGTGTACGTCAAAGTAATGTTTTTGGTACACCCGGTAGGGGAGTATATTCACGGCTGCCCCCTGGTCGATCAAGACTCTGTTGATGGGATGCCCATTCAGCTGCCCCTTCATGTAGAGTGGCCTGTTGTGGCTGCAGGTAGGTAGAAGCATATTCTCTTCTGTGAAGGCCACAGCTACTTCACGTGACATTTCTGCGAGGCATGCTTCAACATATGCTGGCGTCTCGAGCGCAGCAATGACGGCTTGCCGTGTCTCTTCATCTAGAGATAGGATTTCCCAGACGGTGAACCTTGCTGGGATCTTCTTCAGGTGCTTGACTATTCTGTTGCTGGCTCGGACCTCGAGCAACTTCATCTCTTCGGCTCTACTGCGCCTACCTCCGCCTTGAACCTGGGGAACCGGCTCGGTGGGTGCCTCTTTCGCTGGGTCGGGTGCCGCTTGCGCTTGCGGAGCCTGCTGGGTCACTTCCTTTTCTTTCATGAACTCGGCAAGGTTCGGGGTGTTGTCAGGTTCTTCCCTTGGCCGAGGAGGAGTCAGTACCAACGGGGCCGAGGGGCTACCCGTCTCTTTGGTCTGCTGGGACTCGCGGGGGCATGACTGCTTTCCCCTCTGAGTCGTAAGAAATTCAATAAATGAAGGGGCGACCTGGCCGATTGGTTCTCCGGGGTAGAGACCTAAGGGAGGGGGAATCTCCATGCCTTGGACCCTAGGCTCGGGGATGTGATACGGTTGTTCTCCCCTGAGCAGGATGTTGTGGTCAGCCTGAGGAGGACGTCCCCACTTCCTTCCCGACCTGGTGGCATGTTGGGAGGTGGATGCTTTAGCCTGATTCACCTCTGATGGCTCGATGGGCACTTCTTGCTCTTCCTCTCTCAGGGAGAGGGCTGTGTCAAATAATGCTGAGAGGGTGTTACAAGAAAGGACAACCCTACTCTTCTTCCTGTTTCTAGGTCTTCTCTTCTTCTTTTTCTTCTTCTCTTCAGTGGCTGGCAACTGCTCTTGGGGAAGCTCACCCCACAAGGGAGGCTCTTCCTTCATCGCGGCTCCTGCTTCCGGGGCTAGTTCGAGTGACTCAAACTCATCCCAAGGGACATACTCCTTCAGCTCCACAGGCTGGATCTTGGGCTGTTCATAATCTTCAAGCCCATCAATAATGGCCTGTAGTCTTTCCACCGCAGGACTGGTTTCTTTGTGCACCCGCATCGGGATGTGTTTCTTCTTGTTGTGTGTAGGGCGCCTCATGACTAGCCGGGGGGCTATGTCATGCCAAATAGGTGTCACCGATGGTGGCGCTGATCGGGGTGTAACACCCCTTATGTGAACCTCTGGAGTGGGCCGAGGAGCTTGTCTTCTTCTCCTGTTCTTCGTTGGCGCGACTTGCCAACCTCCTTGATCATGAGCTGGCGCCATGATGAAGGCTTGATAAGTGGCCTGTGTACTAGCCTCCGCCCATGCATCAGGAAGTTGTTGGTATAAAGATACCATGTTGACAGTGGTGCCGAGGTTCGGCATCTCGTGCGGCTGCGGGGGATCCACTCTAAGATCCCCCATGTCCAGCTCTCCCTTCTTGATCAAGGACTCAATGACATCCTTGAAGATGTAACAATCCTCAATGGTATGCCCAAGCATCTGATGGTATGGGCAAAAGTGAGGATCATCCTTCTTCTTCAAGTCACCAGACCTCTTTGGATCTGGTAATGTGATCTTGTTGTACCTGGTGGCCCATTCAAACAGGACTCGGGCTTTGTCTCGAGGAAAAGAGTACAATTTATTCCTCATCTTCTCCCGCAGAGAGGGACCTTCCCGCCGTTCAGTTGACCTGGGCGGAGGAGGGTCGGCTATCTCTTTGGCTTTCTCTCTTCGCTTCTCGAAAGCTTCGAAGTCCAGTGTGTGAACTTCTGGCGGTATTGGTATTTTCTCGACCTACCTGGCCCTCTGGCTCGATGCAGCTGGAGCAGAAGAGTATCGAGCGAGGAATGCCTCGATCTCTGCCACTATGTTATTCAGACGGTCAAATGACCTTACTTCAGCACCGATCATCCTCTCAAGGATTTCCTTCTTCAGATTCTGTTTACAGATATGCACTGCATCCTCTTGATGCGGGGGACGTTTGCATCTCATGCTGAGGTTCCTCCACCTCTTTATGTAGTCGAGTGCCGACTCATCATTTCTCTGTCTTGTGGCGTAAAGCTCTGCCACGATTACCTCTCGCTCAGCTATGTAGAATCTTTCCTTGAATTTCTTCTGCATATCAGGCCAGTCGGCAATGGACCCGGCGGGCAAGCTCGAGTACCACTCGAAAGCGAGCCCGGTAAGTGTCGAGCTGAAGAACTTGAGGAGATAAGCTTCATCCGCCGCTAGATCCCCCATAACATTCACATAATAGGCAATGTGCTCCCTCGGAGACCCTTGCCCATTAAATTTCTCAAACTTTGGCGACTTGGTGATGCCAACCGGTAGCCTCTTGGCGGCATAGTGTGCCGGGTAAGGTACCCGGTATACGTCGAATGGCGTGTGATCACCATTGATCCTCTCTGCCAACTTCATATCTATCATTTGATTAAGCATTAGTCTGCTCACTATTGCTGGGTCAATCGGGTTTGGATAGAAATGGGCCGGTTGCACCAGCGGCGTTGTTAACACTGTCTCCTGAGGTGCAATAGTGGACCCTTGGAATGGCAGGTTCGGTGGCGGGGCTGGTGTGATATGTTGTGGCTGATGAAGGGGTACGCCACTAGTGTGGGTAGGTATTGGGAGAGACACCATCGCCTGCGGAGAAGCTTCCAAGGCCTGACCGTTGCCCCCAGGGGTCTCTGGCAATGCTTCAGTCTGCCCGGATGTTGAGGGCTGAGCGGCTCTTTCAGTCAGTTGTTTCTTTAACAATTCGGTCTCCCGCTGATATTGTTGCATCATGTGCAATACCACGGGGTCGTTCATGGAAAGGCTAGGGGTGCCCCCTCTTTCTTCGATCGGCACCTCTTCGGATGAGGTGGATGGTCCTCCCGCGGTGCCTTTTGTAATAACATTGGCAGCCAAGGCCATTGAGGGTTCGTCATAGTCACCTTCTCCAGTGTGGACTTGTGACTTCTCAGCTGCTGCTTTCCCTCTTCTGGTAAGAGGTCCTGGCCTTGTGGCAAGCCTGGCCACTTCTTCGGGCTCGGTTGGTAGAGCCCCGTACCGGCCAGATACCCCTGCCATGTTGCAAGTATAAACTCTTAGGCCTCTGCCTCTTCTTGTTGTTCTTCTCGATGGCCTATCCAGAAAGACCAATCTGTCAAAGACCGATCTCCGTGGCTTCACTTCTTCCCTCGGCGGGGGCTGATAATGCTCCTTAGAGCAGTTTCTTGACTCGGCGCTGGGCACATGCCGAGTCTCTACTTCTTCAGATGCA
This sequence comes from Amorphophallus konjac, assembly GCA_022559845.1. Taxonomy (NCBI): domain Eukaryota; kingdom Viridiplantae; phylum Streptophyta; class Magnoliopsida; order Alismatales; family Araceae; genus Amorphophallus; species Amorphophallus konjac. Next base: position 489,869,326 of record CM040121.1, read on the forward strand.
GAGGCTACTGCCCCCAGTAATCTCTGGCGACCAAGGGGAGTGCTCCCCGGGCCCCGCAAGTAGTTCTTCATGGCTTGCTCCACTCCTTCCCAGTCCTGGTCAGGAGGAGAGGCTGGTGACGTTGCCCTGTTAACAACAACGGGCATGTGGGTTGCAGGCTCCGCACGGGCAGCCTGATAGTGACGTCGGTAGTGTCGGTGGCAGATGTTCTCCAGTGGGGCCAGTGTAGTTAATGCCGGCTGGCAGACGGGGGCCGATGTCCTGACCCGATCTCCTTGTTGTGCCCTTTCCGGGCGGAAGGTGCTAGGCCCTGCCCGGGCTGGTGAGGTGAATCGGGCCCCATTGGGAACCCAAACTTGGTTAGCTTTGGTGGACCTGGAAGTCGACTGTTGCTGCGGCGCTGGGGCCGAAATGGTGGGCATCATCCTGCCCTTCGTCTTCTCCAGTGCCTGAAAAGAGCTGCGCACTGGTACGGTGGGTACAATGCGATTCGGGATCACCTCGGAACGTTGCCCGGTGAGATGCACTCGGACAGCCCCGATGACAGAGGACTTGCCGGTTCTGGAGAACCGGCCTCGGTATGATGTCGCGGCGTGGCTCCTCCGGAGCCTCCTCTGGTGAGAGGCTGACCCTTGGTGAGATGGGCCGGCAGTTTGGTGCACATGGTGCACGTTGCAGCTCAGCCTCCCGGTCGGGACAGTCTTGGAAGTTTCGGCCATTGATCGACCGACAGCAGCTTTGGCGGCCCCCTGGATGAGAGCGTTGCTTTCAGTCCTATCAGACGCTTCCACGTCCAGCAGGTTCGTGAAGGCTACCCCGAGGAAGTTGGGGAAGCATACCACGGGAGGGAAGCTCCCGAAGCTGAGGGGGACGGCCAAGTAGCCGTTCCGAACATGGCGCTCGACAGACTCCTGACCGAAAGTGAGGGCCATTGTGATGTCCGAAATGCAGCCTGCATTTGCAAACCATACGATTAGTATTACAAGAAAGGGGCCGTAGGGCCCTTAGTCCCGACAAAGAGATGAAGGGTGATTCCGGTCCCACCGGGCGTGCCAGACTTGTGGACGCACTTTTCGACACGCTCGTTTGTTTGTTTCTTTAATTCGGTTTATTTGGTGAGTTTATTCATTTATTAAGTGCGTGGGCGTGCCAGTCACAAAGTGACGATTTATTGTGCGCTCGATCTGACTAATCAGACGATTATACGGTTCGGGTCGGGACCAAAACCTGCCATGCAATAAAGGCCACGGCATTATTTACATCCCCCATACGGGGGAATACCCTCGATTGATTGCCAGGAATAAGGCCCTACGGCCTAAAGAGAATAGTAATAATGCAGGAGGATAGTGGAAGACAGACTATGCTAGAAACCCGTATCAGGACGTGAACGTTTGGACTAAGTCGGCCACTCATGGGCCACTTTATGTTTGGACGAAGGTCCGTGTTTATGGCACAAAGACGGTGACAAAACCGCGCAACTGTCTGCCGTGAGTATGGCAAGTTTAGTGCGAGTGCGAGATTAGATCCCGGTATATTTGTGTCGGTCACTAATGGACCATTCATTGTTCGGACGAGAACCCGCATTTGAAGCATCAAAAATGACGATAAGGTGTACGAATGTCCGCCGCGAGTATGGCAAGTTTGATGGGGTTGCGGGACCGGATCCCAGAAGAAGTGGGTCAAGCTGATGAACTATCGGCCCAAGAGGTGCCCGGATCATGACCATGTCGGGGATTCCGAGGTCCACGTTCGATATCACGGGGCATCATTGCTTTTCTCTTCACGCACAGTCCGGGGGAGCGGGTTGTTAAATGTGAAACCCGAACTCGCCAACGTGCGCCCTCGCACGCGGATTGACCTGCGCGGTCAGGTCGCGGGGTTCGACCTGCCCGGTCAGGTGGCGGGGGTCAAGGGGGGCAACGCCCCTTGCGGGGGTCTCCGGGGGCGGAGCCCCCGGAACAAAAATTTTAGTTATAGCACGGGAAACTTTTCATTATTGGTTTCCTATCCCTTTTATTTGTTTGGTTAATTAGGTTTCTTTTTATGGAAGGCACGCCGGATTAAGGAAGCAAAGGGGTGCGCCGGAATAAGAGGTGAAAGAGGGGGGCACGCCGGTTTAAGGGGATGCCAAGGGGAGAATAAGGGGCGCGCCGGTTTAAGGATGGCCAAGGGGCGCGCCGGATCAAGGAAGGCCAAGGGGCGCGCCGGTTTAAGGAAGGCCAAGGGGTGCACCGGATTAAGGCTCAAAGGGGGCACTTTTCATTTTAAGAATTTGAAAGTCATTTTGAGTGTGAAGCTAATCCGGTGTGGGGGGTAGCGCGCCGGATTAACCCACGCCGGATTAGGGCACGCCGGGTTAATCTCTGTGGGTTTGATTTCATTCTGTTTGATTCTTTTCACTTCTGTTCTTGTTTCTTCCACCTGTAGATTGACGTTTTGATTGGTTTATTCATTTAATTGATGGATTAAGTTGATAGAGAAGGAGGTTAAAGCCTTTTAATCGTTTATTAAGATGAACGAGCATGAAGATTGAATGCTTTATTAGGAGGGTTTATGCAGGAACTCAGAGGTTCAGGTTGATTCAATGGTTTGGGACATATGCTGTTCTTTTCCCCACAGAGCTCAATCTGTTCGTTTGTTCTTATAGGTTCTTTGTCAGGCAAAATTTGGGCAGCATCTCCCCCGGACTAAGGTTTTGCCAGAGAAAATAGAGAGACACCAAACAGATAACTCCGGGGTGAACCTCAAATCCAGACCTTACGGCGGTCCGATAACCCAGATGTGAGTGTAGAAAAGCTCGAGGACTAGCCTTCAAGAGCTCTCACAACTCACGGGTGATGATTTTGTGAAACGAGACAAATATGTGCCATAGGTGGCCATGAATGTCCACCTTCTGATAGTTCCTTCAAAGACCATGCTATGGAAGAGCAGGCTTCAAAGCACCATGGGTGAGTAGTAAACGGAGAGAAAAGAAGAGAGGAGACTGAAGGCTAACACAAGCATGTATTCTTTCAACGATTCACTATTTATTCATCCACCGAAGGGGGAAAGGCTTAAGTATAAGGAGGTTCATCTTGAAGTATGTACATTGAAGGGAGAAAAAGAAAAGCTATACCGGTGGGAAGAGGGAACGGAGCACAAGCTCCTCCCCCCTCCGAACTCACCAGACCTCTCTCACCCTCCCTCTCTCTTTCTTCACCTTGCAGGCGCGGGTGGACATAGACTCTTCTTCTCTTTGGACGCCGGAGACCTTAGCCGAACGAATCAGCCGAACGAACCCACCCTTTTCTTCATCAGACTTGTCATTTTATATAGCAGCGGTTGAGGAGAGTTCCTGCCACTTCCACCTCGTCCGCGATGAAGTCTGAACTCGACGTATTGCGCTGGATGCTGCTGATTCGTGCCGTATGCTGCTGCTCATCTGAGGATGGGATGTTCACAGATTTGCCGGGGCCTGCTTCGCCGTTGCCGCTTCTATGCTATCGAACGGAGGCAGAGGCAGAGCGTCGGGCATTCAATGTTATCTGTAAGCCATAATGGTGCAAAACAGGGCATCGGCATGCCGACGGGACAGGATGGGGTTAAACCGGCGCGGGGGGTGAGCGCGCCGGATTAGCATCAGGATGAGGGGGAAAGGCTTAAATGTTGTGTAGTGGACAGCGGATCTAGAGGGGAGGGGTGAATAGATCAGCCCCACTTTTCGCAATGCGGCCCTCTAAACAGCTAGTTAAAATGAATTGCAGCGGAATAGAAACTAGCTTCCAAGAATGCTATGATTCACTTAGCAAGATAAGCAAGATATATAATAATTCGATCCTAAGCATGCACCTATAACGATTCAATCACACAAGCAAACCACGCTAGACAGGATTTTTAAGGTGGTTCGGACTGAATCCTCAGCCCTACGTCCACCCCTCACGAAAACCCGGTGAGGCTTCACTTGTGCAGCACACCAAACCGTAAATCGGAAACCACCGATTGCCTTCCTACTCACCACCTGGTAGGGACGTCAACCGCAAATTGGAACACCCTCCAATTACCTTCCTACTAACCACCGATAGGGATGAATCACACTTTCAATGTTTAAACAATAATGAAAATGAAACAAGATGTGAATGAACTAAAACAAGAGATTGAGTTATGAGTGAAAATGAATTGGCCCTTGTATGGAATGTTGATCAGCAACAAGGCTCCTCTTAGCTTCAACTCAATCTTCTTGATTCACCCATGATTGGATGAATGTTCTTCACGGAGTACTGTTCACGTGAACAGTACCTCTTCCTTCAATTCTTCTCTCTTGATCTTCTCTTTGAACTTCTTTGAATGAATGAAGGAGATGATGAAGCTACCTTGAATCTTGATTGCTTCTTTAGCTTCTAGGAGTTTGAATGCTTGAAATATCACCTTGAATGAACTTGAAAGAACTTGAATGGATGAAGATGATTTCCCTTGATAGTGAGCTTCAATGGATCCCCTTGAGTGAAGAGGATGGAGGATGCAGCTTTCTCTTCTCTTGGCCTTGATCTTGATCTCCACTTGAAGAGCTTGAACACTTGAGGATGAAGATCTTCTTCATGGAGTACTGTTCACTGCTACAGTGCTCCGAATTCCTCTCCCTTGAACACACTCTAGCAGCCTCCCTTGTAACCCTCTTAAAGCCCTTAGGGTTTTCAACCCTCTTGTATTGATTTTATAGACCTTGAATGGTCTATAGACAAGCCTCAGACCAGATCCACAATTTGTGGGTGATTAGGTGACTTTAGGATTAAACAAATCAAGGTTGAATGGCCCTTTTCGAAGTTGGAAACAAAGTCAAAATTGAAGGCTCGGGGCTGGCGGTCGACCTACAGCTTCTGGCGGTCGACCGCCACTGTAAAACACTATAGACGGATGATCCCTGGGACTAGCGGTCGACCGCTACTGGCTGGCGGTCGACCGCCAGCTGAAACACTGCAGACTGGCCATCCCTGGCTGGGGCGGTCGACCGCCCTTGTGCTGGCGGTTGACCGCCAGCTGGGCAGAGCCCGGGTCACCCCGGGTCGGTCCGTTGGCCGCACCAGCTCCGTCGCTTGAGTCCGTTAGCCGCCCGTTCATGTCTGTGGCATCGACCTTGTTTGTCTTGAAGTTTTATTACTGCGTCTTCAAGCAAATTTTTGTTCCGGGGGCTCCGCCCCCGGAAACCCCCACAAGGGGCGCTGCCCCCTTGACCCTCGCGACCTGACCGGGCAGGTCGATCCCCGCGACCTGACCGCGCAGGTCGATCCGCGTGCGAGGGCGCAACATTGAGCTTTCATGTGCATATCTGTCATGAACAAAATATCACATATGTCAGTCATAAGAGTGTGGAAAATAACAATGACTAATAGTGTTAAGCCATTATCAAAACTAAGAATACACAAAACTCATATGACTATAGAATGATGCCGAATGACCCATGTGACCACAGAATGACTCAAATGACCTCAGGGACACAATAGCTTAAAGCCCAAGCAATAGTAGCGTGCCATGGGGCACGCCGGTTTTGGGGGCGCCGGATTAAGATGTTGATGGGGCGCGCCAGTTTTGAGCGCGTCGGTTTAAGGCCCTTCCGCGCCGTTTTAAGCCTCAAATGGATTCTTTTCGAAGTCAAAGCCATTTATTCGAGTGTTGGCGCTCTTGGAATGTTCTATTTGTAATGCATGGCCTCTATAATATTCCATTTGCAGCCTTTGGGGCTTGGTCCCAGACTCTGCGTAACTTTCAGTGCATGCCGAGACTGTGCCGGAGTTCCTGATTTTTTCTCTGATTCAGCTCTCGGCACGACCGGTCGGAGAGTTGTGGCCTCGTCTTCCGCCTGGGGGGGGGCTTCCTTAATGGGTAGCAGACTACCAAGCGAGTTCTCGTCCTGATTGGGCGAGGCATGAGGTTTATTCTGCATTTTCATCTTCGGCTCGCTCTCAAGTGTCGAGACAGGCATGCCGTATGATCCTCATCGACATTTTTCGACGTCCACAGGGTCGTGCTTGTCAACACGCGTCTGAAGTCCCCGAGCATGCGTGCACACACTGACTGACTGCACTACGTCATGCCCTCTAGCTGGTTTTCCTCCGGGCTCAGACTCGAGCTACCATAGTGGGAGGCCCTACGGAAACTAGCCCCAAACTGTCTCTCTCGAGCCTAGCTCTCCACTACTCCCAAGTGGGTCGACACAAGCGTACCCAAGCAAGCTACGACTAGTGGAAGAGAGGTCACTCCAAGTAAGGACCCGGTGTGAAACTAACAACGTGTAATCGATCGTGGACATAAGCACGTCGCATGAAACACGAGACTAAGTTGCAAGGCACAAGGCCACCAAGGTTACTATCTTGAAAAAGTATAAACTATTCACATTTCTCTGCCATGGGATACACCCACATATTTCAAACCAAGTCATCAGGTGTCCCACCATCAGACAGCCCTCGCGGGCCTCACACGGCTAAATTCTAGGTGACTTTATCCAAAAACAACTCTATTTAAGTTTCAGAGAGAAAAATCAAGTTCCTGGGGCTGAAAAGGCCAATTCTAAAGTAGGAATGGGGTTTTCAGTCGACTGGCTCAAGGGAGTCGGTCGACCGGACTCTCTAAGGGTTAGAAACCCGGTCGATAGGCCTCTAGGGTCGGTCGACCTTCCTGATGAATTCGGTTGGGAAGGGATTGTGACATGTACGAACGCGATCGGGAAGGGCGCCGTGACCAACAGGGACGTGGTCGGTCATCTGACCGTGTCAACGTTGACCATGGTCGGTCTAACCACCATGTTCAGCCACCAACTTAGCTTCCCTGTACCCTTTGACGCGGTCCCTGGGTACACCGCTATTACAAACCTGAAGCTAGACACGGTTGGAAGACTGACCGCATTCTCCCTTCCGATCTGAACAAGGGCGAACTACCCTAAAACCCATCCCACTCGACACGATCGAAGGGCAAACCATACAAAACCCTGAATCCATCATTCATACGTCCATATACATTCATTTGGCTCCAAAAAACATGAAAAATCCATGCATTTTCACATTTAAATCAAAAGCATTAAAGAACTCATTCCACAACCGAGCCATTCCAAAGATTAAGCCTCCTAGCATACGATTAATCACATAAATCCTTAGGGAATCGTGATTAGAGTGAGAGGATTCCATACCCCTACCTTTTGGCGAAGAAATCACGTGATTTGGATGCCAAACCGCCGAGAAATCACTCATTTACGCGAACTCAAACCCCGAACTCCCGACCACACTAAGCCGCGCCACCGTCCCTTGCTTGTCAAATCCATCCCCGCCGCACGAAGCCCGAGCCATCCACGATCTCGCCCACCGCCAAGGCCCATCGGCCATCGGAGAGGTGGAGGGTGAGAGGGGGAGAAACGGGGGTGTGAGGGGTGAGAACGTGAAAGCGAGAAGATATTACAGTCCTCCGCCTTAAAGAAATTTCATCCTCAAAATTTAGGACTACGCACTGAAAAACACGGGGAAGAACTCACCCAACAGGCAAAACCTTCTGATTGCAACACGAGCACCATAAACTCCACACGGCACTCCGAGGAACAACGCCAGACCAATACAACTAGTAAGGTCCTCCCAGCCACCATGCCAATCCATACTAGTCCTCAGACTGATCGTGGCGCATATAGACAGACAAGTCTGGTGTCACCTTGGCTCCCCTGAAACATTAAGGGGACGAACAAGATCTGACTCGCTCCGCACAAGGAGAGAGAGACACCCAACTCTCAAACACAACTTCAACCCATTGCTGGGGATTCCATGACTCGAAGTCCACTCAGGACGACGACTTCCTCAAATGCTAAACGTCGAGTACCTCCACTAGTTACAATCACAACTCTGGCCACGAGCGAAACTTACACAGCTATCACTACTGTCCCCAACACTTCCAACGGCGCCACACAACCAATGATTCTCACCTCAAGAGCCGAACCACAACCAATGCTCACTGGTCTTCACCAATACCCATGGAGCGTCAATAATTAACCACCCGAGACATCACAATCCACCACCCATTGGCTGGGAAGAATCATCCACCACTCACCGGTCACACACCGACCAAGGATCCTCTAATCATTCTCCTCTCATGCTTCCTTGCATAATCATCAATTGATTCTTCGGGTGTTCGCTCACATCCGTTGGCCCGAACATCGGCTGTCTCTACATCTAGGCCACACATCATCTGACCACCATCCTAATCCTCCCTGGCTATCCAGCCAATTCCAACTCATCAGAAAGGGAAGGAAGGACAACGGGGTTACCCATGCGAACCTTGAACTCCTCAATCTTATTAATCCTGAGCACAACGCCTTAAATCCCTTCTAAATGGCAGAGCGTCCACCTTACATCCACACTTCGGGGGATTCTTTCATCGAGGATACAACTGTTCCATATTACAATCATCCAATCGACACTGAACCACTCTACAGTTCCACCTTGTCCGCCGATAGATCGCTCAGAGAAGCAATCTCTTGCTTCATGCGTATAGTTCCCTTGTACGGCTCCTCTCAAGCTAGGGTAAGCCTCTGACTTAGCATCACAATCCGATCAATGGCCTTACAGATAGCATCAAGTTCCAAACTCTCCCGAGTCTTGACAAAAACCAAGGTCTCTAATCCATGACCACCATGTCGCTTATGTGGTCCTGAACATCAGGTCCGTTAGACAACTAGTACGCGAAACTACACATTATCAGGATGCTCAGACAGCTCGATTAGCCCCTTCGAATATGCACGACAGCCTAATAGAATCTCGTTCCTGGCAACAACACCTTCGGCATCATCTCTAGATCATTCCCCCTGATCAAGGTTGGTCAACTCACTGACTCAACTCTGAGCAACATACACCGGCACCTCATGCCCAATGAAAACCACTTAAACCTGAGGACAATGCCTCGCATCAGGTCACAGCTTAAGCACACCTAACCAAGGTCACAGTCCATGTCCTCTTCTCACAACCTTCCATAAAGCTTCCACCGAGTCCTCGGCTGCCATTACTATCGCACACTTGGTGCACCAACTCATAGAATTTTTGGGGTGCTATAGATTAATCAACCCCACAAACACTCACCATACCCTCACTGGGACCCAGAAGCAATTTCCTCAATCATATTCATCTCTGGACCTAGAACTGACCTGGAGAACACCACCTAAATTGAAACCGATCCATCAACTCTTCATTCTTGAGCAACACATACTCGCTCCTAAGATGACCAATTCCATTGCCCAAGCCATACACATGGCTTTAACAGACCAATGGCTCCATAAGCCACGCACGGGGATTCAAGGGAAGAAACTAGGGCAACCATCCTCCTCACTCAACAGCTTCCCATTCAAAAGCCTCCGATTCTTCACCCCATTGATGCTGCTTAGCATGATGCCCTTACATCGGCATACCAATCGATGCCGGCCTCACAGTCAACGCCACTTAATGCCTAAGGCCAAACTCTCAAAATTAGTCACATGACCTCCATAACTCTACTCACTACTCGGATATCCTCCAAACCCTCCTGGAATCAATCCTGGAACCTGTGGGTTACGGCCCACCATGCTTCCACTGCGCAACTCTGCACATCATGCCTCGTTGGAAAAGAAGATCCTGGCACTCGCCATGAAGCAACTTCCAACTCTTGCTACGCTCACGGGGACTTACAGACACAGATTAAAATAAAATGGAAAACTACATAATTTAAAGAAAACACACCCGAGGCACCAATCCATTATCTCAAAATTATACCTACCATGAGGTAGAGCACCTTCTCGCTAGCCCAGGTGCACATCTCGCAACCCCGAGAATCCAACTTCACCATGCCAAAAATCGATGCGGCTGCTGGGATAGCCCCTCAGGGCAACCACGTGCCAAAAGTCATGTTTGATTGTACCTGCAACACCTCCCAATGTTAGAACCGATCCACCATGTCTGAGGCAAACCACAGACATACATCTCGATACGCAAAACCCATGAAGCAGAACACGAGAAAACTTCAAAAATAGGCAAAAGCTAGACAAAAATCAAAATTGCACCCTCTAACATTGGCACTAATGCGTCTGACATGACAAAAATACACCACGGACTCGAGGACTTCCATCTCCGCAACATCGTGCTAAGGAGACGACTAGGGACACTCACGGCGATAGTGGCCCCCCTGACCACATCTGAAACACCACCTGAACGGGCATTCACGCGCCACATGCCCTACCTGGGCACACATGAAACAACTCCTAACTGCAACGACCTCTATACAAGCCTGGCTGAGGTGGGGACCACCGCATCTCAGACATTGCTCCCTCTAAACTGCCAACTCGTGCAGCGGTAACTAGGCCACCGATTGGAGCACACTCTCGGTCCAAGCCTGCCTCCGCGCCTTCTGCCTCTACTGACGGTGCCGCCAATACCCTGTCCGCCTGAGCCTCTGCATCTGCTTGCCCCTCCTAGGTTTCCTACGAGAAGGTGAAGGGGGCATAGCTTACACCACTGGCTGGACGGGGAGTTACTGTGGGTCACCTTGCTGAAGCTGCGCCATCTAGGTCTGCTCCTGAACCCTTAGAAACTCCATCTCCAGGATTGCCGCAGTCTGAAAAGCCACCCCTAAGTTGCTCACACCAGCTGTCACAAGTGTACAACAAATCTCTGACCTTAGCCCTCCAATAAACTTCTGGGTCATCATCGTCTGGTTCGCCATAACTGGTGGTGCATACCTACTCAGCTCCTTAAATCTGTCCCAATGTAGAGCAACCGACGATTCCCCCTGCCTCAACGCTAGAAACTGAGACGATCGTAAGAAAAATTCAGCCTCTCTCGGTGCCTCTAGAGCCACGACTGCTGGCGAGGGAGGTATTCCGCCATGTCCTACCTGAGCCCCAGCTACCCGCTCCACCGAGGACCGTGCCTCCCCCCTTTGCGCCATCGTAGACCTTAAACATATGAGAAAATAATCACGGTGAGAAAATAGAGCATCCTAAGCCAACTGTTGACTATATCGGACACTCTGAACTGCTAAACACTACATTTATTCTACATTCCTATACACTGCCATAACCTAGCTTTGATATCACCTGTAACGACCCAAGATCTGGATACCAAGTCAAACCCGATACCATGCGGATCCTACGCCGCCACCCACGAGCTGAAAGCTCGGAAGGGTTCAAATAAGTGTCACGTGAGTGTACAGAAATCTAAAATAAATGCAGAAATTAAAGTGCTGAAATTAAAATTTACATTTATAAATAAATTTACATAATTTACATAGTTTTTCAGTTCATATATACAAGTCCCAAAGGTACAACTCAACAAAAAAATATAAAGTCTTGGGGCATACCTCGGCTAGCAGAAGCTGGCGATGCTAGGACACTCGGCGCTGCTCAAGGCCTCCGTTTGGCAAGGAGGCACATCAAACCTGAAAAGAAAAGGGGTGAGCCTAATCACATTGGCTCAGTAGGGGTCCCGTAGATCCCCAACACGACAGAACGTAACGAACATCACAGTAAATAAAAAGGCATAAAGAACTATAAAGCAAGAAAGACCGTAAGGTAGAAAAATCAACACTATAAATACATAACCACATTAAACTGCTAACTACCAAAAGCCTGCGCAACAATGAAGTACCTCGCATACCTCGCATAAACTACGCCTAACTAAGTTCTCATGTTTTGGACTAAAAGACTAGATCATGATAACTCGGCTCGAAACGTCTCTACTGGCAGCGAACACTAAAATCTAGGCTATCAGAACAAGACTCTCGAAGGTAGCAAGTGTAAGGTTCCGATCAGAAAGCGCAGCGGAAATCATCGAAACCTTAGATTGCATATCATTGCCAGTTTTTTAAAATCGAACAAGATCGGTAATCCCGCGATGTGAAGAATGATTCTTTACCTTTGTGGGGTTGAGAATCTCCCAAAACCTCGAAGACGAATGAGAGGAAGATCCCAGAGTCACGAGCTGTTCAAGCGCCCGGCGTCTAGATATATCCACACGAGCAGTAGAAGCAGACGGTATCTCCTCCACGATTTCCACGCGCCGACCCGATCTCAACACCACCATCCACCCCGGAGGAAGGAGAGAGAAGGAAGGGGGTGCACCTTGGAGAGAGAGAGAGGAGAGAGGGCGACTAGGGTTCTTCCTGTAGCTTGGCCAGGGTTTCTCCCAACAGCGTATATTTACAGACCTTTGGCATTTTTCACAAAAACCCAATAATAGTCTATAAAGTCCACCCATCCCGGTCTATCCAATAATCTGTTGTGTGTGACCCTCTAGGCCCAATAGACTGTTTGGTTTTCCAGCCCATTAAGTAAAGAACTCTTTCTTAACTTAATTAATTCTATCCATTAACTCTTAATGGAATTAGTGGGCTTTTCAATCACAAAAAGCACCAAGCAACGCTTCGTGATCCCAAATGACATTGGGGATAAGCAACCCACTCAAGAACTTTTCCGTCTACAGATTCCACACAATTATTGATTCTCATTCATCCAATGCCCCACCAGGACTAGGGTATGGTCAAACTATCAAACCCTATAGAGTCCAGGCTCGACTGAATCCTGTACTCCAAATAGGTTCATTAGAAAAACTCTTTTTTCATAATGAACTCCCGTACCCTGGCCAGGGGATTTCCCGAGTACAGATCCGTAGGGCATTCTCTCTCATATATCATACTGAGAGTGAATGATCCCATGTTGTTAAACTAATTGCCTTCGCACGAGTTCCACTAAGTCCGAATAACTAACTATACAAGACCACTTAACAGAAGTCCATAAGTTAGTAATCAAATACTCAGCATCCCTTTTGCAAGACATCTTTAGTGACTCAGGTCTAAGATCCAACTGTGCTACTGAGACATAGAATACCCTGATTGACAGTCAGTATGATTACCATTCAGAGATTCTAGATCGGGTCAGTTCGGTGAACTCATTCCACTATTGAGCACCCACACACGTACTTCAGTGTCTCCACACTGATGACTACGAGAATAATCACACCCATCAAATGAGTAAGTATCATGTGTGCCAGTCTATCTGGATCTTCAATGTAGCACCCCGTATAAAAATAATACATAGACTTTTCCCCAAATAAATAAAAACTTCTATAGGAAGGTTAAATAAAATGTTAGAACACACAAGGAGGGCCATTATATAAATTTACTACCATTGAAGTCATCATACGTAAATATTATTTACCTAACAAGGTGACTTCTAAGAGTAGTGGGTTAAGTGATGCGTTACCCTAAATGAGTAACCATGGTTCGATTCTTGCATCCGCCATTTGCTTTTTGGGTGAGATAAATATGTATGAAGGGCCCAAGGATTAACGCCCAACTGCACATGAATATATATATGGGCCACCCCACTATAAACCTATAGATATACTAAAATATATCTCCCTCAGACCCCACAGCTGACAAGCCAACCTGCGTTTGCTGGCAATATGCCCAACAAATAGCACTATAACCCCTTTTGACCTGGCAGCAGATCTGCTGTGGCAACATGTCCTTGCCTGATAACTTATTGCTGGCAAGGCACTATCTTCGGGATAGGACAGCAAGGCTGTAGGATCTTGCTCCCGACCTAGACCCATAATGTAATAAACATTTGCTTTGTGTGGGCTAACGAAATTCACTATAATTATACTCCCCTTTGCGTAGGCAGGAGCTACTGCCGTCATCCTCTTTTTCTTATAAAGATGTGAAGGAGCGTCTTCTTCCATCCAACTGTAGGAGCTTTGCAGCGGAGAACGTGGAGAACATGGAGAACGTGTGCTTCTCTTATTAGTTGTTCTCTAAAGCTCTGCGGCAGAGACGAGGAAGGGATTGCTTGGATTTCTTTAGTTCCTACCAGCTGTACCACATGTATCACTCCTAAGAGGTAGGTGTTCTCAAAATCTGGCCTAATTAGTAGTTAAATAGGGTGACATGCATGAATAGGGTAGTTACGTATCACCCGGATTCTCTGTGTTATTCCATTTTAATGCCTTTAAATTACCCCGTGTTAAAAAAAATTCATATCTATGAATTTAAAATTTAAAAGTATTATATGAGCATGATCTTGCAAATCTTGATATTTGTCCATGTCCAACTATATCTCTACTTCCTGAGTATGTGAATATTATATAAATCATGAACAGTAAGTTACGTAATTAGTATCAACAATTAAAACACGCACCGACTATAGCATGCCACTTTAGAAAAGATGCCCAGATCTAATGCATGCTTGGATATGAAAACATGCTCAAACCCATGTATAGGCTTAGACTTAAAAATCCACATATGCTTAGACTTGTAAAAATGAGCACTGACCTCATGTGAAGGTGCTCAGACTTCATGCTTTGCAAATTTGAAAACATGCACATACCTTCCTAGACATAAGACAGAACTTGCACCGACTACATGTGAAATTAGCACCAAGTTGATATGCATACTAACAGAGTATGCACCGACCCTATAGTCCATGAATAGTGAGCTACACCGATCCTGTCGTGCATGTAGCAAAGGCTGCACCGACCCTGTCGTGTACGCAGCAAAGGTTGCACCGACCCGTGCATGCAGCAAAAGCTGCATCGACCCGTGCACGCAGCAAGAGCTGCACCGACCCGTGCACGCAGCAAAAAAACTGCACCGACCTTGGCGTGCATTGGCTGGACTATGCACCGACCTTATAAGCTTAAAAACAACGTGTATAGACCTTGTTTGCCAAAGGCCAAAAGATGCACTGACCTTGTATACCTACGGTTGTGTATGTGCACAGACCTCGTCGCAAGGGCCAGCAAACCTGCACTGACCTAGGACATGCACCGACCCTACAACATGCAAGGGCCAGCAAACCTGCACCGACCCTGCAGCATGCAAGGGCCAGCAAACCTACACCGACCTATATGCATTTGATACCAAAACATGCACCGATTTTGGCTTTGCATCAAACAGTGACTTGCACCGACCCTAGTAGCGTGCATTACAACAGAACATGCATTGACCTTGTGTTGAGACCTACACCTACGCATAAGCAAAAGATGCACCGACCTCACAACATCTAGCATACAAATGTGCACCGACCTAATATGTATGCGTTAATAGTAATGTGCATGGATTTGTGTGTTGAAGGTGAAATGTGCACAGACCTTATTTGGGTTCTAGCCACAATGTGCTTGGACCTTGGTATGTATGCTACAGTGACGTGCGTCGACCTTATATGGCATAAGACAAAACATGCACCGACCTTGGAAGTGTTGAAGGCAAAAAGATGCATCAACCTTATGTGCACTAACCTTGACCTATGCAAGGGGTAATATGCACCGACCTTGCTTTGAGACCTACACCTACGCCAAGAAAGCTTTCACCGACCTTGATATACGCACGGGCTTGCACTGACCTGGAGTGTGCACACACTTTACGTGAGAAGAGGAAAACATGCACCGACCCTAGGCAAACCAGAACATGCACCGACCCTCAGTTATGCACATGCAAAATGTGCACCGACCTATATGCATTTGATACCTAAACCTGCACCGACCTTAATGCATGGACCAAAACCAGCACCGACCCATGCTCATGCGCACACCACTTGCACCGACCTCTGTATGACCTCGCCACTAGCGTCGACCTCAGTAAATGAGCGATGTAATCTAGCATCGACCTCTGCATGACATCACTACTAGCGTCGACCTCAGTAGATGAGCAATGCAACTAGCATTGACCTTAGCTGTGCATAATAGCTTAACTACAGTAACTAGCGTCGACCTTAGTTATGCATTCATACATGAAAAGTAAAATGTGCATTGACCAGTTGACACCTTCGAGCAGTAGTGTTTACTTTCTGTACACAACTTTTTGAACCTGTTCTGACAGATTTCATACTGCTATATAGATGATCAACAATGAAGGCATCAAGTTTTTACCATCAAGATTATATATATATATAATTAATTCATCATCTACATGTGTTTCGTCCTTGGACTCTATTCGTGAAAAAGCTACATGATATTCCTATAATGTGTAAACTGCTTGAAATTCTATATTGGCTATATAAATGAGAGTGGATGTCAAAAAGTATACTTGAAAAGCTACGCATACAAATAAGGGCCCGGTCTGGTCCTGGGAGGAGCACCCGAAGGTACTTGTGCCCATGGGAGTTTATTGACCACGGTATTTGGTATTGCACCGAAGTACTTGCTTGCTTGACTAGTGACATTCCCACTCACTCTCTCGTGACATGCTTGACTTGCTTGAAATGAATTGTTTGGCCCGAAAAAGGGCAATTACTTGCTAGAATGAAATGAATGAAATAGTCAATTCCATTACACTACTTGTTATTACACGAGCTTGAAATCACTTGCTTGAATATTGATCATTATCTTCTTGGAAAGATTTGTGCAATTACTTGACAATTACTTGCTAGTTCCATATTGATACATCTTATTGATATTCATGTAATACTCTCTTGATACAATTCTTGATATTCCTGCTTGGTCTAACATGCATTATTATGCCGCATGGACTTGTAATTAACTTAAAGATTGTTAGAACTTGAGATATAAATCCTACTGAGCGATTCGCTCATCCAGTTGCTCCCTAACTTTTTTTCAGGAAACTTGGATAGCGACCACCACCCAGATGGGACTGATACCGAGTGATGAGTGCTAGAGTGGTGTACCGTCAGCTAGTCTTGTGTCCTACTTTATATTTTCTGTTATTATTAAAGGCTTGTATAATCTAATCGAGTTAGTTATGATATAGTTAGATAGAACTTATTAAACTTGTAGCCTTATGAATGATTCTGGGATATTGCCATTCGGTTTAGTAGAGAAATTGTCATCTTGGACTATGGTATTATGTTAAACTTTGAGTTAGCAATAAAATACCGAGTACTATGCACACTCTGATTTTACGTGAATGACACGATCTATATAGACGCATCATGCAACCGGGTATCTTCCACGCTCGGGGCGTGACAGTCTTCGTGGTATCAGAGCCTAGGATTTCAATTTCCTAGGAAATAAAAGGTTAGAAAAAAAATTGAAGTCATGATTAAAATCTAGGAAAAACCTAAGTCTGGGGATAGATTTATACCTTACCCGGTGAGATGGGAAGAGCCATGGGTTAAGTTCTATAATGACATTTAACCTCATAGTAAAACCCGATATTTATTACACTTAAACTCTTTTGTAGGATCATGGCCGCTGAAAGAGCACAATGGAGCAAGATGCAGCGCATCGTGCAAGGCCTTACACAGACACTACAACAACAAGTGGCGCAAGGCGGTGCTAACCGTGGAGCCGGTGATCTCCACATGGGTTTCCGTAACATGAACCCACCAAGGTTCACGAGTTCATCTGACCCCGAGGATGCCAAAAATTGGTTAAAGGAAATGGAACGAATTTTTCGTGTGATGCAATGCACAGACGAGGAGAAGGTTAGACTGGCTATATTCCAACTGGAGTGGGACGCTCGATGTTGGTAGGAATCCGTGGAAGGAACATTGGTCGATGACCACGTCACATGGGATGAATTCACTGAGCATTTCAACAACAAGTACTTCTCCGACCATATCCAAGAGAAGAATGCTGTGGAATTTGCTGCCTTGAAACAACGGGCCTTGAAAGTAGCCGAGTATGAGGCCTAATTCTCGAGACTATCCAAGTATGCACCCTACTTGGTGTGTACGGAGAAGATGAAGGCTAAAAGGTTCCTCAACGGGCTTCGGCTCCATTATATTACACAGCTTGCACCGATGGACATCCAAGTCTATTCGAAAATGATTCGGCATGCGTAGTTGCTTGAGGACGCCAGTGAATTATTAGAGAGGATCCGAGGAAGGGACAAGAAGGAACCTATCACAAGGCCGGGAAATTTTAAAGCATCATTCAACAAGAAGCGGTACTACAGTGGAGGAGAGTCCTCCAAAGGAATGAGATTCCAGAAGAATGTCAAGCCATTCTCCACCACCACACCTTCCAAGGAAGTTTGTAAGTACTGTGACAAAGCCGGCCGTAAGATCGAGGAATGCTGGAGGAAGCTAGGAGCCTATCTCCGATGTGGGAGCGGAGAGCATCGGATCCCTACTTGCCCACTAATGAAGGAGCAAGCTATCAAGGATGAGAAGTTCCCAGTTAAGAAGCAAGGTCGTCTGCAAGCTCTCCAAGAGACGAAACCAACGGAAGGAGGAATTGTGGAAGGTACAGTAACCATCTGCTCTAAGACTACTAAAGTTTTATTTGATACTGGAGCAACACATTCATTTATTTCTAAGAAATTTTCTGCTGCATTTACTAAGGAGCTTGAATGGTTATACTTAGTCATATCTACACCTATCGGGAACAAGGCTGACCTCACACATCATTCCCCAAACTGTGAGATTATGGTTAAAGGAAATAATCTACCTGCTGGCCCAATTTGCCTAGATATGAAAGAGTATGATATTATACTAGGTGTTGACTGGCTATCCACCCACCAAGCTACGGTAGATTGCCGAAATAGCAAGATAACTTTTGTGGATCACCCGGAACTAGTATACATTAGCCCTCAGGCTAGATCACCTCTTATATCGGCTCTCCGAGCTAGTAAACTTATAGGCAAAGGATGTGTGGCTTTCATTGCATTTGTAACTACCACGGACGTCGAGGAGTCCAAGCTTAAAGACATCCATGTAGTTCGGGATTTTTTTGACATTTTTCCAGAACAACTGCCCGACTTACCCCCAGAGCAGGAGATGTCATTCACCATCGACCTTGTCCCTGGTGTGGGACCTGTTTTCAAGGCACCTTACCGAATGTCCTCTGTTGAGCTAAAGGAGCTAAAGGAACAATTAATGGAGCTATTGAACAAGCGTTTCATTCTACCAAGTACTTCCCCATGGGGAGCGCCTGTGCTATTCGTCAAGAAGAAGGACAGATCGATGAGACTCTGCATCGACTATCGGTAGTTAAATTACCTTGCGATCAAGAACAAGTACCCACTGCCGAGGATTGATGAACTATTCGATCAAATATCTGGAGCTAAATATTTCTCCAAGATCGATCTTCATTCTGGTTATCACCAGCTGAAGATCAAAAAAGAAGATATTCATAAGACTACATTCCGAAGTAGGTATGGACATTACGAGTTTACTATTATGCCTTTCGGACTAACAAATGCCCCCACAGCTTTCATGCAGTTAATGAACAGCATATTCAGGCCTCACTTAGATCAGTTTATTGTGGTCTTTATCGATTATATTGTTATTTATTCAAAGTCTGAAGAAGACCGTGAAGAACATCTTAAGAAGGCATTGCGGATATTGAGGGAAAATAAATTATTTGCCAAATTCAGTAAGTGCAAGTTTTGGCTCGAGGAAGTATCCTTCTTGGGCCATATAATTTCAAAGGGCGGAATTTTCGTTGACCCATCAAAGGTCGAAGCCATGAAGAATTGGGAGCGACCAACAAATACAACGGAAATTTAGAGTTTCTTGGGGCTAGCTGGTTATTACCGGCGTTTTATCAAGGACTTCTCAAGAATTGTTGTTCCTCTCACCCGATTGACTCGCAAGGAAATACCTTATGAGTGGAAGGAAGACTATGAGAAGAGTTTCCAAGCTTTGAAGGATCTCTTGACCACTACTCCAGTCTTATCATTACCAACTGAAGGAGATAAATATGAAGTATATACCGATGCTTCTGGTATTGGCCTCGGGTGTGTATTGATACAGAACGGAAGAGTCATTGCATTGTCTTCCTGACAACTGAAGAAGCATGAAGAGAACTACATGGTCCATGATTTAGAATTATCCGCAGTGGTATTTGCCTTAAAGATCTGGAGACACTACCTCTACGGAGAACAATTCATGGTGTACTCCGATCATAAGAGCCTCAAATATCTATTTTCCCAGAAGGAACTAAACATGCGGCAAAGGCGTTGGCTCGAGTATCTCAAGGATTTCAACTTCACCATATAGTACCATCCCGATAAGGGAAATTCTGTAGCTGATGCCCTCAATCGAAAGCTGAGAGTAATATTGGCCAGTTGCATGATTCAAGAATGAAAGTTATTAGTGGAATTCTCTAAACTCAATATTAGCACTGATGAACAAGACGAGTGCATTACTCTAGCCTATATGAGTCTACATCCGGATTTGCTATTAGAAATTCAGAAGCTACAAGAGGAAGATCCTGCACTAGTGGAGATAAGGGACAAGCTGGATGAGAGACCAGACTTCAAGCTCGCATCCGATGGAAGATTGTTATTTCATGAAAGGACATGTGTACCCGACAGTCCCGAGTTGAAGAAGAAGGTTCTTGAAGAAGCTCATCGATCGAGGTACACAATCCATCATGGAGCCACCAAGATGTACCAAGACTTGAAAAGGACTTTCTGGTGGCCTAATATGAAAAGGGAGGTAGCAGTTTTCGTATCTCGCTGTCTGACCTGTCAACAAGTGAAGGCGGAACATCAGAAACCCGTCGGAAAGCTACATCCACTAGATATTCCCAAGTGAAAGTGGGAGGACATTGGCATGGATTTTATTATGGGCTTGCCCAAGTCTAGAGGTGGACATGATGGAGTTTGGGTAATTATCGACCGCCTAACTAAATCGGCTCATTTCTTGCCCATCAAAAGTCGATGGTCAGTTGATGTCCTTACTGCCTTGTATATTAAGGAGACGGTTAGATTGCATGGAGTTCCCGTGTCGATCGTATCCGACCGAGACCCACCTTCACCTCTCATTTCTGGAAGAGTCTACAACACTCTTTGGGATGAAACTCAACTTCAGCACTGCTTTCCATCCCCAGACAGATGGACAGACAGAAAGGACAAATCAAGTCGTTGAAGATATGTTAAGGGCCTGCATTATAGATTTCGGCGGTAGTTGGCAAGACCACTTACCCCTAGCCGAGTTCGCATATAATAATAGCTATCAAGCCAGTATCCAAATGGCACCTTTTGAGGCACTCTATGGCAGAAGTTTTCGATCTCCAATATGTTGGGATGAAGTCGGTGAAAAGCAAATTCTAGGCCCAGATATGGTGAGAGACTCTACTGAAAAGATACACCTCATTCGGGAAATATTAAAGATAGCACAGTCCAGGCAGAAGTCATATGCTGACAAAAGAAGAAGAGATCTAGAATTTCAAGTCGGAGACCATGTTTTTCTCAAGGTATCTCCTGGTCGAGATATTAGAAGATTCGGTGTTAAGGGCAAACTTACGCCGATGTTTATTGGTCCATTTGAGGTATTGGAGAGAGTGGGCGAGGTGGATTACCGCATTGCCTTACCTCCATAATTATCAGAGGTGCACAATATATTCCATATTTATATGCTGAAGAAGTATGTGCACGATCCTCTCCACGTCATCGATCACACTGACTTAGTGATACAGAAGGACCTTACCTATGAGTAGAAGCCAATGAAGATCCTCAATCGAAAAGTTCGAGTTCTAAGGACCAAGACGATCCCTATGGTGAAAGTCCAATGGAATCGATGCTCAGAACAAGAAGTTACATGGGAAATCGAGGAGTCTATGAGAAGGAGATTTCCAGAATTATTCTACTCTGTAAGTATTTTCTCACCCTCCTTGTCTCCATATGTGCAATTGAATTTGGGGACCAAGTTCTTTTAAGTGGGGGAGGGTGTAGCACCCCATATAAAAATAATACACAGACTTTTTTCCCAAATAAATAAAAACTTCTATAGGAAGGTTAAATAAGAAGTTAGAACACCCAATGAGGGCCATTATATAAATTTACCACCATTGAAGTCATCATACATAAAGATTATTCACCTGACAAGGTGACTTTCTAGAGTAGTAGGTTAAGTGATGCGTTACCCCAAATGAGTAACCATGGTTCAATTCTTGCATCCGCCATTTTCTTTTTGGGCGAGATAAATATGTATGAAGGGCCCAAGGATTAACGCCCACCTGCACATGAATATATATATGGGCCACCCCACTATAAACCTATAGATATAGTAAAATATATCTCCCTTAAACCCCACAGCTGACAAGCCAACCTGCATTTGCTGGAAATATGCCCAACAAATGAGTGAGCATTATAACCTCTTTTGACCTGGCAGTAGATCTGCTGTGGCAACATGTCCTTGCCTGACAACTTATTGTGGCAAGGCACTATCTTCGGGATAGGACAGCAAGGCTATAGGATCTTGCTCCCGACCTAGACCCACAAGGCAATAAACATTTGCTTTGTGTGGGCAACCGAATTTCACTATAATTATACTCCCCTTTGCGTAGGCAGGAGCTACTGACGTCATCCTCTTTTTCTTCTGAAGACGTGAAGGAGCGTCTTCTTCCGTCCGGCTGCAGGCTCTTTACGGTGGAAAACGTGTAGAACATGTGCTTCTCTTATTAGTTATTCTATGAAGCTCTGCGGCAGAGATGAGGAAGGGCTTGCTTGGATTTCTTTAGTTCCTACCACATGTACCACGTGTATCACTCCTAAGAGGTAGGTGTTCTCAAGATCTGGCCTAATTAGTTGTTAAATATGGTGACATGCATGAATAGGGTAGTTACGTATCACCTGGATTCTCTGTGTTATTCCATTTTAATTCCTGTAAATTACCCCATGTTAAAAAAAATTCATATGTATGAAATTAAAATTTAAAAGTATTGTATGAGCATGATCTTGCAAATCTTGCTATTTGTCCATGTCCAACCATATCTCTACTTCCTGATTCTGTGAATATTATATAAATTATGAACCAGTAAGTTACGTAATTAATATCAACAATTAAAACACGCACCGACTATAGCATGCCACTTTAGAAAAGATGCCCAGATCTAATGCATGCTTGGATATGAAAACATGCTCAGACCCATGTATAGGCTTAGACTTAAAAATCCACATATGCTTAGACTTGTAAAAATGTGCACCGACCTCATGTGAAGGTGCTCAGACTTCATGCTTTGCAAATTTGAAAACATGCACAGAACTTCCTTGACATAAGATAGAACTTGCACCGACTACATGTGAAATTAACACCAAGTTGATATGCATACTAACAGAGTATGCACCGACCCTATAGTCCATGAATAGTGAGCTGCACCGACCCTATCGTGTACGCAGCAAACGCTGCACCGTCCCTGTCGTGCACGCGGCAGAGGCTACACTGACCCTGTCGTGCATGTAGCAAAGGCTGCACCGACCCGTGCATGCAGCAAAAGCTGCACCGACCCGTGTACGCAGCAAAGCTGCACCGACCCGTGCACGCAGCAAGAGCTGCATCGACCCGTGCACGTAGCAAAAAAACTACACCGACCTTGGCGTGCATTGGCTGGACTATGCATCGACCTTATAAGCTTAAAAGCAACGTGCACAAATCTTGTTTGACAAAGGCCAAAAGATGCACCGACCTTGTATACCTACAGTTGCGTATGTGCACAGACCTCATCGCAAGGGCTAGCAAACCTGCATCGACCTAGAACATGCACCGACCCTGCAGCATGCAAGGGCCAACGAACCTGCATCGACCTATATGTATTTGATACCAAAACATGCACCGACCTTAGCTTTGCATCAAATAGTGACTTGCACTGACCCTAGTAGAGTGCATTACAACAGAACATGCACCGACCTTGTGTTGAGACCTACACCTACGCATAAGCAAAAGATGCACCGACCTCACAACATCTAGCATACAAATGTGCATAGACCTAATATGTATGCGTGAACAGTAATGTGCATGGACTTGTGTGCTGAAGGTGAAATGTGCACAGAACTTATTTGGGTTCTAGCCACAATGTGCTTGGACCTTGGTATGTATGCTACAGTGATGTGCATCGACCTTATATGGCATAAGATAAAACATGCACCGACCTTGGCAGTGTTGAAGGCAAAAAGATGCACCGACCTTATGTGCACTGACCTTGTATGGCACATGGCACTTGTGCATAGACCTGCATATGCGTAAGGTAGAAAAGATGCACCGACCTTGACCTGCGCAAGGGGAAATATGCACCGACCTTGCTTTGAGACCTACACCTACGCTAAGAAAGCTTGCACCGACCTTATATGCACCGACCTTGATCTGCGCACGGGCTTGCACCGACCTGGAGTGTGTACACACTTTACGTGATAAGAGGAAAACATGCACCAACCCTAGGCAAACCAGAACATGCACCGACCCTCAGTTATGCACAAGCAAAATGTGCACCGACCTATATGCATTTGATACCTAAACCTGCTCCGACCTTAATGCACGGACCTAAACCTACACCGACCCTTGCTCATACGCACACCACTTGCACCGACCTCTGTATGACCTCGCCACTAGCGTTGACCTCAGTAAATTAGTGATGCAATCTAGCATCGACCTCTGCATGACATCACTACTAGCGTTGACCTCAGTAGATGAGCAATGCAACTAGCATCGACCTTAGCTGTGCATAATAGCTTAACTACAGTAACTAGCGTCGACCTTAGTTATGCATTTCTACATGAAAAGTAAAATGTGCATTGACCAGTTGACACCTTCGAGCAGTAGTGTTGACTTTCTATACACAACCTTTTAAACCTATTCTGACAGATTTCATACTGCTATATAGATGATCAACAATAAAGGCATCAAGTTTTTACCATCAAGATTATATATATATATATAATTAATTCATCATCTACATGTGTTTCGTCCTTGAACTCTATTCTTGAAAAATCTACCTGATATTCCTACAATGTGTAAACTACTTGAAATTTTATATTGGCTATATAAATGAGAGTGGATGTCAAAAAGTGTACTTGAAATGCTACGCATACAAATAAGAGCCCGGTCTGGTCCTGGGAGGAGCACCTGAAGGTACTTGTGCCCATGGGAGTTTATTGACCATAGTGTTTGGCATTGCACCGAAGTACTTGCTTGCTTGACTTGAGACATTCCCACTCACTCTCTCGTGACATGCTTGACTTGCTTGAAATGAATTGCTTGGCCCGAAAAAGGGAAATTACTTGCTAGAATGAAATGAATGAAATAGCCAATTCCATTACACTACTTGTTATTACATGAGCGTGAAATCACTTGCTTGAATATTGATCATTATCTTCTTGGAAAGATTTGTGCAATTACTTGGCAATTACTTGCTAGTTCTATATTGATACATCTTTTTGATATTCATGGGATACTCTCTTGATACAATTCTTGATATTCCTGCTTGGTCCAACATGCATCATTATACCGCATGAACTTGTAATTAACTTAAAGATTGTTAGAACTTGAGATATAAATCATACTGAGCGATTCGCTCATCCAGTTGCTCCCTAACTTTTTTTCAAGAAACTTGGATAGCGACCATCACCTGGATAGGACTGATACCGAGTGATGAGTGCTAGAGTGGTGTACCGTCAGCTAGTCTTGTGTCCTACTTTGTATTTTCAGTTATTATTAAAGGCTTGTATAATCTAATTGAGTCAGTTATGATCTAGTTAGATAGAACTTATTAAACTTGTAGCTTTATGGATGATTCTGGGATATTGCCATTCGGTTTAGTAGAGAAATTGTCATCTTGGACTATGGTATTATGTTAAACTTTGAGTTAGCAATAAATTACCGAGTACTATGCGCACTCTGATTTTACGTGAATGACACGATCTATATAGACGCGTCACGCAACCGGGTATCTTCTGCGCTCGGGGCGTGACATTCAATGTCCCTTCTTGAAGATCCTATGACTGGGAACATCTAGAACATGTACATCTAGATGACTGATCTCATTATCATAATCTCATTATGATCCAGCCATCATCGCACATGTTCAGGGACTTCATCACATTCAAATCATAAACATAAATTAAATGCAACGAATAAATGCTATTAATGTAAATATGAATAAGATATTACAAGAAATGATGCCATCACATCTCATGTGATTGACTTGTAGGACATACATTTCTATCAATCTCCCACTTGCACTAAAGCCAATCACCCACATGCTTGATCCCCATCAGCCCTAGGTGACGCTCAAAAACACTTTGAGTCAATGGCTTAGTTAGTGGATCTACAATGTAATCACTGGAAGACATTCTATCAATTACAACATCTCCTCTACTTATAATCTTTCTGATCAGGTGGTAACGTCACAGAATATGCTTCGATTTCTGATGAGACCTCGGCTCCTTTGCTTGCGCAATCGCCCCATTACTATCACATAATAAGGGGACCAGATCAGAGATGCTTGGTACAACTCCAAGCTCTTCGATGAATTTCTTCATCCAAATCGCTTCTTTGGCCGCCTCAGCAATAGCAATGTACTCAGCTTCGGTCGTAGAATCAGCAATGGTTTCTTGTTTGGAACTTTTTCAACTTGCTGCCCCACCGTTCAGGGTAAACACATACCTCAAAGTTGACTTGCTATCATCTTTATCGGACTGAAAACTTGAGTCAGTGTAACCTCGAAGTTTCAAGTCCTCTCCTCCGTAAACCAGAAACATATCCTTAGTGTTTCGCAAGTACTTAAAGATATAATTCACAGCTATCCAGTGTTGCTCACCTGGATCCGCCTGAAACCTGCTCGTAACACTTAGAGCATATGCAACATCATGCCTTGTACATAACATAGCATACATGATGGACCCTATGGCAAAAGCATAAGGTACCCTACTCATGCGCACCCTCTCTTCAGGAGTTTTAGGGGACATTTCCTTAGAGAGGTAAACTTCATGTCTCATCGGTATGAGACCTCTCTTGGAGTTTTCCATGCCAAACCTTTTGACAATGGAATCTATGTACATAGATTGGGACAAGCCTAGCATCCTATTTGATCTATCTCTATAGATTCTGATCCCCAATACATAGGATGCTTCTCCAAAATCTTTCATGGAGAAGTGTTTAGACAGCCAGGCTTTAACTGATGACAACATACCTACATCATTCACAATGAGTAGTATGTCATCAACATATAGGACCAGGAATGTGATTGCACTACCACATATTTTCTTATACACACAAGGCTCATCTTCGTTCTTAACGAAGTCATAAGACTTGATGGCTTCATCAAATCTTAAATTCCAATTGCGAGATGCTTGCTTCAATACATAAATGGATCTCAGCAACCTGCATACCTTATCTGGGTGCTCCTTGGATATGAATCCTCCAGGCTATATCATATGCACCTCTTCCTCAAGATATCAATTGAGGAATGCAGTCTTCATATCCATCTGCCAGATCTCATAATCATGGTACGCATCGATGGCAAGTAAAATCCAGATGGACTTAGTCATGGCAACTGGTGAGAAGGTCTCATCATAGTCAACTCCTTCTCTTTGACGATATCCCTTCGCAAGCAACCTAGCCTTGTAGGTATCAACCATTCCATCTACTCCAATTTTTCTTTTAAAGATCCACTTGGATCGATGGGTACTATACCCTCAGGTGGATCTACCAAGTTCCAAACTTGGTTGGAGTACATGGAGTCCATCTCCGATTTCATGGCCTCTTGCCATCTCCAGGAGTCAATACCACTTATTACCTCCTCATATGTCTTAGGATCATCATCCTTATCATAGTGTATCTTATTCCCACCATCAGAGATATGTCCCATATATCTATCTGGTTGAACAGGTACACGGCTAGACCTATGCACAGTTTGTGTGTCATCCTGAACTGGTTCCTGAGACGATGCAGCTCTAGTTTGTGGTTCTAGAACCTCTTCTAGTTCTACCAAGCTCCCACTGTTTCCTTCAAGGATATACTCATCCTCTAAGAACACAGCTCGCTTAGCTACAAACACTCTTTGATCGCTAGGCTGGTAGAAATAATATCCATAAGTTTCCTTAGGATATCCCACAAACCTGCATCTTTCAGTCTTGGATGCCAGTTTATCAGGATTGTGTTTCTTAACATGGGCAGGATAGCCCCAGACCTTAACATACTTAAGGTTTGGTTTCTTTCCTTTCCATATCTCATATGGAGTGGAAGACACTGATTTAGAAGGAACTTTGTTCAATAACTTAGCAGTAGTGTCTAGGGCATATCCCAGAGCGACAAGGGCAATCCAGCAAAGCACATCATGGATCGTACCATATCTAATAAGGTACGATTCCTCCTTTCAGCCACACCATTCAACTGAGGTGTGTAAGGAGGAGTCCACTGGATAATATGCCATTATCCTTTAAGTATTGTGTGAATTTCGTACTCAAGTATTCCCCTCCTCGATCGGATCGAAGAGTTTTAATACTCTTTCCTATTTGTTTCTTTACTTCATTCTTAAACTCCACAAATTTCTCAAAAGCTTCAGATTTGTACTTCATCAAGTACACATATCCATACTTAGAGAAATCATCAGTGAAAGTAATGCTAGTAAAATGGCTATGTCCTCCTTGGCCATATCTGAAGCTCAACACGGATGGTGCATCTAAAGGTGATGGATTGTCTGGAGGTGGTGGCATCATTAGAAATACTCATGGTTTACCCTTACTAGCCTTTACTCACTATTATGCCCGGGGTAATAGTTTAATTGCTAAATCTAGAGCCCTCTTGGATGGTCTGAGATACTTGAAGGCACTTAATTCTCAACCAGCACTTATTGAGTGCGATTCTCAAACTCTTGTGCACATAGTAACCCAGAACTCACCTTGCCCGTGGAGGATTGCAATCTACATCAGGGAAATATGGAGCTTGCTATCTAGCACGGAGCTTGTCCAATAAATGGAGAGTTTGTCATTTTTCCCATGAGTCAAGATTTACAGGTTGTAAATGATTCATAATCAAATAGATCAACATATCCATCTTTGCACAACCTTTTCAATCTTTCCTCACTAATATGACCAAGCTTACAATGCCAAAGATATGCTTGATTTACATCATTCATCTTCCTCTTAAGAGGTCCATCCACACACATAATAGGAGTATCCACATCTAGTAAGAACAAACCATTAATTAAGCTCCCACTGGTAAATAATTCACCATTTAATAATAAAGAACATGTCTGATTCCCAAAGCTCACAATAAATCCACATTTATTTAAGCATGAAATGGAAATAATGTTCTTAATTATAGAAGGAATATAATAACAGTCTGTCAATTCCAATATAGCTCCTGAAGCAAGCTTGAGGTTTACACTCTCGACAGCAAGTGCAGCAACTTTTACTCCATTTCCCAGTCGAAGATCAACCTCTCCTTTGTTCAATCACCTGCTACTTGTCAGAACCTGCAAATCATTACAGATATGAGATGCACATCCAGTATCTAATACCCATGATGTGGATCTATATGACAAGTTAAGGTCGATCATGAACATACTTGAAGCTTCTCCAAGCTTCTGCTTTACCTTCTCTGTAAGGTACAACTTGCAGTTCCTCTTCCAATGGCCATCCTTATGGCAATAGAAGCATTGGCCTTTGTCCATGCTAGCCTATTCTTTTTTGGTAGCCTTTACCTGTTTACCCTTCTTCTTTGCCTTGCCTTTCTTAAAGGCCTGCTGAAAATTCCTCTTCTTGTTGGTCTTACCAACAAGCATCACAGGAGCTTTCCCATTGTTCATAGTGCTCTCAGCAGTCTTCAACATGTTTAGAAGCTCTGCCAGAGAGCATTCTATTTTGTTCATGTTAAAATTGACAATGAACTGGGAAAAAGAACCAAGGAGAGATTGCAGAATCAAATCGACACAAAGATCCTTATTCATGTCGAAACCCAATTCTGCCAATCTTTCGGTCCTCTCAATCATCTTGAGAACATGTGTCTGCACAGATGTTCCCTCAGACATTCTGATGTAGGACGGATGACGACCGGGCTAAGACGTACGACGGACTCGATGTGCGGCCAGCACTAACACGCTAAAGGCAAGCCGGGCGGCTGACATCCGTGGTGTTCTCCGGGCGGAGACGTCTCTCAACATCACTCTAACTAGCCCGACGATCCTCCCTTGCGAGGGAAATGTGGGGATCGCAGCGGTTAAGGAACCACTATCGCCTAGGGTGGTGCAGTCCGAGCTCGGTGCTCGACTGGAGCTAAGGAACGGGCGCTCACAACTCACACTCACGGTGATTTGGAACTAGCGAACGGTCCTAATCTCACAAACACAGCATGATAGACAATATACTAAATCAGAAAAGTGATGAAGGAATCGAAGCGCGTACCTCCACGCCTAGGCGTGGGGAAGAATTCCCGACCGAATCCGAACAACCCCAATGCACATGATTGTTGCAATTACAATTCCAGAACTTAATACCCACTCCACGTAGGGAGGTATAGGGTTACAATGGCCAAATTTGGGGTTGCTGGAACCCGGGTTGACGGGCCACACTCGCAGGAGGTGAGGGACGCGAGCCAGAGCCGCTCGGGTACGCCGACAGGAAGCCGACCCGGTTCTGTCCACGCTGGTCACCCTGCGCAGAAAGCTTGCGGAATCCGGTACGTCCAGATACGATGCCCGATCGAAGCGCCGTTTATTTGAGAACGTCGGAGATAGGCTGTAGTTTATTCACTCCGAAGGGCGCGATCAGATCCTTTCAGATCTGGGCGCAGCAGTGACTTGATTCAGCTTCTGGTTCTGTGCTCACAAAACTGCACAGAAACACGAGTAATTAATGGAAAATTAGTTTCCAATGTCGGATCGAGGCGCCGTTTGTGCGAGATCGTTGGCAACATCCAGAGGAAGAAGTAATCCGAAGATCTCGCTCGGAGCTTGACCAGATGAGGCGGGGCAGACTCTGAAAGTCGACTCTAGATCTCAGCTAGGCCTGCTCAGATCGGCTCGCGCAATCCCACGAGAATTTTTGCCACGATCAGTAAAGGTCTCGGATCGAGGCGAGACTAGAGTCAACTCGAAGAGGACTCAAAATCCTATGATCACTCCAAGAATCAGCTCAAGAAGACTTGAGAGGCGATCTGGGGAAATTAGTAAGCAGGAAACTTCAGATCTGGGCAGCAGGTTGGGGCAGATCCGCGCGCCGTCATGATAAAAATTACCACCGGCGATCCCGAACTCCGATCGACACAAAACCACCTCTCAATTCTTCCTAACTTTTAGAGGTATCAAGGATAATTTGTGTGGAAGCAGATGGTAAGAGGATGGGGGAGATACTGGGGCGAGTCACACGCCCTAGGTCTGTCCCATCACAGGACTATGTTGGGAATCACACCCAAGAGAGGGGAAAGAGAGTCACACTCTTAATGCAAATTTCACTCAACAAAACTTCATTAGCCATTAACCCATCATCATATAAGCCTTTATATAGAGTTTAGCAAGGGGGAGGGGGCTGAATGGTTTGATGGAACCAAGGGGAGGGGGAGAGGGGTGGCCCCTTTTGACTAGAATAGGAAGGGAGGGGAGACAAGGGGACATTAGACTTACCTAACTTTGAAATTCAAGTAAAGGGGGTAGGTGGCAGGCATTCCACCCTTGGACCAGCAGCCATTCTAATGTCCCATGTGGTAAATGGAGAATGGAAGAAAAAAAAATAAAAATTCTAGCCTAATACAACAAAATATGGGGCGCCCCCTTCTTGGGCCTTGAATGGGCCAAGTTTGGCCATGGCCTAGCCCATTCAACCAATATGGAACCAATATGGCTTAAAGCCATTCTAATCTAGATAGCCCAAGAGTGAAGGAAGCCCAATTGGGCCTTCCATGGCTTATGGATCCATCCTAATGGTCCAAGGCCACTCCTTCTTCAAGAATTCTAAAGGGGCTTAACCAAATTGGCCATTTAAGGGCCTTACAAGCAGCCCAATATGAAAGCACAAGTTTAAAGATCATTACAAGCCCAATTTTCATGTTAAAAGTATCCAAATTGAAGCCAAATTATCCCCATTTTAAAGAGAAGCCGATGTAGTCCAATTGGGGCTCCGCGTATGGTGCCGTCGTTTCGCCGACTCGTGCTATTCGCATGCGTTGGTGTCCGCACCAATTCTCCCCGGGTGGGAGGAACTTGACCCCGTCGAGTATGGGTCCTGGAGCTTGAACTCTCCGCATGTGATCGGGGCGTTGTTCATCATGGGGCATCCTCGCCATCACACTATGAAGTGTTGGTAGGCTCCGTTCCTAGTGGTGATTACCTGCTCATCCAGTATAAAATCTATATGCATGCGTTGAGGCTGGAAGAGGTGGACTCTCAGGTGGTGTGTCACTCACAACAGAAGGATAAAGCCCGAAACTCAGTAGGGATCACCGCGGGTTCTGATATGCTACCAAATCAGAAACATGGAACTTCGAACAGACACCATAGTCATTCGGTAGTTCAATAACGTACGCATTTGAACCCACTTGTTTCGTGACTCGGGAAGGGCGGGTATCGCGAGTCTAGAGTTGCTTTACGGCCCCAAGAGGAAACCGTTCTGGTATGACCCTGATCATGACGTACTCTCCCTTTTGAACTCACGGACATGTAGCATGTATCAGCTAATTCCTTATACGTGTATGGCTGGCCTTTGATTGGGACACGACTTTAATGCAAACCAAAACAAACTCGAGAGACAAACAGACACACACATGACCTTAGACAAACCTATGGTTAGTCTGACCTATGCATAGGCGATGGTGGACCAGGACACCCGAACATGTGCCATGTATACACTAGTGGCAACCGGTGGTTGGCAGAAAGTGGGACTCCTAGACATCCTACTTTGTCCCTAGCATGCGGCTGCCCATTGGATTTGGGAGACTTGGGAGGGCTAGGAGGGCCGGATGTAGGTGTATCAGGCTTGGTGGGTGTAGGTGGCCCGGCCCGTGGGAAAGGGGTGTGAAAGTGGACTTCCTCGACAAGGTATAAAGGAAGTGATGGGTCACGAGGCCCACTAGAGAAGGGGTCGAATGGGTCAAAGAGTGTGTGACCCCCCGGTTCCTCCATTACATAGTCCCATGTTTGAAATTCATGAAGGTGATGGTCACCTCCATCCATCGTGGTAGATGGGACAGTGTATAGAAGATATGGCTCCTCCCTCGGGATAAATGGAGTGAAGTCGGGCTCGACCGGTAGCGGGAGGAGTAGAAGAACCTCCGCGGTAACATGACCCACGGTGTACACGGAGGTAATGGACCCTAAGGTGGGATGGGTGAAGCTACAACCGGTGGGTCGGTCAAAGCCTAGGGCCAACAAGTGCGTAAATGCCAACTGCCGGTCTAACCCTTTAAGAAGGTCGTCCAATGTATCCACATAGTGACTAGACCGAAGGTGGTGTAAAATGAGTTGCTTGGCACTAGAGGTAGTGTGGAGTCCATGGATGGGAAGGGAGGTGGGACCAAGCCATCTTTGAGCCAGCTAAGGAGTGGCTCGGCGATGAAAAGCATTCCCGTAAGAAACACGGGTGGCTCGGGCGGAGGTGACTCCAAACAAGACGGCTCCATATGAAGTTCGAAAGGAGAGGATGGCAACGGAGCACTCACGGGTGATGAAGGAGGGATCTCCATAATGGGGAGAGGGCTTGGGGACCCCTTAGATGGGGCCGGGTTTGGGCTACGGGCTATGGCCTCCCTAGGTGCGGGTATGGCTACCTCATGCCTCGAAGGTGGGTAAGGGGAGACTAATGACTCAAAATAAGCGCACCTCCTATCCACCCGATCCGAAATCATATGTACAAGTTTGGCAACGGTCCGTGTTGGAGTAGGGGTATCGGAGTGGACTCGCCCGTAATCATCCGGCCTAGGCTTGGGTCTAGGCTCATCTATGTGTAGGGCTCTTTGCCACCGACTAGGACCCACTTGGTTGGAGATGATTGGGTGAGGTCGGTTGGAGGTGATCGGTTGGGGAACGTAGACCTTCCTAAGCTCTCTCTTCATGTCCCACCATGACTCGATGGGCCATTGCCTCCTAACCTCTCTCAAACGTTCAATGTAGTCCCACTTTTCGGCGGCCTCATGAAGAAGCCGCTCTTTGGCGAAAGAGAATTGCATTGCCTCGGACATAGTATAACACTCAAAATATGCGTCCATGGCGGCTTCCCACTTGAGGTAGTCGCTCGGGACCTTGGTTCCATAGAAGTCTGAGGCTTCGAGCCTACGGATGTGGTGGGGTTGGATTCCCCATCCTTGGTGGTGTCGCCACCATTCATATGAACTAGGCGTTTGGGAACCCATGGGACTCGGGGAGCTAATGGATGGCCATGCCGACACTAGGACACGACACTAGACCGACTATGCAAGGTTGGAATGCATGCAAACTAAGGACAAGACACCAAGACTCGGTATGTGGCAGAGTTAATCG
Source organism: Amorphophallus konjac (assembly GCA_022559845.1). Classification (NCBI taxonomy): domain Eukaryota; kingdom Viridiplantae; phylum Streptophyta; class Magnoliopsida; order Alismatales; family Araceae; genus Amorphophallus; species Amorphophallus konjac. The sequence goes on from CM040121.1 coordinate 489,903,444, forward strand.
ATCCGAAGATCACTCGCGCAAGTGTGCGCCCTTCCCGATAGGCGTAGCCTAACGTTTGGGCAACACCTTTTTATATACCGGGTTATTGGAATGCAAATGCAACCTTGGACTTAAATGACCCTAGACTTAAACGATGCACTGATACCAATTTGATGCGGGACGGATGACGACCGAGCTAAGACGTACGACGAACTCGATGTGCGGCCAACACTAACACGCTAAAGGCAAGCCGGGCAGCTGACAACAGTGGTGTTCTCTGGGCGGAAACGTCTCTCAACAGCACTCTAACTAGCCCGACGATCCTCCCTTGCGAGGGAAACGTGGGGATCGCAGCGGTTAAGGAACCACTGTCGCCTAGGGTGGTGCAATCCGAGCTCGGCACTCGACTGGAGGTAAGGAACGGGCGCTCACAACTCACACTCACGGTGATTTGGAACTAGCTAACCGTCCTAATCTAACAAACGCAGCATGATAGATAATATACTAAATCAGCAAAGTGAGAAAGGGATCGAAGCGCGTACCTCCACGCCTAGGCGTGGGGAAGAATTCCCGGCCGAATCCGAACAACCCCAATACACACGATTGTTACAATTATAATTCCAGAACTTAATACCCACTCCACGCAGGGAGGTATAGGGTTACAATGGCCAAATTTGGGGTTGCTGGAACCCAGGTTGACGGGCCACACTCGTAGGAGGCGAGAGACGCGATCCGGAGCCGCTCGGGTATGCTGACGGGAAGCTGACCCAGTTCTGTCCACGCTGGTCACCCTGCTCAGAAAGCTTGCGGAGGCCGATACGGCCAGATCCGATGCCCGATCGAAGCGTCGTTTGTTGGAGAACATCAGCGACAGGATGTAGTTTATTCACTCTGAAGGGCATGATCAGATCCTCTCAGATCTGGGCGCAGAAGCGACTTGGTTCAGCTTCTGGTTCTGTGCTCACAGAACTACACAGAAACACGAGTAATTAATGGAAAATTAGTTTCTGATGTCGGATCGAGGCGCCGTTTATGGGAGATCGTTGGTGACGTCCAGAGGAAGAAGTAATCCAAAGATCTCGCACGGATATTGACCAGATGAGGCGGGGAAGGCTCTGAAATTTGACTCTAGATCTCAACCGGGCCTGCTCAGATCGGCTCGCGCGATCCCACGAGAATAGTCGCCACGATCAGTACAGGTCTCGGATCGAGGCGAGACTGGCGGCAACGTGAAGAGGACTCAAAATAATAATATCACTCCAAGAATCAGCTCTAGAAGACTTGAGAGGCGATCTGGGGAAATTAATAAGCAGGAAACTTCAGATCTGGCCAGCAGGTTGGGGCAGATCCGCGCGCCGTCACGAGAAAAATCACCACCGGTGATCCCGAACTCCGATCGACGTGAAACTATCTCTCAATTCTTTCTAATGCGTAGAGGTATCAAGGATAATTTTGGTGGAAGTAGATGGTAAGGGGATGGGGGAGATACGGGGGTGAGTCACACGCCCTAGGTCTGTCCCGTCACAGGACTGAGTTGGGAAACAGACCCAAGAGAGGGGAAAGAGAGTCACACTCTTAATGCAAATTTCACTCAACAAAACTTCATTAGCCATTAACCCATCATCATACAAGCCTTTATATAGAGTTTAGCAAGGGGGAGGGGGCTGAATGGTTCGATGGAACCAAGGGGAGGGGGAGAGGGGTGGCCCCTTTTGACTAGAATAGGAAGGGAGGGGAGACAAGGGGACATTAGACTTACCTAACTTTGAAATTCAAGTAAAGGGGGTAGGTGGCAGCCATTCCACCCTTGGACCAGCAGCCATTCTAATGTCCCATGTGGTAAATGGAGAATGGAAGAAAAGAAAACAAAAATTCTAGCCTAATACAACAAAATAGGGGGCGCCCCCTTCTTGGGCCTTGAATGGGCCAAGTTTGGCCATGGCCTAGCCCATTCAACCAATATGGAACCAATATGGCTTAAGGCCATTCTAATCTAGATAGCCCAAGAGTGAAGGAAGCCCAATTGGGCCTTCCATGGCTTATGGATCCATCCTAATGGTCCAAGGCCACTCCTTCTTCAAGAATTCTAAAGGGGCTTAACCAAATTGGCCATTTAAGGGCCTTACAAGCAGCCCAATATGAAAGAACAAGTTTAAAGACCATTACAAGCCCAATTTTCATGTTAAAAGTATCCAAATTGAAGCCAAATTGTCCCCATTTTAAAGAGAAGCCGATGTAGTCCAATTGGGGCTCCGCGTATGGTGCCGTCGGTTCGCCGACTCGTGCTATTCGCTTGCGCTAGTGTCCGCACCACATTCTTGCCCCGAATAGACTTTTAGATATCTCATATCTTTCCGTTCGACTTTGAGCTCCAAAGAGCTTCTCAAGGTGAAACATAATGGATCTGGCATCCATCTTTTCATGTTGCCTCTGTAACTCATTTGTCATAGAGGCAAGCATATAGCATTGGGCAAGCGTGGCATCATCCTTATGCTTCTCATAAGCAATGATCTCTCCCTCTTCAGCATCATTGGTAGGAATAGGAGGTACATGCCGATCAAGAACATAGGCTATCTTCTCAGCAGTGAGAACAATTCTCAAGTTCCTGAGGCAGTCATTATAGTTTGGACCAATAAGCCTATTGGCAACAAGTATGCCACGTAGCGGGTGGTTCGCCATAGAAATCTACAAGAGAAGATTTGCAATAATAAGATAACATGCAAATATTCATGAATTAAAAATTAAGATATGGTCTTTAATTCAAATTTAATAACTCCCACTAATTTTTGACGAATTTGCACAACCCTCATTGTGCAAAGACGGGATATTCCAGCTATATCCTAGTGGGACCAGAATCCCATTAACATTATGGTAGTGGCCATATGGCAGCACAACAAACCACTCCATACTTAATGGGTAGGCAACTCTTGCCAATTGCAACTCCTTGCAACTCCTGGTGTATTCAGCCTCCAGATCACTTGTGACCTCGTGGCAGCACAACAAATCACAAAGTCTGGTTAGGTTAGACCCGTTGTTACGTTATGAGAGTGGGTTCAAGACATGACCCTTGTGGCAGCACAACAAGCCATGCCAGCACCCATCCCAAAGTTCAGCCTAAGCCTTTGTTTAAGTCTCTGCCCCCTTGCTGTGAGGGCCTTGTGGCAGTACAACAAACCCACACAGTGTAAGAGCAGCTCACATAGACTATAACAACGGAACGCTACGTGGGTCATTCTTAATGCCTCACGATTACAACCTAATATTAGAGCGAGGGATTTTGAATAAATTTTGGTCTCATCAATATAGGTGCTACATACATATAAGAATTTGGAGTATCATATATACCCTATATATATATATATATATATATATATATATGTAATAAGTAGCACATCCACATATATCATATATATGCATTAATACCAATGGATGATCATGGACCTTAAGCTCCTAAAACACATTACCAGAGCCAGTTGGTAATGCACACAATCATGGCAAACAAAAAACTTGGAGCATCCAATGCTCCCACTAGATGTGAAGAATCTCCCAAGGTCCTCGCAGCCGGTCTCCTTGTTAGTCTCCATCCGCTTCTCATTATTACAAGTAAATTTTTAATTGGGCACGCAGGCCCATAAATATACATCAGATAATAATAAGAAACCTTGAACCAGTCAAGGAGAGTACAATACTGGAGGGAGATAGAATGTACAACCCAGATTAATAAGAGAGAGAGAAGGAGGCACGCAGGCCCCATTAATCACATCACATAAAATCATTCACCATAAAGAGCATCATCACATGATTTCTAAGTCCATGATCATCCATCCACACACAAGACACATCACATGCATTTTACAGTAATTATCATATAATTACATCAAGATAACGATAATTTTAAAATATAATAATTAATTTTGAAATCACGCATATTAACATTCAACTAAATAATTTAGTTAAAACAAACAAGTCTAAACAACTTTAAACCACCATCATTCACATTCACTGCATGGGCTCAATAATAATTTTTAGTTAATTAACCTCATAAGAATCACATTCTTATAGTAATTAACTTTAATTAATTAGATAATAGGAAATATCTAAAACTATTTTAGTCCCATTAACTAATTAAACAGAGGCCAAATAATGAAAAATAAATTAATAAATTATCAAAATAATTTTAGAACTCATTAAAATATTTTTCATAATTTTATTGGAATTTTTTTGAGATTTATATGCATTTTAAACATTTTAAAACGTAAAAATAAAAAAAAAATTTATGTGTGGGCCTTATCGAGCGCGGATCCGGCGCGGGCCGGATCCGCCCGAGGGAGACCCGCGGGGAGGGGGGGGCGTCTCCCCCGCCCGACACGCAGCGGCGCTGGGGTGAAACCCTAGCACCGCGGGCTCGTCGGAGGGAGCCCCCACCACCGCCCTCGGCCCCCGCGGACGACGGCCAGCTGACCGTCGGTCACAGCCGGCCACCCCGTCGTCGTCGGTGTCCTCCCCACCGGTCGTCACGAAGTGGAGACGCCCCCAATCGCCGCCGAGCGCCGCGATGGTGTCTCCACCGACCTCCCACGCCGCTGGACGGCCGCGGCCCGTAGTGGAGGACCATCGCCGGCCCTACCAGCCCCCATGGGCGCCATCAATCAAGGGATTCCTACCTCCTCATGACGCTGCGAACGGCGACCATGACGGTGAAGGCATGGCCGCTTCGCGTTCCCCGGTGGGTCAATCAATGCGCAAAGATGTGCGTTTTGATCCTCTTGATCCCGGGAACAATTCCATGGCATCAATCGGCCATTGCTCATCTCATGAGCGACCAAATTGAGCGACGAACATTGAGCCCCATGCTCGAACGAGAATGATGAAAAAAAATATATCATAATCCTGATTTTGATCAAACCAGCAACCTGGCTCTGATACCAGTGTAAGGTTCCGATCAGAAAGCGCAGCGGAAATCATCGAAACCTTAGATTGCATATCGTTGCCGATTTTTCAAAATCGAACAAGATCGGTAATCCCGCGATGTGAAGAATGATTCTTTACCTTTGCGGGGTTGAGAATCTCCCAAAACCTCGAAGACGAACAAGAGAAAGATCCGGAGTCGCGAGCCGTTCAAGCGTCCAGCCTCTAGACGTATCCACACGAGCAGTGGAAGCAGACGGGATCTCCTCCACGATCTCCACGCATCGACCCGATCTCAACACCACCATCCACCGGGGAGGAAGGAGAGAGAAGGAAGGGGGCGCCCCTTGGAGAGAGAGAGAGGGCGGCTAGTGTTCTTCCTGTAGCTTGGCCAAGATTTCTCCCAACATCGTATATTTATAGACCTTTGACATTTTTCATAAAAACCCAATAATAGTCTATAAAGTCCGTCCATCTCTGATGCGGGACGGACTGGGGAGACGACACTACATGAGACGGACACGACTCAACCAGCAATGACACGACTACTAGAGCGACCTCGGCTCGACACTAAGAGCTCCTATAGGCTACACGTCGCTAACAGAAGTGCAAACTCACTCGTCGTCCCAAGCGAGGGAAAGCGTGGATCATGCGCGGTTAAGGAACCGACAGAGTTCAAGGTAGTCTGACTCAACTTCCGGACTCGGATCGAGTCGCGGGACGGGTCACTCTCACGCTCACAGCGGTGACATGGACACACGGGCTAGGGACCTACACTCTCGGCAGCGGCAAAAGACCATATACTAAATTAGCAAGTGAATGTCGAGAAGTTAAGACCATTACCTCCACGCACCTGGCCTGGGGAAGATGACCCCGGCCAATCACGGACTCCCGGTTAAATAGTTTTACATCAATACAATAAATTTGACCCACTCCACGCAGGGAGGTAAAAGGTCACATGCGGGCCCCAGGAATCACGCGAATTGGGTTGACGGGCAGCATCTTGATGTTGCCCGGCGGTGCCGAACTCCGTGTTTTCGTGCTGTCCGGACGGCGGGTTCTACGGGTCCGTGGGGCCCACAGACGGCGCTGTTCTCCGGATCTGCGGGGGTGGGACCCACTATGATGGGGACCCCTGGTGGCGCGTCTCCACGGACGGCGGTCAGCCAGAAACACCGATCGGGGGTCAATCGGCCCCGATTCCCAATTCTTGAACTAGCTGCCCACGGATTTCTGGTTCTGTTTTCCGGCGCGCGCTCCTGCGAGAATGGCCACTGCGATCAATCCCGATGTCGGATCGGTATCGTTGGAAAGCTATCTTCAAATCCTTCAATCTAGACCCAGATAAATCTGCTAGATCTTGACGTATCTAAACTTTATTAAATTTACAAGTTCCTGTTGTACAGTACTCGAAATCTTAGATCTGCAGGGAACTTGTCTGAGAACGGCCGTTGACCGTCTAGTAGACTTCCGATTCAACTCCTAAGCTCTTCATTAAAGTTATAGGATTTTGAACAGGGAAGATGGAAATTTTTTTTGTGGACTGATTGGGGGTGGCTACGAATTGATATGATTTTCGTACTGGACAGAGGTCGGATCTAGAGACAGGTGGACAGCACTGTAGCTAGCTCTGAGAACGAATTTTTAAAAATAGGTGGAGGGTTGATAAAAAATCAGGAAAATTCGTGGAAGGAGGGGTTGGTGGACAGAACTCCCAGTAAAATGGGGAGCTCTAACAAAAATCAGAAAAAGGTCCGAAACTTGGAAACACAGGGCGGGTGGAAATGGAAATAGACAGTAGACAGATCTGGAAATTAAAGTTGGGAGAAAATGAAAAATTATCAAAGGGGATTTTTATGACCAACCAATTTTTGTGGGACGTTCTTGACACCTCTGGAACATTCCCTCAAAATCCCAAATCGATCAGAGCTCGTGACTGATGGCAAGAATTCATGGAAGTGGCGGCTGCAGGTGGAAGGTAGAACTCCGACGGTTGCGATGGCAGTGCGGTGGCGGCTCGTGGCGGCGGCGACGGCGACCGGAACTGATAGGGGTGGAGTCACACCACCAGAATACAGCCTTCCCAGCTGCAAGGACGAGAGAGGGGCGGCCTAGGCCTTGTTGAAGGGGATTTTCTTCCAATTCAAATGCATTAATTCTACTAAAATGAGAAAATACAACCTTTTATATGTGACATATCACATCCATCCTCAACCGTTGGATCTAGGGAGGGGAATAGATGGCTGGGATTGAGTGTGATCAACACACAAAATTTACAATAAAAAAAATAAGGGGAGGGGCGCACCATTGACTAGAGGGAACAAGCTTGACATGGTAGGTGGGGTGGGTGGCCAATTTTTGACTTTCCAAGTCACTTGTCCCCCCACTTGGCCCACCCTTCTAGAAGCCTCCATTTGGAAGGTTGACTGACCCCACATGGGGCCCTATCTGAGGTGGATCAATGGGATGGGGCCTGGGGGGCCCGTGGGGCCCAAGGGGTCCAAATTACATATAAGCCCCTCTTACAATCAAAATTACAAACCGAATAAAATGAAATAAATACACATTACCACAAATAAAGCCTAACTAAATGTGATAAATGTCGGGACTCAAGGGGGAGTCTCTAGGCTGTCTCCGAGCCAGATGGATGCTGAGGTGGCTCGAGTCGTGCTCCGTGTGCGGTACCGGTGGCTCGGCGTATCGTGCCGCTCAACTGCTCGGGTGTCCGCACCAATTCTCCCCGGGTAGGAGAAACTCGACCCTGTCGAGTAAGGGTCTGCATCGCTCTTGTATCACTCCAGAAGGTCCAGATCAATCCGCTGCAACTCTCCATGTGTGATCCACGTGTCCTCGGTAGCGGACCGTCCTCTCCATCGCACTAGGTAGCGCGGGTAGGATCCACTCCTGGTAACTGTCACCTGCTCATCCAGTATATGATCTATATGCTCACGCTGCCGTAACAAAGGGGCTGGAGGTGGACACTCAGGTGTGGGCTCACTCTCAAGGGGAGGAGATGGCTTGAAAGGCTCACTAGGGATCACCGCTGGGTCCCTATATGCAACTAGATCCGATATATTGAAAGTAGAGCTTATACCATATTCCTCGGGCATGTCCACAACATACGCATTGGATCCAACGCGTTTCAACACTCTAAATGGACCGGCTCCGCGAGCTTGCAACTTCTTAACGATTCCAGAGGGAAACCGTTCAGGTCTTACCCTGATCATGACATATTCTCCCTCTTGGAAGTCTCGGTGGTGTCTATGGGCACCGGCTAACTCCTTGTACCGTGCATTGCTGGCCTTACTGTGACGACTGACGTCGTCATGCAGACTCCTAACATGGCTAACAAAAAGAAAAACACACAGATGCACACACGACCCTACACAAACCTAATGCTAGTCTTACCCAATCATATGCAAGGTGGTCCAGGACATCTGAATGTGTGCCATGCATGCATTTGACATAACCGGAGGTTAATGACATGGTGGATTCCTAGACATCCTACGATGCACCAACCATGGACATGGGGTTTGGATGTAGGAAATCCGGGAGGCTTGGGTGGTTGAGGTGGGCCGGGGGAACCAAAGTCTTCATTACCCCCAAATGACGGTTCGGACCTACTGCCATGTGAAGGTTGCCGGGCCCGAGTAGGAGGGGTGTGATAGTGGACTTCCTTAAAGAGGGGGAATGGAGGTTGTGGGCCAAAGGGCCCATGAAGAAAGGGATCGAAGGGATCAAAGAATGTGTGACCCCTCGATATGGATTCCCTCATCTCAAGATCTCATGTGTGGAAGTCTAGAAGGTGTTGTTGATCTCCTTCATCCTTGAAGGGAGATGAGACGGTGGGGGTATGATGGTGGACTCTCTCAAAAAGGTGGAGTAAATATGGTGGGTCACGGGGTCCACAAGAGAATGGGTCGAAGGGATCAAAGAAGGTATGACCCCTCGGACTAGGCTTCCATAAATCGCTGTCCCACATTTGGAAATCTTGGAGGTGTAAATGATCACCTTCATTCATTGTGAGAAGTGGGACGACAGTCATAGGTAGAAAGTAAGATTCCTCCCTTGGGCAAAAGGAAATGAAGTCGGACTCGGCCGGCATAGGGAGGAGTAGAAGAACCTCCGTGGCAACATGACCCACGGTGTACACGGAGGTGATGGACCCTAAAGTGGGATGAGTGAAACTACGACCTGTGGGTCGGTCGAAGCCTGGAGCCAACAAGTGCGTAAATGTCCACTACCGGTCTAACCCTTTAAGAAGGTCATCTAATGTATCCACATAGTGACTAGACCGGAAAGTGGTGTGAAATGAATTGATTGGCACCAGAGGTAGGATAGGGTCCATAGATGGGAAGGGAAGTGGGACCAAGCCCTTCTTGAGCCAGCTAAGAAGCGGCTCAGTTATGACAAGCATACCCGTTAGAAACACGGGTGGCTCGGGCTGAGGTGGCTTAGAATAAAGATCGGAGAGTGGGGCTTCTCCAACCCTTTTGTCCCTTATGGCTAGAGATGTCCGAGTGGGACATTGTCCGGCGTAGTGGCCGAACCCCTGGCAGCGATAACACTGCTGTCGTGACCCACTACGCTCCCTGATAAGTGGGTCCCTACTCTTATCCTCCTGACGGACAGGGGGTGTAGGCAATGAGGCTCTCGTGGGTGGGAGAAGAGGATCCACTATGATGGGGAGAGAGCTTGGGGACTCCGTTGAAGGGGCCGGGTTAAGACTACCGGCGATGACCTCCTTAGGCTCGGGTAGGAGTACATCACTAGGAGTACGTGTCCTATCCACCCCATCCAACCGGTCCAAAATCATTTGCATAAGTTCGGCAACGGAGTGGGTTGGAATAGGGATATCATGGTGGACTCGCCCGTAGTCAACCGTCCTAGGATTGGGTCTTGGCTCATCTTCGTGTGGGACTCTTTGCCTCCGACTAGAACCCACTTGGTTGGAAGTGATTGGGTGGGGCCGGTTGGAGGTGACCGGTATGGTCAAACTGTCAAACCCTATAGAGTCCCGGCTCGATTGAATCCTATACTCCAAACATGTTCATTCGAACAACTCCTTTTTCATAATGAACTCCCGTGCCCTGGCCAGGGGATTTCCCAAGTATAGATCCGTAAGGCATTCTCTCTCATATATCATACTGAGAGTGAAGGATCCCATGTTGTCAAACTAATTACCTTCGCACGAGTTCCACTGAATCCAAATAACTAACTATACAAGACCGCTTAACAGAAGTCCATAAGTTAGTAATCAAATACTCAGTATCCCTTATGCAAGACATCTTTAGTGACTCAGGTCTAAGATCCAACTGTGCTACTGAGATATAGAATACCCTGATTGACAGTCAGTATGATTACCATTCAGGGATTCTAGATCGGGTCGGTTCAGTGAACTCATTCCACTAATGAGCACCCACACACGTACTTTAGTGTCTCCACACTGATAACTACGAAAACAATCACACCCATCAAATGAGTAAGTATCATGTGTGCCAGTCTATCCAGATCTTCAATGTCCCTTCTTGAAGATCCTATGACTGGGAACATCTAGAACATGTACATCTGGATGACTGATCTCATTATGATCCAGCCATCATCGCACATGTTCATGGACTTCATCACATTCAAATCATAAACATAAATTAAATGCAACGAATAAATGCCATTAATATAAATATGAATAAGATATTACAAGAAATGATGCCATCACATCTCATGTGATTGGCTTGTAGGGCATACATTTCTATCATCAAGGAGCTCCACCTTAATCACGCATAACGAGAACGCGGGGTCGCCAAAAATCTGAACCTAGTCACAAGCGTACCACGGCTAATCACCGTAACCCATGAATCGATATTGTACCATCATATACCCTCGGCTACCTGAACAGTGAGCCATAACGGTAAGAAACTAGGGTCGCCACACTTGAGTGACAAGAGTACTATCCACTAGAAGCAAGGCAGGATGCGTCCACTGACGAGTTAGTCCACAGCCTTATGTGTCTCCCTACACGCCCCAGGTGGAAATTGAGACACCGTACACGGAACACAAGACAAGGGTCTAGTCAGGGTCGTGCTTGTCAACACGCGTCTGAAGTCCCCGACCATGCGTGCACACACTGACTGACTGCGCTACGTCACGCCCTCTAACTGGTTTTCCTCCGGGCTCAGACTCGAGCCGCCATAGTGGGAGGCCCTACGGAAACCAGCCCCAAACTATCTCTCTCGGGCCTAGCTCTCCACTACTCTTAAGTGGGTCGGCACAAGCGTACCCAAGCAAGCTACGACTAGTGGAAGAGAGGTCACTCCAAGTAAGGACCCGGTGTGAAACTAACAACGTGTAATCGATCGTGGACACAAGCACGTCGCACGAAACACGAGACTAAGTTGCAAGGCACAAGGACGCCGAGCTTACTATCTCGAAAAGGTATAAACTATTCACATTTCCCCGCCATGGGATACACCCACATATTTTAAACCAAGTCATCGGGCGTCCCACCATGAGACAGCCCTCGCAGGGTTCGCACGGCTAAATTCTAGGTGACTTTATCCAAAAATACTTCTATTTATGTTTTGGAGAGAAAAAACAAGTTCCCGAGGCTGAAAAGGCCAATTCTAAAGTAGGACTGGGGGTTTTCGGTCGATTGGCTCAAGGGGGTCAGTCGACCAGACTCTCCAAGGGTTAGAAACCCGATCGATAGGCCTCCATGGTCGGTCGACCTTCCTAATGAATGCGGTCGAGAAGGGACCACGACTTGCATGAACACGGTCGGGAAGGGCGCCACCACCAACATGGACGCGGTCGGTCATATGACCACGTCAATGCTGAACGCGGTCAGTCTGACCACCGCATTCAGCCACCGACTTAGTGCCCCCATATGCTTAGACACAGTCTCTGGGTACACCGTGGTTACAAACCCGAAGCTAGACACGGTCGGAAGACTGATTGCATTCTTGCTTCCGATCTGAATAAGGGCGAACTACCCTAAAACCCATCCCACTCGACACGATCGAAGGGCAAACCATACAAAACCCTGAATCCATTATTCATATGTCCATATACATTCATTTGGCTCCAAAAAATATGAAAAATCCCTGCATTTTCACATTTAAATCAAAAGCATTAAAGAACTCATTCCTCATCTAAGCCATTCCAAAGAGAAAGCCTACGACGTCACCCACGAGCTGAAAGCTCGGAAGGGTTCAAATAAGTGTCACGGGATTGTACAAAAATCTAAAATAAATGTAGAAATTAATGTGAAATTAAAATTTACATTTATAATTAAATTTACACAATTTACATAGTTTTTAAGTCTAGATATACAAGTCCCAAAGGTACAACTCAACAAAAAAGGTACAAAGCCTTGGGACATACCCCGACTGGTAGAAGCTAGTGACGCTAGGACACTTGACACTGCTCAAGGCCTCCGTACGGTGAGGAGGCACACCAAACCTGAAAAGAAAAGGAGTGAGCCTCATCTCATTGGCTCAGTAGACGTCTTGCGGATCCCCAACACGACAGAACGTAACAAACAACGCAGTAAATAAAAGGCATAAAAAACTATAAAGCAAGAAAGACAGTAAGGTAGAAAAATCAACACTATAAATACATAACCACGTTAAACTGCTAACTACCAAAAGCCTGCGTAATAATGAAGTACCTCGCATACCGAGCATAAACCACACCGAACTAAGTTCTCGTGTTTTGGACTAAAATACTGGATCGCGGTAACTCGGCTCAAAACGTCTCTACTGGCAGCTATGGGAATGAGAAATGTATTTATTTTGGTTAATTTGTTTGATTTTATTTGTTTGTTTATTAGATATTTTATTTAAGCGTAGGGCGTGCCAGTCACAAAGTGATAATTTATTGTGTACACCGTCTGACTAATCAGACAATAGTGGGTGATCATGTCGGGACCCTAAGTCCGCCATATCATAAAGGCTATGGCGTTAATTACGCCCTTCCGAAAGAAGGACAACTCTTGATTAATCGTCAAGATAGAAGAGCCTCTAGGGCTGAAAGAATACGTGAAAGACATGCTTGTTTTTACAAGACAAAAGCAGGAATTAATTGCGCATGTAGGCGCACAACATAGTAATATTCATCCCACTTAATCGATTCCTGGTGCGAGGCGGAGAACTTAGACCTGAAGGTTTCCTCACGCTTAGCGATAGCTTTCAGTCGGACTTAAACCGACCTTCTACAAATCACCATTTTATATACCAGGGAACCGGGGAACGCAACATTCATGCACGTGCATTTCTATGTTCGAACACCAACAAAATGGTAAACAGAATTATGTTTCTTTATTGGAATTCATGTACGAGAGTTGAAACTACGTAAATCATGAATTGTAGTTGGTTTTGACCTCGCGTAGCTTGTCATTAAACAATTTAATCACTTGTTCACATGTATAGTTGATATATTCAGGATAGATTTCCCTAGCATTTCCCCCTGTCCTGAGGAATATCGGGGAGAGCATAGGAGATACGTCCATGAAAAGTCGAGACGATCCCCTGACAGATGGTCATGCCAGAATGGCAATCCCATACCATACGATTAGTGGAGTGTTGGGTCCTGCGAGGTGCAAATGGATCTTGAAGGGGGGGTTGAATAGATCCTATCAAAAGCTTTGGCCTATTTAAAAACTCTTAGCTATCAGAAGCATGAACCACTCCTATAAAGTGAATGAATCACCTAGGCACAATGCACATCGGAATTAAGTAGAGTTGCTCAAATGGAAAAGACTCGGATTACAAGCGATGAAGCGTCAACATTTCTTTAAGCATATTAGTGATCTTGATAGATACAAGCCTTGTAGTGCAGGGATCATAAAGCATAATACTAGAGTATGAAATAGCTTGCAACAACCATGCGTGTGTGTGAATGTAGTGGTGATCAACCAAGGTGCATGCGAGTCTAAGCAAGGGAATCACTTAGCAATACTTTCAACTTGGCGCCTGTGTGCAAGGGTGCAGCAGGCCGCCCAAGGGATGCAGTCAAAGTGCTAAGCCCAATTAAAGCACAGATAAAACCGAAGGTGCAAATCTAAGTGCTTGAGTGTGTAAATAAGATAACCAAGTTTGGAAGCACACGAACCTGTGACTGGGGGTAGAAGATATAGAGCAATCGCACACGATGAACAACCCACAACACACGGATTTTTAAGGTGGTTCGGTTGCAACCCCACAACCTACGTCCACCCCTCACCAAAACCCGGTGAGGCTTTCCTGCTGACTCACAGCTTGACCGGGGACACGCCCCAAACCACAGAACAGAGAAAACCCTCTTTCTATCTTCCTACACACAAAGCCGGCATGGACGGCTATACCGCAGATCGGAGAACTTCCGATTGCCTTCCTACTAACCACTGGTAAGGACGATCTTCAGTTTCAATAAATTGAATGAAATAAAAATAGAACAAGATGAAAATGCTCAAACAAGATATGAAGATATGCTAGAATGAACTAGATCTTGTCTGAGATTGTTGGATCTTGAATCTGTTGCTTTGATCTTCCTTTGATCCCATTGAGTCAATGGAGAAGATACAGGATGTAGCTTTGATCTTCCCTTGAGTTGATGAAGAGGTTTGGATGTAGCTTTGATCTTCTTGTTGATCTCCATTGTGAGCTTGCTTGCTTCTCTTCTTCCTTGGAGATTGAGGGCTTCAGATGTAGGCTTGAATCCCTTAGATTGGATATAGAACTTCTGCACGGAGTACTGTTCACGGCTACAATACCTTTTCTTCCTTGGAGCTCCTCTAGCCTCTCTTCATCTCTCTTTGCTCCAAATGATCAACTAGGGTTTCTAACCCTCTTTTGTTGGTTTTATATCTCTTTGGATGGTCAATAAACACATCCCAGACCATTTCCACATTTTGTTGGTGATTAGGTGACTTTTGGATTAAAGAAATCCATGGGGAATGGCCCTTCTCGAAGTGGAAAAACAAAGTCAACATTGATGGCTCGGGGTTGGCGGTCGACCTGTGGCTTCTGGCGGTCGACCGCTACTGAGAAACGCTGTAGACGGATGTTCCCTGGGATTTCTGGTCGACCGCTACTGGGCTGGCGATCGACCGCCACTGAAAGAACTGCAGACGGTGGGCTGTTGGCTGGGGCGGTCGACCGCCCCTGGGCTGGCGGTCGACTGCCAGCTGGGCAGACCCCGGGTTTTCCTGGGTCGGTCCGTTAACTGCTTTAGCTCCGTCACTTAAGTTCTTTAGCACCCCATTCATGTCTGTAGCATCACCCTTGACAGTCTAGAAGGTGTCAATTGAGTCTTTGACTTTGGGTTCTTTTAGTTATGCTTATTTGTGCATCGACCTTAACTGTCTTGAAGACTTATATTGATTATATTGCTCTTATAATCAAAATTTTGTTCCGGGGGATCCGCCCCCAGAAACCCCCGCAAGGGGCGCTGCCCCATTGACCCCCTTAATCACGCCTAACGAGAACGCGGAGCCGCCAAAACTCTGAACCTAGTCAGAAGCGTACCACGGCTAATCACCGTAACCCATGAATCGATACTATACCATCATATACCCTCGGCTGCCTGAACAGTGAGCCCCAACGGTAAGAAACTAGGGTCGCCACACTCGAGTGACAAGAGTACTATCCACTAGAAGCAAGGCTGGATGCGTCCACTGACGACTTAGTCCACAGCCTCAGGTGTCTCCCTACACACCCCAGGTGGAAACTGAGATGCCGTACATGGAACACAAGACAAGGGTCTAGTCGGGGTCGTGCTTGTCAACACGCGTCTGAAGTCCCCGACCACGCGTGCACACACTGACTGACTGCGCTACGTCGTGCCCTCTAGCTAGTTTTCCTCCAGGCTCGGACTCGAGCCGCCACAGTGGGAGGCCCTATGGAAACTAGCCCCAAACTGTCTCTCTCGGGCCTAGCTCTCCACTACTCCCAAGTGGGTCGACACAAGCGTACCCAAGCAAGCTCCGACTAGTGGAAGAGAGGTCACTCCAAGTAAGGACCCGGTGTGAAACTAACAATGTGTAACCGATCGTGGACACAAGCACGTCACATGAAACACGAGACTAAGTTGCAAGGCACAAGCCACCGAGGTTACTATCTCGAAAAAGTATAAACTATTCACATTTCTCTGCCATGGGATACACCCACATATTTTAAACCAAGTCATCAGGTGTCCCACCATGAGACAGCCCTCGCGGGCCTCACACGGCTAAATTCTAGGTGACTTTATCCAAAAATAACTCTATTTAAGTTTCAGAGAGAAAAATCAAGTTCCTGGGTCTGAAAAGGCCAATTCTAAAGTAGGACTGGGGTTTTCGGTCGACTGGCTCAAGGGGGTCGGTCGACCGGACTCTCTAAGGGTCAGAAACCCGGTCAACAGGCCTCTAGGGTCGGTCGACCTTCCTGATGAATTCAGTTGGGAAGGGATTGTGACCTGTACGAACGCGGTCGGAAAGGGCGCCGTGACCAACAGGGACGTGGTTGGTCATCTGATCGTGTCAACGCTGAACGTGGTCGGTCTAACCACCACGTTCAGCCACCAACTTAGCTCCCCTATACACTTAGACGCAGTCCCTGGGTACACCGCGGTTACAAACCTGAAGCTAGACGCGGTTGGAAGACTGACCGCGTTCTCCCTTCCGATCTGAACAAGGGCGAACTACCCTAAAACGCATCCCACTCGACACGATCGAAGGGCAAACCATACAAAACCCTGAATCCATCATTCATACGTACATATACATTCATTTGGCTCCAAAAAACATGAAAAATCCATGCATTTTCACATTTAAATCAAAAGCATTAAAGAACTCATTCCACATCCAAGCCATTCCAAAGATTAAGCCTCCTAGCATACGATTAATCACATAAATCCTTAGGGAATCGTGATTAGAGTGAGGATTCCATCCCCCTACATTTTGGCGAAGAAATCACGCGATTTGGATGCCAAACCGCCGAGAAATCACTCGTTTACGTGAACTCAAACCCCGAACTCCCGACCACGCTAAGCCGCGCCACCGTCCCTTGCTTCTCAAATCCATCCCCGCCGCATGAAGCCCGAGCCGTCCACGATCTCGCCCACCGCCAAGGCCCATCGGCTATCGGAGAGGTGGAGGGTGAGAGGGGGAGAAACGGGGGTGTGAGGGGTGAGAACATGAAAGCGAGAAGATATTACAGTCCTCCCCCTTAAAGAAATTTCATCCTCAAAATTTAGGACTATGCACTGAAAAACACGGGGAAGAACTCACCCAACGGGCAAAACCTCCTGATTGCAACACGATCACCATAAACTCCACACGGCACTCCGAGGAACAACGCCAGACCAATACAACTAGTAAGGTCCTCCCAGCCACCATGCCAATCCATACCAGTCCTTAGACTGATCGTGGCGCATATAGACAGACAAGTCTGGTGTCACCTCGGCTCCCCTGAAACATTAAGGGGACGAACAAGATCTGACTCGCTCCGCACAAGGAGAGAGAGACACCCAACTCTCAAACACAACTTCAACCCATTGCTGGGGATTCCATGACCCGAAGTCCACTCAGGATGATGACTTCCTCAAATGCTGAACGTCGAGTACCTCCACTAGTTACAATCACAACTCTGGCCACGAGCGAAACTTACACAGCTATCACTACTATCCCCAACACTTCCGACGGCCCCACACAACCAATGATTCTCACCTCAAGAGCCAAACCACAACCAATGCTCACTGGTCTTCACCAATACCCGTGGAGAATCAACAATTAACCGCCCGAGACATCACAATCCACCACCCATTGGCTGGGAAGAATCATCCACCAATCGCCGGTCACACACCGACCAAGGATACTCTAATCATTCTCCTCTCATGCTTCCTTGCATAATCATCAGTCGATTCTTCGGGTGTTCGCTCACATCCGTTGACCCGAACATCGACTGTCTCTACATCTGGGCCACACATCATCTTACCACCATCCTAATCCTCCCTGGCTATCCAGCCAATTCCAACTCATCAGAAAGGGAAGGAATGACAACGGGGTTACCCATGCGAACCTCGAACTCCTCAATCTTATTAATCCTGTGCACAACACCTCAAATCCCTTCTCAATGGCAGAGCGTCCACCTTACATCCACACTTCGGGGGATTCTTTCGTCGAGGAGATAACTGTTCCATATTACAATCATCCAATCGATACTGAACCACTCTACAGTTCCACCTGGTCCGCTGATAGATCGGTCAGAGAGGCAATCTCTTGCTTCATGCGTATAGTTCCCTTGTGCGGCTCCTCTCAAGCCAGGGTAAGCCTCTGACTTAGCATCACAATCCAATCAATGGCCTTACAGTGAGCATCAAGTTCCAAACTCTCCCGAGTCTTGACAAAAACCAAGGTCTCTAATCCACGACCACCATGTCGCTTATCTGGTCTCGAACATCAGGTGTCACGCCCCGAGCCTTTATTACAGCGGAAGACTAACTCGGGGAGCGCGGACAGCCGGCATGGTAAGCCTCTTACAAGCAAGAACGACCTGAGCGCAATACAATCACACACACAAATGCAATTGCACAATATATATATATATATATTCAAACTTCAACTTTATGTCATTACTAACTCAAGTACAACTACTAATTCAATTTCCATTATGTACTAGATAGGAAAATTACATAGACTCAATCTAAATAATTTAGACTTCCTAAGTCTTCACTCTCATCTTGACAATACTTTCATTCGCTCTCGGACCCGCTACTTGTATAACCCGAATCCGAATTCGAATCACTTCCATCTCCTGAAAAGATTGGAAATAGGTAATTAGCACACTTGCCCAGTAGGTATCTTCGCATCAACATGAAGACACTATTAAAGTAATTAACAATTTAACTCTAAAGAATAAGGTAAAAATCATGCGAATGCGATCAATCACGCGATTAAACCAAAGTAACAAGACGATCAAGTAAGTTAGAATGAGAGCAAGTACGAACTAGCAAGAATGTAACAAGGACATGATATTGGCCTTTCATGAACAAGAATGTATCAAGAATGTACTAGCAAGCCTCATAATCATCACTCTAGTATCTTTTGCTGATGAGCAAGTACTTCATGAATTTCTGTGAAATATCAAGCAAGAAAGTCATGTACAAGAATGTCATGTATTGTGGATTTTCACTTATTTATAGAGAAAGTACTCCCAGCGCAATGCGACGCCAGTAGCATCATACCCCATGGTTTTTAATAGTATGTTTCCGACAATCAGCCGAGGGGACTAGCATAAAGCCCTTGAACACAATCAGTGCTCAATCGCATCTTCAAGTATAAATCAAACTTTTTTCCACGCATGTAACAATAAAGTATGGCCAAGAATGTAATAAGTTCAATAAGCTTATGATAACAATAATTCAATGAATGAATGCTTCAATAAGAATCATGAGAAATCAAGAATGACTTAAGCAAGGTTATGCTTATGGAAATAAATCGACAGCATAACGATATATTCTTTATTTTCCATTCATTATTTTAGGTTTCTTGATCAATATGATAAGTTCTAGATCATCAATAGTCTATCTAGAAACCTTGGAATATCAACCCTTGGTCCACCTTGAGTTAAAATACTCAAGCAGTGTGACGGTCGTGTACTAGGCTGTTACATGATGTGACGCTCCAGTATTGGGCCGTTACATTAGTCTAAATCCAGAACCAAGAAATCAGACTCAGTTGAATGTGACGGTCGTATATTGGGCCGTTACTTGTGCCTGACGGTCCAACATAGAGCCGTTACATTACTGATAACCAAAAACATCAATAGTGTAATCTAATCAATGGGCTTTAATGGTACAACCAACTCGGCGTCCTAGTGGAAATCCCAGGCTCGCAGAGAATTACGGAGACCTTGAAACAAGATTTCCTATTCCATTGGAAGGAATATCCAATAGAGAGGTCCTCATGTCCAAGAATAATGTTCCTATAGTGTAAAGTGAACTAATGGACAACATACCGAATATGCGCCATATACTTAAAGAAATGACTCTATTGATAAAGAGAATGTGTAACTATGTGAAACCATGAGAAAACTCCGTCAATACAACATTTGGAGAATCATGATTTAAATACAAAACTATAGAATTTTGGCACATGAAATTACCATAACTTAAAATAACCTAAGACACATTAATCATGTAATTTGATTATGAATCAGTAACTAAACTTGAAGTCATGATAACAGGTCCAACTTAGCTATCTAAGCTTATTTATAAGTAAACTTAACTGGTTATTATTCTGCCTTGGGCTAGCAGAACACAGGGGTCTGACGGTCTAGGATAGGCACATTAGAGTGCTTGTGACGGTTTATCGAGGGGCCGTTACAGTGGTGTAACGCTCCTGCTAAGGTGCGTCAGAGACAATAGAACAATAAAAGCACAACAGGGTGTGACGGTCTGTCGTAAGGCCGTTACATTCATGTGACGGTCTTACGTTGGTGCGTTAGAGAATCTGTTGGCAGTAAACTAAGTAAAGGTTTATGAAAATATAACATGCCTGGAAATCAAAATACTACCACTGTCCTAGTCATGATAACGAAGTATAGCCCAACTATATACATGGGTTTAGTGAATAGACAGGATAATATCTTTTAATTTCCATTTAGGGCTAAGAGATGTATGAATGTATAGAACCATTAGATCATTAAATTCTTAGTCTATAATGCATGAAATCAAGCACAACTAGTGGGCTTTTATTCCTAACAAGTTATTTTTGCCAATCATGAGATAACCTACCTCTTCTAAAACCTTTAAACTTCGAATTTGATGCTAGGTGCTACCCTTAGTCCCTTGTACTTCTTGTGATAAATCAACAACTTCAATCTGCTCTATTTCCTCAGCCTCTTGACCTAAGAATGTGAAATTTTGAGGGTAAGAAGATGAAATTATTGGGAACAAAAAGTTCTAAAGGATTGAACTCTAATTACCTCGATTAGACGTCCTAATCTCTGGATCTTTAGGGGACTTGCGTTCAGATTCCTGGGTTGCTAAGGTTGAATCAGCAACTTTGGAAGCTTCTATCTCCTTAGTTGCTTGATCTCCTAGCACAAAATTTAGAGAGCTATTAGTCTAATGTATTATAAATAAAAGGTCGTAAGAAACTTATCTGAAATTATTACTCCTTACCTTGATTCTTCACGAGCCAAAAGTAAGGGTCGCTCAGTTCAGAACTAGGTTCTATTTATATGGTTTTGAAGATTAGATCGATTCTAGAGTCCTTAATTTGCCAGAACCTAATCCCTAAGAGTCCTTAGTAATGTTATAAGCTTCCCTAAGTCGATCTCTTATAGATAAGATCCAAAAGTTCTAATCTTTTTGCTCGTTCTTCCTTTCACGGAACTAACAGAGTGTAACGCATCCAGCCTGGTGCGTTACAGGGCTGTGGCAGTCGCCCGATTGACCGTTACATTCAACGTGTATAGAGTTTCAATTTAATAAAACTCTTTTATTCATTTATCCACATAATTATCTTATATAAATAGTATTTATCCTTAAAATACGTGAATAAGCTAATTACCCTTCTAGAATATGGGTCAAACTTGATGGGCTTGGTCCATAAACCTTTTGGATAATAATTAGATAGGCTAGGTTAACTAATTAGCATAATTGAGCCTTATAATGACTTATTAAACCAATAACCCCTTCATTAATTTATTTAAGCCTTTATAATTTCTAAAAAAATATTTTAAAATTCAAAAATTATATATATAAATTCTGGGACACTACACCCTCCCCCACTTAGAAGAATTTGGTCCCCAAATTCAATATATGGATTTCGGAGAGTGTACTTACAGTTAAATAATTCTGGAAATCTTTTCCGCATGGCTGCTTCGGTTTCCCATGTTGCTTCATATGGCCATGTTTCCTTCAATTGAATCTTGACCATAGTAATAACTTTATTTCGTAGTTGACGCACTTCTCGTTCCAGAATCTTTATTGACGTTTGCTCGAACGTCATATCCTTCTGAATCTCCAGATTATCGTAAGTGATAATATGGTCAGGATCATATACATACTTCTTCAGTATAGAGATGTGAAATACGTCATGAACTCTTGCTAATTGTGGATGTAATACCAGTTTGTAAGCCACTTCACCAATCCGTTCAAGAATTTCAAATGGGCCAATGAATCTTGGAGTTAGCTTTCCTTTAATGCCAAATCTTTGAATACCATGACCTAGAGAAACTTTTAAATATACATGATCTCCTACCTGAAACTCCAAGTCACATCTTCGATTGTCAGCACAAGACTTTTGACTATCTTGTGCCATTTTCATTCTTTCTTGAATGAGTTTGATCTTCTCTATAGAATCCCTGATGAGATCGAGGCCTAGAAATTGCTTTTCCCCTATTTCATTCCAACATATTGGTGATCGACAGTTTTTTCCATATAAGGCTTCAAAAGGTGTCATTCGTATGCTAGCCTGATAGCTATTGTTATATACAAACTCTACTAGAGGCAAGTGATCATGCCAACTACCTCCAAAGTCGATAGCACAAGCCCTGAGCATATCTTCTACTACCTGATTCGTTCTTTCCGTTTGACCATCTATTTGTGGATGAAAAGCTATGCTGAAATTCAATCTAGTCCCTAGTGAATGTTGTAGACCCTTCCAAAATTATGATGTGAATCGAGGATCTCTATCAGATATAATAGTGACTGGGACACCATGTAGTTTGACAATCTCCTTTATGTATAATGCTGCTAGAATATCCACAGACCATTGACTCTTTATTGGTATGAAGTGTGCGGATTTAGTCAATCGGTCTATGATTACCCATATTCCATCATGTCTACCTCTTATCTTGGGTAAACCTATAATAAAGTCCATCCCTATAATCTCCCATTTCCATTCGGGAATACTCAAGGGGTGTAATTTACCTGCGAGTCTAAAATGTTTTGCTTTTACTTGTTGACAGGTGAGACAACGAGACACAAAATTAGCTATCTCTCTCTTCATATTGGGCCACCAAAAATTTCTTTTGAGATCTTGATACATCTTTGTTCCTCCTGGATGAATTGTGTATTTGGAATTATGCACTTCATCTAGGATTAGTTTCTTCGTAGCCTCATGATATGGTACACATATTCAGCCCTTAAATAACAATCTTCCGTCATTGGAAATAGAAAAATCCAGCCTTTGTTCAATATTGGCTTTAATTTCCAATAATATAGGATCATCATTTTGCAGCTTGACCAGATCTTCTATCAATGTAAGTTGAGCTCGGATATTAGCTATGAAATAATCTTCTTCCTTTATGTCAATATCTAAGTTCAACTGAGCAAATTGAGGAACAAGATTAGTTACACTTATCATAAGACTTGATAGCATATCCATTGGTTTTCTACTGAGTGCATCTGCTACAGCATTAGCCTTGTCAGGATGATATTGAATAGCAAAGTCAAAGTCTTTGAGATATTCTAACCATCTCCTCTGCCTCATGTTAAGCTCCTTTTGAGAGAATAAATATTTCAAGCTTTTGTGGTCCGAGTAGACCGTGATCTTTTCTTCATAAAGATAATGACGCCAAATTTTTAAGGCGAAAATAACCGCTGCCAATTCTAAATCATGTACGGGATAGTTTTTCTCGTGACGTTTCAATTGTCTTGAAGAATAATAGATTGTTTTTCCATTCTGCATGAGAACGCATCCTAAGACAATGCTAGACGCATCCGTATACACTTCGAATCCACCACCCTCCTTTGGTAGTGATAAAATAAGAGCTGTTATAAGATGATCTTTAAGATTTTGAAAGCCCTTTTCATAGTCCTTTGACCAGACAAAAGGGTTTTCTTTTCTTGTGAGTCTAGTTAAAGGAACCGTAATTTTTGAGAAGTCCTTAATGAATCTTCTATAATAACCTGCTAAACCCAGAAAGCTTTTTACTTCAGATACAGTCATTGGCCGACTCCAATTCTTGACGACTTTTACCTTAGAAGGATCCACATCAATACCTTCTTTTGAAATAATATGGCCTAGGAATGAAACTTACTTGAGCAAAAATTCACATTTATTTAGCTTGGCATAGAGTTTATGTTCTTTAAGTGTTTGCAAAGTTATTTTCAAATGTTCTTCATGGTCCTCCTTTGTCTTGGAATATATCAAGATATCATCAATGAAGATGACGATGAACTGGTCCAGATATGGCTGGAAGACATTGTTCATAAGTTGCATGAATGCAGCTGGGGCATTAGTTAACCCAAACGGCATCACTACGAATTCATAGTAGCCATAACGACTTCGAAAAGCCAATTTATAAATGTCCTCTTCTTTAATTCTAACCTGATGATAACCTGATCTGAGGTCTATCTTAGAAAAATATTCTGCTCCTGAAAGCTGATCGAAGAGCTCATCAATACGCGGCAACGTATACTTATTTTTAATTGTGAGTTGATTCAGTCGCTGGTAATCGATGTATAGCCCGAGAGAACCATCCTTCTTCTTGACAAATAGAACCGACGCACCCCAAGGGGATGTGTTAGGTCTGATGAAGCCTTTGTCCAGTAATTCCTGCAACTGCCTTTTTAATTCCTTGAGTTCTGTGGGGGACATCTTGTAAGGGGCTATAGAAACAGGTGCTGCTCCTGGGATGAGTTCAATAGTGAAGTTCACTTCCCTCTCGGGTGGTAAACTGGGTAATTCGGATGGAAACACATCGGGGAACTCATTTACAATAGGAATGTCCACCAAGACAATCTCCTTAGATTCGGTAACAATGACAAAAGTAAGAAAAGCTTCACATCCTTGCGAGATAAGTTTGCAAGCGTGAAGAGAAGATATGATAGTAGGATACTTCTTGTACTTGATGCCAAGAAAAGAGAATCTTGGAAGACCGGGCTTTCGAATGGATATAATCCTATTTTGACAATTGATATAAGCATCATGATCTACAAGCCAATCTACCCCTAAAATGGCATCATAACATTTCATGTCAAGGCATACTAAGTTTGCGGGGAGATTATGACCTTCTACTATCACTTCGCTGTCAGGATAATAGTCGGTAAGCTTTGTTCCAGAACCTAAGTGTGTAGAAATAGCGAGATCTGAAGGTAAAGGGACTGATGCAATTGATAATGTTTTTGTAAAAGTAGTGGAGATAAAAGAATGAGAGACACCAGTGTCAAATAGCACAAATGCAGGACAATAACAAATTTGAAGAGTACCTTCCATAAGCCCACCATCCCTGGGCGCTTCCTCTTCTTCTAAGATGGCATTGAGGCGAGCCTGCCGCCTACGTCCTCCACCAGACGATTGGTCTTTCATAAGGGGGCAATCTGGCATGCGATGCTCCCTGCTTCCACAACGGAACAAGCGCCAAGGCGCTTCCAACACTCCTCAGGCGAATGGCTGAATTTTTCACAAAATGTGCAAGCCGTGGTGACCTGCTCCTTCTCCTCCTTGACTTTCTTTTGCTTATGGAAACTTCCACCATTCCCATTCCTGGATCTCTTTTTACTATCACGGCTCTTGTAAGGCTCCGTGATGCTGAACTTTTCTTTCTTATAACGCCGATCTGAGCGTCGGCTAGACTCCTCTCCTTTCCCCTTTAATTTCTCGACCTTCTCCAAGGTCCTTTCACATAAATACGCTCGTTGAACCATTTCCGCATAAGTACGGATGTTTTGGGTCCCGAGCTGCTGAATGAAATCGGGTCGTAACCCGTCCATGAACCGATTAGCCTTCAATAAATTGGTGCTGATAAGATGTGGTGCGTAAGGTGCAAGCCTTGAGAATTGTAGTTCATATTCGGCAATCGTCATCATTCCTTGCCGAAGAGTGGCGAACTCCATAGCCTTTCGTTCCTTTATGTGCTCAGAAAAGTACTTGGCACGGAATAGGGTAAGAAAACCTTCCCATGTATGAGGTGCATCGGCCGGAGGTGCCGGAACCGACTTCCAGCATGTGCGAGCATCTTTGTTAAGTTGAAAGGTTGCAAGTCACACCTTTTCCTGATCGGTGCATTGGATCACATCAAAGATACAATTCATTTCATCTATCCTGTTCTCTGCCTCGTCAGGATTAGAAGAACCATAGAAACACGGAGGGTTTAAGCTCCGAAAGTTACGATGCAAATCACCAGCCCTTGCTCCTGCGCCAGGTTGCGCCATGGTTTGTAATGCCTGAGTGAGGCCAGCAAGAGTTTGTTGCATACCATTCCAATCTACACAATGAGCCATGGTAATAATAGGGTGCCTGAGAGAAAATTAACAACTTCTTATTTCTCGTGGAATTGGAAAAATTAATCTTACAACTAATTAACTATCTTATCCCGGGCTCTACCCAATTCTCACATGGGTGTGGAAATTACTTCCTTATTTCATAGGTATGGGTCCTTAAATCTTGGACGTATCCTATGACATGACTCTTCTTCCTAAGTCCTAAGACTTAGGCTTTGATACCAACTTAACTGTCACGCCCCGAGCCTTTATTACAGCGGAAGACTAACTCGGGGAGCGCGGATAGCCGGCATGGTAAGTCTCTTGCAAGCAAGAACGACCAGAGCGCAATACAATCACACACACAAATGCAATTGCACAATATATATATATATATATATATATTCAAACTTCAACTTTATTTCATTACTAACTCAAGTACAACCACTAATTCAATTTCCATTATGTACTAGACTTAAGAAATAGGAAAATTACATAGACTCAATCTAAACAATTTAGACTTCCTAAGTCTTCACTCTCATCTTGACAATACTTTCATTCGCTCTCGGACCCGCTACTTGTATAACCCGAATCCCAATTCGAATCACTTCCATCTCCTGAAAAGATTAGAAATAGGTAATGAGCACACTTGCCCAGTAGGTATCTTCGCATCAACATGAAGGCACTATTAAAGTAATTAACAATTTAGCTCTAAAGAATAAGGTAAAAATCATGCGAATGCGATCAATCACGCGATTAAACCAAATTAAAAAGACGATCAAGTAAGTTAGAATGAGAGCAAGTACGAACTAGTAAGGATGTAACAAGGACATGATATTGACCTTTCATGAACAAGAATGTATCGAGAATGTACTAGCAAGCCACATAATCATCACTCTAGTATCTTTTGCTGATGAGCAAGTACTTCGTGAATTTCTGTGAAATATCAAGCAAGAAAGTCATGTACAAGAATGTCATGTCATGCCGTATTGTGGATTTTCACTTATTTATAGAGAAAGTACTCCCAGCGTAATGCGACGCCAGTAGCATCATACCCCATGGTTTATAATAGTATATTTCCGACAATCAGCCGAGGGGACTAACATAGAGCCCTTGAACACAATCAGTGCTCGATCGCATCTTCAAGTATAAATCAAACTTTTTTCCACGCATGTAACAATAAAGTATGGCCAAGAATGTAATAAGTTCAATAAGCTCATGATAACAATAATTCAATGAATGAATGCTTGAATAAGAATCATGAGAAATCAAGAATGACTTAAGTAAGGTTATGCTTATGGAAACAAATCGGTAGCATAACGGTACATTCTTTATTTTCCATTCATTATTTTAGGTTTCTTGATCAATATGAGAAGTTCTAGATCATCAATAGTCCATCTAGAAACCTTGGAATATCAACCCTTGGTCCACCTTGAGTTAAAATACTCAAGCAGTGTGACGGTCGTGTACTAGGCTGTTACATGATGTGACGCTCCAGTATTGGGCCGTTACATTAGTCTAAATCCAGAACCAAGAAATCAGACTCAGTTGAATGTGACGGTCGTATATTGGGCCGTTACTTGTGCCTGACGGTCCAACATAGAGCCGTTACATTACTGATAACCAAAAATATCAATAGTGTAATCTAATCAATGGGCTTTAATGGTACAACCAACTCGGCGTCCTAGTGGAAATCCCAGACTCGCAGAGAATTACGGAGACCTTGAAACAAGATTTCCTATTCCATTGGAAGGAATATCCAATAGAGAGGTCCTCATGTCCAAGAATAATGTTCCTATAGTGTAAAGTGAACTAATGGACAACATACCGGAATATGCGCCATATACTTAAAGAAATGACTCTATTGATAAAGAGAATGTGTAACGATGTGAAACCATGAGAAAACTCCGTTAATACAACATTTGGAGAATCATGATTTAAATACAAAACTATAGAATTTTGGCACATGAAATTAACATAACTTAAAATAACCTAAGACACATTAATCATGCAATTTGATTATGAATCAGTAACTAAACTTGAAGTCATGAGAACAGGTCCAACTTAGCTATCTAAGCTTATTTATAAGTAAACTTAACTAGTTATTATTCTGCCTTGGGCTGGCAGAACACAGGGGTCTGACGGTCTAGGATAGACGCGTTAGAGTGCTTGTGACGGTTTATCGAGGGGCCGTTACAGTGGTGTAACGCTCCTGCTAGGGTGCGTCAGAGACAATAGAACAATAAAAGCACAACAGGGTATGCCGGTCTATCGTAAGGCCGTTACATTCATGTGACGGTCTTACGTTGGTGCATTAGAGAATCTGTTGGCAGTAAACTAAGTAAAGGTTTATGAAAATATAACATGCCTGGAAATCAAAATACTACCACTGTCCTAGTCATGATAACGAAGTATAGGCCAACTATATGCATGGGTTTAGTGAATAGACATGATAATATCTTTTAATTTCATTTAGGGCTAAGAGATGCATGACTATATAGAACTATTAGATCATGAAATTCTTAGTCTATAATGCATGAAATCAAGCACAACTAGAGGGATTTTTTTCCTAGCAAGTTATTTTTGCCAATCATGAGATAACCTACCTCTTCTAAAACCTTTAAACTTCGAATTTGATGCTAGGTGCTACCCTTAGTCCCTTGTACTTCTTGTGATAAATCAACAACTTCAATCTGCTCTATTTCCTCAGCCTCTTGACCTAAGAATGTGAAATTTTAAGGGTAAGAAGATGAAATTATTAGGAACAAAAAGTTCTAAAGGATTGAACTCTAATTACCTCGATTAGACGTCCTAATCTCTGGATCTTCAGGGGACTTGCGTTCAGATTCCTGGGTTGCTAAGGTTGAATCAGCAACTTTGGAAGCTTCTATCTCTTTAGTTGCTTGATCTCCTAGCACGAAATTTAGAGAGCTATTAGTCTAATGTATTATAAACAAAAGGTCGTAAGAAACTTATCTGAAATTATTACTCCTTACCTTGATTCTTCACGAGCCAAAAGTAAGGGTCGCTCAGTTCAGAACTAGGTTCTATTTATAGGGTTTTGAAGATTAGATCGATTCTAGAGTCCTTAATTTGCTAGAACCTAATCCCTAAGAGGCCTTAGTAATGTTATAAGCTTCCCTAAGTCAATCTCTTATAGATAAGATCCAAAAGTTCTAATCTTTTTGCTCGTTCTTCCTTTCACGGAACTAACAGAGTGTAATGCATCCAGCCTGGTGCGTTACAGGGCTGTGGCGGTCGCCCGATTGACCGTTACATTCAACGTGTATAGAGTTTCAATTTAATAAAACTCTTTTATTCATTTATCTACATAATTATCTTATATAAATAGTATTTATCCTTAAAATACTTGAATAAGCTAATTACCCTTCTAGAATATGAGTCAAACTTGATGGGCTTGGTCCATAAACCTTTTAGATAATAATTAGATAGGCTAGGTTAACTAATTAGCCTAATTGAGCCTTATAATGACTTATTCATCCAATAACCCCTTCATTAATTTATTTAAGCCTTTATAATTTCTAGAAAATTATTTTAAAATTTTAAAATAATATATATAAATTCTGGGGCACTACATCAGGTCCGTTGGACAACTAGTACGCGAAATCGCACATTATCAGGGTGCTCAGACAGCTCGATTAGCCCCTTCAACTACGCACGTCAGCCTTATAGAATCTCGTTCCTAGCAACAACACCTTCGGCGTCATCTCTAGATCATTCCCCCTGATCAAGGTTGGTCAACTCACTGACTCAACTCCGAGTAACATACACCGGCACCTCACGCCCAATGGAAATCACTTAAACCTGAGGACAATGCCTCGCATCAGGTCACAGCTTAAGCACACCTAACCAAGGTCACAGTCCATGTCCTCTTCTCACAACCTTCCATAAAGCTTCCACCGAGTCCTCGGCTGCCATTACTATCGCACACTTGGTGCACCAACTCGCAGAATTATTGGGGTGCTAGAGATTAATCAACCCCACAAACACTCACCATACTCTCGCTGGGACCCAGAAGCAATTTCCTCAATCATATTCATCTCTGGACCTAGAACTGACCTGGAGAACACCACCTAAATCAAAACCGATCCATCAACTCTTCATTCTTGAGCAACAGATACTCGCTCCTAAGATGACCAATTCCATTGCCCAAGCCGTACACATGGCTTCAACAGACTAATGGCTCCATAATCTACACACGGGGATTCAAGGGAAGAAACTAGGGCAACCATCCTCCTCACTCAACAGCTTCCCATTCAAAAGCCTCCAATTCTTCACCCCATTGATGTTGCTTAGCATGATGCCCTTACATCTTCATACCAATCGATGCCGGCCTCACGGTCAACGCCACTTAATGCCGAAGGCCAACCTCTCAAAATTAGCCACATGACCTCCATAACTCTACTCACTACTCGGATATCCTCCAAACCCTCCGGGAATCAATCCTGGAACCTGTGGTTTACGGCCCACCATGCTTCTGCTGCGCAACTCTGCACAACATGCCTCGTTGGAAAAGAAGATCCTAGCACTCGCCATGAAGCAACTTCCAACTCTTGCTACGCTCACGGGGACTTACAAACACAAATTAAAATAAAATGGAAAACTACATAATTTAAAGAAAATGCACCCGAGGCACCAATCCATTATCTCAAAATTATACCTGCCATGAAGTAGAGCACCTTCTCGCTAGCCCAGCTGCACATCTCGCAACCCCGAGAATCCAACTTCACCATGCCAAAAATCGATGCGGCTGCTGGGACAGCCCCTCCGGGCAACCACGTGCCAAAAGTCCTGTTTGATTGTACCTGCAACACCTCCCAGTGTTAGAAACGATCCACCGCGTCTGAGGCAAACCACAGACATACATCTCGATACGCAAAACCCATGAAGCAGAACATGAGAAAACTTCAAAAATAGGCAAAAGCCAAATAAAAATCAAAATCGCACCCTCTAACATTGGCACTAATGCGTCTGACATGAAAAAAATACACCACGGACTCGAGGACTTCCATCTCCGCAAAATCACGCTAAGGAGACGGCTAGGGACACTCACGGCGATAGTGGCCCGCCTGACCACATCGGAAACACCTCCTCAATGGGCATTCACATGCCACATGCCCTACCTGGGCACACATGAAACAACTCTTAACTGCAACGACCTCTATACAAGCCTGGCTGAGGTGGGGACCACCGCATCTCTGACATTGCTCCCTCTAAACCGCCAACCCGTTCTGCGGTAACTAGGCCACCGGTTGGAGCACACTCTCGGTCCAAGCCTGCCTCCGCGCCTTCTGCCTCTACTGACGGTGCCGCCAATACCCTGTCCGCCTGAGCCTCTGCATCTGCTTGCCCCTCCTAGGTTTTGTACGAGAAGGTGAAGGGGGCATAGCTAACACCACTGGCTGGACGGGGAGTTACTGTGGGTCACCTTGCTGAAGCTGCGCCATCCAGGTCTGCTCCTGAACCCTTAGAAACTCCATCTCCAGGATTGCCACAGTCTGAAAAGCCACGTCTAAGTTGCTCACACCAGCTGTCACAAGTGTACGACAAATCTCTGACCTCAGCCCTCCAATAAACTTCTAGGTCAGCATCATCTGGTTCACCATAACTGGTGGTGCATACCTACTCGGCTCCCTAAATCTGGCCCAGTGTAGAGCAACTGACGATTCCCCTTGCCTCAACGCCAGAAACTGAGACGATCGCAAGAAAAATTCAGCCTCTCCCGGTGCCTCTGGAGCCACGGCCGCCGGCGAGGGAGGTAATCCGCCATGTCCTACCTGAGCCCCAGCTACCCACTCCATCGGGGACCGTGCCCCCCCTTTGTGCCATCGTAGACCTTAAACATACGAGGAAAACAATCACGGTGAGAAAATAGAACATCCTAAGCCAGCTGTTGACTATATCGGACACTCTGAACTGCTAAACACTACATTTATTCTACATTCCTATACACTGCCGTAACCTAGCTCTGATATCACCTGTAACAACCCAAGATCTGGATACCAAGTCAAACCCGATACCATGCGGATCCTACATCGCCACCCACGAGCTGAAAGGTCGGAAGGGTTCAAATAAGTGTCACGTGAGTGTACAGAAATCTAAAATAAATGCAAAAATTATATTTTACATTTATAAACAAATTTACACAATTTACATAGTTTTCCAGTTCATATATACAAGTCCCAAAGGTACAACTCAACAAAAAAATACAAAGTCTTGGGGCATACCTCGGCTAGTAGAAGCTGGCAACGCTAGGACAGTCGGCGCTGCTCAAGGCCTCCGTTTGGCGAGGAGGCACATCAAACCTGAAAAGAAAAGGGGTGAGCCTAATCTCACTGGCTCAGTAGGGGTCCGACGGATCCCCAACACGACAGAACATAATGAACATCACAGTAAATAAAAGGCATAAAGAACTATAAAGCAAGAAAGATAGTAAGGTAGAAAAATCAACACTATAAATACATAACCACGTTAAACTGCTAACTACCAAAAGCTTGCGCAACAATGAAGTACCTCGCATGCCTCGCATAAACTACGCCTAACTAAGTTCTCGTGTTTTGGACTAAAAGACTAGATCATGATAACCCGGCTCGAAACGTCTCTACTGGCAGTGAACACTAAAATCTAGGCTATCGGAACAAGACTCTCGAAGGTAGCAAGTGTAAGGTTCCGATCAGAAAGCGCAGCAGAAATCATCGGAACCTTAGATTGCATATCATTGTCAATTTTTTAAAATCGAACAAGATCGGTAATCCCGCGATGTGAAGAATGATTCTTTACCTTTGCGGGGTTGAGAATCTCCCAAAACCTCGAAGACGAACGAGAGGAAGATCCCAGAGTCACGAGCCGTTTAAGCGTCCGGCCTCTTGACATATCCACACGAGCAGTAGAAGCAGACGTGATCTCCTCCACGATCGCCACGCGCCGACCCGATCTCAACACCACCATCCACCGGGAAGGAGAGAGAAGGAAGGGGGCGCACCTTGGAGAGAGAGAGAGGAGAGAGGGCGGTTAGGGTTCTTCCTGTAGATTGGCTAGGGTTTCTCCCAACAACGTATATTTATAGACCTTTGGCATTTTTCACAAAAAACCAATAATAGTCTATAAAGTCCACCCATCCCGGTCTGTCCAATACACTATTGTGTGTGACCCTCTAGGCCCAATAGTCTGTTTGGTTTTCCAGCCCATTAAGTAAAGAACTCTTTCTTAACTTAATTAATTCTATCCATTAACTCTTAATGGAATTAGTGGGCTTTTCGATCACGAAAAGCACCAAGCAACGCTTCGTGATCCCAAATGACATTGGGATAAGCAACCCACTCAAGAACCTTTCCGTCTACAGATTCCACACAGTTATATATTCTCATTCATACAATGCCCCACCAGGACTAGGGTATGGTCAAACTATCAAACCCTATAGAGTCCAGGCTCGACTGAATCCTGTACTCCAAATAGGTTCATTAGAAAAACTCTTTTTTCATAATGAACTCCCGTACCCTGGCTAGGGGATTTCCCGAGTATAGATCCGTAGGGCATTCTCTCTCATAGATCATACTGAGAGTGAATGATCCCATCTTGTCAAACTAATTACCTTCGCACGAGTTCCACTGAGTCTGAATAACTAACTATACAAGACCACTTAACAGAAGTCCATAAGTTAGTAATCAAATACTCAGTATCCCTTATGCAAGACATCTTTAGTGACTCAGGTCTAAGATCCAACTGTGCTACTGAGACATAGAATACCCTGATTGACAATCAGTATGACTACAATTCAGGGATTCTAGATCGGGTCAGTTCAGTGAACTCATTCCACTACTGAGCACCCACACACGTACTTCAGTGTCTCCACATTGATGACTACGAGAACAATCACACCCATCAAATGAGCAAGTATCATGTGTGCCAGTCTATCCGGATCATCAATGTAGCACCCCGTATGAAAATAATACATAGACTTTTTCCCCAAATAAATAAAAATTTCTATAGGAAGGTTAAATAAGAAGTTAGAACACCCAATGAGGGCCATTATATAAATTTACCACCATTGAAGTCATCATACGTAAAGATTATTCACCTGACAAGGTGACTTCTAAGTAGTGGCTTAAGTGATGCGTTACCCCGAATGAGTAACCATGGTTCGATTCTTGCATCCGCCATTTTCTTTTTGGGCGAGATAAATATGTATGAAGGGTCCAAGGATTAACGCCCAACTGCACATAAATATATATATGGGTCACCCCACTATAAACCTATAGATATACTAAAATATATCTCCCTCAGACCCCACAGCTGACAAGCCAACCTGCGTTTGCTGGCAATATGCCCAACAGATGGCACTATAACCTATTTTGACCTGGCAGCAGATCTGCTGTGGCAACATGTCCTTGTCTGACAACTTATTGCTAGCACGACACTATCATCAGGATAGGACAGCAAGGCTGTAGGATCTTGCTCCCCACCTAGACCCACAAGGCAATAAACATTTGCTTTGTGTGGGCAACCGAATTTCACTATAATTATACTCCCCTTTGCGTAGGTAGGAGCTACTGCCGTCATCCTCTTTTTCTTCTGAAGACGTGAAGGAGCGTCTTCTTCCGTCCGGCTACAGAAGCTTTACGGTGGAGAACGTGGAGAACATGTGCTTCTCTTATTAGTTATTCTCTGAAGCTCTACGGCAAAGACGAGGAAGGGCTTGCTTGGATTTCTTTAGTTCCTACCACCTGTACCACGTGTATCACTCCTAAGAGGTAGGTGTTCTCACAATCTGGCCTAATTAGTAGTTAAAAAGGGTGAAATACATGAATAGGGTAGTTACGTATCACCTGGATTCTCTGTGTTATTCCATTTTAATTCTTATAAATTACCCCATGTTAAAAAAAATCCATATCTATGAAATTAAAATTTAAAAGTATTATATGAGCATGATCTTGCAAATCTTGCTATTTGTCCATGTCCAACCATATCTCTAGTTCCTGATTCTGTGAATATTATATAAATCATGAATAGTAAGTTACGTAATTAGTATCAATAATTAAAACACGCACCGACTATAGCATGCCACTTTAGAAATGATGCCCAGATCTAATGCATGCTTGGATATGAAAACATGCTCAAACCCATGTATAGGCTTAGACTTAAAAATCCACATATGCTTAGACTTGTAAAAATGTGCACCGACCTCATGTGAAGGTGCTCAGACTTCATGCCTTGCAAATTTGAAAACAGGCACAGACCTTCCTAGACATAAGACAAAACTTGCACCGACTACATGTGAAATTAGCACCAAGTTGATATGCATACTAACAGAGTATGCACCGACCCTATAGTCCATGAATAGTGAGCTGCACCGATCCTGTCATGCAAGTAGCAAAGGCTGCACCGACCCTGTCGTGCATGCAGCAAAGGCTGCACCGACCCGTGCATGCAGTAAAAGCTACACCGACCAGTGCACGCAGTAAAGCTACACCGACCAATGCACGTAGCAAGAGCTGCACCGACCCGTGCACGCCACAAAAAAACTGCACCGACCTTGGCATGCATTGGCTGGACTATGCACCGACCTTATAAGCTTAAAACCAACGTGCACAGACCTTGTTTGCCAAAGGCCAAAAGATGCACCATCCTTGTATACCTACGGTTGCGTATGTGCACAGACCTTGTCGCAAGGGCCAGCAAACCTGCACTGACCTAGGACATGCACCGACCCTGCAGCATGCAAGGGCCAGCAAACCTGCACCAACCTATATGCATTTGATACCAAAACATGCACCGACCTTGGCTTTGCATCAAATAGTGACTTGCACCGACCCTAGTAACGTGCATTACAATAGAACATGCATCGACCTTGTGTTGAGACCTACACCTACGCATAAGCAAAAGATGCACTGACCTCACAACATCTAGCATACAAATGTGCACAGACCTAATATGTATGCATGAATAGGGCA
Organism: Amorphophallus konjac; assembly: GCA_022559845.1. Taxonomy (NCBI): domain Eukaryota; kingdom Viridiplantae; phylum Streptophyta; class Magnoliopsida; order Alismatales; family Araceae; genus Amorphophallus; species Amorphophallus konjac. The sequence goes on from CM040121.1 coordinate 489,939,473, forward strand.
ATTATGTATCACCTGGATTCTCTGTGTTATTCCATTTTAATTCGTGTAAATTACCCCATGTTAAAAAAAATAATATGTATGAAATTAAAATTTAAAAGTATTGTATGAGCATGATCTTGCAAATCTTGCTATTTGTCCATGTCCAGCCATATCTCTACTTCCTGATTATGTGAATATTATATAAATCATGAATAGTAAGTTACGTAATTAGTATCAATAATTAAAACACGCACCGACTATAGCATGCCACTTTAGAAAAGATTCCCAGATCTAATGCATGCTTGGATATGAAAACATGCTCAGACCCATGTATAGGCTTAGACTTAAAAATCCGCATATGCTTAGACTTGTAAAAATGTGCACCGACCTCATGTGAAGGTGCTCAGACTTCATGCCTTGCAAATTTGAAAACATGCACAGACCTTCCTAGACATAAGACAGAACTTGCACCGACTACATGTGAAATTAACACCAAGTTGATATGCATACTAGCAGAGTATGCACCGACCCTATAGTCCATGAATAGTGAGCTGCACCGACCCTATCGTGCACGCAGCAAAGGCTGCACCGACCCTGTCGTGCACGCGGCAGAGGCTACACTGACCCTATCGTGCATGCAGCAAAGGCTGCACCGACCCATGCATGCAGCAAAAGCTGCACCGACCTGTACACGCAGCAAAGCTGCACCGACCCGTGCACGCAGCAAGAGCTACACCGACCTGTGCACGCAGCAAAAAAATTGCACCGACCTTGGCGTGCATTGGCTGGACTATGCACCGACCTTATAAGCTTAAAACCAACGTGCACAGACCTTGTTTACCAAAGGCCAAAAGATGCACCGACCTTGTATACCTACGGTTACGTATGTGCACATACCTCGTCGCAAGGGCTAGCAAACCTGCACTGACCTAGAACATGCACCGACCCTGCAGCATGCAAGGGCCAGCAAACTTGCACCGACCCTGCAGCATGCAAGGGCCAGCAAACTTGCACCGACCTATATGCATTTGATACCAAAACATGCATCGACCTTAGCTTTGCATCAAACAGTGACTTGCACTGACTCTAGTAGCGTGCATTACAACAGAACATGCACCGACCTTGTGTTGAGACCTGCACCTACGCATAAGCAAAAGATGCACCGACCTCACAATATCTAGCATACAAATGTGCATAGACCTAATATGTATGCATGAACAGTAATGTGCATGAACTTGTGTGTTGAAGGTGAAATGTGCACAGACCTTATTTGGGTTCTAGCCACAATGAACTTGGACCTTGGTATGTATGCTACAGTGATGTGCATCGACCTTATATGGCATAAGACAAAACATGCACCGACCTTGGAAGTCTTGAAGGCAAAAAGATGCACTGACCTTATGTGCACCGACCTTGTATGGCACATGGCACTTGTGCATAGACTTGCTAATGCGTAAGGCACAAAAGATGCACTGACCTTATGTGCACCGACCTTGACCTGCGCAAGGGGCAATATGCACCGACCTTGCTTTGAGACCTACACCTACGCTAAGAAAGCTTTCACCGAGCTTGATCTACGCACGGGCTTGCACCGACCTGGAGTGTGCACACGCTTTACGTGAGAAGAGGAAAACATGCACAGACCCTAGGCAAACCAGAACATGCACCGACCCTCAGTTATGCACACGCAAAATGTGCACCGACCTATATGCATTTGATACGTAAACTTGCACCGACCCATGCTCATGCGCACACCACTTGCACCGACCTCTGTATGACCTCGCAACTAGCGTCGACCTCAGTAAATGAGCGATGCAATCTAGCATCGACCTCTGCATGACATCACTACTAGCGTCGACCTTAGTAGATGAGCAATGCAACTAGCATTGACCTTAGATGTGCATAATAGCTTAACTACAGTAACTAGCGTCGACCTTAGTTATGCATTCCTACATGAAAAGTAAAATGTGCATTGACCAGTTGACACCTTCGAGCAGTAGTGTTGACTTTCTATACACAACTTTTTGAACCTATTCTGACAGATTTCATACTGCTATATAGATGATCAACAATAAAGGCATCAAGTGTTTACCATCAAGATTATATATATATATATATATATATATATATAATTAATTCATCATCTACATGTGTTTCGTCCTTGAACTCTATTCTTGAAAAATCTACTTGATATTCCTACAATGTGTAAACTGCTTGAAATTCTATATTGGCTATATAAATGAGAGTGTATGTCAAAAAGTATACTTGAAATGCTACGCATACAAATAAGGGCCCGGTCTGGTCCTGGGAGGAGCACCCGTAGGTACTTGTGCCCATGGGAGTTTATTGACCACGGTGTTTGGGATTGCACCGAAGTACTTGCTTGCTTGACTTGAGATATTCCCACTCACTCTCTCGTGACATGCTTGACTTGTTTGAAATGAATTGCTTGGCCCGAAAAAGGGCAATTACTTTCTAGAATGAAATGAATGAAATAGCCAATTCCATTACCCTACTTGTTATTACACGAGCTTGAAATCACTTGCTTGAATATTGATCATTATCTTCTTGGAAAGATTTATGCAATTACTTGGCAATTACTTGCTAGTTCCATATTGATACATCTTATTGATATTCATGTAATACTCTCTTGATACAATTCTTGATATTCCTGCTTGGTCCAACATGCATCATTATACCGCATGGACTTGTAATTAACTTAAAGATTGTTAGAACTTGAGATATAAATCCTACTGAGTGATTCACACATCCAGTTGCTCCCTAACTTTTTTTCAGGAAACTTGGATAGCGACCACCACCCGGATGGGACTGATACCGAGTGATGAGTGCTAGAGTGGTATACCGTCAGCTTGTCTTGTGTCCTACTTTGCATTTTCAGTTATTATTAAAGGCTTGTATAATCTAATTGAGTCAGTTATGATCTAGTTAGATAGAACTTATTAAACTTGTAGCCTTATGAATGATTCTGGGATATTGCCATTCAGTTTAGTAGAGAAATTGTCATCTTGGACTATGGTATTATGTTAAACTTTGAGTTAGCAATAAATTACCGAGTACTATGCGCACTCTAATTTTACGTGAATGACACGATCTATATAGACGCGTCACGCAATCGGGTATCTTCCGCGCTCGGGGCGTGACAATCTTTGTGGTATCAGAGCCTAGGATTTCAATTTCCTAGGAAATAAAAAGTTAGGAAAAAAATTGAAGTCATGATTAAAATCTAGGAAAAACCCAAGTCTGGGGATAGATTTATACCTTATCCGGTGAGATGGGAAGAGCTATGGGTTAAGTTCTATAATGACATTTAACCTCATAGTAAAACCTGATATTTATTACACTTAAACTCTTTTGTAGGATCATGGTCGCTAAAAGAGCACAATGGCGCAAGATGTAGCGCACCGTGCAAGGCCTTACACAGGCGCTACAACAAGTGGCGTAAGGAGGTGCTAACCGTGGAGCCGGTGATCTCCACAGGGGTTTCCGTAACATGAAGCCACCAAGGTTCACGGGTTCATCTGACCCCGAGGATGCCAAAAATTGGTTATAGGAAATGGAACGAATTTTCCATGTGATGCAATGCACGGACGAGGAGAAGGTTCTACTGGCTATATTCTAACTGGAGTGGGACGCTCGATGTTGGTGGGAATCCGTGGAAGCAGCATTGCTCGATGACCACGTCACATGGGATGAATTCACTGAGCATTTCAACAACAAGTACTTCTTCGACCATATCCAGGAGAAGAAGGCCGCGGAATTTGCTGCCTTGAAACAACGGGCCTTGAAAGTGGCCGAGTATGAGACCCAATTCTCGAGACTATCCAAGTATGCACCCCACTTGGTGTGTACGGAGAAGATGAAGGCTAAAAGGTTCCTCAACCGGCTTCAGCTCCATTATATTACACAGCTTGCACCGATGGACATCCAAGTCTATTCGGAAATGATTCGGCATGCGTAGTTGCTTGGGGACGCCATCGAATTATCAGAGAGGATCTGAGGAAGGGACAAGAAGGAACCTGTCACAAGCCTGGGAAATTTTAAAGCATCATTCAACAAGAAGCGGTACTACAGTGGAAGGGAGTCCTCCAAAGGAAAGAGATTCTAGAAGAATGTTTGTCACGCCCCGACGCGGAATATCGGGACTGGCAGTAGAGACAAGTAATAATAATAATAATAATATGTTGATTTCTAGACATGATATGTTAAAGCTAAAAGATTGCACACCACCACAAATAGAAACTGCTCCATTCATTAAATAGCACATAACCAAACCATGTTCCAAACTACAATGATCTCACTTAACATAATCTTGACAACATCCACTTAACACTATTACATTGGCTAACTTCAAATTACAACTCTTCAAAAATACTCTTAAATACAAAGAAACTCCACAACTAGAACTAGTTTCACAGGCTTCTATCAGGTTCACTCCACGGTCGTCACTCTTGCCCGTCCCCATCAGTTTGTGAGTCCTCACCTGAGCTACCTGAAAAGGGGGGAAAAACTAGGTGAGCGAACGCTCAGTAGGTGCTAACCGTGGAGCTGGTGATCTCCACAGGGGTTTCCGTAACATGAACCCACCAAGGTTCACGGGTTCATTTGACCCCGAGGATGCCAAAAATTGGTTAAAGGAAATGGAACGAATTTTCCGTGTTATGCAATGCACGGACGAGGAGAAGGTTCTACTGGCTATATTCCAACTAGAGTGGGACGCTCGATGTTGGTGGGAATCCGTGGAAGTAACATTGCTCGATGACCACGTCACATGGGATGAATGCACTGAGCATTTCAACAACAAGTACTTCTCCGACCATATCCAGGAGAAGAAGGCCACAGAATTTGCTGCCTTGAAACAACGGGCCTTGAAAGTGGCCGAGTATGAGACCCAATTCTCGAGACTATCCAAGTATGCAACCCACTTGGTGTGTACGGAGAAGATGAAGGCTAAAAGGTTTCTCAACTGGCATCGGCTCCATTATATTACACAGCTTGCACCAATGGACATCCAAGTCTATTCGGAAATGATTTGGCATGCGTAGTTGCTTGAGGACGCCACCGAATTATCCGAGAGGATCCGAGGAAGGGACAAAAAGGAACCTGTCAAAAGCCTGGGAAATTTTAAAGCATCATTCAACAAGAAGCGATACTACAGTGGAGGGGAGTCCTCCAAAGGAAAGAGATTCCAGAAACCTAACTGTCACGTCCCGACGCAGAATATCGGGACTGGCAGTAGAGACAAGTAATAATAATAATAATAATATGTTGAATTCTAGACATGATATGTTAAAGCTAAAAGATTACACATCACCACAAATAGAAACTGCTCCATTCATTAAATAGCACATAACCAAACCATATTCCAAACTATAATGATCTCACTTAACATAATCTTGACAACATCCACTTAACACTATTACATTGGCTAACTTCAAATTACAACTCTTCCAAAATACTCTTAAATACAAATAAACTCCACAACTAGAACTAGTTTCATAGGCTTCTATCAGGTTCACTCCACGGTCGTCACTCTTGCTCGTCCCCATCAGTTTGCGAGTCCTCACCTGAGCTACCTGAAAAGGGGGGAAAAACTAGGTGAGCGAACGCTCAGTAGGTAATAACAGGCGAGTTTAAGTAATTAACCAATTAAATTGCATGTTTGAGCGCGAAAGGAAAGAACTATGCAACAAAATAATGAAAGGAAGGCAAGAACATGATATAACCGAAAATTTGGCCAACAAGCAAGATTTAACCAAGTCAAGAGAAATTCAAGTAAGAGATTATTATCATAGACATCACGCTAGTCATGCACTCCGTGCAATGCCTGACCATGTCATTCAAACTCCCCGGGGCACAAGTACTTTTCCGGCGCTCCTCCCAGGACTAGACCGGGCCCTTACGATGCGTTGGCATTGATTTGTTGGATGCAAGATCCCAAGTTATGTCTAGACATTAATCAAGTTAGATGGCCAATACTTCAAGATATGGAACTTACGAAAGTTTCAAGGGTAAGTTGAAGTAGACATCATGTCTGGAAAGTTCAAGTTATCAATAACCAATCAGGTCCTTGGATTCAACACGGAAAATCATGAAAATCACTTCTGGGTGATAAGCGGTCAGAACAGGGCCGCTCAAGCAATGCACGGTCTAGAGTGGACCGTTCAGGACAGAGATGGGCTTAGGACTAGCCACACCGAAGTCAAGGATACACGGTCCATGTAGGGCCGCTCGAGGAATTGGACGGTTGAAAATGGGCCGCTCAAGACTGGTAGAGCTGGAAGCCCAAGAGCAAGATAAACGGTCCTTACAGGGCCGCCCAACAGACAGACGGTCCAATAAGACCTGCTCTATTACATGGGCAGTTCCAATAGGTCCATTCAACTTAATCAACTTGAAGTCTACCCAAACGGGCTCCGGGCTGCCATAAGTGGGGCAGAACTGAACCAGGGTCCAGCCCACCCTCCACTGGTCAACCTAGGGATTATTGGGTCGATCCAAACATAATTTGGTCGAAGATAGATCAAGGTTAATCGACCAATGTAAGTGGCACTTGGCCAGGGATGTACTGTTCGTTATGGGCCGCCCAATAGGATGAACGGTCCCTTTCGGGCCGCGCAATTCTTAGGGGGTCCAAGTCGAGCCGTGACTTACAATACGATAGTTCAATCGATTCGATCACGTACACAGGTTCAGGTCTTGATGGTACAACCTACCCGGCGTCCTAGTGGGAATCCCAGGCTCGCGGGGGCTTACGGAGGTCCCGTAATGAAGCTCCTAGTCCGACGGAAGGAATATCCGGCGGAGAGTCCCAAACATTACAAGGAAATAGGGCTAATAAAACATCGGAAACCAGTGAGACGGTCAGTCAATCCTACCGGAGTAGAACGACTGTCATACAACCCTAATAAAATTTTTAATTTAATAATGAATCATGATTAATATTAACATTGAAAAAAAGATGATCCAGGGTCAAGATGAATAAATCAGCAAGATTTATAATCATTTACTGTTATAATTTTCCAGAGTTTTTATGCATGTTGCTAACTTACATTTAACCATTAATCATAAATCATGCGAAAAAGATGACTTAATCAATTATGTAAAGATGGACGGTCCAGTTGGGACCTTTTATCCTCCTCGGCGGTCGCATGACAGGCCGTTTATCCCCCTCAGGTCAGAAGGCCTTCTGGGGATGAGCGGTCTGTAATGAGCCGCTGGGGGAGACGAACGGTCAATCACTGGCAGCCTGACAGAAGGGCTGTCTAGGTCAAGCCACTCTTCCCGAAAACATAATACGAATCACAACATATAAACGGTCTGTAATGTGCCGCCTAACCACGTTGGGCGGTCTATCGTGAGGCCGCGCAAGTCAAAAAACTACCAAACGCCCTTTCGCCCTGCCCGCCTCCGACGAGTTGGCTAGGGTTACAATGAACTACTAAATACGCATAACACATAGCATAATAATTGGGGCTTTTGGATTCAAAGGAAAGAGCACAAAATGTTTTACAATATAGCATGCTCGATTTAATCTTTAGTGCCTGCAATCCCTACTTAAACGAGATGAAACAAGTATAACCCTAGATATGACATGCTTCTACTAAACCCTAAATTTATCGCATGATACAAAGTAACTTTTAGAGCTTTTACATTCAATAGAAAGAGCACTCGATGCTGGTTCTAACCATATATAATACTTAAGGTTTGGCTTGCTATAACCTACCTTAAACGGAGGAAGAAGGAAGAAGAAGGGACGAGGACACGCTAAGAACACCCCGCCGGTGATCGCTGGAATCCGCCCTCGTCCACGATCCTCGTCGGCCGCCATAGCACCCAAATGAAAATAGGGTTCCTGAGGGTCATTTTTATAGGTCACACAAGGTCTAGAGTCTTCTATTCGAGGGAATAGAGTCCAATCAAGTTGGACGTGCGTGAACCGCGCGGATAGGGTTAGCCGCCGCCTTCTAAACCGAAATTCGCTTTCTAGGGTTAGGGTTTCGAGGAGAACTAAGAGGGGAAACGATCCTCTCATCCTAGCCTTCCATTTGGATCCGATCTCAGCCTAAATGATCGGGTATTGGGCTCAAATTTCACGTTTTAAGGTCCAATTAGATTAAGTGTGGATTTGGACCTTAATCAGTTCATTTGGCCTAATTACGGATTTTATTTGGGTCAGTCACTGAAGACACTATTATTAAACATTTTATCCTCTCCAAGATTCTAAATTTTTCAGATTTTTATAAAATAGTCAAGATTTAACTTATTCTATTTATTAAGGATTTTCTAATTAATTTCTTATAAATTTTCTAGAAATTTTTATTTGTTAATAAATCGGGATATTACACCCTCCCCCACTTCAAAGAATTTGGTCCCCCAAATTCACTGCACTTTAACACGATGGGGAGTGGAACAACTCACCTAGAACAAGTCGGGATACTATTTTCGCATGGTATCTTCTGACTCCCAAGTAGCTTCTTCAGTTCCACGCCGACTCCATTGCACCTTGACCATAGGTATAGACCGGTTCTTGAGCTGTTACTGCTTACGATCCAAAATCTTAACAGGTCTTTCTTCATAAGTCAAATCTTCCTTTAACTCAAGATCCGCATGCTGAATGACATGAATGGGGTCATACACATACTTTCTCAACATCGACACATGGAAGACATTGTGTACTCCGGATAACTGAGGTGGTAGTGCCAGACGGTATTCAACCTCCCCCACTCTTTCCAAATCTCGAATGGACCGACATATATGGGACTTAGTTTGCCTTGAATGCCAAATCTTCGGATTCCTCTTGTAGGAGAAACTTTCAAAAACACATGTTCACCAACTTGAAATTCCAAGTCCCTCCTTCTGTGGTCTGCATAACTCTTCTGTCTCGATTGTGCTACTTGTAATCGGTCTCTAATAATATGAATATTCTTTGATGATTCAGAAATAAGATCTGGCCCCATCCATTGCTTCTCACCAACCTCGTTCCAACATAATGGAGACCGACGGCTTCTTCCATACAGAGCTTCAAACGGAGCCATCTGAATGCTGGACTAATAACTATTGTTATAAGCAAATTCAATCACGGCCAAGTGATCACTCCAACTGCCTCCGAAATTAATCATGCAGGCTCTCAACATATCTTCCACTATCTGGTTGGTTCTTTCTGTCTGTCCGTCTGTTTGTGGATGAAAAGTAGTACTAAAGTTCAGACGGGTTCCCAAAGATTCTTGCAATCCTTTCCAAAAATGTGAAGTGAATCTGGGGTCTCTATCAGACACAATACTGACCAGAATACCATGGAGTCGCACCACTTTCTTCATATATAAAGCTGCTAGAACATCAATAGTCTACTTAGATTTAATGGATAAGAAATGAGCGGACTTTGTCAATCTGTCAACGATAACCCATATTGCATCAAATCCGCTACGAGTCCTAGGTAGACCCATAATGAAATCCATGCCAATACCCTCCCACTTCCATTGAGGTATGTCCAGTGGTTTCAACTTCCATGCAGGTCTGAAATGCTCAGCCTTAACTTGCTGACACACCAAGCATCTATTCATAAATTATGCAATCTCCTTTTTCATATTTGGCCACCAGAAAGATCTTTTCAAATCCTTAAACATCTTCGTACCTCCAGGATGAATGGTATATCGGGATCTATGAGCTTCCTCGAGGATCTTGTTCTTAGCTTCAGCCACATCAGGTACACAAGTCCTTCCCTGAAATAACAGTCTGCCATCGACAGCTATCATGAATTTCGGTCTGCTACTCAAGCTCTCCTTGATTTCTACCAACTCTGGGTCATTGTATTGCAAGGACTTGATTTCTACCAATAATTCTGGTTTAAGCTGAATCTGAGCAATCATGACTCGATCCTTGTCAACATTAATATCCAACCCGGCTAATTGCTCCAACATCTTCCATTCTTCCATCATGAGACTTGACAATTTAGCCATCGGCTTGCAGCTTAGGGCATCCGCCACCACATTACCCTTCCCGAGATGATATTCTATGGAGAAGTCGAAATCCTTTTAAATATTCTAACCATCTTCTCTACCTCATATTGAGTTCTTTCTGAGAGAATAAATACCTTAAACTCTTGTGATCTAAAAATACTGTGAATGTCTCTCCATATAAGTAATGCCTCCATATCTTCAAGGCAAAAACTACGGCTGCTAGCTCCAAATCATGGACATGATAATTCTCCTCATATTTTCTCAACTGCCTAGAAGAATAGGCTATCACTTTCCCGTGCTGCATCAGCACACAACCTAAACCAATTCTTGAAGCATCGGTGTACACCATGAAGCCTCCTTCTCCTGATGGTAAAGCTAAAACAAGGGCAGTAGTTAAACATTCCTTTAATTGGAAGCCTTTCTCACAATCTTTCGTCCAATCAAACTTATTCTCCTTGCGGGTTAATCTTGTTAAGGGTACCGCAATCGTGGAGAAATCTTTAATAAACCTCTGATAATATCCTGCCAAGCCTAGGAAGCTTCTAACTTCTGTCACACTAGTAGGCCTGTCCCAATTTTTAACTGCCTCTACCTTCGACGAATCAACAGAAATACCTTCTTTCGTAATGATGTGCCCTAGAAAGGACACCTCTTGTAGCCAAAATTCACACTTGCTAAACTTGACGTATAACTGATGGTCTCTCAATAATTTTAACGTCATCCTCAAATGTTCAGCATGTTCTTCCTCACTCTTGGAATAAATCAGAATGTCATCAATAAACACTACGACCCATTGATCCAGATAGGGCCGGAATACATCGTTCATCAACTGCATGAAAGCTGCAGATGCATTCGTTAGTCCAAAAGGCATTACAATAAATTCAAAGTGCCCCATACTTGCTATGAAAAGCTGTCTTATAAATATCCTCCTCCTTAATCTGCAACTGCTGATAGCCTGATCGAAGATCAATCTTAGAGAAATACTGAGCTCCTGCTATCTGATCAAATAACTCGTCAATCCTCGGCAATGGATATTTATTTTTTATAGTCAACTGGTTCAGTTGCCGATAATCAATACACAACCTCATCGAGCCATCCTTCTTCCTTACAAATAACACTGGAGCCCCCCACGGGGATGTACTTGGACGAATAAACCCCTTCTCAAGTAATTCCATTAATTGCTGCTTTAATTCCCTCAGCTCCGCAAGAGACATACGATAAGGAGCTTTAGAAGCAGGGGTCGCGCCAGGAATTAGATCAATAGAAAACACAACTTTCCTCTCTGGTGGAAGACCTGGCAATTCCTCAAGAAAAACATCCGAAAATCTCGAACAACAGGAATATTCTTAATCTCGATCTTCTTCTCAGGGGTCACATAAACAAAGGCTAAAAATGCCTGACATCCTCTCCTCATCAACTTATCGGCTCGGATGGTCGAGATAAGTGGCACAGATCTATGGTACCTAATCCCTATAAAAGAAAGTCCAGGGTGTCTAGAAAAAGACACAGAGCTGGAACTACAATGAACATTGGCCTCATGCTTAGCCAACCAATCCGCTCCTAGAATTATATCATAATCTTTCATATCCATGCATACTAAATCAGCCGACAAATTCTATTCATTAACCATAATCTTGCTAGAAGGATAAAAATACTTAATCGCTGATCTAGAGCCAATTGGAGTTGATATCTCTAAGGGGGAATTCATCAAAATTGGCTTCACAGCTATCGTCTTAGCAAAACTCCGAGAAATAAATGAATGAGTAGCACCGGTATCGAAAAGAACAAAAGTTGGCTTTCCATGAACAATGAGAGTACCTTCCACATGTCCACCCTCCTCGGTGGTGCCTGCATCCTCCTCTTGTAGGGCCTGGAGCTTGCCCTGCTGCTTCTTGCCGCCTTGAGGTTTAGTTGGGGTAGCTTGTTCGTATAAGAGAGGACACTCAGGAATGCGGTGATCCCTACTCCCGCAACGCAAACAGGCACCCAGCTTGCGCCAGCACTCTTCCATCTTGTGACCGGGGCGGTCACAATACTTACATACGCTCTTAAATGGAACAATCGGGCCAGGCTTCTTGTGTTCATTCTTTGGCATTTTCCCCTTCCATGAACCAGACCCGCCATTGGGCCTCTTCTTGCTATTCCCGGGTTTAGCACTCCTGGAACCAATAGGTTGCTCCTTTTTAACATTCTTCCCACTGATTTTCTCCGTCATTTCCAAAGTGTCTTCTAAAACTTGGGCTTTTCTTACCATCTCTGCATAGGTTTGAATCTCCATCGGCACCAACTGGTTAATATAATGCAACTTCAGCCCATTTCGAAAATGTTTCACCTTCATCTTCTCTGTGGAAATCAAATGAGTAGCATAACGAGAGAGTCTAGAAAATTGAGCTTCATATTCCGCCACAGATAAACTCCGCTGCTTCAGAGTAGCAAACTCAGCGGCTTTCTTCTCTTGGATCTGTCAGAAAAGTACTTGCTATTGAAGAATTCTTCAAATTCCTTCCACGAAATATGTCTATCACCAAGGGTTGCCTTTACTGACTCCCACCAAGTCCTAGCATCCCATTCCAACTGGAAGGTTGTTAAAAGCACACGTTCCTGGTTGCTGCATTGCATAACTTTAAAAATTCTCTCCATCTCCTTAAGCCAGTGCTCGGCTTCATCGGGATCAGTTGAACCTCCAAAATGTGGGAGATTCATCCCACGAAAATTCCTGTGCAGATCACTAGCACCATGATTCGCTGCTCCGCCTGAGGCCACTTGTTGTAAAGCCCGCGTAAGTCCTTGGACCGTCTGCTGCATGTCTCGCCATTGCGCACGCTCAACTGCCATCGGAACGTCCTGCACGAAAATAATTTATCTTAAGTTCATTTAAGAAAAAGAGTTTATAGTTGATTATTAACTCGACCCGAGTCTCTACCCAAATTCTCACTAGGTTTGGTCCTTTGACTCATAACAAGGGTATAGGCTCTACGAAAAACACTTAGAATCCTAGAACTTAAATAACCTAGGAATATTAGAAATCTAGGCTCTGATACCACCTAACTGTCACGCCCCGACGCGAAATATCGGGACTGGCAGTAGAGACAAGTAATAATAATAATAATATGTTGATTTCTAGACATGATATGTTAAAGCTAAAAGATTGCACATCACCACAAATAGAAACTGATCCATTCATTAAATAGCACATAACCAAACCATGTTCCAAACTACAATGATCTCACTTAACATAATCTTGACAACATCCACTTAACACTATTACATTGGCTAACTTCAAATTACAACTCTTCTAAAATACTCTTAAATACAAATAAACTCCACAACTAGAACTAGTTTCACAGGCTTCTATCAGGTTCACTCCACGGTCGTCACTCTTGCCCGTCCCCATCAGTTTGCGAGTCCTCACCTGAGCTACCTGAAAAGGGGGGGAAAACTAGGTGAGCGAACGCTTTGTAGGTAATAACAGGCAAGTTTAAGTAATTAACCAATTAAATTCCATGTTTGAGTGCGAAAGGAAATAACTATGCAACAAAATAATGAAAGGAAGGCAAGAACATGATATAACCGGAAATTTGGCCAACAAGCAAGATTTAACCAAGTCAAGAGAAATTCAAGTAAGAGATTATTGTCATAGACATCACGCTAGTCATGCACTCGGTGCAATGCCTCACCATGTCATTCAAACTCCCCGGGGCACAAGTACTTTTCCGGCGCTCCTCCCAGGACCAGACCGGGCCCTTACGATGCGTTGGCATTGATTTGTTGGATCCAAGATCCCAAGTTATATCTAGAAATTAATCAAGTTAGATGACCAATACGTCAAGATATGAAACTTACCAAAGTTTCAAGGGTAAGTTGAAGTAGACATAATGTCTGGAAAGTTCAAGTTATCAAGAACCAATCAGGTCCTTGGATTCAACACGGAAAATCACGGAAATCACTTCTGGGTGATAAGCGGTCAGAATAGGGCCGCTCAAGCAATGCACGGTCTAGAGTGGACCGTTCAGGACAGAGATGGGCTTAGGACTAGCCACACCGAAGTCAAGGATACACGGTCCATGTAGGGCCACGCAAGGAAATGGACGGTTGAAAATGGGCCGCTCAAGACTGGTAGAGCTGGAAGCCCAAGAGCAAGATAAACGGTCCTTACAGGGCCATCCAATAAACAGACGGTCCAATACGACCCGCTCTATTACATGGTTTGTTCCAATAGGTCCGTTCAACTTAATCAACTTGAAGTCTACCCAAACGGGCTCCAGGCTGCCATAAGTGGGGCAGAACTGAACCAGGGTCCAGCCCACCCTCCACTGGTCAACCTAGGGCTTATTAGGTCGATCCAAACATAATTTGGTCGAAGATAGATCAAGGTTAATCGACCAATGTAAGTGGCACTTGGCCAGGGATGTACGGTTCGTTATGGGCCGCCCAATAGGATGAACGGTCCCTTTCGGGCCGCGTAATTCTCAGGGGGTCCAAGTCGAGCCGTGAGTTACAATACGATAGTTCAATCGATTCGATCACGTACACAGGTTCAGGTCTTGATGGTACAACCTGCCCGGCGTCCTAGTGGGAATCCCAGGCTCGCGGGGGCTTACGGAGATCCCGTAATGAAGGTCCTAGTCTGACGGAAGGAATATCCGGCGGAGAGTCCCAAACATTACAAGGAAATAGGGCTAATAAAAAATCAGAAACCAGTGAGACGGTCAGTCAATCCTACCGGAGTAGAACGACTGTCATACAACCCTAATAAAATTTTCAATTTAATAATGAATCATGATTAATATTAACATTGAACAAAAGATGATCCAAGGTCAAGATGAATAAATCAGCAAGATTTATAATCATTTACTGTTATAATTTTCCAGAGTTTTTATGCATGTTGCTAACTTACATTTAACCATTAATCATAAATCATGCGAAAAAGATGACTTAATCAATTCTATAAAGATGGACGGTCCAGTAGGGACCTTTCATCCTCCTCGGCGGTCTCACGACAGGCCGTTTATCCCCCTCAGGTCAGAAGGCCTTCTGGGGATGAGCAGTCTGTAATGAGCCGCTGGGGGAGACGAACGGTCAATCACTGGCCGCCTGACAGAAGAGCGGTCTAGGTCAAGCCGCTCTTCCCAAAAACATAATACAAATCACAACAGATAAACAGTCCGTAATGTGCCGCCTAACCACGTTGGGCGGTCTATCGTGAGGCCGCGCAAGTCAAAAAATAACCAAACCCTTTTTCGCCATGCCCGCCTCTGGTGAGTTGGCTAGGGTTACAATGAACTGCTAAATATGCATAGCACAGAGCATAATAATTGGGGCTTTTGGATTCAAAAGAAAGAGCCCGAAAAGTTTTACAATATAGCATGCGCGATTTAATCTTTAGTGCCTGCAATCCCTACTTAAACGAGATGAAACAAGTATAACCCTAGATATGACATGCTTCTACTAAACCCTAAATTTCTCGCAAGATACTAAGTAACTTTTAGGGCTTTTGAATTCAATAGAAAGAGCACTCGATGCTGGTTCTAACCATATATAATACTTAAGGTTTGGCTTGCTATAACCTACCTTAAACGGAGGAAGAAGGAAGAAGAAGGGACGACGACACGCTAAGAACACCTCGCAGGTGATCGTCGGAATCCGCCCTCGTCGGCTGCCATAGCACCCAAACGAAAATAGGGTTCCTGAGGGTCATTTTTATAGGTCACACAAGGTCTAGAGTCTTCTATTCGAGGAGATTGAGTCCAATCAAGTTGGACGTGCGCGAACCGCGCGGATAGGGTTAGTCGTCGCCTTCTAAACCGAAATTCGCTTTCTAGGGTTAGGGTTTCGAGGAGAACTAAGAGGGGAAACGATCCTCACATCTTAGCCTTCCATTTGGATCCGGTCTCAGCCTAAATGATCGGGTATTGGGCTCAAATTTCACGTTTTAAGGTCCAATTAGATTAAGTGTGGATTTGGGCCTTAATCAGTTAATTTGGCCTAATTACGGATTTTATTTGGGTCAGTCACAGAAGACACTATTATTAAACATTTTATCCTCTACAAGATTCTAAATTTTTCACATTTTTATAAAATAGACAAGATTTAACTTATTCTATTTATTAAGGATTTTCTAATTAATTTCTTATAAATTTTCTAGAAATTTTTATTTGTTAATAAATCGGGATATTACAATGTCAAGCCATTCTCCACCACCACAGCTTCCAAGGAAGTTTGTAAGTATTGTGACAAAGTTGGCCGTAAGACCGAGGAATGCTGGAGGAAGCTAGGAGCCTATCTCCGATGTGGGAGCCGAGAGCATCGGATCCCTAATTGCCCACTAATGAAGGAACAAGCTATCAAGGACGAGAAGTTCCCAGTTAAGAAGCAAGGCCGTCTGCAAGCTCTCCAAGAGACGAAACCAACGGAAGGAGGAATCGTGGAAGGTACAATAATCGTCTGCCCTAAGACTACTAAAGTTTTATTCGATATTGGAGCAACACATTCATTTATTTCTAAGAAATTTGCTGCTGCATTTACTAAGGAGCCTGAAGGGTTATACTTAGTCATATCTACACCTATCGGGAACAAGGCCGACCTCACACATCATTACCCAAACTGTGAGATTATGGTTAAAGGAAATAATCTACCTGCTGACCTAATTTGCCTAGATATGAAAGAGTATGATATTATACTAGGTGCCGACTGGCTATCCACCCACCAAGCTACGGTAGATCGCCGAAATAGCAAGATAACTTTTGTGGATCCCCCGGAACTAGTATACATTAGCCCTCGGGCTAGATCACCTCTTATATCGACTCTCCGAGCTAGTAAACTTATAGGCAAAGGATGTATGGCTTTCATTGCATTTGTAACTACCACGGATGTCGAGGAGTCTAAGCTTGAAGACATCCATGTAGTTCGGGATTTTTTTGACATTTTTCCAGAAGAACTGACCGACTTACCCCCGGAGCAGGAGATGTCATTCACCATCGACCTTGTCCGTGGTGTGGGACCTGTTTCCAAGGCACCTTACCGAATGTCCCCAGCTGAGCTAAAGGAGCTAAAGGAACAATTAATGGAGCTATTGAACAAGGGTTTCCTTCTGCCAAGTACTTCCCCATGGGGAGCGCCTGTGCTATTTGTCAAGAAGAAGGACGGATCGATGAGACTCTGCATCGACTATCGGTAATTAAATTACCTTACGATCAAGAACAAGTACCCACTGCCAAGGATTGATGAACTATTCGATCAAATATCTGGAGCTAAATATTTCTCCAAGATCGATCTTCGTTCTGGTTATCACCAGCTGAAGATCAAAGAAGAAGATATTCATATGACTACATTCCGAAGTAGGTATGGGCATTACGAGTTTACTGTTATGCCTTTCGAACTAACAAATGCCCCCGCAGCTTTCATGCAGTTAATGAACAGCATATTCAGGCCTCACTTAGATCAGTTCATTGTGGTCTTTATCGATGATATTCTTATTTATTCAAAGTCTGAAGAAGACCATGAAGAACATCTTAAGAAGGCATTGTAGATATTGAGGGAAAACAAACTATATGCCAAATTCAGTAAGTGCAAGTTTTGGCTCGAGGAAGTATCCTTATTGGGCCATATAATTTCAAAGGACGGAATTTTCGTCGACCCATCAAAGGTCGAAGACATGAAGAATTGGGAGCGACCAACAAATGCTACGGAAATTGAGAGTTTCTTGGGGCTAGCTGGTTATTACCGGCATTTTATCAAGGACTTCTCAAGAATTGCTGTTCCTCTCACCCGATTGACTCGCAAGGAAATACCTTATGAGTGGAAGGAAGACTGTGAGAAGAGTTTCCAAACTTTGAAGGATCTCTTGACCACTGCTCCAGTCTTATCATTACCAACCGAAGGAGAAAAATATGAAGTATATACCGATGCTTCTGGTATTGGCCTCGGGTGTGTATTGATATAGAACGGAAGAGTCATCGCATACTCTTCCCGACAACAGAAGAAGCATGAAGAGAACTACCCGGTCCATGATTTAGAATTAGCCGCAGTGGTATTTACCTTAAAGATCTGGAGACACTACCTCTACGAAGAACAATTCTTGGTGTACTCCGATCATAAGAGCCTCAAATATCTATTTTCCCAGAAGGAACTAAACATGAGGCAAACGTTGGCTCGAGTATCTCAAGAATTTCGACTTCACCATACAGTACCATCTCGGTAAGGAAAATTCTGTAGCCCATGCCCTCAATCGAAAGCCGAGAGTAATATTGGCCAGTTGTATGATTCAAGAATGGAAGTTATTAGAGGAATTCTCTAAACTCAATATTAGCACTGATGAACAAGACGGGTGCATTACTCTAGCCCATATGAGTCTACATCCGGATTTGCTATTAGAAATGCAGAAGCTACAAGAGGAAGATCCTGCACTAGTGGAGATAAGAGACAAGCTGGATGAGAGGCCGGACTTCAAGCTGGCACCCGATGGAAGACTGTTATTTCATGAAAGGAGATGTGTACCCAACTATCCTGAGTTGAAGAAGAAGGTTCTTGAAGAAGCTGATCGATCGAGGTATACAATCCACCCTGGAGCAACCAAGATGTACCAAGACTTGAAAAGGACTTTCTGGTGGCCTAATATGAAAAGGGAGGTAGCAGTTTTCGTATCTCGCTGTTTGACCTGTCAACAAGTAAAGGCAGAACATTAGAAACCCGCCGGAAAGCTACATCCACTAGATATTCTCAAGTGGAAGTGGGAGGACATTGGCATGGATTTTGTTATGGGCTTGCCCAAGTCTAGAGGTGGACATGATGGAGTTTGGGTAATTATCGACCGCCTAACTAAATCAGCTCATTTCTTGCCCATCAAAAGTCGATGGTCAGTTGATGTCCTTACTGCCTTGTATATTAAGGAGACGGTTAGATTGCATGGAGTTCCCGTGTCGATCGTATCCGACCGAGACCCACGCTTCACCTCTCATTTCTGGAAGAGTCTACAGCACTCTTTGGGGACGAAACTCAACTTCAGCACTGCTTTCCATCCCCAGACAGATGGACAGACAGAAAGGACAAATCAAGTCGTTGAAGACATGTTAAGGGCCTGCATTATAGATTTCAACGGTAGTTGGAATGACCACTTACCCCTAGCCGAGTTCGCATATATTAATAGCTATCAAGCCAGTATCCAAATGGCACCTTTCGAGGCCCTCTATGACAGAAGTTGTCGATCTCCAATATGCTGGGACGAAGTTGGTGAAAAGCAAATTCTAGGCCCAGATATGGTGAGAGACTCTACTAAAAAGATACACCTCATTCGGGAAAGACTAAAGATAGCACTGTCCAGGCAGAAGTCATATGCTGACAATAGAAGAAGAGATCCAGAATTTCAAGTCGGAGACCATGTTTTTCTCAAGGTATCTCCTGGTCGAGATATTAGAAGATTCGGTGTTAAGGGTAAACTTACGTTTAGGTATATTGGTCCATTTGAGGTATTGGAGAGAGTGGGCGAGGTGGCTTACCGCATTGCCTTGCCTCCACAATTATCAGAGGTGCACAATATATTCCATATTTCTATGCTGAAGAAGTGTGTATGATCCTCTCTACGTCATCGATCACACTGACTTGGTGATATAGAAGAACCTTACCTATGAGTAGAAGCCAATGAAGATCCTCGATCGAGAAGTTTGAGTTCTAAGGACCAAGACGATCCCTATGGTGAAAGTCTAATAGAATCGATACTTAGAACAAGAAGCTACATGAGAAACCGAGGAGTCTATGAGAAGGAGATTTCCAGAATTATTCTACTCTGTAAGTATTTTCTCACCCTCCTTGTCTCCATATGTGCAATTGAATTTGGGGACCAAGTTCTTTTAAGTGGGGGAGGGTGTAGCACCCCATATAAAAATAATACAGAGAATTTTTCCCCAAATAAATAAAAACCTCTATAGGAATGTTAAATAAGAAGTTAGAACACCCAATGAGGGCCATTATATAAATTTACCACCATTGAAGTCATCATATGTAAAGATTATTCACCTAACAAGGTGACTTCTTAGAGTAGTAGGTTAAGTGATGCGTTACCCCAAATGAGTAACCATGGTTCGATTCTTGCATCCGCCATTTTCTTTTTGGGCGAGATAAATATGTATGAAGGGCCCAAGGATTAACGCCCACCTGCACATGATTATATATATGGGCCACTCCACTATAAACCTATAGATATAGTAAAATATATCTCCCTCAGACCCCAAAGCTGACAAGCCAACCTACGTTTGATAGCAATATGCCCAACAAATAAGTGAGCATTATAACCTCTTTTGACCTGGCAGTAGATCTGCTGTGGCAACATGTCCTTGCCTGAAAACTTATTGCTGGCAAGGCACTATCTTCGGGATAGGACAGCAAGGCTATAGGATCTTGCTCCCCACCTAGACCCACAAGGCAATAAACATTTGCTTTGTGTGGGAAACCGAATTTCACTATAATTATACTCCCCTTTGCGTAGGCAGGAGCTACTGTCGTCATCCTCTTTTTCTTCTGAAGACGTGACGGAGCGTCTTCTTCCCTTCGGCTGCAGGAGATTTGCGGCGGAGAACGTGGAGAACATATGCTTCTCTTATTAGTTATTCTCTGAAGCTCTGCGGCAGAGATGAGGAAGGGCTTGCTTGGATTTCTTTAGTTCCTACCACATGTACCACGTGTATCACTCCTAAGAGGTAGGTGTTCTCAAGATCTGGCCTAATTAGTTGTTAAATATGGTGACATGCATGAATAGGGTAGTTACGTATCACCTGGATTCTTTGTGTTATTCCATTTTAATTCCTGTAAATTACCCCATGTTAAAAAAATATTCATATGTATGAAATTAAAATTTAAAAGTATTGTATGAGCATGATCTTGCAAATCTTGCTATTTGTCCATGTCCAGCCATATCTCTGCTTCCTGATTCTGTGAATATTATATAAATCATGAACAGTAAGTTACGTAATTACTATCAACAATTAAAACTTGCACCGACTATAGCATGCCACTTTAGAAAAGATGCCCAGATCTAATGCATGCTTGGATATGAAAACATGCTCAGACCCATGTATAGGCTTAGACTTAAAAATCCACATATGCTTAGACTTGTAAAAATTTGCACCGACCTCATGTGAAGGTGCTCAGACTTCATGCCTTGCAAATTTGAAAACATGCACAGACCTTCTTAGACATAAGACAGAACTTGCACCGACTACATGTGAAATTAACACCAAGTTGATATGCATAATAACAGAGTATGCACCGACCCTATAGTCCATGAATAGTGAGCTGCACCGACCCTGTCATACACGTAGCAAAGGCTGCACCGACCTTATCGTGCATGCAGTAGAGGCTACACTGACCCTGTCGTGCATGCAGCAAAGGCTGCACCGACCCGTGCATGCAGTAAAAGCTGCACCTACCCGTGCACGCAGCAAAAAAACTGCACCGACCTTGGCGTGCAATGGCTGGACTATGCACCCACCTTATAAGCTTAAAACCAACATGCGTAGACCTTGTTTGCCAAAGGCCAAAAGATGCACCGACCTTGTATACCTACGATTGAGTATGTGCACATACCTCATCGTAAGGGCTAGCAGACCTGCACCGACCTAGAACATGCACCGACCCTGCAGCATGCAAGCGCCAGCAAACCTGCACCGACCCTGTAGCATGCAAGGGCCAGCAAACCTGCACTGACCTATATGCATTTGATACTAAAACATGCACCGACCTTAGCTTTGCATCAAACAGTGACTTGCACCGACCCTAGTAGCGTGCATTACAACAGAACATGAACCGACCTTGTGTTGAGACCTACACCTACGCATAAGCAAAAGATGCACCGACCTCACAACATCTAGCATAGAAATGTGCATAGACCTAATATGTATGCGTGAACAGTAATGTGCATGGACTTGTGTGCTGAAGGTGAAATGTGCACAGAACTTATTTGGGTTCTAGCCACAATGTGCTTGGACCTTGGTATGTATGCTACAGTGATGTGCATCGACCTTATATGGCATAAGATAAAACATGCACCGACCTTGGCAGTGTTGAAGGCAAAAAGATGCACCGACCTTATGTGCACTGACCTTGTATAGCACATGGCACTTGTCCATATACATGCATATGCGTAAGGCAGAAAAGATGCACCGACCTTATGTGCACCGAGCTTGACATGCGCAAGGGGAAATATGCACCGACCTTGCTTTGAGACCTACACCTACGCTAAGAAAGCTTGCACAGACCTTATATGCATCGACCTTGATCTGCACACGGGCTTGCACCGACCTGGAGTGTGCACACACTTTACGTGATAAGAGCAAAACATGCACCGACCCTAGGCAAACCAGAACATGCACCAACCCTCAGTTATGCACATGCAAAATGTGCACCGACCTATATGCATTTGATACCTAAACCTGCACCGACCTTAATGCACGGACCTAAACCTGCACCGACCCATGCTCATGCGTGCACCACTTGCACCGACCTCTGAATGACCTCGCCACTAGCGTCGACCTCAATAAATGAGTGATGCAGTCTAGCATCGACCTCTACATGACATCACTAGTAGCGTCGACCTCTGTAGATGGGCAATGCAACTAGCATCGACTTTAGCTGTGCATAATAGCTTAACTACAATAACTAGCGTCAACCTTAGTTATGCATTCCTACATGAAAAGTAAAATGTGCATTGACCAGTTGACACCTTCGAGCAGTAGTGTTGACTTTCTATACACAACTTTTTGAACCTGTTCTGACAGATTTCATACTGCTATATAGATGATCAACAATAAAGGCATCAAGTTTTTACCTTTAAGATTATATATACATATATATATATATATATATATATATATATATAATTCATCATCTACATGTGTTTCGTCCTTGAACTCTATTCCTGAAAAATCTACCTGATATTCTTATAATGTGTAAACTGCTTGAAATTCTATATTGGCTATATAAATGAGAGTGGATGTCAAAAAGTATACTTGAAATGCTACGCATACAAATAAGGGCCCGGTCTGGTCCTGGGAGGAGCACCCGAAGGTACTTGTGCCTATGGGAGTTTATTGACCACGATATTTGACATTGCACCGAAGTACTTGCTTGCTTGACTAGTGACATTCCCACTCACTCTCTCGTGACATGCTTGACTTGCTTGAAATGAATTGCTTGGCTTTAAAAAGCGCAATTACTTGCTAGAATGAAATGAATGAAATAGCCAATTCCATTACACTACTTGTTATTACACGAGCTTGAAATCACTTGTTTGAATATTGATCATTATCTTCTTGGAAAGATTTGTGCAATTACTTGACAATTACTTGCTAGTTCCATATTGATACATCTTATTGATATTCATGTAATACTCTCTTGATACAATTCTTGATATTCCTGCTTGGTCCAACCTGCATCATTATACCGCATGGACTTGTAATTAACTTAAAGATTGTTAGAACTTGAGATATAAATCATACTGAGCGATTCGCTCATCCAATTGCTCCCTAACTTTTTTTTAGGAAACTTGGATAGCGACCACCACCCGGATGGGACTGATACCGAGTGATGAGTGCTAGAGTGGTGTACCGTCAGCTAGTCTTATGTCCTACTTTGTATTTTCAGTTATTATTAAAGGCTTGTATAATCTAATTGAGTCAGTTACGATCTAGTTAGATAGAACTTATTAAACTTGTAGCCTTATGAATGATTCTGGGATATTTCCATTCGGTTTAGTAGAGAAATTGTCATCTTGGACTATCATATTATGTTAAACTTTGAGTTAGCAATAAATTACCGAGTACTATGCGCACTCTGATTTTACGTGAATGACACGATCTAGATAGACGTGTCACGCAACCGGGTATCTTCCGCGCTCGGGGCATGACAGTCTTCGTGGTATCAGAGCCTAAGATTTCAATTTCCTAGGAAATAAAAGGTTAGGAAAAAATTTGAAGTCATGATTAAAATCTAGGAAAAACCTAAGTCTGGGGATAGATTTATACATTACCCGGTGAGATGGGAAGAGCCATGGGTTAAGTTCTATAATGACATTTAACATCATAGTAAAACCCGATATTTATTACACTTAAACTCTGTTGTAGGATCATGGCCGCTGAAAGAGCACAATGGCGCAAGATGTAGCGCACCGTGCAAGGACTTACACAGGCACTACAACAAGTGGCGCAAGGCGGTACTAACCGTGGAGCCGGTGATCTCCCCAGGGGTTTTCGTAACATGAACCCACCAAGGTTCACGGGTTCATCTGACCCCGAGGATGCCAAAAAATGGTTAAAGGAAATGGAATGACTTTTCGTGTGATGCAATGCACAGACGAGGAGAAGGTTCTACTGGCTATATTCCAACTGGAGTGGGACGCTCGATGTTGGTAGGAATCCGTGGAAGTAACATTGCTCGATGGCCACGTCACATGGGATGAATTCACTGAGCATTTCAACAACAAGTACTTCTCTGACCATATCCAGGAGAAGAAGGCCGCGAAATTTGCTGCCTTGAAACAACGGGCCTTGAAAGTGGCCGAGTATGAGGCCCAATTCTCGAGACTTTTTAAATTTGCACCCTACTTGGTGTGTACGGAGAAGATGAAGGCTAAAAGGTTCCTCAACGGGCTTCGGCTCCATTATATTACATAGCTTGCACCGATGGACATCCAAGTCTATTCGGAAATGATTCGGCATGCATAGTTGCTTGAGGACGCCAGTGAATTATCAAAGAGGATCCGAGGAAGGGACAAGAAGGAACCTATCACAAGCTCGGGAAATTTTAAAGCATCATTCAATAAGAAGCGGTACTACAGTGGAGGGGAGTCCTCCAAAGGAAAGAGATTCCAGAAGAATGTCAAGCCATTCTCCACCACCACACCTTCCAAGGAAGTTTGTAAGTACTGTGACAAAGCTGGCCGTAAGACCGAGGAATGCTGGAGGAAGCTAGGATCCTGTCTCCGATGTGGGAGCCGAGAGCATCGGATCCCTAATTGCCCACTAATGAACGAGCAAGCTATCAAGGATGAGAAGTTCCCAGTTAAGAAGCAAGGCTGTCTGCAAGCTCTCCAAGAGACGAAACCAACGGAAGGAGGAATCGTGGAAGGTACAGTAATCATCTGCTCTAAGACTACTAAAGTTTTATTCGATACTGGAGCAACACATTCATTTATTTCTAAGAAATTTGCTGTTGCATTTACTAAGGAGCTTGAATGGTTATACTTAGTCATATCTACACCTATCGGGAACAAGGCTAACCTCACACATCATTACCCAAACTGAGAGATTATAGTTAAAGGAAATAATCTACCTGCTGGCATAATTTGCCTAGATATGAAAAAGTATGATATTATACTAGGTGTCGACTGGCTATCAACCCACCAAGCTACGGTAGATTGTTGAAATAGCAAGATAACTTTTGTGGATCACCTGGAACTAGTATACATTAGCCCTCGGGCTAGATCACCTCTTATATCAGCTCTCCGAGCTAGTAAACTTATAGGCAAAAAATGTATGACTTTCATTGCATTTGTAACTACCACCGACGTCGAGGAGTCTAAGCTTGAAGACATCCATGTAGTTCAGGATTTTTTTGACGTTTTTCCAGAAGAACTGCCCGACTTACCCCCGGAGCAGGAGATGTCATTCACCATCGACCTTGTCCCTGGTGTGGGACCTGTTTCCAAGGCACATTACCGAATGTCCCCGGCTGAGCTAAAGGAACAATTAATGGAGCTATTGAACAAGGGTTTCATTCTACCAAGTACTTCCCCATGGGGAGCGTCTGTGCTATTCGTCAAGAAGAAGGACGGATCGATGAGACTCTGCATCGACTATCGGCAGTTAAATTACCTTACGATCAAGAACAAGTACCCACTACCGAGGATTGATAAACTATTCGATCAAATATCTGGAGCTAAATATTTCTCCAAGATCGATCTTCGTTTTGATTATCACCAGCTGAAGATCAAAAAAGAAGATATTCATAAGTCTACATTCCAAAGTAGGTATGGGCATTACGAGTTTACTGTTATGCCTTTCGGACTAACAAATGCCCTCGTAGCTTTCATGCAGTTAATGAATAGCATATTCAGGCCTCACTTAGATCAGTTTATTATGGTCTTTATCGATGATATTCTTATTTATTCAAAGTCTGAAGAAGACCATAAAGAACATCTTAAGAAGGCATTGCAGATATTGAGGGAAAACAAACTATATGCCAAATTCAGTAAGTGCAAGTTTTGGCTAGAGGAAGTATCCTTCTTGGGCCATATAATTTCAAAGGACGGAATTTTCGTCGACCCATTAAAGGTCGAAGCCATGAAGAATTGGGAGCGACCAACAAATGCTACGGAAATTAAGAGTTTCTTGGGGCTAGCTGGTTATTATCGGCGTTTTATCAAGGACTTCTCAAGAATTGCTGTTTCTCTCACCTGATTGACTCGCAAGGAAATACCTTATGAGTGGAAGGAAGACTATGAGAAGAGTTTCCAAGCTTTGAAGGATCTCTTGACCACTGCTCCAGTCTTATCATTAACAACCGAAAGAGAGAAATATGAAGTATATACCGATGCTTCTGTTATTGGCCTCGGGTGTGTATTGATACAGAATGGAAGAGTCATCGCATACTCTTCCTAACAACTGAAGAAGCATGAAGAGAACTACCCGGTCCATGATTTAGAATTAGCCGCAGTGGTATGTGCCTTAAAGATCTGGAGACACTACCTCTACGGAGAACAATTCATGATGTACTCCGATCATAAGAGCATCAAATATCTATTTTCCCAGAAGGAACTAAACATGCGGTAAAGGCGTTGGCTCGAGTATCTCAAAGATTTTGACTTCACCATATAGTACCATCCCGGTAAGGGAAATTCTGTAGCCGATGCCCTTAGTCGAAAGCCGAGAGTAATATTGGCCAGTTGCATGATTCAAGAATGGAAGTTATTAGAGGAATTCTCTCAACTCAATATTAGCACTGATGAACAAGACGAGTGCATTACTCTAGCCCATATGAGTCTACATCCGGATTTGCAATTAGAAATTCAGAAGCTATAAGAGGAAGATCCTGCACTAGTGGAGATAAGGGACAAGCTGGATGAGAGACCGGACTTCAAGCTGGCACCCGATGGAAGACTGTTATTTCATGAAAGGACATGTGTACCCGACTGTCCCGAGTTGAAGAAGAAGGTTCTTGAAGAAGCTCATCGATCGAGGTACACAATCCACCCTAGAGCAACCAAGATGTACCAAGACTTGAAAAGGACTTTCTAGTGGCCTAATATGAAAAGGGAGGTAGCAGTTTTTGTATCTCGCTGTCTGACCTGTCAACATGTGAAGGCGGAATATCAGAAACCCGCCGGAAAGCTACATCCACTAGATATTCCCAAGTGGAAGTGGGAGGACATTGGCATGGATTTTATTATGGGCTTACCCAAGTCTAGAGGTGGACATGATGGAGTTTGGGTAATTATTGACCGCCTAACTAAATCGGCTCATTTCTTGCCCATCAAAAGTCGATGGTCGGTTGATGTCCTTACTGCCTTATATATTAAGGAGACGGTTAGATTGCATTGAGTTCCCGTGTCGATCGTATCCGACCGAGACCCACGCTTCACCTCTCAATTCTAGAAGAGTCTACAGCACTCTTTGGGGACGAAACTCAACTTCAGCACTGCTTTCCATCCCCAGACAGATGGACAAATAGAAAGGACAAATCAAGTCGTTGAAGACATGTTAAGGGCCTGCAATATAGATTTCGGTGGTAGTTGGCATGACCACTTACCCCTAGCCGAGTTTACATATAATAATAGCTATCAAGCCAGTATCCAAATGGCACCTTTTGAGGCACTCTATGGCAGAAGTTGTCGATCTCCAATATGCTGGGATGAAGTCTGTGAAAAGCAAATTCTAGGCCCAGATATGGTGAGAGACTCTATTGAAAAGATACACCTCATTCGGGAAAGACTAAATATAGCACAGTCCAGGTAAAAGTCATATGCTGACAAAAGAAGAAGAGATCTAGAATTTCAAGTCGGAGACCATGTTTTTCTCAAGGTATCTCCTGGTCGAGATATTAGAAGATTCAGTGTTAAGGGCAAACTTACGCCGAGGTTTATTGGTCCATTTGAGGTATTGGAGAGAGTGGGCGAGGTGGCTTACCGCATTGCCTTGCCTCCACAATTATCAGAGGTGCACAATATATTCCATATTTCTATGATGAAAAAGATGTGCACGATCCTCTCTACGTCATCGATCACACTGACTTGGTGATACAGAAGGACCTTACCTATGAGCAGAAGCCAATGAAGATCCTCGATTGAGAAGTCCGAGTTCTATGGACCAAGACGGTCCCTATGGTGAAAGTCCAATGGAATCGATGCTTAGAACAAGAAGCTACATGGGAAACCGAGGAGTCTATGAGAAGGAGATTTCCATAATTATTCTACTCTATAAGTATTTTCTCACCCTCCTTGTCTCCATATGTGCAATTGAATTTGAGGACCAAGTTCTTTTAAGTGGGGGAGGGTGTAGCACCCCATATAAAAATAATACATAGAATTTTTACCCAAATAAATAAAAACTTCTATAGGAATGTTAAATAAGAAGTTAGAACACCCAATGAGGGCCATTATATAAATTTACCACCATTGAAGTCATCATACGTAAAGATTATTCACCTAACAAGGTGACTTCTTAGAGTAATAGGTTAAGTGATGCGTTACCCCAAATGAGTAACCATGGTTCGATTCTTGCATCCGCCATTTTCTTTTTGGGCGAGATAAATATGTATGAAGGGCCCAAGGATTAACGCCCACCTGCACATGAATATATATATGGGCCACCCCACTATAAACCTATAGATATAGTAAAATATATCTCCCTCAGACCCCACAGCTGACAAGCCAACCTACGTTTGATAGCAATATGCCCAACAAATAAGTGAGCATTATAACCTCTTTTGACCTGGCAGTAGATCTGCTGTGGCAACATGTCCTTGCCTGAAAACTTATTGCTGGCAAGGCACTATCTTCGGGATAGGACAGCAAGGCTATAGGATCTTGCTCCCCACCTAGACCCACAAGGCAATAAACATTTGCTTTATGTGGGCAACCGAATTTCACTATAATTATACTCCCCTTTGCGTAGGCAGGAGCTACTGCCGTCATCCTCTTTTTCCTCTGAAGACGTGAAGGAGCGTCTTCTTCCGTCCGGCTGCAGGAGATTTGCGGCAGAGAACGTGGAGAGCGTGTGCTTCTCTTATTAGTTATTCTCTGAAGCTCTGCGGCAGAGATGAGGAAGGGCTTGCTTGGATTTCTTTAGTTCCTACCACCTGTACCACGTGTATCACTCCTAAGAGGTAGGTGTTCTCAAGATCTGGCCTAATTAGTTGTTAAATATGGTGACATGCATGAATAGGGCAATTATGTATCACCTGGATTCTCTGTGTTATTCCATTTTAATTCGTGTAAATTACCCCATGTTAAAAAAAATATGTATGAAATTAAAATTTAAAAGTATTGTATGAGCATGATCTTGCAAATCTTGCTATTTTTCCTTGTCCAGCCATATCTCTACTTCCTGATTCTGTGAATATTATATAAATCATGAATAGTAAGTTACGTAATTAGTATCAATAATTAAAACACGCACCGACTATAGCATGCCACCTTAGAAAAGATTCCCAGATCTAATGCATGCTTGGATATGAAAACATGCTCAGACCCATGTATAGGCTTAGACTTAAAAATCCACATATGCTTAGACTTGTAAAAATGTGCACCGACCTCATGTGAAGGTGCTCAGACTTCATGCCTTGCAAATTTGAAAACATGCACAGACCTTCCTAGACATAAGACAGAACTTGCACCGACTACATGTGAAATTAACACCAAGTTGATATGCATACTAACAGAGTATGCACCGACCCTATAGTCCATGAATAGTGAGCTGCACCGACCCTATCGTGCACGCAGCAAAGGCTGCACCGACCCTGTCGTGCACGCGGCAGAGGCTACACTGACCCTATCGTGCATGCAGCAAAGGCTGCACCGACCCGTGCATGCAGCAAAAGCTGCACCGACCTGTACACACAACAAAGCTGCACCGACCCGTGCACACAGCAAGAGCTACACCGACCTGTGCACGTAGCAAAAAAACTGCACCGACCTTGGTGTGCATTGGCTGGACTATGCACCGACCTTATAAGCTTAAAACCAACGTGCACAGACCTTGTTTACCAAAGGCCAAAAGATGCACCAACCTTGTATACCTACGGTTACGTATGTGCACATACCTTGTCGCAAGGGCTAGCAAACCTGCACTGACCTAGAACATGCACCGACCCTGCAGCATGCAAGGGCCAACAAACTTGCACCGACCTATATGCATTTGATACCAAAACATGCATCGACCTTAGCTTTGCATCAAACAGTGACTTGCACTGACTCTAGTAGCGTGCATTACAACAGAACATGCACCGACCTTGTGTTGAGACCTACACCTACGCATAAGCAAAAGATGCACCGACCTCACAACATCTAGCATACAAATGTGCATAGACCTAATATGTATGCGTGAACAGTAATATGCATGGACTTGTGTGTTGAAGGTGAAATGTGCATAGAACTTATTTGGGTTCTAGCCACAATGTGCTTGGACCTTGGTATGTATGCTACAGTGATGTGCATCGACCTTATATGGCATAAGATAAAACATGCACCGACCTTGGCAGTGTTGAAGGCAAAAAGATGCACCGACCTTATGTGCACTGACCTTGTCTGGCACATGGCACTTGTGCACAGTCCTGCATATGCGTAAGGTAGAAAAGATGCACCGACCTTATGTTCACCGACCTTGACCTGTGCAAGGGGAAATATGCACCGACCTTGCTTTGAGACCTACACCTACACTAAGAAAGCTTGCACCGACCGTATATGCACCGACCTTGATCTGGGCACGGGCTTGCACCGACCTGGAGTGTGCACACACTTTACGTGATAAGAGGAAAACATGCACCAACCCTAGGCAAACCAGAACATGCACCGACCCTCAGTTATGCACAAGCAAAATGTGAACCGACCTATATGCATTTGATACCTAAACCTTCACCGACCTTAATGCACGGACCTAAACCTGCACCGACCCATGCTCATGCGCACACCACTTGCACCGACCTCTGTATGACCTCGCCACTAGCGTCGACCTCAGTAAATGAGTGATGCAATCTAGCATCGACCTCTGCATGACATCACTACTAGCGTCGACCTCAGTAGATGAGCAATGCAACTAGCATCGACCTTAGCTGTGCATAATAGCTTAACTACAGTAACTAGCGTCGACCTTAGTTATTCATTCCTACATGAAAAGTAAAATGTGCATTGACCAATTGACACCTTCGAGCAGTAGTGTTGACTTTCTATACACAACTTTTTGAACCTGTTCTGACATATTTCATACTGCTATATAGATGATCAACAATAAAGGCATCAAGTTTTTACCATCAAGATTATATATATATATATATATATATATATATATATAATTAATTAATTCATCATCTACATGTGTTTCATCCTTGAACTCTATTCCTGAAAAATCTACCTATTATTCCTACAATGTGTAAACTGCTTGAAATTCTATATTGGCTATATAAATGAGAGTGGATGTCAAAAAGTATACTTGAAATGCTACGCATACAAATAAGGGCCCGGTCTGGTCCTGGGAGGAGCACCCGAATGTACTTGTGCCCATGGGAGTTTATTGACCACGGTGTTTGGCATTGCACCGAAGTACTTGTTTGCTTGACTTGAGACATTCCCACTCACTCTCTCGTGACATGCTTGACTTGCTTGAAATGAATTGCTTGGCCCGAAAAAGGGCAATTACTTGCTAGAATGAAATGAATGAAATAGCTAATTCCATTACACTACTTGTTATTACACGAGCTTGAAATCACTTGCTTGAATATTGATCATTATTTTTTTGGAAAGATTTCTGCAATTACTTGGCAATTACTTGCTAGTTCCATATTGATACATCTTATTGATATTCATGGAATACTCTCTTAATACAATTCTTGATATTCCTGCTTGGTCCAACATGCATCATTATACCGCATGAACTTGTAATTAACTTAAAGATTGTTAGAACTTGAGATATAAATCCTACTGAGCGATTCACTCGTCTAGTTACTCCCTAACTTTTTTTCAAGAAACTTGGATAGCGACCATCACCCGGGTGGGACTGAGATCGAGTGATGAGTGCTAGTGTGGTGTACCGTCAGCTAGTCTTGTGTCCTACTTTGTATTTCCAGTTATTATTAAAGGCTTGTATAATCTAATTGAGTCAGTTATGATCTAGTTAGATAGAACTTATTAAACTTGTAGCCTTATGAATGATTCTGGGATATTGCCATTCGGTTTAGTAGAGAAATTATCATCTTGGACTATGGTATTATGTTAAACTTTGAGTTAGCAATAAATTACCGAGTACTATGCACACTCTGATTTTACGTGAATGACACGATCTATATAGACGCATCACGCAACCGGGTATCTTCCGCGCTCGGGGCGTGACATTCAATGTCACTTCTTAAAGATCCTATGACTGGGAACATCTAGAACATGTACATCTGGATGACTGATCTCATTATCATAATCTTATTATAATCCAGTCATCATCGCACATGTTCAGGGACTTCATCACATTCAAATCATAAACATAAATTAAATGCAACAAATAAATGCCATTAATATAAATATAAATATGAATAAGATATTACAAGAAATGATGCCATCACATCTCATGTGATTGACTTGTATGGCATACATTTCTATCAATCTCCCACTTGCACTAAAGCCAATCACCCACATGCTTGATCCCCATCAGCCCTAGGTGACGCTCAAAAACACTTTGAGTCAATGGCTTAGTTAGTGGATCTACAATATTATCACTCGAAGACATTCTATCAATTACAACATCTCCTCTACTTATAATATCTCTGATCAAGTGGTAACGCCGCAGAATATGCTTTGATTTCTGATGAGACCTCGGCTCCTTTGCTTGCGCAATCGCCCCATTATTATCACAAAATAAGGGGACCAGATCAGAGATGCTTGGTACAACTCCAAGCTCTTCGATGAATTTCTTCATCCAAATCGCTTCTTTGGCCACCTCAGCAGCAGCAATGTACTCAGCTTCGGTCGTAGAATCAGCAGTGGTTTCTTGTTTGGAACTTTTCCAACTCGCTGCCCCACCATTCAGGGTAAACACATACCTCGAAGTTGACTTGCTATCATCTTTATCAGACTGAAAACTTGAGTCAGTGTAACCTCGAAGTTTCAAGTCCTCTCCTCCGTAAACCAGAAACATATCCTTAGTCCTTCGTAAGTACTTAAGGATACACTTCACTGCTATCCAGTGTTGCTCACCTGGATCTGCCTGAAACCTGCTCGTAACACTTAGAGCATATGCAACATCAGGCCTTGTACATAACATAGCATACATGATGGACCCTATGGCAGAAGCATAAGGTACCCTACTCATGCGCACCCTCTCTTCAGGAGTTTTAGGGGACATTTCCTTAGAGAGGTAAACTCCATATCTCATCGGTATGAGACCTCTCTTGGAGTTTTTCATGCCAAACCTTTTGACAATGAAATCTATGTACATAGATTGGGACAAGCCTAGCATCCTATTTGATCTATCTCTATAGATCCTGATCCCCAATACATAGAATGCTTCTCCCAAATCCTTCATGGAGAAGTGTTTAGACAGCCAGTCTTTAACTGATGATAACATACCTACATCATTCCCAATTAGTAGTATGTCATCAACATATAGGACCAGGAATGTGATTGCACTGCCACATATTTTCTTATACACACACGGCTCATCTTCATTCTTAACGAAGTCATAAGACTTGATGGCTTCATCAAATCTTAAATTCCAACTGCGGGATGCTTGCTTCAATCCATAAATGGATCTCAGCAACCTACATACCTTATCTGGGTGCTCCTTGGATATGAATCCTTTAGGCTGTATCATATACACCTCTTCCTCAAGATATCCATTGAGGAATGCAGTCTTCACATCCATCTGCCAGATCTCATAATCATGGTACGCAGCGATGGCAAGTAAAATCCTGATGGACTTAGTCATGGCAACTGGTGAGAAGGTCTCATCATAGTCAACTCCTTATCTTTGACGATATCCCTTCACAAGCAACCTAACCTTGTAGGTATCAACCATTCCATCTACTTCAATTTTCCTTTTAAAGATCCACTTGCATCCGATGGGTACTATACCCTCAGGTGGATCTACCAAGTTCCAAACTTGGTTGGAGTACATGGAGTCCATCTCCGATTTCATGGCCTCTTGCCATCTCCAGGAGTCAATACCACTTATTGCCTCCTCATAGATCTTAGGATCATCATCCTCATCATAGTGTATCTTGTCCCCACCATCAGAGATATGTCCCACATATCTATCTGGTTGAATAGGTACACGGCCAGACCTACGCACAGTTTATGTGTCATCCTGAACTGGTTCTTGAGACGATGCAGCTCCAGTTTGTGATTCTAGAACCTCTTCTAGTTCTCCCAAGCTCCCACTGTTTCCTTCAAGGATATACTCATCCTCTAGGAACACAGCTCGCTTAGCTACAAACACTCTTTGATCGCTAGGCTGGTAGAAATAATGTCCATAAGTTTCTTTAGGATATCCCACAAACCTGCATCTTTCAGTCTTGGATGTCAGTTTATCAGGATTGTGTTTCTTAACATGGGCAGGACAACCCCAGACCTTAACATACTTAAGGTTTGGTTTCTTTCCTTTCCATATCTCATATGGAGTGGAAGACACTGATTTAGAAGAAACTTTGTTCAATAACTGAGCAGCAGTGTCTAGGGCATAGCCCCAGAGCGACAAGGGCAATCCAGCAAAGCACATCATGGATCGTACCATATCTAATAAGGTACGATTCCTCCTTTCAGTCATGCCATTCAGCTGAGGTGTGTAAGGAGGAGTCCACTGGGATAATATGCCATTATCCTTTAAGTATTGTGTTAATTCCGTACTCAAGTATTCCCCTCCTCGATCGGATCGGAGAGTTTTAATACTCTTTCCTATTTGTTTCTCTACTTCATTCTTAAACTCCACAAATTTCTCAAAAGCTTCAGATTTGTACTTCATCAAGTACACATATCCATACCTAGAGAAATCATTAATAAAAGTAACGAAGTATGAGTAACCCCCTTTGGCTTGAGTGGACATAGGTCCACATACATCAGAATGTATGAGTTCTAATAACTCACCAGCTCTCTCTCCATGTCCAGTAAATGGAGAGTTTGTCATTTTTCCCATGAGACAAGATTTACAGGTTGTAAATGATTCATAATCAAATGGATCAACATATCCATCTTTGCACAACCTTTTCAATCTTTCCTCACTAATATGACCAAGCTTACAATGCCAAAGGTATGCTTGATTTACATCATTCCTCTTCCTCTTAAGAGGTCCATCCACACACATAACAAGAGTATCTACATCTAATAAGAACAAATCATTAATTAAGCTCCCACTGGCAAATAATTCACCATTTAAAAATAAAGAACATGTCTTACTCCCAAAGCTCACAATAAATCCACATTTATTCAAGCATGAAATGGAAATAATGTTCTTAATTATAGAAGGAAAATAATAACAGTCTGTCAATTCCAATATAGCTCCTGAAGCAAGCTTGAGGTTTACACTCCCGATAGCAAGTGCATCAACTTTTGCTCCATTTCCCAGTTGAAGATCAACCTCTCCTTTGTTCAATCACCTGCTACTTGTCAGAACCTGCAAATCATTGCAGATATGAGATGCACATCCAGTATCCAATACCCATGATGTAGATCTATATGAAAAGTTAAGGTCGATCATGAGCATACCTGAAGGTTCTCCAAGCTTCTACTTTGCTTTCTCTACAAGGTACAACTTGCAGTTCCTCCTCCAATGGCCATCCTTATGGCAATGGAAGCATTGGCCTTTGTCCTTGCTAGCCTCTTCTTTCTTGGTAGCCTTTACCTGTTTACCCTTCTTCTTTGCCTTGCCTTTCTTAAAGGCCTGCTGAAAATTCCTCTTCTTGTTGGTCTTACGAACAAGCATCACAGGAGCTTTCCCAATGTTCATAGTGCTCTCAACAGTCTTCAACATGTTTATAAGCTCTGCCAGAGAGCATTCTATTTTGTTCATGTTGAAATTGACAATGAACTGGGAAAAAGAACCAAGGAGAGATTACAGAATAAAATCGACACAAAGATCCTTATTCATGTCAAAACCCAATTCTGCCAATCTTTCGATCCACTCAATCATCTTGAGAACATGTGTCTGCACAGATGTTCCATCAG
This sequence comes from Amorphophallus konjac, assembly GCA_022559845.1. Taxonomy (NCBI): domain Eukaryota; kingdom Viridiplantae; phylum Streptophyta; class Magnoliopsida; order Alismatales; family Araceae; genus Amorphophallus; species Amorphophallus konjac. The sequence continues at coordinate 489,975,830 of CM040121.1, forward strand.
ACATTCTTGCCCCGATCAGACTTTTAGATATCTCATATCTTTCTGTTCGACTTTGAGCTCCAAAGAGCTCCTGAAGGTGAAACAGAATGGATCTGGCATCCATCTTTTTATGTTGCCTCTGTAACTCATTTGTCATAGAGGCAAGCATATAGCATTGGGCAAGCGTGGCATCATCCTTATGCTTCTCATAAGTAATGATCTCTCCCTCTTCAGCATCATTGGCAGGAAGAGGAGGTACAGGTCGATCAAGAACGAACATAGGCTATCTTTTCAGCAGTGAGAACAATTCTCAAGTTCCTGAGCCAGTCATTATAGTTTGGACCAATAAGCCTGTTGGCATCAAGTATGCCGCGTAGCGGGTGGTTCGCCATAGAAATATACAAGAGAAGATTTGTAATAATAAGATAACATGCATATATTCATGAATTAAAAATTAAGATATGGTCTTTAATCCTAATTTAATAACTAACACTAATTTTTGATGAATTTACTCAACCTTCATTGTGCAAAGATGGGATATTCCAGCTATATCCTAGTGGGACCAGAATCCCATTAACATTATGGTAGTGGCCTTGTGGCAACACAACAAACCACTCCATACTTAATGGGTAGGCAACTCTTGCCAATTGCAACTCCTTGCAACTCCTGGTGTATTCAGCCTCCAGACCACTTGTGACCTTGTGGCAGCACAACAAATCATAAAGTATGGTTAGGTTAGACCCGTTGTTACGTTATGAGAGTGGGTTCAAGACATGACCCTTGTGGCAGCACAACAAAGCCATGCCAGCACCCATCCAAAAGTTCGGCCTAAGCCTTAGTTTAAGTCTCCGCCCCCTTGCTGTGAGGGCCTTGTGGAAGCACAACAAACCCACACAGTGTTAGAGCAGCTCACATAGACTATAACAACGGAAGGCTACGTGGGTCATTCTTAATGCCTCACGATTACAACCTAATATTAGAGCGAGGGATTTTGAATAAATTTTGGTCTCATCAATATAGGTGCTACATACATATAAGAATTTGGAGTATCATATATATATATATATATAATATATAATAAGTAGCACATCCACATATATCATATATATGCATTGATACCAATGGATGATCATGGACCTTAAGCTCCTAAAACACATTACCAGAGCCAGTTGGTAATGCACACAATCATGGCAAACAGAAAACTTGGAGCATCCAATGCTCCCACTAGATGTGAAGAATCTCCCAAGGTCCTCGCAGCCGGTCTCCTTCTTAGTCTCCATCCGCTTCTCATTATTACAAGTAAATTTTTAATTGGGCACGCAGGCCCATAAATATACATAAGATAATAATAAGAAACTTTGAACCAGTCAAGGAGAGTACAATATAGGAGGGAGATAGAATGTACAACCAAGATTAATAAGAGATAGAGAAGGAGGCACGTAGGCTCCATTAATCACATCACATAAAATCATTCACCATAAAGAGCATCATCACATGATTTCTAAGCCCATGATCATCCATCCACACACAAGACACATCACATGCATTTTGCAGTAATTATCACATAATTACATCAAGATAACAATAATTTCAAAATATAATAATTAATTTTGAAATCGCGCATATTAACATTCAACTAAACAATTTAGTTAAAACAAATAAGTCTAAACAACTTTAGACCACCATCATTCACATTCACTGCATGGGCTCAATAATAATTTTCAGTTAATTAACCTCATAAGAATCACATTCTTATAGTAATTCACTTTAATTAATTAGATAATAGGAAATATCTAAAACTATTTTATAAGTCCCATTAACTAATTAAACAGGGGCCAAATAATGAAAATAAACTAATAAATTACCAAAATAATTTTAGAACTCATTAAAATATTTTTCATAATTTCTTGGAATTTTTCTGAGATTTATATGCATTTTAAACATTTTAAAATGCAAAAATCAAAAAAAAAATATGTGTGGGCCTTATCGAGCACAGATCCGGCGCGAGCCGGATCCGCCGCGGGAGACCTGTGGGCGGGCATCTCCCCCGCCTGACACGCAGCGGCGCTGGGGTGAAACCCTAGGGCCGCGGACTCTTCGGAGGGAGCCCCCACCACCGCCTTCGGCCCCTGCGGACGACCGCCAGCTGACCGCCGATTACAGCCGGCTGCCCCGCCGTCATCGGCGCCCTCCCCACCGGTCGCCGCGAAGTGGAGACGTCCCCAATTACCGTCGAGCGCCGTGATGGTGTCTCCACCGGCCTCCCACGCCGCTGGACGGCCGCGGCCCGCCGTGGAGGACCATCGTCGGCCCTGCCAGCCCCCATGGACACCATCAATCAAGGGATTCCTGCCTCCTCATCACGCTGCGAATGGCGACCACGACGGTGAAGGCATGGCCGCTTCGCGCTCCCCGGTGGGTCAATCAATGCGCAAAGATGTGCGTTTTGATCCTCTTGATCCCGGGAACAATTCCCTGGCATCAATCGGCCATTGCTCATCTCGTGAGTGACCGAATCGAGCGACGAACATTGAGCCCCATGCTAGAACGAGAACGATGAAAAAAATATATCATAATGCCGATTTTGATCAAACCAGCAACCTGGCTCTGATACCAGTGTAAGGTTCCAATCAGAAAGCGCAGCGGAAATCATCGAAACCTTAGATTGCATATCGTTGTCGATTTTTCAAAATCGAACAAGATTGGTAATCTCGCGATGTGAAGAACGATTCTTTACCTTTCCGGGTTGAGAATCTCCCCAAACCTCAAAGACGAATGAGAGGAAGATCCCGGAGTCGCGGGCCTCTAGACGTATCCACACGAGCAATGGAAGCAGACGGGATCTCCTCCACGATCTCCACGTGCCGACCCGATCTCAACACCACCATCCACCGGGGAGGAAGGAGAGAGAAGGAAGGGGGCGCACCTTGGAGAGAGAGAGAGGAGAGAGGGCGGCTAGGGTTCTTCCTGTAGCTTGGCCATATTTTCTCCCAATAGCGTATATTTATAGACCTTTGGCGTTTTTTACAAAAACCCAATAATAGTCTATAAAGTCCGCCCATCCCGGTCTATCCAATACTCTATTGTGTGTGACCCTAAAGGCCCAATAGTCTGTTTTATTTTCCAGCCCATTAAGTAAAGAACTCTTTCTTAACTTAATTAATTCTATCCATTAACTCTTAATAGAATTAGTGGGCTTTCCGATCACGAAAAGTACCAAGAAACGCTTCGTGATCCCAAATGACATTGGGGATAAGCAACCCACTCAGGAACCTTTCTGTCTACAGATTCCACACAGTTATAGATTCCCATTCATCCAATGCCCCACCAAGACCAGGGTATGGTCAAACTATCAAACCCTATAGAGTCCCGGCTCGACTGAATCCTGTACTCCAAACAGGTTCATTAGAAAAACTCTTTTTTCATAATGAACTCCCGTACCCTGACGAGTCATTGTTAGGAATTGTAGTTACCTCCATAGGGATGGACTCCCAGCGTTTGCACGGAGTGGCAACTCCATGATTATTATGCACCAGTGGCTGAGGCGGGCCTGAGTCTTTTAATTCAGTCGATGGCTCAGTTATTTCATAGTCTCCTGTGTATTCATCATAGATTGCCCCTAGGGAGCCTTCACTTGTTACAGTGCAGATGGAAATCATGTCGATTTCTTGGTAGTCTTCAACAGAGAAACCCAGCCCCGAGTGCTGAGTAACTTGTAGCAATCTTCTATCCTTGTTTGGTGGCTCCCATAATTCTTTGAACATCTTATTTTGACTGGAAGGTTGACAAAAGGGGATTTTCTATTTTCTGGCTAGCTTGATCGCACGGCCAGTGACGTAGGGGAGTCCCATTATTGGGACTAGTGGATCATGCATCTCTTCCGAGAATCTACAATCATCATCCCCCTTTGCTGTAACAACCCGAGATCCGAACACCGGGAAGGCCCGATAACCCAAATCTCGAATCGCCACCCACGAGTCCGAAGACTCGGAAGGGTTAAAAGGATGGTGTGGAGATACACAAGAATCTAAAATAATTATAGAATTACACAGTTAATATGAATGAGTAGGAAATAAATAAATTGCATTAATTAAACTACATGGTCCACAATAATAACAACAGCAGTCTAAAAAGATAGTAGTCCACAACTAGTACAGTCCAAAGGGAAAAGCACAACTACGCGGGGCATACCCCGGAACTGACAACTGGAAACTAACCCTGGGCACCTGAACCACGTGGAGCCTCTGAAGCGCTCCCCTGAACCCGCGTCTCACATGAAACACGGAAAACACGTAGGGAATGAGCCTTAAAACACAAGGCTCAGTAGGGATCTTCCGGTCCCCACCCCGCAAACCGAGAAACGGAGCGAAAAGTAACTGCGAGCTACGACTATGGCTAGTACCGAACACGCGGCATGAAAATCGAGACAACTCGTCAGAAAATGAGAAAAACCTAAGAGTCACTACCAGATAAAGACAGGAGTACCAGCCCACTAGAAGCAAGGCCGGATGCATCCACTGACGGCTTAAAGCGTGCCTCGGGTGTCCCCCTCGACCCCTGATGGAACTAGGACACCGTACAAGTAACCACAGAACAAGTGACTAGCTGGGGTCGCGCTCGTTAGCGTGGCTCCAACCGCCCCCAACCACGTGTGCACACATAGACCATACGTCCTAGGTCTGGCCCTCTGACTGGTTTCCCCTCAGCCGGACTCTGGCGTCAAACGTGGGGCCCTACGAAAATCAGTCTAAAAATCGTCTCTCGGGGTAGCCTCGCCACCACTCCCTGGTGGGACCACTCGCGTGTCGGAAGGCTACGATTAGTGGAGGGTCACTGAAGGAGTAGACTCTCTAGTTAACGGAAAACAACGTCTAAACCGGACAAAGTACAAGGACCGTTCCTCCTACCGACACCGACTCACGGTGACACAAGTCGAGAACACCAACTCCCGGGATCCCACGGCACCCTAGCATGTGGCCCCCACATGATGCTCGGCATCAGTCAGACCACGGGTCAGCACGTGGATTGAGATCTACTAACCCGGGACTCGAATCGTCATGGTGTAACTCCAGAGAAATAGAACACATGTGGTGGTCCATCTGGAGACTGCCACGTGTGCAAAACCACCAAATCTGCGAGGAACCTTAACGTGCCATAGGCCTAAAGCGCGTTTATGAACGCGCTCTCCTTGCCTAGCGCGTTCAGGAAAGAACGCGCTCGGGGTCCACAGCGCGTTAATCATTAACGCGCTATGAAGCCCTAGCGCGATGGACCAAGAACGCGCTGGGGGAACCTAGCGCGTTTAGACGTCGCGCCTGGTCGGGCAGGCACGTTCCCTACCGACAGGCCGACCCACCCCTGTTCATCTTCCTTGATGAACGCGTTGACATTGGGTAGCGTGATCTCAAGATCGCGCCCCTGGACAGTAGCGCGACAACGGGCAGAGCCCGGTTCGTGAAGTACGCACGGGAAAACCAAAAACCATGCCCATTCACCCCCTGGTGAAGGGAAAACAAAAGGGAAATCAATCCCTTAACTCCCAGCATGCTAGAAACCCCAAAAAACTAGCTAGAAACGCATTAAATCGATGAAATCCAGCTCACCCCTCAAACATGGAGTTTCCCCATCCCGACATGAAATCACACCCCTCTCAGCTTTCCACGCCCTAAAAATCACGGGGAACGCAAGGGAAGAAGTAGGGATCCGCCACCCTACCTCAAGGAAGCGCAAAAACGCCTAGATCGCCTTGTTCCTCAAAATCCGTTCGTTCTTCCTCGAGCATCCCACGAGCCACGCACGCCACCGGGATCACCTCGCGGTCGCTGTCGTCGCCACGCCGTCGCCCACCACCGTCTGCAGCCGGAGGGGCACGCCGCGTCATCGCCGGAAGAGGAGAGAGAAAGAGGGGGCACCGGTTCTCCAACGGGAAGAAAAGAGAAAAAGGAAGAAGAAAGAGAAAGGAGAAAGAAAAAGGAAAAAGGGTTAGGGATTTATAGAAAATTTAGATTTTCTGGAAAATATGGAAAAATAGAAAAAATATATCGCCGCGATCGTTGGAACGCACTGATCGACGTGGTACCACCCGCGCCTAGGTGAACGACCCGGTTCACTCGCTACGGGGTTCCGTAGGTTTTACCGAAACACACACACAGGAATCGGAAAACACGCGGAAAAGCTACGAAACACATTTCGGGACCTCCGAAACTGATCCGAATCGCACGGATCCGAACACAAAAGATGTCCGAAACATAATTTTGGACACAACGGAGTTGGACTCTCCGAGAAAATAGATCCGGGACCCAAAAAGTAGGATCCGAAGGGTCCGGGATATTACATTTGTGGGTTGCTCCTTGGCACATAAAACATGGTGAGTTGGCCATCAGGATTAGGTACCTCCGGGGTTTTCAATACTTTGACTGTTTGACAATTTGCATCAGCTACGGGTTTGGTGACCTTTGGGGGACCTTGGCATCCCCGAATAGCTCTTCGAGTTTCAGTGCCCCCGGTTCTGGGTAAATGTTGAGTTGGAGTGCTCTGAGGTCTCCTTCTTCCTCAGATATGAGTGACACCTCTCGGGGAGCCACGTAGTCGGGCGACGACGGGGGAAACCAGTTGTCGGATTCTATTTTCTTATTCCCCTTATCCTGAGCTGAAGTGTTAGGCTTCTTCGGCTTCTCCAGATACAAAGATGCATCTGACAAGTGGCACTCGAACACCTCGAAAGGGTGTAAGTCAGCGAACACTCTTTCTTCCTTCCCGTTCCGAGGGTACTTTATGCATTGGTGGAGGGTGGAGGCCACCACCTGATTTTTATGCATCCATGGCCGGCCTAATAGCGCCTTGTATGATGTATCAGAGTTTATCACATGGAATTGCACTTTGGTAGTGAAGTCGTCGAGTGAGAGTTCAAACTCTGCCACGCCCATGGGGACTTCAAATTTCTGGTTGAAGCCATCAATTCTCATATCCTTGACCTCGATCAGGCGCACATCAAAGTAGTACTTCTGATATACCCGATAGGGGAGTATGTTTACTGTAGCCCCTGGGTCAATCAAGATCCTACCTATTGGCTTGCCATTCAGCAGCCCCCTCATGTAGAGCGGTCTATTGTAGTTGGCGGAGGGTAGAAGCATATCATCCTCCGTGAATGTCATAGCCACCCCTGACATCGCCTCAGAAAAATAGCTCTCGAAGTATGCCGGGGTTTGTAGAGCCGTGATAACGGCTTGTCTTGTTTTTTGTCGAGGGAGAGTATATCCCAGACAGAAAAGCTTGCGGGGATTCTCTTCAGCTGCTTCACTATTCTGCTGGTGGTTCTGATGTTGGTCAGCCTCAATTCTTCAGATCTTTTATAGTTGCCCTCAAAGTGCTCTTGAGGAGCTGGCTCGGGTGGCGGTTCATCTTTTTCTTCAGGTGGCACCTAAACTTGTTGCGCCGGTCCAGCCGGCTCCTTCCCTTTCACAAATTCGGCGAAGCTTGGAATGCTCGGCCAAGGTGATGTCTTCTTCTTCATAATCAGGGTAAACCACGGGTGGCGGTACCCTTGTCTGTTCTGGGGGCCCATAGGCGGGCTGACCCCCTCTGACAGTCTTGCCATGCCTCTCGACATGTAAAGAGGTGTCCGCCTGTCACCCGTGGGCTCGGGCAAGTGGTTGGTGAGACACCCTTGCTGACATCTCATTCTTGTTCATCTTTTTTTTCTCCTCCTTTCTGGGCCTGTCAACTTTGACATGCTCCGGCTGAGTTGTCATCGGTCCCCGAGTTGGCTTCGGCACCCAGTTCTGCTTGGTCTTGCACGACCTTGGGGCAGGTTCATTCTTTAGTCGGCGGGCTGCCCTGCCGTCCTTATTCTCTATTCTCCCCAGTGCTTGAAAGGAGGTGAACACAAGGACGTTTGGAACGATCCGCTCAGGGATCACTTCGGCGCTACGGCCGTTTAGGTAGACTCTGATGCCTCCGACCAGAATAGACTTGTCGGTGTTGGATGGTTGCCCTTGGTGCGGCAGAAGCAGCATTTCTTCGGCTCCTTCTTTGGTGGGATGCCATCTTCTTGGTAGCCGAACCCATCTCAAAACGGGCGTGGTGGACAAAGCAGCCTATGGTGTTGACTGACGTGTGGTCGGCGGTAGTTGTTAGCCACTCGACAGCAACAGGTCGGGTGGTGGAAATCCCCATGGCGGGTATGCGGGCTTCGACAGGCTTGGGCCCCTCGATCTCCAGTAGGTTGACGAAGGCCACCCCAAAGAAGTTGGGGAAGCCCACGATCGGAGGAAAGTCGCCGAACGTGATCGGCACTGCGAGGTAGCCATGGTTGGCGTGGCTCGCGACGACTGGCGGTCCGAAGTTGATGGCCATTATGATCGTCGGAGAATAATCCCTGCAATTGCAAGTAAAAAAGTTTAGAATTTTGTAAGTAGGCCGTATGGCCCTTAGTCCCGGTGAGGAGATGAAGGGAAGTCCTGACCCACCGGGCGTGCCAAACTTGTGGACGCACTTTAGGGATGCTTCTTTTGTTCGTTCGTTTATTCATCTGTTCATCCGTCTATTCAGTTTATTAGTGCGAGGGCATGCCAGTCGCCTAGGTGACGATTTATTCAGGCTTCAAGGAAGCCCTGGGTGCGCTCGATCTGACTAGTCAGACGATTGTGTGTGTCGTGTTGAGAAAAAGAACCCGCCGTACCATGAAGGTCACGACGTTAATTACATCCCCTCGAAGAGGGGAAAACCCTTGATTGATCGTCAGAAAAGGGGGCCCTACGGCCTGAAATTCATAATAACGAAGCGAGAGTGAAGTCTCGGATTGCTTTTTTAACAAGCCCCGCATTGGGGTGTAAACATTCCTGAATTCGTATTTGTCGGTCACTTGCGGACCATTACCTGTTCGGACGGAAGTCCGCATTTGTAGTAAAAAAGGATGATGACAAAACCGTGCGAGTGTCTGCCGTAGACGAGGCAAGTTTAATCCGAGTGTGGGATCGGATCTCGCCCGAGACGGGTTAAGTTAATGAACTGTTGGCCCGAAATGACTTCGGATCATGGCCATGTCGGGAAGGGCCCCCGAGGTCCACGTCCAAATTCAGCGGGGCATCATTGCTTTTATCTTCACACTCAGTCTGGGGGAGCGAGGGTCTCGAGGTATGTGTGGTTGTGTCATTTTTTATTGTTCTGATTGTTAAATTTTGTTATTTATTCACACATACGGGTGGTTCATTTCGTTTATTTGCTTCACATGTTTTCTTTTATTGGGTTGGTAGCTTTTTGAAGGCACGCCGGTTTAGAGGCTAAGCAAAAAGGGGGGGCGCCGATTTGATGGGTAGATAGGGGCACGCCGATTTAGAGATGGGAAAGGGCGCGCTGGGCTAGGAGAGAGCAAGGGGTGTGTCGACTTTGGGAGGCAAGTAGGGGCCCATCGGTTTTGGTTAAAGTGTTTGTTCGTTTACCAAATTAGGTTGATAAGAGGGTTTAAACATTCTATTCTCCTATTCATTGATTCAGTGAGAAGGCTTGAATGTCTTATTCACTAGAAGGTTTATGTGTTCTGTTCAGAGGTCCTTCATGTGAGAATTCAGAGACTCAGGAGTTCAGTGTTCCGTTAGGTTCACAGTAGTTAAGACATGTCTTCAGAGAGTTCAGTTCGTTCATTCCCCCTTATGTGCATATGTCCTTTGTGCTTATTGCTCATATTCCTGGCGAGAATTGGGAAGCACCTCCCCCGAACTGGGGGTTTGCCAGGGCAAATAGGGGATCATCAAACGGAGTATTCCGGGACGACCCCTAAAACTCTGAGTAGCCCGACGACGGTCCGGTGACCCATAGGTGAGTGCAGAAGCCCGAGGAGCAGCCTTCAAGGGGTTCTAGCAACACCCAGGTTGTAGCTTCGTGAGAGCCCCAAAGGGGTGGATATTCACCATGGACGGCCATAAGTGTTCACCCTTTAGACTGGTTCCCTCGAAGACCATGCCACGGAGAGGCAGGCTCCCAGGGGGCCCAGGTGATTAGAAGGTAGGGGAAGGGAGGAAACCGATGAAGTGGAACACTATGTATTGCAAAAGCTTTTCTTTTCATTCATCCACAAGGGAAGGGGGGAAACGAAATACAAGAGGGGGATCTACCCCATAGCCAAGGAAAATAGTAGGAAAGGGGGGATGTAAATACACCAGTGGGAGGCGAGCCGAGCACAAGCTCCTTCCCCGAGCTCACCTCCCTTCTCTCACACTCTAATCTTTTCTCCTCACCTCGCCGGCGTAGGGGAAAATGGAGCTTTCTTTTTCTTCAGATGCCAGATAGGGATAGCCAGCCGACCTCCACCGTCTCGATCCTCTCTCTCTCTCTCCTCTCTACTGTCTGTCTTGTCTTATAGAACGGCCAATGGGGGAGAGTTCCCGCCACCTCCGCCTCATCCGTAATGACGTCTGGAGTTGACCTGTTGCATTGGCTTCTGCTAGTTCGCGACGTACGCTGGCGTTCCTCCGAGGACGGGATGTTCACGGATTTGCCGGGAGATCTACTGTTGCTACCACCGTCGCTGCTTACTTCACCGTTGCTACCGCTGTGCTGTCGAACGGAGGTGGAGACAGTGCTTTGTAGCATTGAATGCTCTATTGCTTCAACTTTTGTGCGCGAGACTGATGTGGAACAGAGTGTCGGAGGTTGGATGGGATGGCTTCGGGTTAAACCGGCACAGCCAGGGGGCGAGCTGGTTTAGGCCACATGCATTAACACGCCGATTTAGGTGCTCATGGATGCGAACTGCTTCAGCGAGAGAAGGAGGGCCGCGCCGGTTTAAGACCCCTTGGAGGGGCGCGCCGGTTTAAGTGCAGGATAAGGGGCTCGCCGGTTTAAGAGCCCTTGGAGGGGTGTGCCAGTTTAAGTGTCAAGGTGTTTCACCCTGACTTTACGGCAATTCAGACGGATGCTCGCCCTCCCGTACTGCTTTGGCTTTGATGCATCACCTCTGGGGTTTTTCATTTCGAAGCCTCTGAGTCCCGTTTAGGACCTTGAGTGATTTTCGGCGTATGCCGAACCTGTGTCTGAATTCTTGGGTTTTTTTCTGATTCGGCCTTCGGCACTACGAGTTGGCGAGCTAGGGCCGTCTCTTCTGCTTGAGGGGCTTCCTTGTTGACTGACGGAGCACCAAACATGTGTTCGTTCTACTTGGAGGAGGTATGCGGTTTATTCGGCCTTTCCGTCTTCGGCTGCTTTCGGGTGCCAAGACGTACATGCCGTGTGATCATCATCACTTTTTTGACTTCTACAACGATTGACTTTCGCCGGCTTGAGCTTGGCTTCCACATAGGTTATCTTCACTTGAGCTGGTGAGCATATGTTGAGCTGTTGCTTCTGTTGCTGCTTAATTCAGAAGAGTTAAGCTGCTCTTGTAGAATTTTGCTGACCTTGTGGCTGACTTGCCATTGGCTATTAGAACGTGCAGTTGATGCTTCGTATGCTACTGTCATTCTTGCTGGCTTGATGCTGCAGCATATTCAAAAGATTCAAGACTGCTTTTCTTGAATAGTTGTTGTTTGCACTTGTTGAGTCGATGCAGGAGGTTCATTGCGTCGACTCACCTTTGAAAGAGTTCTTGATTTCTATTTAGATGCATCGACTCCTTGAGTGCATTAAGTCGACACACCCTTTGTTGCTGCAAACAGTTAGTACTGCTGATGCTGCTATTGAGCTAATAGCTTGACTAATTTGTTGATAGCATTGCTTGATGTAGTTGGCCCACGGATGCTTCTTCTAAAGCTGATTTTATGCCTGTTTTGCAATTCTGCTAAGCATTCTCTGCCGTGATTTCATGATGGGAATCAACACTGAACACTAACATTTTTTTTGCATTTGTGTCCTTTTATTTATATTTATATCCTTGGCTAATTGGGTTTGCAATTGTAAGGTATTATAAGCCATTTTATTAGTCTTTAGGAATCCTTGGGTTTCTTTGCAAAAGGGCTTTGGGATTCTATGTAAAATGCCAATAGGTCCAGTAGGGGCCCCCACCCTCTTTCACATTGGTGCACCTAGGATCTAGGGCCCATTTGGGGCTAGATCAAAGTTCAAGATTGGATGTGGATCAAGGGGGGACAAGGAAGGAAGAAAGTCCAATTTGAACACCCATTGGTCAAGGGGGCGGCCCCCCCTTTAATGTATTATATTATTATTGTATTTTTTTTATATTTTGGTCATTTGAACACATGGGGGATTAATTATCCCATTCCCCATTTGCCCCTCCCAAACCTTAGATGTAACGGTAGTTTAGGTCTTTTTCCTTTTATTATATAACCCATGTATTTCCCTATTTCATAGAATTAATGAGAAGAATTTTGGTGAAAAATCAAGAGCCCTTGGGCGCCCCCCTCTCCCTCTCCCTCTTGCAGCAGGATTGCTGTGGTTTCTAGGGTGGATTCCCTACAAAAACTTGGTGGATTTCAAGGTTTATCTCTTCCCTTGGGTGTGAAGCTCAGCCATCTCCGCCGCCGCCGCTGTTTGTGCCGCCAACGAGCCGCCACAAGCCACCCTTCCCCTTGCTGTCCTGAACCACAAATTCCAGAACAGCAGCCTAAAGATCAGGTTGGTTCTCCCAGACCCCAGCTCTGATCGAGTTGAGATTTTGAGAGATTGTTCCTCTTTAAGTTAGCTTTCCAGAAATATAGATTTTTCCCCATTCAGATCTCGTTTGATATTTTTTCCGGTATTTTAGTTCCACCCCTGACAGTCTGCTTGTCAGCAGATCTGTAAGTTAGAAGTCTGTTCTTATAGTTTTCTCGTTCTGTTAGTCATCTCCAAAAAATCCCCAAAAATTTCTACGTGATCCCCATATTCCCCCTTTTCACCCATAAAATTCACAGAGTCTAGGTCCACCGTTTTCTTTTGGGTCAAAATTTGTCTTCAGGCTATTCTTGTTCTGCCCTGTGTGTCTGTAATTCCGAGCCAGAGATAACTACAACCCACAGTCATTTTTATTTCTAATACATCTACTGGATGTTAGGATCGGTGCGGAGGATTCAGAGGGGGGGTGAATGAATCCCACCCTTAAAAACTTTTCGGCTCAATAATAAAACTAGAACTCTAACAAAGCAAGACAACCAATCTGAAGAACAGGTAGAATATCCTTTTAAACCAAAGATCAAATACGTAACCCGCGCCCAAATAAACAACTAGCGGAAGCAGCACAGATATAAATGAGAATGCAATGTAACCTGTGAAGTGGATAGGAGATATGGAGCAACCAACCACTGCACAGAGATTTTTAGGTGGTTCAGTCCACGGACCTACATCCACCCCACACTCAAACCGAGTGTGGCTTCACTAACAGCTGGGCAACACAACTTGCCAACAGACGCTGATACACAGCTTACCCAGGGGAACAACCTCCCCTCTTTCTCCTACACGGAGGGAACCTCTAGCAACCCACGGTCACTAGAAACCAGAGACTCACGTCTCTCTTCCTCTATACCAAGAGGGAACCCCACTAGTAGCACCCCCGCTACCAGTGAACCAGCCAATAGCACTCTGCTACCAGCAATCCACCAGAGGCCTAGCCTCTCTTCCTCCTAGCCCGAAGGGAACCCACAAGCAGCCCCCCTTCTGCTTGCAAACTGGAGATCAGATCTCCCTTCTCCTGACCCACCAGGAGGAACCCGACCTCAGTCCAGAGGATCGGAAGAACTCAGTAAATCAGATCGAATAAAAGGAAAAATAAGGAACGAAAATACACAGCGATCGGAAGGCTGTAAATGAAGAACAAGAATGTAGCTCTCAAAGGAGCAGATCTAGCTTGGATTTAATCCAGACGCCAGAGGACAGATCTTCAATAGCTTCTTCCTTCTTCTCCACGAACTCTCTCTCTCTCTATCTCTCTTTCTTTCTCCTCTGCTCTCCTTTGCTCTCACGCTATTCTCTCCTTCTCTTGTCTGCTCACTTCTTTTTACTCTCACTGTCTTTCTCTTTTCTTTCAATTCTTACGAGCTCTCTCTTTCTCTTTTTTTTTCTTCTGCTGCTCTCACTCTCTTTCTTTCCTTTACTCTTTTCTTCTTCTCTTCTACTGGATCGAACTCTCAGCACTTATGCTCTTCTTTTATTGCCCTCAAGGCTTCGATCTATTTTCATCTGTTGGATGAAGGCTTCCTTTTATAAGCAGCATCAGCAGCTAGGGAGTGAGGTTCCCATGCCTTCCATCCAGAAGATTCCTCCTCGGATCACGTGCTCAACACCCACCTCGGATCACGTGTCAGGTGCCAGCTTCGGGTCACGTGCCCATTCATCAGTACGCTCAGCAACTAGAGTTGAGGTGGCGTCAACACACTTGCTCCAAAGGGTTGACGCAGCCTTCAAAGACATTCGACCAGAAAAACTCAAGTCTGCTGCGTTGACTCCATCAGCCTGCTGCGTTGACGCATCGGTGATCCAGTGATCAAGTCTTCAGCAGATGGGCGTGCTGCGTCGACGCTCTCAGCATGTTGCGTTGACGCATTGGTGTTCCAACATCTGAACTTAGATGGCTTCAGCCCTCTCACGTTTCGTGTGGAGTGCGTTGACGCATTGTGCAACTGCGTCCACCCTCTGGTCACCTTGTCGATCCATCAACCTGCTGCGTCGACGCCACTTGATGAATGCGTTGACGCACCAGAGTAATCCAGTAAGCCATTGGCTCTCCCTTTGTAACTGCTGCGTCGACGCTGCTCTATTTTGGCGTTGACGCAGTGAAATAACTTGTGAAGGTCTCTGCTTCGTGGAGTTAACATTGTGGATATCAGTGAAGGATTGTGGATATCAGTGAAGGCTTCTTCAACTGATGCGTGGACGCTTTAAGCTCCCAGCGTCGACCCTGTTCCCTTCAACAACAAGAATGAAGTCATAAGATTTAAGTATGTACATTGCAGTGTATATACTTCATTGTATAGACTTGTGAAGGCGAATGCAACGTACAGACTTGCCCAATGTGTTGACTTCAACAAGGAGGCAACGGCTGTATAGACTTTAAATCCTAAAGGCAGTGTATAGACATTGAAGAATAACAACCAATGTATGGACTTTACAATGCAAACAACAATGTATAGACTTCATGTAAAAGCCCAATGTATAGACATTGAATTCGAAGACCAATGTGCAGACTTTGGATTTGAAGACCAGTGTGCAGACTTCAAGTTTAACCGTGGATGTACAGACTTCAGGTGTGAAGACCATTGTGCAGACTTCGGAGAACAGCGGCCAATGTATAGACTTGATGCTCAAGGAGTGGCTGTACAGACTTAGAGTGTAGCTGAAGCCTTGAACGTAGGAATAGGGTAGACTGTATAGACTTGGCCCCTTTCCGGATGTATAGACTTTGAGTCAAGGAGGCGTTGTGTAGAGTTTGGAAAGTCTGAGCCAGTGTACAGACTCGATGATATGAAGACGATTGTATAGACTTCTAATGGAACGAGTGTAGAGACTTTCAATTGAACACTTCAGTCCCGTTGTATGGACTTGAAGATGTATGCAAAGAGTCGACGCATCAGCTCAAGGAGTTGACGCGCTACTGTGAGGACAGAGACAAGTATGACTGAAGGGTCGACGCATCAGCACAATGAGTTGACGCACTGCTGTGGAGACTGTGCAGACAGAGTGTAGACAGAATTAAGTAGAGCATGTTATCTGACAGCCCTATGAACTCCATACATTTACATGATAAAACATGAATTTATCATGCATATAAAAGAAAGCATTATGATCAGAGAATGACTAAATAATAGCATGATGACACACAGCAAGATGACTCACAGTGATTAACTCACATCAAAAACCAATCATCAAAACCATCATCTAAACCACAGGGGCACAACACTAGATGGATCTGAAATAATTATATGTTGTATCCTTTTGAGTCCTCTATCCATCGGTACCATTTTTGTCTCAATCCGACATCGGATCTGGGAGAAAAAATTCTTTTTGTGGAGGCGCGCATTCCTACTCCGAGCCAGGCCAGAAAGAAGGTGTTGGGAAATAATTCCCAATAATATATTCTAGCTCTGATTCAGCGACCACCACTTCTGTGAGTCAACCAGGGACGTCCCGCCATCGTCCCAGGCAAGCGCCTCCTTCAGAAGATCCCAAGAGGACGATGTCCCTTTGGAGGCCCTCGTACGTTGTCCTGTCGGCCTATAAATCGCAGATCCGGACTTGCTGTCTTCAACCGCCCGGAACCCCGCCAACGTGCTGCCCCGTCAACCCAGAATCGGCACTCCCAGACTGCTGTTGTGTCCTGTTACCTCCCTGCGTGGAGTGGGCCTGAAAATCACTTCTGTAATTATTAACATTCACTGTACCGGGAGTCACCGTTCTTGGCCGGGGTCGTCTTCCCCACGCCCGGAGCGTGAGGTATCATTTCCGCTCCCCTCTTTGGCATTTGCTTTACTCGTATATGTTGGATTTTTGTGAGTTCCCTAGTGTTTTGATGATGAGCATCACTATGTTAAATATTGTCATTTTCATCAGATATCTTGCGTAATGTTATGCATTTGAAATTTCCATGATTAACAGGAAAACTGCTATGAGGTAGTACCTTGTATGTCCGTACTGTTCCTTTCATACTTCGTGTTGTTTGTGTTCACTACACTTCGTGTTGTCCTTTTGTACGTCGTGTTGCTCTAACTATGCTTGTTTATTGTCTTCGTGATGTTTACTGAAGCAGCTCGATTTATTCTGATGAACTTCGAGTCATTTTCCTGTGAACCTCGTGTCATTTCCTCAGTATTTAGTTGCTCATCTCGAGTCATCCTTTTATTTTTGCTCTTGTGTTTTCGTGTCATTTACTGTAGTTACTCGAGTCGTTTTCCTGCTTTCACTATTTTATCACGTGTCGTTGTAGCCGTTCCTGTCTTCTGTCTTCGTGTTGTTTTTCCTAGACCCCGTGTCCTTTTTTCTTTGTGACCACACTTTGTGTAGGGTTCTATTTTCATCTTCGAGTTGGTTTTAGTCCATGTCGTCCTCGTCTTCGAGTCGTTCGTAAGTTCGAGCAATTTTATATTCGAGCCATTTTTTATGTCTTCGTGTTGTTTCTGTGTTTGTGTCTTCGTGTTGTTGTTTTTGTGTCTTCATGTTGTTTTTGTATTTGTGTCTTCGTGTTGCTTCTTTCTATCTTCGTCCAAGGTTTCTCTGATCGTGTGTTTCTATCGTTTCACTCCGTGTTATTTCCTTCTCACCTCGTGTTGTTCTCATCTGACCTCGTGTCATTCTCTCTTTATTTCGTGCTGTAGTCATCTTGTGTATCTCGTGTCGTTCTTAGTATAGTGCATCTCGTATTGCTATCACATACCTCATGCAGTTTTAGTTTTTGTGGCCCTGAGTTTTAATGGTTTTAATTTATTTACAGGAGAAGAAGAAAAACAAAAAGAAGAAGGTGATCCGAGGAAGAATATTCCTCAGTGTCTGGGCTGCACGTGATCCAATACTAAAGGAACCAATACTATAGGGGCACGTGGCAAAAAGGTTCTGGATCGAGCGCGGGAAGCACACCCCTTGCATGAACCCTCCTGATCGCTTATAAAAGCACTGCCTCACCATCTACAAATAGGTGGAGCTCCGAGGTTACAGAAAAGAAATTTGAGTGAGAGCAGACGAGAAAGAGCCTCCCTGAGAAACTAGAGTGATCCAGTTGAGAGAGAAGAGAGAGTAGAAGAGTGATCAGAAGATGGGTATTGACTTACGGATCAAATCCGAAGTCTGCTGCTCAGTTTGAGCTACATTGTTTCCAGTTTCTGAAATTTGGCTTCCTTCTTTCTTGTTTTCATTTTTATATGTTTTTTCCTTCTTGATTGAAAGTTCTCTGTGTTACCTCCTGGTGTTCAGGGGAAGAGAGAGACGTGTTCTCTCTGGTTTACTTGCAACAGAGGTTGCAGTATTTTTCCCTCTCGTAGAAGAGGTGTTCCCTCTGAGATTCAGAGGATGAGAGACCTTGGTCTCTGGTTCTAGTGACTGCAGATCACTAGTGTTCCCTCCGGTTGGAGGAAGAGGAACTTGTTTCCTGGTTTCTAGGGACTTGGCATCCTTAGGGTTCCCTCCGGGTGTGGAGGAAGAGGGGAGGGTGTTCCCCTGGTGAAGCTGTGAATCAGCCGTTGTCGCAGACTGAGTCTGCTTTGCTAGCAGGTGCTAGTGGAAGCCTCACTTCGATTTGAAGTGAGGGGTGGACGTAGGCAGACTGGAGGTCTGACCGAACCACCTTAAAAACCTCTGGGTACTCGTGTGATTGTCTGTGGTGATTTTGTGGTGTGCCTTCTATCCACTCGAGCTATTGTCCGCACTGTGTTTTTGTTGGTTCAACTCCGAGATTGCTTATTTTAAGTGAATCATTCTTCAGTAATTTTTAATCGGTTGAAAACAGTGATCTATTCATCCCCTCCCCTTCTAGATCACTTTATATTTCTTGTATCACTTGGTATCAGAGCAGGTATTTCCCAATATGTGGTCCAACGGCCAGGGAAACAGATCCGCTGGTTCTTGCAGCTACATTGCTGAAGGGCAGTCAATCACCCGTCCCCCTTTCTTCGATGGTAATAACTATTTCTTTTGGAAGAACATGATGGAAGTCTTTATCAGGGCCCAAAGCCACAAGCTCTGGAGAGTAATTATAGATGGTCCGTACCAACTTCCACCGAACGAAGACATGTGGACAAGGGAACAGGTTAAACTCTCCGCACTGAATTGGAAAGCTCTTAACATCATATAGTGCGCCGTCCACCCGGAAGAGTACTTGAGTATTTCAGCGTGCAAGACTGCAAAGAAAATGTGGGATGAATTGCAGTTAATGTATGAGGGCACATCTCAAGTGAGAGCTACCAAGGTCAATATGCTTACAACTCAATATGAGTTGTTTAAGATGAAGCCAGAGGAGTCGATCACAGAAATGTATGCTAGATTGTCTGTGATCATCAATAGTCTGAGAGGATTTGGAAAGGAGATTCAACAAGAAGACATGGTCAGGAAGATCCTTAGGTCCCTAACTCCCATCTGGGATACTAAGGTGACCGTCATAGAGGAATCTAGAGATTTATCCACCATGTCAGTAACCCAGCTGATTGGGTCTCTCATGACCCATGAAATGAACTTCAAACAAGGGAATGATGGACATGACAAAAAGGGAAAGAATGTTGCTCTGAAAGTCTCACGACATACTAAGAAGAGCAGCAGCAGCAGCAGCAGTGGTGGTAGCAGTGAAGACTCTGACGGATTCTCAGACCTGGACAAGAGCGAGCAGGCCATGCTCACCAGGCAATTCAGAAAGTTCTTGAGGACTAAAGGGAAATTCTACAGGAGAAAGAAATTTAATGCTGCAAGGAAGTCTCCTGAACGAGAATTTGAGAAGAACCGGTTTGTTAAGAAGGTTACATACTACCATTGTCAGAAACCTGGTCACATGAAAAGTGAATGTCCAGAGCTGCAAGCTAAGGCTCCCGGATACCAGAAGAAGATGGTGCACAAGAAGAAGAAAGCCATGCTGTGCACATAGAGCGACGAGGAGAAGGATCCAGAAGCCACCTCGTCCAGTGAAGGTGAAGAGAAGACTTGCCTCATGGCCAACCATGAGGAAGAGGTAACGAACTTATTTGAGAATTTTACTTTGGACGATTGGGAGGATGCCTATGGCGACCTGTTAGCTAAATATAATTTTCTAACCAAGGAGCACAGAATAGTTAAACGAAAGTTTCACTCTGTTTCTGAGGAACACTCTATTGCTGTTACGGATAACATGAAAACCAAGGAGATGGCCATTGAGCTAGATCAGGCTAGAAGTGAGATCGAGAAGTTTAGAATGGAAAGAGAGGAAAATCTAGCTAGGATGAATGAGCTGAAGAGTAAAACTGAAGAGAGTAAAAAAGAGTTTAGACTGATTGCAGAAAAATATGAGGCGGTTAGAAAAATTAATCAGGAACTCCAGGACCAATGTAATGAACTTCAGAAGGAGATTGAGGACAAAGGAAAAATGCTAGAAAAATTTACAGAGGGGAGAAACAATCTGGATGCCCTTCTGGGGTCGAGGGTAAACTTCAATAGGGAGGGATTACGATACTATCCCACAAGTAAAAAACCCTTTGAATTTAAAACTGTCACGTTCTGCCCCGCCAAGGGCAAAGAAAAACTGGAAACACCATCCAGTTCCAAATATGTCTCTACAGTGAAGGTTTCGACCAGCAAATCTAGTCAATCCACTGGTCAGCAAGCTAAGTCAAAAAATCCTGAGACTAGAACTGCTCCTGTGCAACAGTTGTGGAACAAAGGTTTTCACACGACCATTCCTATTGATGTCACTAGAAAGGTGAACAGTTTCGCTAAGAAAGTTCAGCATGCTAGTTATCAAGGAAAGCATGCAAACATGCATCACTTTCAGCACAATTTTCATTTGAATAAAAATGGTTACATGAATTATGCTCAGCACACACATGTTTCCTCTAAGAGACCAAACAACAATTTTTCTGTTCCGAAACAGCATAATTTTAATAGGAATAGGCTCATTCAACACCCACTGAGAAATGCCAAGAAGGAAGAATCAATCCACATGAAATCACTGAAAAGAACAGTAAAACAAATGTGGGTTCCTAAGTGTAATTTGGATAAATTGAAAACTGTCTTTGGACCCAATTTGAATTGGGTCCCACATTACTTTGTCTGAACTCTCGTAGGTTAGCCTGGCAGCCGAGCATAACAAATGGTATCTTGACAGCGACTGTAGCAGGCATATGACAGGAGACCGGTCCAAATTTAGCAAACTGAAAATGAAGTTTGGGGGCTTGGTCAAATTCGGTGGAAATAACAGAGGAAGAATAATTGGAATTGGTACAGTTGGTAAGTCCTCTACTAACTCCATTGAAGATGTGTATCTTGTAGAAGGACTTCAGCACAACTTGGTAAGTATAAGTCAACTCTGCGACAAAGGACACAAGGTACTCTTTGACCACAATTCCTGCACTGTTTTTGAGCTGAATTCTGATAACGTCATGTTCAAAGGTCATAGAGTAAACAATGTATACATCGTAGACCTGGATGATAATCCTGAAACTAACTTGTGTATGTCTGCTAACTCTGAACAGGTTGCTTTTGACTAGCATAGGCGTCTAGGCCATGCTAGTTTGTCTACAATAAATAAACTGTCTAAGCATAACCTAGTTAGAGGTTTGCCCAGAATAAGATTTCAGTTAGAGTCCAAGCTATGTGATGCTTGTGCACAAGGTAAACAGACTCGTGCAGGTTTTAAGTTGAGAACTAAGAGTATTTCATCTAAACCGCTGCAGCACTTGCACATGGATCTCTTTGGTCCTACTCGCATACAAAGTTTGTCACGTAAGAGATATGGATTAGTCATAGTTGATAACTTCACTAGATTTTCTTGGTTGTTTTGTTTAGAAAATAAAAATGATGCTTTTCTTCACTTTGAAGAACTTTTCAATAAAATCAAACTGCAAGGTGAACATAATATCATTACAATTCAGTCTGACCATGGAGGAGAGTTTGAGAACTCTTCATTTTCTAAATTTTGCTCAAGAGAGGGAGTGACTCACAAATTCTCTTCTCCCAGGACACCGGAGCAGAACGGAATTGTTGAGAGAAGAAACAGGTCAATAATTGAAATGGCCAGGACTATGCTGATTGAGAGTGGACTTCCAAGGAGATTTTGGGCTGAAGCTGCGAATTCTGCATACTACATTCTAAACCGAGCCTTGGTAAGACCTACTCATAGGAAAACTCCTTATGAACTTCTCAAGGGTAAGCAGCCAAACATTTCTTACTTTAAAGTTTTTGGCTCCAAATGTTTTATTCACAATAATGGTAAGAATGGTTTGGACAAATTTGAAGCTAGAAGCTCTCCTGGAATTTTTCTCGGATATTCAGAAACCTCAAGGGCTTACAGAGTTTTCAATAAAGATGATCAAACTGTTGAAGAATCACCGCATGTAGTGTTTGATGAAAATGATTTCTCTAACAAAGTGATGAATGATGACAGGGAGCCATCTAATAAGGGAGATTTCTTGGAGAAAATTGAAGAAGAAGAGATGCAGCCAGCTGCTCAACCAGAAAACTCACAGCAAGAAGGAGCAGCTGAGGAACATTCGGCTGCAGCAGATGGATGTCAAAAGCGCATTCTTAAATGGGTTATTGAAGGAAGAGGTATATGTTGAACAACCTCCAGGTTTTAATTTCTCTGTTCAGCCTAACATGGTTTTCAGGTTGAATAAAGCCCTCTATGGATTGAAGCAGGCTCCCCGAGCCTGGTATGAGAGACTTTCTGAATTCCTGTTGAGCAAGGGCTACACTCGAGGTCAAACAGATGGATGATGGTTGTTTCATAAATCAAACCAAGTATACTCTGGAGATGCTGAAAAGGTTTGGAATGACCAACCTCAAGACTATCTCAACACCCATGGGCACCAACTCCTCACTGGATTTAGACGAAAAAGGTAAAGAGGTGGATGCTAAATTATATAGAGGTATGATCGGTTCACTCCTCTACTTAACAGCATCCAGGCCTGACATTCAGTTTAGTGTAGGGATGTGTGCCAGATACCAGGCTAGGCCTACTGAATTGCATTTGGCAACTGTAAAAAGAATCTTTAGATACTTATCTGCTACCCATGATCTAGGTCTTTGGTATCCTGCATCATGTAGTTTAGATCTCATTGCATATACAGATGCATATTATGCAGGATGTAAATTGGACAGGAAAAGTACTAGTGGTCACTGCGAATTTTTAGGAGGGTGCCTAGTCTCTTGGGGATCCAAGAAGCAACACTCTGTGGCTCTTTCTACTACTGAAGCTGAGTATGTGGCAGCAGGGAGCTGTGGCACACAGGTTATATGGATAAAACACCAGCTTCTGGATTACTCAGTTGAGCTAGGTTGCACTTCCATCTTTTGTGACAATACTAGTGCAATAAACATTGCAAAGAATCCTGTACTTCATTCTCGAACTAAACACATCGAAATCAGGCATCATTTTATTCGAGATGAAGTAGCTAGGAAGACCTTTGAGTTGATCCATGTTGGCACTAACTCACAAATTGCAGATATTTTCACTAAGCCACTGGATACTGAAAAATTTAGCACATTGCGTAGAGAATTAGGTATTTACAGAATTTCATGATTGAATAATTGATCTCTGAATAATCTGTCATGTGCTCTTGTGCTTATCTATACTCATTGTCTGTTGCTGAAAATAACCTCATTATGAGTGTTTGCTGATTCACTCGTATTGATTGATATCACTTTGTTTTCTTTGAGGTGTTTTGAGGTATGACTTGGTTAAGTCTGAGCTGGAGTCAAGGTCTCAGGGGGAGCTAGATTAATAATAGGTGTCATGCTCTTTTGGCCAAATCTGAACATACTTTGAACGGATTTTTGCTGACCTTATAAGAGAATCAATTTGAGTAGGTGTATAAAAG
This sequence comes from Amorphophallus konjac, assembly GCA_022559845.1. NCBI lineage: Eukaryota > Viridiplantae > Streptophyta > Magnoliopsida > Alismatales > Araceae > Amorphophallus > Amorphophallus konjac. The sequence continues at coordinate 489,999,217 of CM040121.1, forward strand.
AAATTTTTGGATGTTTTATGCATTAAGACTGTTCATCTAATTTCTTGTTGGAATTTCAGCTGTTAGTCCCACTGAGATCAAAATCTGAATTAAAGACTATCTTCCTACACTGTAACTGACTTCTGATCTAGCCAGTACAGCATACCTACTTAGTCTAGTTAAGTTCGAAATGAGGTATATAGTATTTTAGTCTGAAAAACTTTGGAGCTGGTGTATTTTTCTCAAACTGAATCAAGACAAATTTACAAGGTTTCAAGTGCAGTTTAATGAAAAAAATCATGAAAGAAGTTTTAACAACCTTGTTAACTATTCATTGAGAAACTGGGACTTTCATCAATGAAGTGAAAGCATCCCATGTCATGAGATGGCAGTATAAATCAGGTTTAATTAGCTGTCTTGATCATACAGAGCTATGGTACATATCTGGTTAGTAACTGGGGTGTCTGGCCTCTGGTAAAGGTGTCACCTTAATGTCAACACCAGTTAGAATACTATCTCTGTCCTCTTGTCAGAAGGGGTAATGTGGTCTTGCCACCAAGTAACTGGTTATTCCTGCCTCTAAACAAGGTGTCTCTCTAATGTCAAAGGTATACTTGACAGATTTACCTTTGATCTTGACCATCTTAAAAAAAACAATTTCTCCCTCTTGGTATCAAGATTCTGTTCACTTGGCATATAGTTCTTGGTTTGTTTGTTTTCAATACCACAGGTCTTTGCTTTCCTGACTTTCTTGCTTTATACTCTCTGAGTAAAGACTTACACTGATCATACTGGTATCTTATACCTTACTTGCTTAGAATCTGGTTCTGTGTATGGAGCGGATCTTCATTCACCATTTTGCACACAGTCTAACTAACTGATCTTCAAAATCCTCACATTAAATTAATGGCTTTCTTAATTGCCTAAACATCTCAATAACTTTCCTTTATCAGCCATACTCTCTCTTGTTTTCTCTCCACTGTCAGCAATTTTCTTTTCGTGATATCTTCAGACCTGCCCCTAGTTTTGATGATGTCAAAGGGGGAGAGTGTCTTGCTTGTGTTTTGCTGAGGGGGAGCGAAAGATAAGTGCCCCGAGTTATCTAGTCAGAGGAAGGCAGTTGTTGTGTTCAGGGGGAGCTCTTGGGAGTCGTCAGAGGAGGCGAGTGTGTTGTGTGTCTGCATTGCTTATCTTCACATAATCTCATTGCACTTCATCTCTGTTATTTAATATAGTGTTGCCATCATCAAAAAGGGGGAGATTGTTGGATTTTTATGACTTCCCTAGTGTTTTGATGATGAGCATCACTATGTTAAATATTATCATTTTCATCAGATATCTTGCGTAATGTTATGCATTTGAAATTTCCATGATTAACAGGAAACCTGCTATGAGGTAGTACCTTGTATGTCCGTACTGTTCCTTTCATACTTCGTGTTGTTTGTGTTCACTACACTTCGTGTTGTCCTTTTGTACGTCGTGTTGCTCCAACTAAGCTTGTTGATTATCTTCGTGCTATTTACTGAAGCAGCTCGATTTGTTCTGATGAACTTCGAGTCGTTTTCCTGTGAACCTCGTGTCGTTTCCTCAGTATTTAGTTGCTCATCTCGAGTCATCCTTTTATTTTTGCTCTTGTGTTTTCGTGTCATTTACTGTAGTTACTCGAGTCGTTTTCCTGCTTTCACTGTTTTATCATGTGTCGTTGTAGCCGTTCCTGTCTTCTGTCTTCATGTTGTTTTTCCTAGACCCCCTGTCCTTTTTGCTTTGTGACCACACTTCGTGTAGGGTTCTGTTTTCGTCTTCGAGTTGGTTTTAGTCCGTGTCGTCCTCATCTTCGAGTCGTTCGTAAGTTCGAGCAAGTTTGTATTCGAGCCATTTTTTATGTCTTCGTGTTGTTTCTGTGTTTGTGTCTTCGTGTTGTTGTTTTTGTGTCTTCATGTTGTTTTTGTATTTGTATCTTCGTGTTGCTTCTTTCTATCTTCGTCCAAGGTTCCTCTGATCGTGTGTTTCTATCGTTTCACTCCGTGTTATTTCCTTCTCACCTCGTGCTGTTCTCATCTGACCTCGTGTCATTCTCTCTTTATTTCGTGCTGTAGTCATCTTGTGTATCTCGTGTAGTTCTTAGTATAGTGCATCTCGTATTGCTATCACATACCTCATGCAGTTTTAGTTTTTGTGGCCCTGAGTTTTAATGGTTTTAATTTCTTTGCAGGAGAAGAAGAAAAACAAAAAGAAGAAGGTGGTCCGAGGAAGAATATTCCCCAGTGTCTGGGCTGCACGTGATCCAATACTAAAGGAACCAATACTATAGGGGCACGTGGCAAGAAGGTTCTGGATCGAGCGCAGGAAGCACATGCCTTGCATGAACCCTCCTGATCGCTTATAAAAGCACTGCCTCACCATCTACAAATAGGTGGAGCTCCGAGGTTACAGAAAAGAAATTTGAGTGAGAGCAGACGAGAAAGAGCCTCCCTGAGAAACTAGAGTGATCCAGTTGAGAGAGAAGAGAGAGCAGAAGAGTGATCAGAAGATGGGTATTGACTTACGGATCAAATCCGAAGTCTGCTGCTCAGTTTGAGCTACATTGTTTCCAGTTTCTAAAATTTGGCTTCCTTCTTTCTTGTTTTCATTTATATATATTTTTTCCTTCTTGATTGAAAGTTCTCTGTGTTACCTCCTGATGTTCAGGGGAAGAGAGAGACGTGTTCTCTCTGGTTTACTTGCAACAGAGCTTGCAGTATTGTTCCCTCTCGTAGAAGAGGTGTTCCCTCTGGGATTCAGAGGATGAGAGACCTTGGTCTCTGGTTCTAGTGACTGCAGATCACTAGTGTTCCCTCCGGTTGGAGGAAGAGGAACTTTTTTCCTGGTTTCTAGGGACTTGGCGTCCTTAGGGTTCCCTCCGGGTGTGGAGGAAGAGGGGAGGGTGTTCCCCTGGTGAAGCTGTGAATCAGCCGTTGTCGCAGATTGAGTCTGCTTTGCTAGCAGGTGCTAGTGGAAGCCTCACTTCGATTTGAAGTGAGGGGTGGACGTAGGCAGACTAGAGGTCTGACCGAACCACCTTAAAAACCTCTGGGTACTCGTGTGATTGTCTGTGGTGATTTTGTGATGTGCCTTCTATCCACTCGAGCTATTGTCCGCACTGTGTTTTTGTGGGTTCAACTCTGAGATTGCTTGTTTTAAGTGAATCATTCTTCAGTAATTTTTAATCGGTTGAAAACAGTGATGTAGAAACCCTGATAAAAATAAGATTTTTAAATAAATCAAATTAAAATAAAAGATAAATAACTAGATGATGAAAGGTTAAATGAGTAAATCATTGATCAAGAGGAAAATAACGCCTCTTATCAAGGCGCTGATTCAAAAGGAAACGCCTCTGTATAAGGCGTTAATTTAAAAGGGATGCCTAGACAATAGGGCGTCAAATTTCAAACGACGGGAAAAATAGAATTAAGGAAAGGAAATGAAACGCCCTCTGCATGGGCGCGTTTTACATAAGAAATGACGCTTGTGAAGGCGTCAATTTAAATTCGACGCCCTCACTTAAGACGTTAATTCAGATCGAGTTTCGTTCGACCCAGGAGTCTATCCAGGGCAAGTTCTGGATAACTACGTCGAAGGTGGAATATGGTAAGGACTCTGTCATGGAAGTATTACTTCCAATACAACTCTAACCCTATTAGGATCCCCAAAATCCTATAAATAATCCTTGTCCATAAAACCCTAAAATCTATTTGGTCGAAGCTCTGTTGCTGCTGTCATCCGTGAAGAACGTAAGTTTGTTCTTCATTTGCTTTACCTTCGCCTTCGGTTATGTATGATGAAGAAAACTAATGTCTTCATCTTATTTCATGTAGGAAGTCTACAGTAGGTAGTAACTCTTTTTTTAAAGAGAAGATCGTGGGTTCTTCGTCCACATCGTTCTTCTTCCCTTGCCTTCAGTTAAGTATTATGAAGAAAAAAAACTAATGATTCTTCATCTTATTTCTCTGTAGGAAAGCCTTCTTGACCTACTGAAGAACGAGATTTTTTTATCCAAAGCAAGCTACGCGTAGGAATCACATCCTATCAACCTCTCTATCTCGGTACCTGCTGATCAGATAAATCCCAGAATACTCTATATATAACAGAGTGTCGTTTCCGTCTCCAAACCTTCATCCGTTCATCAGTTAAATCTTCATAAGGTAGGTTTTCTCAAGAACATAGCCCAAACTAGTATAAATTATGAAATAAACTCATCCATGATCTCATGCATATAGTTTTACTGCGTTTCTAAATGTTTTCTGAGTGATTTTCAAGAAGCGACCCAGACAAGGGCGCTAATTTTTGTTTTGACGCCCTACACAGGAGTCGTCAATTTCATATAATTGATAATTATCCATGTTTAAAACTCTATAACTATGAAACCATGAATCTAAATTAATGCATGATCATACCTATCGAATCATGCTATTTTTCTTGTCCTGACCATGAAATTGTTTTCCTGAAATTTTATTATCTGAAAATTTATAAATTGTTGAATTAACGACCTGCACAAGGTCGTCTCTTATTGAACTGACGTCCCAGACCAGGGCGCTAATTGAAAAGTAACGCCCCTGTCCAGGGCACTTTTTTGTTAAAATTCCAGAATATTGATTTTCCGTAGAATGGAAATATTGAAGGGACGACTAATTTATAAGTCGTAAAATTGTGAATAAACGCCCCTGCGTAAGGCGTTAATTGGATAATTAATGACTTAGCTTAAGTCGCTATTTTCTGTATTACTGTTTTACACTAATTACTGTCACCGAAGGGTTTTATATATATATATATATATATATATCGGCACTATATTCCAGTCCGTGAATATAGTCCCATGTTTCATGATGTTTTTATCGCACTACCCTCAATTCTCATTGACATACAAGCTCTCCATTAGACATTCCGTTCCTTTGGACTAGCAAGTTAGTCATAGAGACCTCCGTAAGTCTCCTCGCAGCCTTGGATTCCCTCAAGGCCGACTGAGCTGGTTGTACCATAAAAACCCATTACATTATTTGATTGCCATGTCACTCTAAAGAAACATGGTATACCGGCCCTCATGTTATGCAAAGTGTGTATCATGAGAACTTTCTTAATGGGATGAGGTTATCATGCCATTTGATGCTGTTCTTGTAAACCCCAATTCTATATTCAACATGATGTTCTTGTGAACCTCAATTCTATATTAAGAATGAGAACGCCTTGCCATTGATGTACTGTTCATGTGGACCTCAATTCTATATAAAGAGTGTCCATACTTGCTTGTCATGGTACCCAAGTTAGGGAACTAATTCCACCTAGTTTTATCGATAATCGTGATTGTACCGTTATTATCGCCATTCTATATCAAGTGTCATATTTTTGGACTCTACTCTATCCAAGTTTATCCTACATGTCTACAAGCTTTATTCTTGAAATTCCATATTGGCTATACACAAAAGTGGATGTTAAAGATACATGATTAAATCCTGCGCATATAGGGCCCGATCTGGTCCTGGGAGGAGCACCCGAAAGTACTTGTGCCCATGGGAGTTGATTGATCACGGTATTGGCATTATACCGAAGTGCATGACTAGCTTGATTGAACATTCCACAAATCTTGTACTTGTACTTGACTTGATATTACATGACTTGCGTGGCCCGAGAAAGGGTAATTGTATACTTGCTTGACTTGAAACAAAATAGCCAATCTCCAACATGACATGACGAGTTTACTTGCTTGAATATCTTGATATCTTTTGATATAAGTTCTTGAAAGTTCATGACTAGTTCTTCTTGCTATCGTATTGTTACACTCTCTCTATCTTGTCGATTTATGCGAGCATGCATAGCTATAGTGCATTCATGAAAGATGTAATTACTTAAACCCATTGCTAGCTCTTGAGATATAATTTCCTACTGAGCGTTCGCTCACTTAGTGTTTCCCTACTTTTCAGGTAATTCCGACGATGAAGGAACTCAATCTGAAGGGGATGGTCAAGAGTGAAAGAGTTAGAGCTACTCAAGCGTCAATTAGTCCTATCTTTTATCTATATTTCTTGAGTCAAGCGTTGTATTTTATTTTATTGAGTCTAATATTTGTAAGGGTTTGTAATAGACATATTCTTATTAACGGAATTAATGGATTGGGTTATCTTTATATTTACGCACTCTGTCTTTGTGTCGAATACACTACTACTCTGATTGACATGATTGATATAAATTCGTCGCGCATCTCTGGGTACCTTCCGCGCTCGGGGCGTCACAGTTTTTGTGGTATCAGAGCCTAGGGTATTCAGGTCCTAGGAAAACCCAAGTCCAAGGATAGGTACAATCCTTTAACCAGTGAGATTGGGTAGAACCAAGGGATAAAGTTAACATAAAAACTTAAAAGCCCTTAACGCGAGTATATACTAATATAGTTATTGTAATTGTAGGATAATGGCTGCCGAACGTGCTCAGTGGCGCAACATGCAGCGTACACTCCAAGACATGACCCAAGTGCTGCAACCAGTAGCACAGGGAGGTGCACAACGAGCCGGAAGTCTCCACCAAGTCTTCAAGAACATGAACCCTCCCAAATTCATGGGTTCTACCGATCCGGACGACGCAGAGCACTGGATCAGGGAGACGGAGCGTATATTTTATGTTATGCAGTGCACGGAACAAGATAAAGTCTTATTAGCTACCTTTCAGTTAGAAAGGGATGCCCGATGCTGGTGGGAATCAATAGAAGCTGCTTTAAATCAAGACCAAATTACTTGGGAAGAATTTGTTGAACATTTCAACAATAAATATTTTTCAGACCGAGTCCAAGAAAAGAAAGCTACCGAATTTGCCGCACTCAAGCAACGGTCATTATCGGTGGCGGAGTACGAGGCACAATTCTCTAGATTGTCTCGGTAGGCTAAGCACTTAGTTAGCACCGAGAAGATGAAAGCTAGGAGGTTCCTAAACGGGCTCAGGCCCCAATATATTACCCAGCTGGCACCAATGGATATTCAGGTCTACTCAGAGATAGTACGTCGAGCTCAATTGTTAGAAGATGCCACGGAGCTATCAGATAGAATCCGTGAGAAGGATAAGAAGGAACAAGTTACAAGTTCGGGTTCCTTTCAACCCAACTTCAAGAAGAGGCCTAGCACTGGAGGTACTTCTTCTCAAGACCAAAAATTTAAGAAGACCAAGCCCTTCTCTATCACTACTACACCTTCGAATATAATATGCAAGCATTGTGACAAGGCTGGTCATAAAGCCGAAGAGTGCTGGAGGAAACTTGGAGCATGTCTCCGTTGCGGGAGCCGTGAGCACCGGATTCCCGATTGCCCATTACTTAATGATCAAACCGGTGACGGAAAGTGCCCGGTAACCAAGAACGCTCGTCTTTACGCAATTAAGGAGACCGAAGAAGAAGAAGGCGGACTAGTAGAAGGTACACTAAAAGTTTGTTCCAAGTATGCACATGTCTTATTTGATACGGGTGCATCACATTCTTTTATTTCCAAGAAGTTTGCTAACCCACTACCTATGGAACCGGAATGGATGAAAATAATTTTATCTACTCCTCTCGGAAATGAAACCGATATTACTCACCATTATCAAAACTGTGAAGTCTTGGTAAAAGGAAGAAATCTTCCTATCGATCTCATATGTTTAGATCTAAAGGAGTATGATGTCATACTGGGAGCAGATTGGTTATCCAAATACCAGGCAACAGTCGATTGCCGCAATAGCAAGGTTATTTTCAAGGACTTTCCAGAACTAGTCTATTCTAGCCCTAAGAGTCGGAGCGAGTCACCTCTTATTTCGGCTCTCCGAGCTAGCAAGCTAATAAGGAAAGGATGTGTATCTTTCCTTGCATTTGTCACGATTAAGGAGGCTCAGGAAACTAAGATAGAAGATATCCCAGTGGTACAAGAATTTTCGGACGTATTTCTGGAAGATTTACCTGGATTACCCCCGCAAAGAGAAGTGGCCTTCACCATCGATTTAGTTCATGGTGCTGGTCCCGTTTCTAAGGCACCGTATAGAATGTCCCCTACTGAACTCAAGGAGTTAAAGGAGTGATTAATGGAACTTCTTAAGAAAGGATTCATGAGACCGAGTACTTCCCCGTGGGGAGCGCCTGTATTATTTGTAAAGAAGAAAGATGGATCCATGAGGTTATGCATCGACTATCGATAGTTGAATCATCTCACTATCAAAAATAAGTATCCACTACCGAGAATCGATGAATTGTTTGATCAAATTTCAGGATCCAAGTACTTTTCCAAAATTGATCTTAGGTCGGGATATCATCAGTTAAGAATCAAGGATGAGGACATTCATAAGACTGTATTCAGAAGCAGGTACGGCCATTATGAATTTGTTGTTATGCCTTTCGGACTAACGAATGCCCCTGCTGCCTTTATGCAGTTAATGAATAGTATATTCAGGCCTTATTTGGATCAATTCGTGGTGGTCTTCATCGATGATATATTGATTTATTCCAAGACTAAGGAAGAGCATGAGGATTGCATTACAAATATTAAAGACAAACCGTTTATATGCCAAGCACAGCAAGTGTGAGTTCTGGCTTAAAGAAGTAACTTTTCTCGGACATGTTATATCCAAGGATGGCTTATCAGTAGATCCATCAAAAGTTGAAGCTGTAAGAAATTGGGAAAGACCAACCAATGCTAGCGAGATCCGAAGTTTCTTAGGTCTTGCCGGCTATTACAGGCGATTCATCAAAGATTTCTCTAAGATCGCCGTACCACTTACGAGGTTAACTTGCAAGGAGATCCGTTACGAATGGAGTGAGGAATGTGAAAGAAGCTTCCAAACTCTCAAGGATCATCTTACTACAGCTCCTGTCTTAGCTTTACCATTGGAAGGAGAGAAATTCGAGGGATACACTAATGCTTCTGGCATTGGCCTCGGATGTGTTCTAATGCAACAAGGAAAGGTTATAGCTTATTCTTCTCGTTAATTGAAGAAGCATGAAGAGAACTACCCCGTCCATGACTTAGAATTGGCCGCGGTGGTATTTGCACTCAAAATATGGAGACATTATCTTTATGGAGTACAGTTTACTGTATACTCTGATCACAAGAGTCTCAAGTATCTCTTTTCACAAAAGGAACTAAATATGAGGCAAAGGCGTTGGCTAGAATATCTCAAGGACTTCGACTTCAATATACAATATCATTCCGGAAAGGGTAACCATGTAGCAGATGCCCTTAGTCGAAAGCCGAGAGCACTGTTAGCCAATTGTATGATTCAAGAATGGAAATTGCTGGAGCAATTCTCTGAACTCAATATAAGCATGGACACAGACTTTCAATGTGTCACATTATCTCATATAAGCATTCATCCGGACCTATTATCTGAAATACGAGCGCTTCAAGATAATGACCCAATATTAGTAGAGATTAAGGGCAAACTGGAAGGACAATCTGATTTCCAAATAACTTGTGAAGGAAGATTAATGTTCAGGAATATAACTTGCATACCGGATTGTCCCGAGTTAAAGAAGAAGATCTTAGATGAAGCTCATAGATCAAGGTACACGATTCATCCAGGATCAACCAAAATGTACCAAGATGTGAAGAGGAATTTTTGGTGGCCCAACATGAAAAGGGAAATAGCAGACTATGTATCACGCTGTCTCACTTGCCAACAGGTCAAGGCGGAACACCAAAAGCCTGCTGGAAAATTACATCCTCTAGATATTCCCAAATGGAAGTGGGAGAATATTAGCATGGATTTCATTATGGGTTTATCTAAATCAAAAGGAGGACATGATGGAATATGGGTTATTATTGACCGATTGACTAAATCAGCGCATTTCTTGCCAATAAAGAGCCGATGGTCAGTTGATGTTTTGGCTGCATTATACATCAAGGACATAGTCAGATTACATGGTATTCCTGTTTCAATCGTGTCTGACAGAGATCCCCGTTTTACTTCTTATTTTTGGAAGGGACTACAACATTCGTTGGGAACAAGGCTTAACTTTAGTACAGCTTTTCACCCTCAAACGGATGGTCAGACCGAGAGAACTAACCAGGTGGTTGAAGATATGCTCAGAGCTTGCATCATTGATTTCGATGGAAGCTGGCATGATCATTTGCCGTTGGTGGAATTTGCATATAATAATAGCTACCAGGCAAGTATACAAATGGCACCTTTCGAAGCTTTATACGGAAGGAGTTACCGATCACCCTTATGTTGGGATGAAGTTGGAGAGAAACAACTGCTAGGTCCAGACATGGTAAGGGTTACCACTGAAAGAATACAAATGATTAGAGAAAGACTGCAAGTTGCTCAGTCTAGGCAAAAGGCTTATGCCGATACAAGAAGGAGAGATCTTGAATTCCAAGTTGGAGATCATGTATTTCTCAAGATATCGCCTGGACGTGGCATACGGAGATTTGGTGTTAAAGGCAAGCTTACACCAAGATTCATCGGACCTTTTGAGATATTGGAAAGAGTTGGCGAGGTTGCTTATCGCATCGCATTGCCTCCTCAATTGTCTGAAGTGCATAATGTATTCCACATATCTATCTTGAAGAAGTATGTGCACGATCCATCGCATATTATTGATCATGGAGACTTAGTGATCCAAAAGGATCTCACATATGAGCAAAAGCCTATGAAGATACTAGATCGTGAAGTACGTACCCTAAGGAATAAGGCTATTCCCATGCTTAAGGTACAATGGAATAAGAACTCCGAACATGAAGCTACGTGGGAGACCGAGGAATCCATGAGGAAGCGATTTCCAGAATTATTTTAAGGTATATACTCTACGCTCTCCACTTATATATATATACTATTGAATTTGGGGACCAAATTCTTTTAAGTAGGGGAGGGTGTAGCAACCCTGATAAAAATAAGATTTTTAAATAAATAAAATTAAAATAAAAGATAAATAATTAGATGATGAAAGCCTAAATGAGTAAATCATTGATCAAGAGGAAAATAACGCCTCTTATCAAGGCGCTGATTCAAAAGGAAACGCCTCTGTATAAGACGTTAATTTAAAAGGGACGCCTAGACAATAGGGCGTCAAATTTCAAACGACGGGAAAAATAGAATTAAGGAAAGGAAATGAAACGCCCTCTGCATGGGCGCGTTTTACATAAGAAATGACGCTTGTGAAGGCGTCAATTTAAATTCGACGCCCTCACTTAAGACGTTAATTCAGATCGAGTTTCGTTCGACCCAGGAGTCTATCCAGGGCAAGTTCTGGATAACTACGTCGAAGGTGGAATATGGTAAGGACTCTGTCATGGAAGTATTACTTCCAATACAACTCTAACCCTATTAGGATCCCCAAAATCCTATAAATAATCTTTGTCCATAAAACCCTAAAATCTATTTGGTCGAAGCTCTGTTGCTACTGACATCCGTGAAGAACGTAAGTTTGTTCTTCATTTGCTTTACCTTCGCCTTCGTTTATGTATGATGAAGAAAACTAATGTCTTCATCTTATTTCATGTAGGAAGTCTACAGTAGGTAGTAACTCTTTTTTTTAAAGAGAAGATCATGGGTTCTTCGTCCACATCGTTCTTCTTCCCTTGCCTTCAGTTAAGTATTATGAAGAAAAAAAACTAATGATTCTTCATCTTATTTCTCTGTAGGAAAGCCTTCTTGACCTACTGAAGAACGAGATTTTTTCATCCAAAGCAAGCTACGCGTAGGAATCACATCCTCTCAACCTCTCTATCTCGGTACCTGCTGATCAGATAAATCCCAGAATACTCTGTATATAACAGAGTGTCATTTCCGTCTCCAAACCTTCATCCGTTCATCAGTTAAATCTTCATAAGGTAGGTTTTCTCAAGAACGTAGCCCAAACTAGTATAAATTATGAAATAAACTCATCCATGATCTCATGCATATAGTTTTACTGCGTTTCCAAATATTTTCTGAGTGATTTTCAAGAAGCGACCCAGACAAGGGCGCTAATTCTTGTTTTGACGCCCTACACAGGAGTCGTCAATTTCTTATAATTGATAATTATCCATGTTTAAAACTCTATAACTATGAAACCATGAATCTAAATTAATGCATGATCATACCTATCGAATCCTGCTATTTTTCTTGTCTTGACCATGAAATTGTTTTCTGAAATTTTATTATCTGAAAATTTATAAATTGTTGAATTAACGACCTGCACAAGGTCGTCTCTTATTGAACTGACGTCCCAGACTAGGGCGCTAATTGAAAAGTAACGCCCCTGTCCATGGCGCGTTTTTGTTAAAATTCCAGAATATTGATTTTCCGTAGAATAGAAATATTGAAGGGACGACTAATGTATAAGTCGTCAAGTTGTGAATAAACGCCCCTGCGTAAGGCGTTAATTGGATAATTAATGACTTAGCTTAAGTCGCTATTTTCTGTATTACTGTTTTACACTGACTACTGTCACTGAAGGGTTATATATATATATATATATATATATATCGGCACTATATTCCAATCCGTGAATATAGTCCCATGTTTCATGATGTTTTTATCGCACTACCCTCAATTCTCATTGACATACAGGCTCCCCATTGGACATTCCGTTCCTTTGGACTAGCAAGTTAGTCATAGAGACCTCCGTAAGTCTCCTCGCAGCCTTGGATTCCCTCAAGGCCGACTGAGCTGGTTGTACCATAAAAATCCATTACATTATTTGATTGCCATGTCACTCTAAAGAAACATGGTATACCGGCCCTCATGTTATGCAAAGTGTGTATCATGAGAACTTTCTTAATGGGATGAGGTTATCATGCCATTTGATGCTGTTCTTGTAAACCCCAATTCTATATTCAACATGATGTTCTTGTGGACCTCAATTCTATATTAAGAATGAGGACGCCTTGCCATTGATGTGCTGTTCATGTGGACCTTAATTCTATATAAAGAGTGTCCAAACTTGCTTGTCATGGTACCCAAGTTAGGGAACCAATTCCACCTAATTTTATCGATAATCGTGATTGTACCGTTATTATCGCCATTCTATATCAAGTGTCATATTTTTGGACTCTACTCTATCCAAGTTTATCCTACATGTCTACAAGCTTTATTCTTGAAATTCCATATTGGCTATACACAAAAGTGGATGTTAAAGATACATGATTAATGCCTGCGCATATAGGGCCCGATCTGGTCCTGGGAGGAGCACCCGAAAGTACTTGTGCCCATGGGAGTTGATTGATCACGATATTGGCATTATACCGAAGTGCATGACTAGCTTGATTGAACATTCCACAAATCTTGTACTTGTACTTGACTTGATATTACATGACTTGCGTGGCCCGAGAAAGGGTAATTGTATACTTGCTTGACTTGAAACAAAATAGCCAATCTCCAACATGACATGACGAGTTTACTTGCTTGAATATCTTGATATCTTTTGATATAAGTTCTTGAAAGTTCATGACTAGTTCTTCTTGCTATCGTATTGTTACACTCTCTCTATCTTGTCGATTTATGCGAGCATGCATAGCTATAGTGCATTCATGAAAGATGTAATTACTTAAACCCATTGCTAGCTCTTGAGATATAATTTCCTACTGAGCGTTCGCTCACTTAGTGTTTCCCTACTTTTCAGGTAATTCCGACGCTGAAGGAACTCAATCTGAAGGGGATGGTCAAGAGTGAAAGAGTTAGAGCTACTCAAGCGTCAATTAGTCCTATCTTTTATCTATATTTCTTGAGTCAAGCGTTGTATTTTATTTTATTGAGTCTAGTATTTGCAAGGGTTTGTAATAGACATATTCTTATTAAAGGAATTAATGGATTGTGTTATCTTTATATTTGCGCACTCTGTCTTTGTGTCGAATACACTACTACTCTGATTGACATGATTGATATAAACTCGTCGCGCATCTCCGGGTACCTTCCGCGCTCGGGGCGTGACAAGTGATCTATTCATCCCCTCCCCTTCTAGATCACTTTATATTTCTTGTATCAGTATATATTTTTATATGCCGCTACAGGTGATAGGTTAACTAGCTCGATTCAATTCAGTCACCGCTGCGAGAGTGAGTGAGTGTAACCCGTCCCGTGACTCGATCCGAGCACGCGGAAAAGTCGATACCCTCGACTCATTGTCGGTTTCTCAACTGTGCACATCCGCACGCTTCCCTCGCTTAGGGACGTCCGTGAGCTAGAGTCCCCGGTTCGCGTCCCGTCCCGCATCAAATTGGTATCAGAGCGGAATGTTGAGTCTAGGGTAGTCGTTGTTTAAAAAAGAGAAAAAAACAAAAAGTGTCTAAGTCTAGGTGTTGCATTTGCATTGCTCTATTCGGTATATCAAAAGGTGTTCCCGGAATGATAGGCTACGCCTATCGGGAAGGTAGCACACTTGCGTGAGTGCGATCTTCAAATCAAACCTCCGCCACATATCGGATATTGGTTAAGTCTAGGTTTGTAGTCGAGTCTGCATTCAAACTTTGCATTAGTGTTTAGGGTCGTGTCTATTGTCTTGTCACCAAGTGTCGGCATGGCCATCCTATAGCTCCCCATGTCCCATGGATCCCCAAAAGCCCACATCGTATGCATGGTGGCGACACGCCCAAGGATGGGAAACCCAACCCCACCACCTCCGTAGGCCCGAAGCCCCGGACTTCTATGGCTCCAAAGTCCCGAGCGACTACCTAGAGTGGGAAGCCGCTATGGACAAATACTTTGAGTGTTACATTATGTCCGATGCCATGCAAGTTGACTTTGCCACAAGGTGACTTTTTTACGAAGTCGCCAAACAATGGAGGGACAGAGAATACTTGAGGGAAATTAGGAGGCAATGGCCTATAGAGTCTTGGGGTGAGATGAAGGGCGAGCTTAGAAGGGTCTACCTACCCGTCCGAGTCACCTCCAACCGACCCCACCCAATCACCTCCAACCAAGTGGGTCATAGTCGAAGGTAAAGAGCCCCGCATGTCGATGAGCCTAAACCCAAGACTAGGCCGAGAGACCATGAGCGAGTCCACCACGATGCCCCTACTCCAACCCCCACCATTGTCGAACTCTTCAAAATCATCTCGGATCGGTTGGATAGGATGTGTACTCAAATTGACGGACTCCTGCCCGAGCCTCCCAACCCGGTGACACCCCAAGGACCCCTCCCCCTAAGGGAGAACATTCCTGCCTCACTCGTGTGGGCTCCTTTGCCACCACCTTCACCCTCCGATCTTTATTCAGAGCCGCCTCAGCCAGTGCCAACCATGCTTCTATCGGGGAAGCTAATCATCGACGAGCCACTTTTTGGCTGGCTTAAGCAAGGCTTGATCCCTAAAGCCTTTTTCTACCCATCTATGGACCCCGCACTACAAATAGTGCCCATCAACTCATTCCACACAACATTCTAGTCTAGTCGCCATGTTGATACATTGGATGACCTTATTAAGGGATTTGACTGGCAATTGACGTTGATGTGTATGTTGGCCCAAGGTTTCAACCAACCCAATCGTCGTAGCTTCACACATCCGGCCTTAGGATCCATTACCTCCGTGTACACCGTGGGTCATGTCACCACGGAGGTTCTTTTGTTCCTCCCCATGTCGGTCGAGCCTAACGACATTCCCTTTATCCCGAGGGAGGAACCATATCTTCTACTTGAGGCCATGTGGACGCCAAAAAAATGACGATGATGATCATAGCGACATTCGCATCTACACATTAGAGCGCGAGTCGAAGACAGAACTGCCGAATAAACCTCATGCCTCACCCGATTAGGACGAGAACTCGCTTGGTGGTCTGCTACCTGCTAAAGAAGCCCCCTAAGTAGAAGATACAGCTACAACGCTCCGATCGGCCATGTCGAGAGCTGAATCAGAGAAAAGTCGGGAACTCCGACATAGTCTCGGCATGCACCGAAAGTCACGCAGAATCTGGGACCGAGTCCCAGAGGCTACAAACGGAATATTATGGAGGCCATACGTCGCAACCGGAACGTTCTGGGAATGCCGACATTCATATAAATGGCCGCGACTTCAAAAGGAATCCGTTTGGTGCTTAAAACGGCACGAAGTGGCCCTAAAACGGCGCGCCTTAAAATGGCGCGCCCCCTCTTAAAACGGCGCGCCCCCTTTTTTATTTGGCTACACGGCGCGCTCCTATCAAAGGGGCCTCCCCATTTGATGCTTAAAATGGTGCCCCTTTGAATGTGGCGCCGTTTTAACCCCTCATTCTATTCTCTGAAGCACTTCCCCGGCGCGCAAACAAGCCATCCCATCTACACTCCGATATTCTGTTTTGCATCATTATGGCATGCAGAGAACATTCAATGCCCATGGCCCTTCTTCTACCTCCGTTCGACAGCACATAAGCAGCAGCAGCAAGGCAAGCTCTGACAAATCTCTGAGCGTCCCATCCTCGGACGAGCAGCAGTGTACGAGACGAATCAACGGTGTCCAGCACAGCCAGTCAACTCCCGACTTCATTGCGGATGAGGTGGAATTGGCAGGGACGCTCCCAGGATGGTCGTTCTATAAATGGGGCAGCATTGTGAAGCCGAGGGCGGACAGACAGAAGGAGAGCAAGAAGATAGAAGGAGCTAGAAGAAGAAAGGGCTGAGAAAAGAGAGGCTGAAGGGAAGGCTGGCTGGTTCGGCTAGGGTCTCCGGCATCCGAAGAGAAGAAGAAGCTCCATCCATTCCCACCTGCAAGGTGAAAGAGAGAGAGAGAGAGAGAGAGAGAGAGAGAGAGAGAGAGAGAGAGAGAGAGAGAGAGAGAGAGAGAGAGAGAGAGAGAGAGAGAGAGAGGGGAGAGAGGGGGAAGAGCTTGTGCTCTGTTGCTCCTTCTCCCCCACCGATGTATCTTCTTCCCCCACCTCAACACCTAGTTTTTCTTTTATCTTCTCTGTTATATTCTTCCCTGTGCTTTGGGGGGGGGTAGATCTCTTCTTGTACCTCTCTTCCCTCCTTTCCTTTCCCTTGAGGATGAATAAAAGAGTGACTTTGTAAGCATGTGCGGTATTCTATTGCTCTGATCCCTTCCCCTTTCTTCCGTTTTCTTCCTCCCGATTTTCAACATTACCTGGGGTCCTCAGAAGCTTGCCCTTCTGTGGCATGAACTCTGAGGGAACCCGTTCGAAGGGTGAACATTCATGGCCACCTATGGCCTACATCTGTCCCGTTCCACGAAATCATCACCCATGAGCTGTGGTCGTTCTTGTAGGCTGGCCCTCAAACGTTCCATACTCACATTTGGGTTCGGACCGCCGTGAGGCTACTCTGATTTTTGAGGGTCTACCCCGGAGCAATCCGATTGGTGACTCTCCTTTATCTCTGGCAAGTCCCAGTCCGGGGGAGGTGCTGCCGGATTCTCGCCATGGCCAAGAACGCTCAAGATCAAATGAAGAAGATGCCCTCCAGGAACAAGCGAACAAACCACTTCTGAGAGCAAGAACCACACACAGTAAAATCTGTGAACTAAAACCCCTCGAATGAAACACTTAAAGTACACGCTAAGTCACCCTAATGAACAGCTAAACGCCTAAACTTCCTCCCTGGTCGCTTAATCTATCAAATGGATGAACAAATGCATCATAAAATCTATCTACGGGTGAAAGGAAAGAAACGCAAAGTCAAGGCAATAAGCCCTCGGGGGAGTTTAATACGGCGCGGTGACTATTTCACCGCGCCAGTTTAACATCACTCTCAAAATCCTCTTTGAACCTTCAATCGACAAGTGCCTTCAACACCGTATCCCGGTGCGGCCCTAACCGGCGCGCCCTCCTCACAAAAGCTCCGTATCTTCTCCCTTCAAATGTAAAAACGGTGCGCCCCCCATCTCCTTCTGTGAACACCTAAACATGGCGCCCCCCCCATTTCCTCCTCATTGAACCCTTAAACGGCGCGCCTCCCTCCATCTCCTTCTTTGGATCCTAAGAACGGCGCACCCATCTCCATCCTACCGAAGCCCAAATACGGCGCGCCCCTTTGGTGACCACCTAAACCGACGACATCGACAACGCACTCCCTCCTCCCTTGCCCTCCAATTCCGGCGCGCCCCTTCACATCTTAACCCGGCGCCCCTTAACCGGCGCGCCCATCTTCTTGCAACTTGCTAATACGGCGTGGCAAAAGAAAACTAAAAGAATGAAAAGAAGAAAGAAAACTATTGAAATTAAAGAATAAACGAGATAATAAGGACTAAATCAGTAAACAAAATAGAAAGAATGGAATGGGAATAAACCACTTAATTCAATGTGGCGCCTTATGGTATCAGACGTGGTTTACGGAATTTCTGACATGGCCATAGTCCGAAATCATCTCCGGCGAACAGTCTATCAACTTGACCCGTCCCTACCGGGATCCAATCCCGCATTCTCATTAAACTTGCCTTGTTCGTGGCAGAAATCTGCGCGGTTTTGTCACCGTCTTTTATACTACAAACACGGACCTTCATCCAAACATGAAGTGGCCCGTGAGTGGCCAACATAGTCTGAACATTCACGTCCTGAGACGGGTTTCTAGCATAGTTCATCTTTCACTATCCTCCCGCATTATTAGTATTCTCTTTAGGCCGTAGGGCCCTTATTCCCGGCAATCAATCAAGGGTGTTCCCCCGTATGGGGGATGTAAATAACGACATGACCTTTATGGCGCAGCGGGTTTTGGTCCCGACACGAACTACACAATTGTCTGATTAGTCAGATCGAGCGCACCATGGGCTTCCATGAAGCCCGAATAAATCATCACTTTGTGACTGGCACGCCCACGCACTTAATAAACACCAATAAACAAATAAACAACGAACTTAATAATAAGTGCGTCCACAGGCCACCGTCCCATTTACCACAATGAATGAAGGCGACCCTCCACACCTTCAAGAATTCCAAACATGGGACTATGTCATGAGGGAACCCATCTTGAGGGTCCACACATTGTTTGACCCTTTCGACCCCTTCCCTAGTGAGCCTCGTGACCCACCACTTCTTTTCTACTTTGTCAGGGAAGTCCCCTACCACACCCCTCCCACTCGGGCTAGTCAACCTGCACTCAGTCAGGAGCCCGTTCATTGGCAAGAGATACACACATATAGGGGTGATGAAGAAGGTAGTTTTAGTTCTCCTGGCCCTCCCACACCCAAGTCCAACGGGAAGTCATTGTCGGACTAGTTCATACTTAGACGTCTAGGAGTCCCCCATGCCACTAACCTCCGGTTACGTCAAATGCATGTGAGTCACACTTTCGGATGTCCTGGTCCACCATTGCATGGGTCTGCATAGCATTAGGACTTACTAGGATATAAAGTGTGATTTTTCCTTTATTTGGTCAGAGTCTGCATGCATCAAGTCTAGTCGGTCTATGTCAGCTCGCGATGTCAGTCCCTTTCGAGTGTGAGGCAAGTCGGATCTAATGCGTACGTGTAGACTTGTCAGAATTTGGGATCGGCTCTACTTCAATGTCTTTGATCTAGTCACATAAATGGACCCAATAGTGATTCCTAGTGAGTCATTGAGTCGTCTCCTTCCTTTGAGAGTGACCCCACCCCGGAGTGTCCACCTCGAGCCTCATTCCCATAGTAGCATGTGCATATCGAATATATACGGGATGAGCAGGTGACGATTACTTGGAGTGGAGCGTACTCCGCGCTACCTGGTTGGTGACAGATCCGCAGGAACCACACGAGCAGCCGCACCCCTTACTCGACGGGGTCGAGTTCTTCCCACCCGGGGAGAATTGATGGGAATCAACACCGAGCACTAACATTTTATTTTTATATTTGTGTCCTTTTGTTTACATTTATATCCTTGGCTGATTGGGTTTGCAATTGTAAGACATTATAAGTCATTTTTTGGTCTTTAGGAATCCTTGGGTTTTATTGTAAAAGGGCTTTGGGTTTCTATGTAAAATATTAGTAGGTCCAGCAGGGCCCCCCACCCTCTTTCCCATTGGTCCACTTAGGATCTAGGGCCCATGTGGGACTAGTTAAAAGTCCAAGATTGGACTTGGACCAAGGGGGGACAAGGAAGGAAGAAAGTCCAATTTGAACACCCATTAGTCAAGGGGGCGCCCCCCCCTTTAATGTATTATATTCTTGTTGTATTTTTTTTATATTTTGGTCATTTGACCACATGGGGGATTAATTATCCCATTCCCCATTTGCCCCTCCCAAACCCTAGATCTAAGGGTAGTTTATATCTTTTTCCTTTTAATATATAACCCATGTATTTCCCTATTTCATAGAATTAATGAGAAGAATTTTGGTGAAAAATTAAGAGCCCTTGGGCGCCCCCCTCTCCCTCTCCCTCTTGCAGCAGGATTGTTGTGATTTCTAGGGTGGATTTCCTACAAAAACTTAGTGGATTCCAAGATTTATCTCTTCCCCTGGGTGTAAAGCTCAGCCATCTCCGCCGCCGCCGCCGTTCATGCCGCCAACCATCCGCCACAAGCCACCCTTCCCCTTGCAGTCCTGAACCACAAATTCCAGAACAGCAGCCTAAAGATCAGGTTGGTTCTCCCAGATTCCAGCTCTGATCGAGCTGAGATTTTGAGAGATTGTTCCTCTTTGAGTTAGCTTTCCAGAAATATAGATTTTTCCCCATTCAGATCCCGTTTGATATTTTTCCTGGTATTTTAGTTACACCCCTGACAGTCTGCCAGTCAGCAGATCTACAGGTTAGAAGTTTGTTCTTATATTTTTCTCGTCCTGTTAGTCATCTCCAAAAAATCCCCAAAAATTCTTGTGTGATCCCCATATTCCCCCTTTCCACCCATAAAATTCACAGAGTCTAGGTCCACCGTTTTCTATTGGGTCAAAATTCATTTTCAGGCTGTTCTTGTTCTGCCCTGTGTGTCTGTAATTCTGAGCCAGAAATAACTACAACCCACAGTCATTTTTATTTCTAATCTGTCTACTGGATGGATCCAAAATAATTATATGTTGTAGCCCTTTGAGTCCTCTATCCATCGGTACCAATTTTGCCTCGATCCGACATCGGATCTGGGCGCAAAAATTCTTTTTGTGGAGGCGCACATTCCTACTCCGAGCCAGGCCAGAAAGAAGGTGTTGGGAAATAATTCCCAATATATATCAAAGCTCTGATTCAACGACCGCCACTTCTGTGAGTCGACTAGGGACGTCCCGCCATCATCCCAGCCAAGCGCCACCTTCAGAAGATCCTAGGAGGATGACGTCCCTTTGGAGGCCCTCGTACGTTGTCCTACTGGCCTGTAAATCAGAGATCTGGACTTCCTATCTTCAACCGCCCGGAACCCCTCCAACATGCTGCCCGTCAACCCAGAATCGACACTCCTGGACCACTGTTGTGACCTGTTACCTCCCTGCGTGGAGCGGGCCTTAAAATCACTTCTGTAATTATTAACATTTACTGTACCAGGCATCACCGTTCTTGGCCGGGGTCATCTTCCCCACGCCCGAAGCGTGGAGGTATCGTTTCCGCTCCCCTCTTTGGCATTTGCTTTACTCGTATATATTTTTATATGCCGCTGCAAGTGATAGGTTAACTAGCTTGATTCAATTCAGTCACCGCTGCGAGAGTGAGTGAGTGTAACCCATCCTTTGACTCGATCCAAGCACGCGGAAAAGCCGATACCCTCGACTCATTGTCGGTTTCTCAACAGTGCACATCCGCACGCTTCCCTCGCTTAGGGACGTCCGCGAGCTAGAGTCTCAGGTTCGCGTCCCGTCCCGCATCATTTCACAAACCACTGTTGGGACAAAAGACCTGCAAGATTAAACACTCTTGGGAATAACATGCTTCAAGAGAAAGATATTCATTTACACACATATAAGGCAGATATTCAACTCAAAACCTAAGGCATGAGCCATACACATGCAGCCACTCATAACATACACAAAGTACAAAGTTTTGCCATAATCAAAACATTCTTCAACACTTCTTGGCTCGAGAGTACTGAAACACTACTCCTTGGAGTGCCTTCCTGATGTAGTACACAAGCTTCATCTGTAATGTTCCCGGGTCTTAGATCATGTCCGTATTGATTTTGGAATTTATTTTTGGAAGTTTTGGACCCCTAATTGGTGTTGTGTGAGTTATTTTGAGTCCGTGACGGCACGTTGAGCGGCCTGACTTTTTTCGGGAACTTTTTTGTATCAGATTATATTTTTTTGGGAATTTTTGGAGTTAATATGATTTTTTTAAAAAAGAGGAATACCAAAAATAAAAATAAAAATACCTAATAACCCCCCTACCGTTCCTCTCCCTCACTCTCTCGTTCTCTCGTTTTCTCTCCCTCTCTCCCTCCACCTCTTCGGTGGCCGACGAATGATGGTGGTGGGCGAGATTGGGGATGACGTAGGTTGCGAGCGGTGGGGGTGCACGTGAGGAGCTAAAGGCTGTGGCACGGCACGGTGCGTTCGTAAGCTCGGGGTTTGATTCGTGTAAACGCAGCAGTTTTTTGGCGATTTTCCTCACGAGAGGTAGGGGGACGGATCCTAACTACCCTTCCTGCGTTTTCCCAAGATCTGGTAGTGTTTTGGGCCAGAGAGAGGGGCTTATCGCCTTTTTGGGAAAAATGCATGTCTGGGTCAGGAGCTCAGATCGATTAGCCTAAATTGGGTTCTGTGTATGGCATTACAATCGGGGATGGTCCCCTATGTGTTTCAGAGGTTTCCGAGCCCAATGTGGGCACATCGGGCATGGGAATGAGCCTCCGAGGTGGTCCTCGGAGGGGACCCTGAATTGTGTTCAGCCTAATTGGGCGGCCAAAGTGCTGGCCGCCCAGGGGTGCTGGTCGGCCAGAGGGGTGGCCCCCCAGGGTCAAGCCCCACTAGGCGGCCAAGGTTTTGGCGGGCCAGAGGACTGCCCGCCCTGTCGAGACTGGGCGGCCACTGGTTTGGTTGCCCAAGCTAGTCAGCCCTATGAGTTGAGCGGCCAAACCTCTGGCAGCCCAGACTGGCTGGGCGACGAGGGAGCTGGCTGCCTAGGCCTCAGAGGGACGGCCACCACTGTGGCCGCCCAGGACTGTGGGCGGCCAATGGGTTGGCCGCCCAGACCCAGTGAGCCAGCGACTTAGGTTTTCCAAGTTTCGCTTGAGGGGTGGTCCCAATCTATGCCGTTTGCATCGGCAGTCCATAGTGTAGCTACCCAGTCCGAGGTTCTTGGGTTTTCTTGAGGTAAAGCCACCTCGTGTTACATTACATGTGTACAATGATTAGTGCGAACCGGTGGTACTCCGGTGGTTTCTGGTGTTACTACAAGTTCTCACTTTTAATGATCCTTTCCACTAGACGTAGCTGACCTGGGCACGAGTGTGCTTACCTAGCTGGGAATGGTGGAGGCTAGTCCCGTGTAGACAGTTTTTAAGCTGGTTACCAGAGAGTCCCTTGCCTTTGTAGCTTGAGTCCGGCTGGGGGGGAAATTGGCTAGAGGACCCGACCTAGAGTAGATGGTATGTGTGCACACACATAGTTGGGGGAGGTGGATGCGTGCTGACGAGCACGACCCCGACTAGTCCTTGTTCTGTGGTATTGTGTACTGTGTCTCAGTTTCTACCTGGGGCGAGTAGGGAGACACCTGACGCTACGGTATAAGTCATCGGAGGATGCTTCCGGCCTCGCTGCTAATGGGGTTGTACTCCTGTCACTTGAGAGATTTTGGCGCTGGTTCCTACCTTGCGTGATTTAGTGTTTTGGCATCTCGTTGTCCTAGTTACTCATGATCGAGACGAGGTTTCTTTGCTATCCGTTGTGAGCGACGTCACGCGGTTCGGAGAAGAGCGGTGCGGGGAAGAGGAAGAAGCGGAGAGCGCGCGGGCTCCTTATTTTTGTTTGTTTTGCTGTTTGCTGCAACACAGAGATGAGAGAAGAGAGAGAAGGGGCCACCACGGGAGATTGCTCCGGCGGGGCGAGCGGGACAAGTATAATATAGCAAGATATGGGGTTCAAACGGCCATAGCGGGAAGTGACTCGCCGCGACCTCGGGGGGACGGGAATGGTGCAGAAATTAAATAACAAAAATTGAAACGGCCATTGGGGAAGTGACTCGCCGCGGCCTCGAGAATATGAGCAGAATATAGCAGAATATAAAAGAGAATATAAGAACAGAGATTTAAACGGCCATTGGGGAAGTGACTCGCCGCGGCCTCGAGAATATGAGCAGAATATAACGGAATATAGAGAGAGTATAAGAACGGAAATTTAAACGGCCATTGGGGAAGTGACTCGCCGCGGCCTCGATGATATGAGCAGAATATAACAGAATATAGAGAGAATGTAAGAACGGAAATTTAAACGGCCATTGGGGAAGTGACTCGCCGCGGCCTCGATGATATGAGCAGAATATAACAGGATATAAAGAGAATATGAGAACAGAAATTTAAACGGCCATTGGGGAAGTGACTCGCCGCGGCCTCGATGATATGAACGAAATATAACAGGATATAAAGAGAATATGAGAACAGAAATTTAAACGGCCATTGGGGAAGTGACTCGCCGCGGCCTCGATGAAAAGATGTGATCGCCAGGGGCCGAAAGACCCCAAAATAAGAAAGTGATCGCGCCTACCTCAAGAGCGGGAGATGACGGGTTGCTTCTTCCTCTCCTTCCGGCCGGCCGACGGATAGGGCTTTCCTCGGCTACCCTTGCAAAATAACGACAAACAAGTGACAAATGGCTTAGAAAGATGAATGTGTAGTATTCATATCCTTGCAATAAAAATGACGAAATAACGGGAAGACACACACCTGGTTGGTGTTATCTTTTAAACCCCTCTCGGACTCGAGTAGGAGGAAAATGAGATGATGGATGCGAGATGATGAATGCAAAGAACTACGAAGAAAAGGAAAGAGTTGGCTTATTGGATGTGCCGGTGGTGAAATTCGGCGGAGCTCCGGCAGCGTGGGGACGACGTAGAAGCGCGGTGGATGAAGACGACCTTCCTCTCGCGAGCGTGGGCACCCGAGAAGCCGGCAGAACCTCCACCTACAAAAGACCCCGCGGGTTAGAAAAATGACTCCGTAGCCTCTGGGCTCCGGCAGCCTATCGGATCACTGCTTAGCTCCCCTAGAACTGAGGGGGTGGGCCTCTATTTATAGAGTTCCGGAAGGTGGAGGCGTCCAGGACCCTGGACACCTCCATCAGGGCCGAAATAATATTTTATTCTATTTTTATTGATTTTTTTAGAATACTTGTATGGGGGCGTCCAGGGTCCCGGACGCCTCTAACAGGTCCACCGAAAACCGACAGCGACCGCACGCGGTTTGGCACAACGCGTGGTTTTGTGAGCGGCGCCTCGTGATTCAGAAATGGGCGCGTCCAGTCATCTGGACGTCTCTAAATTTGGCTTTTTTCACACACGACAACCCGTCGTTCGGTGGCCGGCGCCCGTGAGGGAGTTGATGGAGGCGTCCAGAGGCCTGGACGCCTCTATAAATATATTATTTTATTATTTTTTTATTTGTCTTTTGTGCCAAGACTGGCATTTTGATTTTTATAATTGTTTTTATGGAGGCGTCCAGGGACCTGGACGCCTCCATTAATTTATTATTTTTTATTTAATTTTTTTGTCTTTTATGCCAACGGGCATTTTATATATTTTTTTTTATTTGTTTTTATGGAGGCGTCCAGGGGCCTGGACGCCTCCATAAATATATATATTTTTATTTGATTTTTGTTTTGTTTTTTATGATTATTAATATTATTTTTATTATTTTTGCATTCATGGAGGCGTCCAGGCAACTGGACGCCTCCATGATTTTGATTTTTTTTATTTTTGGGTCATTGATGGAGGCGTCCAGGCGCCTGGACACTTCCATGATTTTGATTTTTTTATTATTTTTTGCTCATTGATGGAGGTGTCCAGGCGCCTGGACACTTCCATGATTTTTCACGGAATAATTCAAAAAAATGTAAAAAAATTCATAAAAATAGGAAATCACCAGAGTAATTAAAAATGTGAAGGCCTCCTTGGGGTATCATAGTGTAATATGAGATTTACTCAGGAGACATCAGGAATGGCGTGTCTACAGCTGCCCCGCCTTGGCATCTGCTTTGCAAGGGAGCGACACGTAGTGGAATGGTATCGAAGTGGAGTGAAATGAAGTGGGAGTGGACTGATAAGTTGATGCCAAGGTGTGATGAGACACGCTTGTGACGTTACTGTTTAGAATCTTTCCTGAAGTTTCAATGAGGCGACCTTGAAGAAGGTCTTTCAAATATTGACGATTGCTTGGACGGAGATCAAATAAGGGAGGGTGAGATGTGCGCTCAGGCACGAAAAGGAGACCAACTTCTCGGTGTGGAAGTACCTGGGTCATAAACCGGAGGTTTCACCTTTGGGGAGCGGTTACCAGCCAATGTGGAAGTGCTGCGGCCAAGGTGGGTCAAACAAGGTCAAAAGCAAAGGAATATCCGAGGGTCTGTCCAAACAAGGGTCTCTTTTGGAAGAGCAACGTAGGGCCGTTTCAAGGAAACTCAGTATCTTATTCGGAGTAGAATATCTCATATTTGTAGGAATTGAAGCACAACGGCCTTCGCAATCGAATCACTTGAATGATTTTCCGCAATAAATCAAAATCCTATATGAATGCATGCTGGGTTCAAAGAAAAATTTAAAACAAACTAAAATAGAAAATAGCCAAGGATAATATTGTCAACTTGTGAAGAACGGGTCAGGATACCGACCCGGTGAGCTGATACTGGGCTGGGGCCCGTTTATCCGCGCATCAACTCACTGAATGGAACCGTCGTCCCCATGCTACCACAAGTTAACGGCCTATCCGTACAACCCAAATTCTTCCGGGATCATCACTGTTTTTGTTGAAGGGGAACTCAAATCCCAGATTTGTTCGGGTCGCAAGGTCCTTGACATGTTCTAGTAGCGTAGGTATCGTATACTATGATGCATGACATGGTGGGACCAACCATTGAAAGGTGGGACAGGAGACAGGACAAAGATGTCCGTTAGTAAAACCTGCACAGATTAGAAAAGGTTAGCAACATCAGAAAGTAGCAGAATCACAGCAGAATCGCACCACAGTACAAAGGAGATCCAGACAAAATCTTGACAATGACCACTGATGTGACACGTTTTGTCCTGTAGCAATCTTCCCTTCCTACACTTCTTCTCTTGCACCAAGTTGTTTCGAGGCACGCTTCACGAGATCTTACCTTAAACATCAGAGAACTACGCCTTGCACGGGGGGATTCTGTTTGCTTTCTCCTCCTTTTGGGGGCGTCCAGGCGCGAGGACGCGTCTTAGTCCTTGAATTCAAATTTAAAGCATCGGGTGGCCTTTCTTCTCCCGTGCCTTACCCGCAAACGAGCCCGCCTTCCGCCGAAACTCGCTTGCCCCTTTTTCATCTTCCTCCTCTTTTGATCGATGGAGTTCGGTGGGCCCGACCGTGGTGAAGGTGGAGAGCGACGAGGAAATCCTCGCCCAAGGAGGGACGCGCCCGAGCACGGAACGGCGTCCATGGAGGAGGAAGGGCCGCTTCGGGCCCCCGAGGGACCCGAGGGGCCCGAGGGCGTGGGAGGAGGTGAACACGGTCCGGTAGGTCCTCCGATCTCTTCCTCTTTTAATTCATTTTGGGTTTTGAAGCGAGCCGGGCGAGGAGAAAAGGGTTCGGCGAGTGTTGCACTCAAATGATGGACGCGTCCTAGATAGGGGACGCGTTCCTTTTGACTGATATGGGACCCCTTTCTTGGTGCAGGACATGGCAAGGACCCTGGGCCTGGCCGATGAGTGGGCGAGTGCGGACGAGCCGAGTCGCGTCAGGAAGGAGAGTCGTGGCAAGGCGAGGCTCGAGGACTGGCCCGTACGTCTCCCTAGACAGCAAGGGGGTGTACTGGTGCAGGATAGTGCCGACTTCCTGCGGCGGCAGAGAGAGAGTTACGCGGGGCTTCCCCAAGCTGGGGACACGCGTGGCATCGGCGGCTCGCGCGCCCAACTGTCAGAGACTAGGCGGCAGCTGGCCGTCGCTCAACATGAGTTGTCGCTCCTGGTAAGTTATGTGCCGCACTTTTAACTTCAGATTTTGGAGTTTCACTGACGGCCGTTGTTTATTTTGTTCCAGCGTGCCCAGCAGACAGCGACGGTGGGAGTGGTTGGCGGATCTTCCAATTCCTCGGCCCCTTTTCTCGAGATTGCCTCCCTCCGGGAGCAACTTGCCGGTGCGGTGGCCCGCGCGACCCGGGCGGAAGAGGAGCGTGACGCCTGGGTGGCGACTGTAGCGGAGCTGCGGCATCGCGGTGAGGAGAGACCTTCTCCAGACATCCTGGAGTTAAGGGTTCTTCTGCAGATGATGAGGAGAGAGGCAGAGAGAGAGAAAGCCGAGAGAAGGTCCGAGCGACAGCGGGATCTGACCGAGAGGAGGGCCTTGGAGGCCCAAGTGAGGGAGCTCCAGCTGGGCCTTCAGGCCGTCGTGCAGAGGCTAGGAGGGATGGAGACGCGCTACGAGAGAGCGCGAGAGTTCGGGGAGCGACTCCGCCAGTCCGGTCGCTTTGCCGCCAGTGGCTTCTTTGCCACGCCAGGGGAGGAGCAGCGAGTCACTGCTGCGGAGCAGGCGCCCAGAGGCGAGGCAGGTGCTACTGCACGGGGATCCCGGAGGCTTCTGAGGGACCCTCACCTCGGGGGAGAGGAGGAGAGTGCCCGGAGAGATGAGTGATGGTGAGGATTGGCGGGCTAGTGGACCCGTCACCTCTTTATGTTTATGATGTTTTTGACAGCTTATGTAGAATTATGAATGGAGTGATTTGATTTTCTGATGCTTGTTTGTCCTCTTGTGCGTTCCTTCTTCCCTACACTTCTTCTCCTTTGCACTGTTCCCATGTGACGGATCTGTCGAGACTCCGCCTCGAGCGGAGAATCACGTCTTATTGTGACCATTTTCCACGGGAATCTGCCGTCGAAGTCAATACTGACGGCCCTAGTTCCTTTTCCCGGATGTTGTGCCAAATTTTGCGGGCGTCCTCCAAAACATGATAGGGTATCCCTAGACAACATAGGGGCTATTCGTCCTATTCTTCGTCCAGTCAATCACCCTGTGCGAGCGGTGAAGCGACACATGGGGTCGCTTGGCCAGTGTCTCATTGCGAGGGCTATCATCGACAGGTGATGGAGGCAATCTTGGCCCGCACTCCTTCCATTTCTATAAATTCTTGTCCCTTTTATCCTCCCAGGTATATCGAGAGCTAACTCGAGGAGCACAAGTTCTTACGGGAGAAGAGGAGTTCAAAATTCCGAGAGTTGGATGGAGGGCGAATCTTCCCATTCCTCGAAGAGAAGCAGGTCCAGTGGTAGTAGTTCCAGGAGGCTTTCAGACCTTGAAGGGCACTTCAGCGAAAGGGCCCAATCACAACTCGTAAGCCAAGTTTTCTTGCCCTTTTCTCATTTTTTCTTCCTTTCTTCTGACCAAACCTCACCCCCATTCCTTGTATGTGTAGGTTGTGATGAAATCACAAATCTTGTGGGAGTTGGTAGTAGCAGCGTACAGGGGCCTCCCAGATTTTCAGAAGGCGAGGCTAGACGTGATGGGATTTGGTACCTTTCTTCGGATCGAGCCGATCAAGCCCGACCTGGTTCTGATCCAAGCTTTGTGTGAGAGATGGGACCCAGTGAGCCGGGCATTCCTGATGCCCTGGGGGCACATGGTGCCCAGCTTGGAGGATGTGGTCCGGATCACAAGCCTGAAGGTAGAGGGCGAGGCAGTGACCGGAGTCACTTACGCGGACTACAGAGAAGGTGCCCAGAAGTTACTGGGTCTGGACCTGGATGGTCGGAAAAATAGGTCGGTAGCTAGGGCGTCCCTCATGGATGCATTAGGGCTCACCGACACTCGTCGGCGGGATGATGAATCCTCAGAAGAGTTCATGGAAAGGATAGAAATAGGATGCCGCGCCGTGTATTGCACAGATTTCGGCAACTGGGAAAGATGTAACATAGATTTGAGGAGATTTCTCCTCTTCCTTTTGGGGAGATTGGTACTGAGCTCGAAAGGGGATGGTATCCAATGTTGCTTCCTGGAGCTGCTGTCAGACCTTGAAAGAGTAGGGTATTATGCCTGGGGAGCCGCCATGCTGGCACACTTGTTTGCAGGCCTATTCCAAGAAACGGATCGTGAGATGACTGTGAGTGGCTTCACACCATTCATCCAGGTATTTTTTTTGGTTTTGCTTGTTTTGTATATTTTTTTTTTGTGTTTTTGCATGGTACTGATGACCTGCGCCGAGCAGTTATGGAGCTATTATTACCTCCCCATGGGGAGAGCTCGACATTGGCGACCTGCGATGGTGCCGCTAGCCAGGCGGTGGGAACCCATCATGAGTGCGGCACCCCTAACCTACCAACTGATGGTGCTGAGGCGAGAGCTACAGGAGTTCCCTGCAGCGATGGTAAACTGGAGACCCTACTCAGACATGGTCGATGCCGACCAGCCGTGGGTTCTAGCAAGTCGTGCCCGGTTCGGACGTGAACTGTGGATGCACTGCCTGAATGAAATCGAGCCGCTCCGGCTACGATTGGTTATGAGAACCTTAGGACTGGCTCAGGAATGGGTGGATTCAGGCCTGCGCCACCTCGTGTCGGGAGAAAGACGCGAGGACCGGCGACCTGCATTGACTGGCGCGTGCGGTTCCCTGAACAGTACGAGACTGGCAACGGGGTGGCACGATTGTAGAATCGCAGGCGCGGGACAGCGAGACTACTTGCGTCTATATAGGACAAAGTACGCAGAACGGTTCCAACCCCGGGGACTTGTGGAGGTAGGTTTCCCCTTTTCTCTTCTCTTCTTTCTCCTTTTCTTGGTTTTTTTGGTAAAAATGCTGACTTGTAAGGCTGCAGGATGTCCGGGATGCCATGATAGCGAATTTACGAACTCGCTTGGCAGAGATGGAACAACAGTTGGGCGATGCCCGCGGAGCTACGAGCGCCTTGGTAGGTGTACAGTACGTTCCTAGTTAAAACCCCAGATTCCAGATGTTGGCTGCTAATTCACATGGTCGCAGCATGCCCAGATTGGCGCAGCCTCCCCAGCGATGGGAGTAGGTGGTGCCTCTTCCAGCTTGTGGATTCCCACCTCAGAACTTGACTCGCTTCATGAGCAACTTGCTCACGCCACGCAGCGTGCTGCGGAGGCAGAAGGAATGCTTCGTATACAGGTAAAAGTTTCAGCGTTGAGTTCTCTTTGTTTACGCCTTATCGCGTATCTGAGATGGTACACTCGACAGGAAAAGGAGACGGAAGAAGCGCTTGCCCAAGCTGCGCAGAAGGAGGCTAGGATAGCAGAACTGGAGAGGGAACTGCGGCGTCATCCTGATGACGACTCATCCAGGGATGCTATGGAACTGAGGATCACTCTCCAGTTGGAGAGGGAAGACCGTGAGAGAGAACGGGCAGAGAGAGAAAGAGACGCAGAGAGAGAAAGAGCCAACAGTTTGGCTGAAAGGGAGGAGCGAAGGGCCATGGAGGCCCAACTATTCGAACTCCGAATCGGCCTTGGTCTTGCTGAACAGTGGCTGAGAGATGGTGAGGAGCGCTACCGAAAGCACGAGAGCGTGGCTTTCGTGTTGGTAGCTTCTCTGCTGCTTCCGCGGATCAACGCCGGGATGTGGGAATAGGAAGAGGAGTACAGAGCGGCAGGAGTACCGCTTTTCGTAGTTGGGTAGCACCTTTGAGAGTGTTTTGCCCGGAGAGTAGTGGGACGAGTAATGCAGAGAGAGAGGGCGGAACTTGATGTAAATTTTTTTGGTTTTTTGGAATAAAACACAAGGTTTGGTTTGTTTGTTTTTTCACCTTTGCTTCAGTTACCTGAATCCCTGCACATATCACTGAAACAAACAAATCAGAATTTCTGTTCTGACTTGGCCCCTTGCTCAATAAGCAAATGGTCACTGTGACTGTCCTTGATAACTGGTCAAGGGGCCAAGCCTTTATTTAACGAAGGCAAGGGAAAGATGCGGTGATGATAAATGCGACAGGCAAGCACACGAATGCAAGCGGTATTAAAAGTGAGATGCTGCACGCAAATGTAATCATGCAAAATTGATTTGTTTTCTTTTTTATATTTGACATTTTTTTTTTTTATCATAAAAAGATTTTTTTTGTTTGCAAATATGTACATTTCTCTTTTCTATTTTTTTGTGCTTTTATCATTTCAATTTTTTTATTGCTAACGCCCGGCAAGCACCCAAATGGCACCTAACCTACGTGAGACAGGGGTTTCTTACTAACCTCCCAGGTATCCTAAGTGCACATCTAGGTTGATTTGGGCCTCTAGACCCCTCGAATGACGATCCCGCCGGCTAAGACTTACCCTGATGACAATACCGTCATGCCATGCTTAGGCTCCCAGTTGCTTCCGACCACAGGGATTCACCCAAAAGGTGTTTGAGGTAATGATTTGCCCGACCCGGGTCTGTTTCCTCACAACTCTAGATGGTATAAGATGGAACACCCTGGAACCCTAACGACCAACCGCGCGACGCTGACCCGGAATCAGACGCCGTCGCACCCATAGGTGACGCGCTTGCATTGGCCTAAGCCCGAGGTTAAACAAGAAGACATCAAGGTGGTAAACAGGGGTCTTGACCAGCCAGAAACACGGAGACTCCTTCGCAGCGATAGCTTTTGCTTTTCAAAGTAGGCAACCAAATGTGTATATTAAAATAAGGTCGCAGACCCTGGGCAGTTTTCACCTTTCAGAAACTCCATCGAACCTTCATCTTTAGAGGGAGAAGGAAGAGTGTAGGGGATAAACCTCCTGAGAGGACCGGCAAAGCCGTTAACCCGGCGAGCGAATAAGGGCCCATTAACTCTTTCCTTTCGGACAACTTCGGACCAAATCTCGAGCATTTACATTCCACGGCCCCCTTTGTGGATTCAGACTTTTGCTTTGAGGGGTTCCGTTTATCGCAACAGGCACGGTCACGACCAGGCTTTTCTCTTGATTTTGATTTTGTATTTCTTTCTGTGAGGGAGATATAGTCGTTTGACGTTTGTGGGCTCCCTCTTCGTATGCCTGCGGGGACACTGCCCTCTTCTCGTGCTCTGATCGATGCTCGAGGAAATGGATCCTACTCTTGCCTTTGGGGTTTGAGTTTCGGTTTCTCATGCTCAGCGTTTTAAGGGCGCCGACTGTCTCATTTGGTCGAAGAGAAAAGAATAAAGATTACAGCTTCCGGAGATCTTCTAGGTGTGGCCCTACCGTAGGTGATGCTACCAACTTTTTTGAATAAAATACATAAGTGAACACATGTTAGCTTCCTTCGAGCGAGCATAGGCCGACGTGGCCGGACAGGGGTCTCCACGGTTCTGGCAAACCAAGACCCGGTGCCTACCAAGCCTTAATGGGCCCTATCCTAACATGAAGGTTAGATGCAGGGACTTAACTACATGGTGCCTGCCAGGCATCGGCATTTTGAATTTTCCATATTTTTAGTGGTTTTCAATATTTCCTTGTTTTTGATGTTTTTTATCTTTTCATCATTTTTTTTTGTTTTGTGCTAAGGGTAGTATTTCTTAAGATAAAGCCCATTCCAAGGGTGGGATAACTCGGTCCCTTCGGCGTTGACTAGCTTGTAGGCGTTGCCAGGGTACACGGCTTGAATTACAAATGGTCCTTCCCAATTGGGTTGGAGCTTAGAACGCGGCCCTCCAGGTTTGACAAAAATTCTTTTTACGACCATCTCACCGACTTTGAATTTTCTCTCAACGACTTTCTTTTGGTAAAAGCGAGCGAGTCTATTTTGATACACACGCGCGTGTTCGGCGGCGGCCAGCCGCTTCTCATCCAAGAGTTCCAACTGGGCGAGGAGTGAATTACGACGATCGTCGAGGGGAAATTCCTCATCCAATTGTACCCTGAGAGAAGGGATCAGAGTCTCGTACGGGACTACCGCTTCCATACCATAAGTGAGGGCAAATGGAGTCTGCCCGGTGGGGGTACGGATTGAAGTGCGATAGGCCCATAGGGCTTCGATAAGCTTTTCTGGCCAGTCTGAAAACTTACTAGACTCGCAGGTTTTTTTGATGATTTTGAGCAATGTTTTATTGGTGGCCTCCGCTTGGCCGTTACCTTGTGGGTAATAAGGCGATGAATGATGCAATGCAATTGCGTACCTTTTGCAGAGGTCCTGTAGGTCCTGAGAAATGAATTGTGGCCCATTGTCGGTGACGATCGTGCTTGGGACGCCGAATCTGGCGAGGATGTTCTTCATGATGAACTTGCAGACTGTTGACGCCTTGATTTCCGCGTAAGCTTCGGCTTCGGCCCATTTGGTGAAGTATTCCGTCGCAGTAAGGATGAAAGATTTCTGCTTGGTGAGGGAATTGGGATCACCTAGGGGACCAATGATGTCGAATGCCCACATGGAGAAAGGCCATGGGGAGGATATTGGATGAAGTGAGGAAGATGGTGAATGGATTTTATCGGCGTGAAGTTGACACTTGACACACCTACGGACATAGACAGCACAATCCTCTTCCATAGTGGGCCAATAAAAGCCTTGACGAATGATCTTCTTGGCGAGCATCTGACTATTCACGTGGCCACCGCACACACCCGAGTGCGTCTCCTCTACACATTTCCAGACCTCATCGTCATCAAGACATCTTAACAGAACACCAGTAAGGCTCCTCCTATACAACAATCCTCCAACTAGGGCGGTTTATTTTAAATAAGTGGGGGATAAAACAAGATTTAGGTGAAAGATACCTAGAAGAATTTACAGGATGAGAAGAAATCAAAGAAATCAGTGAGGACTAAAGCCTCGGAAACAGTGTGAGAACGGGCAGGTGCCCGAGGAAGTTAATGTGGAAGGAACCGGGTCGAACCCGGGAGCGGGATCGGGAGGAATCAGAAATTGATGAATCGAGAGAGGCGGACCCGAAGGGTCCGGACGTAAAGGAGGAGAATCATGGGGAAATGAATCCGGAGGTTCCGGAGGAAGAAGATCATGAGGGACCCGATGCCCTGGGAAGTATGTAAAAAGGCAATTCAAAGGGGTGAAAAGAACGAAGGACGCGATGACTTGGAAGAACAAAATGATAAATCGAAAGAAGGAGAGGCCCGGAGGTTCCGGATGGGTATGGAAAGGAAGGGCGCGATGCCCTGAGAGAGATGGAGAATAAGACAAGATATCCGGAGGTTTCGGATGGATATGGGAAGGAAGGGCGCGATGCCCTGAGAGAGATGGGGAATAAGATAAGAAATCCGGAGGTTCTGGATGGATATGGGAAGGAGGGGCGCGATGCCCTGAGAGAGATGGGGAATAAGATAAGAAATCTGGAGGTTCCGGGTGGGGGTGAGAGATGGATAAAGACATGGAATTAAATAGGGAGGGGTCCGGAGGTTCCGGACAGGGATGAATGTAGGGATCCGGAAGCTCCGGACAACGAGGAATGTGAGGGTTCAGGGACCCTAGAGCAGAGGAGCTTGATGGCTTAGATTTAGGTGACAAAAGGCGTCTCCTTAACCAATGGACTGCCCATAAAAAGAAGCTGAATAGCAGCATGAGCAGCGATGAACTGGGATAGGAAGTGGATGAACTGATGTGGGCTCTTTCAGCAAGGGATTTATTGTCCTCAAGCTTCACTTTATGCTTTTCCCTCTTCTTGGCAGATACTCTCTCATAGTGCGGCCTCTCAACCTTCAACATGGCTTCTTGGCCTTTTGGGTTTGCAGGCCGATCCCAATGATGTGCCCAGGCAGAAGGCCTCTTCTTTCTCTGACCAATCGGGTCCATTAGTATGGTCAGGGCCCACAGGCTCTCATTTGACGGACTTCTAATAAGGCCCTTTGGACATTCATACATGAATGGTAACTCTCTTGGCAAAATATCAAAACAAAGATTTAAGAGCTCCGCTTGTGAAGTAGGGATCTTGACATGAAATGGCTCCCTTGGAAATAACTCCCGTGGCAGATGAACGGTGTCTATCATTGGAAGTTGGATGCTTGGCATAAGGAGCTTCATTTTTGGGGCACTACTCAAGGCTGTTGGAATATCACACGTGGTCATGCTGGGTAGCATAGGCGTTCGTCCCTCGCATGGGAGTTGGTGGGAAGTAGACATGATGTCAAAAGCTTCCAGCAAGAACTGCCCTGACTTGCCCTCGAGTACAGAGTTCATTATCCCCTTTGCAGTGGAATGTGTCATCACCATGCTGGAGGAGAAACTCCTCTCTTGATTAGTCAGTTGGACTATGACCGAACAAGGGGTAATAAGAGCCTTGAAAGCATGTTGGCCAATGAGTAATGTGATCGTGGTTATTTTGGCCCCTGATTTGGTCAGCACCAATTCCTGAGAGTCATTCTTGATGGGCATTGGTGCAGATGGAAATTCGGCCTTCTCAAAGGTGACCGGCACAAGAACCCGAATCGACATTCGGCACATAAAATCTTGGATCTTGAATTGCATTGCCGTGGCCCAATTCTTCTTGTCCGATTCTTGAACATCATCTTTGGCACATGTATTTGTAGAAAGACACCCACTCCGAGAGGTGGTGGAAGGAAGTGAGATTGAGACAACAGGCTCAACGGGTAATGGAGATTCAATGATGGGGGCTATAGGAAGGGTAAGGGGGGGTTGAGACACGACGGGCTTCTCCTTGTTCTCGAGAGGAGACGAGGTTGGCTCGTGTGCAACAATCAATGGGCCCGGCTCCGGGTTAATCACGGGTTTAGGTAAGGGGAGTGGAGGAATAGGAATGGTTGGATTCGGGGTTACAAGGCTAGTGGAGGTTTTAGGTGGAGACGATGGAGGATTACTCGGTTGGGAACAAGAGTTAGTGGAATGCTCAGTGGAAGCCAATGGTGTGGGGGTCATTTGTACAATTGAAGGGGTGACAGTAGAAGGCTTGGTACGTAGGAAACGTCGGATTTTGGTGATACGTGGGGGGTTAAGGGTAGAAGGTGATTCATGGTGCATTGATGCGGGTTGTTGGGGTGTAAACCCGTCATCGTAACACCATGATGACTCATAAGCAGGGGTAGAACTAGTGGCTTCATCCTGAGCAGGGGGTTCTTGTGGGAGCAGTGGAAGAGGGAAACGAAGAAAACTCGGAGTAGGTGTATATTCAAAATCTTCATAAATTTCATCATGTGCCATTTCCAATTCTTTATGATCATCAAGTTCAAATGGACGCCGTGGTGGAGGCGTGTTGATGAGATGAGGTGACGTATATTGACATGGAGGAATTTGCGTATATAGATGTGGATGTGGAGGCGGAGAGCCGTATGGATTAGTGTGATGAATGGATGGTGGGCAGACGGCGTCCACTTGATCGTTAAAACTTGGGAGAACTTCTTGCTCACTCATATTCTCAATGCCATACTCATCTCTTCTCTCCTTCCAATCCTTCTCCATTTTAGTGATGTTATTCATGAAAGTGTGAAGGGGGTTGGCTTGAGGAGGGGAAGGAGGAAGAAATTTCCTCTCAATAACAGCCTGTAAGGCTCCAAGTTGAGAGCTGAGAGAGTCGACATGAGAAGCCATGAAATCCCAGGCATAGGGAACACTAGTGGAGGGGGAAGCTCCACTAACAGTGGCCTGTATTCCATATGAGGACTTATAGGACGGGCCAACGTCCATGGGATGAACCTGTGGGTCAGGATGATAGCCCCAGTCTGAGTTGTAGACCCCATAAGAGTCGTGACCTGGGTCACACATTTGAGACCCATAACGGAAGGCGTCGGCCTCGAAACAATTGTAATTATATTCAGCCATCCATCATGTTTTTTGAGAGCGTAATAACATACACGAGCAAACAATTAGCATGGATTAACATACAAGTGAATGCTTTACGTCCCTTTTTTTTGTTTTGATTTTGATAATTTTTTTGTGTTTTTAACCAGATCAGAAGTTCACACAAAATAGGAAGGACCCTAATTCCAATTTGTTTCACCGCCGTGTCAGCTAGGGTCTCTCGTCTCACCACGAATGAAATGACTAACTCCGGGGAACTTCAATGGTACAACCAGCCCAGTGAACGAAGAGGAGATTCTTCGATGTCGGGGACTTACGGAGGTCCCAGTGTAGGAGATTCTAGTCCGTTGAGAGGAATTCTCAAACGGAGAGTCCTTCCTTCACCGGGAAAGGGTGATCCTCAAAAAATGAAAAAAAGGATAGAAAAGAGGAATGGATGTATGCAATGGAATGCTGACAGATATATGGAGTGGGAAAACAACAGAAATAACAGACATATAATAAACAAAGAACCAATCAAAACTGACGGTGCTGCCGTGAGCACAACGGGGGCGCGCGCGGGCGCGAAGGTGGAGAGGCACGGACGGTGCCGAACTTGCAAGGGTAGCCGAAAGGAAGCAGTAGAGGTCCCACCGTGATCGCCAATCTGTGAGCGACGTCACGCGGTTCGGAGTTCGATGGTGCGGGGAAGAGGATGCGGAGAGCGCGCGGGCTCCTTCTTTTTGTTTGTTTTGCTGTTTGCTGCAACACAGAGATGAGAGAAGAGAGAGAAGGGGCCACCACGGGAGATTGCTCCGGCGGGGCGAGCGGGACAAGTATAATATAGCAAGATATGGGGTTCAAACGGCCATAGCGGGAAGTGACTCGCCGCGACCTCGGGGGGACGGGAATGGTGCAGAAATTAAATAACAAAAATTGAAACGGCCATTGGGGAAGTGACTCGCCGCGGCCTCGAGAATATGAGCAGAATATAGCAGAATATAAAAGAGAATATAAGAACAGAGATTTAAACGGCCATTGGGGAAGTGACTCGCCGCGGCCTCGAGAATATGAGCAGAATATAACAGAATATAGAGAGAGTATAAGAACGGAAATTTAAACGGCCATTGGGGAAGTGACTCGCCGCGGCCTCGATGATATGAGCAGAATATAACAGAATATAGAGAGAATGTAAGAACGGAAATTTAAACGGCCATTGGGGAAGTGACTCGCCGCGGCCTCGATGATATGAGCAGAATATAACAGGATATAAAGAGAATATGAGAACAGAAATTTAAACGGCCATTGGGGAAGTGACTCGCCGCGGCCTCGATGATATGAACGAAATATAACAGGATATAAAGAGAATATGAGAACAGAAATTTAAACGGCCATTGGGGAAGTGACTCGCCGCGGCCTCGATGAAAAGATGTGATCGCCAGGGGCCGAAAGACCCCAAAATAAGAAAGTGATCGCGCCTACCTCAAGAGCGGGAGATGGCGGGTTGCTTCTTCCTCTCCTTCCGGCCGGCCGACGGAGAGGGCTTTCCTCGGCTACCCTTGCAAAACAACGACAAACAAATGACAAGTGGCTTAGAAAGATGAATGTGTAGTATTCATATCCTTGCAATAAAAATGACGAAATAACGGGAAGACACACACCTGGTTGGTGTTATCTTTTAAACCCCTCTCGGACTCGAGTAGGAGGAAAATGAGATGATGGATGCGAGATGATGAATGCAAAGAACTACGAAGAAAAGGAAAGAGTTGGCTTATTGGATGTGCCGGTGGTGAAATTCGGCGGAGCTCCGGCAGCGTGGGGACGACGTAGAAGCGCGGTGGATGAAGACGACCTTCCTCTCGCGAGCGTGGGCACCCGAGAAGCCGGCAGAACCTCCACCTACAAAAGACCCCACGGGTTAGAAAAATGACTCCGTAGCCTCTGGGCTCCGGCAGCCTATCGGATCACTGCTTAGCTCCCCTAGAACTGAGGGGGTGGGCCTCTATTTATAGAGCTCCGGAAGGTGGAGGCGTCCAGGACCCTGGACACCTCCATCAGGGCCGAAATAATATTTTATTCTATTTTTATTGATTTTTTTAGAATACTTTTATGGGGGCGTCCAGGGTCCCGGACGCCTCTAACAGGTCCACCGAAAACCGACGACGGCCGCACGCGGTTTGGCACAACGCGTGGTTTTGTGAGCGGCGCCTCGTGATTCAGAAATGGGCGCGTCCAGTCAGCTGGACGTCTCTAAATTTGGCTTTTTTCACACACGACAAACCGTCGTTCGGTGGCCGGCGCCCGTGAGGGAGTTGATGGAGGCGTCCAGAGGCCTGGACGCCTCTATAAATATATTATTTTATTATTTTTTATTTGTCTTTTGTGCCAAGACTGGCATTTTGATTTTTTATAATTGTTTTTATGGAGGCGTCCAGGGACCTGGACGCCTCCATTAATTTATTATTTTTTATTTAATTTTTTTGTCTTTTATGCCAACGGGCATTTTATATATTTTTTTTATATTTGTTTTTATGGAGGCGTCCAGGGGCCTGGACGCCTCCATAAATATATATATTTTTATTTGATTTTTGTTTTGTTTTTTATGATTATTAATATTATTTTTATTATTTTTGCATTCATGGAGGCGTCCAGGCAACTGGACGCCTCCATGATTTTGATTTTTTTTATTTTTGGGTCATTGATGGAGGCGTCCAGGCGCCTGGTCACTTCCATGATTTTGATTTTTTTATTATTTTTTGCTCATTGATGGAGGTGTCCAGGCGCCTGGACACTTCCATGATTTTTCACGGAATAATTCAAAAAAATGTAAAAAAATTCATAAAAATAGGAAATCACCAGAGTAATTAAAAATGTGAAGGCCTCCTTGGGGTATCATAGTGTAATATGAGATTTACTCAGGAGACATCAGGAATGGCGTGTCTACATCCGTGAGAGTCCTATCCTGACAGCGTAGCCCTCTTCCCTCATCGCCGATTGAGGGTTTTTCTTAATAGCTCAGTCCTGGTGTACTCTAGGAGAGGTCCCCTGACACAGGTTATTGTGGTCCGACCTTCTGTTGCCCATGTTGCGAGGATAAGCTTCGGTTGGTTTATGTTGGATACTCGAGGTATCCCATCATTTTGCAGGCTTCCGATAATGACTGGCTTGGCATGGTTATTGTGTGTTTATAGGCCATCTTCTTCTGCCTTACTATCTTTTCCTTCTTTACTGTTCCTTATATTTTATTACTTGTTGCTCTATTGTTACATTTCATTTTGGTGGGGACCCGCGCGACCCCAACCGAGCCGATGAGATGAGACTCACCCCTTTTCGTTTTAGGTTCGGCGTGCCTCCTCGTCGTCTAGAGGCCTTGAGCAGCACTCGTGAGTCCTAGCGTCACTAGCTTCCGCCAGCCGGGGTATGCCCCAAGGCTTTGTACTTTCTTTTTGTCGAGTTGTACCTTTGGGACTTGTATATCTAGACTGGAATTTGTATAAATTGTATAAATCTGTTTATTGAGATAGATTTTAATTTTAGCACTTTAATTTTTGCACTTATTTTAGATTTTTGTATACTCTCGTGACACCTACTGAACCCTTCTGAGCTTCCCAGCTCGTGGGTGGCGGCGTAGGATCCGAATGGTATCGGGTTTGACTCGATATTCAGATCATGAGTCGTTACAGTTGGTATCAGAGTGGGGTTACGGTAGTGTACATGAATGTTGAATAAATGTAGGGTTTAACAGTCCAGAGAGTTCGGTACAGTCAAGAGCTGGCCTAGGATGTTCTATTTCTGTACCACGTTGTAATAAGTGTCTCTTCCATTATTATAATTCATGTCACACACTATTCTAAGTGCATATAAATAGATAATTATGCAGATTTTATAGTTAACCTCAACTTCACACATAAATTGGGCCTTTCATACAAATTAACTTAATTTGGTGTTATCATTTAATAAAGGGGAGTTGGGGGGCATATGCATTAACTTCGCATTGCATAAATATGAGTATTTTTAATTTATATACATAGTGTAATAATTTTTTATGGACTGAATTGAAATTGTGTTTGTGCAAGATACTCAAGGCAATCGGAGGATAAGTGAGGGGCAAAAAAGTCACAAGTCAAGTGGAGGGAATCCCGAGGGCGCCCCCACCTTCTCTTGACCAAGTCAAGGCAACTGCCATCCATATTTTGCTAGAGGAATAGATAAAGAAAGAATTTAAATTGGAGATAATGGAGGAGAGAATCAAGGAGAGAAGATGGAGGAAATCTCCACCAGAATAGGAAAGGAAAGGGGGAGGGCGTCCCAAACCCTAGAAGAGGGGGAGGCTAGCCTCCTTCTCACCTCCTTCACCTCATTTCCTCTCTATCCTCACCATCCATTATCATCTAATTCAATCTCAACCCTCCATAGAACACATTTTCTCTATAAAAGCCATTGCAAGGATAGAAAAGGGAGTTCTTATTTTTGACATTATTTTTTTTCTTTCACCCTCTCCCTAGGGCACCCTCACCTCACCCTATCTCTCCCTAGGTCACCCTCACCTCTCTCTCTTCCCCTCTCCCTTCATCTAGCTAGGTCGCCCCTCATCCTTTGCTCCCACTTCTTCCACCTTGCACCATCACCCTTCCCTCTCTTAGATCTCCTTAGTTAGCCCTCTTTTCTCCACATCTTTCCCTCTCTTTCTCACCCTAGATTTCCCTTCTCCATCTCTACAATCTCCAGCAAAGGTGGCTTCAAAGGTGAAGTGATGGGGGCATCAGAGCAAGAGCACTGACATTTTAATTTACATTTGTGTCCTTTAGTTTATTTTTATATCCTTGGGAAAGTATATGTGCAATTGTAAGGCTTTATAAGCCAATATGTCATTCCCTTGGATTCTTTGGGTTTTTGTGCAAATTATCAATAGGTCCAGCAAGGGGCCCTCACTCCTTCCCCATTGGTCCACATAAGCCATATAGGTCTATGTGGGGCTGGTCAAAGTCCTAGGTGACATCTAGAAGGTCAATTGGACACATGGGAGACAAGTGGTTGAAAATTTCAAAAGGAGGCTACCTACCTTGTCCTTTGGTCAAGGGGGCGCCCCCCCCCCCTTTTTATGGGAATTTTGATTTTTGTAAAAAAACCTATTAGAACTAATTAGTTCTATCCTTTATTTACCCTCCCTAATTCTAGATCTAGGGTCATTTTGAGTCTTTTTACATTTCATACAAATAGGTTGTATTTCCATTTTATGTGAATTAATGAAGAGAAAAAAATTGTGGCATTTGCTCCAAGGAAGGGTGCACCCCTCTCCCTCTCTCCCTGGTTCTTCTCCTTCCTCCAGCCCTCCAGGGTGTGAAGCCCATTCTCCTTAGCCCCTCTGAGTTCCATTTCTGCCGTTGCCGCCGCCGCCATCGCACCGCCGCCGCGCCACCGCCACCATCGCCGGATTCTATCTACATCAGGACAGAAGCTCATCTCTAGATTTTTATCTCTGGTTCTTGTTATTTGATCGAGCCCTAATTTTGAGGGTTTGTTCTGTACATCTCCGCTAACCTCCAGTTCAAATTTCGTGTCATTTATACTTCATTTGGTATTTCTCCTGCTTTTTTTGTCCTCCCCCTGTAATCTGTCATTCTGCAAATCTACGGGACAGAGTCACCTTCTTGTATTTTTACCACCCACTTATAAATTTTCAAAAAAATCACAAAAAATTTCTCAGTGTTCCTCACAAATACCCCTTTCCACCATAATTTTCGTGGAGTCAATAAAAAACATTTCCTCTTCAGTCAAAGGTCAGTCACAGGAAAAACACAGTCTGCCCTGTGTGTCTGTCAGTCCGGGTCAAAAAATAAAACAGTGTTATAGTCATTCTCATCTTCAATCCGTTCGGTGGATGGAGCTATGAAAAATATACGTTGTATTTCTTTGAGTGCTCTTTCCAATGGTACCCACCACGCCTCGATCGGCCTCCAGATCCGAGCATCATAATTCTTGCCGCCGAGGCACGCAAACCTATTCTCTGTGCAGATCAGGAAAATCAGTCCGGGAATAATTCGTGCAAAAATACCAAAAGTCAACTTCTGGAACCGCCACTTCAGGGAGTCGATCAGGGACATCCCGCCATCGTCCCAACCAAGCGGCGCTGTCATAAGACCTTAGGAGGGCGTCGTTCCTTTGGAATCTGCACCTTGCTGTCTAGCGAGTCAGAATCGAGTCGGTGCAGTACCGAGTCGACGCAGGACCGAGTCGGACCAGCAGGCCAAGTTCGTGCCGTACGCACCTCCAGATTGCTGCCCGTCAACCCAGGGTCGGTCCTCCCGGGCCCCACTTGTAGCCCTTTACCTCCCTGCGTGGAGTGGGCAATAGATTTCATTGTTGTTACTAAATTTTTACCGTTGTTACCGGGAGTTACCGTAACTGGCCGGGGTCGTCTTCTCCACGC
Organism: Amorphophallus konjac; assembly: GCA_022559845.1. Taxonomy (NCBI): domain Eukaryota; kingdom Viridiplantae; phylum Streptophyta; class Magnoliopsida; order Alismatales; family Araceae; genus Amorphophallus; species Amorphophallus konjac. Next base: position 490,043,212 of record CM040121.1, read on the forward strand.
TCGGAGCTTTGAGGTAAACTCGCCCCCACTCTTTATTGCATTTTGCTTATCTCGTATACCTTTGAATGCCGCTACGAGTGTAGGTTCCTAGCTATATATATATATATATATATATATATATATATATATATATATATATATATTGTTATCACCGCTGCGAGAGTGATTGAGTGTACCGTCCCGTGACTCGACCCGAGTTAACGTGGAAAGGCCGATACCTGAGACTCACGGCCGATTTCTCAACCGCGCCCGGTCCCACGTCTTCCCTCGCTTAGGGACGATCACGAGCTAGAGTCCCAGGTTGCGTGTCCATCCCGCATCAGTTTGGTATCAGAGCGCCAGTTGAGTCTAGGGTAGTCATTAGTCATTGCTTAACAAAAACACAAAAAAGTGTCTAAGTCTAGGTGTCACATTTGCATACCATTAATTGGTATATCAAAAGGTGTTGTCCGAACGTTAGGCTACGCCTATCGGGAAGGCCGCACACTTGCGCGAGTGATCTTCGGATTGATTAACTCCGCCACGTACCGAGTCTTGGTTTAAGTCTGGGGTCCTTAGTGTGCATTAGTTAGTGCATTCCAACCTTGCATAGTCGGTCTAGTGCCTTGTCACTGTGTGCCTGTATATCCACTACCCGCCAACCCCATGGCCGTTCCCCAAGACCATGTGTCCGAGTGGTCATCCCTTGTGGCCCAATTTAATGCCTTCATGGCCCGACCCTTGGATTTCACCCATCTCATTTCTAATGCCACTCCACCCAATGGGTCCACAACGGAACTCCATTTCACTCATAAGGAGTCGGATAATTGGGTTTCTCTTGATATCATGGAGTCCGTCTCCAAGACGGGCGAGATTATCCGCGATGGTGATTTTGCTTGTGTTGAGTTCCAAAGGAAGATCGGTTCCGATCATTACTTCGATGGCGCATGGTGTAATATTGGTACGCTAGCAGGACCTTGCATTATATTAGGGCGACCATGGTTGGAAGAGAGGAAAGCGACCTTTGACCGGGATAGGAGGACCTGCACCTTATATCCACCTCACCTACCTTGCAAGTTCATCTTCCACGACGGCTTTCAGCCGACCACCTCTGTGTCACCAACCAACCACCCCTATCAGTCCGCTCCGCCTATGGACTCATGCCCACTACCTCCCTCGGAGCCATCAAACTTGGGGCCACCTCATCCCGAGCCTCCCGTATTTCTAACGGGTACACTTTTCATAGCCGAGTCGCTTCTTTGCTGCCTCCAGGATGGCTTTGTCCCACCTCCATATCCATCAATGGACCCCACCTTACCTTTAGTGCCTATCAACTCCTACCACATGACATTCCGGTCTAGTCACCATGTTTATACATTGGGTGACCTTATTTTGGGTTTAGGTTGGCAATGGAAGTTGACGCACTTATTAGCCCGAGGCTTCGACCAACCCACTAGTCGTAGCTTCACCTATCCGACCATAGAGTCCATTACCTCCGTGTGCACCGTGGGTTGTGTCACCACAGAGGTTCTCTTATTCCTCCCTATGTCGGTCGAGCCCGACTTCATTCCCTCTTGCCCAAGGGAGGAATCCTATTTTTTTCACATGACCACCGTCCCATTCACCATGACGGATGAGGTGACCACCCACACCTTCAAGAATTTCACAATTGGGACCGTGACTTATGGGAATCCATCTGATGGGGTCATACCTTCTTTGATCCTTTTGACCCCTTCGCTAGCGAACCTCCTGAGCTATCACATTCACTCCACTTCTTCCAAGGAGTTCACTATAACACCCCTACCCCTCGGTCTAGTTGGCATGCCTTACCTACATCCCGGGGTGATGACGAAGGCAATTTTGGATCTCCTAGCCATTCCCCACCCAATTCCCATAGGTCGCCAATGCATACGTGGTACCTATTAGGATGTTTAGGATTCCATTCCGTCCACCATCGAGTGCATCTAGTGTATGCATGGCACATATTTGGGTGTCCTGGTCCACCATCGCCTATGCGTAGGTTGGACTAACATTAGGTGTGTCTAAGGTCTTGTGTGTCTGTGCATACATCGAGTCGCGTCGGTTTTGCACGCTCGTGTTGTTAGTCCCTTTCGAGCATGAGACTTGTCGGACTTTGGGATTGGCTCTACTTCATATCGGATCTAGTCACATAAGGGACAAGCGGTGATTCCTAGTGAGTCTTCGAGCCACCTTCCCTCCTTTGAGAGTGACCCCACCCCGGAGTGTCCACCTCTAGCCTCTTCCCCAACAGAGTGTCCATATAAAATCTATACGGGATGAGCATGTGTCGATTACTTGGAGTGGAGCGTACTCCGCGCTTCCAGGTTCGGTGACGCATCCGCTGGAGCTACTCGAGCAGCCGTACCCCTTACTCGACGGGGTCGAGTTCTTTCCACCTGGGGAGAATTGATGGGGACATCAGAGCAAGAGCACTGACATTTTAATTTATATTTGTGTCCTTTAGTTTATGTTTATATCCTTGGGAAAGTATATGTGCAATTGTAAGGCTTTATAAGCCAATGTGTCATTCCCTTGGATTCTTTAGATTTTTGTGCAAATTGTCAGTAGGTCCAGCAAGGGGGCCCTCACTCCTTCCCCATTGGTCCACATAAGCCATATGGGTCCATGTGGGGCTGGTCAAAGTCCTAGGTGGCATCTAGAAGGTCAATTAGACACATGGGAGACAAGTGGTTGAAAATTTCAAAAGAAGGCTACCTACCTTGTCCCTTGGTCAAGGGGGTGCCCCCCCCCTTTTATGGGAATTTTGATTTTTGTAAAAAAACCTATTAGAACTAATTAGTTATATCCCTTATTTACCCTCCCTAATTCTAGATCTAGGGTCATTTTTAGTCTTTTTACATTTCATACAAATAGGTTGTATTTCCATTTTATGTGAATTAATGAAGAGAAAAAATTGTGGCATTTGCTCCAAGGAAGGGTGCGCCCCTCTCCCTCTCTCCCTGGTTATTCTCCTTCCTCCAGCCCTCCAGGGTGTGAAGCCCATTCTCCTTAGCCCCTCTGAGTTCCATTTCTGCCGCCGTCGCCATCGCACCGCCGTCGCGCCACCGCCACCATCGCCGGATTCTATCTACATCAGGACATAAGCTCATCTCTGGATTTTTATCTCTGGTTCTTGTTGTCTTATCGAGCCCTAATTTTGAGAGTTTGTTTTGTCCATCTCCCCTAACCTCCAGTTCAAATTTCGTGTCATTTGAATATTATTTGGTATTTTTCCCGCATTTATTGTCCTCCCCCCTGTAATCTGTCATTCTACAGATCTACGGGACAGAGTCACCTTCTTGTATTTTTTCCACCCACTTATAAATTTCTAAAAAAATCACAAAAAATTCCTCAGTGTTCCTCACATATACCCCCTTCCACCATAATTTTCGTGGAGTCTAGAAAAATAATTTCCACTTCAGTCAAAGGTTAGTCTCAGGAAAAACACAGTCTGCCCTGTGTGTCTGTCAGTCCGGGTCAGAAAATAAAATAGTGTTACAGTCATTCTCATCTTCAATCCGTTCGGTGGATGGAGCTATGAAAATAATATGTCGTAGTTATTTGAGTGCTCTTTCCAACGGTACCCGCCACGCCTCGATCGGCCTCTAGATCTGAGCATCATAATTTTTGCCGCCGAGGCACGCAAACCTGTTCTCTGTGCAGATCAGGAAAATCAGTCCGGGAATAATTCGTGCAAAAATAGCAAAAGTCAACTTCTGGAATTGCCACTTCAGGGAGTCGATCAGGGACATCCCGCCATCGTCCCAGCCAAGCGGCGCTGTCAGAAGACCTCAGGAGGGCATCATTCCTTTGGAATCTGCACCTTGCTGTCTAGCGAGTCAGAACCGAGTAGGCGCAGTACCGAGTCGGCGTAGGACCGAGTCGGACCAGCAGGCCGAGTTCGTGCCGTATGCACCTCCAGATTGCTGCCCGTCAACCCAGGGTCGGTCCTCCCGAGGCCCACTTGTAGCCCTTTACCTCCCTGCGTGGAGTGCGCAATAGATTTCACTGTTGTAACTAAATTTTACCGTTGTTACCAGGAGTACCGTAACTGGCCAGGGTCGTCTTCCCCACGCCCGGAGCGTGGAGGTAAACTCGCCCCCACTCTTTATCGCATTTTGCTTATCTCGTATATCTTTGAATGCCGCTGCGAGTGTAGGTTCCTAGCTATATATATATATTGTTATCACCGCTGCGAGAGTGAGTGAGTGTACCATCCCGTGACTCGACCCGAGTTAACGCGGAAAGGCCGATACCCGAGACTCACGGCCAGTTTCTCAACCGCGCCCGGTCCCACGTCTTCCCTCGCTTAGGGACGATCGTGAGTTAGAGTCCCAGGTCGCGTGTCTGTCCTGCATCATGAAGACAGCACCCACTCCGGCGTAGATGACATCATCGGCAAGGTGGTTCGTGATCCAAGGCCAAGGAGGGATGGCGCCATCATCACCACCGCTGCATCAACTTTGGCTCCATGCTCGTAGCATTCTTCTTATTTTATGTTCTTCAGTCATATTGTTTAGCATTTTTATTTTCATCATAGTTGTAATCTTGTCTCGTCATTTCATTGTAATCTTGTCTCGCCACTTCATAGAGATTTTCTTTAATGCAATAGAAGTAATTATTTTCTCCATCATGGTCTTATTCTTCTCTCTCTCTCTCCCTCTCTCTCTCTCTCTTTCTCTTTCTATGCATGGTGTTTGCTAAATAGGTTTATTTCCATGATTTTCCAACTTTAAAAGAAACACAAACATTTAGCCCATATAAGGAACTCAAGGTTTTAACTTTAAAAATCTCATTCTCTTTGTGGATTTGTCCCGCACTCGCCATCGTGCTACTTATTTATTTATTATTTCGTTGCGAGCTTGTTTAAGATTGTTAACGCACGTGTAATAACGACGTACGCTTCCACGTTACCAATTTTTGACGCCGTTGTCGGGGAGGATGTTGATTTTTGAGTTACTAACTTTATTTTTCTTGTATATATAATTGTACTAAAACATCTTTCTTTTTGTAATTTTTTTTGTAGAAAAAAAGGAGAAAATTTGAACCCAAAAATCCAAATAAAAAATATGTTAGAAAAAGTGTTGCAGAAAGCAGAAACTATAAGTAGAAATACAGAAATCAGAAAATCTAGAAAAAAGAAATGTCGCAGAAAGTAGAAATCTGTAAGTGAAGGTCCTCTTCAGAAAAATAACAAAAATCTGAAAAGTCACAAAAACAAAAAAAATGTTTTGAGGTAAGTCTTTTACCATTTTCTCTGTTTATTTCTTTTATAAAACGTACGAGGGATTACTCTCCAAGTAAGTATCCTAACTTTCCTCTTTTCATTTTGTTTCCTTTTTTTCCTTTTTATATTTGGTTAGATAGGGTCATTAACTAAAAAAAACCACTTGAACTCAATAAAAGTCATCATTTCAAGAGTAGAAACCAAACCTCCATGTTTTAGGTCATGCATCATTTAGAAAATAGTTAATTTTTTGTCAATTTTCATTGTTGAAGATTGCAGGAGCAAGGTGCGTTCTTCTCAACTTCTCTTTGAGCACATATTCATGCATGATTGCATAGACCCTTTGTTTGAATTGTGGTGTTGCATTTCATTTTAAAACTCATAATAACATAAGGTGGAGATTTGATCACCCTTCCTTAGTTCATAAATCACAATCATCCTTGCATCTCTTGCATCACCTAAGCCTAATAAAATCCACTAGACATTGGCCCTAGGGTTCACTTTGAGATTTGGGTCCACTTTGGCCTATTATCCATTTTAAAAATTGGTGTCTAGGCTAGAGGTCCAATTACAAATGCCTTAAGCAGGCTTGTGATTTTTTAATTAGGTCCCTACAAGAGTAAGGGCGGGAGCCTCCCACAACTCCACCTCTTACCTGGCTGGTGGACAAATTTGATAGTAGACTTGGGTTGGGCTTAAGTTGAATTGTGAGAAATAAAATTTCTTGGTCCAAGGATCCCTAGGTGTCATAGGTTAAATTGTTTGACAACTTGTTTGTACTTGTAAAAAAAAGCTTTTAGTCTTATCTCAATTATGTGTTTGTAAAAAGAAGAAGAAGAAATCAATAAAGGGAGAACAAAATAAAAAAAATTAAAAAAAGAAAACATCTAAAAATATGGTGAGAGAATAATACACATTCTTGGATTTGGCACACAAATCGGACATGTGGACCAATTCGGCCCATTACACTATTAGTTGTCCAAACCATTTTTTGCCTCTCATACAACATAGCCCGACCCCCTACGAAAGTCTATATTCTTGGTCCGCCCAAAAAGAGAACCCATTACCTTTGGCTGCCCAGTTTCTATCCTTTTCCCAAAATCAAGCCCAACTCACTCAGTTCTACCAAGGGGCCCATACTCTACATCTTCCTCAAGAGCAAGCCCAAATGTTTCATGCTTCTCCATACCCTTTCTATGAACCATGTCCATACACTCTTAATCATGAGTGGAGAGACCGATCAAATCTCTCTTGGGAAACTCATAAAAATCAAGTGCAAACTTGTCACGCCCCGAGCGCGAAAGGAACCCGGGAGAACGCGACGAGTTTATATCAATCATGTCAATCAGAGCAAGTAGAATTTCGACAACAAAATAAAGTGCGTAAAAGAGAGAGTTTGAAACATAATCAAACACTGATACCAGTGAAAATAACAACCCATAAATAAAGTCACATACCCCAAGACTTAACCATACGAACCAGGCCCATAAGCCTTAATCATTACAACACACTGACATAACACAATATCCAATGACAAGACTCCAAGAATGAACTAAGGACGACAAGACACGATAATTGGTAATAGCAGCATGACGCTTGCAGGTTCTACGCTCGTCACTCTTGCTCCTGCCCATCCGAGTCCGAGTCATGGTCCGTATTACCTGAAAAGTTTGGGGACAAGAACTTGATGAGCGAACGCTCAGTAGGAATTATATCTCAAGAACTAGCAATTTGTTTAAGTAATTACCTTTTTCCAATGAAAATGCAAGTCTAATCATGTAAAACATGTAAAACGAAACGCTATAGAATTGAACATGATAACGCGAGGAAATAACATGTATTATTGATCCGAGATAGGGAATTCCAAGTAATCAAGATTTCAAGAACGAGTACCAAGTATATCAATAAAGTCATTTATGTCATGAGATAATGGCTATTAACAAGTAAGTACTCTGCCCATTCCGGGCCACGCAAGTCATGTCAAGTCAAGCACGCGAGAGATAGATAGATAGTGAATTGTCGTAGATTCAAGCAAGTACTTCGGTGCAATGTCACACCGTGATCAATATAACTCCCATGGGCACAAGTACTTTCGGGTGCTCCTCCTAGGACCAGATCGGGCCCTATATGCGCAGACATTGTTACAAGTAATTATCTAGACAACCACTTTAGTGATAGCCATGGAATTCCAAGAACAAACTCATGTAGGATTTCAAGGTAGATTCGTGGATAGGTTCCACGGAATTCAATGAAGAACATTAGATGGATAATGATTAAAACTAACGAGAACCATGACATGTCGATAACCCGGGGTAGAATTGGTACCTTAACTAGGTAGCCGTGATAACTTGAGTGGATGACTATACCTGTCATCAATCAAGGGGTATGAATCAAGCTGAGAGATTGACCCTATCTATAAGGGACTCAATCCAAGATACCGCCTAGTGGAATATCATCATTCCAATGGCAAAGATTATTCTCTCATGGACCAAGATGGCGACATGAGAGGACCGGTTCAATCAAAAGGTACAAGGTTTTTAAGGTACAACCAGCTCAGTCGGCCTTGAGGGAATCCAAGGCTACGAGGAGACTTACGGAGGTCCCAATGACTAACTCGCCAGTCCGAAGGAACGGAATGTCTAACAGAGGGCTCGTATGTCACCAAGAGTTGAGGTGTATGCGTGAACCAATCATGAAATAAGGACTCCATCTACGGGCATGAGATGAGAGTGCCAAAGGACCCGCGATATGGGTCAAGTACGGAAAAAAAAAACGGTGAGAACAAGTATACGTTAATCATAGAATTCATGTCCAACCTATTCTATAATTAACTATAATTAAATAAAATTATATTATTTAACGCCCGCGGGTGCCGTCATTTATTAATTAGCATCCTCTTGGGGAACGTTAATTTTCTTGATTTTTAACTCAATTTATTTAGCAAGAATTTTCATTTATACCTATTTAATTGAATAAATTCAAAAACACACATTAAAAGGCACATTGATTTATTTAAAATAATTTAAGAATATAGAATATATGATAATTAGGAGGAAAATACAAGGATTCCAAATATAATTTTTCTATAATTTTCTGTTACATATTTTAATAAATATAGATTTTCAAAGATACATGTACAATATATATATATATATATATATATATATATATATATATATATAATATTCAAAAGTGACGCCTAAAAGTAAGGTCGTCACTTTTTGTTTTAACGACTGAACATGGTCGTTTCTTTTTCAAAAATTTATCATTTTTTTTCAACCCTCTCGTTTCTATACTAAATGATGTCAGAATCAGGCCTATAATATACCGAAATGACCGGCTCGAAAAACTCTACCTAACCATATGTTAAAAAAAAAATTTCGACGAGAGACGGGGGATCTTACGACAGGGGCACAAAAAACGGTGCAACCACTTTCATTACCTCCGTCTCTACCCCAATAGTATGCCAGTAAATTTTCATGGCCAAAGGGTAATTCTATAACCATTAACGACTATGAATGCGAAAATCTCATAAACCATATATATATAAAATTGACGACTATTGGTTAGTCGTTCCTTTTTTTTATTATTTCAATTAACTAACGACGATGTAACTGCCGTCTCATTTTATTAACAAGCCTTTAGAAAAGGCGTCAATTCCAGAACACACGACAGATGTGAAGACGTTAATTTCAAATGGGAAATTGACGATCTTTTCGATGGGCGTCAAAATAAAATAGCGCCCTAAAAAAAGGCGTTATTTACTGAAAATTTTCTAATTTCAACTGAACGCAATGATAAGCATAGATATGATATATAAGATATAAATGCATGAAATAAGATGATTATTGTCCATCATATTGACCCTAAATCATGGTTTAACTTTGTTTGGGCTACGAAACTTGAGAAAACCTACAATATGATCATACTTTATGCTTGTTTGGGCTACGAGACTTGAGATAACCTACCTTTTGTTGAAGATCGGATGTTGAATAAGAAGAAGAACCCAATAAATACGATGCTCTGATTCTTGCACAGGAGCAGAGGATGGAGGAAGAAGAAGAATAACGCCCTCAGCACCTCTCCTTGTTGGATGAAATCCGCAGGAGGAAGAAAGGAAGATGAGGAAGATGATTTCCCCCCTTTCACAGGTCACGTACGCAGAAGATGAAGAAGGGAACGGCAGCAAGAACAGGAAGAAGTTCACGTTCGCGGGTGAAAGAGGAGGAAGACGACACCGCTCGAACGTGATAATAACAAGAGCGCATGCATGCTCGACGGGATGTTTATTTTATAGAGATGGGAGATTTTCTAGAGGGTTCCAAGCTCACCGATGGCAACGTTTTAAAACTTACCCGGCATTACTCCTGCCATTCCCCGTTTACGGCCGCTAGCCTTGTTTTGAAATGAAACCCTAACAGCTAACCAATGGTCATGGGGCATATGGGTTATCGGGTTGGCTTATATGCATGGGTTTAGGTTCCCGTATGGTGGTGTTTAGTATTATAAGGTTTAGCTTTGGGGTTAAGTTGTGTATGTGCATGAGTTTAAGGCTTATGATTGGGTGTAAGTGGACTATATATATATGGGTTTATATATGTGTTTACATATATACTCGAACATACACATGGGTTGGGGGCTAGAATTGTTACGTATATATATTTGGCTAATGGGCTAGCTTTATATCGCGGCTCAATTATTTTGGTTGTTAAAATAACATATCTTATATAACGTATAGTTAACTAAATATATATTAAGGCCCATTAAGCGTATAATTATTTCTATTCGAGTTTTAGATTTATTTAGGAATTATAATTCTTTTAATTTATTCGAGATGCTACATTATGTTAGACCAGGATAACATATATATTAAACCCCTTACCAAATTCCGGTGTCTAAAGAAGAATCATGCTAACCCGATTAACATTGGGACCTTCTACTTATTTTCCTTTCGTTTATTTAACTAGTTGGGCTAGGACATATTTATTATTAATTAAAACTCAAGCCTATTCCAACTCCTTATTCTAGATGGGCTTGTATTTATAGGACCCTCATTAAGGCATATATATTTTGTATTAGATAGATGTTCAATTATAGTTTAATGCAATTGTAATATGTATATATATAAATTTATTAATATATTTGGATATACATATAAGTTCTCATGTATATTATTATATACAGATTTTCTTTGAAGGGGTTCATATATATATAAATCGATTATATATATATATAGGTTTTTCCATATAGATATATATATATTTTCCCATGTATATGTATATAGGTTGGCTTAGGTTTCTTAATGACCTATTTTGTAGGTGGGTCATGATATATACTAGGGTCTTCGCTGATTAAGAGTTTGCTTAAGGGAGTACTTCAGATAGGGATTTCATTCCTTATAATTTTTGTCACTTTATTTACCTTATTAACTATTGTCTTGGGTATCAAAAGTAGGTTCGATCCTAGGAAAATGTTCACTTTTATTCAAAAGGGAAATTAACTAGTCATTTGTTTATCCTAATAATAATATCCCTAAATTCTTATTTATTCAATCTTTTCATCTATTTATAGGAGACAAATCAATTATCATCAAGTGTAAGCCATCTTTTTCTTTAAATATCATAATTATTGGGTTCCTATTTAGCCTTCAAAATTACCGGGTGTTACACCCTCCCCCACTTAAAAGAATTTGGTCCCCAAATTCACATCACCTTCTACTCCAGATGGGGGACTAGCTATAATTCGATCTAAACGCATCGAATGGAAAAGAATCAATTTAGGATCAAGGATGATGGGTACCTTCCATAGCTTTTTCTTTCCTCGCGACATCGACTTCTGTCGAGACATGAGTCTTTCCTCGGCGGTCCCTAGTAGGACATTTTACCAACTTATGTCCTAAGCTCCCGCAACATAGACACGCTCCTGTCTTTCGATAACACTCCTCTGACTGATGGTTTTTGTTACCACAATACTGACATCGCCCTCGAGGAGCTACCAAATCTTTACCCTTCTTGCACTTCTTACACAGTTTGCACCTCTTGCATTCTTGGGAACTACCACCCTCGTTTGGCCTCTTCTTAGTCATAGTGGAACTCCCGATATTGTTGTCTTTATCTTTCCCTTCGGCTCTTTCTTTTTCTTCCACCGCTTTCTCTAGCTCCTGAACTCTCCTGACAAGGTCCGCGTAAGCTTGGATATCCACTAATATCATCTCATGAACAAAGCTTGGCTTAGATGCTTCCATTTTATTTAGGTTCCTGCAAGGATAAGTGGGGAGATAGTTTATCGACTCAAGAGTTAATGTTAATGAAATGTAAATATCTTATCTTTCTTTTGTAACTTTAACCCCAAGTTCTACCCATCTCTCACGGAACTCCTATAGGATGTCCGAAAAGGATACTTAAACTATCTCTTGGAACCTAATAACTAGAGGATATGAAAGCCGAAGCTCTGATATGACTGTCAAGGATACTTGACCTATCATTGGAACCTAATAACTTAAGGACGTGAAAGCCGAAGCTCTGATGATGATACTTGACCTATCATTGGAATCTAATAACTTAAGGACGTGAAAGCTGAAGCTCTGATGATGACACTTGACCTATCATTGGAATCTAATAATTGGAGGATATGAAAGCCGAGGCTCTGATACCACCTCAAAAACTGTCACGCCCCGAGCGGGAAAGGAACCCGGGAGAACGCGACGAGTTTATATCAATCATGTCAATCAGAGCAAGTAGAATTTCGACAACAAAATAAAGTGCGCAAAAGAGAGATTTTGAAACATAATCAAACACTGATACCAGTGAAAATAACAACCCATAAATAAAGTCACATACCCCAAGACTTAACCATACGAACCAGGCCCATAAGCCTTAATCATTACAACACACTGACATAACACAATATCCAATGACAAGACTCCAAGAATGAACTAAGGACGACAAGACACGATAATTGGTAATAGCAGCATGACGCTTGCAGGTTCTACGCTCGTCACTCTTGCTCCTGCCCATCCGAGTCCGAGTCATGGTCCGTATTACCTGAAAAGTTTGGGGATAAGAACTTGATGAGCGAACGCTCAGTAGGAATTATATCTCAAGAACTAGCAATTTGTTTAAGTAATTACCTTTTTCCAATGAAAATGCAAGTCTAATCATGTAAAACGAAACGCTATAGAATTGAACATGATAACGCGAGGAACTAACATGTATTATTGATCCGAGATAGGGAATTTCAAGTAATCAAGATTTCAAGAACGAGTACCAAGTATATCAATAAAGTCATTTATGTCATGAGATAATGGCTATTAACAAGTAAGTACTCTGCCCATTCCGGGCCACGCAAGTCATGTCAAGTCAAGCACGCGAGAGATAGATAGATAGTGAATTGTCGTAGATTCAAGCAAGTACTTCGGTGCAATGTCACACCGTGATCAATATAACTCCCATGGGCACAAGTACTTTCGGGTGCTCCTCCCAGGACCAGATCAGGCCCTATATGCGCAGACATTGTTACAAGTAATTATCTAGACAACCACTTTAGTGATAGCCATGGAATTCCAAGAACAAACTCATGTAGGATTTCAAGGTAGATTCGTGGATAGGTTCCACGGAATTCAATGAAGAACATTAGATGGATAATGATTAAAACCAACGAGAACCATGACATGTCGATAACCCGGGGTAGAATCGGTACCTTAACTAGGTAGCCGTGATAACTTGAGTGGATGACTATACCTGTCATCAATCAAGGGGTATGAATCAAGCTGAGAGATTGACCCTATCTATAAGGGACTCAATCCAAGATACCGCCTAGTGGAATATCATCATTCCAATGGCAAAGATTATTCTCTCATGGACCAAGATGGCGACATGAGAGGACCGGTTCAATCAAAAGGTACAAGGTTTTTAAGGTACAACCAGCTCAGTCGGCCTTGAGGGAATCCAAGGCTACGAGGAGACTTACGGAGGTCCCAATGACTAACTCGCCAGTCCGAAGGAACGGAATGTCTAACAGAGGGCTCGTATGTCACCAAGAGTTGAGGTGTATGCGTGAACCAATCATGAAACAGGGACTCCATCTACGGGCATGAGATGAGAGTGCCAAAGGACCCGCGATATGGGTCAAGTACGGAAAAAAAAAACGGTGAGAACAAGTATACGTTAATCATAGAATTCATGTCCAACCTATTCTATAATTAACTATAATTAAATAAAATTATATTATTTAACGCCCGTGGGTGCCGTCATTTATTAATTAGCATCCTCTTGGGGAACGTTAATTTTCTTGATTTTTAACTCAATTTATTTAGCAAGAATTTTCATTTATACCTATTTAATTGAATAAATTCAAAAACACACATTAAAGGCACATTGATTTATTTAAAATAATTTAAGAATATAGAATATATGATAATTAGGAGGAAAATACAAGGATTCCAAATATAATTTTTCTATAATTTTCTGTTACATATTTTAATAAATATAGATTTTCAAAGATACATGTACACGATATATATATATATATATATATATATATATATATATATATATATATATATAATATTCAAAAGTGACGCCTAAAAGCAAGGTCGTCACTTTTTGTTTTAACGACTAAACATGGGTCGTTTCTTTTTCAAAAATTTATCATTTTTTTTCAGCCCTCTCGTTTCTATACTAAATGATGTCGGAATCAGGCCTATAATATACCGAAATGACCGGCTCGAAAAACTCTATCTAACCATATGTTTAAAAAAAAAATTTCGACGAGAGACGGGGGATCTTACGACAGGGGCACGAAAAACGATGTAATCACTTTCATTACCTCCGTCTCTACCCCAATAGTATGCCAGTAAATTTTCATGGCCAAAGGGTAATTCTATAACCATTAACGACTATGAATGTGAAAATCTCATAAACCATATATATATAAAATTGACGACTATTGGTTACTCGTTCCTTTTTTTTTATTATTTCAATTAACTAACGACGATGTAACTGCCGTCTCATTTTATTAACAAGCCTTTAGAAAAGGCGTCAATTCCAGAACACACGACAGATGTGAAGACGTTAATTTCAAATGGGAAATTGACGACCTTTTCGATGGGCGTCAAAATAAAATAGCGCCCTAAAAAAGGCGTTATTTACTGAAAAATTTCTAATTTCAACTGAACGCAACGATAAGCATAGATATGATATATAAGATATAAATGCATGAAATAAGATGATTATTGTCCATCATATTGACCCTAAATCATGGTTTAACTTTGTTTGGGCTACGAAACTTGAGAAAACCTACAATATGATCATGCTTTATGCTTGTTTGGGCTACGAGACTTGAGATAACCTACAATATGATCATACTTTATGCTTGTTTGGGCTACGAGACTTGAGATAACCTACCTTTTGTTGAAGATCGGATGTTGAATAAGAAGAAGAACCCAATAAATACGATGCTCTGATTCTTGCACAGGAGCAGAGGATGGAGGAAGAAGAAGAATAACGCCCTCAGCACCTCTCCTTGTTGGATGAAATCCGCAGGAGGAAGAAAGGAAGATGAGGAAGATGATTTCCCCCCTTTCACAGGTCACGTACGCAGAAGATGAAGAAGGGAACGGCAGCAAGAACAGGAAGAAGTTCACGTTCGCGGGTGAAAGAGGAGGAAGACGACACCGCTCGAACGTGATAATAACAAGAGCGCATGCATGCTCGACGGGATGTTTATTTTATAGAGATGGGAGATTTTCTAGAGGGTTCCAAGCTCACCGATGGCAACGTTTTAAAACTTACCCGGCATTACTCCTGCCATTCCCCGTTTACGGCCGCTAGCCTTGTTTTGAAATGAAACCCTAACAGCTAACCAATGGTCATGGGGCATATGGGTTATCGGGTTGGCTTATATGCATGGGTTTAGGTTCCCGTATGGTGGTGTTTAGTATTATAAGGTTTAGCTTTGGGGTTAAGTTGTGTACGTGCATGAGTTTAAGGCTTATGATTGGGTGTAAGTGGACTATATATATATGGGTTTATATATGTGTTTACATATATACTCGAACATACACATGGGTTGGGGGCTAGAATTGTTACGTATATATATTTGGCTAATGGGCTAGCTTTATATCGCGGCTCAATTATTTTGGCGGTTAAAATAACATATCTTATATAACGTATAGTTAACTAAATATATATTAAGGCCCATTAAGCGTATAATTATTTCTATTCGAGTTTTAGATTTATTTAGGAATTATAATTCTTTTAATTTATTCGAGATGCTACATTATGTTTAGACCAGGATAACATATATATTAAACCCCTTACCAAATTCCGGTGTCTAAAGAAGAATCATGCTAACCCGATTAACATTGGGACCTTCTACTTATTTTCCTTTCGTTTATTTAACTAGTTGGGCTAGGACATATTTATTATTAATTAAAACTCAAGCCTATTCCAACTCCTTATTCTAGATGGGCTTGTATTTATAGGACCCTCATTAAGGCATATATATTTTGTATTAGATAGATGTTCAATTATAGTTTAATGCAACTGTAATATGTATATATATAAATTTATTAATATATTTGGATATACATATAAGTTCTCATGTATATTATTATATACAGATTTTCTTTGAAGGGGTTCATATATATATAAATCGATTATATATATATATAGGTTTTTCCATATAGATATATATATTTTCCCATGTATATGTATATAGGTTGGCTTAGGTTTCTTAATGACCTATTTTGTTGGTGGGTCATGATATATACTAGGGTCTTCGCTGATTAAGAGTTTGCTTAAGGGAGTACTTCAGATAGGGATTTCATTCCTTATAATTTTTGTCACTTTATTTACCTTATTAACTATTGTCTTGGGTATCAAAAGTAGGTTCGATCCTAGGAAAATGTTCACTTTTATTCAAAAGGGAAATTAACTAGTCATTTGTTTATCCTAATAATAATATCCCTAAATTCTTATTTATTCAATCTTTTCATCTATTTATAGGAGACAAATCAATTATCATCAAGTGTAAGCCATCTTTTTCTTTAAATATCATAATTATTGGGTTCCTATTTAGCCTTCAAAATTACCGGGTGTTACACCCTCCCCCACTTAAAAGAATTTGGTCCCCAAATTCACATCACCTTCTACTCCAGATGGGGGACTAGCTATAATTCGATCTAAACGCATCGAATGGAAAAGAATCAATTTAGGATCAAGGATGATGGGTACCTTCCATAGCTTTTTCTTTCCTCGCGACATCGACTTCTGTCGAGGCATGAGTCTTTCCTCGGCGGTCCCTAGTAGGACATTTTACCAACTTATGTTCTAAGCTCCCGCAACACAGACACGCTCCTGTCTTTCGATAACACTCCTCTGACTGATGGTTTTTGTTACCACAATACTGACATCGCCCTCGAGGAGCTACCAAATCTTTACCCTTCTTGCACTTCTTACACAGTTTGCACCTCTTGCATTCTTGGGAACTACCACCCTCGTTTGGCCTCTTCTTAGTCATAGTGGAACTCCCGATATTGTTATCTTTATCTTTCCCTTCGGCTCTTTCTTTTTCTTCCACCGCTTTCTCTAGCTCCTGAACTCTCCTGACAAGGTCCGCGTAAGCTTGGATATCCACTAATATCATCTCATGAACAAAGCTTGGCTTAGATGCTTCCATTTTATTTAGGTTCCTGCAAGGATAAGTGGGGAGATAGTTTATCGACTCAAGAGTTAATGTTAATGAAATGTAAATATCTTATCTTTCTTTTGTAACTTTAACCCCAAGTTCTACCCATCTCTCACGGAACTCCTATAGGATGACCGAAAAGGATACTTAAACTATCTCTTGGAACCTAATAACTAGAGGATATGAAAGCCGAAGCTCTGATATGACTGTCAAGGATACTTGACCTATCATTGGAACCTAATAACTTAAGGACGTGAAAGCCGAAGCTCTGATGATGATACTTGACCTATCATTAGAATCTAATAATTGAGGATATGAAAGCCGAGGCTCTGATGATGATACTTGACCTATCATTGGAATCTAATAATTGGAGGATATGAAAGCCGACGCTCTGATACCACCTCTGTCACGCCCCGAACCGATAGCAGCGGAACGTGTCGTTTGCTCGGAACGTGGCAGTTAAACAGTCGTGAATGATCAAGAGCAATCGCATAAGACTAAAATAATGTTGAGCAATGGAAAAAAAATCTTATTCCAAAAATAAGTCTCTTACAATTTAAAATTTCAAAACTAGAAGACTTAATTACATCATAATAAAAGAAGAGGAGATGACGCGCTAACAGACTTAGACAAGATAAGAGACGCTTAAGCTAACTTGGCTAGACAATTAATAAGAAATACTATCTAGACTCAAGAAAGATAAAAGACACGGGTTCACTAGTTTCCGAAGCTCGCTTGCACACTTGTCCCTCCCATCCGAGTCCGAGTCATGGTCTGTATTACCTGAAAAGTTTGGGGACAAGAACTTGATGAGCGAACGCTCAGTAGGAATTATATCTCAAGAACTAGCAATTTGTTTAAGTAATTACCTTTTTCCAATGAAAATGCAAGTCTAATCATGTAAAACATGTAAAACGAAACGCTATTGAATTGAACATGATAACGCGAGGAAATAACATGTATTATTGATCCGAGATAGGGAATTTCAAGTAATCAAGATTTCAAGAACGAGTACCAAGTATATCAATAAAGTCATTTATGTCATGAGATAATGGCTATTAACAAGTAAGTACTCTGCCCATTCCGGGCCACGCAAGTCATGTCAAGTCAAGCACGCGAGAGATAGATAGATAGTGAATTGTCGTAGATTCAAGCAAGTACTTCGGTGCAATGTCACACCGTGATCAATATAACTCCCATGGGCACAAGTACTTTCGGGTGCTCCTCCCAGGACCAGATCAGGCCCTATATGCGCAGACATTGTTACAAGTAATTATCTAGACAACCACTTTAGTGATAGCCATGGAATTCCAAGAACAAACTCACGTAGGATTTCAAGGTAGATTCGTGGATAGGTTCCACGGAATTCAATGAAGAACATTAGATGGATAATGATTAAAACCAACGAGAACCATGACATGTCGATAACCCGGGGTAGAATCGGTACCTTAACTAGGTAGCCGTGATAACTTGAGTGGATGACTATACCTGTCATCAATCAAGGGGTATGAATCAAGCTGAGAGATTGACCCTATCTATAAGGGACTCAATCCAAGATACCGCCTAGTGGAATATCATCATTCCAATGGCAAAGATTATTCTCTCATGGACCAAGATGGCGACATGAGAGGACCGGTTCAATCAAAAGGTACAATGTGTTTAAGGTACAACTAGCTCAGTCGGCCTTGAGGGAATCCAAGGCTACGAGGAGACTTACGGAGGTCCCAATGACTAACTCGCCAGTCCGAAGGAACGGAATGTCCAACGGAGGGCTCGTATGTCACCAAGAGTTGAGGTGTATGCGTGAACCAATCATGAAACAGGGACTCCATCTACGGGCATGAGATGAGAGTGCCAAAAGACCCGCGGTATGGGTCAAGTGCGGAAAAAAAAACGGTGAGAACAAGTATACGTTAATCATAGAATTCATGTCCAACCTATTCTATAATTAACTATAATTAAATAAAATTATATTATTTAACGCCCGTGGGTGCCGTCATTTATTAATTAGCATCCTCTTGGGGAACGTTAATTTTCTTGATTTTTAACTCAATTTATTTAGCAAGAATTTTCATTTATACCTATTTAATTGAATAAATTCAAAAACACACATTAAAAGGCACATTGATTTATTTAAAATAATTTAAGAAAATAGAATATATGATAATTAGGAGGAAAATACAAGGATTCCAAATATAATTTTTCTATAATTTTCTGTTACATATTTTAATAAATATAGATTTTCAAAGATACATGTACACGATATATATATATATATATATATATATATATATATAATATTCAAAAGTGACGCCTAAAAACAAGGTCGTCACTTTTTGTTTTAACGACTAAACATGGGTCGTTTCTTTTTCAAAAATTTATCATTTTTTTTCAACCCTCTCGTTTCTATACTAAATGATGTCGGAATCAGGCCTATAATATACCGAAATGACCGGCTCGAAAAACTCTACCTAACCATATGTTTAAAAAAAAAAATTCGACGAGAGACGGGGGATCTTACGACAGGGGCACGAAAAATGATGCAATCACTTTCATTAACTCCGTCTCTACCCCAATAGTATGCCAGTAAATTTTCATGGCCAAAGGGTAATTCTATAACCATTAACGACTATGAATTCGAAAATCTCATAAACCATATATATATAAAATTGACGACTATTGGTTAGTCGTTCCTTTTTTTTATTATTTCAATTAACTAACGACGATGTAACTACCGTCTCATTTTATTAACAAGCCTTTAGAAAAGGCGTCAATTCCAGAACACACGACAGATGTGAAGACGTTAATTTCAAATGGGAAATTGACGACCTTTTCGATGGGCGTCAAAATAAAATAGCGCCCTAAAAAAGGCGTTATTTACTGAAAAATTTCTAATTTCAACTGAACGCAACGATAAGCATAGATATGATATATAAGATATAAATGCATGAAATAAGATGATTATTGTCCATCATATTGACCTTAAATCATGGTTTAACTTTGTTTGGGCTACGAAACTTGAGAAAACCTACAATATGATCATGCTTTATGCTTGTTTGGGCTACGAGACTTGAGATAACCTACAATATGATCATACTTTATGCTTGTTTGGGCTACGAGACTTGAGATAACCTACCTTTTGTTGAAGATCGGATGTTGAGTAAGAAGAAGAACCCAATAAATACGATGCTCTGATTCTTGCACAGGAGCAGAGGATGGAGGAAGAAGAAGAATAACGCCCTCAGCACCTCTCCTTGTTGGATGAAATCCGCAGGAGGAAGAAAGGAAGATGAGGAAGATGATTTCCCCCCTTTCACAGGTCACGTACGCAGAAGATGAAGAAGGGAACGGCAGCAAGAACAGGAAGAAGTTCACGTTCGCGGGTGAAAGAGGAGGAAGACGACACCGCTCGAACGTGATAATAACAAGAGTGCATGCATGCTCGACGGGATGTTTATTTTATAGAGATGGGAGATTTTCTAGAGGGTTCCAAGCTCACCGATGGCAACGTTTTAAAACTTACCCGGCATTACTCCTGCCATTCCCCGTTTACGGCCGCTAGCCTTGTTTTGAAATGAAACCCTAACAGCTAACCAATGGTCATGGGGCATATGGGTTATCGGGTTGGCTTATATGCATGGGTTTAGGTTCTCGTATGGTGGTGTTTAGTATTATAAGGTTTAGCTTTGGGGTTAAGTTGTGTACGTGCATGAGTTTAAGGCTTATGATTGGGTGTAAGTGGACTATATATATGGGTTTATATATGTGTTTACATATATACTCGAACATACACATGGGTTGGGGGCTAGAATTGTTACGTATATATATTTGGCTAATGGGCTAGCTTTATATCGCGGCTCAATTATTTTGGCTGTTAAAATAACATATCTTATATAACGTATAGTTAACTAAATATATATTAAGGCCCATTAAGCGTATAATTATTTCTATTCGAGTTTTAGATTTATTTAGGAATTATAATTCTTTTAATTTATTCGAGATGCTACATTATGTTTAGACCAGGATAACATATATATTAAACCCCTTACCAAATTCCGGTGTCTAAAGAAGAATCATGCTAACCCGATTAACATTGGGACCTTCTACTTATTTTCCTTTCGTTTATTTAACTAGTTGGGCTAGGACATATTTATTATTAATTAAAACTCAAGCCTATTCCAACTCCTTATTCTAGATGGGCTTGTATTTATAGGACCCTCATTAAGGCATATATATTTTGTATTAGATAGATGTTCAACTATAGTTTAATGCAATTGTAATATGTATATATATAAATTTATTAATATATTTAGATATACATATAAGTTCTCATGTATATTATTATATACAGCTTTTCTTTGAAGGGGTTCATATATATATAAATCGATTATATATATATAGGTTTTTCCATATAGATATATATATTTTCCCATGTATATGTATATAGGTTGGCTTAGGTTTCTTAATGACCTATTTTGTAGGTGGGTCATGATATATACTAGGGTCTTCGCTGATTAAGAGTTTGCTTAAGGGAGTACTTCAGATAGGGATTTCATTCCTTATAATTTTTGTCACTTTATTTACCTTATTAACTATTGTCTTGGGTATCAAAAGTAGGTTCGATCCTAGGAAAATGTTCACTTTTATTCAAAAGGGAAATTAACTAGTCATTTGTTTATCCTAATAATAATATCCCTAAATTCTTATTTATTCAATCTTTTCATCTATTTATAGGAGACAAATCAATTATCATCAAGTGTAAGCCATCTTTTTCTTTAAATATCATAATTATTGGGTTCCTATTTAGCCTTCAAAATTACCGGGTGTTACAAAACTCCTCCTAAGCAAAATTTTCAGAATTGGACTCAATTTCCAAATCACCCTTATGATCAAGCCCAGTATGGAGGGTAGACAAAATACTCCCCACTATCTCACTATCAGACTGATTACCCTCTAGATTACTCTCCACCACAGTCTGACTCTAAGATCATTTATCCATCTCCTCCATACACTCATCTCAATAAGGAGGATAAGCTCGATCAATTGCATCAACTCATCATGGCTCGACAACAATCCTTTGAGGCTCAACGTCAATCTATCCAAACCCTATTGGATCAGTTTGCCAAAACCATTAAAGGACTGGAAGAGGACCAATTGTCTTGCCACCCTAATACAAGTTTTGAAAATCAACTTTCTGGACTTGACCAACATATAAATCCTCATGATCAACCCATGGTTTCTCAATCCAATGACACGCTTGGCCTTGATAATGGGGAGATTGTGGAAAAGACACACCAAGAAGCATTAGAGGGAGCTAGCAATATGGAGCATCAATTTGAGGAGCTCAAGCCCAACTTCATCTATGAAGAGAACCATGATGAGTCTGTTGAGCTTAAGTTTGGGGGAGAGGAGGAGAAAGTAAATCCATTACTTCATGATAAAATTCTTTTAACTTCCCTTCCTGAGTTTGATGAAACGTTATTCAACATGAGTGGTGAAGAAAAAGTGAGCATAGAGAGAGATTTGAGTGAAGCTATGAATCAATTTTTTTGGGTAAAGGATGAGTTGGATATCCCGCTAAAAAATCAGTTTGATTGGGAATCTCTTGATGTGGGGAAGGGTGCAGAACTTTTACCAATTAATGACCACAGTGAATCTCAGCTCATCTTGGACACTCAACATCTACCTGATTGGTCAGATCTGTAAACACGCCAAAATTGATGCTATGTTGGGTAAATTTCATATTACAATGAAATGCCCCGAAGTGGACTGTATTACTGGCTTAATAAGATAATTTTCCCCATTTTCTTGGATTTTCTTTGAATATGACGACTGTCATCCGGTCACGATTTAAATAACGCCCTTGGAGATGGCGCTATTTCATAAAGAAAACGACTGAACGTGTGGTCGTTGTCTTAACTATTTACAATTCCTGTCCGGAATTAAATCTGTCGGAATTAAATTCCTTGAAATGGCGACTTCCAGGCGGGCGCTCATTAATGAACGCCCCCATGCGCAGTCGTGGGTTATGAATTTCTTAAATATGAAAAGTCTAAAATTCTAGTGAAATAACGGCAGATCTAGCGGCGCTGTTTAGAACAACGACTGTGTATAGGTCGCCATTTCAGTTTTTATTTTTGTTTCGTCTGCAACCTTCCCAGACAAACTCCTTCCTTGTTTTAACTCTACGTTCGATTGGAGGAAGGAGACCCCTGACCAAGAGTTATCCTTCCCTGTTTTTAATCCTATTAGAATAAGGTCTTCAATCCCTATAAAAACCCCTTCAGGTTCTCTCGTGCAAAAAAACCGTACACACACATGCAGGCATCATTGATTTCTTCCGCTGAAGCCCCTTGCGGCTGATCCTTACTACAAAGGGGTGTTGTTCTGTTGTGCTGTGGTGTTCCTTTGAAGCTTTGCTCTCCTCTGTCCTACTCACAGGCGTAGAAGAGGATTTCACTTTCTTCTTTTAATTCTTTTTATTCTCTGCATATCATAATCATCATCCACCCTTCATATATTCATCTAGTATACTACCATATTTTCATATTCCTCTCTGCATACATACTTTTTCCATCCTTTACTCCTCTTAGGGGTTTAAAATAAAACACACAAGGTGTGTTCATGCCCACGTTGCATAATTCTATTTCTTTTGAGCATTGATACTACACGCTTTGGTTAATCATCATCTCTTTGTTGTCTTTGTTTATCTTATAAGGGTAATCAAGGATAAGAACCCCCTTCATCGGCCGGCCGGTGGAAGGAGGAAGAAAGGACCCACAATCATCCCCGCTTCTTCACAAGGTACATGCGATCATCTTTCTTCATTTTGAGGTAACCCCTCTGGCGATCACACTCCTTTAGAGCATCACATGCTCCCTTGTTATTCTCTTTATTTTATTTCTCATCACACTTCAACATTACTTTTTTCTTCTAAAGAAATGAAATTTCCATTCTTCTTTTAATGTCTATGTGACACGTTCACAAATTGGCGATCACGGTGGGACACTTGCTGTTTTTATTTTGATTTCCCCTCCTTTGTGCTCCACGTAGCACACTCCTTTTTGCACCACGCGCACACCTCCCACTTGATTAGCCAATTTTTAAACTGTCCATAACATTTGTAAGGAGAAAAATTGATTTTTATTAGCTTTTATATTACTTTCTGTTTACTAAAATTGATCAGTGACTACTTTGCAGCCGCTATTTATATAATCAGCGACCTCTTACAGAGGCGATATTTGCATTATTTTCAACATTATTTATTTTTTATCATCAACGCCCCTCTACAGAGGCGTCATTCACACATTCAGTGCCTAACTCCAAGGCGTCAATTCCTGAATCACTGTTGGCTTTGCTTTTACGATCGTTACTGTTCACTATTAAGCAACGCCCCTTCACAGAGGCGTCATTCACAGATTCTGTGCCTCACATTAAGGCGCCATTTCGCTTTTCTGTTCACTGTTCATCACGGTTTATCGTGATCAGCGACTGTCACGCAGTGGCCGTTTACTGATACAGCAACCGCTTCTAGGTCGCTATTTCCCTCTACTTTCACAGAACCCTGATTTTTGCTCTTATTTTCATCTGTTTGCTGCACTTATTGATTATCTATTTATTGCTAATTGATCTGATTGCATTAGCTTGCATTCTAGGACATTCGGTTGAGAGACCTCTCTCTCTACACTTTTAGGATCCCCTACACTTTCTTGGGAAAGGAAGGACCCTCCATTGAGCATTCCGTCTCTTTAGATTGAAAATTCCTTGACCAAGGCCTCCGTAAGTCCCCGCACCCGTGGATTCCCTCACAGACGCTTGGCCGGTTGTACGATTTGAAGTACCCGGAGTTTAGTTGACCCAGGCATTGGTGAAGAGAGAGAAAGAACTTAGTTGACCTAGAGATTACACCCAAACTTGCAACTAGCAACCACATTGAAGAGAGAGAATTGATTATACCTATAAAATCCATTTTTTAATCTCAAGAAAACCTTAAAATCTCGGGTTCATTACAACTTGTGTGAACAATTTACTCGATTGGGTGATTGTTTCTTGTTTATATTTGTTGGCTTGAGATAATTCCCTATCTTAAACATGCAACTTCGTTCAGATAGAATCATTAATATGGCCAACCATGAGTATTCTTATGACGGTTATGAGGAGGGTCAATTTGACCCCTCCTATGAGGTTCCCCCTCAAGATTCCACCCATTATGAGGGAAACTATGCTCCCTCCCATCCTTATTATTCCCAGGTCCATATGGTGGACACCACTACTCAAGGGGTTGAGCCTCCCTCCCAATCTCAACCCGTCATGCAAAATACATCCAGGGACGTTGCCCCATCCTTCAACCTCAATGATCTTATTCATGCTTTGTCTCAATTAGACGATTCTCAACGTCAGGCGGTCCAGGCCACTTTAAAAGGGAAATCTGTCCCTTCATACTCAAACCCTCCTCAGACCGCGGGTTGCCATTCATCTCCTAATGACTAGGCGGTCTCACATAAGATTCCTTCACGTCCACCAACTCATGTCATGGTTACGCCGGCTTAACCGATAAGTCACTCAGTGGTTAGGCCCCAGTATCCTCCACCTCCCCAATTCTTAAGGAGGCCTATGCCGAATCCATTCCCTTCCAATCCGGCCCTAGTCGAGTCCGACACCAACACCATACTCCTCTAGAAGATTGCTAGTATGGAGGAGCAGCTTAGGAAGGTTACGGCACCAAAGAATGCCCCGGAGGTTACTCTCCCCACTCTGCCAATTTTCCACTTACCTCCCTCCGAGATGCCAAATTTCTGGCGCTATAATGGAATGGGTAATTTGTTCATTCATCTGAAAGATTTCATGTATGAGGCATCCTTATGGCAGGATAATAAGACCTCCCTGGCTTATCTCTTTAGAAGGTCTCTAGATGGTTCGACACTTGAATGGTTTTATTCCTTGGAATCGGCCGAAGCCGGGGACTTTGATATTGTTCAGCGGAAGTTCTTATAGAAATATAAAGACCGTGTGGGCCTATCTTTGTCGGTTACAGATCTTATTGCCGAGAAAATGAAGCCCTAGGAGGACTTCATTCTGTTTGCCGATGAGTGGAGATCTATGGCCGAAAGATTGAAAGACACCCTTTCGGAAACAGAGCAAGTTAAGATGATCATATCAAATTCCACTCCGCAATTCCATCACATTTTGGCTATGAATAAGTTAAGTACTATGGAAGAGCTCTATGGGAGAGCTAGATATATACAGACCCAGATGAAAGATTCACCTATCATGGGCATGTTTGAGCAGAAACCAAGGATGGTCAGGAAGAGCACAAATATCAACACTAATGGTGGCACGACGGAAGGCACCGTTATTAACGAGCAGGTAGGGGTGGTTGACAATCCCACACCATTCCGCAATCCCCCTAACCTAAGACCTCCACCACCTCCACAACAATTCCCCTACTTCAATCCCGCTTCCCAAGTAAATACTCCTCCTCAAACCTTTCGGCCTCCACCTCCTCCACGGAACCAAAATCTACCACAATGTGCCTCCTCGACCAATTATGATCCTCAATAGTCGAGAAGACCGGTAGGCCCTAGAAGAGCCCAATACCCTCCATTACCCGAGAGCCTTCCTGACATATTTAACGCTCTCATGGCCGCCAGCCTGCTCACCTTGCCAAAAGAAAGAACGGCCTGGCCTCAAAATGTGGATACATCCCACTACTGTGTCTTCCATCGCGAACCCGATCATAATATAGATAATTGTTTTCACTTCAAAGATTATATATATGATTTAAATGATCAGGGCGGTATCAATTGGGATGAAATGAAGCCGTTTATTGCAACTTTGAAAACTATAAGACCTCCTCGGCAGCAATAGGCTCAGCAGCCGTCTCAGCAACAAGTTCAGCAACCTCCTCAACAGCAACAAGCTCCTGCACCACAACCGGACATGGGGATTATCCATAATCTATTACCGAAGCACCCTCTGAACCAGCAAGTAAACCATGTTACCTCCTTTCATGAAGTGGAAAGAGGACAAGGGTGGCACGAAGAGAATGCCTCTGTCGAGGCTCTAAACCAAACTCCAAATCAACCACCCCGTCTGTTAAGAACACCTCTCCATCTGACGCCTTTCCACCAACCGTCCCGTCCCCTTTTGTGTACTCCTAGCCAAATTCCCCCTACTACCACTAACCCCTCGCCAGTTAGACCTCTCCTCATTCGCCCTCCACCATCTTCCGCACCACAACAAACCCCCCCTCCTGTCACCAATTCCTCGCCTTTGCCATCTTGGCCACTTCTCATTCACCCCCACCGGCTCCTATTCCCTCCACTGCTACCACCAATCCTCTGCCGGCAATGACTTCCACACCGCAACCCGTAAATCCCTCATTTTTACCTAGACCCCTCCTCATTCGGCCTACGCCTGCTTTAGCCGTTCAGGCGCCACCTACACCTCCTACTGTTACCTCTCCAGTTACCACTATCCCTCAGCCAACAAGGTCCCTCATAAGGGTTCCTTCTTTGGTCACCCCTCAAACATCCGTTAACCCTAATATCTCATCTTCATCCACTAGTCCTCTACCTACCCACAACCCGATAGAGGTGCAATCGTCACAAACCATGGTGCTCCGAAGTGAACGGATATTCCATCGTGTATTTTTGCAAAGAGAGCCAGAGCCCACGCAAGGGAATGAGGAACAAGAGCAAGAGCAGGAATCCATACCGGGCACTCAGTATGACTTGCTAAAACATCTGGACAAGACCCCGGCAAGGATTTCTATTTTAGAATTGATAAAGAGATCCACTATTCACCAGCAGGCTTTGAAAGAGTATCTACAGAAGGTGATGGTTAATGAGGACCTCTCTGCCAAACAAATCACTTCAGTCCTGACTCCGGCAAGTGATCAATCGGCCATTATTTTTCATGAGCATGAATTAGCTCTGAAGCCAGCCAGGAAGTATGCCTTGTGCATCACTATTGACATTAACAAAGTAGCAGTTAAGCAATGCTTGGTGGATATAGGAGCATCTATTAATGTGCTGTCTCCTAGCACTTTAAAGATGTGTGGCATTCCAGACAGTCAGATTCGGCCATCTACTATCACAGTGACTACTTATGATAATACAAAGAAACCTCCACTGGGCATGATTACCTTAAAAGTTGGGTTGGGATCGGTCTCGATTACAGCAGATTTCAACATTCTAGACATGGATCCAACCTTCAATGGTATTTTGGGTTGCCCATATATTCAAGAACTTGATGTCGTGCCCTCCACAAATCATCAATGCATAAAGTTCCCACATAAATGGTGTATCATCAAAGTCACAAGCATGCCTATTCTACCGTCAGATGATATGCACTCAACAACATCAGTACCTTTCATATGGCCGGATAATAGGCCTTTGTTATCAGTGATAGATCTTGCTGATCCGCGGCAGGATTTGCTAAGGCCTCCAACCACAACCCCTACATCAGCCTTAATGTCACCTCTGCCCTCCACGGGGAAGAAAAAGAAGAATATGATGAATACCCCAAGGTGGAACATTTTAATGAGAATGGGGTACAGAACCGGCAAGGGCTTGGGCGTCAACCTTCAAGGTAGAGTAAAGCCCATCAAGAATTGCAAGTTAATTCCCCGAGGCGGCCTAGGATACAAAGGGCCGGGTAAAGGAAAATATGATGAAGATAATGAAGTGCCGTGGGTCACCATGACCTCCACTCTTAAAACAGATAGGCAACCACTCACAT
Source organism: Amorphophallus konjac (assembly GCA_022559845.1). Taxonomy (NCBI): domain Eukaryota; kingdom Viridiplantae; phylum Streptophyta; class Magnoliopsida; order Alismatales; family Araceae; genus Amorphophallus; species Amorphophallus konjac. The sequence continues at coordinate 490,071,869 of CM040121.1, forward strand.
GGACTCTACATACACACTTTGTGAAAGGGGTCGCTGAACAAGTTGGGGAACGAACTACAAACATCACTTCTGTTCTGGGTAGCCAAGATGTACATGCACGTCAGTTTGCTCGCCACGTAGGCCCGCTGGTCACATATAAAGCTTTGGAGTCCTTAAGGCCAGATAAGAGAAGAAAGATGGATGACCCGGAATGTGATTGGTACCGTTGGTTTGATATGAATGATATCATAATTGCTTTAAGCCGTTTGTTTATGCCGACTGATCTGGAATGGCCGCCGCTTATTCATGAGTTGATAGAAAAGCTGGCAATAATTACAGATAAGAGGCAAATGCTGAGAAACTATACAGATACCGGGAAACCAGACGTGCCATTTGAAGAAGGTTTTACTGTGGACAGGTTGTGGGCCGGCCTTTTCTTCCTTAATTCCGTACATCCGTCACTCATTGCTTTCTGGTGCTCCAAACTCTTTGTCTCTAATATTCCCAGACCCCCCGCGCTCTTAATTATTCTATCTTCAGATACGCTCCAAGCTTCCCCAATTCCTCTTTTGCTCCTTGAGCAATTCTCCCAGCTCTCCATTACACCCCCGCGTAGGTAATCTCTTATCTGATCTTTTTCTAATCTTTCAATTTCAGCACCACCTCCTATTCCTCCCTCCCATTGCTTTATCCTTGAAAATGAAAAAAAAATGCCAAAATTCAAACTTCCCAATCTTCCATCTCTGTTGAAGAGACCTCCCATCTTGCTTATGAGTGTGCCCCGACCCATGGGTCGCTCATTCAAGGTCCGTTAACAGGCTTCCTTTTCTCTCCAATGAGGAGGCTTCTCCTGTACCTTCTCCTGTACCAACTGCATCTCCCTCTTCTTCTCCTCCCCCTTCTCTAGGTCAAGGTAGTTCGTCTAGCTCGTCATCCTGTTCTTCTACCTCCTCTTCTAATAGGAGTCTTGGGGTAGTTGCCACTAAGAAAGCCAAGGGTAGGTGGATTCCCCATTGGTTTTTGCTTGATCTAGCTAGAAGATGTCGGGCATGTTGTGCTCTTCCTGGTTTCTTAGAGGATCCAATCTTCCCGTTGGATTCAGAATGTGGGGAAATGTGCTCCTTGGATGAAGGGTTTGGTGTTTACGAGGTTATGAATGATGAAGACCCTATTGAAGAGGGGGATGAAGAATACGAAGAATATGAGGATGAGGCTGATGCTTTTGCTAGTGGTATGAGGAGATTCGATGAACCGTCAGCCTCAGTAGAAGAACCAACCAAAGAGATTAATCTGGGTACTGAGGAAAACCCTAGGATTTTCAACATCAGTAAAAATTTGTCGCCCTCTGAAGAAGAGGCGCTCGTTCAAGTTCTTTGAGAATATAAAGACACATTTGCATGGAGTTATGAAGATATGCCGGGTCTGGACCCTGCGCTTGTTGAACATTGCCTAACCCTTAAGCCAGGATCCGTACCGGTCAAGCAGCGGTTAGGACATTTTCACCCTAATATGGCATTAAAAATGAAAGAAGAGGTCGATAAGCTTCATAAGGCTAGATTTATTAGAGTCGTCCTCTATCCCAATTGGGTGGCAAACATTGTCCCGATTATGAAGAAGGACGGAAGAGTGAGAATTTGCATAGACTTTCGGGACCTTAACCGCGCATGTCCTAAGGATGATTTCCCCCTCCCTCACATAGACGTGCTAATTGACAACACGGCAGGGTAAGAGACCCTCTCTTTTATGGATGGCTTCTCTGGTTACAATCAGATTCGCTTAGCTGAAAAGGATTAGGAAAAAACCTCATTCACTACACCTTGGGGGACTTATTGTTATGTGGTCATGCCGTTTGGGCTCAAGAATACCGGAGCCACTTACCAAAGGGCCATGATGGCCATTTTTCATGACATGATCCATATTTTTATAGAGGTCTATGTTGATGACCTTGTAGTGAAATCAAGAACGAGGATTGAGCATCCTGGGGTTCTAGCCAAGGTTTTGCAGAGAGCACGGGAGTATCAATTAAAAATGAACCCCAAGAAGTGCGTGTTTGGTGTTTCGTCAGGAAAATTGCTTGGATTCATAGTCAGCAAACGGGGTATTGAGATTGATCCTAACAAGGAAAGGGCAATAAGGGATATGCCTCTTCCCAAGAATTTGAAGGAAGTTCAAGGTTTGATCGGGATGTTGCAATTTATTTGCCGATTTGTCTCCCAGCATTCACAAAGTTGTAGGCCATTTTACGAGCTTACTAAACCCGGAGTCAAATTTAATTGGGATGACAAGTGTCAGGCAGCTTTTGACGGACTAAAGGATTATTTGGTTGATCCTCCTGTCTTGAGGCCGCCGGTTCTAGGCAAACCACTTGTTCTTTATGTTTCTGTCCTAGATGACTCTGTAGGTGCTGTCCTTGCGCAAGTTGACGAAGAAGGAAAGGAGAGGGCAGCCTACTACTTGTCTAAGCTTCTCAACCCTTGTGAGCAGAAGTACTCAGCCATGGAGAAGACTTGTGCTACTTTAGTCTGGGTATTACAGAAATTGAAGCAGTATTTCTTAGCTCATGAAGTTCATCTTATTGCTCGCATGAATCCTATCAAGTTTCTCCTCGAAAAATCCGTTCTCACTGACCAATTGGCACGATGGCAAAGCTTCCTTTCTCAGTTTGATATCATTTACATTCAGCAAAAAGCAATTAAAGGTTATGCCATAGCAGAACATCTCGCTCATCACCCTCTCCCTAGATTCGACCCTGTTCACCCGGAGTTTCCAGATGAGGAACTAATGTCCATCAATCAGCCCGATTCAATGTAGACGTTACATTTTGATGGAGCTTTAAATTCACAAGGAAAGGGAATCGGTATTATTATCCTATCACCTGAGGGTATCACTATTCCACTTGCCTCTCAGCTCACATTTCCGGTAACAAATAACATAGCTTAGTATGAGGCTCTTCTGGCCGGACTGGAGGCCACTCATCGATTCGGTGTTACCTAATTGCGGATTGTAGGTGATAGTCAGCTTATTCTTCGCCAAGTGCTTACCAAATGCCGCACACTTAATCCTAAACTTAAACCCTATCAAGAATTGGCTTCCGCTTACGCCAAGCTTTTTACTAAACTAATCTTCGTCCATGTTCCTCGGGATCAGAACATCCTAGCCGAAGCTCTCGCTTCTCTTGTTTCCTCCTTGGTTTTCCTTCCCGAAAGGCACTTCCACTTAATCATTGTTCAAAAGTGCCTCACTCCTACTATTAAAGATTTGGCGTTCCTTAGTATTAAGGAGGAGGTGCTCAAGAAGGTTAAGGAAGGAGGAATTATTGAGAACAAGGAGATCATGTTATTAGATCTAGAGGAAGAGATGGAGGACGAAGAAAAGTCATGGTAATATGAGATTGCCAAATATTGTCAAGATCAATCTTATCCTGAAGAGGCTACGACTGAAGAGAAGAAAGCCATCAGAAGAGTTGCTCAGAGATATACTCTCGTTGGAGGACTGCTTTATAGAAGAGGTCTCACTGGAGCCTTGCTTAGATGCCTTGACGATGATGAGTCTTGGAAGGTTGTGGAAGAGGCACATTCAAGAGTATGTGGGGGTCATGTCAATAGCCAGATGCTAGCTAAGAAAAATTTTAGATTAGGCTTCTATTGGCCCACTCTAGAAGAGGACTGTTCTATCTATGTTCGAAGGTGTGTCAGGTGCCAATTACATGCCAACAAAATTCACTCTCCTGCTTCTTCACTCCATCCTATGTCCTCCTCATGGCCTTTCTCCATGTGGACTTTCGATATCATTGGACCTCTTGGTGATTCAAAACTCGTCACAAAACCGAAATCATTTATACTCACGGCCACGGAGTACTTCACCAAGTGGGCGGAAGCGGAAGCATACGTGGAGATCAAAGCGTCAACCATCTACAAATTTATAATGAAGAACATAATTGTAATATTTGGCATCCCGAGTACCATCGTCATCGACAATGGGCCGCAATTCATCTCTCAAGAGCTTCAAGACCTCTGCAACAGGTATGACGTTGCACATCATCATTCATCTCCTTATTATCCGCAGGGCAATGGCCAAGCAGAGGCGATAAATAAAATGTTGATCAAAATCATTAAGAAAACGTGTGAGGCTAACAAATTCGCAGATTGGCCAGAAAAGCTGGTTGAAGCTCTTTGGGCTTACCGCACTTCCATTCGTACTCCTACTGGGCAAACCCCTTTCGCCCTCACTTATGGGATGGAGGCGGTAGTTCCTTATGAGATTCTCATACCATCTCTTAGAGTACAAATGGACAAGGAGTTCTCTATTGATGAACGCCGTGAATCTCTCCTTGCATAGTTGGTACTCTTGGATGAGAAGCGTCTGACTACTACCGAGCACGCACGCGTCTATCAAAACAGGCTTTCACATTTTTATCAAAAGAAAGTAATTGAGAGAAAATTTAAAGTCGGAGAAATGGTAATTAAAAGAATCTTTGTGAAACCAGGAGGACCTCGTTCAAAGCTCCAACCAAATTGGGAAGGGCCCTACGTAATAAAAGAAGTTTATCCTGGCAACGCTTACAAACTAGTTAACGCTGAAGGGGAAGACTGGCTCACCCTTGGAATGGTCTGTATCTGAAAAAGCATTACCCCTAACTCTCAAAAAAAAAAAGAAAAAAGAGAAAAAGATCGAAAATGGCTGGCATGGTGCATAGGCCGTGAAATCCAAAAATTCAAAATTTTTAATTCATTGTTTAGTCTTAATGGTTTAATGTGTGGTCAACACTCGCACACACAACACGTTTTACCTTTGAACTCAAGCAGTGCAAAGTCCGAGGAAAGTTAAAGCCTAACTAAAAGTGAAAATACATTACCCGTTCTCTTCTCTTCGGTTCACAAAGGGGAGGAGTTAGACCCTGGGTAGATTACCAAACCTACCCGCCGCCCTAGTAGGTGGAAGTCAGGGCCCAAAGGGGAACAATATGCCATAAAAGCTTAAGTACAATTAGTTTTTTTATTTTTTATTTAAAAAGAAAAGTCAAGTCAAATATAAAGAAAAGCATGACAAGAGGGCAAAGTTCCCGCAGGGAAAACCCTGGTCGTAAGCATTCATGAATAAGGGCAAAAGGCAACAAAAATTTCCTATGCCGAAGACCGAACCCCAACAGGCATAGGGTAGGGGAGGAAAATTCCCTCGGTCTTTCAAAGCCCCTTGTGGACTTTCCTAAAACACTTTCTTCTATCTCCCCCATGGTCTGTCTTAAGCCTGAAGGGTGGCGGAGACTGACCTTGGAGGATGCACTGCGCGAAGTCTCGAGTAAAAGCATAGGCCTTGAGCACGTTGACCCTCTGTTAAATTATCTAAGAATGGTTAATAAATTTAAGATAATGAATAAGTAAGGTCACATGACCTATATACCATGCTAAGTTCATTTAAAAATTTCACAAAATTTCAATATATATATATATATATATATATATATATATTGGGTTTTTTTAAATAACACCCCCTCACGAGGGTGCCATTTTAGTAAATAGCGGCAGTCTTTATATCATTATTTTAAATAAATAAATTTATATATATATATATATATATATATATATATATATATATATATATAATGGGTTTTTTTAAATAACGCCCCCTCACGAGGGTGCCATTTTAGTGAATAGCGGCAGTCTTCATGTCGTCATTTAAGATTTAGTTAAAAAAGAGAGAAAAAATATTTTTCAATTAATGCCCGTGTATGCAGGCACCATTTCTGTGATTAGCGTCCTTTATAGATTCGTCATTTAAGGAAAATTCGAAGAAAAAAATTTTCAAAAAAAAGAAAAGAGAGAAAAAAGAGAGAAGGAGAAGGAAAGAAGAGAAAAAATGACTGCCATCCGCTGCTTTTTCCTTTGCCATATCATATGCTTGCTTGCATTCGTGTGTGTGGGCATTCTTTTATTCTAAGTTGACATTTGCTTGCTTGCATGTTGCACTTTTCTATATCTTTGTTATTTTGCCTTAATTAATTAAAGGCTTGGCCCCTTGACTCGTCATTAAGGTCAAAACAACGACAACCCCTTGCTTATTGAGCAAGGGGCCAAGCCGAACGGATGAATTAATCTGTTTGCTTAAAGTGTGAAACATAGGCACAGGGGAAAGGAGAAACAAGTACATAAGTGCTTACAACGACAACTCAGGTAACATCAAAATCTCATATATGCATAAATATATGTGTACAAAAACATGCAGGTGGAGGAGTACAGGTCTCTCTCTCTCTCTAACTCTCACCTCCACTCTCCTCTCTCCTACTCTCCGCCTCACCGTCGTCTTCATGACGGGCCCGTGGAGGGGGCATGGACCCTCGAGAAGCAGCAGAAGCTCGAGCATGCTCCTCTGCCTCGTTCCTCTGTCGGGTCGAGGAATCGGCTAGGTACATCGTGCTGGCAAAGGCACTGGAGTGTCCCGCAGCTCGCGCCCGCTCTCGACCTCTCTGGAGGCACTCCTTTGTCACTCGTAGCTGCTCCTGTACGACGGCTAGCTGTGCTCTCGTGTCCGTGAGCTCGCGCTCGCGCACCATCAGCTCCTCCCGTTCACGGGTGCACTCCCTCCTCTCCACCTCGAGGAGGATCCTCAATTCCGTCACATCGCTGGGCACCTCCTCTCGCTGCCTCAGCGCCTCCTCAAGCTCTGTGACCCGCTGGTCGTGGATCGCAAGCTCGGTGCCGGCTAGGGCAGCCCGAGTGAGCGCGTCCTGTAGCTCTGCAACCTGCACCATTCCATCAATTATCAATTTCATATTTCAATTCTATACATTTGAAATGATTTGCTTGTTTAAGTGATTACCCGCTCAGCTAGGTCACGCTCCGCCGCCTCGGCCCGTGCAACTGCTCTTGCGAGTCACTCCTCCAGGGCGGTGACCTCCGCACTCGGCTCCCTCGAGCTGGACGCTCCTCCTGCCCCTCCAGCTGCCGCTCCCTGCTGGGCACGCTACATTCATTGAGATCGTCAGTGGCTAAACATCATGATTTCGGGAATAAATAAACCATATAAATAGTGTGCTCACCAGAGTCTCTAAGTCCACCCTGTAGTCGCCAGCTGGGCCTCCAAGCAATGAAGGCGGGCATGTAAGTCCAATGCTGCTGCATCCCATGCATCCTGCATAAATCATTCATTAGTTGCATATCTTATAAGCATATAATTTAAATTAGAAAGCATTTATACATAGCCCTCTTGGCCTCATCTGGGGTCCACCTGCGTACGTCTCCCAGTAGCACTAGAGGTACGCCGAGCTGTCTGGTGCATGGGAAACAACTGGGATCCTGCCCCGTAGCCAGTCAGCGAACTGCTCTGGGAACCACAGCCTCCAGTCGGTCGCCCTCATCCGTCCACGGGTCTTACGCCCGATCCCTCATGGCTCAACTGCTTCGACCCACTCCTGGTATAGGCCGAGTGTCCTCATCACCAGCCTAAGCCATAGTGGCTCAATCTCATTCAGGCAATGGACTCAAAAGTCACACCCAAAGCGAGGTCGGCCTGCTACGACCCACGACTGGCCCTCATCTGGCATCCCTTCATATGGTCTCCAGACCACCTGCATGCATTCACATATATATATATAAAGCAGGATATATAAAGCAGGAAAATAAATAAAATGCATCATATTTACACATGCACTAGTGAAGGAGGGAAGTCTCAGAACTCCCATCATAGGACCCTCAGCTCGTAGGCATGGGGCGCTCCGGTCACAAGTGGTATCCACCGTCGAGCCAGGGGGTAAGCAGCCTCGTCTCCCGGGCGGGGGTCGGCTTGGTCCATCGGCATGTAAAGATGACTCCACACCTGCATTCATTAGCATATATTAGCCACATGCATAATCATAATCATAATCATTAATCATTATAAGAAAAATGCATACCTGAAGGAAAGGTGAGAAGCCACTAACGGTCATCTCTCGACCCGTCCCCATGGACAGGTCGGCTATCAAGTGCGCCAGCAGGGCGGCTCCCCAAGCATACTGCCCTACTCCCTCCAAGTCCTCGAGGACGCTCAGAAATCTGTAGTTGATGTCGTCCCCCTTTGTCCCCAGCAGCAATCTCCCCAACATCAGGAATAAGAACCTCCTCAGATCTATGTCTGCTCTCTCTCTCTGAGCCGGGTCCTGGCAGTACACGGCCCGAGCTCTTCCGATCAACCTCTCTGCATACTCTCTCAAAGACTCTCCTGACCTCTGCCGAGAGTCTCCTAACCCCATGGCCCTCGTCAAGTCCGTGCCACTGATCATCCTGCACGGGGGCTCATACACTATATCTATACCCAAGAGTCTCACTACCAACTCCCCGTAGTCTGGGATAGTCACCCCACTCACTGCCTCACCATCTACTCTCAGTCCGGTGATCCCAGCGACGTCCTCCAGGGTCGACACCATGTTCCCCCAGGGCATCAAGAATGCCCGACTAGCCATATCCCATCTCTCCCTCAAAACCTGAATCAGGACTAGATCTGGGCGTACTGGCTCTATGCTAAGGAAGGGGCCGAACCCCATCACCTCTATCCTCGCCCTTTGGAAATCGGGTAGTCCGTGGTAGGCGGCTATCACATGGACCCAAGAAATGCGGGTTCATATCAATCCCTGCAGCATAGGATTAGATAAATGAACAAATGCATGGTCTATATATATATATCAATTGATTAATCTTAATTGGCGACTGCATGGGGGTCTCTATTTCATGAAATAGCGACCTGACCTTGGTCGCCCAATCTGCTGGTTCTGCAAGACGTCATGGGTCAGGGCGCTAATTCCTTCAGGTCATTTCAGGGAATCAATGGTATATCAAAATACAAACAAAAAATGAAAAAACAAATATATATATATAAGATGTTTTTGTAATCGCGACCCCCAGATGAGTCGTTATTTCTTTAAATAGCGCCCGTCCTCCGGGTCGCCATTCATCTAGTTTTTGTCGTGTAATAAAAGGAAATTTTAAAATGGCGCCTAGCATGCTGTCGCTATTAAAAATAAAATAAGGTTTTTTGTTTTTTTCGCGACCATCAGTCAGGTCGCTGTTCAGGATAAGGCACCCTGTTCTAGGTCGCCATTTCTCTGTTTGATCCCACCATCGAGGGATCCATGGTGTTCACACTATTTTCATGAAAAAAAGAAGGAAAAAATAAATAAAATAAAAATAAAATTTGTACTCACCTTCTTGGGTGCAGGGTCCATGAACCCTCCCCGCATTGGTCGGCGAGGAGAGGGAGCGCCGTCGCCGTCGTCTCCGCCACCGACGCCTTCATCTTCTCCATCTTCTTCTCCTTCGTCGCCGTCTTTATCTTCTCTATCTTCTTCTCCTTCGTCGCCGTCTTCGTCCCCTCCTTCTTCATTGTTTTCTTCATCGTGTTCTTCCCCTTCTTCTCCGTCGCGACCATGCTCCGCTGCCGGGGCTTCCTCGGCCGCCACGGGAAGAAGCCCCTCCTCGCCGGCACCATTGTTGTCGTCAAGGTCAACCACGGTAGGGGCCATGACCCTCTATCGTTTCCCCAAGCTGCCTGAGCCACCAATGTGAGCCATGTGGGAATGGATTTGGGAACGGGAGGGAGAAAGATTAGAGGAAGAGGTGAAAGGGTTGTCGCTGGTGAGGGTTGCAGAGAAGGAAGCAGAGAAGTGGGGAAGAAGAAGATAGATGGGCAGAGGTTGAACAAAAGGATTTTAGCGGTTACGGTTTCGAAAGAAATGGCACCTACGTCCGAGTCGTTATTCATATATTAAACGCCCGCCCATGAGGGCACTGTTCTATGGAATTTATCATTTTTAGAAAATATTGAGAATTCACGACTTGAGGAAAGGCATGGTATCATAAAGAAGCGCTCCTATGAGAAGACGCTATTTCTTTGCGTGTATTGGGGAAAGTGCAACTGTCAGGTAATCATGAGGGTGTCATTCAACGTTCAGTATGGAACATCGACAAAGTGAAGGGCACTATTTCATGAACAACGACTCACGTGGAGGCGTCATTTCAGGAGTTTATTATTGTTATTCTTATTTCGTGTTGTAGTTGAAGGAATTAGCGCCTATGAGGGAGGCGCGTATCATCAAAATTCAGCACCCTGTGGTAGTCACTATTTCTTACAGAGAGTGCGTTTTTGAACAAAATAAAAGGAATTTGGAAGACTTGATCATTGTTACACATGGTTATTGGCTCAATTAAGAAAGAATTTCTTTATTCATTGAAAAGAAAGCAATATTACATAATTAATGAGCTACTTTGGCCCTCAAGTTCCTAAGAGCTATTACATTAGATTTTCATTGCTCTCTATCTTCTTCCACGTGTTCCATGGGTCGGTGAAGCTTGCTAACTCGCCATAGAGCTTGGATGGTCTTGGTCTCTTCTTTGTCACCGCTTGAGACCAACTCTCTCTTTTTAATTGGTGGTAGATGAGAAGCTTCCTCAAATAGATGGCGAGGAAGGCCGAGTTGTGAGAGGCACCGGTGAGCGTTGTAAAGCACGAACTCGGTGGCGCCAATTAGCCTTAGCTCCACTCCGGAGGAGAGCCTTGCATGAAGATCTTGGGTTTTGAGGAATCCCGGTGCACATGTGAAGCCATTTTTTGGCATTGTCTTGAAGTGGCCACGCCAATCCACTCGTTTCTTGATTTTGGGTACCCGATTGACCACTCTTTCACATAGTCCAAGTGTGCCCGTCATATAGTGGTGTGGACTCTTAGAATAGATCCTAGAAACTTGTTGGGTTTCCTCACATGGGTCAAATTTGAAGTCGAGGTCCACCCAACTTGTGAGCAATAGCATAGATCCATATAAGGGCCTTCCCATGGAAGCCGAGGTGAGCCCACTATAGAGGTAAGCTAGGATCACCGGCCCAATTCTCTTCCCTTCCCAAATGCCACATATGGCACTCAATTGTGCCTCTTCTAAGAAATCAACCGCCGAGGGGAATAGCAAAGCCCCCGCAAGGCAAATCACCATGGCCTTCATAATCAATTCCATCTCCTCTTCTTTGTTCTCCTTACCCAAGGCTTTGTATACCCATGCCACTAGCTTCATCAAATTGATTTCATTTGACACTCTTATTTGCTCTATCATTTTTTGGCTTGGGATTAGGCTTGCTAGCATCTCCATGGCACTTATGGGTTCTTGCATGATCGCCATCTTCTCCTCCTCCCCTTGCTTTAGGCTTTTCAATCCTAGAAGCATCTCCGTTTCTTCCAATAGGATGGTGGGTTCGAAGGTGGGGAATAAGAAGGTGTGGGTGTGGGGATGCCATATTTCTATGAGAGGTCCTATGGTGGCCCAATCAAAATGAATGTCATTATAGTGTTTTGCATGGGTCACTAAGCCTAAGAGATGCCACTTGGAGAGGTGGGATCTCATGTCAAGGGCAATCTTGGAGAGAAGGAGGGGAAGCCATTGGATCTTGGTAAATCTCCTAGCCCCTGGAATAAGTGGATATTTCTGAAAATTGAGAGAGAAGGAAGAAGGGGAGGGTTCAATTAGAACTTGAGAGGTGAAGGGGTAAAATAGAACTAAGGCTTTTGAGCACTCACTTGGTCTAGTGCAATTCTTCCGCTAATGTGCCCTTCTACTTCATTGATTCTTGCAAATCCAGCTTTGGTCTTCTTCAAGGGTCGTTGTAGCAATCTCTCCATTAGTAACTCTGATAAAAAGGTTTTGTTCTCTGGTGAATGACCTGCGAGAACAAAAAAGCTTGTGATTTCTGCTAAAGAATTGTTTTGGTATGGATCGAAGAGCCTCGGAGCTCTTTTATAGAGAAAGGCTTTGCTCTATTAGAGTTCGAAGCGGAAAAGGAGTCGAGTGTTCAGTTTTCGGTTAGAACATGGTTTACCGGAACACAGGGGAATAGTGGCTTCCATGGTGCCGCCATTTAAAGAGTGACTGTAGGAAAGTCGCTATTCAGTAAGGGAGCGCCTGTTTATATGGTCGCTATTTTGTGAACAGATGCACTTAAATTTCATGGATTTATATCTATATTCTTCAATGGAGCGCCCTCGTGCAGGGTCGCCATTTACTGTGAATATTGTGATAATGGGCTCTATACATGCTAGAATTACTTTGAATAAATAATTGTGGTACTGATCATTTTTTAAGTGCAGGAAAAGTAAGTCACGCAAATTGCCAAAATTCTCGGGACGGTTTTGGGGGACATTTCTCATTTTCTCCTATATGCATTTCTACTATATGTTATATACGCTATTATAGTATATCAAGGACCTTGTGGTTCTGATGATCTTGGAATTTGAGTTCCCCTTCATCAAAAAAAAATAATGATAATTTCAGGGGAGTCTTGATCGCACGGATAAGCCGTTGGGTCATTTAAGATTTGGGATGATGGTTCCACTTTCTAAGTTGATACATGGATAAACGAGCTTCGGCTTAGTGTCAACTTAGAGATTTGGATTCTTGACCAAGTCTGGATGGCTTAGCAATATTATCCTTGATTATTTTCTATTTTTAGTTTGTTTCAACCTTTTCCTTTAGCCCAGCATGCATCATGTAGGACTTTAAGCTTAAATGATGGGAAATCCTCATATTAAGTCAGTAATGAAGGCCACTTGCTCTTAATTTGAGTTGACATGAAATATTCCATTCCAAATCAAGTACTGTGCTCTCCTTAAAGTCGCTCAGGCTGATTCCTCGAAAGCATCCTTTACTTGGATTCCTACCTTACTTCACTTTAATTTTTTACAAATCCACCTTGATTGTAGCACGTCCACATTGGCTGGTAATAGCTCTCTAATGGTGCTTCTCCTTTTCGTGCCCTTGCACACATTTTGTTAGCTTAGTTTTCATCCAGGAATGGTTGCTTTCTCGTAATCATCTAAGGTTGTTTCATTCAGAGCCATGGAAAGATTTCTAACGCTTAGTGTCAGAGGCGTGTCACATCACACCTTGGCATCTACTTTTCAGTCCATTCCAACTTTATTCCGCCTCATTTCACTTTCACTTTCACTCCACGTCATGCCGTCTCACTCCCTTGCAAAGCAGACACCAAGGCGGGGCAGCTGTAGACACGTCAAAATTGATGCTATGTTTGGTAAATTTCATATTACAATGAAATGCCCCGAAGTGGACTGCATTACTAGCTTAATAAGATATTTTTCTCCATTTTCTTGGATTTTCTTTGAATATGACGACCATCATCTGGTCGTGATTTAAATAATGCCCTTGGAGATGGCGCTATTTCATAAAGAAAATGACAGAACGCGTGGTTGTTGTTTTAACTCTTTCCAATTCCTGTCAGGAATTAAATTCCTTGAAATGGTGACTTCCAGGCGAGTGCTCATTAATGAACGCCCACATGTGCGGTCGCGGGTTATGAATTTCTTAAATATGAAAAGTACAAAATTCTAGTGAAATAGCGGCAGATCTAGGGGCGCTGTTTAGAACAACAACTGTGTATAGGTCACCATTTCAGTTTTTGTTTCCGTTTCATCTGCAACCTTCCCAGACAAACTCCTTCCTTGTTTTAACTCTACGTTTGATTGGAGGAAGGAGACCCCTAATCAAGAGTTATCCTTCCCTATTTTTAATCCTATTAGAATAAGGTCTTCAATCCATATAAAAACCCCTTCGGGTTCTCTCGTGCAAAAAAAACCTTACACATACACGCATGCATCATTGATTTCTTCTGCTGAAGCCCCTTGTGGCTGATCCTTACTGCAAAGGGGTGTTGTTCTGTTGTGCTGTGGTGTTCCTTTGAAGATTTTCTCTCCTCTATCCTGCTCACAGGCGCAGAAGAGGATTTCACTTTCTTCTTTTAATTCTATTTATTCTCTACATATCATAATCATCATCCACCCTTCATATATTCATCTAGTATAGTACCATATTTTCATATTCCTCTCTGCATACATACTTTTTCCATCCTTTACTCCTCTTAGGGGTTTAAAACAAAACACACAAGGTGTGTTCATGCCCACGTTGCATAATTCTATTTCTTTTGAGCATTGATACTACACACTTTGGCTAATCATCATCTCTTTGTTTTCTTTGTTTGTCTTATAAGGGTAATCAAGGATAAGAACCCCCTTCATCGGCCGGCCGGTGGTGTTGACACCCATTTTTTACCGATAAGTTGAGTCATTTCTCTTACTCTCATTTGTTGATGCCTCAAGTTATCCGTTGCTCGTTGGGCTATTTTTTCTGGCAACATATTTGGGCCTATTTTATGGGTAGCCTCCCTCCTTGGCTAGGTCTGCTTCAATTCAGGGCTTAATGGGCCTTGATTTTGTGTAATTTATCATTGTTATGAATTTCAAGCGTCCAGATTAATGAACGGTCAATCCATGGCCGCACAACACCTGCGCGGTCATTTTTGGACCGTCCATATATTTATGGGATATTTTAGTTGATTTTCTGAATTATCACCGACATGCTTTCATACGGCTTAGGTGTAGCCGTTCAACTTAATGAGCGGGCTAACATTAGCCGTTCTAGCCCCAGAGTCCTAAGCTCGGTCGATTGTTCAGGTAATTATCTATTTATCTCATTTACTCTGATTTTCCACCAACAAGATATGCGCGGTTGTATCTTGGCCGCTCTTATGGATGAAAGGTTCACAAGTAACCGTTCATACTTGAGAGTCCAATGGCGATGTTTTCGGTCAGTTCGATGGATAATTTGTTTCTATTTTCTATTTATTGAATTTCCGCCGACAGGGATGGATGGCCCAAGATTTGCCGCTCATATGGATGAGTGGTCTATCCTATGGCCGTTTAACTGCTCGTTTCCTGAAGACTTAACAGATTTTCTCTCTCCACTTGTGGATTATTCCCAACTTGCTCCAACCATTTCTCCGCGAATACTGAACCAAATTTGATGCTGTTTCTTCTGGTTGAGAGATAATTCATTTATCTACACATTTTATGTTAATATCTTGACCTGAAAATGCCTAGAAACCCTAATTTCGAGTTAAGACTTTAGGTGCTCTATAAATAGACCCTAGAGGCCGGGCTTGAAAAAGAGGGGAGATTTTTGGTCAACGGCGAAGCCCTGTTGAATTCTCGAGTGACCCAAGACCAGGGAGGGAGGCCTTCTACGTCCTTCTAGGCCTCCGATTCAGGGAGTAACTAGTTTTGAGTCTTTGTTTCGATTAGTCCCATCGCGGGTTTCTTCATTGCTTGCATACTTTTCTCTTCTTTCCCCACCCATGTTTAGTCATTCACACTACATTACACACACCCTCCTACGTTTTTGGCGCCCCTAGGGGTTTAAAAATCCCCAAGTATCTCCCATTTCATTTAGTCATGTTCGTTCCTTCCCATTCTAGCATTTACTATGCTTTATAGTTCTAACTTGGGTTTTTCTTTGTGTTCTACACGTGGTCTTGTAGGTCAGCAACGCACTAGCGCGAGGCCCACCCTTTCTGGACGACCGGGAAGGGTGGAGGTTTGGACTTTTACAACTTACGGCGTGGTAGTCTTGTGCGGTACAAAACAGTCCGTTCGAGGTGAAGTGCGGTTGATCTTGGACCGTTCTTCTTCATCCTGCGGTTGGGTATGAGCCGTTTATCTGCCAGTCGTTCTTCGTCCCATGTCCTCTCTCAGGGCTGATGAGCGGTCTGTCGAGCGACCGTTCAAGATAAGGGCGGTTATTTCGGAGCCGTGCATCCTTCCGGTACCGGTCAAAAGGTGAGTATCTCCCTCTTCTTTCTAAGGTACGGCGTGTTCATCACGTTCGGAGCCTTGGTGGTGATCACAGGTTTCTACTTGTGTTCCCTTCTACTCCCGTTTTGTGTACTTTCATATTTATTTTAGTAAAGGGATTTGAAGGGAGTTTTAAGCCGGTGTAGGGAAGGTAACATTTCCTACCAACAAATTTCTCGCGATCACGGTGGGACGCCTAATGCCCATCGTGTTAGTGATTGGCTGACCCTCTCCTTTGCTTTGTTAGTCCTCGTTCTTGAGTGGTTTCAGGTCGATCTTTGCTGTTCACGTTTCTATCCTCTGGAACTTGTGCGGTTCTCCCAAAGCCGTCCATCGGATTCTGCGGTCGAAGGCTCACCGCTCTTCTCTGCGAACAGTGCCATTCCTTCTGCTACCCTACTGCTTCCAGCGGTCTTCTACCGCCCATACATCATTCCGGTGATCTGTTACCGGCCGCACGAATTCCAGGCTCAGGTGCATCTTTGTGTTCACACTGTTAGTTTTCATTGACGTTCTGCGGCTGCTGCAGGCCCGTTCGAGAGCCCGCACGGTATGTCGTGAGACCGTCCATCCAGGTATGATTTTGCATTTCACCAATCTATTTTTCTGTCAATATTTGTCGTCACTCCCTGCCAGTGAACGGTCCACCGAGGACTGTCGACCTCCCTGCGCGGTGGTGCGGACACCCGAGCAGTTGATCGACACGACACACCGAGCCACCGGTACCGCACACGGAGCACGACACGAGCCACCTCAGTGTCCATCTGGCTCGGAGACAGTCTGGAGACTCCGCCTTGAGCCTCCCCATTTATTATATTTAGCTAGACTTTATGTGTGTGTAATTTGTATTTATTTCGTTGCATTCGGTTTGCCATTTGGAGTGTAATAGGGGCTTACGAGTATTTCGGATCCCGTGGGCCCCACGGGCCCCCCGGGCCCCACCACATTGGGCCACCTCAGCCTAGGGTCCCACGTGGGGCCAGTCAACATGCCACATGGGAGCATCTAGAAGCTTGACTTGTAATTGGACACATAGGGGACAATGGGCTTAAAAAGTCCAAGGAGGCTACCTACCTCCCACCTACATTTCAACCTTCCACACCCCTCCCATTCAAAGTCCAAGGGCCGCCCCCCTCCCCTTAATTTTTTATTTCTTTTTTGTGTGTGTGTCACATGCCATCCCAGCCCTTCATCTCTTACCCCTAGATCCTACGGTTGTGGATGGATGTGAGATGTAAGCTATTTAAACTTGTATTTTCCATTTTACTTGAATTAATGTCATTTGGAATCAAAGAAATTGTTGGAGCTCCAGCTTGGTGCGCCCCTCTCTCCCCCCTTGCAGCTGTGAAGGTTGCCTCTGGAGGTGTGACTCCTCCCCTATCAGTTCCGGTCATCCTCGCCGCCGCCACGAGCCGCCACCGCACCGCCATCGTCTTCATCGGAGTTCTGCCCGCGCAGTACCACAGCAACTCCCACGAAATTCCCAACCCAACCAAGAGCTCTGATCGACCTGGGGATTTTACTGGAGGTTCCATAGGTGTCAAGGATGTCCCCAAAAAATTGGTTTGTCATTCAGATCCCGTTTCATAATTTTTGATTTTCGTTCCCTCTTTCATTCCAGTTCTGCCAGCAGTCTGTCCAGATGCATCTCCGCCCTGAGTTTTAGGTCTTAGGTCCACGTTTTGATTTTCTTTAGTCCCAAAACTTTTACTGGAGTTTCCTTCCATCCACCCCTTCATCCACAATTTTTATAAATTTCTAGTTCGTCCATTTCATATTTTCCACAAATCGTTCTCAGATACACCTGAAGTTCTGTCCACCCGTTCCCAGATCCGATCACTAGTCACTCAAAAAATCATATCAAATCTCCACAACCTACAAATCCAATTCCCAAAATTTTCCCCACTTCGTGGTTTGAATATCTACAACTTTGAAGAAGAGCTTGAAGTCTGAATCCCAATGTAAGTAGGTGGTCAAAGGCCATTTATAGGGAACTGATGTGCTGATCTGAGAGTTCTGGAACTGTGTAGCAGAGAATTGAAAATTAGTTAAGGTCCAGGTCCACGCAGGTTCAGAGGAATCCACTGGCCCTAGGTTGGAGAATTTTGAGTCCTCTTTCCAACGGCGCTGGTTTCATCCCATTCCGGTGACGGGGCTTATCACAGCGGCCATTTTCGTCGGAGCGCGCACCTGAAAACAGCAAGCAGAAATCCGTGGGCAGCATTCCAAAAGCTTGGAGATCGGAGTTGTTCGGCCACCGGTCGGTGTTCCCGACCGACCGCCTTCCGTGGAGGCGTGCCACCAGGGGTCCCTATCATAGTGGGACCCACTCCTGCAGATCCGGAGGCCAGCGCCACCCGTGGGCCCCACGGGCCCGCAGAACCTGTCGTTCGGAAAGCACTAAAACGCGGAGTTCGGCACCGCCGGGCAACATCAAGATGCTGCCCGTCAACCCAATTAGCATGATTCCCGGGCCCTGCATGTGACCTTTTACCTCCCTGCGTGGAGTGGGTCAAATTGTTGTATTTCTGTAAAATTGTGTTAACCGGGAGTCCGCGATTGGCCGGGGTTATCTTCACCACGCCGGGTGCGTGGAGGTAAAGTCTTAACTTCTTGGCGTTCATTTGCTTAGCTAGTATACGGTCTTTTGTCGCTGCCGAGATCGTAGGTACTAGCCCGTGTGTCCATGTCACCGCTGTGAGAGTGAGAGTGACCCGTCCCGTGACTCGATCCGAGTCCGGAAGTTGAGTCGGACTACCCTTGACCTCCGCCGGTTCCTTAACCGTGCACGGTCCGCGCTTTCCCTCGCTTGGGATGACGAGTGAGCTTCCACTTCTATTAGCGACGTTTGCCACTAGGAGCTCGTAGTGTCAGGCTTAGTGTCTCCCTGGTGTGTGCTGCTGGTCGTGTCTTCATCTAGAGTCCGAGGGTGGCACCTAATAGTGTCGTCTCCCGTGTCCGTCCCGCATCAGTTTGGTATCAGAGCGAGTCGAGTCTAGGGTAGTCGTTGCATAAGTCTTGCATAGTCTAAGGTTACCCCACACACACCTTCACTCGGTATATCCAAAGGTGTTGTCCGACCGTTAGGTTTCGCCTACCGGGAAGACCACACACTTGCGCGAGTGACCTTCGGGTCGATTACCTCCGCCGCGTACCGAATCTTGGCCGTGTCTAGGGTGTAGTCGAGTCTCATTCTTTTCAAAACAAAAAAAAAGTGTTTTAAATTGCATTCTTTCAAAATACCAAAAAAAAAGAGTGTTTTCAAATTGCAATTAGGTCTAAGTGCATCATTTAGTGTGTGTTTGCATTAGTCGGTGTCTTCTAGGTCGTGTGTCAGTTGCATGCCCACCCGTCGAGGTACCCAGTACTCACCACCACCACCTATGGCGGAGTCCCGAGCCCGTAGTTCTGATGAGTCTTCCACGGCCGAGATGTTCCGGGCCATCATGGATCATTTAGACACGCGTATGGATGGTCTTAGTACGCGTATGGATGGCATAGGGACGCGTCTAGAAGGGCGGATGAAGGTCCTCGAGGATCGGGCCGGGGTTTCGGAGCAGTCCATTCAAGGCCTTGTTGGGAGGATTGCCGTCCTAGAGAGGGGCCAGTAGCGGCGCAACCCGCGCCGACGAATGGCCAACAAGAGCCGGTGCAGCAACCCGCTGTGCCAAGGGCTCAGGTGGAGGATGTCGGGAGACAACAGGCACCTATAGTGGATGATTATGCCTCCGACAATGATCACGGGGGTAACGGTCGTCGTCATCAACGACGGAATCGTGATGACGAGGATGACGACCGCATTCTTAGGGGTGTGCGTGCGGACCCTCCCACTTTTAGCGGGTCCTTGGACCCTAGGGTGTATCTAGATTGGGAGGCCGGTATGGACCGGTACTTCGAGTGGTTTGAGATGACGGACCACCGAAGAGTCCGATATGCGAAGATGAAGCTGCAAGGGCAGGTCCAAACTTATTGGATCAATGTGGAGAGCCTGCTCAACCAGCGACGTCAACCCCAAATCGGTACCTGGGATGATATGAAACTCAAATTGAGGGAGAAGTACCTTCCTGCCTCATATCGCCAACGTCTTATAGACAAGTGGCAAAGCATCTCCCAAGGGAACCGATCTGTGACCGAGTACACCGCCGAGTTCGATGAGTATTACTTGCGGTGCGGGGTCACGGAAGAGAGCACCATGACGATATCCCGCTTTCGGAGAGGTTTGCGGCCTAATTATCAATATGAACTCTTTCGCCGCAATGCCACCACTTTGGAGCAGGCATATCAGATTGCTCTCGAATTGGAACAGTTCGAGGCCGAGTTCGAGTCACCTCATCGGTTGGGCTCTTTTCCCCTTCGTAGTGTCGAGCCCCGTGGCTCATCTGGCACGTATCCGAGGGCCCCCATGGCTCGACCTCAGGAGCCCGCTCGCCCCGAGCCCTTTGCTCCTAGGCCTCGTCCTCCACCCCCGAGGGACCTTCCTCGTTCCCAGCATCTTACGGCCCCACCCACAGTCAGTCCACCGGCACCCGCGCCTCCTGCACGTCCTTTGTTGCCTACGCCTCCTATCCGTCGGGAGGATAAAGGTAAAGGACCTATGATTGGGGAGTCTAGTGGATCACGGCAGCAGTGTTATCGCTGCAATGGGTTTGGCCATTTCTCCAACCGGTGTCCCACCCGCCCATCTCTTCACATTGGGGACACACAGGCCGAGGATACCACCCCTACGGGCCTCGAGTTAGTCAGCTATGAGGCAGATGAAGAGTTAGCTGACGAGTACTATGAGATGGGAGGTGAGGCCCAGGATGTCCAGCAGTCAGACGATACCCACGTGGGGGTCGTCAGATGTATCCTCACCCAGCCACAGGTCAGTGATGACTGGCGTCGGACCACTATCCTTCATGTATTCTGTAGGCTGGGAAAGCAAATTTGTAAGGTGGTCATCGATAGCGGGAGTTGTATCAATGCAATCTCCACGAACGCTGTCACTCGTCTTGGTCTCACACCCGTAGACCACCCTTGCCCCTACCAGGTATCATGGGTGGATACCACTTCCATTTCGGTCAGGCTGCGGTGCTTGGTCCCACTGCAGCTCCACTCCTACCGTGACGAGATCTGGTGTGATGTTCTTCCCATGGAAGTGGGAAGTATCATTCTTGGTAGGCCGTGGTTATTCGACCGAGATGCCACACTCCATGGTCGGTCGAACACCTGTACCTTCGACCACGATGGCCAGCGGGTCACCCTCCAACCCGTTCGGCCCAGGAGCCCATCAGTCAGGGGTCCTACTGGCCCTAGCACTCCGAAGCCTTCCGTACCCGGGCCCAGTACTCCATCCCCAGCTCGGACTATGACCGTTACCTCTGGCCCAGGAGAGCCCTCGACGAGGAGATTGATGATGATTAGCTCCCGCGAGATGGAGCAGGAGCTTAGTCAGGGTTGTCCGGTGTTTGCCATTACGATCCGAGAGGTGGAGCGGGACTCCGAGGGTGAGCTCCCACCCGAGGTTGTTCCTATTCTGCAGGAGTTTGCTGATATTTTTCCCGATGAGCTTCCCGAGGGACTCCCACCCATGCAGGATATTCAGCATGCCATCGACCTTGTTCCGGGCTCTTCTTTGCCCAACCTTCCTCATTATCGAATGAGCCCCACGGAGCATGCCGAGCTTAAACGGCAGGTCAATGAGCTTGTGCAGAGAGGATTTGTCCGGGACAGCATGAGTCCATGTGCTGTACCCGCATTACTCGCCCCGAAGAAGGATGGCACATGGAGAATGTGTATTGATAGTCGTGCCATCAACAAGATCACCGTGAAGTACAGGTTCCCGATTCCCCGCCTGGATGACATGCTAGACATGATGGCAGGTGCCACTATCTTTTCGAAGATCGATCTTAAGAGTGGCTACCATCAGGTGAGGATTAGGCCAGGTGATGAGTGGAAGACCGCATTTAAGACCAAGGACGGTCTATATGAGTGGTTGGTCATGCCTTTTGGGTTGACCAATGCCCCTAGCACTTTCATGCAGCTCATGACTCAGGTCCTTCGACCTTTCATTGGAGTCTTTGTAGTGGTGTATTTTGATGATATCCTTATCTATAGCCGCACCACAGGGGACCACTTAGACCACCTTCGGCAGGTCTGTCTACTTCTTCGGCGAGAGCAGTTATTTGCGAACCCACAGAA
Organism: Amorphophallus konjac; assembly: GCA_022559845.1. Taxonomy (NCBI): domain Eukaryota; kingdom Viridiplantae; phylum Streptophyta; class Magnoliopsida; order Alismatales; family Araceae; genus Amorphophallus; species Amorphophallus konjac. The sequence goes on from CM040121.1 coordinate 490,093,676, forward strand.
GTGTGCTTTCATGACATCTCAGCTTACCTTCTTAAGTTTCATTATGTCTAGTACTGGGGTCTCCGCCGATCCGGAGAAGGTCCGGGCCATTGTTGAGTGGCTGGAACTCCGTACGGTTCATGATGTCCGCAGCTTTCATGGCCTTGCGACGTTCTATCGTCGCTTCATCCGCGGATTTAGCTCCGTCACTGCCCCGATCACGGATTGCATCCAGAAGGGCACATTTGTATGGACGAAGGCCGCATCTGCTGCCTTCAGGGACATCAAGGAGCGTATGACCCAGACACCTATCCTTCGACTGCCTGATTTCTCGAAGGTGTTTGAGGTCTGTTGTGATGCGTCGGGTGTTGGGATTGGTGGAGTTTTGAGTCAGGAGTCCCACCCGATCGCATATTTCAGCGAGAAGCTGAATGACGCGAAACTGCGATATTCCACGTATGATAAAGAATTCTACGCAGTTGTTCAGGCTCTTAGGCATTGGAGGCACTATCTTTTACATCAGGAGTTTGTTCTATACTCCGACCACGAGGCATTGAGGTACCTCCATTCGCAAAAGAAGCTTAATTCGCTTCATAGTCGTTAGGTCGAGTATCTCCAGCAGTTCACCTTTGTGCTTAAACATAAGGCTGGAGTGGAGAACAAGGTGGCTGATGTCTTGAGTCGGCGAGCATGTTTGCTTACCACCATGAGTGCCGAGGTCATAGGGTTAGAGAAGATGAAGGAGGCCTATGTTGATTGTCCTGACTTCGGTCAGATTTTTACCACCCTCCAGGCCGGACCCTCGAGAGACCTTGATGAGTATATGCTTCAGGAGGGTTACCTCTTTCGAGGTAGCAGGCTATGTGTTCCCCGAACTTCGGTTCGAGATTTCTTAGTGTGGGAACTACATGCGGGAGGTCTAGTCGGCCACTTTGGTCGGAACAAGACTATTGAGGCAGTGGAGCATCGATTTTATTGGCCGAGCTTGAAGCGTGATGTTGCTAACATCATGGCTCAGTGCCATACATGTGCTACGGCCAAGATGAAGAAGCAAAGCTCGGGCCTTTATACGCCTCTTCCCGTGCCTGATGCCCCGTGGCAGGATGTTAGTATGGACTTTGTTTTGGGATTGCCACGTACCTCTAGGAAGCATGATTCGGTCTATGTGGTGGTTGACCGTTTCTCGAAGATGGCCCTCTTTATCCCTTGCTCGAAGACTTCGGATGCTTCTAGGGTAGCCCGCCTATTCCTTACTCATGTGGTGTGCAAGTTCGGGTTGCCTCGCACTATAGTGTCTGACCGTGATGTTAGATTCACTTCCTATTTTTGGAAGACACTATGGCATATGATGGGTACTCACCTCAAGTTTTCCACTGCATATCATCCCCAGACAGATGGTCAGACCGAGGTGGTCAATAGGAGTCTGGGAGATCTTTTGAGGTGTCTAGTTAAGGACCGCATTGGGGATTGGGATCTCATTTTACCCATGGCTGAGTTTGCATACAATGATTCGGTGAATAGGTCTACCGGCATGAGTCCATTTGAGATTGTCACAGGTCGTAGGCCTAGGAAGCCCGTTGACCTTGTCCCCATGCCTATCCATGCTAGAGTGTCGGAGTCGGCCGAGTCGTTTGTTAGGCATGTTAGGAGTTTGCATGACGACATCCGTCGTCACATTGAGGCCAGCAATGCACAGTACAAGGAGTTAGCCGATGCCCACCGACACCACCGAGAGTTCCATGAGGGCGAGTACGTCATGATCAGGGTAAGACCTGAACGGTTTCCCTCTGGAACCGTTAAGAAGTTGCAAGCTCGTGGAGCCGGTCCCTTTAGAGTGTTGAAACGCGTTGGATCCAATGTGTATGTTGTGGACCTGCCCGAGGAATATGGTATAAGCTCTACCTTCAATGTATCGGATCTTGTTGCATATAGGGACCCAGCGGTGATCCCTAGTGAGCCTTTTGAGCCATCTCCTCCCCTTGAGAGTGATCCCACACCTGAGTGTCCACTTCCACCTCCAGCCCCTTTTTCACGGCAGCGTGAGCATATAGATCGTATACTGGACGAGCAAGTGACAGTTACCAGGAGTGGATCTTACCCGCGCTACCTAGTGCGATGGAGAGGACGACCCGCTACTGAGGACACATGGATCACACATGGCGAGTTGCAGCAGATTGATCCGGACCTTTTGGAGCGATACAGGAGCGATGCAGACCCTTACTCGACAGGGTCGAGTTTCTCCCACCCGGGGAGAATTGGTGCGGACACCCGAGCAGTTGATCGGCACGACACACCGAGCCACCGGTACCGCACACGGAGCATGACACGAGCCACCTCAGCGTCCATCTGGCTCGAAGACAGCCTGAAGACTCCGCCTTGAGCCTCCCCATTTATTATATTTAGCTAGACTTTATGTGTGTGTAATTTGTATTTATTTCGTTGCATTCGGTTTGCCATTTGGAGTGTAATAGGGGCTTACGAGTATTTCGGATCCCGTGGGCCCCACGGGCCCCCCGGGCCCCACCACATTGGGCCACCTCAGCCTAGGGTCCCACGTGGGGCCAGTCAACATGCCACATGGGAGCATCTAGAAGCTTGACTTGTAATTGGACACATGGGAGACAATGGGCTTAAAAAGTCCAAGGAGGCTACCTACCTCCCACCTACATTTCAACCTTCCACACCCCTCCCATTCAAAGTCCAAGGGCCGCCCCCCTCCCCTTAATTTTTTATTTCTTTTTTGTGTGTGTGTCACATGCCATCCCAGCCCTTCATCTCTTACCCCTAGATCCTACGGTTGTGGATGGATGTGAGATGTAAGCTATTTAAACTTGTATTTTCCATTTTACTTGAATTAATGCCATTTGGAATCAAAGAAATTGTTGGAGCTCCAGCTTGGTGCGCCCCTCTCTCCCCCCTTGCAGCTGTGAAGGTTGCCTCTGGAGGTGTGACTCCTCCCCTATCAGTTCCGGTCATCCTCGCCGCCGCCACGAGCCGCCACCGCACCGCCATCGTCTTCATCGGAGTTCTACCCGTGCAGTACCACATCAACTCCCACGAAATTCCCAACTCAGCCAAGAGCTCTGATCGACCTGGGGATTTTACTGGAGGTTCCATAGGTGTCAAGGATGTCCCAAAAAAATTGGTTTGTCATTCAGATCTCGTTTCATAATTTTTGATTTTCGTTCCCTCTTTCATTCCAGTTCTGCCAGCAGTCTGTCCAGATGCATCTCCGCCTTGAGTTTTAGGTCTTAGGTCCACGTTTTGATTTTCCTTAGTCCCACAAATTTTACTGAAGTTTCCTTCCATCCATCCCTTCATCCACAATTTTTCTAAATTTCTAGTTCGTCCATTTCATATTTTCCACAAATCGTTCTCAGATCCACCTGAAGTTCTGTCCACCCGTTCCCAGATCCGACCACTAGTCACTCAACAAAACATATCAAATCTCCACCACCTCCAAATCCAATTCCAAAACTTTTCCCCGCTTTGTGGTTTGAATATCTACAGCTTTGAAGAAGAGCTTGAAGTCTGAATCCCACTGTAAGTAGGCGATCAACGGCCGTTTACAGGGAACTGATGTGCTGATCTGAGAGTTCTGGAACTGTGTAGCAGAGAATTGCAAATTAGTTAGGGTCCAGGTCCGCGCAGGTTCAGAGGAATCCACTGACCCTAGGTTGGAGGATTTTGAGTCCTCTTTCCAACGGCGCTGGTTTCATCCCATTCCGGTGACGGGGCTGATCACAGCGGCCATTTTCGTCGGAGCGCACACCTGAAAACAGCAAGCAGAAATCCGTGGGCAGCATTCCAAAAGCTTGGAGATCGGAGTTGTTCGGCCACCGGTCGGTGTTCCCGGCCGACCGCCTTCCGTGGAGGCGTGCCACCAGGGGTCCCCATCACAGTGGGACCCACTCCTACAGATCCGGAGGCCAGCGCCACCCGTGGGCCCCACGGGCCCGCAGAACCCGCCGTTCGGAAAGCACTAAAACGCGGAGTTCGGCACCGCCGGGCAACATCAATATGCTGCCCGTCAACCCAATTAGCATGATTCCCGGGCCCTACATGTGACCTTTTACCTCCCTGCGTGGAGTGGGTCAAATTGTTGTATTTCTGTAAAATTGTGTTAACCGGGAGTCCGCGATTGGCCGGGGTTGTCTTCACCACGCCGGGTGCGTGGAGGTAAAATCTTAACTTCTTGGCGTTCATTTGCTTAGCTAGTATACGGTCTTTTGCCGCTGCCGAGAGCGTAGGTACTAGCCCGTGTGTCCATGTCACCGCTGTGAGAGTGAGAGTGACCCGTCCCGTGACTCGATCCGAGTCCGGAAGTTGAGTCGGACTACCCTTGACCTCCGCCGGTTCCTTAACCGCGCATGGTCCACGCTTTCCCTCGCTTGGGACGACGAGTGAGCTTCCACTTCTGTTAGCGACGTTTGCCACTAGGAGCTCGTAGTGTCAGGCTTAGTGTCTCCCTGGTGTGTGCTGCTGGTCGCGTCTTCATCTAGAGTCCGAGGGTGGCACCTAATAGTGTCGTCTCCCATGTCCGTCCCGCATCACGCGGTCTCGCAGAGACCGTCCTTGTCGTGCTACAATGCACCCGAGTCTCATTTTGATTGCCATGCCATATTATTTTCGTGATACTTGGTGCTGTTCTCATCTCCCCTGTCCTGGCATTATATTGTTACATGATTGTGTTCATTTTTCTCATATTTGCTTGATCCTTGATTGCTAGACCTAGGCTAGACTCTTGCATGCACCCTGGTGCACATAGGATCATACACCACTCTCCATCAGTAGTTGCATTCCTACCGAGGTAGGGTTTCCTCTCATCTCCATACTCCTTGGAGCCGACTAGGAGACCTTTCCACGGACCTCCGTAAGTCCCCATGAGCCGTGGATTCTTACACGGACGCTGGGCAGGTTGTACCGTATCACACCTTAGTCTAGGGTTTGCATCAGAGAGAGAGAGAGAGTCCCCTAGAGTCAGCCAGTTCCCCATTTCCTACCCCTGTTAGGCACCTTTGTGGTTGAGTGAACTCACATCTTAATTAATTCACTTAGGTCCTAAAGGGAAAAATTCATAAAATCTGTCGCGCATCATCCATAATTTGAGTGTTCACTTGGTTGTCTCTCTTCTCATCCCTTCTCTCTCTTGCGTGTATCACTTGATTGTTGTTTAAATTTTGGTTAGGATTGTTTGCCTCTTCTCCCTAGGTGCTCTAGTGTATGTGGAGTTGCCTCACACCCTCAGGATGACCTCCTAGGGGCAGCTCACATTTCTATTCCTATCTTAATCCCCTGTTCGACTCATCACCCACCATGTCATCCTACAACTTCTCCCATTCCCATGAGGATTCTCTCCCTCAGGACTTCTCGAGGACCCGCCTAGGGCCGCCCATGTGCAGGGGGGAGAGAGGACTGCCCCTCCTCTCCCGACCATTGTCATCGAGGGCCCTCAGCCCTCCCTTTCTGGTTCCTCTTCACAAAATTCGACCAATCAGATTCTTAACATGATGGCCCAGCTTGATCCGACCCAGCTTCACCTTATTCGACAAGCTCTGCAGGGGGCGGATGCTCCATCTTCAGTTCCTTCTCATGGCGTGACTACTGCCGCCACTACATTTCTGGCTACCGGATTAGGGGCCACCTCTTCGGCCCCTATTGATCTCAGTCCGATTCATCCTCATGTTCTCCAGTTCCCCACTACGGAAGCGGGCCAGGCTTCTACCTCGGCCCATCAGCCACTTGACAAGGGGAGGACTCAGATCCCCTCCGATTCTTATGTTGATCCCTAGACCATTGTCTCTCTAGCGCCACAGGCCCTCGTGGCCCCGGCTGATCTCATTCGTCTGCAACCAGGGGCCGCCCAGTTGGCTCACACGGATGTGGGCCCTTCCTTGGCCCATTATCCATCTTACGGGCTGCCCCCTCAGTCAGTTCATCCTTCAGCTCCGTACTCTGGTTCTGTCTTTCCTACTGTATCTCCTCCTTCCCGGGAATGGGAACTTCTCGACAAATGGGCTGCCATGCAGCAACAGATTGACCTACTCCACAAGCGGGTCGGCCCGCAGTCTCTAGCCGATGTTCCCATTCCTAACTTCCGGGACATTCGCTTTCCTCCCCAGTCTGAGCTCCCCGTGTACTGAAAATATGACGGGAATGGCAACCCGTTTATTCATGTCAGGGAGTTCCTTTATGAATTGGCGCAGTTTCAACATGACGATCGCCTCATGGCGTATTTGTTCCGCCGATCCTTGGACCGGGTCGCCCTTGAATGGTTCTACACCTTGCCTCTGGAGGAGGCAGAGAGTTTCAAGACAGTGAAGGAGAAGTTTATCCAGAGATTCCAGGATCGGGTTGGTCCCGAGTATTCCTTTACAGACCTAGTTGCAAAAAAGATGAAAGCAGATGAGGACTTTGCTGTCTATGCAGATCGATGGAGGCAGATGGCCTCACGTGTGCCCAAGCAGATCCCGGAAGAAGAAAAAGTAAAGTTGCTGATTTCTAATGCTACTCCGACGTTCCAAAATATCTTGGCAATGAACGATATATCTAACATGCACCAGTTGTATAATCGGGCTCGGTTCATACAAACCCAGTTCATGGACTCCCCCATCCATTCATTGTTCGAGGCTCAGAAATCTAAAACCACCCGAAAATCCCAAGGCCCAGTTATTGAGGGAGTGCAAACCAATGAGCAGGTCCAGGCTGTTCAATTCTCTAACCAGTCCGCTCCACCCCATTTCCAGCAACCTTCACGTAACCCCCAGTTCTCCGCTCCACAAGCTCCCTGACCCACCTTCCAAGATCCTCAGCAACCACCACCACCACCACAACAGCCACCCCAGTACCATAACGTTCCTCCCCCTGCTGGTTATGGCCCTGCTCGACCGGGACCCAAGAGAGTCAACTATCCACCACTTCCAGAAACACTCCCTGACATCTTTTCAGCCTTAATGTACACTGTTGACATTCAACTGCCTCCAGAACGTCAGAATTGGAATCCGGTAGCTGATCAGTCAAAGTATTGCATATACCATCGGCAGCCCAGGCACACCATAGAGAGATGCTACCAATTCAGAGATTTGGTGTATGATCTGTACGAGGGCCAGAGAATTGATTGGGCCCAAATGCATAAATTGATTGAAGACATAAAAGAAAGAAGAAGACAAGCCAGGCCGCAGTAGGCGGCGCCTTAGCAGCAGTAGTTCCAGCAACCTCTCCAATAGCAACAACCTCCACAGCAGCAACAACAACACCAAGACCTCAGGATTCATCAGAATCCCATGCCAAAACATCCGCCCGCTCCCCAACAGCAACACCAGCCGCCGGCACCGGCTCAAGTGAATGTAGTTCACCACCCAGCCCCTAATGCTGGGTGGTCTTTTGACGATGAGACTCCCGCTCATCTCTTGGCCTTCCACCACACCATCTTCCCCGCACCTTCTGTCCCTTCCATCCTCCGGCCCACCACCTTTGCCACCGCTCCACCCACTGTCCTCTCCTAATCACCTATGGCACCCGCCACATTCCCCACCATTCCGCCAACCCTTCCACCATCACCCGCCATACCCTCCATCATCACCCCTCCATTTAACTCTTCACCGATCATCATTCCGCTAGGGCCCGCCAGGCCAGCCTCCGCCATCCTCACCCCCATTTCTACCCCTTCCCCTTACCCCGCCAGGCCAATCGGGAGTCCATCTGATGCCGTGCCGGCACGACAATGCGCCCTCGAGAGCGGGCGTCCATTCCACAGAAGTTACCCTTTCCCCGGTGCATCTGCACCCAACCCTCAAGTTCCTTCCTCAATAGTTGAAGCAGAAGAAGTAGACCCAGTGCCGGGCACGAAGTATGACTTGCTGCAGCATTTGGACCGGATGTCGGCCAACACGCTACACCAGGATGCCCTCAGGGTTTTTCTGTTGAAGGTCATGGTTAGCGAGGATGTGGCGGTAGACAGTCTACCGTAAGTGTTGGCAACTATTACGAGGGGGCCTTCCATTTCATTATCTGAGTCAGAATTAGCACCCCCGGAGGCACGGCAGATGCCACTCTGCATTACTATTTCTTTAAACAAAGTGGCAATTGAATCAGCCCTTGTGGACATGGGAGCATCGATAAATGTGTGTCCGTTAAGTACACTGCGTGCCTACAATATCTCCAAAGACATGCTTAGGCCAACACCAACCGCAATTGCGGCATACGACAACTCCAGACGAGCTTGCCACGGGGTCGTGACAGTTCAGGCCGAGCTAAGGCCTTTGGTAATGGACGTGGAGTTTTATGTACTGGACATAGACCCGATGTTCAAGGTGATTCTGGGTCGTCCATGGATAGATAGTTTGAATGTTGTGCCTTCAACCGCCCACCAGTTCCTTAAGTTCCCATTCCAAGGTCGGGTAGTTAAGGTGAAGAGTATCTCCACAGTCCAGTCTGTTGATATGATTACAGATAAGATTCTTCCCACTTTATGGCCGAGCAACAGGCCAGTCCTTTCTGTTATGGACTTAAACTACTCATGGGCATATGCTTCATGCAAGCCCACCACTGCACTGGTGAATGTCAAAATTAAGTCCAAGATTCGAGATTCAAAAGGGTGGCACATGATTTTAAAGTTAGGCTATCAGTCGGGCTTGGGTTTCGGCGCACAATTGCAGGCGCGAACTAAGCCCGTCCCTAAAGGCAGGAAAATGAGCCGAAGAGGCCTTGGCTACCGAGAGTCAGCACTGTCCATACTGGGAGACTCCGAGCCACTGACGTGGGACTACCGTCAACACTTTGTGAAAGGCCCGTTACAGCCAGGTACTTTGAAGAAGCCGCCATCCTGTTCTGACATGAAGACTGATGCCGCTCATGTTGTTGCTGACACACCACCGCCATTGAAGGGGCTGGTGGGTGACATGGAAGACTTTTGTAGTTGCTTTGAGAAGCTGTTCCAAGAAGAAGAAGCTCATCCAAAGAAGACGGAGATGCAGCTGGTGAAGCATTCTCCAACTGAGCTAGTTCACCAGAGGCCGCAGGAAGTGGGGAGCTCCATCACTACCTTTTCCTTGTCCCCATCCCGTCTTGCCTCTTTGTTTCAGCAATTGGGGTTTGTTCCTCGTTCCCCTCCGATCATGGTCGATCCGTACTTCAAGGAAAGACCATTTGAAGTTCTATTTGTTCCTTGCGCATGTGGGCACTGCCCACCCATTGACTTATCAACTCTGTATACTCCTCCTTCCCCCACTGCCCAACTCCATGAAATGTGGTTTTCATCTTCCGACCCATTCTTCGATTGCATCTTCCCCTCTCTGTTTCCCATGCAACTCCCTCCTCCCCCGTCTTCTTCTTCCTGTTGTGTGATCTCCTCCGACTTCCAAAAAAATGCCAATTTTGAAACGGAGGTTTCAATGGAGGATTACGCTATGTTCTGCCCATCTCCCCAGGGGGATGAGACCCCTGCTCTTTTCCCAGTAGACTTCTTATCTCCTAGGTCATATGTACAGTGTGTAGAGTCTCCTAGGTTAGTTGAGTTAGTTGGGGTAGAGTCTAGTTCTAGTGTTGTCAGCCCATCCACGTTTGCGGCGCACCCTGTGATGCGTCATTCCAAATCCATCCCAGATAGGTTCCTCCAAGATTTAGCTCAGAGATGTCATGCCCTTCTTAAATGCCCTGAGTTTGTAGAGACCGCGATTGATTTAGAAGATGATGAGGAAGTAGAAGGGGTGTGGAGCAATGATGGGTTAGGTGTATATGAAATCATAGATGAGAAGGACCCAGCCAATGATGAGGGAAGTGATGTGGATGACACTACCGATCTATACGCACAGGGATTAAAGAGATTTGATGAACCGTCAACGGCAGTAAATGAACCCACTAAAGAAATCAATCTTGGAACGAAAGAGGACCCCAGGCTTATAATTATTTCTGCTAATCTCCCTCCTCAGGTTGAAGAGGAGCTGGTCAAGGTGTTAAGGGAGTACGTCGACTCTTTTGCCTGGTCTTATGAGGACATGCCAAGTCTTGACCCCACTTTGGTTGAACACCGACTCATTCTTAAACCAGGGGCAACACCCGTTAAACAAAAAGCGAGAAGGTTCCACCCGAAAATGGCCTTGAGGATAAAGGAAGAAGTTGATAAATTACACAAGGCCAGCTATATTAGAGTTTTTTTATATCCGCAATGGGTGGCGAACATAGTCCCGGTAATGAAGAAAGATGGAAAAATTTGGATTTGTATCGATTTTAGGGACTTAAATAAGGCATGTCCAAAAGATGATTTCCCGCTTCCGCACATTGACATGTTAGTAGACAACACAGCTGGGTATGAGGCCCTCTCATTCATGGATGGATATTCTGGTTACAATCAAATCCGTCTTGCTCCTGAGGACCAAGAGAAGACCTCTTTCACCACGCCCTGGGGCACGTACTGATATGTCGTTATGCCGTTCGGATTGAAGAATGCAGGTGCCACATATCAATGGGCAATGATGGCCATCTTCCAGGACATGATGCATGTGTATATGGAAGCCTATGTGGACGATATCCTAGTGAAGTCGAGGTCCAAAGAAGAACACCCCGCCATTTTAGCCAAGGTGTTGCAAAGGGTTAGGGAGTACAAGCTGAAAATGAATCCAAAGAAATGCGTATTTGGAGTTGCATCAGGGAAATTGCTTGGGTTTATAGTTAGTAATCGGGGGATCTAGATTGATCCGAATAAAGCACAGGTTGTTATGGAAATGTCGCCGCCTAAGAAAATCACCGAACTCAGAGGTTTGATTGGGCGCTTGTAATTCATTAGAAGATTTATATCTTAACATTCGCAAATGTGCTGCCCATTCTATGAATTGTTGAAGGTGGGAGCTAAGTTCGAGTGGAATGAATAATGTTAGAAGGCCTATGAGGATCTTAAGGTTTATCTTTCTAATCCCCCGGTTCTGCAACCACCCGTCCCTGGGAAACCCCTGATATTATACATTTTTGTTATTGAGGACTCCCTAGGAGCTGTTCTGGCTCAGGTGGATGATGAAGGGAGGGATAGGGCGGCATACTACCTTTCGAGGTTGTTCAATCCTGCTGAATCTAAGTATACTGCCATGGAGAAGACCTATGCAGCGTTGGTGTAGGTAGCTCAGAAACTCAAACACTATTTCCTTGCCCACGAGGTTAAGCTGATCTCTAGAATGGACCCCATTCGTTATCTCTTAGAAAAGCCCGTCCTTTCTAGCCGATTAGCATGCTGGCAGAGATTTCTTTCCCAGTTTGATATCACCTTCGTTGTTCAGAAAGCGATCAAGGGATACGCGATTGCTGAACATCTTGCTCATTCTCCTATCCCTCGCTCTGATTCAACCCAGGACGAGTTTCCTGATGAACACTTGGCTGTAATCACTCATCTTTATTTTTGGTCTCTTCATTTCGATGGTGCTCTCAATTCTTAGGGCCGTGAAATCGGCACCATTCTCCTCACTCTGGAAGGGGTGACCAATCCTATTGCTTATCAACTCTCTTTTCCTGCCACTAATAACATAGCCGAGTATGAGGCTCTCCTTGCCGGCCTGAAGCACGCCTACCTCATGGGCACATGATACCTTAACATCATAGGAGACTCTCAATTGGTGCTACGTCAAGTTCTGTCAACTTACAGCACCCGTGACCCCAAACTCAAGCCTTATCAAGATTTGGTCACGCTCTTGGCTAGGCAATTTCAAAAGCTCGTCTACATTCATACTCCTCGTTCTCAGAACATTCTGGCTGATGCACTTGCATCACTTGCTTCTTCTCTTTCATTCCCCCTTAGTCGCGCCACTGAGACCATTGTGGTCCAGCGGGTGGACGCTCCCTCTCTTCAGGATCCTTGGTTCGACAACCTTAGGAAGACTGTTGAGAAGAAAGTTGAGAAGGAAGATTTGAAAGAAGTTTCATTGACTGAGCTTGAGGAGATTATAGAAGAAGAGGAATTGCCGTGGTACCATGAGATAGAGCAATACTACATGGACGGTTCCTTTCCCGAGACGGTGAATGTCGAGCAACGCAAGGCCATTAGAAGAGTCGTCTCCAGACACATGATTATCGCAGGAGAATTGTATAGGCGGGCTCTCAATGGAGTTCTAATGAGGTGTTTGGATGACGATGAGGCTTGGAAGGTGGTAAAAGCTGCTCACTTCAGTGAGTGTGGAGGGCATGTAAATGGGCAGGCGTTGGCGAAGAAGATTCTTAGGCAGGGCTATTACTAGCCAACCTTAGAAAGAGACTGTTCCACCTATGTCCGTAGGTGTCTTCAATGCCAGCTTCATGCCGACAAAATCCATGCTCCGGCTTCTTCCCTCCATCCTCTTTCTGCTCCTTGACCATTCTCGATGTGGGCCTTTGATATCGTCGGGCCACTTGGTGATCCCAATACTCTGGTTAAGCAGATATCCTTCATTCTGACAGCTACAGAGTACTTCACCAAGTGGGCGGAAGCTGAAGCCTATGCGAAGTCAAAGCCACCACAGTATGCCACTTCATCCTCAAGAACATTATCTTGTGGTTTGGAGTGCCAAGTGACATCGTCAATGACAATGGGCCTCAATTCATTTCTCAAGAACTTTGAGACCTCTGTAAGAAATTTAATATTTCATTGCATCACTCATCACCATACTACCCTCAAGGTAATGGCCAAACTGAGGCCACGAACAAAACCTTTCTTAAAATCATTAAGAAAACATGTGAATCACACAAATTTGCGGATTGGGCCGACAAATTGATAGAGGCTCTATGGGCTTATCGCACCTCCGTCCGTACTCTCCCACAGAACAAACTCCTTTTGCTCTCACCTATGAGATGGAGGCGGTACTCCCGTGCGAGATCTTGATCCCTTCCCTAAGAGTGCAGCTAGACAAAGAACTTAATCTCGATGAGCGTCGAGAGGCGTTGCTAGTCCAACTGGAACTCTTAGACGAGAAGAGGCTAAATGCGGCCAATCACGTCTCAGTTTATCAAAAATGTGTCTCGCGGTATTTTCAAAAGAAGGTTATCGAAAGGAAATTTTAAGTGGGTAACATGGTTTTGAAACGTAAATTTATCAGATCAGCAGGTTCTAGGTCTAAGCTGCAACCTAATTGGGAAGGGCCGTTTGTAGTTAAGGAAGTCTATCCGAGTAATGCGTACCGTTTAATTAACGCTGAAGGTGAAGAATTGCCAAATCCATGGAATGGGTTGTATTTAAAACGTTTTTATCCATAGAGTCAAGCCAACAACGGCCCGGCGGCGGGGTATGCCTCTAATTGATCACGAAGGGAGACCCCCGGTTCAACATACACACACTACACGACCCCCTATGGTTCGGTTTTCTTATTTTGCGCAACACCATTTCTCCCTTGGCCATGCTTTGGGGAAAGTGAAAATCCTTATTTTTTCTCCTCTCTCGACAGAAAATAGGGGCAAGTGGCGAATAAGGGGGCGAGAACTGATCTAGACCCCCCGATAAAAGAGGTCTCAAATAGGGGCAGTCCGTTATGACCTTATTCCGCAGATATAAGAGCAAAGGAAAAAGAAAAAAAAATAGAGAAAAAGGGCAAAATCAAAATCAAAAGCTAAAGGCTCGCTTGAAGCTTGAGAATCTAAAAGTCCCCAAAATAACGAAACTAGGCATGGCAAGAGTGGCAGTACAGTTTCCCCGCGGGACGTTATGAGCCCAGTCGTATGCGTGACTAGTGTTGTGTTATGGTTTTGATGATAACTAAACTTAATGTGTGATTAAGCGATGATAACTAAACTTGTGGTTGATTGCTCATGCTCTTGTTATCTATGTATGGTTGAGATGACAAATGGCAACAGTTACATGGTCTTGATTTTTGGTTTGCATATGTTGGTTTTACAAGAGGCAAGAGGTTTCATAACCTCTTTAATGTGAGCAAGCATGGTATTAACCCTGACTATCTTGCTTGCAGGATTAAACTCATGGCAGTCACCTGGTGAACCAAACGTGTGGATAAGCACCCTGCTCCTCTACAATCCAACAGGTGGTATATGTCATTTACTGTCAAGAACCATTGGTGAGACTCTTACCTTGTCTTAGCATTGATCTCACCATGTGTATCTCATATACCTCTCTTTAATACACCTAATTCATGCACATTAAACATGAAACCCTTTTGGCCATCGTGCGCCCTCGCCCGCGGATCGACTTGCATGGTCAGGTCGCGGGGATCGACCGGAACAAAATTTAGAAATGCTTAAGTGTTTAGCATACCAAATGCATTCCTAAGAACTCACATGAACTTGAAATAACTTATAAACATACGTTCAATTCTTGCCTTGATCTTGTGGATATGATTCTCAGGGCTAAACTCTTCATTTTTCGGGTTTTTGATAGTCCGATCGACCTTCGGCATGACTCCGGTCGACCTGAAATAACAGAATGCAACCTTCCACAGTCTGTCACAGTGGCGGTCGACCGCCCCTCCAATCCCGATCGACCGGAAATCCCAGGGACCGGCCTCCGACAGGTTTCTCAATGGTGGACGACCGCCAGCCCCTGCAGGTCGACCGCCAGCCCCGAGCTGCCCAACATTGTTGACTTTTTGTCACTTCGAGGAAAGCCCTTCCTTTTGATATTATTTAATCTCAAAGCCACCAAACCCTCCAGAATTTGTGGATCTGGTCTAGGGCTTGTCCATAGACCTTCCAAGGGTTATAAAACATCCTATTCAAGTCATAACCATAACCAACCAAGAGGCCTTCAAGGGAGATCAAGGTGGAGGCTGTCCAAGGTGAAAGGAGAGGGTACTATAGCTTAGTGAACAGTACTTCGTGTAACAAGATTTTCATCCTTCCTCAACACATTGAAGGTAAATCTGAAGCCAATATACTTCCATTCAAGTGAAGAGGCAAGCAAGCATTCAAGGAAGATCAAGGAAAGGCTATCCAAGGAGAAAGAAGAAACGAAGCAAGCAAGCAAGCACAGATTCAAGAAGAGGGTACTCAAGGTGAAACGATAAAGCTTCCCAAGGTCCATTCAAGCTTAGTTTGAAGCCATTCAAGCAAAGAAGGAATCAACGCAAGATCTGCATCATACACCCAGGGGGAGCCTAAATCAGGAGCATTCTAAACTGTGGTTTATTTATTTTGATGTCTTGTGCTTTGAGTTTCAAATTTGTGTTTCTTATAAACTGCAAACTCGTGTGTGTGTGGATCATTGTTGGATCTGTGGTCGTGTGTATGTGTGTGTCGTATTTGATTCGTGTGTGTGCGTGGATCTTCCTAGATCCGCGTTTGTGTGTTTGTGGATCTTTTAAATCCATTATGTCTCGTGTGTGTGGATTGCTGCACTTGTGGCAACGGGTGTTTGTGTTGGTGATCCGCTTGTTGGATTGTGTTTGAGACCTCGTCTCCGTGTGTGTGTGTGTGTTGGGGCGCATCCCCGTGTGTGTGGGCAGGTGTCGTCCTGCGTGTGTGTTTGGAGCGTCATCTCCATTTGAGGATTTATCCCCGAGTGAAGCCTCACCGAGTTTGATGAGGGGTGGACGTAGGATTACCGTCGTTGCATCCGAACCACCTTAAAAATCGTTGTGCATTGTGTTTTTGTATTATGTGGTTTGGTCCCTTTCTTCTACCTCCATTCTACGTAAGTGTTAGTATAATTACGATTCCGGATTTATCATCGTATATCTTGCATAATCTATATCATCATCTAATTAAGTTTGATAAATCCAATTTGTGAACAAATAGTTTTGAACCTCTTGATTAACATTATATCACATATTTCAAAATGGGTAAAAGCTTTCGTAAAATTGGTAAACACCCAATTCACCCCCCTCTTGGATGTCATTGATTGCGGGACTTCACCTAGAGTGGATGTAGGTTCGATGACGGACACAAAGTCCCGGTGCAACAGACCAAGAATTCTTTGAAAAGGGGTGTCGTGAGAAGAGCTCAAGCCCTAAAAACCTCTATATCTATCACGAGCTTTTCTATCAAATTCTCTTTTATTTTCCAAGGAATAAACCCTACCCCGGGTATGGCCTCGGTAGAGGCACCGTTGAGTGAAATTGGGCCCCAGCCATGGGTGGTCATTTATAGCGCACGTTGAATCCAGGAGACCCCTAATGAGATGTGAGGTTCCCCGTCATCAGGCTGGAGTTGGTTTCAAAATCTAAAAAAATCAAATATTTCAAAATCCAAAAAAAAATCAAATGCTTCAAAACCCACAAAAAAAATAAAATATTTCAAACCCCCAAAAAAAATCTAAATAATTTCAAAATCATAAAAAAAGATTTTCATTATCATGATTTACATTCATGGCATGCATTGCATTAATTTTTCATTTACTGTTTGCCTATGTAATAAGGCTTACCCCCTTGACCAAAAATCAAGAATTGGTCGTTTCCTAAACTGTTACAAGCAAGGGGTTAAGCCTAAAATAGATTTAATCTGTTTTCCTTGGTTGTGTGTGTGCAGGGGCAGGTCGAAGTTGAAGGTTCAGTTAGTAATCGGTTCTCTGGGGACCGTCCTACTCATTTCAACGGCCATGGTCAGACCGTCCAATCATTCTCACGATTTTATCTCAAACTCCCCCAAATATCTACGGTTCCCATTAGACCGTTCAAAGATATGAATGGTAGATTCTTGACCGTTTAACCAGGTTCACGGCCTACCCATGGGCCGTTCAATTTCCTTCTCTCAACTCCACCGTTGATCTAATGCACGGCTCTAATGGAGCCGTTCTATTCTCTGAGCGGTCAGCGACTGAACGATCTGTGTGTGACCGTGTCCATCTTGAAGTCATATCCCAACCCACTCAAGCACATAAGAAAACCAAACTCAAAACCAATCAAGCCAGCTTTTTTATTCATTCATATATCAAATTTTCTAAGCATAGGTCTCTACATCAACATCATGAAAGAGCAAAGAAATATCACTCAGTCCTCCGCTGGGCATCCCCACGGGGTCGTATCTCCCTCAGCTCTCTAACGTAAGCCTAGCGTGTCGCTGGAATCTCTGCAACCTCCGCTGGAAGGGTAAGCACCCTGCTCACCTCCCACATGATCAGGGCACTCCTGACCGCCTGCTCGTCCTCCTCTGTACCGATCCTCCTCGCCTGTAGCGCGGGAAGGTGGGGTAGTGCTGGAAGTACGGTCCTGGGATGTCCAACCTGTAGGTAGCACCGGTGCGAGCTGTACATCGCTAGTGTAGTGTCGCTCATGAGCCTCAGATCCAAGCCTAGCCTCCTAGGTACCCTGACGGTGATGTCGTGGAGGAAGTCAGGGCACATCACGAACCAATCTAGGGGCAACTTGTTGATGTGCAGTCGCCACTCGTCCCTGGTCTTCTTTTCTGCTGTCCTGCACTCTACCTGTGGAGAGAACCCGAAGGCGCCACCTATGAAGAAGAGGGGATGGCTCCCGAAGATCCGGCTGGTTGAAGTGACATCCTCCTTATGAATGAATTTCATCTTGACACCCATCCAACATTATAAAAGCATCATAGAACCAAAGAGAGGACCTCCTAAAGCTGCTGAGGTAAGGCCCTCATACAAGTAAGCAAGGACGGCCTGGGAGATGGAAAGACCCTGCCATAGGCCACTGATGGCACTAAGGATGGGAGTCTCTAGAACATGGTCAGCAGAAGGAAACATGATGGCCCCGCACAGGCAAATAGAAGCGGGCTAATGCCCTCATACAAGTAAGCTATGGCCTCATCCCACCCACACCTATTCCTACAATGTTCAACTACCCACTGGCTAAGGGGAAGAAAGTGGATCTGACGTGAGCCTATGAAGGTATGGATGTCCCTGCTATCTGGTATAAACCCTCCTAAGATAAGCCTAGGGTCTATAGGGGCGACGGTATGACACACTAGGTCCTCCTCACCCACTTTAGACCTAGGGAGGGAAAAATAGGTCTCTACCTCCTCTAGTAGGATAGTGGCCTCAAATGATGGGAAAATGAATGTATGGGTCTGAGGGTGCCAGATCTCTACCAAGGCTAAGATGTTGTGCCAGTCAAGGGAGAGCTTTGGGTAATTTTGGCCTAGTACCAAGAGTGGATGTAGGTGCCAGGACTTCAGGATAGATGTTACTCCTAGGGGCAATGCACGGACCATGTGTTGACACCCATTTTTAGCTTGCAAGTTGAGTCATTTCTCTTATTCATCATTTTGATGCCCCGAATTACCCATTGTTTTAGACCCTTCCTTGGATGGATTTCGAGTCCATTTCATTATTCCATTCTATTTGAGCCTTGGAGATCATTATTTCATGGAGCCCTGGAGCCTATCTTGTCACCTTCCGGCCTTCAAAGTCAACTTACGGCCCATTTAGGCCGGCTTCCCTCAAGCATTCAGCCCCTTTCGTTGCGTAGCCTTGAAAATGGTCCTTTTTCACCCCCTTCCTTTCCTCTTTTTAAAATGTGTCCTTCACAAAAGTAGTTCATCTTTCAAACCCCTACAATTCCTTCTTCTACGTCATTGACCAGTTCTGCACCGATTTCAAGTTATTTACGTTTTTCTGGCAGACTGCACTATTCACTTATGTCTCGGTATTTTCTCTCTCTGTTCTAGCCCCATTTTCTCTCTCTTCTAATCATTTTCTCATCTTACTTTCTTCATGAAAGTTGTTCCTCTATCTGTTATCTACATCTTCTATGTTTACCACTTTTTCTAATTCTACACCGTTTTCAAGATACGCTTCAATTTCTAAAGTCGCGCGAGCTTGGCAGCTAAACGGTCAACAGTTGACCGTTCCTTGAGTTGAACGGTCACAAGTTGACCGTCCAACAGTAAAACGGTCAACAGTTGACCGTCCATGAACAGTAACTTTTTTATTTTTTTTATTTTTTCTTTTATTTTTATTATTTTTGAAATGTCAAAGAACGGTCTTCTTGAGACCGTTTACGTCAAAAAACGGTCTGTGGATGACCGTTTATCCCTTTTTGGCCAAAAGTCCCCCGGTCGCCCCCAGGTCTGGGCGGTCTACTTCTAGACCGCCCAATTCAATGAACGGTCTATCGTGCGACCGTCCATCTACCAGAGAGTCCAAAAAGTCCTGAACTCTATCTTCTTCGCCGCCGGATTCTAAGGCCGAAACCTGTGCAACGAGGCCTCTTTGTTAGGGCTCTATCTTCTAGAATCATCCACCAAATTGACCTCCGTTTGTTTCTATCTCTTGCCCCTTTGTATTATCTTCAATTTGATCCATAGGGCACGACTTTTCATGTATCGAATCACCTGGAATCTTGGCCGCAAGTTAAGGATTTACTCATTTCGTGCAACCAAAAATCCATGCAGATTAGGCTCCGGGGCCACCTTCCATGGACTCTATCTTCCAGACCCTTCCACCAAAAAGAGTCCCGTTTGTTCCTAACTCTTATCCTATCTATTATCTCAAGATTGATCCATAGATCTCGATATTTGGTGGACAAATCGCAGCAGAAAGTTAGGGTTTTCACCTTTCTTTTCTATATAAACCTGCCCAGTTCGCCTGCGCGACGGGGGGGCTCTTCTTGAACTTGGGGCGGAGCCATGCCAAATCGTCATCTCAAACCTTCGACCCCAGGCTATTGAGGGAAGTATAGGCTTCATTTTGATACCTTATTTGCTAGATTTCATCTTCGTTTACCCTCCTAACTTCACCCATACTTTTTGCAAATCATCACGAGTTCTTGAACCTGTGCGACGGGGCACCCTTCGTCGACTCGGGGCGGAGTCATCCGGCATCCTCTTCGTCCTCCATTGGTCTCATCTTGAAGAGGGGAGTATCTTCTTCATTTTTCATCTCTTCAGGCCCTCTTTCTTCATACCTAGGCTTAGTTCTCTCCCTCTACTTTTCAAAAATCATCACAGTTTTACACTTAGTTTTTTTTTTGCACTGTTTCGGCACGTTCATGCATTTTTCTCCGTTTTACACAACATTTTTCTCCCCCATTTCTCCATCAAATTCCATGATTTCAAATTCTATGCATGCACAACACTCCCACCTTGCTTTTGCACCCATTTATAGGGGTTAAAACCCCCCCCGGTGCATTCTCCCCCATTCTTTCATGTTAATTTATCATTTCGGGACACATGCTACACATGTTTCTAATGGGTTTTCTCTTATGTTTGTGGCTTTGTTTTGCAGGAGACTATTGATAGAACGTGAGGCCCTTGCTTTCTAGCCGGCTAGGTAGTGAGGAGGCGCACCCACATCGGCTCCCCGCATCCCGTTTTAAGCGCGATCACACGTTGTAGCGGCTTCCCGTTAGGCCGCGTCTTCCTCCATATTTTCCAAGGTACACGGCGCCATCTTCATCCTTTCTTCATCATTTTGGTGCTGTAAGTCCTTGGTGGCGATCACGGTTAGTTCTCTGTTCCTTGTCACCCCTTTCCATTTCATGCACTTTCACGCCTATATGCATGGTTATATTGTTTAGCTCGGGGCGGGGTAGATTACATTTACATCCTACAGTTTTTTGGCGATCACGGTGGGACTCCAGTGCCCATCACGTTATATTTTTAGTCTATTGCATGTTTGGTCGGTGTTCATGCATGTTTGGATAGTCTTCTCCATGTTTCTCTATCATTTTGTCCATTTTCGAGTCTGTCAGGGTTGCACGGTCTATCGTAGGGCCGCCTAACACGTTAAACGGCCTCTCCAGGACCGCCCAAACCCTCTGGGGTGATAAACGGTCCTCCCTGGACCATCCAACACTTGGGCGGTCATCCATTAGACCGCTCAAAGGGTATAAACGGTCATCCAGGGACCTTTTAACTGTTCTGGCCTGGCAGGATTTCTATTCACAGGGGCCTTATTCATTTGAGCATAACTTTGTCTCCCGATGTCGGATTAAGCTGATTCTTGTTGCATTGTGTTGTCCTTTGTATTGTCTTTCCATCCATAGGTCATTTACATCATTTAGACATCATTTGCATATTTAAAAGTTGCCTCTATTTTTACATTTTGTGCATCTAGTCTTAGGCAGATTTAGGATAGATTCACAGGGGCCTTGTTCATTCAGGCATAACTTTGTCTCCCGATGTCGGATTGAGCTGATTTTTGTTGCATTGTGCTATCCTTTGTATTGTCTTTCCATACATATAGAGTTTGCATCATTTAGACATCATTTGCATATTTAAAAGTTGCCTCTATTTTTGCATTTTGTGCATCTAGTCTTAGGCATATTTTGGGCAAACACAAGGGTACATTTTCCTTTGATGATTTTTATTATCTTTTAGTGCCTAGTTGTCCCTATTTTAGGTCTTGCATCATTGTTATTCATATTGTTTTACATTTTTCATACATTTTTGTAATGTTAGCATGATTTCATGATTGTCTTGATTTGTTAGACTTAGGCTAGAAATTGCATGCACCCCGGTGGACATAGGATCATGCATATTGGCATATTGTAGTTACATTCCCCCTCGATAAGTGATCCTCTCGCTCCCATATTCCTTGGGCTCGACTAGGTGATCTTATCCGGGACCACCGTAAGTCCCCGCGAGCCGTGGATTCCCACACGGACGCCGGGCCGGTTGTATCTTTCCACCCCTCAGGCTTGTATTTGCATACGTTGTGAAGGAATTAACCTTAGTCAAACCAAAGTTTGGACCTTATCCCCTATAAGACACCTATCTTGAGGGAATTAATCTCAATTCAAATCATTAAAAGGCCCACCCAAAACTTTGACAATAAAATACTTCTCATCATATTAACTTGTTTGACTTGGGTGAAATCCTTCATATTGTTTGTGTTGTGTGGGCTTGTCCAAGCCCACTTGTGTTATTTTGTGTTGCATCCCCCATCATCCATATAGGTTTTGTTGTTAGGCCCATTTAGGGTAGTCCATTATGTGTGTCCATTTGTCTAGTCTCATTGTCCTAGGTTTCTTTTTCTTTTTCTTTGCATTATTGAGTCAGCCCCCCTCCTTTGAGCCCTTACTTCCCTCATTAGATTTCCCTGATTTCCCTGTATAAAGTCTCCATTTGCCCTCATGGAGCGTCATTTTTTTCCTATATATTACCCTTCTTCCTCCTCATCTTCTTATCCCCGCGTGGATTCCTCTTCCCATGCGGGCCCATCTCCTTATTCCTCCATTGGACCCTATTCTTCTAACGGGCTTTCTTGTCCCGCCCGTGTTGCTGTTGGCCCAATCAATTCTCATTCCCACCTTCATAATTCTTCCAAGCCCATGTATTCCTCAATTCTCGGAGCGGGCTTTCCTTCTTCTCAGGCCGGATCCCCTTATCCGGCCCATCAACATTATCCTGGTCTAAATTCATCATCTCTTGCTCAAGCTGGCCCATATCCTTCTCGGACTCTTCCTACCGAGGAGATGATCGCTCAGGCCCAACGCCAACTTGATGAATTGCAACGGCAAATCAGTCCTCAAACTTCTTTGGATATCCCATTTGCATTCCGAGGTCTTCAGCTTCCCCCACGTCAACAGATTCCGGCTTATCGTCGCTATGGTGGAGTCGGTGACCCCTACGTGCATTTGAAGGAGTTCTTATATGAGTCGGCCCAGTTCCAGCATGATCAACGCTTGATGGCCTATTTGTTTGGCCTATCTTTAGAGGGTCCGGCCAAGGATTGGTTCTTCACGTTACCGCAAGAGCAGATGATGAATTTTCAAGCCGTTCAAGCAAGATTCATTCAGCAGTACCAGGATCAGGTTGGGCCCAGACATTCTTTGGTTGATCTGGCCCAAGAGAAGATGACGCCCGACGAGGAATTCTCCACGTTTGCCGACCGCTGGCGTCACCTAGCCGCGCAAGTTCCGGGACATATTCCAGAGGGCGAGCAGATCAAGATGGTTATTTCTAATGCAACGCCCGAGCTCAGATGTATCTTAGCCCTGAACGATATCACATCCTGGCAACAGCTTTACAATCGAGCCCGCTTCGTTAGCCAACAACTCCTAGTTTCCTTTGACCATGAGTCTCCTCCACCGTCACCTTCTACATACACTTTCCCTCCGCCCTTCACCGTAAGTCAGCCCTCCACCTTATATCCCTCCACGAGTCGACCGTCCACTCCCACACACCCCTATACCTCCATGTGCTCCACCGCATACCAACCATCCACGAGTCGGCCCTCCGCTATTTTATCTCCTCACACCCCTCCACCTCCGGTCAAGGAAACACCACACCGCGAGTGGGTAGATGCCATCCATTACAATCCCACTCCCCCCATGCCGCCACATCATTCCAGCCCTCCGCCTTCACCTACGCAATCCCCCTTACCTACGCAACCTCCGCTACCATCCCCACTACCTTCTCACACCCCTCGGCATCCGCCTTGCCCGAAGCGGGCTTCTCACTCTCCATTGCCGGAATCTCTTACAGAGGTTTTCAGGGCTTTGATGGCCACCCATGCATTGCAGCTCCCTCCGGTTGTGCCTTGCCGACCCACAGTCGGGAATTTGCTCCAGTTCTGTGAATTCCACCGTCAGCAGGGGCATTTGATTGAGGACTGTCCCGAGTTCCGGGAGTTTATTTGCAGCTTGGAAGATAAGAGGATGATTGATTGGGCTGTCATACGCCAAGTTATTTTGGATCTCAGTAGCAAGCAACAGCAGCAGCAAGCCGTGCCACCTAGGCAACCGTCCCCACTTCAAGACCAGGGGCACCCTGGTGTTTCTTTAGTTAATAAGATACCTGCTCCATTACCTACTTCTTCCTCCATCCCATCTCCTCCACAACCTTTACCTACGCCAGCCTCCGCTCGGGTAACCTCTCTTTCACCCTCCGTTTCCACCACCACACCTATCCCCAACGCCTCTCGACGAGTCGTGAAGATACGTCGAAGAGCGCCACCACCTGCCTCTTCCCCCACTATGCCACTACCTTCCTCTCCTCCTTCTTCCCCACCCTTATCTTTACCTCCATCCCCTTCACCTTCACCGTCTTCATCAACCACATCACTCCCTTTGCCACCCTCATCACCTTTGCCACCGCCGCCACCACTTCCTTCACTCCCCCTTTCGCCATCATCCTCTGAGCCCGAGCAGACCGAGCCCAAACCCACACCTACACTTTTGCCTTTACCTCCACCCATGCCCGTCATCATCATTATTCCCCCATCACTTGCACCATCGCCACCCGCGTCCTTCAAACCTCCTCCTTCTAACCTTCCTCTACCACTTCCCACTTCGCAGAGCAGGTACACGCTACCTTTGGTGTCCCTTGGGTCTGGTCCCCAGGGAGATAATGAGCCGAGCCAGGTTTCGATTGTGCATTTCAAGATTCAAGTTGTCATTTACCGCATGCCAATCTGGGTCCTGGTCCCTGACTATTTTCGGGATAATGAGCCTGCATTTTCAGAAATGGTTGCAAAGAAGAGTTCACTCGCACTAGTGCCAGTTTCTTCACGAGCGAGGCTGATGGCAATCCCATCGCTCACCGGGGGATTCACTATCGATGCTGTTATTTCTCCTCGCTCGATTGATGTTCAGTTCACTGGCCGAGAGGGGTTCTCTACTCGGATTATGCTAACCCATACGGCCGCCCGGAGCCTGATGGATTCCTTATTCAAGGGGCAATTGGCTGCATCTTCTGCACTTTCCAAGGACATTCTGCACTTGCTGTGCAACCTCCCTCAATTTATTAGCATGCCGGCCACGTCAACGCCGCGTATTGATCTCTCTCAGCTTTGTCCTGCTCTTCTAGTACGGGAGTTATGCTTCGAGCCTGATTGCCGAGTGGCGTTGTCGAACCTCTATGTTCTAGTGCCAAGAGACAAAACTCCGTGGCTTCATGATATTCATTCAGTTGAGAAGTTGTTTGCCCAAGAATGTCTGCATCTTGTTAGCACTGGGGGTCTAGGGGCAGCCGCCCCAATGAAGCTGCATATTCATGACCGGGCCAGGCCATCTGCTAGGTGGGCCCGCTATTTGAGAAGACATTACAGATTGAGGAGCCTGGGAAGCCGAGCCCGCGCCAGGCGGCGTTGTTTAAAGAAGATTGCGGCTAAGAAGAGGCGGCGACATAAGTTCAAGGGCCGTCAGTTGTGCACTCAGGGGTCCACTGCCTCATCTCCTTCTTCCGTCCATTCATCTTTTCTGTTGCTCAATTCTTATCCGTGGGTGGTGTACCTTCCACCACCTGACCATATTTCCACCATCTTTTCCTATCCTCACCATTCTAGGCCTCGGCCTATGTCTTCCTCTTCCCCTGAGTCAGGGGCATCTTCTAGTTTTTCTTCTCGGACATGTCCGGATTTCACTGCTCGTCTCTTTCCCCCGACCTTGTTAGGAATCCCTTGCGCTCGTTCCCCGACCTTGTTGGGTGATTTTTCTGATCCTTCCCCGATTTTGTCGGGTGGTTTCCATTTCTTTTCCCCGACCTTGTCGGGTGTTCATACATTCTCTTCCCCGCCTCTATCGGGTGATCGTTATTCCTCTTCTCCGACCACATCGGATGATCATTATCCTTCTTTCTTGTCTTCACAGTTATCTTTTCGACGTTTTTCTGTTCTTTCTGTCTCACCCTTTCAAGGTCATTACCCATTTTCTTACTGTTCTCGAGGCTTTAGCCCGCCTTGATCTCAGTTAATCCTTGTTTATTATGTATCTGGTTCCTTGTTATCAGGGCCTCAGTGCCTTAACGAGGGAGTTCTAGCCCTCGTCTCTCTTCCTTTTTATACCTTCTTCGTCCAGTATGATGTCTGCCACTCCTCTATATCGAGGAATCCAATCCTTTGCTCTCCTTTCATCATTTATCCTGGCAAGCAAGGGATACAAAGCTACTCGCGCTCCTTAAAACTTGATGATCGAGATCGCTTAAGGATGTCGGTTTTTCACGCCATGGATTTGCAAAGGTATCTTTATTTTGTGCAAAGAAACATGCTTTCATTTCCATTATTTCTATTGTTTTTGCACATGGTTATAATGTTAATTCCTTAACCTGATTGAGTGGCTTTAGGAGTCTTTGTGTCAAATAAAAAAGGTTATCTTCCGCAGCATCCTTAGGCTGGTGGTAACTCCGCGCTGGGAATTTAGTTTCTTTCCCCGATTGTTGAGGGTGACCTTTAGGCATGGGTTTTTCACACGCTTCACGGCAAGCCATAGCCGATTCCTCTTAGGCACACCGTTGCTGCTTTGGCCATACTTTGGGTATGTACGAATGTCTTTTCTCTTCTCTGCTCGGCCAAGTGCAGGGGCAAGAGATGGATGGATAAGATGACCAACCTAGGCGCCCCCCAATACGAGAGAGGTCTCAAATAGGGGCAATCTTGACCCTAAAAAAAAAAAAAGCTTTCATGCAATATCTGGCCAATAAGGGCTCTCAAAATCAATGATGAATCAATAAAGCAAAAATATGAAAATCAAAGGCATGGCAAGAGTGGAAATACAGTTCCCCGCGGGACGTAATGAGCCCGGTCGCATGCGTGCCTGATAAATATGGGTCTCAAAATCAAAGACACAAAGCCCCGGCGCAACAGACCTACTCTTTGAGGGGTAGTGCCCTGGAAGGTATTCGAGCCTTGATATCTCCCATCCTACACGAAGCTTGTCTCTAATTTTTCTTCTGCTTCTCCCTCTTGGGCTGGGTTATATCCCGGGTATGGCCTTAGTAGGGGCACCGTTCTTTAGAAGCGGTTGGTTGTGGTAAGCCACCCTCACATGCACGCCCTGCTTAAGGGAAGCTTTTAATGAAAGGGGTAGGAACGACGATCCCTGGCCAGTAGTTTGAGCTCGTCTTTAGGTGCTGCGGATTGCTATGTCAAAATAAAAAAAAATTTAAATATTGTCAAAAATCTAAAAAAATCAAATACTTCAAAATGTCAAAAAAATAAAATATTATCAAAAATCCAAAAAAATCAAATACTGCAAAGTAAAAAAAAATCAAATATTGTCAAAAATCCAAAAAAATCAATTACTTCAAAATCTCAAAAAAATCAAAGATTTCAAAAAAAAAATCTAAAAAATCAAATACTTCAAGAAAATCCAAAAAAATTAAATACTAATGAAAATCAAAAAAATTACAAAAGATTATAAAAATCCAAAAAAATGTGTCTTTTTCATGCATTTGCATTTGTTTTAAGGACAGCTACGTAATCCGTTTGTTAAGTGTGCAGATTGCAAGTACTCAGGCATTCCTTGCTATATCTTTGTGCTCTGCCTCCTATCCACATCTTTGATCTGTTCTTTCCTTCTTCGATCCACTCTCTCAATCTGTTCTGAAGCTCATGTCCTTCTCAACTTTTGTTTGCAATGATCATATCTTTATGAGAGGGCTTTACCTCACGATTATGAACCTGGCGGTTCTGCTTCATTCTGATCTTGGGTTTTGATTGAAGGACGTATTTTGTCATATCTTTTATCCCGCCGTGTCCTTGTCACGTGTTTATGTCACACCGTGTTGTCCCACACATGTTGTTTTGTCCTTCACCGAGTACTGTTAGTTGTCTTGCACATGTTGTTAGTCACCCTTTTATGTCCCATGTTCTTGTCCTAATCGTGTGGTCATCCCTCATGTTCTTGTCCCAACCGTGTGTTGTCCCACCACGTTGTTGTCTTGTCACCCCATGTTCATGCATACATGTTATTTGCTCATGCCATTGCATATGTGCTCGTGTGCCTTTATTATGTTATGTTGCATTGTCTCTAATTTCATTTGATCGTTATGTTATGTCATGCTTGTTTGTCATATTTGTTTTATACATGAAAATCCATAAAAATCAGAAAATAAAAATCCAAAAAAATACCGTTTTCGCCT
Organism: Amorphophallus konjac; assembly: GCA_022559845.1. Taxonomy (NCBI): domain Eukaryota; kingdom Viridiplantae; phylum Streptophyta; class Magnoliopsida; order Alismatales; family Araceae; genus Amorphophallus; species Amorphophallus konjac. The sequence continues at coordinate 490,121,315 of CM040121.1, forward strand.
GCACAGGTAAGTCAGGTATGGCCTTCTATCCCTACTCATTGTTGCATTACTATAGGGTATCTATATTGTTATATTATCTCGAGAACCGGCTGGTCATTCACGTGTTCCAGGATCTGACGTTCCCCTTTAACAAAAACGATGATGATCTAGGTGCACATGTTTAATCATCGGATAGGCCGTTAGGTTGAAAAAATAGGGAACGATGGTTCTATCTTGCACGCCGTGGTTGTGGATAGTGTCTTGACCCTGATTGTTCCAATCTAGCAATACTATTCTCGAGTACTTTCTATTTTATGTTTTCTTTGCATTCGTTTTAACGATTTCTTTATTTTAGCCCAGCATGCATCATGTCATCTTTTGAGCATTCACGCCTCGTGATCCGTTCAAGGGTTTCTCCTCTGCAATGGTTAGTTGCACTTAAGTTCCTTCGATAAGAGATCTTTATTCCACTTTGAATTTGAACGATTTCTGTGAACTACCTGCTTGGTCTGGTTGGCCAGTGTGATTCCTGTCTGAATTTTATCTCAGTTATATTTCTCTTGCTTTTTACGTTATGTTCCTTTTCGACCCCCTCATCGTCTGTGGATTGTGTCCCCGATGGGCCTGGTCGTGCTTCCTTTTTTCCTGTTAGTTTAGTTCTCCAGACATGTCTCATCCACGTCATCCAGTCTTGGTGGTTAGTTCGGCGATTTCGGGAGGATTCCTATCGCTTGTTGGTTGTGATGGGTGTCTTTTGCCTTGATGCCTGCTTATCAGTTCTCTCCGCTTCATCTCTGCTTCATCTCCATTTCACGTCGCTGTCACTTTCACTCCATCTCCTTTCCATTTCGCCTCCGCGTCGCTTTCGCTCATTCCCTTGCAAAGCAGACATCAAGGAGGGGCATCGGTTGACACCCATTTTTAGCTTGCAAGTTGAGTCATTTCTCTTATTCATCATTTTGATGCCCCGAATTACCCATTGTTTTAGACCCTTCCTTGGATGGATTTCGAGTCCATTTCATTATTCCATTCTATTTGAGCCTTGGAGATCATTATTTCATGGAGCCCTGGAGCCTATCTTGTCACCTTCCGGCCTTCAAAGTCAACTTACGGCCCATTTAGGCCGGCTTCCCTCAAGCATTCAGCCCCTTTCGTTGTGTAGTCTTGAAAATGGTCCTTTTTCACCCCCTTCCTTTCCTCTTTTCAAAATGTGTCATTCACAAAAGTTGTTCATCTTTCAAATCCCTACAATTCCTTCTTCTACGTCATTGACCAGTTCTGCACCGATTTCAAGTTATTTATATTTTTCCGGCAGACTGCACTATTCACTTATGTCTCGGTATTTTCTCTCTCTGTTCTAGCCCCATTTTCTCTCTCTTCTAATCATTTTCTCATCTTACTTTCTTCATGAAAGTTGTTCCTCTATCTGTTATCTACATCTTCTATGTTTATCACCTTTTCTAATTCTACACCGATTTCAAGATACGCTTCAATTTCTAAAGTCGCGCGAGCTTGGCAGCTAAACGGTCAACAGTTGACCGTTCCTTGAGTTGAACGGTCACAAGTTGACCGTCCAACAATAAAACGGTCAACAGTTGACCGTCCATGAACATCAACTTTTTTTATTTTTTCTTTTGTTTTTATTATTTTTGAAATGTCAAAGAACGGTCTTCTTGAGACCGTTTACGTTAAAAAATGGTCTGTGGATGACCGTTTATCCCTTTCTTGGCCAAAAGTCCCCCGGTCGCCCCCAGGTCTGGGCGGTCTACTTCTAGACCGCCCAATTCAATGAACGGTCTATCGTGCGACCGTCCATCTACCAGAGAGTCCAAAAAGTCCTGAACTCTATCTTCTTCGCCGCCGGATTCTAAGGCCGAAACCTGTGCAACGAGGCCTCTTTGTTAGGGCTCTATCTTCTAGAATCATCCACCAAATTGACCTCCGTTTGTTTCTATCTCTTGCCCCTTTGTATTATCTTCAATTTGATCCATAGGGCACGACTTTTCATGTATCGAATCTCCTAGAATCTTGGCCGCAAGTTAAGGATTTACTCATTTCGTGCAACCAAAAATCCATGCAGATTAGGCTCCGGGGCCACCTTCCATGGACTCTATCTTCCAGACCCTTCACCAAAAAGAGTCCCGTTTGTTCCTAACTCTTATCCTATCTATTATCTCAAGATTGATCCATAGATCTCGAGATTTGGTGGACTCTATCCTCTGAAATCGCAGCAGAAAGTTAGGGTTTTCACCTTTCTTTTCTATATAAACCTGCCCAGTTCGCCTGCGCGACGGGGGGGCTCTTCTTGAACTTGGGGCGGAGCCATGCCAAATCGTCATCTCAAACCTTCGACCCCAGGCTATTGAGGGAAGTATAGGCTTCATTTTGATACCTTATTTGCTGGATTTCATCTTCGTTTACCCTCCTAACTTCGCCCATACTTTTTGTAAATCATCACGAGTTCTTGAACCTGTGCGACGGGGCGCCCTTCGTCGACTCGGGGCGGAGTCATCCGGCATCCTCTTCGTCCTCCATTGGTCTCATCTTGAAGAGGGGAGTATCTTCTTCATTTTTCATCTCTTCGGGCTCTCTTTCTTCATACCTAGGCTTAGTTCTCTCCCTCTACTTTTCACAAATCATCACTGTTTTACACCTAGTTTGTTTTTTGCGCTGTTTCGGCACGTTCATGCATTTTTCTCCATTTTACACAACATTTTTCTCCCCCATTTCTCCATCAAATTCCATGATTTCAAATTCTATGCATGCACAACACTCCCACCTTGCTTTTGCACCCATTTATAGGGGTTAAAACCCCTCCCCCGGTGCGTTCTCCCCCATTCTTTCATGTTAATTTATCATTTCGGGACACATGCTACACATGTTTCTAATGGGTTTTCTCTTATGTTTGTGGCTTTGTTTTACAGGAGACTATTGATAGAACGTGAGGCCCTTGCTTTCTAGCCGGCTAGGAAGTGAGGAGGCGCACCCACATCGGCTCCCCGCATCCCGTTTTAAGCGCGATCACACGTTGTAGAGGCTTCCCGTTAGGCCGCGTCTTCCTCCATATTTTCCAAGGTACACGGCGCCATCTTCATCATTTCTTCATCATTTTGGTGCTGTAAGTCCTTGGTGGCGATCACGGTTAGTTCTCTATTCCTTGTCACCCCTTTCCATTTCATGCACTTTCACGCCTATATGCATGGTTATATTGTTTAGCTCGGGGCGGGGTAGATTACATTTACATCCTACACCATGGGAGCCATCCATTTTAAAGTGGAATAGCGCCTGGAGCCAGGGAGAAGTTGAGATGGAGGGAGAAAGAGAGGAAGAACGTGTAAGTGAATGAATGAATTGACTTAAATGAAATCATGCTAACATACCTCTCTCAAAGGGCTCGAGCTGAGATAACGAGGGATTGTAGTCAGCCGTTGGAGCACCTCGTGCTCTTTTATGGCCGGCTTTCGCCCTTCATAAGTTGCCCCCTCCATGGAACTCCCCTCAAAGGACCTTTTCATGATGATTTGATGAAGGATAACAAAGGTTTGAGGCCTAGAAAGAGGGGTGTGGTGTGAGTTGCGAATTTAAGGTCCCCCCTCTTATTATAGAGCTTGCATGGAAGTCTAAACCCATTAGGACTGAGCTAGGATACATCTAGATGGGGATTGGCTAGTGTTTGAGTGGGTTTAGAACATTATCCCCCGGTTTGGGACTCTTCAAGGGAGTCCCGATCGGACTCTCAGTATATGGGGTTGGACGGTCTTTCGATAGACCGCCCCTTCCTTCGCTCAGTCGACAATGGACCGTTCAACTTCTTCTAGAGAGTTCGGGTCCTGGGCTTAGAACGGTTGGAACCTCACTGTCCCTCTACTTGAGCGGTAATTATAGGACCGTCCATCTCCCTATGCTAGGCGAAGTCAAATAGCCTTCGTACGGTCCCCCATGAGCCGTGTATCCTTATAGGCGGCCAATTCGTGACCATCTATCCCCTGTCACACTACCTTCTATTCTCTCGTCTCTCTCTCTCACTCTGAGTTGGCGTCTCTCTCTCACTCTGAGTCGGCGTCCCTCTCTCACTCAGTTGCCGTTCCTCTCTCGCCCACTCGGAGTCGTCTCTCCCGCTCTGTCGTGTCTCTCTCACCTCCTCACTCGCTCACTCATGACGTCTCTCTCGCACGTGTCCATCTCACTTGTGTCGTAGTCGTAGTCACTAAGTCAGTGTCAATCATTTGCATTCATTCATACATTCATACATTTACTCACAAAATCAAAACAAAAAAGCATATCACTATCATATCATATCATGTACAGAAGTCAATTCTCAAGTACAAGTCAGGCCTGTCCCTCTCCCTGGCCCCCGTCATTGTCTCCGCCACCTTCATGCCTCTTTGGTGGAGGCATCACCGAGGTCACCTCGTCATGCTGTCGTCGGTGCCGCTCCTCATCCTCGTTCCTCCGATGGCCGGAGGAACTGGTGAAGTAACTCCGCACGGAGCCATGAGTACCGTGGCTGCCGCTCGGAGTCGCTCTGCTCCGCACCCGACTCACCTCTCTCATGCCCGCCACCATGCCCTCTAATCTGGCAACCTGTATCTGGGCCTGCTCTACCTCAGCCCGGTAGCACTCCGCCTCGGTCGCACTAGCTCAAAGCTGCTCCAGCTCGGCCCATAGAAGTGCCGTCTCCAGTGCGTCCACCGGGTGACTCTGCACTGCCTCCTCCCGTAGGCGGGCCACCTCCTCCCTAGCCGCTGCCCGGCTCTGCTCAAGCTCTGCCCTAAGTCGGGTCAACTCGATCGTCTGCATGCATTTTTATAGTCAGTCAATGGCATTTCATACATTTCATAATCATAAGCATAATTAACAGGGAAGGTGGAGTGATTATGTACCCTCTTGATGAGCGCCACCTCGGCCGCCTTGGCCCGCCCTACCATCTGTGTGAAGTTGGCATCCCGCTCAACTCGGTCCACGGGAGTCTGCGAAGAAGAAGGAGCATCGGCCCCCTGCCGTTGGGCTCCCTCGGTGCGCTGCATCCAAAACTCCAGGTTAGTCACATGCATAATCATAATTGAGTGCGTAATGTAAAGAGTTTAGGGTTTAGAAAACTCACCAGTAGGGCCAGGGCCTACCGAGCCTCGTCTCGCTCCCTGATCGTAGAGTGTAGGAGCCCCTGCAGCTCCGTGAGCCATCCCTCAGGGTCAATCTGCATTTAGAAGTCCAAATGTCAGTGTATCGTCATGTAGAGATCATAAGCATAATAGACAGAGTTTAAGTTTAGAGGTCGTACCGGTCGGTGGGCACCCCAGAACACCTTGTCCCGGTAATGTCTGGCGTACGCGGTGTAGTACGCCGAGTCGCTGTCTGCTCGGGCAATCACCACCCGCCCGAGTGCTGTCCAGTCTGCTATCTGTGTGGCATTCCATGCCGTCCAGTAAAAGGCCACTGCTAGGCCTCATGTCGTCCGCGTAACGCGCTCCCCTGACTTCTCCGCCGCCGGGAACTCCACTACTGGCTGAGGGATGCCAATCGTCCTCATCACCAGTCAAAAGTGCAGTGGCTCCACCACATTCATGCAGTGAAGCCACACGTCACGCCCCGAGAAGGTGAGGGCCCCTGCCACCCAAGGCTGGCCCTCCTGTCCCTCCTCTGCATATGGTGTCCACCGTACCTGCAAAAAATAGCTAGTCGCATTAACATCATCACATAGAATTGCTTTTAATTTAAGAGTCTAAGTTTAGAATTATACCGAGGTGTACGGTAGAGCGTCTATGTCGTCATGTAGCTCCCGGACCTGTCTCCTAAGGGCTACAGTCTCTTGAGGTGCGGTCCACCTCCGGGCGATCGACATGAGCTCAGGGTGAGTCTCCTCGCCTCTGCCTAGCCCGCGTAAGCGCATGTAGGCCAAAACCTGCATCAGATATCGTCAGCATACACGAAGCATATAAGAGTTGCATAATCGAGTCTAAGGTAGAAGTTGTACCTGGAGTAGGGGAGAGAAGCCCCCGAGCATGGTCCGCCTGCCCGTCGAGCTCAAGGTGTCAAACAAGAAGACCAGGACCACTGCTCCCCACGCGTAGTCGCCGACGTGGTCGAGGTCCTGGAGTAATGGAAGGAAGCGGTAGTGGATCACGTCCGCACACGTTGAAAAGAGGAGTCGCCCAAACAACATCATCAGGAATCTCCTCAACACTCTGTTTGCCTCGTCTCCTGGCTCCGCCGCAACTCTCGGTCTCGCCAGGTCCACCAAGCGCTGAAGGTGCTGCTTCGGCTGCTCCCCCGTCGCTATGCCAGCTCGTCGTAGTCTGAGGTTGTCCTGAAGACTCGCTCGGGGCAGGAGGGTGGACTGCCGCTCGGAGCGTCGCAGCTCCAAGCCCAACAGCTCCTGAGCCATCTCACGATAGTCGGGATACGTGCTCCCGCTGACCGGAGTCCCGCACACTCGCAGGCCAGTGAGTCTGGCCACGTCCTCCAACGTGGGGACCATATGCCCCCACGGGAAGAGGAACGTATGACTCACTGGATCCTAGCGGTCATGCAGCGCATAAAGGAGTGCGGTATCGAACCGACACACCTCCATGCTCAGGAATGGGGCGAACCCCATGGCAGCCAACCGCTCCCGCTGGAAGTCCGGTAGTGCCTGATACACTGCCCGGACTTGCAGCCATGACATGTGGGTCCTGCGCTTTCCCTGCAGTCATCATTAATTTCATGCATTTGATAATAGATTTAGGCATTTTATTTCACCAATAAAATGAAAATAAAAAAATGCATTTCTGTTAGAAGGGCGGTTCCCCATGGACCACTCATCGTCATGTGCGGCCTGATATGGGCCGTTCCATTGTATTTGAACAGACTAACCAAGCCCGTTTATCCATTTATACGGTGACAGTCTCACCGTTCTTCTTTTTCTTCCAGCCATTGTTTTCTTAGTTTGGGCGGCCACGCCTAGGCCGCACGTTGTTTGGGCGGTCCGATATGGGCCGCGGTTGTTCTGAACCTCTAATGCTTCGAACGGCCCAATGAGGCCCATCCTTCAGTTATGCGGTGGACCTCCCACCGTTCATCTACATTTTCAGCCCTACTATTTTCTAGTTTTGAACGACCAACACTGGGCCGCTTGTGATATGGGCGGCTCTGGATGAGCCGCACGTTCTTGGATGTGTGGTTCGTTAGGAACCGTTCGTCTGTCGTCTTCCCCGACAACGGCGAACGCTCCTCCCATCGGCGGGACCACCCCAAGATGGCCCCAAACCAGTTTTCCAGGGGTCATAGGACCCTTGTTCTCTCCCTAGACTAGCATGCATTGCTTGAAATCAAAAAAAAATGGCTAGGGTTAGGGGAACCTACCTCGGGGTCCCGAGCCTTCGCCTCCTTCGTCACCCCGGCCGGTGGTGCTTGAAGGTCCTCTCCGGCGTCAACGGTAGTCGCACCCGCCTCCTCGTCGACCGCGGGTGCTGGGGTCACCGTCGGTGCGCTCAGTCCCTCGGTGGCGGACGGTGCCACCATTTCTTCCTCCATGGCCACCGCCTGCGGCGGCGGTACTCCCTCTTCCCCTCCGGCCATCGGCGGACGACGAGCTTGGTGTTTTGATCGCATAGACACGAGAGACGGGGTGGGGGGTTTTTGTGAGAGGGTTTGAGAGATTGAAGGGAAATGGGGGAAGGCTCGGTTGAGCCTTCGTTTTCCCTTCCTCCCACCATCGGTTACGGTGTGGAGGAGAGAGACGAAGGGTTTAACGTTTTAAAACCTCAAGGGAGGAGCAGTCTATCGTACGTCCGTCCAATCCATAAGTGGTTTATTTCTAGCCGTTCGTTCTCCAACGGTACCTTGCTGAAGAACGGTAACTTTCTGGCCGTTCAACTAATTGGCGGTTGAACATGGGCCGTCCATTACTTGATCTCATGTTCAAATTCTCTGCTTGTGCACGGATTGTCTAGAGCCGTGTTTATCATTGGGCGGTATTATATCAGCCGTTCATTTGTTGAAATAAATGGTTTAAACCATGTTGCTGCACCTCACATGTTTAATGGATAAATCTGGTTGTTTCATGATATTATTGCAAACCTTGCTAGCAATTTTCCCTGCAGTATCAGCTCTTCACTTGCCGTTTCGCCTGCATAGGTAAGTCAGGTATGACTTTCTGTCCCTATATCCTTTATTGCATTACTATATGGTACTATGTTATATTATCTCAAGAACCAGTTGGTTGCTCATGTGTGCCAGGATCTGATGTTCCCCTTTAACAAAAATAGGTGTTGATCCAGGTGCACGCGTTTAACCTCCGGATAGGCCGTTAGGTTGGGAAGGTCTGGAGAGGATGGTTCTATCCTGCACACCGTGGTTGCGGATAGTGTCTTGACTCTGATTTGCTCAATCTAGCATTACTATTCTCGAGTACTTTATATTTTATCCTTTCTTTGCATTTGTTTTAAGGATTTCTTTATTTTAGCCCAGCATGCATCATATGCATCTTTTGAGCATTCATGACCCGTGATTTGCCTGCTAATGTCCCATCAGTGATGGATAGCGGTGCGTTCAGTGTTTGAGTAAGAGGGACAATTCCATTCAGAGTTGGAAGGTTCTCTCTAGTCGATTCACTCGGTTTGGTTAATTAAGAGGTCCATGTCTGGAGTTTTAGTCCATTTCCTTTACTTTTTGCTTTGGTCTCCTCATTGGTCTGTGGGATTGTGTTTCCCATGAGATTGATCTTGTGTTTCCTTTTATTTAGTTAGTTCCTCCAGATCGGTGTCACTTTTAATCTGATTATTCCTTGTGGTTGGTTCAGAGTTTTTCAGAAGATTCTTATCGCTTGTTGGCAAAACGGGTGTTGTTTTACATTAACACCCGCTTTTCGGTCCGCTTCGCTTCATTTCCGCTTCACCTCCATGTTCCATTTCACTTTTGCTTCACCTCCGCTCGCTCCCCTACAAAGAGGACGTTAAGGAGGGGCATCTGTTGACACCTATTTTTTACCGATAAGTTGAGTCATTTCTCTTACTCTCATTTGTTGATGCCTCGAGTTATCCGTTACTCGTTGGGCTATTTTTTCTGGCAACATCTTTGGGCCTATTTTATGGGTATCCTCCCTCCCTAGCTAGGTCTACTTCAATTCAGGGCTTAATGGACCTTGATTTTGTGTAATTGATCATTGTTATGAATTTTAAGCGTCCATATTAATGAACGGTCAATCCATGGCCGCACAACACCTGCGCGGTCGTTTTTGGACCGTCCATATATTTATGGGATATTTTAGTTGATTTTTTGAATTATCACCAACATGCTTTCATACGGCTTAGGTGTAGGCGTTCAACTTAATGAGCGGGCTAAGATTAGCCGTTCTAGCCCCAGAGTCCTAAGCTCGGTCGATTGTTCAGATAATTATCTATTTATCTCATTTAGTCTGATTTTCCACTAACAAGATATGCGCGGTTGTATCTTGGCCGCTCTTATGGATGAAAGGTTCACAAGTAACCGTTCATACATGAGAGTCCAACGGTGATGTTTTCGGTCAGTTCGATGGATAATTTGTTTCTATTTTCTATTTATTGAATTTCCACTGACACGGATGGACAACCCAGGATTTGCCGCTCATATGGATGAGTGGTCTATCGTATGGCCGTTTAACTGCTCATTTCCTGAAGACTTAACAGATTTTCTCTCTCCACTTGTGGATTTATTCCCAACTTGCTCCAACCATTTCTCCACGAATACTGAACCAAATTCGATGCCGTTTCTTCTGGTTGAGAGATAATTCATTTATCTACACATTTTATGTTAATATCCCGACCTGAAAATGCCTAGAAACCCTAATTTCAAGCTAAGACTTTAGGTGCTTTATAAATAGACCCTAGAGGCCGGGCTTGGAAAGAGGGGGGGGGGAGATTTTTGGTCGATGGCGAAGCCCTGCTAAATTCTCGAGTGACCCAAGACCAGGGAGGGAGGCCTTCTATATCCTTCTAGGCCTGCGGTTCAGGGAGTAACTAGTTTTGAGTCTTTGTTTTGATTAGTCCCATCGCGGGTTTCTTCATTGCATGCATACTTTTCTCTTCTTTCCCCACCCACATTTAGTCATTCACACTCTATTACACACACCCTCCTATGTTTTTGGTGCCCCTAGGGGTTTAAAAATCCCCAGGTATCTCCCATTTCATTTAGTCATGTCCGTTCCTTCCCATTCTAGCATTTACTACGGTTATAGGTCTAACTTGGGTTTTTCTTTGTGTTCTACACGTGGTCTTGTAGGTCAGCAATGCACTGGCACAAGGCCCACTCTTTCTAGCCGGCAGGAAAGGGTGCAGGTTTGGGCTTTTACAACTTACGGCGTGGTAGTCTTATGCGGTACAAAATAGTCTGTTCGAGGTGAAGTGCAGTTGATCTTGGACCATTCTTCTTCATCCTACGGTTGGGTATGAGCCGTTTGTCTGCCAGTCGTTCTTCATCCCGCGTCCTCTCTCAGCGCTGACGAGCGGTCTGTCAAGCGGCCGTTCAAGATAAGGGCGGTTATTTCGGAGCCGCACATCCTTCCAGCGTCGGTCAAAAGGAGAGTGTCTCCCTCTTCTTTCCAAAGTACGGCATGTTCATCACGTTCGGAGCCTTGGTGGCGATCACATGTTTCTACTTCTGTTCTCTTCTACTTTTGTTTTGTTTACTTTCATATTTATATTAGTAAAGGGATTTGAAGGGAGTTTTAAGCCGGTGTAGAGAAGGTAACATTTCCTACCAACAGGTGGAAGGAGGAAGAAAGGACCCACAATCATCCCCGCTTCTTCACAAGGTACATGCGATCATCTTTCTTCTTTTTGAGGTAACCCCTCTGGCGATCACACTCCTTTCGAGCATCACATGCTCCCTTGTTATTCTCTTTCTTTTATTTCTAATCACACTTCAACATTATTTTTTCTTCTAAAGAAATTAAATTTCCATTCTTCTTTTTAATGTCTATGTGACACGTTCACAAGATCCACCTGTGCCTTTTGAGCAACATTGTGTGAGGATCACATGTATCTCATTCTTGATTCTTGTTCTATCATTGACACTAATCAGTTGGTGGAATCCCCCAAGACCCCTAGCACACTGACCCATTCTCACCTCACCATTATGCAAGTCAATCTTACAAGTGGGGTTAATAAAGAACAATTAAGTGATATTAAGGTTTGCAATGATGCATTCAAAAATTATAAAGACCTTAATTACAAAGAGGAATAATTTATAATTGATGACATGATAATTCCTCTTCCTTTCTCTTATCGAGGGGGTCCGTTTGGATTACTAGACTCACCCTGGCACATTTCTGGCCCATTCACCTACATGCATCATCTTTTCCTCCAGTGGTACAAGGGCTAGATCTTAGAGGAGGATAAGATCAGCTGGTGGCTCGTTCTTAATGGAACACGTTGGTTATGAAGCTACATTGTGTCCAGCTGAAGTCGTTAAACTTAGCGCTCATTGGTGTAGATAATTAATCTACCCTCCCCAACAAGACAATATATGCACAAATATGAAAATATAAGCAAAGGAAAAGGGGCGATGAAGATATAGAAACGAATCGTGATCGCCACCAGGGCTAACAATGCCAAAATGGTTTAGGAAGAAGATGCAACAGTGCTGTGTACCTTGGAAAATAAGGATGAAGACGTGGCCTAAAGAGGAACCGCCAAGACTTGATCGCGCTTAAAACGGGTGCGGGAAACGACGTGGATTGCACCTCCTCACCTTCTAGCCTGCTAGAAGATAAGGGCCTCACATTGTGTTCTTGCTTTCCTGCGAATCAAAGATAAAACAATAAGAGAAAACCCATCAGGGCATGAAGTGTAGCATCCATTCCGTATGCATAAATCGACGTGAAAATAAGAGGGAGAATGCACCGGGAAACATTTTTTAACACCTGTAAAAGGGTGGAAAATATAGGTGTGTATATTGTGATGAGATAAGAATGCAGAGAACGAATTAAAACGCAGAGGATAACAGAGAAAACATGCATGCAAAATGTGCAGACACGCAGCAAATGTGCAGAAATGTAGGAAACCATGATAAACTGGAAAAAGTAGAGGCAGAGAAATAAGGGAAAACGACGAAGACAGAAAGCCCAAAGAGGTTGAAGACAAAGTTAACACTCCCCTAGACAAGTTGGGGTCGAAGAAGAACCTCGGAGATGCAGCATGGCTCCGCCCCGAACCGAAGAACACCGTCTTCTCGCACAAGCGCAACAGGAGGTCTATAAATAAAGTGCAGAAACCCTTGGAAACCTGCCCTCATATTTAAGGGATAAAGCCAGAAATAAAATGATTTTATGTGATAATCTTGGAGATAATAGTGGGGATAATGGCTTAGGAAGGATAGAATTTGAACTGGATGGATGATCTCGAAGAAAACAACCCCAAAAGGGAATCCTGGATGGTGAAAAACAGAGACATGCGCGTGCAGGACTCTTCACCAAGAGAGCGGTCGGTCGACCGACCATCTCCAGCTATTTTTTTTTGAATAAAAGGGGAAGATGCGGTCAACTATTGACCATGGCTATGAGGGGGTCAAAGTGGCTCTAGATTTGATACGTAACTCAAGGGAAAGTAGTCCGGAACACCGGGAACCATGGAAGACTGTCCAGGAATCATGGAAAATGACCTCCAACCTTGGGAAATGATCATAAATGGGCTAGAAATAGGATCGAAGAGACCCATAAGCAATAGGCATTTCGGGGCATCACACAGGATGGATAAGAGAAATAACTCGACTCGCAGGCGGAAAACGTGTGTCAACAGATGCCCCTCCTTGATGTCCGCTTTGTAGGGGAGCGAGTGAAAGGGGCGCGGAGGCGGAATGTAAAGGAGATGGAGCGAAAGTGACAATGACGTGAAAAGGAGATGAAGCTGAGAGAACTGAAAAGTGGGCATCAAGACAAAAGACACCCGTCACAACCAACAAGCGATAGAAATTCTCCCAAAAATACCGAACTAATCACAAGGAACGGACGACGCAGATAAGACATGTCCGGAGAACTAAACTAAGGAGAAAGGAAACACGATCGACCTCATTAGGGGACACAATCCAGAGCCAATTAGAGGATCAGAAAGAGCCACAGCCGAAAAGCTAGAAAGGAAACTAAGATAAAATCAAGACAAGAATCACGCTGGCCAACCAGACCAAGCGGGAAGATCAGAGAAGACTTTCAAATTTGGAGTGAAAAGATGTCACGGCCTGAGCGCGGAAGGAACCCGGAGGTGCATGATGAGTTTATATCATTCATGTCAATCAGAGCAATAAGAATTTCAACACAATGACAGGGTGCGCTAAATAATAATTTATCAATAATAATTAAACTATTACAACTAAACCATTAATCCATAATGTCAAATAACCATACATGACTACAAGTTTAATCTCCACCAATAACCTGAGGACATAACCCTCTTACATCATGACTTGATTAAATAAGAGATACAAATTGACAAGGACTCCAAAGGAAAGACACGACGTGGCAAGACTTTGCACGATGCTCAGAATCTCTACACTCATCACTGTTGGTCGTCCCCATCTGGTTGCGATTCAGTGTCTGAGTTACCTGAAAAAATAGGAGAAAAACACTTGATGAGCGAACGCTCAGTAGGAATTATATCTCTAGACCCAGACTAGCTTTAAGTGATTCATACATTATGTAATATGTCAAGTTCATGCATGAAGAAATGCAAGTAAATGACGAGAGTGGAATAACAAGAGATATCAAGAATGAACTAGCAAGATTTCAAGTGTATCAAGTAAAATTAACAAGGTTAACAAGCATGTAATATCAAGTCATGTCACGAGATAGTGGCTACTTATTTATTTAAGTACTTGCCCATTCCGGGCCACGCAAGTCAAGCACGTCAAGTCATGTAATATCAAGCACGAGAGAATGTGTAACGTCATAATTAAGATAGTCAAGTACTTCAGTGCAATGCCACACCGTGATCATTAAACTCCCATGGGTACAAGTACTTTCGGGTGCTCCTCCCAGGACCAGATCGAGCCCTATATGCGCAGGCATTGGGTCATGTATGTTGACATCCACTATAGTTTAGTAGCCAATAGAATTCAAAAGAAAAGATATTTGTAGGATGATAAGGTAGATTTTCAGAATTTAGAATTTCAAGGGCAGAAATCATGTAGAGATGACTTAACTAGAAATCCGGGACATATTCATAAAACTGGGTAAATGGCGTCCTCTATGGGAGCCGCTGATAAGAATTGACGTCCATAGGGATGGGCGTAAATTCTGGAAATAAGATAATTAGGCAAAGTAAATAGCGTCCATCACACATGGCGCTATTTGTAATTGGCGTTCACTCTTCTGGACGCAGATTCCAGAAGGTGACATTTTCTCAAAAATGCCAGAAACAGCATTAATTGAGGGTTAGTTTGTCATGTTTCTTTAGAGGGACATGATTGGAAATTGGTGTAAATGGTTTTTAGGGTACAACATACTCGGCTACCTCGAGAGAATCCACGACTAGCGGAGACTGACGAAGGTCTCTAAGATGAAATCGCTAGTCCGAAGGAACGAATTTCCAACGGAGAGCTTGATCATCCCGGAGAGTTGAGGGTATACGATAGAACTAAAACAGGGACCTCATCCACGGAAGTGGGATGAGAGTGCCAAGCGGTGCCCCACGGTGGGGTTGGAAACTTGGTGAAATCAAGCGGTCAGGAATAATTGGCGTCCTTCCTGGCAGGCGCCAATTAAATTGGCGTCTATCATGGAAGACACTCATTAGTTCATTTCATTTTATCCAGAATTATTAAAATTATTTCCCAGAATATAGCATCCATATAGGTGGACGTTAATTTCTCATGTTTTTAATTAAACAAAAATTTACATCTATTTTAAAAGACGTTATTTCACTTTAATAAGTTTAGAAAAGAACATTCCTTTAAAAGGACACATGTTATTTAATAAAATTTTTTGAAAATAAAATATATGATAATTAGAAGAAAAATTCAAAGATTATAAATATATAATTTTTATAATTTTTTGCTACATATTTTAGTAGATATAAAATTTTAAAGATATAGTTATAAGTTATATTTATATATATATAAATATATATAAATATTAAATTGAAATGGCGGTGGTGACAGTGAACCGTGATTTAAAAAGTTAACTTGTCAACTTCTTAAATCTACCCATTTCTCGACGTAACTACTTCGGAATCGCGCATATGATATATCGAAATGACGGGCTCGAAAAACTTTCCTAACTGGGTGTTCAAAAAAAAAATTCGTTAAGAGACGGGGGATCTTGAGATAGGGGGCACGAAAAATGGTGGTGTTGTGCCCCTTGTGCTTTGATGATTATGTGGTGTTTTAATGATAACAACATAAATGAGTCACCATATTGTTTTGCTAAGAACATCACATTGAATGATAGCAACATGAATGCATGAGTGTGTTATATCTTATCTGTTCTGTGGAGAATGCATGAGTGTGCTAGCTCTGTGGGTCGACCCACTTCTTAGATGGGTCGACCCCCCTCAAGTCCTTACATCATATTCGCATTGAGTCTTTACATCTCGTAAGTAGTTCAGATGGCGTCAACCCATTGAGTCCACGAGGTTGACGCAACCTTGAAATGCCTCAGATGGCTTTGAAGATAAGGCTGGATGCGTTGACACATGGGGTCACTGCGTCGACCCACTGAACTGACCCAGATCTAACTTCACATCAGGGTGAACTGCTGCGTCGACGCTGTCACGCTGTAGCGTCTCTATGCATTTCTGAAGTCTACACATCGTTTAGTTGCACGCCACTGTGTTAAGAAAGTCTACACATCAGATTGCTTTGCTTCATGCATAAGTCTATACATCGGTTGTTCATCACACACAATAGTCTGAACATCATTCATGAAGTTTGTACATCGGCTAGACAGCAAGTCTGTACATTCTCCACCATGCATTAAGGCTCAAGTCTATACATTGCCTTTGGGCATCCAAGTCTATACATTGGCAGCGTGTCTGTGTTTCAAGCCATTCATCAAGTCTAGACATTGTCCTGTAGCAAGCATGCTTCAAAGTCTATACATCGTGGGCTTCGAGTCTTCAAAGTCTGAACTTTCTTCAAGGGCCAAGCCTATACATTGTCTCGCTCACATCATTCATAGTCTGTACATTCCTCAAGGGGTAAGTCTATACATTGTTCGCTTGCATCGTTAAGTCTATACATCAGCCTTTGCATTGTGCATACCTTGAAGTCTATACATTGGTTGTGTTACTCCTGCCTTTACTTCAAAGTCTATACATTGGCTTTACTCTCGAGCTGAAGTCTATACACTTATGCATCAGTTCAAAGTCTGTACAGTCTTCACCCGGCATTCAATGTCTATACATCGTCAGGGCTCTCAAGTCTATACAGCCCTTCCCTTGGCAAGTCTAGACATCGTTTGGTTGCATAATGCATAGTATGTACACTACCACCTTGCTGCATTAGTTCAAGTCTGTACAGCCTGTGCGCTTCATATTGCCAAGTCTATACAACGGCTTGCTGCACACACGAGTCTGTACACTGGTTGCAGCATGCTCACATAACTCTATACACTGCATTCATGCACTGCACAAAGTCTGCACATTGTGTTGCTTTGTTCACACTTTGTTTTGCTAAGTCTACACATTGATGCACGTTTACTTCTACATATATGAAGTCTGTACAACAGACCAAGTCTGTACATTATCTTTGCTGCACGCATGACTATGTCTATACATTGTGCCTTTTTCAAAGCAAAGTCTACACACTCCATTTCTCACTTCAGGTAGCAAGTATGTACATTGTTTAGAATGTCAAGTCCATTGCATCCATTGTGCATTCATTCTTGATGTTCATACTTTGCTTGATTCATTCTGCATAACACACTGCCAAGTCTATACAATGCCATTTGTTCATGTATGTTAGCAAGTATGTACAGCCTGTGTTCACAACACAAAGTCTGTACATCGCATGCTCACACAAACGCCAAGTCTATACATTGGCTTTGCTTGCATGAGCTTGAAGTCTATACATTGGCTTGAAGTCTATACATTCGTTGGCTTGCATTGTATCAAGTCTGTACAGCCCTTGAATTGGCAAGTCCATACATCGCTCATTGTTCATCAAGTCTATACACTCTGTGTGTCTGCATCGCATTCATCAAGTCTATACACTCTTGTGTCTGCATTGCATTCACGCTAAGTCTATACATTGCTTTAGCGTTGCATTCTCAAAGTCTGTACAATGCCTTAGTCTTCCACACATGAAGTCTATACATTGCTTCACGTTCACAGAGTCTATACATTACTTCAGCATTGTCTTCAGATAGTCTGTACAGGGTTTAGACTTAAACTGATAACTCGATCCTCTATCTGACAAGCACTCTTCGTGAAGCCTAATGAAGGCACGTGATCCAAGGAAGGATGAGGCGCCCAGATTATGACACGTGGAAGCAGCCCAGCCAGGATGCTGCCAGGTGGTCGAAATGCCTCGGTTCTGGCAAAATTCTTTGGGCGGGAAATGTGGAAGCCACACGACCCTATCCACCCTACTGCTCTATATATATGAAGACTCCTTTGTCTGAAGAAGATTGATCGAGAGGCAAAGTCTATATAGTGACAGTGATCGACTGAAGGAGAAGATAGCCTGCATGATCCTTTGAGAAAGAAAAGAGAAGTAGAAGAAGCAGAGAAGAAAAAGAAAAAGAAGAGAAAGAGAGAGATAGAGAGCTCGAGCAGAGTGTGAAGAGAAGAAGAAGAAAGGCAGAGAGAAGCTTCGTTCTGAAGATCTGCCTTCACTGGACCGTGGATCAAATCCAGGCCAGTCAGCTCATTCTGAGCCACATTGTGCTTCATTGTTTACAGCCTTCCGACTGCTGTTTGTTTCCCATTTTCTTGTTTTCTTTTTGAACCTTTATCAAGCTGTTAGTCAGCGGAGCAAGCTGTGTTGCTCAACATTTATAGTGGAGGATTCTACTGGACGGCCAAGCTGTATTGCCCAGCGGAGCAAGCTGTGAGGCTGAGCAGGCGAGGAGGATTCCTTTGACAGCAAGCTGTGAGGCTCAGCGGATTGTATGGCAAGCTGTGATGCCCAGCTGTTCAAGCTGTGAGTCAGCAGAATCCACACTTGGGTTTGAGTGTGGGTTGGACGTAGGTCTGCAGGACCGAACCACCTAAAAACCCTTTGCGCATTGTGGTTTGATTTGTCTAATTGTGCTTCCGCTAGTTGATTGCTTAGGCGTGTAATATATGTTTGTTTACAGGTTCAGCAGAAACTTTAAGTAGCGTTTCAGATTGGCTAATTTGGTCTAGTTAGCATTCTAGTGATCTCATTGTGTGTTTGATTAATTCCTCAACTGCTTACTAGCCTTCTGTTGGTATCAGGAACGCGATTGAATTGATTGTCTCCCAAAAGGGTTTAAGCAGCTTACTGGTTATACTGTTTTAATTGGGCGAAGGTTTTTAAAGTGTATATTCATTCACCCCCCCTCTGAATACATAGCACCGAACCCAACACTTGGTATCAGAGCGGGTTGCTGTGCATAGGATCTAACAATCCACAGCAGATCTTGCATTTCTGGTTGGTGCATTTCAGAGTATGCTTCCTGTGTTCTATGTTTTGTTTCACCGGCTTAGTGTCTTTATTTGCTTATCTGATTTCGGTGCACTCATTACATCTCGATGGCTAATCCTCCGATATTCAGAGGTAATGATTTTGATTCTTGGTTAGACAAGTTTCATTGGTATGTAAAAACAACTGATCCTAATCTCTGGAAGGTAATGACTCACGGTCCATACAACTTATCAAAAGATAAATCTAGATGGACCAAGAATGATAAAATGAAAGACTCCATCAACTCTAGAGCATTGAATATGGTAAAAGCATCAATTGACAGAGCACTAATCTCATGTATCTCATCCTGTAGGTCTGCCAAGGAAATCCTGGATAAATTGAAGACTGCTTACGATAGAGATAATGATCAATGTATGATGGCTCAAGGGAGTGGACAAAACAGTAATCAAGATGAAGAACATGATGATGCTCAGGTAAATAGATTTGAAAGTTATTCTTTGGATGATTGGATTGTTGCATATAATTAACTGCTGGAGTCTTATGATCATTTAAGAAAACAGCATAAGAAAATGAAAAGGAAAATTGATAAAAGTGATTCTAATTCATCATGTGAAAAGTGCTTGAAGATAAATGAATTGTATGATAAATGTCTGTCTGAGAATCACTTGAATATGAAACAAATGTGCCTATTGAAAAAGGAAAACCAAGAAGGTTTCAATAAAATTTCTGAATTAGAAAGTCAGCTGAAACTGAAAACTAATGAACAATTGATGAATCTAGAAGAGTTGGAAAGGATTAAGGTTTCACACTCTTCTTCTACTGAATCAAACTGTAAAATATGCTCAGCTTTAAGAGAACGTAATGAAAATCTTTATAGTGAGAATGAATGGTTAAAAAAACAAATTGCCTCACTTACAGATGATCACAAAAATCTGCTTGCTGAGAAAATTAAAGCAGAAGAAAGAGAAGATGAACTAATTGAAAAATTGGAGCTTATGTCTGGAAATGGAAAATGTAATGAAGGAGTCATGAAGCTATCTGAAGAGAACAAAGAACTGAGGGAACAAAATAAACAATTGATGGTTTTAAATACTATTTCTCACAGAGGTTTCTGACTATAGAAAAAGAGAAATCTATTTTTAAGGAAGCTCAACCTCAAAAATTTGAGAAGGAAAACACTGAACTGAAAGCTGAAATTGAAAAATTAAAGTGTTTAAACACTGGCTTATCTGAAACACTTTTCACATTAAAAAGGGGAAAATTCACTTGTGATGGAGAATCACAAAGGGTGATCAGTCTAGAACAAGAAATTGAGAAGTACAAAACTACAAATAAAGTTCTAAGTGAATGTGTAAATTGCAGTGAATAGGAGATAGTCAGTTATGAGCTTCACATTGCTAGTTTGGAAAGTAAAATTCATAATCTGGAAAACTCAATATCCAAGTCTGCTAAAAATGAAGGAAAGATAAAAGCCGTCATGAAAGATAAGAATGACAATTCAAGAAAGGGGATAAGTTGTAGTTCTGATGTTAAAGAAACTACTAAAAACCAGCTATACACCACTTTTATGCAAAGCTCTGATGTAGCTGGTACTTCAAGTCAATCCCCAAAATAAAATGAAAATCAGAAATCACCCTCAACATCTGTATTTCAGTTCAAAGCCCAGAAAAATGAAAAGCAAACAAAAACTGTTAAGAATAATCAGAAATTGAAAAAGAATGGTCATACAAAGAAAGTAAACAATATTTCTGAGTACAACTTGAAATCAGTTAGCTCTGCTGAATGTAATGGGTCAATGCAAAATGCTCATGCTTCATGTACTCATTCTCATGCATCTAGTCAATCTGTTAGTAATCATGTCACCAGGAAAGCTAAAGTGTCCTGCCATTATTGTGGCAAGATAGGGCATGTAATGGATGATTGCAGACTGTTGATTGAAGATGAGCATGCTGGTGAAGCAATGCATTCTAAGAATTTATCTGATAGAAACCATGCCACTAAGAAATTTGATGCATCATGTTATTACTGTGGTAGGCATGGTCATCTAATGAATGCATGTTTTAAAATGAAAGAAAACAACAATGTGAATTCTAGATTTTTCACACATGCTCATGGCCCACATAGATATAAATCTACTTCAGGTCAGCATATTATTTGTTTCACTTGCAACAAGCCTGGGCATAAGGCAGATGAGTGCTGGTCAGGAAATCATTGGGGTAATAATGAATCAAGAAGCAAGCATATTAGGTGCTTTGAATGTGGTAAGCATGGGCATACAGTCAAGGACTGTTGGTATGCTCAGGGAAATCACTTTAAATTCCAAATTTGTCAGATTCCCTGCAAATAAAATTTTTTTGGGTAGAAATAAAGCTGTTTTTAAAGGAAAGACACTTGTATGTTCTGAATGTGGAAAACCTGGCCACCGAGCTTCTGAATGCTGGTGGGCAGGTAATGGTAAATCAAAATTTCATGCAAGTAACATAAATCTTCATGCTAACTCACATAGATTCCATGATTATACAAATGTTCACAAAAAGAATTCAAGAGCTGTTACATCATGCAGATACTGTGGAAAATATGGTCATTCCATGGATAGTTGTTACATAATGGATCATGATGATAACATGGCTAAAAGATTGTTCAGAACACCTGTCAGAGTTAATTCAGGACCCAAGACTTCGTGGGTTCCGGTAGGATCAAATTGACTAACATCTTTGCAGGTGTGCCTTGGAAGCTGAAGAATAAAGGGGTTAATAATCCAAGGCACTCAAAAGTGAAACCCCCAGAAGTGGACTATTCAGGTTAGTTCTGAAAACTCAGTTTAAATTCTGACTTTTGAAGTTGTGTCCCTTAAATGATCGCATATCATAATGATCTATCTATGCTGAATTGATTTATCTTGAAAAGTTGATTGCTCTCGCATGATGCTATTTGAACAAAGAATGCTCTGATGTTTGAGTAAACATTCTGCATAGCATGTTAAATCTATATTTTGCACATTCTTTCATGTTCAGCATTGTCAGGTTTAGATTTTCTGAACTCTCCTCATACATGATTTGCATATTGATGATTGTCTGAAATTACATATGCATACATGTAGTGAATGCATTGCACATCATCATACTGAAAACTCCAAAAAGAAGTAACTGTCTACACATAGGACTTCTTTGCACTGCATATCTTTGCATAACCCTGGTATATCAAATGGTAAGCTACTAAAAGGTAGAGAAATCTGCCTGGAGGTTCTTACTATGTGTGAGATGGTCCTTGAGACCAGGCTCTCCGCCAAGTACCAAGGGTCAAGTTTTCATATAGGCAGGGAAAGTTACATATCATGTTGATTTGTTGATGTTAAACTGAAACTTTCTGAAATATGAATTGAACAATCATGCTTATGGTAATTCTCTTCTGTCTAATTTGCATGAATCATATCTGAATGTAAACTTTGATATCATGTGATGTGCTTTCAATACATTTCATGCATATAGTCAGGGGGAGTCCAATTGTCTTTGATCAATCATATTGCTGCTTATGTTTTATCCTTCACATCATGCATTTTGTCAGGGAGAGCTCAACTTGTCTTGACTAACCATTCTGCTGCTCATGCCTTGCTATTGTCATGATGAATCTAGACAGAGGAAGTTTTCTGATCATCTCATTCACTTTCACTTGAAATTCTCCTGTCTAGTTTATTGGATCTTCTAATGCTCTCAGTTTGGTTCAAGTAAATTCTCTGTTGTCTTCTCTAAAATAGCTGATCTGTCTGAACTCCAGACTCGGCTACTGTCTGCTGTTAAACTCTCTTCTAATGCTCTTCTCTATTGGTGATTTACTCTCTTTCACCTGCTTATGCTCATCCTTCATATACCTCTCAGCTGGTGTGAATGATTTGGTTCTACTATTGATGAGTTGGTCAGCTAAATTTTTGATCTGTATACGGTATGAGGAACTTATGCTGCATGTCATGCAATTCAGTCTGAGAACTTGGTAGAAATTCCTATCATATAGGTTTAAGAATTATCACTGAATCAGACTGATATAAGATTAATGTATTCTTAGATTTGTAATTAAATGAACTGAAAATATCTGAATAATAAGGTTTAATAAACTTTAACCACATGTGTCATGTAAACCTTAGATTCTCTCATCTGATATCTGAAAATTTGAAATCAAGACTACTTTGGTAGAGATACATAGAGTGAGTACTGTGGTTAAACATTAACTTGAGAAATGTTGACTAAATGAAAAATTGTGAATTCAGAGCAATGACTCGGTCACTGAGAAACTGGGTTCTTTATCAATGAAATAAAGTAACTCATGTCATGAGGTGCCATAGTTATCTCTGATAAAAATCTATTGAAAAACCTGACAGAGCAATGGCTTATTTGTGTTGAGTAACTGGGGAGTCTGGCCTCTAATCAAGGTGTCTCCTCATGTAAAAAGACACTTATATTCCTAACTCTGCTCTCGAAGTTGAGAGGCAATGGCAGTTATCACACTGAGTAACTGGGTCACTTCACTGGAGACGTGTTGTGCCTCATGTAAAAAGGTGTTGATCAACATAAATTGCTCAAGAAAAATATAATGTGCTTCAAATGAAAATATATTGAAAATTTTGTCAACTCATATTCTTGGAAAAAGTGTTTAACATCAATACTAATCTGTGTAACTCTTAAAAGAGTCATTGAGATCATGTGTGTAAGATAAAGATGATTGATTTTGAGTGTTATCTGAATATTTGGTTCACCTTTATTAAAACTTGGATTCAGATATGAGTATTGAGTTTAATTTGACAAATTTGGTATATATCATAATTAAATCAGATTGGTTAAGTTGCCACTTCATAACCCTTTATGATAGAAGAGTCTATACTTCTTAAGACTTATTGAAGTGGTGCAAGCATTAAAATCCCTCATGATCAGATTCCTTCCAGATAGCCTGATCAACATAAATCTTGATATTGTTTATTCATTGAGATGCCTTGTGATGATTGTTATCTACTCTTGCCTTTCTATCTTCAATCACTTTACTCTCCACACTGTTGGAATCTTCCATCTTATTTTGCAATCAGCTCTGGTTCTGTGGATTTTTCACCTGGTTCATTCTATTCATGCAACCAGAATTCAGATTCTTTGTAATGGCAGATTTCAGATTGATTTATTGGATAACCAGAGTTCATTCCTGCACTTCAAGGGGAGTTATGGGTCATCTACTTTTAAGGGGAGAGTAGTACATCTTGCATGTTAATAGGGGGAGAGCTGTTTCATTGTCATAAGGGAGAACCTCATTTTAATGAACCATGATTCATTCTCTGACTTTGTGTGCTGAATTTTATCTCTCAAACCATTTCCTCTCTTTTTGATTATGTCAAAGGGGGAGAATAGTTTGACGAGTCAGTGTGACTCATTATGTTGCCATCATCAAAAAGGGGGAGATTATTGTGCCCCTTGTGCTTTGAAGATTATGTGGTGTTTTAATGATAGCAACATAAATGAGTCACCATAATGTTTTGCTAAGAACATCACATTGAATGATAGCAACATGAATGCATGAGTGTGTTATATCTGATCTGTTCTGTGGAGAATGCATGAGTGTGCTAGCTCTGTGGGTCGACCCCCTTCTTAGATGGGTCGACCCCCCTCAAGTCTTTACATCATATTCGCATTGAGTCTTTACATCTCGTAAGTAGTTCAGATGGCGTCAACCCATTGAGTCCATGAGGTTGACGCAGCCTTGAAATGCCTCAGATGGCTTTGAAGATAAGGCTGGATGCGTTGACGCATGGGGTCACTACATCGACCCACTGAACTGACCCAGATCTAACTTCACATCAGGGTGAACTGCTGCGTCGACGCTGTCACGCTGTAGCGTCTCTATGCATTTCTGAAGTCTACACATCGTTTAGTTGCACGCCATTGTGTTAAGAAAGTCTACACATCAGATTGCTTTGCTTCATGCATAAGTCTATACATCGGTTGTTCATCACACACAATAGTCTGAACATCATTCATGAAGTCTGTACATCGGCTAGGCAGCACGTCTGTACATTCGCCACCATGCATTAAGGCTCAAGTCCATACATTGCCTTTGGGCATCCAAGTCTATACATTGGCAGCGTGTCTGTGTTTCAAGCCATCATCAAGTCTAGACATTGTCCTGTAGCAAGCATGCTTCAAAGTCTATACATCGTGGGCTTCGAGTCTTCAAAGTCTTAACTTTCCTCAAGGGCCAAGTCTATACATTGTCTCGCTCACATCACTCATAGTCTGTACATTCCTCAAGGGGTAAGTCTATACATTGTTTGCTTGCATCGTTAAGTCTATACATCAGCCTTTGCATTGTGCATACCTTGAAGTCTATACATTGGTTGTGTTACTCCTGCCTTTACTTCAAAGTCTATACATTGGCTTTGCTCTCGAGCTGAAGTCTGTACACTTATGCATCAGTTCAAAGTCTGTACGGTCTTCACCCGGCATTCAATGTCTATACATCGTCAGGGCTCTCAAGTATGTACAACCCTTCCCTTGGCAAGTCTAGACATCGTTTGGTTGCATAATGCATAGTCTGTACACTGCCACCTTGCTGCATTAGTTCAAGTCTGTACAGCCTGTGCGCTTCATATCGCCAAGTCTATACAACGGCTTGCTGCATACACAAGTCTGTACACTGGCTGTAGCATGCTCACATAACTCTATACACTACATTCATGCACTGCACGAAGTCTGCACATTGTGTTGCTTTGTTCACACTTTGTTTTGCTAAGTCTACACATTGATGCACGTTTACTTCTGCATATATGAAGTCTATACAACAGACCAAGTCTGTATATTATCTTTGCTACACGCATGACTATGTCTATACATTGTGCCTTGTTCAAAGCAAAGTCTACACACTCCATTTCTCACTTCAGGTAGCAAGTATGTACATTATTCAGAATGTCAAGTCCATTGCATCTATTGTGCATTCATTCTTGATGTTCATACTTTGCTTGATGCATTCTGCATAACACACTGCCAAGTCCATACAATGCCATTTGTTCATGCATGTTAGCAAGTATGTACAGCCTGTGTTCACAACACAAAGTCTATACATCGCATGCTTACACAAACGCCAAGTCTATACATTGGCTTTGCTTGCATGAGCTTGAAGTCTATACATTGGCTTGAAGTCTATACATTCGTTGGCTTGCATTGCATCAAGTCTGTACAGCCCTTGAATTGGCAAGTCCATACATCGATCATTGTTCATCAAGTCTATACACTCTGTGTGTCTGCATCGCATTCATCAAGTCTATACACTCTTGTGTCTGCATTGCATTCACGCTAAGTCTATACATTGCTTTAGCGTTGCATTCTCAAAGTTTGTACAATGCCTTAGTCTTCCACACATGAAGTCTATACATTGCTTCGCATTCACAGAGTCTATACATTGCTTCAGCATTGTCTTTAGATAGTCTGTACAGGGTTTAGACTTAAACTGATAACTCGATCCTCTATTTGACAGGCATTCTTCGTGAAGCCTAATGAAGGCGCGTGATCCAAGGAAGGACGAGGTGCCCAGATTATGACACGTGGAAGCAGCCCAGCCAGGATGCTACCAGGTGGTCGAAATGCCTCGGTTCTGGTGAAATTCTTTGGGCGGGAAATGTGGAAGCCACATGACCCTATCCACCCTGCTGCTCTATATATATGAAGACTCCTTTGTCTGAAGAAGATTGATCGAGAGGCAAAGTCTATACAGTGAGAGTGATCGACTGAAGGAGAAGATAGCCTGCACGATCCTATGAGAAAGAATAGAGAAGCAGAAGAAGCAGAGAAGAAAACTAAAAAGAAGAGAAAGAGAGAGATAGAGAGCTCGAGCAGAGTGTGAAGAGAAGAAGAAGAAAGGCAGAGAGAAGCTTCGTTCTGAAGATCTACCTTCACTGGACCGTGGATCAAATCCAGGCCAGTCAGCTCATTCTGAGCCACATTGTGCTTCATTGTTTACAGCCTTCCGACTGCTGTTTGTTTCCCATTTTCTTGTTTTCTTTTTGAACCTTTTATCAAGCTGTTAGTCAGCGGAGCAAGCTGTGTCGCTCAGCATTTACAGTGGAGGATTCCACTGGACGGCCAAGCTGTATTGCCCAGCGGAGCAAGCTGTGAGGCTCTGCAGGCGAGGAGGATTCCTCTGACAGCAAGCTGTGAGGCTCAGCGGATTGTATGGCAAACTGTGATGCCCAGCTGGTCAAGATGTGAGTCAGCGGAATCCACACTCGGGTTTGAGTGTGGGGTGGACGTAGGTCTGCAGGACCGAACCACCTAAAAACCCTTTGCGCATTGTGGTTTGATTTGTCTAATTGTGCTTCCGCTAGTTGATTGCTTAGGCGCGTAATATATGTTTGTTTACAAGTTCAGCAGAAACTTTAAGTAGCGTTTCAGATTGGCTAATTTGGTCTAGTTAGCATTCTAGTGATCTCATTGTGTGTTTGATTAATTCCTCAACTGCTTACTAGCCTTCTGTTGGTATCAGGAACGTGATTGAATTGATTGTCTCCCAAAAGGGTTTAAGCAGATTACTGGTTATACTGTTTTAATTGGGCGAAGGTTTTTAAAGGGTATATTCATTCACCCCCCCTCTGAATACATAGCACCGAACCCAACAAGTGGCACCACCCTCACTGTCTCGGTCTCCGTCCTAATAATACGCCCATAAAATTTCATGGCCAAAGGATGTCCCAGCGGTCTAGAAAATGCTATAAAAATGTAAAGCTCATATATACTGTGAACAGTACTCATGCGTTCGCCGTTATACTTTTGAGTTTCTTTTATTTCCGTAAATTAAATTTGTAACAGGCTAATCTAACATATAAATATGTGATAAATCAGAGAAAATTGTGGATGCATGATTACATGGTTAAAAATTATTGTTAACATATGGTCTTTATTTAATTGATTAACATAAATCATATAAATCACTGGGAAAGCTTATAACATGATCATCTAACTATTTAACTAAGCATGCTTTTAAGGGTTCGTCTGGGGAGAGAAGACCTACCTTAAGTGGAGATTTCTATGATGAATAGTAAAGAAGACTTACTGGAACGATACTCTGTTCGAAATAGAGTATGGAGATGATCGCCTTCTTGTGCAACAGGAGGAAGATGAAGGGAAGAAGACTCTCTTCCCTGGTGGCTTTACGCACGGCCCTCGGTTCTCTGCAAGTGGTGAAGTAGAGGGTGAGAGGGGTGTTGTTTTTTTTTTCCGTCAAAACAACAGCAACCGTAGCAAGGAAGGAAGAGGAATAAAGGAGCATCGCTCCTTTATGTGCTGACGCCACGGATGCTTGCAGGAGGAAGAAGGATCAGCCGCAAGACGATGAGGACGCAGATCGGCAAGCAGAAGTGCAACAAAGGCTGTTACGATCGACGGGGTGGTGGTTTTATAAGGTCGTTCAGCTTCTGGAGGGGTTCGTTTGTTCGGAAATGGAAGGATTTAAAACCTTCCGTGCTTGCCATTTGCCCTTCCATTTTAACAGCCGCAAGCTTGGTTTTGCAACTTGAAACCCTAAGAGTTAGTACGTCCGAGCATGCAGGTTAGGTTAGCTTTGTGAGAATCGTACGTGGGTTTAGGGTGCAAGTGGGCTAAAGTGGATTTGGGTATTCGAATGGCATGTAGCAAGGTTCTTGGGTTGGTTGTTGGGTTTTGTGGTTTTATAAAACCGTATATACAATATATGTTTTAAGCCCATTATGGGTTTGTTCAGTTGGCTTTCACGTGGGTTTTGAGTTGAGGGTGCAAGGGTTGGGTTTTCCTGAAGAAGGCTCACATGGCCTTTGTTGTGTGTGCTTTGGGTTGAGTTAGAAATGAGGGTTGGGATTTATGTGTGTTGACTTAGTGTGAGTGGCCCATAAATGATTTTATGCCCATTTTTGTACACATGTGAGGTACATTGTTTGGGTTTTTATACATCCTGCGTTAATGGACAAGATGATCAATTGTCATGGCCCATTAAGTGTTTATATTTATAACTTAACATTTTTTTTATTTGGCCTTTCTCAAGTAGATTTGATTTATTTGGAATATAGTTATTCATTAATTTTATCAGGGGTGCTACACCCTCCCCCACTTAAAAGAATTTGGTCCCCAAATTCAACTGCATGAATGGAGACATGGATGATATATGGTACTTACAGTCTAAAATAGTTTTGGATATCTCCTTCGCATGGATTCTTCAGTTTCCCATGTAGCTTCTTGTTCTAAGCATTTATTCCATTGCACTTTCACCATGGGAATGGTCTTGTTTCTTAAGAATCGCACCTCTCGATCAAGAATCTTCATTGGCTTCTGCTTATAGGTGAGGTCCTTTTGGATCACCAAGTCATTGTGATCAATGACGTGGAATGGGTCGTGCTCATACTTCTTTAGCATAGAAATGTGGAACACGTTGTGCACTTCCAACAGATGAGGAGGCAAAGCAATGCGATAAGCAACTTCGCCAACTCTTTCCAGTATTTCAAATGGACCAATAAATCTCGGTGTAAGCTTACCCTTAACACCGAATCTTCTTATGCCATGACCAGGAGAAACTTTGAGGAAAGCATGGTCCCCAACTTGGAACCCCAGGTCTCTTCTTCTGTTGTCAGCATAGGACTTCTGCCTGGACTGAGCTATCTTGAGTCTATCCCGTATGAGTTGGACCTTTTCATTTGTATTTCTGACCATATATGGGCCTAATATTTATCTTTCACCGACTTCCTCCCAGCATATTGGGGATCGGCAACTCCTGCCATAAAGTGCTTCAAATGGGGCCATCTGAATACTGGCCTGGTAGCTGTTGTTGTAAGCAAACTCGGCCAGGGGCAAGTGGTCATGCCAGCTTCCACCGAAGTCAATGACACATGCTCTCAACATGTCTTCTACAATTTGATTTGTTCTCTCTCTCTCTGACCATCTGTTTGGGGATGAAAGGCAGTACTGAAATTGAGTTTTGTCCCCAAAGAGTGTTGTAGACCCTTCCAGAAGTGAGAGGTGAAACGCGGGTCTCGGTCAGACACAATGGACACAGGTACACCATGTAATCTAACAATCTCCTTGATGTACAATGCAGCTAGGACATCAACTGACCAACGGCTCTTGATAGGTAGAAAGTGAGCCGATTTGGTGAGACGGTCGATTATTACCAAGATACCATCATGTCAGCCCTTAGACTTAGGCAAGCCCATGATGAAATCCATACCAATGTCTTCCCATTTCCACTTGGCAATGTCAAGAGGATGTAGTTTCTCAGCATGCTTTTGATGTTATGCCTTTACTTGCTGGCATGTGAGGCAGCGAGATACGAAGTCTGCTACCTCCCTTTTCATGTTAGGCCACCAAAAAGTCCTCTTTAAGTCCTTGTACATCTTGGTCGCTCCAGGATGAATAGTGTACCTAGAGCGGTGAGCTTCTTCTAGAATCTTCTTCTTTAATTCAGGACAATCAGGCACACAAGTCCTTTCATGAAATAATAATCTGCTATCAACCGCTGACTTGAAGTAAGACCTCTCGCCTAGCTTTTTTATATCCACAAGTACTGGATCTTCTTCTTACAGTCTCTTGATCTCTAGAAGTAAGTCCAGATGCAAACTCATATGTGCTAGAGTAATGCACTGTTCCCCCTTGTTCGTGCTTATATCGAGCTCAGAAAATTTCTCTAATAGCTTCCATTCCTGAATCATAAAGTTGGCTAGCTTCGCTCTTGGTTTTTGACTTAGGGCATCTACTACGGGATTACCCTTGTCAGGGTGGTATTGGAGCGTAAAGTCAAAATCCTTCAGGTATTCAAGCCAACACTTTTGCCTCATATTAAGTTCCTTCTAAGAAAATAGGTACTTGAGGCTTTTATGATCGGAGTACACAGTGAATGGTTCTCCGTAGAGATAGTGTCTCCAAATCTTTAAAGAAAATACTACCGCGGCCAGTTCCAGGTATGCACCGGATAGTTTTATTCATGTTTCTTTAATTGCCTAGAATAGTGTGCAATAACTCTTCCTTGTTGCATCAACACACACCCGAGGCCAATACCGGAAGCATTGGTATACACCTTGTACTTTTCTCCTTCAATAGTGAGAGGGGGATTTCTGTAGCCCATCTAAGAGCGGTCGAACCAGGTCCAGCAAGACCAAACGAGGTCCAGCTCATCTAAGTGACCACCCCGTAGGGCCCACTTAGCATAAAAGCCCAATAAGTTTACTCAGGATGAAGCACTTCCTGGGCGGCCATTAGGCTCAAAAGGCCCGAGCGTCGGTCCGATCGGAGGAAGACCCACGCCTGACTCATCCCCCTCGCCAGGGTAAGGGCTGGCGCCCCACGCCCACTCCTACCGAGCCTCACCCGAGCTATTCCCCTCGCCCGGACAGGGCTGGCACTCTTCACGCTTGGGTCGACCGACGATTGCTTATCCACGCTACCGTTGAGAGCCCTTTATGAGCAGGAGTTTACAAGGCTATAAAGATCCCACGATGAGGACATAAAGACCCACGACGAGGACGTAACTCCCACCTGAAACTCCTCAGCTTATGGGACTCATGAGGCCAGTGCACTATTTAAACCCGGGACTCCCTCCAACAAAAGGTAAGGCCAAGACACACCTAAAACTCCCTGAGCAGAACCACTTCACCACCTTGGTGGAGAGGGATCTCGTGCATCTCCTTCCTCCTCCCTTCATAGCTTCCACCACTGCTCTACTGACTTAGGCATCGAGGGGTTTTCCCCAGGGAACCATCCCTGGGCCCCCTGATCCGTTTCCCTTCCTTGCAGTTCACTGCCATCTTCTCCAACTCAGGACCAGCGTGAGATCGCCCCTCTTCATCTGGCGTTGTCTGTGGGAAACGATCAATGAGCCAGTATGGTGCAAAGGTGTTCGAGGAGGAGATCCACCGGTGATAGGGGGAAAGCCATGGTGGTGGGGGGTGAGGGCCCCTCTCAGGCCACACAGAACCACCCCTCCAATGCCAGCACCCCCACCGACGAACCACCTTCTCCACCCGCAGCGGTGGAGCTACTACTCAACGAGGGCGCCGACGCTTTCCAAGCCCTTAACGCCAAACTAGACGTCCTCGTGGAACTCATGAGGACCCAGGCGGCTAGGGAAGGAAGGTCACACGTCCCTCCGAAAGTCCTCCCCGTGAAAACGCATCCCAACACACTGCCGGAGGTCGCTTCACCCTCCGAGGACGGCGGCTTATTCGCAACAGGTCAGAGGACCTTCACAAGCCCCTCCTCTAGAGCAAGAGGCCTCATCCACACCGAAAAGGGGAAAACCTGAGGCACGCCGTCTGCACCCGGAGATCGAAGTCCCTGGGGAGCGCCAGGGCAGCCCGCCATCGCGCCCCCCTGGCCCCATGACGCAACGGTAGCCGAAGTTATCCCTCCGACTGCGAGAGTTCGAGAGGCGCTTCGCAGAGTAAGAACGCGCCTTGCGCGCCTTACAGAAGACCTCCCCAACAGAGGACAAGGAGAAATCCCTGTTCTCTGACTACATCTTGAAGGCGGAGATGTCTCCCAGAATCTCCATTCCGACCTTCAAGCCTTACGACGGCCAGGGCGACCCGGCCGACCACTTCGACAGGTTCGACGCCCTAATGACCCTTCACAGGGCGTCCGACGCCATCAAATGCCGAGCCTTCGTGACCACCCTGGTTCAAGGCGCCCAAGTATGGTTCTGGGCCCTCGCCCCCAGATCCATCCGAGACTTCAAGCAATTTGGGTGACTGTTCAAGGAGAGTTTCACCGGCAGCGGCCCCCTAAGGTCGGTAGCGGGGCTATTGGCTCTAAAACAGGCGCAGTGGGAGAAACTCTGGGCTTATATCAACCGATTCAAGTCGGAAGCGCTGAAAATCTTCCGCCTGGATGTAGCCTCGTGACCACCCTGGTCCAAGGCGCCCAAGTATGGTTCTGGGCCCTCGCCCCCGGATCCATCCGAGACTTCAAGCAATTTGGGCGACTGTTCAAGGAGAGTTTCACCGGCAGCGGCCCCCTAAGGTCGGTAACGGGGCTATTGGCTCTAAAACAGGCGCAGGGGGAGAAACTCTGGGCTTATATCAACCGATTCAAGTCAGAAGCCCTGAAAATCTTCCGCCTGGATGTAGCCTCGGCCATAACCGCGTTGACCGGAGGCACCCGAGATGAGAACCTCCACCGCGAACTTGTACTCCACCCTCCCTCGACCCTTACCGAGCTAGTGACTCTGGCTTTACGCCATGCTGAGTCTGAAGAAGTTCTCAGTGCATTCCGAGGCGCAATCGGCTCGGGTCGGGAGGGGGACACGAAGCGAGCACCCGAGTCAAGCTCGGGCCAAGGAAAAAGGCAAAATCGAGACGGGGAGCACAAAGAATCATCCCGGAAGTACGAGCGGTACACTCCTTTAACCGCTCCGGTGTACAAGATCTATGAAGCCATCAAAGGCTTGGGCCTCCTCCGCCAACCTGAGCCAATGAGGTCGAAGACCCACAATCGCAGTAAGCACCGCCTGTTTCACAGCGATCATGGGCATCATACCGGTGATTGCCACCAGCTCCAGGATGAGATCAAGCGCCTCGTCCGCCAGGGACACCTCTCCCAGTTCGTGGCTGGGCATAAGGAAGACCGAAGCGCCCCGGAGGAGATCGACAACGCCCCTCGCGGGGTCCACATCAATGTCATTGTGGGAGGAGCTGCATCAGGAGGAGATAGTGGCTGAGGAAGGAAGCGTCATGCTGAGCGGGCGAGCCGAGCCATCGAGCCTCCCAAGGCCCTGCCAAGCGAGCCCCAGGTCATAGTCTTCTCCGACCAAGACCTAGAAGGGCTGACCACCCCGCATGACGATGCCCTAGTTATATCGGCTACGATAAACCATTGTAATGTAGATAGAATTCTAGTTGACAATGGAAGCACCCCTGATGTATTGTCTTATGAGTGTTTTCTTAAGATGGGGGAGAATCCGTCTAAACCCCACCCGATCATAACCCCCCTTTACGCGTTCAATGGCCAGGCCACTTATCCCGAGGGAGCACTGAGCCTGCCAAGTTACTCTCGGCACCCCACCCAAAACTGTTACGGTTATGGTAGACTTCATCGTGATCAAAGGTATGATGGCATACAATGCAATCTTCGTCCAGGGAATCCTTAGCCGAACGAAAGCGGTGCCCTCTACCTATCACCAAAAAATGAAGTTCCCCACCAAACATAGGGTGGGGGAAGTCCGAGGCAACCAGGCGATGGTCAGAAGGTGCTATAATATCTCAGTTGAAGCCACAAGGCCGGATGGGAAGAACAAGGGCCCCGGGAAGTCGAGGGAAAACTCGTAACACCCGAGCCTTGAGGCGAGTTGTTGACATTTTTCCTAAACGATGACCCAACCCTAGGAGTAAGGATTGGAACAGACCTACCATCTGAGGTTCAGCAGCAATACAAAAAATTCCTTTCCGGGTACATCCGAGTCTTTGCATGGTCTGATGATCAACTCCCCGGAATATCGGGAGAGATAGTAGTGCATAAACTCAACCTTGACCCAATTGTGAAGCCCGTACAACAACGTAGGAGGAAGCACGCGCCAGAGAAGCAGATGGTCATCAAGGGGTAAAAGATTGGTCTTTTTAGATCGGTCATGTACCCGACGTGGCTGGCTAACGTCGTCCTGGTGCCAAAAGCTTCGGGAAAGTGGTGAATGTGTGCGGACTTCACCGACTTGGACAAAGCCACACCAAAAGACTGCTATCCATTACTAAGCATCGACCAACTTGTTGATTCAACCTCGGGCAACGAGATACTCAGCTTCCTGGACACATATTCAGGCTACCACCAGATCAGAATGGATCCAGAAGATATCGAGAAGACCGCCTTCATCACCAACTTCGGCGTGCACTGCTACACCCGAATGCCCTTCTGGTTGAAGAACACTGGAGCCACGTACCAGAGGCTGGTCAACCATATGTTCGAGGGATAGCTCGGCCGAAACGTTGAGGCCTATATTGACGACATGCTGATCAAGACCCCCAAGGCTGAGGACCACTTCTCCAACCTAGCAGAGACCTTCGACACTCTCCTGAGGTACAATATGAAGCTCAACCCCACTAAGTGTCCCTTCGGAGTAAGGTCCGAGAAATTCCTGGGCTTCTTAGTCACCCAGCGTGGGATCGAGGCCAACCCCGACAAGGTCCAGGCCATCCTGGACATGCGGCCCCCCACCTGCACCAAGGACATCCAACGCCTTACCGGGCGCATTGCTGCGCTCAACCGGTTCCTGTCCCGTGCGGCCGAACGTTGCCTATCCTTCTTTAAGCTGTTGAGGGGGCCCAAAATGGCATCTGCTACGTTCGCATAGGACGAGGAATGCCAAAAGGCGTTCGCTGAGCTTAAGGAGTTCCTTGCTTCGCCTCCGGTGCTGTCCAAGCCCGTTCCAGGTGAAGCCTTACATCTCTACCTTTCGATGACTCCATCCACATTTAGCTCGGTCGTGGTCAGAAATGACTCGGGAGTCGAGAGACCGGTCTACTACGCCTGCAAGGTGCTCAACGATGCTGAAAGAAGGTACCCCGCAACCGAGAGACTCGTGCTAGCTTTGGTTACCTCGGCCAAGCACCTTTGACCCTACTTCTAAGGGCACTCTATCATCGTGTTGACCGGCGAACCACTGAAGAGGATCCTCGCTCACCCAAAAGCCTCAGGACGCCTCATCAAGTGGGCCATTATGCTCGGGGCCTACGATATATCGTACCGGCCTCGCTCGGCTATCAAAGGACAGGTGCTCACCGACTTCATTGCCGAGAGCACCATCCCGACCGAAGAAAAATCTTCGTCCGCGCTCAGGCCAACCTGGGAATTGTTCATCGACGGATCCTCCAACTCGGCCGAGAGCGGTGCCGGTATCCTCCTGAAGTCCCCCGAAGGAGCAGAGCTACAACACGCCTTAAAGTTTAACTTCTAGGCATCCAACAATGCCTCCGAGTACGAAGCCCTTATCTCGGGAGCCCGCATGGCCCAGCGGTTGGGGGTTCAGCGAGTCAGAATCCACACTGGCTCCCAACTAGTTGCTTGCCAGGTCAACCGTAATTACGAAGCTCGAGAAGAATCGATGGTCAAATACCTCCAGCTGGTCAAGACCGTGGCACAACAGTTCGAGTGTTTTGAGGTAGTCCGAATAGCTCGGGAGGAAAACTCCTGGGCGGACGCCCTCTCTTGGCTGGCCTCCTCTCTTGACCCAGAAGGTACTCGATCGGTCCTCCTCGAAGAGCTAGAGCGACCAAGCATTGATTCGGAGCTCATGGCTGTTGACTCGGCCTCCCAAAGCGACTAGCGTAACTCTTATCTGTCGTGGCTCCAAGACTCCCAGGAGCCTCCCAACCCTCGGGAAGCCCGGAGATTGAAGTACCAAGCTCGACGATTCATCGTTCTGGACAGCACTTTATACCGCAGATCCTTCTTCGGTCCCCTCCTGAAGTGCATCAGTACTGACGAAGCTAGCCCGAGCGATTCAAGAGGTTCACGAAGGCCTGTGCGGAGCGCATCTAGGAGGAAGGTCGCTCGCCAGGATCTTGCTTCGGCAGGGTTATTGGTGGCCCACTCTGCA
This sequence comes from Amorphophallus konjac, assembly GCA_022559845.1. Classification (NCBI taxonomy): domain Eukaryota; kingdom Viridiplantae; phylum Streptophyta; class Magnoliopsida; order Alismatales; family Araceae; genus Amorphophallus; species Amorphophallus konjac. Next base: position 490,157,414 of record CM040121.1, read on the forward strand.
ATGCGACTGCTAGACCTATGTGCAACAGTGTGACCGATGCCAACGATTTGACCACTTGGTCCATCAGTCGGCAATGGAGCTCGTCACCCTAGCCGAGCCTTATCCTTTCGCTTGGTGGGGGATCGACATCATTGGGCCATTCCCTACGGCTCAGGCCCAGAAGAAGTTCGTCATCATCGCCATCGACTACTTCACCAAGTGGATCGAGGCTGAAGCCACATCTAGGATCACCGAGACAATCGTCTGGAGTTTCGTCTAGAAATCGATCATCTGTCGCTACGGCATCCCCAGGGTGATAGTGAGCGATAATGGCCGGCAATTTCATTCTCGCTATTTCCGAGACAGATGTGTCGACCTGAACATTCGTAATCACTTCACTTCGGTCGCCCACCCTCAAGCTAACGGGCTGGTCAAAAATGCCAATAAGACTATCTTAAAAGGAATTAAGAGTAGGCTCGGCAAAGCCAAGGGCAGCTGGCTCGAGGAATTGCCGAACGTACTTTGGTCGCACAGAATGACTCCCAGAACGGCAACCTGTGAGAGTCCCTTTCAGCTGGTGTACGGCACCGAGGCCGTGATCCCGTTGGAGATTAGCAATCCCTCCCTCCGAGTCATCTACTTCTCGCCCGAGGAAAATGACCAGAAAATGCTCGAAAACCTCGACCTTGCAGATGAAGTCTGAGAGATTGCCAATGTCCGAGCAATGGAATATCAACGCCGCCTCACTCGATACTACAACGCCAAAGTTCTAGACAGACACTTCCAGCCGGGAGACTTCATTCTCAGGAAAGTCGAAGCCTCTCGACCACTTGAGGCGGCGGGCAAGTTATCCCCTAATTGGGAAGGCCCCTACCGAGTGGTCGAGACGCTCGGGAAAGGAGCGTACCGGTTATCTACTATGGAAGGAGAACTCATCCCTTGGACGTGGAACGCGACTACACTACGTAAGTTCTATTTTTGAATATTTGGCAAGCATACACATGTAAGCAAAATAGAATAAATGCCATTCTTCTCTTCTTATTAAACTATGATGTACATCAAATAGGCCGTAGCCGATACAGTATGCATGTACCGAAAATAAAAAATCACATCCCCTGACGCGAGTAGAACGCTCGGCCGACCCAGTAGGCGCTCCCACGTTCAGCCACTAACTCTGCCTCGTGCATAAACTAGCTCGAATAAGGGACCACCGGCTTCGTTGGTTTGAGAAAGCTCGGAAGAAAAAAGAAAAGAGGGGAAACAACAAGAAGAAGTGGAAGGGATACAAGAGACTGCCTCCTCTCTGCCAACTCTTTGGAAGGCAGAGAGTGCAGGCACCCCCTAAAGAGTGAAAGAGAAAAAGAAACCAGCAAAGCTGGACGAGGAGGTAGGGGAAAGCCCAGAAAGGAGGGAGCTTAATTGGCTTCTTCCTCCCCTCGGGATGGAGTCAGCGGGTCAGGGACAGGAGTTTGACATGTCCCAGCATGTCGAACCATCTACCCGAGTAACCTCCCCGCAAGCACCGCTGGAACTGATAAAAGAAGGTGACGTGCTACCACATGTCGAACCCCCTTCTAACCTGCCCACCGACCATCGAACTCCCTTCAAACCCGGAGCGGAAAAGATCCTCTTCCCTCCGTCGTCGGCAGCTTCGTCTTCCAGAGCATCTTCCATGCTTCAAATTTCACAGCACAACGCTTCGTGAAGAAGGAGGGAGGAAAGACTGTCGGAGAAGACCCTAAGCGATGGAGAGGAAGAGACGCCCTTTAGACCTTTTATAGGCGAAGAGAGGCTACTTGCCTAAAATGATTCTCCCCTCGAAAACACGCTAAAGGGACCTCTCCCTGCGAACGGTCACCTCAGACTCCTTGGTTCCATCCCAACGGGACACACGAAGTGGCCATGCATTTAAAACATGAGAAAATGGAAAGACACCCTATCAGACGCTTGCCCATCCATCATGCCAGATCCTCATAGAAAGTATCGACACTTTCTAACTACTGCGGATACGCTGGTCAAACCACGGCAACGGTGGTACGAAATAGTTAAGCCTTTATCATAGCGCTACTGCCTTACGTTTTCGACCTTCCTTTACGTAAAAAGAATCTTTTTCTTTAAAAAAGGAAAAACGTACAAGAAAAAAGAAAAAGAGTTACTACATTAGGCCTCTTGCCCATCCCGAGGCTCAGAAGAGGAAGGCTCGGATGGTCTGCCCCTGGCGCCCTCGGCGACGGCCGACCCTGGCACTGACTCCACCGGCATGGGAACTGCCTCGGTTGCGCGCCCTCCTAAGGCATCTGGAGTTGGCGACCCCTTGGATGAAGAGTCCCCCTCATCTGCTTCTTCCGACGACGCCGAACCAGAGGAATCAAAGGATGACAAATCTGAGTCGTAGCATTGCCCGGACGGGAAATTGATGGTCTCGGACGCCTTCCCCTCCGTATAGGAGATGGCCTTGTCGTAGCCTTTCTTGAATCCCTTGCGGATGCCCCGGCGAAGTGCTGACTTGTAGTAGGGGAGGGTAGCCTCCTTAAGGTCGACCCGGTAGGCCTCCGAGCATTTGTACTGCTCGAGTGCCTCTGCACCGGCCGATCCCACCCTACCAGCGAGCTCGGCCTTCTCCCGCTCCGCCTCGGCTAACCTCCGCTCGGCCTTAGCCACCTGCTTCTCCGCCTCGGCTTGATCAGCCTCGGCCTCCATTCGAAGACGCGTGGTTTCCTCCGCTCGGTCCACTAGCTCGGCGCGCTCTGCCTCCCACCGGCAATCTAACTCGACGCGGGCCAAGCGCTCCTCCTCCCGAAGCTTTCTCTTCCTCTTGAGCGACTCGCGGGCCCGAGCCAGTTGTTCGGACAGCATCCGGGCCTCCACCTGGCTCGCCCTCGCCAGCTCTCTAGCCGAGGAGAGCTCCCACGAAGCCCATCACGCTCCTCGGTGAGCCGAGCTACCTTCCTATCGAACGTGCCCAGGGACCAAGCAAGGTCCGCCCGTTCTGACTCCGACCGAGCATAAGCCTCAGCCAGAGAGGCCCCCATCTGGGCTAGGATGAAGCCACCCTCCATCACCAGCTCGAGGACCGCGGGCGGGGAGTGCTGCATGTCTCCTCCCTTCACCACCTTCGCAACTATACTGCGACATCTCTAGTACAGATGGCCCTGGATGCCCAGCCTCTCCAGAGCCACTGGAATAGGGGCCTCCTCTCCGAGTGGCATCCCCTCGGGAGCCCCGCCGGCTGGTCCGGATCGAGCCGCTGCTTCATCCGCCCCTCTGGCCTTGGTCGGATGGGGCTGCGTCGCCGCTCCTCGCGACCCCCCAGCCTCGACCGGCTCGGCCCCAACGTCGCCACCCGGAGCACCACCTGCCTCGATCGACGTTCCAATCTCGACTGCGGCCCTGGAGTCACCCGCTTCATCCCCGCCCCCCTCGGCTCCTACTGAGGGGAGAGCCGGGCCAGCGCCACCGCCAACCAAAGAAACAGCTCTGGCCTCCTCGGCCTCCTCTTGCTCGGCGGATGGGAGAGCCGGCCCGACAGGATCGGCCCTATCACGCTCGAAGGAGGGGAGAGCCGAGCCAGAGTCACCTTCGACCATGGGGTCGGCCCCGGCCTTCTTGGTCCGCTTCCTGGCCTTCACGGAGTCTTGTATCGTGCCCTCCACAGGATCCTTGGGCTTGGGCCCCCGTGGCCTGGAAGATCCTCCCCGGATCACCCCCTTGCCCTTATCTTGGGCTTGAAAATGACCCTCGGGAGCTCGCGACTCATCGGCAGCCGAATCGTCGCCCAGATCGATCACCTCCCGCTCGATTGCAAGCTCCTCCTCCACAGCCGACCGCCTGGCGTCTGCACGAAAGACGATATGGTCAAGAAAAGGAAAAATGTGGCTTCATCAATCGGCGAGAAGGCTGATTCACGGTGCCTGTACCTGTCGGCCGTAGCCGCTGGAGAAGCCACCGCTCGATTTTCTCCGGGGTCACCAGCTCCTCCGTAGACTAGCGATGCTTCAGAAGAATGGCCGCATACTCTTCCACATCCGAAGAGAACTCGTCTTGCCTCGTAGGGATGTTCGGGTGAAAATTGGGGATTACGGGGCACCTCCAAGACTCCTCCATCGAAAAAATCTCCACGTAGAAGAATTGAGTCTTCCACCCCTTGTGGGAAGAGTCCTTCACAGCCAAGGAGACGCAGCTCCTGTTCCGTCTCGCCTGGATAAAATAGAAGCCCTTCCCGGTCGAAGAATGCGCCTTCAACTCAAAAAAGTAATGGAAGAGCTCCAAGGAAGGAGGGACCCCGCACTAAAGGCAGAGGATGCGGAAGGCGGAGAGAAGAAGATAATAGTTGGCCAGCAACTTTATGGGAGCCAACCGGAAAAAAATCGAGAAGCTTAAGAACAAAAGAGTCGAAGGGAAGGCGGAACCCTCCCTTCCACGACAGAAGGAAAGAACAGAAATGACCCGTACGAGAATCCAAGCTCGTCTCGTTCGGGGTGCCTGCGGCAAAGTAATACTGATAGGGCAGGCGAAACTGGTGCTCCAGCCGCTTCACATCCGCCTCCCCCAGTTCGCTGAAGTTCGGAGCCGACGGTATCACCATCGCCCTCGTCTCAGGCTCGCCTCAAACTCTTCGATCTTCGAACGAAGGTCTGCCATGAAATCTGAAGGGAAACTTGCAGAAGAAGGCGCCTTAGACTCCAAAGACTCTGGAAGAAGGGGAAGCTGTCGGACCGCCTCCACGGTTATCTCCGCCAACTCTACGAACGCCGCTGCAAGCCTCTGTGCCTCCGCCGTATCCCCATGGCGCATTAGAGAGCCCCGAAAGCAAGCACGAAGGAGAGTAAAATCCTAAGGACAGAGGGAGTCTGGAATGACAACAAGCGCACAACGCTTATATCCCCACGCGGAAGGCGATGCATCGTTCCGACCTCCGACAAAGGGGGGCCCTTCATTTTAAATCTGTCAGGATTATCATTATTATGGGCCCAGGTGACTATGACACGTGGCTTCCTAACATCGCCAGATCTCCGCCCACCTGAGCCACGCTGGTCCAAAACCCTAACGGCTACTCTTCCGAGCCTGCCAAGGCTCGGGAGAGGGAGGGGGACAAGTGGAGAGGGGGATTTCTGTAGCCCATCTAAGAGCGGCCGAACCAGGTCCAGCAAGACCAAACGAGTTCCAGCTCATCTAAGTGACCACCCCGTAGGTCTCACTTAGCATAAAAGCCCAATAAGTTTACTCGGGATCAAGCACTTCCTCGGCGGCCATTAGGCTCAGAAGGCCCGAGCGTCAGTCCGATCGGAGGAAGACCCACTCCCGACTCATCCCCCTCGCCGGGATAAGGGCTGGTGCCCTACGCCCACTCCGACCGAGCCTTACTCGAGCTATGCCCATCGCCCGGACAGGGCTGGCACTCTTCATGCTTGGGTCGACCGACGATTGCTTATCCACGCTGCCGTTGAGAGCCCTTTATGAGCAGGAGTTTACAAGGCTATAAAGATCCCATGATGAGGACGTAAAGAGCCCACGACGAGGATATAACTCCCGCCTGAAACTCCTCAACTTACGGGACTCATGAGACCGACGCACTATTTAAACTTGGGACTCCCTCCAACGAAAGGTAAGGCCAACACACGCCTAAAACTCTCTAAGCAGGAACCACTTCACCACCTTGGTGGAGAGGGATCTGGTGCATCTCCTTCCTCCTCCCTTCATAGCTTCCACCACTGCTCTACTAACTTAGGCATCAGAGGGTTTTCCCCAGGGAACCATCTCTGGGCCCCCTGATCCGTTTCCTTTCTTTGAAATTCACTGTTCGGTGATCATCTTCTCCAGCTCAGGACCAACGTGAGATTGCCCCTCTTCAAAAAGGTACGGCCAAGACCGGAGCAGTGGTCAAATGGTCCTTCAAAGCTTGGGAACTCCTTTCACATTCTTCACTCCACTCATAAGGTACTTCCTTGCGGGTCAGCCTGGTGAGTGGTACAACAATTTTTGAGAAGTCTTGATGAAACGCCAGTAATAACCAGCTAGACCCAAGAAACTCCGTATTTTATTGCACTTGTTGGTCGTTCCCAGTTCTTCACGGCTTTGACCTTCGCAGGATCCACGAAAATCCCATCCTTCGAGACTATACGGCCCAAGAAAGCCACTTCCTCTAGCCAAAACTCGCACTTGCTAAATTTAGCATATAATTGATTTTCCCTCTGAATTTGCAATGCTATTCTCAAATGCACTTCATGCTCCTCTTCAATCTTTGAATATATTAAGATATCATCGATGAAAACCACAACAAATTTTTTCAGATGCGGTCAAAAGATGCTATTCATTAGCTGCATGAGCATTTGTTAGTCCAAATGGCATAACAGTAAATTCGTAATGCCCATACCTGCTTCGAAATGCAGTCTTGTGAATGTCCTCATCTTTGATCCTCAGTTGGTGATAACCCGATCGAAGATCAATCTTTGAGAAATATCTCGCTCTAGAGATTTGATCGAAGAGTTCATCAATCCTCGACAGTGGGTACTTGTTTTTGATAGTGAGGTGGTTCAACTGCCGATAATCAATGCACAGCCACATTGATCCATCCTTCTTTTTGACGAATAGCACGGGTGCTCCCCACGGAGAAGTACTCGACCTGATGAAACCTTTCTTCAATAACTCCATTAGCTACTCCTTCAATTCTTTCAGTTCTGCTGGGGACATTCTGTAGGGTGCTTTTGAAATAAGTCCGGCACCCGGAACAAGGTCTATAGTGAATGAGACTTCCCTCTCTGGTGGCAAACCAAGTAAATCTTCTGGGAAAACAGCGGGAAACTCCCGAGCTACTTGGATGTCTTCTAATCTGGCCAACTTTGCTTCCGTGGCAGTTACAAATGCTAGGAATGCCACGCAACTTTTGTTAATAAGTTTACTGGCTCGGAGAGTCGAGATAACTGGGGATCTATTCCGTGGACTAATGTAAGTCAGCTCTTAGTAATCTACAAAGGTTATTTTTCCATTCCGGCAGTCTACAGTTACCCGATGGGTGGATAGCCAATCGGCTCCTAGAATGACATCGTATCCCTTTAGATCTAGGCATCCCAGGTTGGCAGGTAGATTGTGGCCTTTAACCATGACCTTACAATTTGGGTAATGGTGTGTGATATCGGACTCATCCCCTAGAGGACTAGAAATTACTAAGTCCATCCATTCAAGTTCCATAGAGAAAAAAGTAGCAAATTTCTTTGAAACAAAAGAATGGGTTGCACCGGTATCAAATAGAACTTGAGCAGACTTGGAACAAATAGTTAAAATACCTTCCACCAGACCGCCTTCAGTTGGTTCTGTCTCCTGCAAAGCATAGAGACGTCCTTGCTTTTTAGCTGGGCGCTTTTCTTCCTTGGTTGTCGGTTCAGTCTGTTCATTCAACAAGGGGCACTCAGGAATCCTGTGCTCCCGACTCCCACATCGGAGGCACGCTCCCAGCTTCCTCCAGCACTCATCGGCCTTATGGACAGGCTTGTCACAATATTTGCAGTTCTCTTTGGGTGGTGCGGTGATGGAGAATGGCCTGTTGTTTCCTTTGGGTTTCTTTTCCTTGGAGGACTCTCCTCCGTTGCTGGGTCGCTTCTTGGTCAAAGAAGGCTTGAAGTTGTTGGAGCTCGTGACGGTCTCCTTCTTGTCCTTACCACGGATCTTGTCAGATAATTCTGTGGCGTCTTCAAGCAGTTGGGCACGTCGGACTATTTCTGGATACACTTGGATATCCATCGGTGCCAGCTGGGTGATGAATTGGGGCCGAAGCCCATTTAAGAATCTCCTCGCTTTCATCTTCTCTGTACCGACCAGGTGAGGTGCGTACTGTGATAGCCTTGAAAATTGGGCCTCATAGTCGGCCACAGTGAGGCTCCTTTGTTTCATAGTGGCGAACTTCGCGGCCTTCTTCTCTTGGACGCGGTCGGAGAAATATTTATTGTTGAAATGATCAAAAAAGTCGCCCCAGGTAACATTATCCTCCCGCAACGTAGCTTCAACAGATTCCCACCAACACCTCGCATCTCGTTCCAGTTGGAACGTAGCTAATAAAACCTTCTTGTCGTCCGTGCACTGCATGACATGGAATATCCTCTCAATCACTTTCAGCCAGTTCTCTGCGTCATCAGGGTCGGAAGAGCCCATGAACATAGGTGGGTTCATGTTCTGGAAGCCTCTGTGGAGATCTCCTGCTCCACAGTTTGCTCCGCCCTGCGCCACTTGTTGTAGCGCCTAGGTAAGGCCTTGTACTGTGCGCTGCATTTCAGGCCACTATGCACGTTCCGCGGCCATGATTCTACAAGGGATTTAAATCTTAATTAGTTCCATATTTATATTTATAAGGTTGGACGTCCTATCTTGACTTAATCCCAAGGTTCTACCTAATCTCACGATTTTAGGAGTTGACCTATCCTTGGACTTGGGTTTTCCCTACGAATTAGAAATCTTAGGCTCTGATACCATAAAAATTGTCACGCCCCGAGCGCGGAAGGAACCCGGATGTGCGTGACGAGTTTATATCATTCATGTCAATCAGAGTAATAAGAATTTCAACACAACGACAGAGTGCGCTAAATAATAATTCATCAAAAATAATTAAACTATTACAACTAAACCATTAATCCATAACGTCAAATAACCATACATGACTACAAGTTTAATCTCCACCAATAACCTGAGGACATAACCCTCTTACATCATGACTCGATTAAATAAGAGATACAAATTGACAAGGACTCCAAAGGAAAGACACGATGTGGCAAGACTTTGCACGATGCTCAGAAGCTCTACACTCATCACCCTTGGTCGTCCCCATTTGGTTGCGATTCAGTGTCCGAGTTACCTGAAAAAATAGGGAAAAAACACTTGATGAGCGAACGCTCAGTAGGAATTATATCTCTAGACCCAGACTAACTTTAAGTGATTCATACATTATGCAATATGTCATGTTCATGCATGAAGAAATGCAAGTAAATGATGAGAGTTGAATAACAAGAGATATCAAGAACGGACTAGCAAGATTTCAAGTGTATCAAGTAAAATTAACAAGGTTAACAAGCATGTAATATCAAGTCATGTCACGAGATAGTGGCTACTTATTTATTCAAGTACTTGCACATTTCGGGCCACGCAAGTCAAGCACATCAAGTCATGTAATATCAAGCACGAGAGAATGTGGAATGTCATAATCAAGATAGTCAAGTACTTCGGTGCAATGCCACACCGTGATCATTAAACTCCCATGGGCACAGGTACTTTCGGGTGCTCCTCCCAAGACCAGATCGGGCCCTATATGCGCAAACATTGGGTCATGTATTTTGACATCCACTATAGTTTAGTAGCCAATAGAATTCCAAAGAAAAGATATCTGTAGGATGATAAGGTACATTTTCAGAATTTGGAATTTCAAGGGTAGAAATCATGTAGAGATGACTTAACTAGAAATCCGGGACATATTCATAAAACTGGGTAAATGGCATCCTCTATGGGAGCCGTTGATAAGAATTGGCGTCCAGAGGTATGGGCGCAAATTCTGGAAAAAAGATAATTAGGCATGAGTAAATAGCGTTCGCCACACAGGGCGCTATTTGTAATTGGCATTCACTCTTCTGGACGCAGATTCCAGAAGGTGACATTTTCTCAAAAATGCCAGAAACAGCATTAATTGAGGGCTAGTTTGTCATGTTTCTTCAGAGGGACATGACTGGAAATTGGTGTAAAAGGTTTTTAGGGTACAACCTGCTCGACTGCCTTGAGGGAATCCAAGGCTAGCGGAGACTGACGGAGGTCTCTAAGATGAAATCGCTAGTCCGAAAGAATGGAATGTCCAACGGAGAGCTTGATCATCTCGGAGAGTTGAGGGTATACGATAGAACCAAAACAGGGACCTCATCTACGGAAGTGGGATGAGAGTGCCAAGCGGTGCCCCACGGTGGGGTTAGAAACTCGGGAAAATCTAGCGGTTAGGAACAACTGTCGTCCTTCCTGGCATGCGCTATTTAAATTTGCGTCTATCATGGAAGACGCTCATTAGTTCATTTCATTTTATCCAGAATTATTAAAATTATTTCCTAGAATATAGCGTCCATATAGGTGGACGTTAATTTCTCATGTTTTTAATTAAACAAAAATTTACATCTATTTTAAAAGACGTTATTTCACTTTAATAAGTTTAGAAAAGAACATTCCTTTAAAAGGACACATATTATTTAATAAAAAGTTTTAAAAATAAAATATATGATAATTATAAGAAAAATTTAAGGATTCCAAATATATAATTTTTATAATTTTCTGTTACATATTTTAGTTGATATGGATTTTCAAAGATATAGTTACAAGTTATATTTATATATATGTAAATATATATAAATATTAAATTGAAATGGCGACGGTGGTGACGGTAAACGTGATTTAAAAAGTTAACTTGTCAATTTCTTAAATCTACTCGTTTCTTGACGTAACTACGTCGGAATCGCGCATATGATATACTGAAATGACGGACTTGAAAAACTCTTTCTAACCGAGTGTTCAAAAAAAAATTTCGTTGAGAGGCGGGGGATCTTGAGATAGGGGGCACGAAAAATGGTGGCACCACCCTCACTGTCTCGGTCTCTGTCCTAATAATACGCCTATAAAATTTCATGGCCAAAGGATGTCCCGGCGGCCTAGAAATTGCTATAAAAATGCAAAGCTCATATGTGAACAGTACTCATGCGTTCACCGTTATACTTTTGAGTTTCTTTTATTTCTGTAAATTAAATTTGTAACAAGCTAATATAACATATAAATATGTGATAAATCAGAGAAAATTATGGGTGCGTGATTACATGGTTAAAAATTATTGTTAACGTATGGTCTTTATTTAATTAATTAACATAAATCATGTAAATCACCAGGAAAGTTTATAACATGATCATCTAACTATTTAAATGAGCATGCTTTTAAGGATTTCGTCCGGGGAGAGAAGACCTACCTTAAGTGGAGATTTCTGTGATGAACAGTAAAGAAGACTTGTTGGAACGATACCCTGTTCGAAACAGAGTATGGAGATGGCCGCCTTCTTGTGCAACAGGAGGAAGACGAAGGGAAGAAGACTCCCTTCCCTGGTGGCTTTACGCACGGCCCTCATTTCTCTGCAAGTGATGAAGCAGAGGGTGAGAGGGGTGTTGTTTTTTTTCGTCAAAACAACAGCAACCGCAGCAAGGAAGGAAGAGGAATGAAGGAGCATGGCTCCTTTACATGCTGATGCCGCGGATGCTTGCAGGAGGAAGAAGGATCAGCTGCAGGATGACGAGGACGCAGATCGGCAAGCAGAGGTGCAACAAAGGCTGTTACGATCGATGGGGTGGTGATTTTATAAGGTCGTTCAGCTTCTGGAAGGGTTCGTTTGTTTGGAAACGGAAGGATTTAAAACCTTCCATGCTTGCCATTTTCCCTTCCATTTTAACATCCGCATGTTTGGTTTTGCAATTTGAAACCCTAACAGCTAGTACGTCCGAGCATGCAGATTAGGTTAGCTTTGTGAGAATCGTACGTGGATTTAGGGTGCAAGTTCGCTACAGTGGGTTTGGGTATTCGAATGGCATGCAACAAGGTTCTTAGGTTGGTTGTTGGGTTTTGAGGTTTTATAAAACCGTATATACAATATATGTTTTAAGCTTATTATGGGTTTGTTCGGTTGGCTTTCACGTGGGTTTTGAGTTGAGGGTGCAAGGGTTGGGTTTGCCTGAAGAAGGCTCACGTGGCCTTTGCTGTGTCTGCTTTGGTTTGAGTTAGAAACGAGGGTTGGGCTTTATGTGTGTTGACTTAGTGTGAGTGGCCCATAAATGATTTTATGCCCATTTTTGTACACACGTGAGTTACATTGTTTGGGTTTTTATACATCCTGCGTTAATGGACAAGATGATCAATTGTCATGGCCCATTAAGTGTTTATATTTATAACTTAACATTTTTTTTATTTGGCCTTTCTCAAGTAGATTTGATTTATTTGGAATATAGTTATTCTTTAATTTTATCAGGGGTGCTATAAAAGAGTATCTCTTATCCAAGAGAGATAAGCACAATTAACCATTGGTGATGAGAAAATCTTGAAAGAACCGTGAGGCGTGAAGGCTCAAAAAATGACATGATGCATGTTGGGCTAAAATAAAGAAATTATTATTTTTAAACTAAAGTCATACTTGTAGGGGGCAAGGGGAGAGGCTCGACCGCAACTGACCTACAAGAAAATTTTTATATATATGAGGCAAAGAGAGAGGAAAAGAGGGATACATGAGACAAGCTAAGTCCGAGGGAGGGGAAGCACCCTGTCCAAGTGGACAAGAGAACCAGTATAACACATGGGCAAGGTCCAAAAAGCCATAACGAAGAAAAAATGCAGAAACACAAGCTAAAAATCACAGCCCCATCGTATAGGTAGCTTCATGGAAATCCCATTCAGAGTCGGATGAGTAAGAACAACGAACTCCTCGATGACGGACCGGAGAACCTGGCCAATCAAAAGAATCAATATCCAAACTGTCAGAATCGAGCTCCCCCGAGGAGGGAGAGTGGACCGGCCGAGGGGGCACCACCTGTGCCGTCTGAACCAGAAGTGAGCGGCGGGGCGGAGGAACAACCTCCTCAAGACTAGCTTCCGTTCGATGGATGTCGGATGCTCTAACTTTCTTCCGCAAGGTAGCAGCGAAGGACAAACGAGAACGAGATGATGCAGCACCAACTGAAGATGAAGACGAGGCTGAGAAACCCAAAGCAGATACGACCTTGGGCAGGGATGGGAATGCAGGAGGGGGTGACAGGGCATCAGCAACCCCAGGGCGGACAGCAACACCGGATGCCCGAGGGGGCCCGATCGGGGCCGCAGCATTGAGCCCAAGACCGAGGACCTGAGCTGGAGGCCTAGAGGCGGGCACAATCGAGGGAGTAGCTAGGGGCAAAACCACCGAAGCGGCTGGCTGACCCGAGAGGACCGCCGTAGGGCGGGCAGGACAGACGTCTAGCATGATGGCAGACACATCAGGTGCAGAGGAAGATGGGTGGTCACAGCCGACCGTTGCGGCCAGAGGGCCCAAGCCCACAAAGTTGCCAAGAGCAGCAGGTCAGGAGTTGATACGAACTGACGATTCCAAGCCCGGAGCACTGAGGGCCTTGATGAAAGGGGGGACGACGGAGAGGTGACTGCCTCTGAAGCTTCACCACCAGAGGAGCCAACGAACCCAGGGGAGGAAGGAGCTGGTCCCACGGGTATAGCAGAAACCAGGCCCTCAGACCCAGCTAGAGTGGCAGACACCAAGGCGGCTAGCAAGGGGGCATAAACACCATCAGCAGCAGCAGCAGAGGAGTCGACACCCAGGATGGGGGTGTCGACCCACACGTTGGCAGGGGCACCAATGGAGAGGGGCAACACGTTGGCAGCGAGCACGCCGAGATAACAACCTGGTTGGGGAGACGCAGTAGCCCCAGACTGCGAGAGGGCAGCTGTAGTGGAACAAGCTGCGAGGGGAACTGCAGACGCAGGGGGCGGGCCAAGCACGCTCCCAAGGGCCTCACCAGACGCGAGGGTGGGGGCTGAAGAACTTCCAGCATGGTGATCACCAGCGTAGCAGGGAGGACCGGATGCCTGAGGCGCAGGCCTGGGGGGGCAGCAGTGCCGCCAGGGTGGCTGGAAGACTTGCGGCACACAGGGGCAAGGTGCCCCAAGCGCTGGCAGGACGAACAAAACAGGGGGAGTGGGGAAACACATGGCTTCCTAAAACCACCAGAGCCCATGCCAACCCAGACCCGCCGGGGGAAAGGCTTGGAGGCATCCATGAGAACACAAACCCTGGCAGCGTGAGCACGAGAGAATTAAAGGGTGTCCCGGGCAATCTGAGGAATAGGGCCAACACTGCCGACGATGGAGGACACCAAGGGCTTGAGGTAGAAGTTGGGGGGAGTCCAGGCATCTCCAGCCAAGCCGGCACACATGGGTTATCTGCAGAGGATAGGAACCCCGGATCCCACTTGAAGAAATGGAAGAGTCTCCCCTGGATGGAGATGGAACCCTTGAGTAGCACTTGGAAGAAGTCACCCTTGTTCTAGAACCGCAACAGGACATGGCAGAAATGGGGACGGAGTAGGGGCAACTTCGGCAAACCCAGTAGGAGAGGCAGACGAAACAACACGAAGGCTAGGCACACCGGCGGGGGGAGGACCCACACAGGTGCCACCAGGAGCGGATGCCATGGCAGTTGAAGCAGGTCCCCGATCGCCAGTAGCACGAGCATCACCCAGAGATGGAGATAGGGCTGCGTCACCGTCCAACGATGGCAGTGGAAGCAACCAAGGGGGGGGGGGCTCCGACAGGCCCGGCATGGGCGGCAAGAGGTGAAAGGGGGCCGCCAAGGCCCCCGACGGCCGACGACAGGTGGCCAAAGACCAGACGCAGAGGGCTCGTTGGAGTGGCGGTGGACGAGGGGGTGCCGTTGCGTGAGAACAGAGTGTCGTTTCCACCTGTCGTCCATCAGCGGCTGGGAACATGGCAGAGAGCGCGATGCTGGGAGGCAAGGGTATAGCAGCAGTCAACAAGGGGGCACGGTCATCACGTGGGGAGGACGTTCCCGCCAACGGTTGCATGCCTGAGTGGATGAAGACGTGGTGACCGAGGGAGCTGGACAGCACCGCAGGGAGAGGCTAGTCTACGTCGGTGAAATGCAGGGAGGAGCACTTGGACGACGTAGTTCGAGCACCACAGGACGGAGCAGGAGGTCAAGCGCTCCTCTCCTCCAAAGACACCAGTGGGCAGAGGGCACCGGCCACAGGAAGATCTGCAAGAAGCGCAGGCGGGCCCAAGAGGTCAGCAGAGGACCCGCCAGGAAGGGTGGAAGGACCCTCGAGGCTGGAGGGATCCAAGCCGGTGAGACAAGTAGTCGAAGTTGAGGAAGACAGCCCGCGAACGCCTTCGACCGAGAACACTCTGAGGTTGGGGGCTGTCCCAACAAGGGGAAGGCCGGTCAAAGAAAATGTGGTAGAAGGGAGAACTATGCATCTCTTGGCGGAAGCTTCAAACGCGGCGGTTACGAGCGGAGCACCACTACGTTGGCCGACGACGGGATCAGTCGAGAGAGCAGGGTGAAGTCCTGCGATCAATGACACCCAAGAGGGGGGGGTGAATTGGGTGTTTACCAATTTTAAGAAAACTTTTGGCCTTTTTAAAGAATGTGATAAAACACTAACTAGGAAGTTGAAATCTATCTAACTACAAGTTAGAATACAACGTACACTAACGTTCACACAGAATGGAAGTAGAAGAAATTAATCACACCACACAATCCAAACCACAATGCACAGCAATTTTTAAGGTGGTTCGGATGTCATGACGGCAATCCTACGTCCACCCCTCACCAAACCCGGTGAGGCTTCACTCGGGGATAAATCCCCAAATGGAGACGACGCTCCAAACACACACACAGGACGACACCTGCCCACACACATGGGGACGCGCCCTAACACACACACACACACACGGAGATGAGGTCTCCAACACGATCCAACAACCAGATCAAGAACACACACACTTGCTACGACAGATGCAGCACTGTCCACACACAAACACTAAGACCTGGATAAAACCGCTCACACACAGAGATCTAAGAAGATTTACACACACACGAATGGAACACACGACCACACACGACCACGGATCCAAAGCGATCCACACACACACACGAATGTTTACAGATTATAAAGAACACAAACATAAAGCCCAAAGCACAAGGATAATGAAACACAGTTTACAAGACTCATGATTTGGCTTCCACTGAGTGTATGATGTAGAGCTTGGAACGATGCTTCCTACTTCACTTGAATGGCTTCAGATTAAGCTTGAATGGCCTTGGGGTGGATGTAGAGTTGCTGCACGGAGTGTTGTTCATGGCTACAGTACTCTTCCTTCTTCACTTGGATAACATTCCTTTGATCTCTTCTTGAAACCCTTGCTTGCTTCTTGATAGCCTCACCCTTGATCTCTCCTTGTTGGTTGCTTGATTCTTCACTTCATAGATGCTTGTTGGCTTGAGAAGTACCTTGAATGGCTTGTAGATAGATGAAGAACTTGATGCATGAGGTATTGTTCATTGAGCTATAGTACCCTCTTTTTCCTCCTTGGACAGCCACCCTATGGATCTCTTGGATGGTTAGGGTTTATGACTCCAAATGATATGTTTTATAGCCGTTGAATGGTCCATAGACAAGCCCCAGACCAGATCCATGAAATCCTCCTTGATTGGGGGCAATGGGCTTTAACAATTGTGCCAAGAATCTCTCCACGAGCTGGAACAAGAAAGTCAACAATGAAGGCTTCGGGGCTGGCGGTCGACCGGTGGAGGCTGGCGGTCGACCGTTCTGAGAATTTCTGTAGATGTTGGAGTGTTGGAAATTCCGATCGACCGCTATGGGTCTGGCGGTCGACCGCTATTTTTACAGGTAGGCTTTCGACCAGTTCTGTTATTTCAGTTCGACCGCCAATGGTGCAGAGGTCGACCGAAAATCCATAGTCCTGCAAAATTCAATTGTTAGCCCAGTGAAAACTGTCCATAAGTCAAGAGCTTCATGTCCATATCAACTCCATGCATTTTGGGATTGGATTCAACTTAGACCATTTAAGCATTTCTCATTAAAGGAATATCGCCCCTATAATCAAAATTTTGTTCCAGGGGCTCCGCCCCCAGAAACCCCCGCAAGGGGCGCTGCCCCCTTGACCCCCGCGACCTGACCGGGCAGGTCGATCCACGTGCGAGGGCGCACAAAGGCTAGTTTTGCAAGGGCTTGAAACCTCATGAACTAGTTGCATATGAACACTTTGAAACACACATGTTCTGAGGTAAGGATCACGTTCTGGGATAAGAATCAAGAGATAAAACTCAATCAACCCAAGTAAGTTATTCATGAAATAACCTCATGGAACACTCAATAACAAGGAGTGTATAATAGGGTAAGAGTCTTACCAATGGTTCTTGACAGTACATGACATATACCACCTGTTATAGATTGTAGAGGAGCAAGGTACTTGTCCACATGTTAGGTTTACCAGGCGACTGCCATGGGATTATAAGGTTGATCTTGTAAGCAAGATAGTTAAGGTTAATACCATGCTTGTTCACATTAAAGAGATTATGAAACCTCTTGCATCTTGTAAACCAACATATGCAAACCAAGGACCAAGACCATGTAACCGTTGCCATTTGCCATCTCAACCATACATAGATAACAAGAGCATGAGTAATCAACCACAAGTTTAGTTATCATAACTTAATCACACATTAAGTTTAGTTGTCATCAAAACCATAACTTAACAATCACAACAATCATCAAAACCATAACTCAACATAGGGACGTCGCCAGAGGACGACGGAAGGGCCTGGGGAAGCCCAACACTGGAACCGCACCCTTCTACAGCAGAAGGGAGGAGACAACCCCACACATCCGTACAAACATGGCATTAGGCAGAACAAGCAATGGGTGGGGCAAGCACCCCAACGGCGGCAGACGCCAGCGACAGGGAGGACCCTGCGCCGGAGATGGGCACGGCAGACTTCACCGGCGCGCAGAGGAAGGAGGGGGTCGCGGGTAGGAAATGGGAACGGGAGCGGGAGCCTCGCCGAGGAGAGAGAAACACATTGGTTGCTCTTTGTATGCCTTCGAAAAATAAAGAAATTATCAAAACGAATGCAAAGAAAGATAAAAATAGAAAGTACTCAAGGATAATATTGCTAGATCGAGCAAGATGGGGTTAAGAATCTTCTTGCAACCACGGCGCGCGAGACGGAGTCCATCGTCCCCCACCCAACTCAAACTAACGGCCTATCCAATGATTAACCGTATGCGCCTAGATCATCATCATTTTTGATAAAGGGGAACATCAGATCCCAGAACTGTAGCAACCCTGATTTTTTTTAGAATTATTAAGAATTGAATAAAATTATTAAGGCATCTAAAAAGGCCTTACATTAACCAAAGAGTTAAGCTCACTTAAATTAGGCCCACAAACCAAATTTCAAGACCCTTAGGCCCAAAAGCCCATTACTAGATGCTTAAATTGGGCAATTTATGGATTTAAAATGGGATATATATACCAATTAGGGTATAAATAAGAGATAATTATAAAATCCAAAATTTTTGGATTAGACTGCAAGAATGTGGTTTATCCGGCAACTGCATTCTCACATAAGCAGTTTCTACCTAACCGCGGTTATGTTCCGTGAACGCAAGTTGTAGGAACATGAAAAAATGGGATTTTTTCCATCCCCATCTCTTAGGTTCGATGTTATCTGGCATGGTAGCTTAGTCTAGGACTCTTGGGGATCGATCCTACCGTAAATTAGGACTCATAGTTAGATCTAATCCATCAACACTAACTCAAACTCTATAAATAAAGCCCAGATTCGACCTCCGTGAACCCTAGTTTTGGAGCGCGTGGATCGAAGGTTAGGGGACGTCTTCTCAGGTAGGTTCTTTAAAAGTTTTTACTCTCCTTAGTTTTATCTAACTTCCCTCCAAATCTCGTGCTAGGAGGTCGAGCCGTTGGATAGATAGAAGGCCCCAAAGTTATTGTTTCGCTACAGAATGCGTAGGAAATAGTGTGTCCGTCCGAGGTAGAACATAAGATTAGAAGCCTTAACCAAGGTAATTTCAGGTTTAGTCTTTAGAAGAAGTTATTCTCCTTTATATTATCTACCTACCCTCTAAATTTCACTAATTTAGGGCAAGAGGTTGAAAAGTTAGAAGGCCACGAAAACGCTGGTTCGACATAGGACGCGCCAGAGCCTGCATCGACTTCCAACCCAAAATCTGAAGTTTAGAGCCTTACCCAGAGATAGGTTATCTCATGGATGGCTAAATTAACATGTTAGGAAGAAAAGCCCTCTGGTTTCATGTAATTTCATGCTTTATACTCGGCGTATTTAATGATTTTCCATGACTACGCAATTTGTTTTGTTTTACAAATCATCTTTGCACCCTTACCTTAAAGTTAATGACTTTAGCTTGAAACCATATCTATTTTTCATGATCTCTTCGTTCTAAACATGTTCCCATATGTTAACCTGTTACTCTTCATAAGTTCCATGCATTTATTGCCCTAGAGTGGGCGTTGCACACTTGATTTTCACCCTTCTGTCTGACAGACAGGAGGCGGTTTCATAGAAACCGCGGCTACCTAGAAGCGGTTATCAACAAACCGCGGCATTATTGAAGCGGTTCCCTTCTAACCGCGTTATCTTGTCTGTCTACAGTTTACCCTAAACGACAGTTAGGTTGCCCTCTTTTGGTTCCTAGTTAAATTATCTATTAGTTACGTTTTATCCACAGGATTACCCTGCCTTGTTCACTGTTATATTGTGCATCCGTCATGCTAGTTTTCATGATCATCATGTGATAGAAACTTATTTTAATCATATGTTAATTTTTGGTCAAAACCATATAGTCTTGTAATAAGCTATTTTCCAATGTTGTGAAACGCGTTATAATGATGTTTTGATCACTGCTTTATCACGATATCACTTTCTCTTCATAAGTCTTTCTTAAGTACATGGCTCGTATTCCGATACATAGCCATTAGTTACACTTTGCACTGATAGGCACAGTCTCTTGGACTTGTGATCCTCTCCGTTGGATATTCCTTCCACCGGACTAAGTGATCTTGTTTCAAGGCCTCCGTAAGTCTCCGCGAGCCTAAGATTCTCACTAGGACGTCGAGCTGGTTGTACCCTCAAAACCCAATGGAATAGAAAGCACTTGAGTTTTCTGGTATTTTTTGTGAACTGGCCTAGATGCGGATTTACTGAGACCGCTACTTCATGATAGCGGTTCTTGCTCGACCGCGTTCTGGATCCAGCATTCACTGCGTAGACTCGTTTCTCTCTAGCGTCGACTCCATCTAGTAGCGGTTGCTTCTCGATCGCGGCTTGATAATAGCGGTTCCTGCAAGACCGCGTTCTTTTGGAATATGTCCTAACCCATGGTTTGACCCAAGGGTAGGTTCTACCCTATTCCTAGATGGTCCTTGGATTATCTGGAGCCTAACATTATGTTTAATAAGCTATTGATAAATTATAGAAATTTCAGAATGTACCGTTATGCTACCGGATTTTATTTTCTGTGGCATGATGTCCACTTAAATCATCCTTGATCTCATGCTTTCAACTTGGTGCATTCTTACCTTGATATTGTTATCGTGAAACTATTTTTGGAACCTTACATTATTGGTCGAACTTTATTGTTATATCTCGTGGAAGTAGCTTGATTTATAACTTGAAGATGTGGATCGGGCACTGATTGTGTCCAAGGGCTCGACACTATCCCCTCGGCTGATTGCCAAAAATATGCTATAAATTAACCATGGGGTATGATGAACACTGGCGTTGCATTACGCCGGGAGTACTTTTTTATAGAGGAGTGAAAACCACGAGGCTCTACATAAAATTATACATTCTTATTACATGACTTTCTAGTGCATGACCTTTATGGTTATGAAGAGTACATTCTCGATACATGCAAGTACATTCTCATTACATGAAAGGCCACATTATATTCTTGCTAGATCATTCGCTCATTCTACATGAACTCTCTTGTTTCTAGGGACTTGTGTTGTTACTTTGGTTTTGTGCGTATGATTTATCACATTGTCATTTACCTTACATTCTAGAGCTAAAATGTTAATTACTTAAACATTACCTTCATGTTGATACAAAGATACCTATTGGACAAGTGTGCTCATTCCCTACTTTCTAATCTTTTCAGGAAATTCAAGTGAATCTGATTCAGACTATGCTAGTGACAGGTCCGAGAGCGATGATTAATGATTAGGTGAAGACCCAGAATGTCATGAGTCTAGTCGAGTCTTATGATGTATTTTCATTTTTATTGAGTCTTTGTTAAATGAGTCAAGAGTCAACATTATGTAAACTTTTTGATTATTATTTAATAAAGTTGGCTTTTTGGTCAATTATTGTGCATTCCTTTTATGTGTGAATGCTTAGCGCTCTGATTATCTTACTAGCTTGAGCCGTATTTCCGACTGTCCACGTTTCCCCGAGTTACTTCTACTGTACACATATATCTCGGGGCGTGACAAGAACACACAAAGAACCAGTCGATCCTTGAGAGTCTATAATAACGTAGATATCATATAGTAATGTAACAAAGAGAAGGGATAGAGAGCCATACCTGACTTACCTGCCAAGCGAAATGACATTTTTTGATTTTTGATATTTCAGATAAGACACCAACAAAAAAGAATAAGCACGAACAAGTATGAAGATGAACATAACATAACATAACAACACATGAACAAAACATAACATAACATAGACAAAATACCACAAGAGCAAACAATGAGCGTGGGATTGTAAACACGATGGGACAAGACAACACGACACGGTGGGACAGCCAACACGCGGTGAGACAAGGACATGGTGGGACAAAGACACGTGGGATGACAACCACGGGGGACCAAAGACATGTGTGATGACACGGAGGGACGACAACACGTGGGACGACAACAACATAATAAATACGCTCTTCAACCAAAGCCTAAGATCATATGAAGCAGAACTGCCAGGTTCATAATCATAAGGAATTACCCTCTCATAGAGACATGATGAAGCGAGATGAACAAAAGCTGAGAAGGACATGAGCTTCAGAATAGATCGAGAGATAAGATTGTGGGAGAGAGACATCGAAAGATGTGAATAGGAGGTAGAGCGAAAGATGAAGAGGAAAGAAGCTTGAGCACCTGCAACCTGCACACTTAATAAATATGTTATATCTGTTCTCAAGAATAATGTATGAAAAAAGAAATAATATTTGATGATTTTTTTGGACAATATTTGATTTTTTGGATTTTGAGAATATTTGATTTTTTTGGATTTTTGACATTTCTGATTTTTTTGGATTTTTGACATATTTGATTTTTTTGTATTTTTGACATATTTGATTTTTTGGGGATTTTGACATATTTACTTTTTTTGAGATTTTCGACAAAGCAATCTGCAGCACCCAAAGACAGGCTTAAACTATTGGCTAGGGGTCGTCATTTCTCCCCTCTCATTGAAGACTTCCCTTGAGCAGGGCGTGCATATGAGAGTGGTGCGCCACAACCAACCATCTCTAAAGAACGGTGTCCCTACTAAGGCCATACCCGGGATACAACCCAGTCTAAGAGGGAGAAATGGAAGAAAAGTTAGAGATAAGCTTTATGCAGGATGAGAAATATCAAGACTTGAATTCCTTCCTGTTGTGTAGTGGACAGCGGATCTAGAGGGGAGGGGTGAATAGATCTGCCCCTCTTTTCGCAATGCAACCCTCTTTAAAGCTAGATGATGAAAAAAGCAGCGGAATATAACTAGCTTGATGAAGAACACAAATGATTTGCTTGGCAAGATGATTACGCAATATAGATATTGAACCTAAGCATGCATCTAACATAAAGCAATCGCACAAGCAAACCACAACACACGACATTTTAAGGTGGTTCGGACTGAATCTTCAGTCCTATGTCCACCCCTCACCAAATCCGGTGAGGCTTCACTAGTGCAGCACACCAAACCGCAAATTGGAGAACCACTGACTGCCTTCCTACTAACCACCGGTAGGGACGTCAACACCGTAGATCGGATAACTTCCGATTGCCTTCCTACTAACCACCGGTAGGGACGTCAACACCGCAGATCGGACAACTTCCGATTGCCTTCCTACTAACCACCGGTAGGGACGATCTTCAGTTTTGATTGTTCGAATGAAATGAAGAAGAAAGAATAAATATCAAGCTATTCACACAAGATATGAAATAAGCTCAAGAAGAAAAATCTTGTGTGAGATTGCTGGAGCTTGATTCGGATTCTTCTATGGATGTAGATCACCAATAGAGGCTTCTATCTTCTTCACAAAGCTCTCTTCTTGATTCAACAGCAATGACTTCTTCTTCCTTATGAGTTGTGCTTCCTTGAATCTGCTTGAGTTGATGAAGAGGAAGAAGGATGCAGTTTTGATCACCCTTGAGAGCCTTGATTGCTTCTTCTTCCTTGGAGGTTAAGATGGCTTCAGATCTGGACTTGAATCACCTTGGATGGATGAAGAACTTCCTCCCGAAACACTGTTCACGGAGGTGCTACAGTACCGTGAAAATGGCCTCCCTTGATCTCCCTTGAAGCCTTGAAGTGTTAGGGTTTCCAACCCCTCATGTGTTGGTTTTATAGACCTTGAATGGTCCTTGGACATCCTTCAGACCAGATCCACAATTTGTGGGTGATTAGGTGACTTTTGGATTAAAGAAATCCATGGAAAGGGGCTGGCCACGAGGTGGATTTCGAAGTCAAACATGGCTGCATCGGGGCTGGCGGTCGACCTGTGGCTTCTGGCGGTCGACCGCTACTGAAACACCTGCAAACGGATGATCCCTTGGAAATCCGGTCGACCGCTACTGGCTGGCGGTCGACCTGCAGCAGACAGATCTGCAGTCGGGGGGTCCCTGGCTGGGGCAGTCGACCGCCCCTGTGCTGGCGGTCGACCGCCAGCTGGGCAGACCCTGGTCCAGCCCGGGTCGGTCCGTTAGCCGCTTCAGCTCCGTCGCTTGTGTCCATTAGCAGCCTGTTCATGTCTGTAACTTCATCCTTGTTGGTCTAGAAAGTACCAACTGAATCTTTGTCTTTTGACTCTCATCTTGTGCAGTGGCCTTGGCGATTTGAATGAAGCTTGTAGTTGTTGTATAGACTTTGCATCAAGGCTTGGACGTGTAGACTTTGTGTGCATGTATGAACTCTGTACAGACTTTGCACCTTGAGCATGCATGAGCCTGTACAGACTTGCTTCATGAACGTACAGACTTGATAACTTGATGCACGAACACAACAAAACGCAATGTATAGACTTTGCATGTGAAGTAGCCGGCCAATGTATAGACTTGTGTTGCAGCCATCAACCAACGTACAGACTTGGAGTTGTGCTAGTAGCCAACGTACAGACTTTGTCTTGTGCAACGTACAGACTTTGTTTTGTGCATACAGCCAACGTATAGACTTCATCTGCTGCAACGTATAGACTTCATCTGCCGCAACGTACAGACTTCGTGTTGTGCAACGTACAGACTTTGAGTTGTGCATGCAGCCAACGTACAGACTTCATCTGCAGCAACGTATAGACTTTGTGTGCAGCAACGTATAGACTTCGAGTTGTGTTAGGCAGCCAACGTACAGACTTCATGTTCAGCAACGTACAGACTTTGTCCAACGTATAGACTTCGTCTAATGTACAGACTTTGTCCAACGCATAGACTTTGTCCAACGTACAGACTTAATCCAACGTATAGACTTTGTCCAATGTACAGACTTTGTCCAACGTATAGACTTAGTCCAACGTATAGACTTTGTCCATCATACAGACTTTGTCCAACGTATAGACTTTGTCCAACGTATAGACTTTGTCCAATGTACAGACTTTGTCCAACGTATAGACTTGGAATGTAGTGCACATACCCGCAACATGTTCGATGAAATGACAAACTGCTTAAACAGATACACAATGACATCATATGCAAACACAATGTGACTTATAGTAGTTGCTATCATCAAAACCATAATAGTAATCATGGTGCACATGTGTTCAACATTCTCCCCCTTTTTGATGATGGCAACACTGTGAGTCATTATATGGCAAAAATAGCCAAGATGGCAAAGTGTATGATATATGTAACATATGCAACTCAAGATCTATGATAGTAATAGCATGTGAATGCAATTATGCATGCAGATATGAATGCTATGCATTGGATACACAAATGAGATGCACAAAGTGAATCTCCCCCGTACACCATTCACTCATCCATAGCTGTTACAAAGGACTCACACAAAGAATTCTCCCCCTTTGCCAACAGCAAAAAGGAAGGATAAAGTAGAGTAGGTGACAAAGGTCGGTGAGACCAGAGGTGAAGGAGAGGGAAGAGCAAGCCATAATATGCAAACCTAAAACATATCGCGAGCAACATGTACGGGTCAAAGCTAATGAAATCCGATATCATCAACAGAGTTCGAAGAGCATCTACATCGAAGATTTAATAGAAATGAACCAAAGGTGCATATCATTGCAATGTTTAACCTTCCCTTGTCTTATATATCCATATTCAATAACTGCTAAGGGAATAACACAAACACTTGTATTGAGACTAAACAGACATGAGTAGAGCATGGAATATTATGATCGCAGCAAATGTAATTTTTAATATTTTTTACATTTGAAGGCACATGACTCATATTTTACGAGCAATCAAGTCTAGTACATGCCTCCTAGCCATAAGAATACACGTTGTTTAGACGCCAGTATTCCTAGGTATTTGGTAAGACTGACTATGATGCTTCAAAATGAACAGAGATAGTAAAGTCGCGTCATGACATATCCAAACTTATTTCTGTGATGGAAAGATATGTTTCTCAGTGATTATGTCATTGCTCTGCCTAGAGGCCAAATGTATTAAGACAGAGATAACAGGGGCACATCATGACATGTCATTCGTCACTTGAATTGATGACGGGACATATTTTTCCGTGTAACAATATCATTGCTCTGTCAAATTTATTTTTCAAGAATTCCAGCTCATCAAGATGTTTAACACCAATACTAATCTCTAGAGTATCACCAATATTGTCATGAAATTTGGATTTTCAGATAGCAGGATAGTCATTCAAAGCATAATATGCAGTCTCTAGTTAAGGTCTATTAAAACCAAGAACATAGATGATTTCGGAACCAATATTTCATAACTTCAAGGAAATCATTAAATCTGAACTGATTTCATTGAATGGATAATCATCAGGGCACATAATAGAAAGCTCTTACTCCATATGTCCGTTTATCTCATGAACGGTATTGTCAAACTGGAAGCCAGTGAAGTTCAGATTGCAAGAGATAAGAAAAGTAACAAAACTCCCCTTAAAGATATGCAGAGAATGCACTCAAGAAGTTGACCTGATCAAACATGAATTTGGCAGGCATGAAATGCATGACCCAACACATGGTTGTACATTTATTAAATGCAACAGAATGAAAATGAAACATATACATGAATGCTGCAAAGTGACAACTCCCCCTTACTATATGGCCTATATGCGACAATGACTCTTGGTACTTGGCGGAGGTGAAACCTCACGCATATTGAGTGTGTCTAGGCAAGCATAACCTGCCTTTCCATACATCAACATTTGATATACCATGACCATGCAAGAATGATGCTACACAAACCATGCAATACGACACATATGCAAAATGACACATTGATATATAAACAATGCATGAACACACCAATCTGCAAAAAACACACAACTAAATTGAACATGATCATCATTTCAATTTTTAGTGGCCTGAGGTCGGCAAAGACCAAGCTCCCTTCTGAGTGTTGAAAACCTGTCATTACACAAGGGCTTAGTGAAAATATCAGCAATTTGATTTAAAGTATCAACAAAATGTAGTTCAAAATTTTTCTTACTGACCTCGTCTCTAATGAAGTGATGCCTAATCTCAATATGCTTAGTCCTAGAGTGCTGGACTGGATTTTTTGCAAGGTTGATAGCACTAGTGTTATCACACAGAATTGGGACACAACCAAGATCCACCAAGTAGTCTTGGAGTTGGTGTTTAATCCACAACACTTGGGTGCCACAGCTCCCCGCAGCAACATATTCTGCCTCCACGGTTGAGAGGGCCACCTTGAGTGTTGTTTCTTGGAGGCCCAAGAAACTAAACACCCACCTAGAAACTAGCAATAGCCACTAGTACTCTTACGATACAGCTTGCATCCAGCGTAATCCGCATCAGAATAAGATATAGGAGATAAATCACATGATGACGGATACCACAATCTCAAATCTTGAGTGCCGGCAAGATATCGAAGGATACGTTTAACGACAGTCAAATAAGATTATCTACGACTACCTTGAAATCTAGCACAAAGGCATACACTAAACTGGATATCTGGTCGGGATGCAGTCAAATAAAGCAAAGAACCAATCATACCTCTATAGACCTTTGAATCCACTAATTTACCATTTTCATCCAAATCCAGTGATGTTGTGGTGCTCATAGGAGTTGCAATGATTTTGCTGTTTGCCATGTCAAATCTTTTCAGCAGCTCCTTGATGTATTTGGATTGATTTATGAAGCACCCATCTTCTCCTTGGTTGACCTACAAACCGAGAAAGAATTGAAGTTCTCCCATTGGGCTCATCTCAAATTCGCTAGTCATGAGGTTAGTAAATTCCTCACACATTTTAGATTTTGTAGAACCAAACACAATGTCATCAACATAAATTTAAACAATCAAGATGTTCTTACCTTGCTTCTTGGTTAAAAGTGTTTGATCTACCTTACCTCGTGTGTACCCTTTTTCAATGAGGAACGAGCTTAGTCTCTCATACCAAGCTCTTGGTGCTTGCTTAAGTCCATAAAGCACCCTGTCTAGCTTGTATACAAAATCTGTATTGTTAGAATTCTTAAAGCCAAGGGGCTGCTCAACATAGACTTCTTCTTTGATCAAGCCATTCAAGAAAGCACTTTTGACATCCATTTGATACAGCTTTATTCTAAGGGAGCATGCAAAGGTAAGTAAAATTCTGATGGCTTCGAGTCTAGCAACTGGGGCATAAGATTCATCAAAGTCTACCCCAAACTCTTGATTATACCCTTGAGCCACCAATCTAGTTTTATTTCTTATTATCTTGCCATCCTCACTTAGTTTGTTCCTAAAGACCCATTTAGTGCCTATGACAGATTGTGATGAAGGTCTAGGAACAAGATGCCAAACTTTATTCCTTTCAAACTGGTTTAACTCGTCTTGCATTGAATTTATCCAGTTTTCATCTTTTAATGCTTCATCAATATTTTTGGGTTCATGCTGCGAGACAAGAGTAAGTTGATCTAATTCTTCCATAATTTTAAAATGTGACCTTATTCTAGGTGGGTCATTCAAGTTGCCAATGACGTTTTCTAAAGGATGATCCTTAAGAATTCTGATGTTTGTAGAATCGTTACTTTCTCCTGGAGCTTGATCCCTTGCATTGCTTGATTCAACTAGGTCACCAGCTTCTTTTATTTCTTCTTGTGGAGGATCACTCTTGTCCTTTATGCTTAGGAATTCCCCATCTTCATCGTTTTTCCTACAAGAGTTATCATTGTTAGAATCATGATATTCTTCAAAGGAAACATGGGGTGATTCTTCCACAGTTTGACTCTTGATATTGTAAATTTTATAAGCCCTAGATCTATCGGAATATCCAAGGAATATACCTTCATCACTCTTGGGCTCAAATTTATCTAAATCTCTTTTGTCATTATTGTGGATGAAGCATTTAGATCCAAACACTTTCATATGTGAGAGAGAGGGCTTTTTACCTTTCAGCAACTCATAAGGAGTCTTTTTGGTGTGTGGCCTTACCATAGAGCGGTTGATAATATAACATGCTGAGTTTACCGCTTCAGCCCAAAACCTCCTTGGAAGTTGCCGTTCAGCAAGCATGGTTCTTGCCATCTCTACAAGTGTTCGGTTTCTCCTTTCAACTACACCGTTTTGCTCTGGGGTTCTTGGTGAAGAAAATCGGTGTGAAATACCTTCAGCTCTGCAAAGATTATAGAAGTTAGCATTTTCAAATTCACCACCATGATCAGATTGGATCTTGGAAATTTTAAACTCACCGTCCTGCTTTATCTTCATATAGAGTGCCTGAAACTCATCAAAAGCATCATTTTTATGTGTGAGAAAGAAAACCCATGTGAACCTAGAAAAGTCATCCACCAAGACATATCCATATTTTCTACCACTCAAGCTAGCAGTTCTGGTTGGGTCAAACAGGTCCATATGAATTAGCTCGAGTAGTTTGGATGATGTATTTTCAGATATTCCCTTGAAAGATTTTCTTGTTTGTTTACCTAGGGCACATGCATTACACAACTTATTTTCTTGTTTAAATGATAATTCAGGCAACCCTTTCACCATTGAATGCTTTAACAATTTATGTAAGACATTGTAGCTAGTATGTCCTAGTCTACGATGCCATAACCATGCAATTTCAGATTTTGGTGCAGCAAGACAAAGGTTTAAATTAGCAGGATCATCTAAGTCAATCATGTAAAAATTGTTGACTCTCTTTCAAGAAAATTTTACCTTGTCAGATTTTGGTTCAAAGATTTTACATTCATGAGAGTCAAACAACACTTTATGACCTTTATCACACAATTGACTTATGCTAAGTAGGTTATATTTCAAACCTTCAACTAGCAACACATTTCCAATGGAGTTGGATAGGTTCTTACTTACATTATCTGTTCCAATGATTTTTCCTTTGTTATTCCCTCCAAACATAACGTATCATCCTTCCTTTTCCTCCAAGAGACAAAATTTTATTTTGTCTCCAGTCATGTGTCTTGAACAGCCGCTATCAAGATACCATATGTTATGCATGGCTGCAAGTCATTCTTGCACTAATAATTAAGCAATTGTATTTGGAACTCAACCAATTTTGGGTCCCATCAAACTCTTAAGATTTTCAAAACATGAAACCATTTCTTTTGGAATCCAAACCTTTCTAACATTCATGTTTTGTTTGCTTAGAGCAGGGATTTGGTTTTTCTTTTCAGCCTTGACATTTCCTTTTTGTTTAGAGGCTCTTTGTTGGATTTTGTGAAAGTTTGATGAAGTTGGCTTCTTAACCCATTGTGGCCATTGGTTGTTTTTGGGTTGAAAGTGATTGTTCTGCCACCTAGGAGATTGAAAGTTATAGGATTGATGAACACATGAATCACAATTTCTCCAAAAGTATGGTGGTGTTGGCCTATATGAATGGGCAATCAAGTTTTGGTGATATCTGGAAGATTGAGCATGCAATGGCCAAGAATGTGTTGACCTATGCTGCGGGGAAGGTCGACCTTTCTTAGGCTTTTGGACAGGCTTTTTGGGAATGTTGGTGACTGCCTCTTCAATCTTCTCTTTCCCTTTTTCCTTTTATTTTTGCTGGTTTTGTGTGGGAGTAGTGTTTGAGGTGGAAGCTTCAGAAGATGAAACAAATTTGACGATTTTTAACCCAATTGGCCTTTTGTTTGTAGGTTCAAAACCTAACCCTTCCTTGTTGAAGTTCATTCTGGTACCTAACAGTGCATCTAAGTTTTCTCTTCCATCCACAAATTTTTCTAAGGATTGTTGTTTATCCTTCAACTCTTTTTGTAGGTGTTTTGCAAGAGTTGAGTGTTGACATGTTTGACAGCTTCATACTTCTCATTGCTTAATTTGCTATCCTTTTCATATGTTTGCATTTTGAGTTTCATGCTGTCAATTTCATTCCTTAAGTCCTCATTTTCAGTTTCCAAGTCAGCCATTTCTTTTCTTCCCTCTTCCAAATTCTCAATCATTTTCTTAAGATCTTCAATTTCAGTTTCAAGTAGAGCATTCTTATCATTCATATCATTATCATGCATAAATGAGTTAATTTTCTTTTTCAATGATTTATTTTTATTTTTTATACATTTCATATTTTTCCATGAGTTGTATATATGCATCCTCCCAATCATCAGTTGTATAATCTTCAAATGGAGAATTTACCTCAGTTTCTTCATCACATTTGGCCATAAGGTAGAAATCTTCTTTTTCTTTGTCCGAGGAGCTAGTTCCGTCATCACTTTCCTCTTCATCGCTCCATGTGGACACCATGGCCTTGTTCTTCTTCTTGCCCTTCCATTTGTCAGCTTTTCTGAATCTATCGGGACAATTATTCTTGAAATGTCCTGGTTTATTGCAAGAATAATAAATGATTTTGTCAGATTTCTTAGAGTTTTCAGAATTAGATTTGAAACCATTTTTTACCTTTGACCTTCCTCTCATGAAGCTCTTACCTTCCTTTCTCAGGAATTTTTTGAACTTACGTGTGAGTATGGCTACGTCATCCTCTTCTCGCTCACTTGCCGAATCCTCACCTTCATCAGAAGTGCCATGACCGTTGGGTCCTGCTTTAAGAGCTAGGGACTTCTTCTTAGGTGCCTCAGCCTCTTTGTTCTTGAGGTTGATCTCATAGGTCATCAATGACCCAATGAGTTCATCTACCTTGGTAGTTGCGAGATCTCTCGATTCTTCAACCACAATAGCCTTTGTGTGCCATGCTGGAGTTAACAATCTGAGAATTTTTCTTACAATTTCTTGATCTGAATATTTTTTTCCCAAATCAGTCAAACTATTAGTAAGCACAGTTAATCGGGCGTACATATCTTGAACTGACTCATCGGCTTCATGCGGAACATTTCATATTCAGAAACTAAAATGTTGGCTTTTGTTTCTCGTACCTGAGAGGTTCCTTCGTAGATTACCTCTAGCTTGTCCCACATTAGTTTTGCAGATGCGCAGGTAGCCACTCTTGAGAATTCAACTGGATGGAGTGAGCATTGCATGATGTGTTTAACACTCCAGTTGACAGTGGATTGCCTTATCTGTTCTTTGGTCCACAAGTCCTCATTATCCGTAAGCTCATACGGACCTTTACTGATCACTCGCCAAAGTTCGTAGTCTTGGGCGCGAATGAACACCTGCATACGATGTTTTCAATAAGGATAATTAGTTCCAGTAAAGCAAGGAGGCATATTCACAGAATGTCCTTCGGGTAAAAAACCCTTCGACGCTGATCCACCAATTCCCTCAAGGTCGTTGGACCCCATAATGAGAGATTAGGCTCTGATACCATTTGTTGTGTAGTGGACAGCGGATCTAGAGGGGAGAGGTGAATAGATCTGCCCCTCTTTTCGTAATGCAACCCTCTTTAAAGCTAGATGATGAAATAAGTAGCGGAATATAACTAGCTTGACGAAGAACACAAATGATTTACTTGACAAGATGATTACGTAATATAGATATTGAACCTAAGCATGCATCTAACATAAAGCAATCGCACAAGCAAACCACAACACATGAGATTTTAAGGTGGTTCGGATGGAATCTCCAGTCCTACGTCCACCCCTCACCAAATCCGGTGAGGCTTCACTAGTGCAGCACACCAAACCGTAAATCGGAGAACCACCGACTGCCTTCCTACTAACCACCGGTAGGGACGTCAACACCGCAGATCGGACAACTTCCGATTGCCTTCCTACTAACCACCGGTAGGGACGATCTTCAGTTTTGATTGTTCGAATGAAATGAAGAAGAAAGAACAAATATCAAGCTATTCAAACAAGATATGAAATAAGCTCAAGAAGAAAAATCTTGTCTGAGATTGCTGGAGCTTAATTCGGATTCTTCTATGGATGTAGATCACCAATAGAGGCTTCTATCTTCTTCACAAAGCTCTCTTCTTGATTCAACAGCAATGGGTTCTTCTTCCTTGTGAGTTGTGCTTCCTTGAATCTGCTTGAGTTGATGAAGAGGAAGAAGGATGCAGTTTTGATCACCCTTGAGAGCCTTGATTGCTTCTTCTTCCTTGGAGGTTGAGATGGCTTCAGATCTGGACTTGAATTACCTTGGATGGATGAAGAACTTCCTCCCGAAACACTGTTCACGGAGGTGCTACAGTACCTCGAAAATGGCCTCCCTTGAAGCCTTGAAGTGTTAGGGTTTCCAACCCCTCATGTGTTGGTTTTATAGACCTTGAATGGTCCTTGGACATCCTTCAGACCAGATCCACAATTTGTGGGTGATTAGGTGACTTTTGGATTAAAGAAATCCATGGAAAGGGGCTGGCCACGAGGTGGATTTCGAAGTCAAACATGGCTGCATCGGGGCTGGCAGTCGACCTGTGGCTTCTGGCGGTCGACCGCTACTGAAACACCTGCAAACGGATGATCCCTGGGAAATCCGGTCGACCGCTACTAGCTGGCGGTCGACCTGCAGCTGACAGATCTGCAGTCGGGGGGTCCCTGGCTGGGGCGGTCGACCGCCCCTGTGTTGGCGGTCGACCGCCAACTGGGCAGACCCCGGTCCAGCCCCGGTCGGTCCATTAGCCGCTTCAGCTCCGTCGCTTGTGTCCATTAGCAGCCTGTTCATGTCTGTAACTTCATCCTTGTTGGTCTAGAAAGTATCAACTGAATCTTTGTCTTTTGACTCTCATCTTGTGCAGTGGCCTTGGCTATTTGAATGAAGCTTGTAGTTGTTGTATAGACTTTGCATCAAGGCTTGGACGTGTAGACTTTGTGTGCATGTATGAACTCTGTACAGACTTTGCACCTTGAGCATGCATGAGCCTATACAGACTTGCTTCAAGAACGTACAGACTTGGTAACTTGATGCACGAACACAACAGAACACAATGTATAGACTTTGCGTGTGAAGTAGCCGGCAAATGTATAGACTTGTGTTGCAGCCATCAACCAACGTACAGACTTGGAGTTGTGCTAGTAGCCAACGTACAGACTTTATCTTGTGCAACGTACAGACTTTGTTTTGTGCATGCAGCCAATGTATAGACTTCATCTACAGCAACGTACAGACTTCATCTGCAGCAACGTACAGACTTCGTGTTGTGCAACGTACAGACTTTGAGTTGTGCATGCAGCCAACATACATACTTCATCTGCAGCAACGAATAGACTTTGTGTGCAGCAACGTATAGACTTCGAGTTGTGCTAGGCAGCCAACGTACAGACTTCATGTTCAGCAACGTACAGACTTTGTCCAACGTATAGACTTCATCCAATGTACAGACTTTGTCCAATGCATAGACTTTGTCCAACGTACAGACTTAATCCAACGTATAGACTTTGTCCAATGTACAGACTTTGTCCAACGTATAGACTTTGTCCAACGTATAGACTTCGTCCAATGTACAGACTGTGTCCAACGTATAGACTTTGTCCAACGTATAGACTTGGAATGCAGTGCACATGCCCGCAACCTGTTCGATGAAATGACAAACTGCTTAAACAGATACACAATGACATCATATGCAAACACAATGTGACTTATAGTAGTTGCTGTCATCAAAACCATAATAGTAATCATGGTGCACATGTGTTCAACACTTCCAAGGCACTACCCCTCAAAAATACAGTCTGTTGCGTCGGGGCTTTATGTCTTTGATTTTGAACCCATTAACTAGGCACGTATACGACTGGGCTCATGACGTCCCGCGGGGAACTCTACTGCCACTCTTGCCATGCCTTTGATTTAAATAATTTTGATATTGATTAATTTTCTAGATTTATAGCCCTTACTGGCTAGATATTGCATGAAAGCTCCTCTTAAAGGGTCATTCAGACTGCCCTTATTTGAGACCTCTCTCGTATTAGGGAGCATCTAGGTTGGTCATCTTACCCTTCCATCTCTTGCCCCTGCACTCGAACGAGCAAAGGAAACAAAAGACCTTTTTGCATACCCAAAGTATGGCCAAAGTAGCAATGATGTTGCCCAGAGGAAACTGGCTCTAGCTTGCCGTGAAGTGTGTGAAAAACCCTACTAAAAAGGAACACCCTCAACGATCGGGGATAGATCTAGACTCCCTGCATGGAGCTATCACTAGCCTAAGGATGCTGTAGAAACGAACTGGAAATTTAACTAAACAAACTTCCTAAAGCCACTCGAACGAGTTAAGGAACCAGCATTATAACCGTGCACAAGAATAATAGAAATAGCAACGATAGCATGTTCTTGCAAACAATAAAAGATACCTCGTAAATCCATGGAGTGGAAACCAGCATCCTGAAGTGACAGCTTGATCATCGAGCTTTGAATAGCACGAGCTTTGTATTCCTTGCTTGACAGAACAAAGATGAGAGGATAACAAGGTTTCAAGATTCCTCTACACGGAGGAACGGCAGACACCGAACTGGACGAAGAAGGATAAAAAGGAAGAGAGGTGAGGGCTAGAACTCCCTCGCTAGGGCACAGAGACCCTGATAACAAGGAACAACATACAGAATAAATAGAGATCAACTAAGATCAAGGCGGGCTAAAGCCTCGAAAATAACATGAGAAAGGGTGACGACCCCGAAAGGGTGAGGAAGAAAGAATAGAAAGATAATGATGAGATTGTTGCGAAAATGAGGAAGAAGGGTGATCATTCGACGGAGTCGGAGAAGAAAAATTGGTAGAATCTGGTAGGGCCGGAGAATAAGAATAATGGTCATCCGGTAGGGTCAGAGAAGGAGAATAGTGGTCATCCGACAGGGTCGGAGAAGGAGAATAATGGTCATCCGACAGGGTCAGAGAAGGATCAAGAATAGAGCCCAAAAATTCTGGAGTAGGGAAATCAAGTGGAAACCCTAAGATGGAAGGGAAAAGGAGATCCGGAGGCTCCGGGTGAGAAGAGGAAAAATTGGAAGATGCCCTGAAAGCGAGACGAAAGGAGGGCCTAGTCCGAGGCCTAGGGTCGCGAAAATAAGGGAAATCTGGACGCTCCAGATGATATGTAGAGGAGAAGATTAAGGATGTGGGATTGAGAGGGGGAAGATACACCACCTAAGGGTGGTAGCTCAGGAAAATAAATGATGAATGAACTGGAAAAGAAGGAGAACTGATCCCCTGAGTGTACAACTGATGGCCCTTGAACTTGCGCCGCTACGTCTTCTTAGCAGAAATCTCTTGGTAACGGACCCGCCTGGTGTAGACTCGGATCTTCGGGGTTCTTGATTTGGATTATCTCCTCAAATAATGGGTCCACTTAGCAGACGGCCTAGCCCGGTGATGAATATGCAGCCTCATCAGGGTGGTTGCCCCTAGACACCCAGTGCTAATAACATGCAGACATTCTTGAACAAGTGACTCCTCAAACTGATGAGCCTCATGAAACCATGGAGTCTTGTCACTCGGCACAAGGAGCATGAGGTTCGATATAACTCCACTCGACAATCAGCCTTGAAGTATAACTCCCTTGATAGAAGGGAAGGATGAAACTGAGGGAAAGCATTGTGCGGCGTTGACGAGGCTGGCTTACCAATAAATCGAGGGAGATTGCATAGAATGTGCAAAATGTCCTTAGAAAATGCTGAGGATACGGCAAACTACCGCTTGAACATAGAATCCATAATTTCCTTGGCAGCCGTACGTGTTAGCACAATGCGGGTAGAGAACCCCTCTTTGTTGTGCCCCTTGTGCCTTGATGATGTTGTGCAGTTTTGATGATAGCAAACACTATGAGTCGTGTAAGACTAGAATAAATAGATGTTCTACATGCAATCTCTACATACATGGTTTAATGCATGTTTCATCTTTCAGTATACATAGTCTGTGAATACTTTGTTACGCATTGGAAGTTAATGCGTGTACATTGCATCTGTCGGGACTATACATCGCTGCATGCTATCAAGTCTGTACAACCCACGTTGCTTCACTCGACCAAGTCAGTGCAAGGACTATTCATCCTTTAGCTCAGTTCGCAGCTAAGTCAGTACAGCCCGTGTTCTTCACACATACACATAGTCAGTGCATCGATTTGGCTCACGCATACACATAGTCAGTGCATCACTTTGCCTCACGCATACACAAATACACAAAGTCTGTACAACCTTTGCTGATACTAGCATTTAAGTTCATGCATCATTTTACAAGTCTGTACAACCTTTGTTGATACGAGCATTTAAGTTCGTGCATCATTTCATAAGTCTGTACAACCTTTGTTGATACGAGAAGGTAAGTCCATGCATAGTTTCATTAGGTGTGTGCATTATGCATTCATGCTTAAACTCTAGGCACAGCAAGTTGGTGCATCGTCTTGTCCCATGCACACACAAGTCTGTACACATCTCGGTGGCATGCCTGAGTATTCCTCTTTTAATGTGCATACTTTCCTATATGCATACTGCACTACATGCCATCAAGTCTGTACATGCTTAGTTCAAATCTCGAACTAACTCGATGCATCCTTATCTTTTCCTTCAGATTGATTCAAACTGATAATAAGTCTGACCTGACAGGACTTCTGTTCGAGGAATCTAAGAAGGGCACATAACTCGAGAATGAAAGAAAGTGCCAGGATCGTGACACGTGGAATGCAACGAGGCTATGATGCTGACACGTGACCTAGATATTCGGGCGGGAATCGTGATGACCACACGCCCTATCTGTTTACTGCTCTATAAATAAGAAGCTTCTTCCTGAGGAGCAAGTGATCGAAATTGGGAACTTACTTGAAAAAGTAGAAGCATAGAGAGCCTGCATGATCCAAGAGAAAAGAGAAGAGAGAAGAAGAAAAGAGTCAAGAGAGAAGTGTTTGACAGAATACTGAAAGTGTCTATTCTTCAGTCTCCTGGTTCGGAACCGGAGTTGAATTTGCTCAGTGATGAGCTACATTCCCCTTTGTGGGTTTGTTTTTTTTCTCGCTTTGTTCTTCTGTTCTGTTTTAGAAACTCGCTTCCAAGCTGTAAGTCAGCGGAGCAAGCTGTGAAGCTCAGCGGTTTGCAGAGGTGGATTCCTCTGGTCGGGTAAAACTGTAAGTCCTCAGCGGTTTGCAGAGGAGGATTCCTCTGGATGGCATAAGCTCTAATGCCCAGCTGTCTGTAGGGTTGTGACCCCAAAGCTGTGGATCAGCGAAGCTGTGTATCATTAGTGGAAGCCACATTTTGGATTGGAGTGTGGGGTGGACGTAGATCTCGAGTTTGAGATCGAACCACCTTAAAATTTCTTGACCTTTGTGCGATTGCTGTGCAAACTGTGTGCATCTAGTTCATTTCTTCGATCGGTAGTAAATGAATGTGTAGGACCGTCTCTATATATATCTGTTGGGTTGGCATTCTTCCACAGTATTGTTATTCAGTCTATCGTCTGACAGCAGCTTGATTTAATTGCGCATTCGGAGCTGTTGTTGTTAGTTTTATTGGGTGACTGATCTATTCACCCCCCTCTAGATCGTATATAGCATCCCATCACTTGGTATCAGTGCCTAACTCTTCCGCAGGGATCAACGTCCTGAAGAGAAACAGCCATGGATGCAAGAGGAATGACAGCTAAAGGACATTCCACCACGAAGCCCCCATACTTTGATGGGACAAACTACGCATACTAGAAGAACTACATGCAAGTGTTTCTGAGGGCGAAAGACTATGAAATCTGGAAGGTGGTAAGTAAAGGACCATTTGAGCTGCATCCTAATGAGGATATATGGACAATAGAGGAGATCAGGAAATCTACTCTCAACTGGAGCGCCATCAATGCCATACAATGTGCTCTACATCCCACTGAATTTGCAAGAGTCTCTTCGTGTGACACATCGAAAGAGATGTGGGATAAACTGGAGGTCATCTATGAAGGAACCTCTCAGGTGAGGGAGACCAAGGCTAATTTACTAATTTTAGAGTATGAAGCCTTTAGGATGAAGCCCAGCGAGACCATCACCGAGATGTATGCTCGTCTTACCCTCATAACCAACGGTCTCAGAAATCTGGGGAAAAACTACTCTGACTATGAGATCGTGAGGAAGATACTGCGATCCCTGACTCCAGTATGGCATACAAAAGTGACAGTTATTGAGGAGTCGAGGGATCTTCCGAACACCAAGGTGGACGAGCTAATAGGCTCATTGATGACCTATGAAATGAATCTGCCAAAGACAGAGGAGCTTGAGAAAAAGAGGCAGCCTATTACTCTAAAGGTGAGAGCGAGTCGTTCCAGTTGATCCAGCCACAATGGATCGTCCAATGATCAGAGCCTCTCTGGATCAGAAATTGAAGGAGATCAAATAGCGATGCTGACCAGAGAATTCAGAAGATTTCTTAGAAAAGAAGGAAGAAATTTCAGCCGAAGACAATATGGCGGGAGAAGATACAACATGTACAAATCTAACTCTGCCAAGAAGATAGATACTAATGTCTGTTACCACTGCAGGAAGGCCGGTCACATGAAGGCTGAATGTCCAGAGCTCCAGAAGCCGAAAGAAAAGGCCAAGAAAAGAGCTCCCAAAGGAAAAGCAATGGTGAGCACATGGAGCGACGAGGATGAGGGCAATTTGAGCAGTACATTAGAAAGTGAAGATGAAGAAAAGCCCATATGCCTGATGGCCAGGAATGATGAAAAGGAAGTGGAAGAATCGGACGAGGTATCATCTCCTTTTGAGCATTATACTATTTCTGATTGGGAAGATGCTTACGAAGAATTGCTAGATAAGGTAGATGATATCAGAAAAGAGAACAGACAATTGAAGAAGAAAGTAAACACTCTCATGAATGACAAAACCATGTCTGATAAACTTGCCTGCTTGCAATCTGAAAATGACATGTTAAAAGTTTCATGTGCTGGAGTTGATAATGTTAAGCATGCATTAATAGACTCTAGAAGAGAAAATGATGATCTGAAAAATGTGATTGACGAATTAAAATTGAAATTGTAGAATTATGAAAATGAAATGAAGGTTGTGAATGAGAAATATGAAGCAGTTCTAGGTGTTAACCATGAACTAAAAAATTCAATTGATCACCTAGAGAGAGAAAATGAAGATAAACAGAAAATTATTGAAAACATGACCCAAGGTTCAGATAATCTCAATGCCTTGTTAGGGTCAAAGGTGAATTTCAAAAAGGAAGGTCTCGGATTCAACTCAAATGTCACAAAGAGCTTTGCTGTGAAAACCATATCATTTGTGGCAGAGAAAAATAAGGGACCTCTCATAAAAATGGTGAGTGAAAATTCTATTTCTGATAATGCTAATTCTAATATGTCCAGTGCCAAGGACAAGGGCAAACAGAAGGTTGGTGAGCCTAGCAGATTCTGCCCTTTACCCAAAAGCAAGTCTCAGGTTCGTGGTCAGCTTCCAAGCAAGTCTAAACCCCAGGGCAAGGCCACTAAGTCACCCCCACCATCACTTGTCCAGAAGAAGACCCAACATAAATCTGTATAGAAGTCCAGTGGGTCAAAAGTGCAAGGGAGACCTAATGTCACCAGGGGCCAGACCAGCTACTTCCACTAGCCCAGAGTCTAGACACTCCATCATGAGGAGCCTCAACAATTCTATAGGTTTGAATGGAGTAGAGCTCAAGGGAGGTCTAGATATCAGTCATGTGCCACACAGACATATAGACCTCAGGCTAAAAACTGGGTTGGGCCATCTAGAACATGGGCACCTTGGAAACAACCCGTTTACAGTTAGCCAAGGACCAACGCTGGACACTATTCCCTGAATGCTCATTGGCCTACGCACTGGCACAAGAACAATTAGAATGTAAAGAAAAATAGTGGCAGGACAAATAACAAGTCAAGAAAAATTCAGCCTGCTAATGCTGAAAAGGAGAGAAGCAATAGAAAAATTGTCAAAAAACCCACAAATCAACCAGCTCTCAAACAAGCATGGAGTCCAAAAATTTTGCTGTCATGTATGAATTGTTCTATTTCTGCTTCGGAGCCCAAAAAGTTTTGGGTTCCAAAATTTTCTTCGTGACCATGATTGCAAGTATGCCTGGTAGCCAAGCATAATATGTGGTATCTGGATAGTGGCTGCTCCAGGCATATGACTGGGGATAAGGATAAATTTTTCTTACTGACAGAGAAGAATGGAGGCCTTGTCACCTTCGGAGGAAACACTAAGGGTAAAATCATCGGATCAGGTAAAGTAGGTAAGTGCACTACCTGTTGCATTGATGAAGTCTTGCTGGTGGATGGATTAGCATATAATCTTCTAAGTATCAGCCAGCTATGTGATAAAGGGCACAAGGTAGTATTTGATGCACTTAGCTGTAAAATTTTTGAACCTAAATCTGGTGTGGTTAAATTCTCTGGAAAAAGAATGAATAATATTTACATGGTAAATCTAGATGATGTTGCACACTCTAACCTATGTCTCACTGCCAATAAAGAAGACTTAGCCTTTCTGTGGCATCGTAGGTTAGGCCATGCTAGTTACACTGTTCTACACAAATTGAATAAACACAGCATGGTTAGAGGACTCCATGAAATTTCTTTTAAGAAGGAAAATAAGGTGTGTGGTGCTTGTTCACAATCCAAGCAGACTAGAAAGTCATTTAAATCAAGAACTGAAAACATGTCCCTTAAACCTTATGAGATGATACATATGGATCTATTTGGACCCACACGATCAGTCAGCTTGTCAAGAAAGAGATATGGATATGTCCTAGTTGATGACTTCTCTAGGTATACTTGGGTCTTCTTCATCACTCACAAGAATGATGCTTTTACTGAATTTCAGGAGTTCTATTTAAATATCAAACAGAAAAATGAACATTTAATCAAAAATATTCTGTCTGATCATGGAGGTGAGTTTGAAAACTCACAATTTGAAAACTTCTGCAGGGAAAATGGAATTACCCATCGGTTCTCCTCACCAAGAACACCTGAGCATAATGGAATAGTAGAAAGGAGGAACCTGACAATTGTGGAGATGGCCCGTACACTACTTGTTGAAGGTTGCTTACCAAGAAAATTTTGGGAAGAGGCAGTTAATACTGCATGCCATGTAATCAACAGAGCCATGGTAAGGCCTTTCACTCAGAAAACTCCTTATGAGATTCTGAAAGGTAAGAAGCCTTCAATTACTTATTTCAAGGTCTTTGGTTGTAAATGTTTCATTCATGTTAATGATAGAAGAGATCTTGATAAATTTGAACCTAAAAGTGATCCAGGAATTTTTCTTAGGTATTCTGAATACACTAGAGCATATAGAGTGTACAATCTTAATTCTAAAACTGTTGAGGAATCTCCACATATTGTCTTTGATGAGTCCCTAAGTAACTTCGAAGTTGGCCAATACAGACAAGAAGATGACGGAGAAATTCTTAAGAAAGAAAAACTTGAAGACCAATCAGACCAAGAAGAAGAAGCTGAAGAAGTCAATGCGGAGGAGCCTGCTGTTCAGGGGGAGGTAAATAAAGATCAAGGTAACCAAGTTATCAATATCAGATTCTTAAGAGACCATCCTATTGAGAACATCATTGGTGACTTGCATGAACCTCCTAGGACTAGAGGCTTTCTTAGAGCTCAAAATGAATTAAATGCATATGCATTGGTTTCTAATGTTGAACCCAAAACCATTGACAATGCTCTTAAAGATGTGCATTGGATCAATGCCATGCACGAAGAGCTTAATCGGTTTGACAGGAACAAGGTGTGGCACCTAGTTCCACCTCCTGTAAATTGAAATGTCATTGGGACAAGATGGGTCTTTAGAAATAAAACTGATGAGCTAGGTAATGTTGTCAAAAATAAGGCCATACTTGTTGCTCAGGGGTACAACCAGGAATTCAGAATTGATTTTGAAGAATCATTTGCCCCTGTAGCCAGGTTAGAAGCTATTAGAATTTTGTTGGCCTACACATGCTCCCTTGGTATAACTCTCCAGCAGATGGATGTAAAATCTACTTTCCTCAATGGGAAAATTAAGGAGGATGTCTATGTCCATCAACCTCCTGGCTTTGAATGCTCAGACTTCCCTTCTTATGTATATAAGTTGAATAAAGCTCTCTATGGTTTGAAGCAAGCTCCTAGAGTTTGGTATGACAGATTAAGCAGATTCCTCATTGAAAAGAAGTTCACAAGAGGTGAAGTTGATCAAATGTTGTTTATCAAGGTACGTCATCCTGAAATCATCATAGTCCAAATTTATGTGGATGACATTGTGTTTGGTTCAACCAACCCTGAATTATGTAAGGAATTTTCTAAACCTATGACACAAGAATTTGAGGTGAGCTCAATGGGTGAACTGAAATTATTTCTTGGACTGCAGGTGACTCAAACTAAAGAAGGAACCTTTATCACTCAGTCCAAATATATAAGGAATTTCCTGAAGAAATACAAATTCGACAACCTCAAGGACATTGCAGCTCCAATGAGTACTTCAACAAGCCTTGATGAAGATACCAAAGGTAACTTGGTGGATCAAAAGCTGTACAGAGGTATGATCGGATCTCTCTTGTATCTCACTGCATCTAGGCCTGACATTCAATTTACAGTGTGTTTATGTGCTAGATTTCAGGCTAGTCCTAAGGAATCACACTTTCGTGCAGTGAAAAGAATTTTTAGGTATCTAACAGGCACCCAAGAACTAGGCTTATGGTATCCTGCCAGATGTGAGCTAGATCTTCTAGCCTACACTGATGCAG
Organism: Amorphophallus konjac; assembly: GCA_022559845.1. Lineage (NCBI taxonomy): Eukaryota > Viridiplantae > Streptophyta > Magnoliopsida > Alismatales > Araceae > Amorphophallus > Amorphophallus konjac. Next base: position 490,200,418 of record CM040121.1, read on the forward strand.
ACTATGCTGGGTGTCGGGTAGATAGGAAAAGCACTAGTGGTTATTATCAATTCCTAGGTGGTTGTCTAGTATCTTGAGCTTCTAAAAAGTAACACACTGTGGCACTTTCCACTGCTAAAGCAGAATATGTTACTGCAGGGAACTGTGCTGCCCAGGTACTATGGATTAAACACCAGCTCTCAGATTATCAGATAAATCTGAGATGCATTCCACTTCTATGTGACAACACCAGTGCAATCTGTCTCTAAAAATCCTGTTCACCACTCTAGGACTAAGCATATTGAAATTAAACACCATTTTCTTAGAGATGTAGTGAGCAAAAATGAAATTAAATTGATATTTGTTGGAACTGAAAAACAAATTGCTGATATCTTTACAAAACCCCTTGGCAATGAAAGATTTAAATATTTAAGACGAGAATTGGGGCTGTGTAAATTTCAGCACGAGATTGATGAATAAATTTACTCATGAGTTGTGTGAGGTAATTGTGTCAGCCTATTCCTTAAGCAGTTGAATAAAGAAGTTCATTGTGCAATCGATTAATTGATTTCTTCCACGGATTGCTTGATGGTTGTATTTAAATTGCACAGAGTCTTGATACATGTACTGCACCTTGTCTATGCTTTGTATGATCTCTCGAGTCATTGCATACTACGCATGAAGCATAAGTCACACGTAGAAACATGAAAGTCGGTGCATAGTGCATACCAGCCACATGTAAGTCTATGCGTCTTTCATTCAAACTGCATGATAAGGTCGATGCAAAATTTTGTTAGGGGGAGGATAGCATCTTCCGTACTAAGTTTAACCCCGTCTATCTCTCTGTTCCTTTATGCCCACTCCTTTTCTCAGAATGGATAGCAGTCTAGTAATTGGTTCATTGTCGTGAGCTGCAATTATTACAATCCTTCTGCTATAAGAATCACATGTGCTAATTGAATGAACCAAAGGTTTAACTTTAATAGGTTGTAAAGTTCAAAAGACTGCTTTCTGAAAATAAGGTGGAAGAAAATTCTTATAGCTCTTAACCTCCATCTCATGATTATAATAAAACAAGTCTTCACAGTATCTGAACATGACAGATTTAGTGATGGTTAAGGTTTGAAAACCAAAAAAAATATATGTATTGTTCTTAAACAAGTCACTCCAAAAATCATAAGGGCAGCAATAATTCAGATCATCAAAGAAAAAGAAATGAACAAAGTGGCAGAGCAATGATTGAGTTTCACTAAGAAATTGAGATCTCCATCAAAGAAATGGAGAGTACCTAAGTCATGAAGTGACTCAGGTTAGCTCTGTTCATTTGGTCGAATCTACAAAGGAGATTTCACTGAGTAACTTGGGGTATTGGCCTCTGATCAAGGTATACCCTTAACGTCAAAGGTGTAAACTATTCCTATACCTTTTGATCAGAAATAGATATAGTAGTTTATGCTTAGTAATTGGGGATATTAGCCTCTAATCAAGGTAGTATACACCTAATGTCAACGGCATAAATGATACTTGTCTGTTCAATAAGTTCAAGTTTCAGAAGCTAGTGAATGAAAATTGCTGTAACCCTTAGAAAACAAATGTCATTGAGTGTCAATTGTTTAACCTCAATACAAATTCAGGTGACTTTCCTTGCTCTTCACTTTCTCTGAAGTAACTAGGGTATTGTCTCGACCTAGACTCTTATAGTTATGTGACTCAGGTTCATTACTATAAATGGAGTATATAACCCTATTTCAGAATGTCAGTGGATTCTCCTTACTTTCTATAACTGTTAAACCTGACTGAACTCAAGCTAGCCCATTACTCGATTCATATAGTTTAAGGGTTGCACCATAATTTGCTCACATTATGAACTGTGCACAGAACGTTGTTCCTCTCTTTTTCTCTCTCCTTCTCTTCTTCTCTCTTTCTCCTCTTTCTCTTCTCTTTTTCTCTTTCCTCCTTATTTGCTGATGGCAAAGGGGGAGAATGGATGTCTGCATTAAGATTCATCCTCAAGGGGAGATCAAGGCGTAGGAGTCTTTATCAGTACACAAGTCTATGATAAAGATAATCTTCATTATGTTGCCATCATCAAAAAGGGGGAGATTGTTGTGCCCCTTGTGCCTTGATGATGTTGTGCAGTTTTGATGATAGCAAACACTATGAGTCATGTAAGACTAGAATAAATAGATGTTCTGCATGCAATCTCTACATACATGGTTCAATGCATGTTTCATCTTTCAGTATACATAGTCTGTGCATACTTTGTTACGCATTGGAAGTTGATGCGTGTACATTGCATCTGTCGGGACTATACATCGCTGCATGCTATCAAGTCTGTACAACCCACGTTGCTTCACTCGACCAAGTCAGTGCAAGGACTATTCATCCTTTAGCTCAGTTCGCAGCTAAGTCAGTACAACCCGTGTTCTTCACGCATACACATAGTCAGTGCATCGATTTGGCTCACCCATACACATAGTCAGTGCATCGCTTTGCCTCACGCATACACAAATACACAAAGTCTGTACAACTTTTGCTGATACTAGCATTTAAGTTCATGCATCATTTCACAAGTCTGTACAACCTTTGTTGATACGAGCATTTAAGTTCGTGCATCATTTCACAAGTCTGTACAACCTTTGTTGATACGAGAAGGTAAGTTCGTGCATAGTTTCATTAGGTGTGTGCATTATGCATTCATGCTTAAACTCTAGGCACAGCAAGTTGGTGCATCGTCTTGTCCCATGCACACACAAGTCTGTACACATCTCGGTGGCATGCCTGAGTATTCCTCTTTTAATGTGCATACTTTCCTATATGCATACTGCACTACACGCCATCAAGTCTGTACATGCTTAGTTCAAATCTCAAACTAACTCGATGCATCCTTCTCTTTTCCTTCAGATTGATTCAAACTGATAATAAGTACGACCTGGCAGGACTTCTATTCAAGGAATCTAAGAAGGGCACATAACTCGAGAATGAAAGAAAGTGCCAGGATCGTGACACGTGGAATGCAACGAGGCTATGATGCTGACACGTGACCTAGATATTCGGGCGGGAATCGTGATGACCACACGCCCCATCTGTTTACTGCTCTATAAATAAGAAGCTTCTTCCTGAGGAGCAAGTGATCGAAATTGGGAACTTACCTGAAAAAGCAGAAGCAGAGAGAGCCTGCACGATCCAAGAGAAAAGAAAAGAGAGAAGATGAAAAGAGTCAAGAGAGAAGTGTTTGACAGAATACTGAAAGTGTCTGTTCTTCAGTCTCCTGGTTCAGAATCGGAGTTGAATTTGCTCAGTGATGAGCTACATTCCCCTTGTAGGTTCGTTTGTTTTCTTGCTTTGTTCTTCCGTTCTGTTTTAGAAACTTGTTTCCAAGCTGTAAGTCAGCGGAGCAAGCTGTGAAGCTCAGCGGTTTGCAGAGGTGGATTCCTCTGGTCAGGTAAAGCTGTAAGTCCCCAGCGGTTTGTAGAGGATGATTCCTCTGGATGGCATAAGATGTAATGCCCAGCTGTCTGTAGGGTCGTGACCCCAAAGCTGTGGATCAGCGAAGCTGTGTATCAGCAGTGGAAGCCACATTCTGGATTGGAGTGTGGGGTGGACGTAGATCTCGAGTTTGAGATCGAACCACCTTAAAATCCCTTGACCTTTGTGCGATTTCTATGCAAACTGTGTGCATCCAGTTCATTTCTTCGGTCAGTAGTAAATGAATGTGTAGGATCGTCTCTATATATATCTGCTGGGTTGGCATTCTTCACAGTATTGTTATTCAATCTGTCGTCTGACAGCAGCTTGATTTAATTCCGCATTCGGAGCTGTTGTTGTTAGTTTTATTGGGTGACTGATCTATTCACCCCCCTCTAGATCGTATATAGCATCCCATCACTCTTGGCCAGTAATTTGAACTGCAATGGAGTGAGAAGTAATAACAACTTTGATGGTAGAACCTCCAGCGAGCAATGAAATTGTCACCGGCCTTGCTTGAGAAGAAACTGGCACTAATGCAAGGGAACTCTTCTTGGAAACCATCATGGGAGGTGCAGGCTCATCATCCCGAAAATAGCCAGAAACCAGGACACAAATCGACATGCGGCAGATAAAATCTTGAAGCTTGAAGTGTATAGCAGGCACTAAATCATCATGACTGGGGTCATCATCTCCCCGGGGACTAGACCCGGGGGGCACCATAGATAATGTACACCCGCTCCGTGGGGTAGAAGTTGATTGAGATTTGGAGGGAATAGGTTCAGAAGGCGTAATGGGTGTAGGTAGAGGGACAGTGGTAATGACAAGCGCGGGCATAGGTGAAGGTGAAGATGTAGGTGAAGCTTGATGAGGCTCAGGCGATGAGGGAGGTGGAGGAAGATGCGAAGATGGTGGTGAAAATGATGATGGCAACAGAGGTAGTGGATTAGGCAATTTTCGGAGAGGAGGTGGCGAAGGTGATGGAGGGTTAGTCAATGGTGAGGGTGGTGGAGATCGTGATGCAGGCAATGGGGGTAGTGGAGGTGGTGTCGATGATGGAGAAGATGAAGAGGATGATCGCGGCGCCCACCATCGTCGTATCGACACGACGCGTCGGGCGGTGTCGGGAGTAGAAGCAATAGTAACGGGAGTAGAAGAAGTGGAGGCACTAGCCTGAGGCCGAGGCTTGGTTTTATAGAGGCTATGAAGACGGTAGGAGATGGCGAAGGTGATGAGGTAGGTGAAGGCCTAGATGAGGGGATGGGTGAAGATGGAGATAGTAATGGCACGGGTAAGGGGGTAGACGATGGAGTAGGTGGCAGAGCGGGCACTACACTAATCAAAGAATCACAGGGGTGCCCCTGGCCTTGTAATGATGGAGACGACTGCCTGGGCGGCGCTTGTTGCTGCTGCTTACTATGGAGATGTAGAACAACCTAGTGAATTGCGTGTTGGATATATGTGGTTTTGATGATGTCTGAGTATGATTCATTATCATACTAATGAATTGATTTAACTATGTTCTAATGTCCATGATAATATTTTTGATGCTTGATAAGTATCATATTTTATATTATAATTTACATCACATTTATCATCTTTGAGCATTTAATGAGCATAGTTGTGCATTAATATCACCCAAATCTCATTCTCACCATTAATTTGAGTTTGCATGATTTTATCATCATTTTGAGTCAAAATAACAACATGAGAAATACTGAAGAAAGTGCACAATTGTCGCAATTCATTTTTTAAATAAAATATAGTGACTATATGAATTTTCTAAATTTTTAGGAGTATGCGACCAAGGTCCAGGCGCCAATTAATGAACGCCCTTCTGAAAGGGCGCCCATTCAGGAATAAATGACTTCGCAAGAAGGTGCCATTTTCAAGCCAATTCTGAAAGAATAAGCGGCTGTTCGTGTTGTCGTTTGAAGAGGGGCTATCTCGCACTTCTCCTGAGCGGGGAAGAGGATGACCACGTACACTTGAAGTGTGAACTGCAAGAAGGGAAACGAGTCAGAGGTGCCCAGGGATAGATCCCCGGGGAAGACCCTCTGATGCTTAAGTCAGCAAAGTAGTAGAGCTCTGATGCGAAGGGAAGAGCTAGGAGGAAGGTGGGAGCGCGAGATCCCTCTCCACCAAAAGGTGAAGTGGTTCCTGCTCAGGATTTTTAGCTCTTGCCTGGCTTACCTCTTGTAGTAGGGCTTTTCCAGTTTAAATAGTGGCTCGTTGTCCGACTAATCCCTGTAAGCGGAGGAGTCTCAGGGGGGGTTACGTCTTTCATGCGGACTCCTTATAGCACGCGGACACTTGGTCTCCCCTATCCCCTTGTGCTTCTTGCCATTAAGGGACTCGCAACGGCCATACTAATAAGCTTCCATCAGTGAGCCCGAGCGATAGGCACTTGCCCAGGAGTGGTCTCCCGAGTGATGAGTGCACGGTCGGGACAGGGAATAGGGGGCTCCAAGGGAGCTTTCCCGATAGAACTAATGCTTGGACTTTCCAACTCGAAGGCTGCCTAGGAAGCGCTTGTACTGAGTGAGTTTTGGGGCTTTATACTAAGTGGGCCCGGGGGCTACCACTTCAAGGAGTTGGGCCTCGTTCGGTCTGGTTGGACCTATTTTGGCCTCTCCGTGCGGGTGACGAGATTCCCTCTCCACTTGTCCCCCTCCTACTCCCGAGCCAAAAATTTAGGCTTGGACGAGTAGCATTTGGGCTGGACTTTTTGTGGCTCTGGTTGGGTAGAGATTTCTCTCTGGTAGGGGCCACATGATGCGGCTTGCCTCAAAAATATGCCCGTCATGATGAATAAGAGAAGGCCCCTCCTCGGGAGATCGGATTGCCACGCCGCCTCCGGTTTAAGTATTGAGCATTTTACGTCCCTTTATCTCCGGGGTTTAGGGTTTTGCCTCTCTTTCACATTTATATTTGAGGGGGGCTCCTGTGCTGTGAGAGCAGCTCGGAAGAGCAGAGAATCGTTACAGCCATCGGAGCTAGGGGAGCATCCTGAGGCAGTGATTCGTCAGCTTCGGAGTCCTCTGATTCAGAGCTTTCCCCTTCCTTCTTCTGGTTCTTCTCTCTGCTCCATGGCGGATCATCATCATGAGCCCGAGGGGCGGTAGAGAGATCAGGCCCCAAGGGCTTTCTTGGTATCATCGGAGCCTCTCAGTAGCGAGCTAGAGGTGGTTGATGTGAAGCGACTGGAGAACCAGTATGGGCTGCCTTAGCAGTTCTAGTTCCTTGCGCCTAAGCCTCATGAGTCTAGCCTGGCCACTCTTTCCAGCCTCTTTTGTTCTTTCCTCCTGGCCTGGAAGTGTAGTTTTTGTCTGCCCCTCTATCCCTTTGTTGCCGAGTTGCTTCGGTTCTACCGGATGGCTCCTGTCCAGCTGGTCTCCAATTCTTATACCCTTATTTTCTCTTTCATCTTTCTCTGTGGCAAGAGAGGGGTACGCACCTCGGTGGACCTTTTCCACTATTTTTTTGAGTTGAAAGAGCATCCTTTCGCGGGGAAGGACTTCTTCTTCACTCAGGCAAGGCGGGGGAGGAGTTGTGTGTCCCTTTCTGTGAAGGATTCATATCATAAGGGGTGGAAGACTTAATATTTCTGGGAGGGCCCGTCAGCGGTCGGCGTGGTTTGGGATTTCCCGACGGCGCCCAACTTTCACCCGAACATCCCTCCGACGGAAATAGATGTCTCTCCGGAGGTGGAGAGGGATGCTGCAATCCTTCATCGGGACTACCTGGAGACTGCTGAGTTGGTGACTCCTCCTAACATCGAGGAGTATCTTTTTCGACTGCTGTTGCCGATGGGTAAGGTTCTCAGGAACTTGTCCTCTTTCAAGCGAGTGCTTTCCTCTTCTCAATTTGCTCTTCTTCGTGCAGATCTGTGATGAGCGGCTGAGGAGGAGGAGAAGGAGGCACTGTCAGTCGAGCTGGAGGTCATCAATGTGGATGATACGATGGCTCTGAGTGATCTCCCAGCTTCGGAGGGCTCGTCTCGCACCCGGGAAAAGGGCAAGGGGGCCACCCGGGACGATGATTCTGAATGCCGAGGGGTCAAGACGAAGGATCCCGTGGTGAAGTTGTTGCGGTCTTCGATGCAGGCTCAGTCTGCTGAGAAGAAGCGGGCGAGGAAGGTGGAGGCTGCCCGCCCAGCTGGTGAGGTTCCCCTGTTGCCTACTCCCTCTATGGTGCAAGAGGGGGAAAATGGCAAAGGGATCGTGGCCAATGCTAGGGTGCCAAGCGAAGCAGAGGGGGCACCAGACGGAGGAGCCTGGTCTGAGCCGGTCGAGGCTGGAGGGTCGCAGGATGTAGCGACTCGATCGCAGCCGACCGAGGCCGGGGAAGTGCACGGCAGGGGCTGCTCATCCCGAGTCAACCGGTGGGGCCCCCGAGGCAGGATTGCCCGGGGAAGGTGCCCCAATCCCGACTGCTCTGAAGAGAGTTTCCCTTCCCTCAACCAGTTCCTTCAGCGTCTGGGCCTCCCTGTATCGGAGGTGCCATTCTATTGCTTCGGGGGTTGTGCGAGAGAAGCTCCAGAGGGGTCCCCCCTCCATGCTTTTTAAGTAACTTATGGAAGGCAGCTTGATCTTGGCCCAGCTCGGGGCTGAGGCAGTAGGCGCATATGCTTGGGTGGAGTCGGAGTGGGAGGCTCTCTCATGGGCCCATGGTGCGCTCGATCGAAACGTTGAGCATCTTACCCTTGATCTTGGTGACCTTCGTCGGAAGGTGGCCTCGCTTCGGGCTCAGGTGCAGTCGAGCCAAGCTGAGGCTCGGTCGTTGGCGGTGCAGCTGGCCCAGGCTCATCGTATGGTTGACCGGAAGAATGAGCTCCTAGAGGCAGAGCGTATGATTCAGGCCGAGCGCGGCAAGCAGTGGAAGGCCGAGTGGGAGGCGCTCAAGGGCCGAGTCCGGGGGGCCGGGGATGCACTGACCGAGGCCGAGAGAAGGCTATTCGAGTCAGAACAGAGGATAGCCAAGCTCGAGAGGCAGGCAGAGTTAGCCGGGGTGGAGGCACTCGAGTGACATAAGTGCTCAGAAGCTTATCACGCTGCTCTTCTCCAGGCTGCCTTCCCTTATTATGAGTCGGGTTATCATCGGGGCCTTCGGAAGGGCTTCTCCCAGGGATTCGATCGGGCCATCATAGAAGCAGAGGCCCAGGCGTCTAGGCTCATTTTTCCTTCCGGGCAACGCTATGACTCGGACTGGGGTTCGACCTACTCTTCCCATTATACATCGAGAGAAGAGGAGGGTCGGGAGTCCTCGTCCGAGCGACTGCCAACTCCAGCAGCCTCAGGGAGGGAGCACGACCGAGACAGTTCCCACATAGGTGGGGTCAGTGCCTAGGTCGACCGTCACCGAGAATACCAGGGGCAGATCATCTGGTGCTGAAGAAGCCTTGCCTGCCGAGCCTGAAGATGGGCCTGAGGCCTGATGTAATTGCTCTATCTTTCTTTTTTTTCTTTCCCTCATGTAGCTGGGTAAGGCTTTTTTGGTAAATGTAATAGCAGTAGTATTAAATGTTGAATTGACTATTTATTACTGCTTTTGGTGTGATTTGACTACTGGATTCGTAGTAATTGGAGAAGGCGTCAATTTTCTCTGCGGATATCGCACGTGCCGATCTGTCAAATAACTGACATGGCACTGGCACCTTTCCGTTTTTCCATACCACCCTTAATGACTTGCCACTTCGCGCGTCCCGCTGGCGGGATGTTTGGGAAATGAGGTAACCATCTCAGGGAAAGCCCTTTTAGCATGTTTTGTAAGGGGAGAGTCATTTAAGGCGATCAGCTCCCCCTTCGGTCTATAAAAGGTCCGAGGGGCGTCTCCTTTTCCTTTCATCACTTAAGGCCATCCCTGACGGTTTCTCCTTCTTTCCCTTCCGTGAGGTGTTGTGCTGTCGGTCTTGGTGGGGCATGGAAAGCTCTTCAGAAGATGATGATGCAGATGGCGGGAAGAGGGAAGCTCCTGCTATTTCAGTCTGGAAGAGGGTTCGTCAGTCGGGGGTCAGTTTGGGACAGGGTTCGTCATGCCGGAGCATGTCATCCTCCTGTTCCTGACTCACCGACGCCATCCCAGGGGGAGGGGGGAGCTCATTAAGCTCCCTCCTTTCTTGTCTCCTCCTCCTTCCTTATCCATCTCCGCCTTTTTATTTTTCTTCCTCCTCTTTCACTCTTTGGAGGGTGCCCGCACTCTCTGCCTTCCAAAGAGTTGGCGGAGAGGAGGCCTTCACTTGTATTCATTCCTCTTCTTCTCTCTCTCTTTTTTGTTGTTTCCCCTCTTTTCCTCTTTCCTCCGAGCTTTCTCAAACCAACGAGGCCGGCAATCCTTTGTTCGAGCCAGTTTCCGCACGAGGCGGAGTCAGTGGCTGGACGTAGGAGCGCTTACCGGGTTGGCCGAGCGTTCTGCTCGCGTAATAGTGCCAGAGGGTGTAATTTTTGTACATGTATACTGTATTGGCTACGGCCTACTTGATGTACATCAAATTTTAATAAGAAGGGAAGAATGGCATTTATTCTATTTTGCTTACATGTGCATGCTTGCCTATTGATCAAAAGTAGAACTTGCGAAGATTTGTCGCATTCCATGTCCGAGGGACGGGTGTTCCTTCCATGGTGGACAATCGGTATGCTCCTTTCCCGAGTGTCTCGACCACTCGGTAGGGGCCTTCCCAGGTAGTGGCCAGCTTCCCCGCTGCCTCTAGTGGTCGAGATGCTTTGACTTTTCTCAGGACGAAGTCTCCCGGCTAGAAGTGTCTATCTCAGACTCCGGAGTTGTAGTATCGAGTGATGCGCCGTTGCTACTCCATTGCTCGGATCTTTGCAATCTCTCGGACTTCGTCCGCTAGGTCAAGGTTCTCTCGCAGTTTCTGCTCGTTTACCTCGGGTTTGAAGTGGACGACTCGGAGAGAGGGATTGCCGACCCCCAACAGAATTACGGCTTCCGTGTCATACACCAGTTGAAAAGGCATTTCCCTGGTGGCCGTCCTCGGAGTAGTTCGGTGCCACCATAGTACGCTCGATAATTTCTCGAGCCAGCTACCCTTGGCCTTGTCGAGCTTGGTTTTGATGCCTTTTACGATAGTCTTATTGGCATTTTCAACTAGTCCATTAGCCTGAGGGTGGGCTACCGAAGTGAAGTGGTTGCGAATGTTTAGGTTGGCACATCTGTCTCTGAAGTAATTAGAATCAAACTTCCGACTGTTATCGCTTACGGTCACTCGGGGGACATCGTAGCGACAGATGATCGACTTCCAAACAAAACTCCATTCGACTGACTCGGTGATCCTGGTGGTGGCTTCGGCCTCGATCCACTTGGTGAAATAGTCGATGGTGACGATGATGAACTTCTTCTGAGCTTGGGCCATGGGGAATGGCCCCAAGATGTCGATCCCCGACCGAGCGAAAGGGTACGGCTCGGCAAGGGTGACAAGCTTCGCGGCGGGCTGATGGATCAGGTGGTTGAAGTGCTGACATCGGTTGCACTTCTATACGTAGGTCGTGCAGTCACGCTGGAGAGTGGGTCACCAGTAACCCTGTCGAAGCAATATCCTTGCGAGCGATCTTCCTCCTTGGTGCGCTCCGCAGGTGCATTCGTGTACTTCCTGAACCGCTCAGCTGGCTTGGTCGGCGCTGATGCACTTGAGGAGGGGACCGGAGAAAGATCTGTGATATAAGGCATCGTCCAGCATGACGAAACACCGAGCTTGATACTTGAGCTTCCGAGCCTCCTGAGGGTCGGGGGGCTCATGAGAATCCCGGAGCCAGGATATGTACGGGGTCCGCCAATCGCTCGGGGGTGCCGGATCAATAGTCATAAGCTCGGACTCGATGCTCGGTCACCCGAGCTCTTCAAGAGAGACCGATCGTGTACCTACGGCGTCGAGTGAGGAGGCCAGTCGAGAGAGGGTGTACGCTCGGGAGTTTTCCTCCTGAGCTATCCGAACTACCTCAAAGCTCTCGAAGAGTTGGGCAATCCTCTTGACCGCCTGGAGGTACTTGACCATTTGTCCTTCTCGAGCTTCGTAATCACCGTTGTCCTGGCTATCGACCAATTGGGAGTCAGTGTAGATTCTGACCCGCTCGGCCCCTAGTCGTCGAGCCATCCTGGCCCCTGAGATAAGGGCTTCGTACTCGGAGGTGTTGTTGGACGCTTGGAAGTTGAACTTCAGGGTGTTCCGCAGCTTTGCTCCTTCGGGGGAATTGAGGAGGACCCCCGCGCCGCATCCGACCGAGTTGGAGGACCCGTCGACGAACATAACCCAAGTGAGCCCGGGCACTGGTGGAGGTACTTCTTCAATCAGGACCGTGCTTTCGACGATGAAGTATGTGAGAGCCTGTCTTTTGATGGCTGAGCGGGAGGGATACGAGATATCGATGGCCCTGAGCATGATGGCCCACTTGACTAGGCGTCCCGAGGCTTCAGGGTGAAAGAGGATCTTCTTCAGGGGTTCGCCGGTCAATACGACGATGGAGTGCCCTTGAAAGTAGGGTCGGAGGCGCTTGGCCGAGGTAACCAACGCTATCACGAGCTTTTTATTTGCGGGATACCTTTTCTCAACCTCATTAAGCACCTTGGTGGCATAGTAAACTGGTCTCTCGATCCCTGCATCATTCCTGACCAGGACTGGGCTCACTGTAGAAGGGGTCGCCAAGAGATAGTGGTATAGAGCTTCGTCTTGGACAGTACCAGGGGCAAGGCCAAGAATTCCCTGAGTTCGGTGAATACCTTCTGACATTCCTCATCCCAAGCGAAAGTAGCAGATGCCATTTTGGGTCCCCTCAACAATGTGAAGAAGGGTAAGCATCGTTCGATCACCCGGGACAGGAAACGGTTGAGCGCAGTAATGCACCCCGTAAGGCGTTGGACGTCCTTGATGCAGGTGGGCGGCCGCATGTCCAGGATGGCTTGGACCTTGTCGGGGTTGGCCTCAATCCCACGCTAAGTTACCAGGAAGCCTAGGAACTTCTCGGATCTGACTCCGAAGGTGCATTTGGCAATGTTGAGGTTCATGCTGCACTTCAGGAGGGTGTCGAAGGTCTCGATTAAGTCGGCGAGGTGGTCTTTGGCCTTCGGCGTTTTGACGAGCATGTCATCAATGTAGGCCTTGACGTTCTGACCGAGCTGTCCTTCGAAGATGTGGTTGATCAGTCTCTGATATGTTGCTCCGGTGTTCTTTAGCCTGAACGGCATCCGGGTATAGTAGTGTACGCCGAAGTCGGTGATGAAGGCGGTCTTCTCGATGTCCTCTAGGTCCATCCTGATCTGATGGTAGCCGGAGTAGGCGTCCAGGAAGCTGAGCAGCTTGTTGCCAGAGGTTGAGTCGACTAGTTGATCGATGCTCGGTAGCGGGTAGCAATCTTTCAGGGTAGCCTAGTTGAGGTCGGTGAAGTCCATGCACATTCGCCATTTCCCAGAAGCCTTTGGTACTAGGACGACGTTGGGGAGCCACGTAGGGTACATGACTGGATGAAAAGGCCAGCCTTCTATCCCTTGATGACTTGCTCTTTGATGACCGCTTGCTTCTCTGGGGCATGCTTTGTCCTGCGTTGCTGGACTGGCTTCACCATTGGGTCTAGGTTGAGCTTGTACATCACCACGTCTCCCGGGATCCCAGGAAGGTGCTCATCAGACCATGGAAAGACTCGGATATACCGGGCAAGGAAATCCTTATATTTTTCTCGTTCCTCAAGTGGTAGATCAGCTCCGATCTTTACTCCTAGAGTCGGGTCACCGTTAAGGAAGACCGTCAGTAACTCGCCACTAGGCTTAGATGTTGCGGGTCCCTCTTCGGCTCCCTTTACTCTTTTTTTCCCTTCCAGTCTAGTGGCTTCAACCGAGATTATATAACACCGTCTAGCCAATGCCTGGTTACCTCGGACTTCCCCCATGCCATGTTTGGTTGGGAACTTCATTTTTTGGTGAAAGGTAGAGGGCAACGCTTTTATTCGGCTGAGAATGCCTCGGCCAAAGATGGCATTATATGCCATCATCCCTTTAATCACGATGAAGTCTACCATAACCGTATTAGTTTTGGGCAGGGTGCCGATTGCAACTGGCAGGCTTAGGGCTCCCTCGGGATAAGTTCCCTGGCCGTTGAACCCACGGAGGGGGGTTCAGATCGGGCGGAGTTTAGATGGATTCTCTCCCATATTGAGGAAACATTCATAGGATAATACATCAGGGGCACTACCATGGTCAACTAAGATCCTATCTACGTTGCAATGGTTTATTGTAGCCGATACAATGAGAGCGTCGTCGTGCGGGGTGGTTAACCCTTCCAGGACCTAGTCGGAGAATACCAGGGCCTGCGATTTGCTCACCTTCGGGGCCGTAGAGTACTTAATAGAGGCTCGGCTCGTCCGCTCGGCGTGACGCTTTCTTCCTTGGCTGCTATCTCCGCCTGACGCTTTCTTCCTTGGCTGCTATCTCCGCCTGATGCCGCGCCACCCGTGATGACGTTGATGTGGACTCCGCTGGGGGCATTGTCGATGTCTTCAGGGGCACCTCAGTCTTCCCTTTGCCCGGACACGTATAGGGATTGGTGTCCCTGGCGGACGAGGCGCTCGATCTCATCTTGAAGTTGATGGCAATCGCTAGTGTGATGCCCGTGATCGCTGTGGAACAGGCAATGCTTGCGGCGATTACGGTGCATGGCTTTCATAGGCTCGGGTTGGCTGAGGAGGCCCGAGCCTTTGATGTCTTCATAAATTTCGTAGATGGGAGCGGTAAGGGGGGTATACCGCTCGTACTTCCGAGACAGCTCTTTTCAGTCTCTGTCCTGGTTTCACCTTTTTTTCTTGGCCCGTCCCTTGCTCAGACGGTCGCTTCTTGTCCCCCTCCCGACCCGAGCCTGTCGTGCCTCGACAGGCGCTGAGGACTTCCTCGCACTCTGCATGGCACAAGGCCATGGTCACTAGCTCGGTAAGGGAGGTGGGAGGATGAAGCACTAGCTCACGCCGCAAGTTCTCGTCACGGGTACCCCCAGTCAAAGCGGTGATGATAGAGGCCACATCCAGGCGAGGGATGTGTAGTGTTTCCGATTTGAATCGGTTGATATAAGCCCGCAACTTCTCCCCCTGTTACTGCTTGAGGGCCAATAATCCCGCCACTGACCAGGGTGGACCGTTGCCAGCTAAGCTTTCCTTGAACACTCGCCCGAATTGCTTGAAGTTGTGGATGCTACCGGGGGAGAGGGCCCTGAACCAAGCCAGAGCACCCTGGACCAGAGTGGTCATGAACGCTCGGCACTTGATTACGTCGGACGCCCCATGCAAGGCCATTAGGGCGTCGAAGCTGTCATAGTGGTCGGCCGGGTCTCCCTGGCCGTCGTATGACTTGAAGGTCTGGAGTAAGATCCTAGGGGATATCTCTGCCTTTAAAATATAGTCAGAGAACGGGGATCGCTCCTCATCCTCCACGGGAGAGGTCTTCTGCAAGGCGCGGAGGGTGCGCTCTTGCTCCGTGAAACGCCTCTCAAAGTCTCGCAGTCGAAGAGACAGCTCCAGTTGTCGCTGGCCCGAGGGGCTGGGGGGGCGCACTTGCATGCTGTCCCGAAGCTCCTCGGGGGCCTCGGCTTCCGAAAATGGTAGGCGTGCTTCGGTCTTCTCCCTCCTCAGGGTTGAGGAGGCTTCCTACTCCAAGGGGGGGGGACATGCGATGGTCCTCCTGACAGGTTACAAATGAGCCGCCGCCCCTGGATGGTAAAACGGCCACCAGTGGTTTGCTGGGAGACATCTCCACGTGGGTGGCTCTTCCGAGGGAGCTGCGACTTCTCCTCCCTGGCCGCCTGGGCCCTCATGAGATCCATGAGGACATCTAATTTTTTGTTGAGGGTTTGGAGGGCGTCGATGCTCCCATCGGGAAGTTGTTCCCCCGCGACTGATGGAGGTATCTCGTTGGCGTGGTTGCCTGATCGGGAATTCTCCGTGGGGAGAGAAGGTGAACCTTCTTCCATCACCACGGTTTTCCTAGGGTCACCGACAGTCCTCCTGCCAATATTTCTTCGCACCATGATGGCTCTTCGTTCGTTTCCCACAGACGGCGTCAGATGAAGAGGGGCTATCTCGCACTACTCCTGAGCGGGGAAGAGGATGACCACGTACACTTGAAGTGTGAACTGCAAGAAGGGAAACAAGTCAGAGGTGCCCAGGGATAGATCCCCGGGGAAGACCCTCCGATGCTTAAGTCAGCAAAGTAGTAGAGCTCTGATGTGAAGGGAAGACCTAGAAGGAAGGTGGGAGCACAAGATCCCTCTCCACCAAAACGTGAAGTGGTTCCTGCTCAAGATTTTTGGCTCTTGCCTGGCTTACCTCTTGTAGTAGGGATTTTCCAGTTTAAATAGTGGCCCGTTGTGTGACTGATCCCTATAAGCAGAGGAGTCTCAGGGGGGTTACGTCTTTCATGCGGACTCCTTATAGCACGCAGACTCTTGGTCTCCCCTATCCCCTTGAGCTTCCTGCCATTAAGGGACTCGCAATGGCCGTACTAATAAGCTTCCATTAGTGAGCCCGAGCGATAGGCACTTGCCCAGGAGTGGTCTCCTCCCGAGCAATGAGGGCATGGTTGGGACAGGGAATAGGGGGCTCCGAGGGAGCTTTCCGGATCGAACTGATGCTCGGACTTCCCAACCCGAAGGCCGCCTAGGAAGCTCTTGTACTTAGTGAGTTTTTGGGCTTTATACTAAGTGGGCCTGGGGGCTACCACTTCAAGGAGTTGGGCCTCGTTCGGTTTGGTTGGACCTCTTTTGGCCTCTTCGTGCGGGCGACGAGATTTCCCCTCTCCATCGTTCATTAAAGAATAAGCGACCGCTTACGCGGGCGCTCAATCCTTGAGTATAGGAAATAGAAAAAAAATGCTCGAAAAGAAATAAGAATGAACGACTACTCACTCAGGCGTCAATTCCTTGGAAAAGAATGAACGGCCATATAAAGGGGTGCTCATTCTCTGTACGAAAATATCAGAAGAAAAATCAAGAAAAATAAAAAGGGAATGAGCGCATGTCCAGAAAGTCATCTATTCAATTATATGAAAAAGCTAGAAATATCAAAATAAGAAAAAAAAAGAAATTATGCCCATTTGAAAAGCTGCTATTTTTTGAATTAATGGCACTACGGTGGTCGCCATTTACAGTTTGAAGCAGAAATGGAACCGAGTTACTCTAATAGAAGTTATCTTTCCAAGTTTTGATGAAAGGAGGACTCTATCTATGACAAGATACCTACTTTGAACAAGATTTTAATGTTGGAAGGTCGGATTCAAGTCAATCTCCAAGGATTTGTAGGATTGGACTCCCTGCACACTATAAAACCTAACCTAGAGTGATCGAACCGGAGAGCCCAACCTTTTACATTATTTTTTGTTCTTCTTTTCAATTTACTATCTTCAGTAAACATCTCCGTTTCTCAAAGATCTTTAATTTCTTCTTATTTACCTTTAGCTAGTTCGCTCCAGTTTTTAAGATATTTCCAGTTTTTCAAACCTCTACCTTCTACATTTTTTGAAGCTATGCGCATCTCTCTGTTCTTCTCCTGATTTCTTCCCCATTTGCTCCTCTTTTCATCTTAGTTTCTTCAGAAAGGTTATTAGGTTTTCAAAGCTCTTTAATTTCTTCTTCTTACTCTTCCTCTAATTCTCTCTCGTTTTAAAGATATTTTAAGTTTTTAAGGTTCTATCTTTTACATTTTTTACTGTTCATCTCTCTATTCTTCCCCCGATTTCACCCTCTTCTTCACGTTTTCTTCCTTTGCACTCTTCGCCAAACTTCTTCATCTCTCCCTGATCTTGAACTTTCTCTTCTGTCTTATCTTCTAAGTCTTCTCCGTTTTCAATCTATTTCAATTATCTTCTTGCTCTATTTTTATTCCGATTTTAATCTTCTTCTTCTACCTATCTCTCCCTCCTCTACTTTCCTCTAAACATCCCTTGGTGGAGATTATTCTTCGGTGCTCTAAAGGTGGCGTTGTCACACACCGAACCGATAGCAGCAGAACGTGTCGTTCGCTCGGGACGTGGCAGTTAAACAGTCGATTCGATCAGAGCATTGTCATTTCCACAAAACATAATTTGGACAAATAACAAATTTCATTTCAATTATAAGTTCTTTACATATTCGGGCCCATAATAAATGAAAAGACTCAATAAAGAAAAACTACAAATGAGACATAAGACGCAAGATAACTAGACTAGACGGTTCATCTAGATGTCAGAGATCTCTTCACTCTTGCCCTTGCCCATCATGTTCGGTCTCGTCGTCACTAAGGTCATTACCTGAAAAATATTGGAAAACGCAGGGTGAGCCAACGCTCAGTAGGACTTAATATCTCATGCACCAAGCTAGCTTTAAGTCAATTACAGTTTAACATGCTCATACAGGTCATGCGAGATATAGAAATTGAGAACTATAATGACACGAGATAAATTCAAGAACTAGAAAAAAATGAGTAAGCAAGATGCTAGATAAACTCATGAAGAGTAAGGACAATGATAATCAAGAGAGTATAGCAAGATCTAATCAAGTGCTTTCTCAAGCTAGGTCAAGAGCATTCATGAGGAAACATAACATTAATCTCTCTATGACGAACACTATCACAAGAGCTTCAAGGTATCCAGTATTATGAAGGATCTTCATGACAAGATAACGAGTACTATCAATGGGATAATTCAAGAACATTTATGATGATCGATATAGAAGTAGAATAATTACTTCTACAAGCACTATATAGCATTTGCCAAGACACTAAGGGAATATCACGACGATATGATAACCCCTTCAATAAGGTAATTCAAGATCTTTTCATGACGAATAATTAGTTGTAGAAAGGTGTACTATGATGGCAATTACTCCTGATCATCATTATCACGAGAGCGTTTACACACCTAGCACGATATAGGATTGTGTACTATGATGGCAATTACTCCCAATCATCACTATCACGAGAGTGTTTGCACATCTAGCACTATATAGGATTGTGTACTATGATGGCAATTACTCCCGATCATCACTATCACGAGAGCGTTTGCACATCTAGCACTACATAGGATTGGCCAATGCACTAAGAGAAAAATCACGACGATATGACCATCCCTCATGGAAATAAGTTATAGACGACTATAGGTGGTGAGCACCCGATCATCGTATACCGGTAACGTTTGGACTTTGCCTCGCCCAATAGGGTCAGATCAGGACCCGTAGCATTTAAAATGTCATTTTAGTGGGACCCATAGCCCCTGACATTTAGTCTAGACTAATTCCATATTAATGGCCAAGAATTTCAAGGATCAAGCATGTAAGAACATTAAGATACATTTCATGGAACATAGAGTTCAAGGATAGAATTTGTAATAAGGATGATATATCAATAAACCATCTAAAAATCATGACATTCTGGAAATCTGGGTGATTAGGTGCAACCAGCTCAGTCGGCCTTGAGGGAATCCAAGGCTGCGAGGAGACTTACGGAGGTCCCAATGACTAACTTGCCAGTCTGAAGGAACAAAATGTCCAACGGAGGGCTCGTATGTCATCGAGAGTTGAGGTGTATAACGTGAACCAATCATGAAACATGGACTCCATCTACGGACGTGAGATGAGAGTGCCAAAAGACCCGAGGTATGGGTCAAAACCGGAAGAAAATGGTGAGAACATGAATGCGTTAATTATAAAATTCACGTCCATCCAATTCTATAATTAACTATAATTAAATAAACTTATATTAATTGACGCCCATGAGTGGCGTCATTTATTAATTAGCGTCCACTTGGAGAGACGTCAATTCTATGATTTTTAACTTAATGTATCTCACAAGAATTCATGTCAATATCTATTTAATTGAATAATTTTAAAATATACATTTAAAGACATATTTATTTATATAAAATAATTTTGAGAAAAAGAATGTATGATAATTAATAGAAAAATATGAGGATTCCAAAAATATATTTTTTATAATTTTATGTTACATAATTTGGTAGATATGAATTTTTAAAGATATAGTTACAAGTTATATATATATATATATATATATATTAAACGATTTAACGACTTTGGTGATGTCGTTAAAATAATTTGACGACAATTAGGTTGTCGTCATTTACTTAATAAATTGTGTCAACTCTTTAAATCTCCCGTTCTCGATGTACACATGTCAGAATTGCGCAAACTATATACCAAAATGAAGGGCTCGAAAAACTCTACCTAACCAGACGTTCAAAATAATTTTTCGTTGAGAGATGGAGGATCTTGAGATAGGAGGCACGAAAAATGGTGTAACCACCCTCACTACCTCGGTCTCTACCATAATAACGCTCCCATAAAATTTCATAGTCAAAGGACACTCCGACGGCCACGAACAAATCGTTAAGATAAAATCCCATAACTATCAAGCTACAGTAATTTTTATAATTCACCGAGTATATAGTTAAAACATATTAAATTATTTAACTAATTAATGTTTATAGTTAATACAGTATTTATATGCACGAAAATTTAGGAATAATCATGGGGATCCCAGAATTATATTTATCTAGAATTTTGTTATGTGGTTACACGGTTACAAAATTCTTTAATCATGCGTTTACTTTGTTAACTTCACGTGAAACTACAAACTTTAACAAGAAACATGCATAAATTATGCAGAATAACTAACAGTTTGGCTTGGGAGATTGCCTACCTCGACGTGTTTAACTGACGAGAAGAAGAAAGAAACAACAGAGGAAGATAAAGAAGCAACCTTGCTTCTTCACTGCAACTACAACAGCAGCAGCACGTTCAACAGCAAGGAGGAGGAAGAAGAAGACTGTAGGAAGAAGCTTCTTCACGTTCACCTCGCACAGCTCCTCTACAGCAGGAGGAAGCAGGGGTGCACGAAACGGCAGCCGCAAAGCTTCTACATGTTCGATGGGTTGAGTTTTATAGATGCTAATAGGGTCTGAAAAGATCGATGGTCATTACTGGGAAGGTTTTAAAACCTTCTACGCAATGTTAGCCTCCCTACTATATTGACAGCCGTCTGCCAAAGTTTACGGTCGAAACCTTAAGAAAACATATGCATGGTTGGCTTGTTCGAATGGGCATGTGGCCATCCTATAGTGGGTTGGATTGTCTAACTTGTGAGCCCCTTTTAGACTAAATAAATAATAATAATAATAATAATAATAAAGGCTCCTAACTTTGTTACGTGAAATCCACATGACTAAGACTTAATAGGTGAGTTTTTATGTTTAACTTCAGTTGGCATACACTGAGTGTATGCGTGGGGTTCTAAATATATGGGCTTTGGGTGGATTGGTCTTTGGGTTAATGTCCCACAATTATCATGGCCTCATGGGTGTATATACAATGGGTTTTGGGTTGGTTTAGGCTAACTGTGGTTGGGTTATCTTGACCCATCGTGAGCCCCTATAGGTATGTGTTGGGTTTTGCCAAAAGGATGGGTTTGTTTGGCTTGTGCGCATATATTTATCTATATATAGGCTTTAGGCCCATTACTTCATTTCAAATGTCTAACCTATATCTATATTTATATATGTTTATACATATATTCCAAGCCCAAGGTTCACAAGCCTTTATACCAAGGCCCACTAATTAAACCCAATGTTTATATATGGATAAAGGTGTGTGGGTATGTGGGTGTTTTAGCCCATTTGTTATATAAGCTTTTAACTAAATCATTTAATAGAACTTTATATATATATATATACCCCAATTCCTATAACTTTAGTTATTCATTTTATTAATTTCCGTCATTTGCTCTGGGTATAAGAGTCGGGTTCGATCCTACGAAAATCTTTATACAATTATCTATTTGTAACTCGTTAGGGTTTTAGCTTAATGGTTGGGCTTTAATGAAGGATTTATTCATAGCCTTCTAATTAATGTTTAGGCCCACTATCAATTTAGGCTATTTCCATTATCAAAATTTTATTTTCTATATTTATTTCATGACCAATATTAATATGTATCCTTTATAAATTTCGGGGTGCTACACCCTCCCCCACTTAAAAGACTTTGGTCCCCAAATTCACATTGTTTCCCTTCCAAAATTTGTGGGGTAATATCACCATATCCAAAGCATGTATTCTGGCTAGATAGTTCACATATCATGCTAAGTACTTAAGGTCATATCCGATTCATGCACATTTTAGATGAGATAGGTTTATAGGGTTACCTTCTGTTGCTTGCGATGCTTCTTCCTTTAAGAGTGGACATCGAGTAATTTTGTGATCTCTGCTTTCAGAACGGATGCATTTTCCAAGTTTATACCAACACTCGTCCGGATTGTGCTTTCCCTTCTTGCAATGCTTGCATTTCCCTTGGCCGGGACAATTTGTCGATCATTATTCCGAGGTTTCTTATTTTCATAGAATTTGTTGCCTCCATTAAATCTTTTCTTACCGTTCACATTTTCCTTGTTCTTGGATCCATTTGGTAAGTCCTTCTTGGCGGCCTTTCCTTTGATTCTTTCTATCATATCCATAGCATCTTCCAAGAGTTGAGCTTTTCTAACCATCTCCGTATGTGTTTGAATTTCTAGTGGAGCTAGTTGAGGTATAAGTTCCACCTTCAAGCCATTCATAAATCTCTTTGCTCTCATTTTCTCCGTGCAAACCAAGTGTGCTGCATATCGGGCCAATCTATAAAACCTCGCTTCATACTCGACGACTGATAGACTACGTTGCTTCAAAGCCACAAATTCCATAGCTTTCTTCTCACGAATTCTTTCTGAGAAATACTTCTCGTTAAAGAGTTCTAAAAACTCGTCCCAAGAAACTTGATCGTTAGGCAAAATGGCTTCCACGGATCCCCACCATACTCGGGCATCCTTCTCTAATTGATATGTTCCTAATAGTACCTTCTCTTCATCGGTGCATTGCATCACCTTAAAGGTCCTCTCTATTTCTTGCACCTAATTCTCCGCTTCATCCGGGTCAGTCGACCCACTAAACTTAGGGGGATTTATCTTTTGAAACTTCCGATGTAAATCACCGGCTCCATGCCGTGCTCCACCTTGTGCAACTTGTTGCAAGGCTTGCGTTAAACCCTGGACAGTGCGTTGCATCTCTCTCCACTGAGCTCTCTCAGCGGCCATTCTAGCCTACAAGAATAAGGTTTGGATTAATGATATTCATATCTCGACATGTATCTAACGCGAATGTAACATATTTTATCATTTAACCCACAGCTCTACCCAAATCTCACGGGGTTCCTATAGGATAACTGACAAGGAGAACTCAATCTAGGACTTGGACTTAAGGACCTAGGGTTTTAGAAAGCCTAGGGTCTGATACCACCTTCTGTCACGCCCCGAACCGATAGCAGCGGAACGTGTCGTTTGCTCGGGACGTGGCAGTTAAACAGTCGATTCGATCAGAGCATATTCATTTCCACAAAACATAATTTGGACAAATAACAAATTTCATTTCAATTATAAGTTCTTTACATATTCGGGCCCATAATAAATGAAAAGACTCAATAAAGAAAAACTACAAATGAGACATAAGACGCAAGATAACTAGACTAGACGGTTCATCTAGATGTCAGAGATCTCTTCACTCTTGCCCTTGCCCATCATGTTCGGTCTCGTCGTCACTAAGGTCATTACCTGAAAAATATTGGAAAACGTAGGGTGAGCGAACGCTCAGTAGGACTTAATATCTCATGCTTCAAGCTAGCTTTAAGTCAATTACAGTTTAACATGCTCATGCAGGTCATGCGAGATATAGAAATTGAGAACTATAATAACACGAGATAAATTCAAGAACTAGAAAAAAATGAGTAAGCAAGATGCTAGATAAACTCATGAAGAGTAAGGACAATGATAATCAAGAGAGTATAGCTAGATCTAATCAAGTACTTTCTCAAGCTAGGTCAAGAGCATTTATGAGGAAACATAACATTCATCTCTCTATGACGAACACAATCACGAGAGCTTCAAGGTATCCAGTATTATGAAGGATCTTCATGACAAGATAACGAGTACTATCAATGGGATAATTTGAGAACATTTATGATGATCGATATAGAAGTAGAACAATTACTTCCACAAGTACTATATAGCATTTGCCAAGACACTAAGGGAATATCACGACGATATGATAACCCCTCCAATAAGGTAATTCAAGATCTTTTCATGACGAACAATTAGTTGTAGAAAGGTGTACTATGATGGCAATTACTCCCGATCATCATTATCACGAGAGCGTTTGCACATCTAGCACGATATAGGATTGTGTACTATGATGGCAATTACTCCCGATCATCACTATCACGAGAGCGTTTGCACATCTAGCACTATATAGGATTGTGTACTATGATGGCAATTACTCCCGATCATCACTATCACGAGAGCGTTTGCACATCTAGCACTACATAGGATTGACCAATGCACTAAGGGGAAAATCACGACGATATGACCACCCCTCATGGAAATAAGTTATAGACGACTATAGGTGGTGAGCACATGATCATCGTATACCGGTAACGTTTGGACTTTGCCTCGCCCAATAGGGTCAGATCCGAACCCGTAGCATTTAAAATGTCATTTTGGTGGGACCCATAGCCCCTGACATTTAGTCTAGACTAATTTCATATTAATGGCCAATAATTTCAAGGATCAAGCATGTAAGAACATTAAGATAGATTTCATGGAACATAGAGTTCAAGGATAGACCTTGTAATAAGGATGATATATCAATAAACCATATGAAAAGCATGACATTCTGGAAATCTGGGTGATTAGGTACAACCAGCTCAGTCGGCCTTGAGGGAATCCAAGGCTGCGAGGAGACTTACGGAGGTCCCAATGACTGACTTGCCAGTCTGAAAGAACGGAATGTCCAACGGAGGGCTCGTATGTCACCGAGAGTTGAGGTGTATAACGTGAACCAATCATGAAACATGGACTCCATCTACGGACGTGAGATGAGAGTGCCAAAAGACCCGAGATATGGGTCAAAACCGGAAGAAAACGGTGAGAACATGAATGCATTAATTATAGAATTCACGTCCATACAATTCTATAATTAACTATAATTAAATAAACTTATATTAATTGACGCCCGTGGGTGGCGTCATTTATTAATTAGCGTCCACTTGGAGAGACGTCAATTCTATGATTTTTAACTTAATGTATCTCACAAGAATTCATGTCAATATCTATTTAATTGAATAATTTTAAAATATACATTCAAAGATATATTTATTTATATAAAATAATTTAGAGAAATAGAATGTATGATAATTAAGAGAAAAATATGAGGATTCCAAAAATATATTTTTTATAATTTTATGTTACATAATTTGGTAGATATGAATTTTTAAAGATATAGTTACAAGTTATATATATATATATATATATATATAATGATTTAACGACTTTGGTGATGACGTTAAAATAATTTGATGACAATCAGGTTGTCGTCATTTACTTAATAAATTGTGTGAACTCTTTAAATCTCCCGTTCTCGATGTACACATGTCAGAATTACGCAAACTATATACCAAAATGAAGTGCTCGAAAAACTTTACCCAACCAGACGTTCAAAATAATTTTTCGTTGAGAGATGAGGGATCTTGAGATAGGAGTCATAAAAAATGGTGTAACCACCCTCACTACCTCGGTCTCCACCCTAATAACCCTCCCATAAAATTTCATAGTCCAAGGACACTCCGACGACCACGAACAAATCGTTAAGGTAAAATCCCATAACTATCAAGCTACAGTAATTTTTATAATTCATCGAGTATATAGTTAAACCATATTAAATTCTTTAACTAATTAATGTTTATAGTTAATACAGTATATATATGCACGAAAATTTAGGAATAATCATGGGGATCCCAAAATTATATTTATCTAGAATTTTGTTATGTGGTTACACGGTTACAAAATTCTTTAATCATGCGTTTACTTTGTTAACTTCACGTGAAACTACAAACTTTAACAAGAAACATGCATAAATTATGCAGAATAACTAACAGTTTGGTTTGGGAGATTGCCTACCTCGACATGTTTAACTGACAAGAAGAAGAAAGAAACAACAGAGGAAGATAAAGAAGCAACCTTGCTTCTTCACTGCAACTACAACAACAGCAGCACGTTCAACAACAAGGAGGAAGAAGAAGACTGTAGGAAGAAGCTTCTTCACGTTCACCTCGCACAGCTCCTCTACAGCAGGAGGAAGCAGGGGTGCACGAAACGGCAGCCGCAAAGCTTCTACATGTTCGATGGGTTGAGTTTTATAGATGCTAATAGGGTCTGAAAAGATCGATGGTCATTACTGGGAAGGTTTTAAAACCTTCTACGCGATGTTAGCCTCCCTACTATATTGACAGTCGCCTGCCAAAGTTTACGGTCGAAACCCTAAGAAAACATATGCATGGCCGGCTTGTTCGAATGGGCATGTGGCCATCCTATAGTGGGCTGGATTGTCTAACTTGTGAGCCCCTTTTAGACTAAATAAATAATAATAATAATAATAATAATAATAATAAAGGCTCCTAACTTTGTTACGTGAAATCCACAGGGCTAAGACTTAATAGGTGAGTTTTTATGTTTAACTTCAGTTGGCATACACAGAGTGTATGCGTGGGGTTCTAAATATATGGGCTTTGGGTGGATTGGTCTTTTGGTTAATGTCCCTCTCTTAGCATGGCCTCATGGGTGTATATACAATGGGTTTTGGGTTGGTTTAGGCTAACTGTGGTTGGGTTATCTTGACCCATCGTGAGCCCCTATAGGTATGTGTTGGGTTTTGCCAAAAGGATGGGTTTGTTTGGCTTGTGCGCATATACTTATCTATATATAGGCTTTAGGCCCATTAATTCATTTCAAATATCTAACCTATATCTATATTTATATATGTTTATACATATATTCCAAGCCCAAGGTTCACAAGCCTTTATACCAAGGCCCACTAATTAAACCCAATGTTTATATATGGATAAAGGTGTGTGGGTGTGTGGGTGTTTTAGCCCATTTGTTATATAATCTTTTAACTAAATTATTTAATAGAACTTTATATATATAGACCCCAATTCCTATAACTTTAGTTGTTCATTTTATTAATTTTCGTCACTTGCTCTGTGTATAAGAGTGGGGTTCGATCCTACGAAAATCTTTATATAATTATCTATTTGTAACTCGTTAGGGTTTTAGCTTAATGGTTGGGCTTTAATGAAGGATTTATTCATAGCCTTCTAATTAATGTTTAGGCCCACTATCAATTTAGGCTATTTCCATTATCAAAATTTTATTTTCTACATTTATTTCATGACCAATATTAATATGTATCCTTTATAAATTTCGGGGTGCTACAGGCGTACCTCTTCAAGGTTGGGAGATCCAATCAAATGCTCGGCATGGCGTGGGCGGCGCTATTCTTCACTATCTTGGCTCTATTTATTCCCTTGTTCTTTTACTTCAAGTTGTAATTTTTATTTTTCATAGAGTTGTAATCGTTGTTCTTAGCAATAAAAATAAAAATCAAATCTTTAATTAGTTTTTTTTATTGCAATTTTATTTTCCTTTAGTATAAACTCACTCAAAATTTGAATCGCTCAAATACAAGGATTTCCAACTTGTGTTAATTGAAAATATTCCTCTCCGTGGGATCGACCCGTTCTTACCACTCTACTTGGATTTTACATCTTTTTAGTGAGTGAGTGCGGTTATTTTTGAAATTGTGGCATGACTTTTAACGACGAGTGTAGTGTACATCAATTTTTGGCGCCGTTGCCGGGGAATGAAAATAATTTTTTATAGTTGGATATTCTTGTGTTGGGTGTGTATATTTATATATTAATTTTTTAGTTTTTATTTTACAAAAAAAATTAGAAAATTAAAGAAAAAAGGAAATTCAGACTTGAAAGTTCACAGAAAATCAACTACTGCAGAAAGCTAGAAAGCGTCGCTGAAAGTCTGTATTTGTCACAATAGGAATCAAAATTCTAAAAATCTGTAAATTTTGAGAATTAAGCATCGCTAAAGGTCAGAAAGTATAGGTACAAGTTCTATTTTTTCAATTTCTGAAAAATCTCAAAAAAATTAGAAAAAGTCCTAAAAATCTAAAAAATTTAAAAAATTAAAAAAACATAGAGATCATGATTTTAGACTTTATCCTTCAGTAGGTTGCATCTTGTTTAGTGCTTTTAGTTGTTATTTATCTTTTATCCATCTCTCTTTTTGAAAAAAAATGAAAAAAAAAATCTTTAAAAAAATCAGAAAACAGAAAACAGAAAAAAAAATCATCATGATATCATGCTTTCATGTTAGTTATATCTCTTGCATGCATTGTTACATCTAGTTGATTATTTCTTCATTTACTTGCATCATTTGAAAAAAAATCATCATTCTCTTCTTCTCTTTCTCCCTTCTAGGCACACCCTTCTTGGAATTGGAAGGACCCTCCATTGAGTACTCTGTCTCTTTGGATTGAAATCTTCTTTTTCAAGACCTCTATAAGTCCCCGCACCCGTTGATTCCGTCACGGACGCCAGGCCGACTGTACCAAGAAGCACCTTGAAGTTAGCTTGCCCTTAGAAGTTTGAAAAAAAAACCATCATTTTTGCATACATAGCTCATATAGTTGTTATTGCATTTGCATCATTTTGAAAAAAAATAAAAAAAATAATAAAAAAAATGGGTGAGAAAATTCCAATCTTTGAGTGGGCTCATAAATTCATTGAGGTGGACTTGTTGCCCCATGTTTCTTGATCTATTCTTTGGGGTATAAATTTAAACTTCTTCATTCCACCTTATTATCATGATCATAATGACATGTGGGTCAGACCGGCCTATTATGTTTCCAATGGTCCAATTCAACCTTTACCATTCACCCAACTTGGCCTGACCCACTACGAAAGCTCATACTCTTGGTCGGCCTACAATGATAGCCCATCACTCATGAGGGCCCAACTTCATTCCTTTAATTAAGAACATATCCAATCCACTCAATTCTTTCATGGGCCCTATAATTCATTTTACCCCTAAGAACAAGCCCAATTACTCAAAGACTCTCCATACCTTCTTATGATTCTTATGGGGGAGGACAACATAATAGTTCTTGAGATTCTTATCAAAGTTGGGCCAAACTCCTCCGGATCAATTCTTTCAACATTAGGCTCCATCTTCAAATAATTTTCATGATCAAGCCCACTATAGAGGACAACTCACATCCACCCCATTTTCTCACAATAAATCTGATCATTATTCAACTTCTTATCCTTTAAACTCTGCTTCTCAACTTACAACTCTATCTCCTCCATGCCCAACTCTCAAAAAGGAGGAGAGCTTTGATCAATTTTATCAACTCATCATGGCTCAAAATCAAGCCATCCAAGATCACTCTCTCCAAGTCCAAGTGCGAATTGATAGGATGACTGAGGAGATCAAGAGGATAGAGAAAGATCAATTGCTTGGCTACTCGGGTTCTAATTCTACTGATCAAATTCCTGATGTTGACTATGATCAATCTATGATTCCCCAAGATCATAACACTCAAATCACTCTCGGTTTAGATCATGTGGGACATATGGAGGAGTCTTATCTGGAAGTTTTTGAGGGAGTTAGCTATAGCGGTGATGATGATAAAAAAGATAAGCTTGAGGAGCTGGAGCGTCATTGCCCTTTTGCAGACAGTTCTAAAGAAGTTGATGATCTCAAGTAGGGGGGAGAATAAGAGGAAAGTAATGTGCATGATCAAATCCCATTCGCTTCCTTTCTTGAATTTTAGGAGACTTTGTTCCAGGAGAAGGATGAAGAGGATGTGCGAGTGGAGAATGAATTGAGTAAGGCTATTAATGATCTCTCTTGGATAAAGGAGGAGGCGGGTGTGAACGACGTCACGTGGCTGAGAAGGGAGCAAACAATTGAAAAGGTGGGCTCTTGTTGTTGATGGAATGAGGATAATGACACACACATGCTTGCTGATATTAAAAGGGGCAGAAATTAAATGGCCATGGCGGGAAGTGACTCGCCGCGGGCCTCGGAGGGATGGGAATGGTGCAGAATTTAAAATATAGTGATTAAACGGCCATAGCGGGAAATGGCTCACCGCAGTCTCGGAGGGATGGTAATGGCGCTAAATTTAAATTACAGAATTTAAACGGCTATAGTGGGAAGTGACTCACCGCAGCCTTGGAGGGAAAGGGTGGTGCAGAATTTAAATTACAAAAATAAAATGGCCAAATTTAAACGGCCATGGCGGGAAGTGACTCACCGCGGGCCTCAGGGGGATGGGATGGTGCAGAATTTAAAGGGGGAAGGGAACCGCCGCGAGAAGTGACTCTCCGAGTAGGTTTATGCAGGCATGAAAGGACAGCCACAATAAGAGAACCACACAAGAACCACCGTGGGAAATGACTCTCTGCACAGTTTTAGAACAATACAGAACTGCCGCGGGAAATGACTCTTCGCGCGATTTGAGAACAATACGGAACTGTCGCGGGAAATGACTCTTCGTGCGATTTTTTAACAGAGATTACAGAAATAAATAGAAATATCAGAAATAAACATAATGAGGAATCACTACGGGAAGTGACTCTCCGCAGGTATTAATGGAGGATGAGAGTAAGAGAAAGAGCGCGTGTGTGGTGTTGGTGTGATCGCCAGGGGCTGAGGGCCCCGAAAGGAAAGAGCAAGTGATCGCTTACCTCAGACATGGGAGATGGTGTGGGTTCTTTCTTCCCTTTCCTTCGGTCGGCCGACGAAGAGGGCCTTCTTTGGTTACCCTTGTAAAAGAACAAACAAAGCAAACAACCGGATCAGAATATTGGTAGTATAGTATCGGCCCCTTGTGAGGAAAAGAATAAAACCATGAGCGAGCACACACCTGCTTGGTGTTGTTTTAAACCCCTTTTAATACAAAGGGTGGTAGGATGCTATAATAAATGAGACAACGTGCGATGACACACGAGATGCAGAACTTCTCTTAAATAGAGAGCGGGCGCGAATGGAAATGGAAGATGATGCATGCAATTAAAGATAAGAAGAGTAAAAGAGAAGAAGGGGGCTTATTGGGGGCGCCGATGGCAGAATTCGGTGGAGCTTCGGCAGCACTTCGGTAGCACCTCGGCAACGTGGGGATGATGTGGAAGCGTAGAGGATGAGGTAGCCTTCCTCTCACGAGCACCCGAGCACCTAGAAGTTTGGCAGAACCTCCCCTAGAAGGAGCCTTGGACCTGGCATGACTCTGGCAGAGTCTCCCCCTCCTCTGTCAGATCTGATGCTCTCTAGGATTCGACAAAACCTCCCCTTAAGAGCCCTCGGGTTTGGAAATGATTTCGACAGGGTGTCCCCCTCCTCTCATGGATATGATCTGCCCTGGATTCGGGGGAGGGGTCCTCTATTTATAGGAAAAATTTTGCTGGGCACGTCCTGGGTCTGGGACGCGTTCATGTGGACGCGTCCCGTTGACTAGATGTGTCTAGTAATATAAAAATAATTTTGCATGTTATTTTATTATATTTAAATGAAAGAACGCGTCTTAGAGATGGGACGCGTTCAAGATTTTCCATAAATCGGCGCCGAAAGCCGTCGATAATGGAGAAAGCGAGTGATTTCGACACCTAATCTTGACTTTTGAAAACGCGTCTGGGAACCAAGACGTCTTTATGTTTGGATTTATTCGAAACGTCAAACGAAGCAGCCGGAATGGCACTGCCCGTGTGCTGCACGAGGCTCTGAAGAAGGCGTCGTGGTACCAAGACGTCTTTAAAATAGGAGTCAGCTTCCCTCGCCGCCTTTAAAAGAGAAAAAATGTTGAAAAATGATAATTTCAAGAAGACGTCAAGGCAGGGTGACACCTTTAAAAAAATGAAAAAATGTCAAAAAAAATATCTTAAGAAGGTGTCAGGGCAGGGTGACACCTTTTTAAAGGAGGCGTCAGGGCAGGGTGACACCTTTAAAAAAAGTAAAAAATGCCAAAAAAATATTTTAAGAAGGCGTCAGGGCAGGGTGACACCTTTTAAAAACTTGTGTCACCCTCCACCGCCGCGTTTAAAACTTTTCCCAAAAAAATTGACAAAAATGCCAAAAAATAGGTAATCACCCAAGTAATTCAAAACGTGAAAGCCGCTTTGGGGCATCATAGGGTAATATGATATTTACTCATGGTAATGTCAAAAATGGCGTGTCTATAGTTGTCCCGCCTTGGCGTCTGCTTTGCAAGGGAGTGGCACGTAGTGGAATGGCATAAAAGTGTAATGAAATGGAGTGAGAGCGGACTGAAAAGTAGATGCCAAGGTGTGATGAGACATGCTTTCAGCATTATTGTTTGTAATCTTTTCAGAGTGTCAATGAGGTAACCTTGAAGAAGGTTTTTCAAATTCAACGATTGTTTGGACAGAAATCAAACAAGGAAGGGGAAGACGTGCACTCAGGCACAAACAGAAAGAGGGACCAACTTCTCTGGGTGGAAGTACCTGGGTCGTAAACCTATAGGTTTCACCTTTGGGGAGCGATTACTAGCCAATGTGGAAGTGCAGCGGCCAAGGTGGGTCAAATAGAGTAAAAGCAAAGGAATATTTAAGGATTAGTCCAAACAAGGGA
This sequence comes from Amorphophallus konjac, assembly GCA_022559845.1. Classification (NCBI taxonomy): domain Eukaryota; kingdom Viridiplantae; phylum Streptophyta; class Magnoliopsida; order Alismatales; family Araceae; genus Amorphophallus; species Amorphophallus konjac. The sequence continues at coordinate 490,232,418 of CM040121.1, forward strand.
CTCTTCCAGAAAAATAGCCCAGGGCAGTCTCAAGGAAACTCAGTACTGGACTCGGAATGGAATTTCTCATATTAGTTAAGAATTGAAACACAGCGGCTCTCACAATCGAATTAAGGGAATGATCTCCACAATAAAATCAAGGTCCTACATGAATGCATGTTGGGTTTAAAGGAAAAATTAAAACAAACTAAAATAGAAGGTAGCCAAGGATAATATTGTTAAGTTTGTTAAGAATAGGTCAGGATACCAATCTGGTGAGCTGATATTGAGCCAGAGCCCGTTTATCCACGTATCGGCTTACCGAATGGAACCATCGTCCCCACGCTATCATAACTTAATGGCCTATACGTACAACCCAAATTCCTCTGAAATCATCACTGTTTTTATTGAAAGGGAACTCAAATTCCAGATTTGTTCAGGTCATAAGGTCCTTGACATGTTCTAGTAGCGTAAATATTATATAATACAATGCATGACATGGTGGGACCAGTCACCATGGTGATAAATGTTGGCACATGGTGGGACAAGGTGGGACAGCGGTGCCCCAGCCTGGCCTCTTTTTTTTTACCTGCACTCAATAGCTAGCACAATAAAACAAAATTATAACTGTACAAGCAGATTAGCACACAGAAGCATCACAACAAGACAAAACTACTTTGCCAAAGTCAAAGATGGCAACTCCAATTTTTTATTATTTCTTGGTTCCTTCCCTCCCTATAAGTACCTCCCCTTTGCCTTAGGAAAAGGCATCAAAGAGTGAGTTGAGAGATTTGAAGCTTAAGAGGAGGAAGAAAGGGATTTTGACTTTTCGAGATGGAAGGTGATTCTTCTCATCCCATGAAGAGAAATAGGCCTAGAAGCGAGTTCAAGCGGCTCACCGACCTCGAAGGGCATTTAAGCGAGAGACTCTAATCATAGATGGGGAGTTGAATCATTTCTTACTTTTCCTGTACGGTCTCTCCCTCGCCTTTTCATTCTTTTTCTTTCCTCTTTCCAGCCGTACCCTCTCTTTCCGGGCCCAAGGAAATTCTTCAAACTGTCGTGGCTCTTGAAGCTCACTTCAAGCATTACCATTGGCATGAGGGTCATTATTACGAAGTGGCACCTCCAAGGGCTTGTTATTCATGCCAAGCACTATGACAAGATTCACATGGATTGGGTGGCTATAGGCACGCTGGCAGAGATTTGGCATCCCCAGACTCATACCTTCATTTTCCCCACTTTCGAGGCAACTATTCTTCTTGAGGAATTGGAACTCATGCTCGGTTTGAAGAGATTCAAGAAGGATAGCAAGATAAAGGTCATGCCTATGCTGAAGAAGGTAACTTCCGAGGAGGTCCTCAGAAGGGTCCAGACTCAAAAGGGGATAAATCTGTAGAAGCTTGCATGAACGGGTCCTGAATGCCCTGGAAGGATTGAAAGGTGATGATTGTATGGAAGGAATCATGAAGGGATTCACAATCTACTTGGTGGGCACTCTCTTATTCCCTTACACTGACAACATGGTGGAGGAAGATCAGCTGAGTGCGATTTGTGGAATTTGGAACGGCAAAAGAATGGGGCCCGCTGTTCTTGCTTTCCTTTACAGTGGTCTTACAACTTCCAGCATGGGTAAGTCTCCTTTCGATTGCGTACTTCTTCTGAATTACTGGATTGACTTGCATTTCAAATTTGACCACTGTGAGGTGATGCCAACGGCCTCGAAAATCTTCCAACAAAGCCCCCTCTACCACATGGCCGATGTGTTAGGCTTTGGTGGTAGTGTGGTTAATCGCGTTCCCTGGCTGAAGAAATGCAAAGACTAGCGGGCTCACTTCGGCACCATGACACAAAATATGTTCACTTGTGTGCCGACATGCCTACTCTTGCATAAACTCCTCATGAGATCTTCCCCTAAAGCTGAACTCCAACTTGTTGGCGTGACTGAATTTGTCCTTTACAACGTGCATCGGTGTTGTACTCAAATCGGGCTTCCTCGCGCCATTTGTTCCCAATGTTATCTGACATTCCTCCTCTGAGGAAGAGAGAACTGAGTACGGAGGGAGATGGAAACGAGCATTCCAGGAAAGGCACTAGTGCACATAGAGGAAGAACGTGAGCTGTGGAGAGCTTATGTAACCAAACTGGGGAAATTGAGACCCGAAGTGCCCAAACCCCAGATGTAGCTCACTTTGTTTCAATGAAATAAATGCGGAGTTTTTGTGCCATTATATGTGCAATTTTTTTTCTTTTATGGACAACATCCTCTTTTTTGTTGTTGTTGTTATTTTTTTGGGTGGAAATGTCTAGGCGCGAAGACGCGTTCTATCTTTTGTATTCAAATTTAGGCCATAGAGGGCTGTAGGGCGGCCCTTCTTCTTCCTCACTTCGCCCACAACCGACCCTTCTTCTTGCCAAAATTCGATCACTTTGTTTCTTCTACCCCCATCCTTGACCTATAGAATGTGGCATGCCGAGCCGTGGTGGAGGGAAAGGGGGGCGAGCAGTTCCTCACCTGAGGCGGGTCATGCAGCAGCACGAAGAGGCGGCCATGGAGGAGGGAGGGCCTCCTTTGGCCATTGAGAGGCCCGAGAGGCCCGATGGAGTTGTAGGAGGCGTGGATGGCCCAGTAAGCTCCTCGATCTTCCACTTCTCCGATTTTCTTTTGATTTTGTAGTCGGCCGTGTGAGAGGAGAAGAGGGTTCGGTGAGTGTGGTACTTGAATGATGAACGCGTCTTTGACAGATGGCACGCCTTTATTATTATTATTATTATTATTATTATTATTTTAACTAATGTGGGTCATCCTTGATTTTGATGTGCAGGGTGTGATGATGACCCTGGGCTTGGTCGATGAGTGGGCGAGTATGGATGAGCCGAACCACATCGGGCGAGGTAAGGCGAAGCTCGTAGACTGGCGGCGTTCTCCATGAGGGTAAGTGGTCACTACGCTTTCCCTGTTGATTATGTTTACGAAATGCAATTGACTAACCATGATGCGTGTATGCAGATGACCGAGCTGACCCGATTGAGGGCGGAGCTTGAGCAGAGCTGTGCAGCAGCACGGGAGGAGGCTGCCCGCCTCCGGGAGGAGATGGCGCGGAGCTGATCGTCAGACGCGGTCGAGACGGCGCTTCTCCATGCAGCGCTAGAGCATCTCCGGGCCGGGGCTGTAGAGGTAGAGCGCTACCAAGTGGAGGCGCTAGAGCTGTGAGGGGAGCTGCGGGCGTACAAGGAGATGTGCCGGTGGTCAGAGCATAGCGGGGCTCCGAGCAGTAGCACTCACGGCACCCATGGCTCCTACAAGAGTTACTTTACGGGCTCCTCTAGTAGCCGGAGGAACAAGGAGGAGGAGCGGCGCCGACGGCACCGAGAGGAGGTGAGCTCAGCGATGCCCCCGCCATCGAAGAGGCATGAGGGCGCGGGTGATAGTGGGGGCCCGGGAGAGGGACATGCTTGATGTATCCATGAGATGACTTGTATATGGAGGTTATGATAGTGATAGTGACATGACATGTTTTTGGTTGATTTTCTTTTTTGCAAATGAATGTGAATGAAAGTGCGGATGAATGCTATCTAACTGACTAACAACGAGCCCTGGACTGACACGAGAGAGTGAGGGGGAGAGAGGGAACAACCTTGAAGTGGAATGATGCAAGAAGAACAAAATTAATGTGGCAGGGAAATAGACGGTCACATAACGACCACTCAATAAACCACACGGTCTCCTGACAGACCACTAAAATTAGCTCGACTACGTTCCAATGAAGCCATTGGACGGTTCAAGATAGTCCGTTCAGGGAGATAGAACGATCCTCTTTTGACCGTGGGAGTTGCAGAGCGGCCCGTCTAAGACCATTTAAAACTCAGGGATCGAACTGTATGGAAGGTTAGTACATGGTCTCTTTTAGACCGTGTATAGACTCACGCGGTCTGTCGATAGACTGCGTATGTAGCTACATTGGTAGTCCAATCGGGACTCTCTTTGAGAGTCCTAACCCGAGAGTGGGAGTTCCAAACCAACCCAAATCTTATCCTAACCCGATCTAGAACTATCCTACCTCAATCCTAGTGGGTTTAGGCCTCTAATCAAGTACTATAAATAAAAGGGGACTCTAAATTCATCCTTCACACCATATCCCTCTCTCAAACCTCGAAAACTTTGCCAATCTTCCTTAAATCATCATGAAGAGAGCCTTTGAAGGAAGCTCTATGGAAGGGGGGCTTATGAAGGGCCAAAGTCGGCTAGGAAGGAGCATGGAATGCTACAATGGCTGACCGCCATCCTGGGACACTTGAGCTCTAGCCCCATGAGAGAGGTAAGCTAATGCTATTTCATTCAATTCTATCCCATTTTATTCAAAGGCTTACATGTCCTCTCTTCTTTTCTCCTTTTCCTTTTCATTTATCACCTCAGCTCCTCCCCGGTCCTAGGCGCTATTCCACCTTGAAGTGGATGGCTCTCATGATCTGCGAACTACCAATATCAGTGACATCCATCCTTAGGTCCTGGCACCTACACTCTCTTCTAGTGTTAGCCAAGAACTACCCTAAACCTTCACTAGATTGGCATAGTATCACAGCTTTAGTGGAGATATGGCATCCTCAGACACATACATTCATCTTCCCATCTTTTGAGGCCACCATCCTTCTAGAGGAGGTAAGGACCTACTTGTCCTTTCCTAGATCCAAGGTGGGTGAGGAGGATTTAGTCTGCCACACCATTGCCCCTGTAGATCCTGCCCTCATCCTAGGAGAGTTCATACCTAGTAGCAAGGACATTCGCACCATTGTGGGCCCACACCAGATCCATTTACTACCTCTCAGCCAGTGGGTGATAGCACATTGTAAGAATAAGTGTGGGTGGGACGAGGCTATAGCTAAGGTTGCATCCATTTACTTGTGCAGGGCCATACTCTTCCCCTCTGCCGACCATGTCCTAGATATCCCTATCCTTAGCACCATTAGTGGTCTGTGGCAGGGTCTATCCATTTCTCAGGCCTTCCTTGCTTACCTTTATGAGGGTCTCAATTAAATTGCTCAAGGGAGTCCACTCTTTGGCTCTATGATTCTCCTGGAGTGCTGGATGGGGGTTAAGCTAAAGTTCATGCCTAGGGAAGATGTTACCTCGGTCAACCGGATCTTTGAGAGCCACCCACTATTCTTTATTGGCGATTCTTTCAGGTTCCCTCAATAGGTGGAGTGCCGTATAGCAGACAAGAAGTCTAGAGATAAGTGGCACCTCTACATCAACACTCTGCCCCTGGACCGGTTCATGATGCGCCCTTTCTTCCTCCACGGTACCACCCTCAGGCTTCCTAGGAGGCTTGGTTTGGACTTGAGGCTCGTGGGTGACACCGCTTTGGATATGTACAACCCACACCGGTGTTTCCTACAGATTGGACTACCCCAGACTACACTTCCAGCGCTACCCCATCTTCCCACGCTATAGGCGAGGAGGTTCGGGTCAGAGGAGGATGAGCAGGCGGTCAGGAGCGCCCTGATCATGTGGGAGATCAGCAAGACACACGTCCTACCTGCGGAGGTAACGGAGCTCCAGGAGGCGTATCGGGCATATGTGAGAGAGCTTAGAGAGATTAGGCCTCGCGGGGATGCCCGACTGAGGATTGAGTGACTTTCTTTCTTTTGATGATGTATGGAGACCATGGATTTGATATTGATTTTGAAATAAAGGAATTGAATGTTTAATTAATGAGATTGGCCTTTGTTTCCTGTGCATTTTATGGATTGAGGTAGCTTTCTAAGATGTCGCGGTCCGTTGGAGGTCGCTGACACAGTTAAATGGTCATTAAGTGACTGCGGAGCAAAGATAAACGGTCTCAGATAGACCGCTCAATTGACGGATGTGAGAGGTTTAGAACAAACTCCAGGCGGTTCATCGAGGGAGCGTCTGGGATACCAGAGCGGCTAGTGAGAGATCGTGTAAATAATAAGCGGCCCATATGGGACCGCTACCCTTTGGGCGCACAGGAGAGCCGGTTGGCTCATGAGACATAAAATAAGGCAGCCATATGAAGGCGATCTAGAATACTGGGAAGGTCATATGATGACAGTTTGAAGGATTTAGATGGTCATATGGAGACCGTATACCTTTAGCTGCCAGCATCATTTGTAGGACCTACCCCTGCACACACACTCAAACAAAAAATATGTTAAATCTGTTTTAGGCTTAACCCCTTGCCTGTAGTAAGTTAGGGGATAACCAATCCTTGATTTTTGGTCAAGGGGGTAAGCCTTATTAAATAGGTAAAATGACAAAAGGAAAAGAATGCATGCCATGAAAATGCAAATGATGATTTTGAGAATTTTTTGGGGGTTTTTGAAAATATTTGATTTTTTTTGGATTTTGAAATATGTGATTTTTTTTTGGATTTTGAAATATGTAATTTTTATGGATTTTGAAATATGTAATTTTTTTGGATTTTGAAATATGTATTTTTTTTAGATTTTGAAATATGTATTTTTTTGGATTTTGAAATGTGTAATTTTTTGGATTTTGACAGCCCATTCCGTCCTAAGCAACAAGAGCTGTGCCTATCCCACTAGGAATCACCAGTGCCCGACGTGCTTTAAAGGTGACAATCCCTGGTCGAGGGCCGTTCCTCACAACGGTGCTTCTGCCGAGGTCATGCCCGGGGTACAGTGTCAGTCCCTGAAAATTAAAAGAGAATAAAGGAGATAAGCCTAGGCCAAGTGTAGAAGCTTTCAGGGTTTTGAGTCCTTCTCATGGCTACCCTTTCAGAGGTCCAGCCTGTTGCGTCGGGACTTTGTGTCCATTATCGAATCATCATCAACGCTAGGCACGCATACGACTGGGTTCATAACGTCCCGCGGGGAAACTGTATTACCACTCTTGCCATGCCTAGTTTTATTTTGCTGGAGCATCAGGATTTTTGAATTTTGAGTCTATAGACAAACTTTTCAATTCTTGTCTTTGGTTTTGCTCCATTTTCTTTTCTCTTCTTTTTTTTTCTTTTTTTTCTCTATTGTGGAATGAGGTCATAATGGACTGCCCCTATTTGAGACTTTTCCCCATTAGGGTACCTAGATCAGTTGTTGCCCCCTTACTCATCGCTTGCCCCTAGATTCAGCCGAAGGGAGAAATGTACAAGGGTCTTTACTTCCCCCAGGCATGGTTAGGGAGAAATAGTGTTACATAGGGCTAGGGTACCTGACCAGGGATGCCGTGAGGTGTGTGAATGCCGGACACGGGATCTTTCTTTTGCGATCGAGGCAAGGGACATCTTGCTGCTAGTCCTTCGTCGTCTTGACTCTAAGGGAAAAAAAATTGAGATACAACCCATTCCACGAATTAGACAATTCTTCATCCTCGGCGTTGACTAGACGATACGAGTTCCCAGGATAAACCTCCTTGATAACGAAAGGACCTTCCCAATTGGGTTGCAACTTAGACCCAGGACCTCCAGTTTTGATAAATTTATGTTTCAACACCATGTTACCCACTTGAAATTTTGATTCAATGACTTTGTTTTGAAAATGACACGAGACTCGCTTTTGATAAACGGAGACATGATTAGCTACGTTAAGCCTCTTCTCGTCCAAGAGTTCCAACTATACCAGTAATGCCTCTCGACGTTCGTCGAGATTAAGTTCCTTATCCAGCTGCACTCTTAGGGAAGAGATCAGAATATCGTATGGAAGTATCGCCTCCATCCCATAAGTCAGGGCGAAAGGAGTCTGCCCAGTGGGAGTGCGGACGGAGGTGCGATAAGCCCATAGAGCTTCAACAAGTCTTTCAAGCCAATCAGCAAATTTGTGTGACTCGCAAGTTTTCTTGATAATTTTTAAAAGCGTGTTATTGGTGGCCTCGGCCTGGCCGTTGCCTTGAGGGTAGTAAGGTGATGAATGATGTAATTCAATGTTGAATTTCTTACAGAGGTCCTGGAGTTCTTGAGACACGAACTGCGGTCTGTTGTCGGTGATGATGTCGCTTGGCACTCCAAACCATGAAATAATATTCTTTAGGATGAAGCGGCATACTGTGGTGGCTTTGATTTCTGCATATGCTTCAGCTTCTGCCCACTTGGTGAAATACTCTATGGCTGCAAGGATGAAGGATTTCTATTTGACCTGGGAGTTGGGATAACCTAGCGGGCCTATAATATCAAAGGCCCACATGGAGAATGGCCAAGGAGCTGAAAGAGGATGGAGTGACGAAGCAGGAGCGTGGATTTTGTCAACGTGGAGTTGACACTAAACGCATCTACGGACATAGGCGGAGCAGTCTTCCTCTAGGGTTGGCTAGTAATCGCCCTAAATAAGGATCTTTTTTGCCAGCGCCTGCCCATTCACATGTCCTCCACATTCAATCAAATGTGCTGCTTCTACAACCTTCCAAGCCTTGCCATCGTCTAAACATCTCATCAGAACTCCATTAAGAGCTTGCCTATACAACACTCCTGTAATGATGATGTATCTGGAGGCGATTCTTCTAATGGCCTTGCGTTGCGCGGCATTGGTCGATTCTGGGAATGACCCACCCCTGCAATACTGCTCGATCTCATGATACCAGGGTAATTCCTCTTCTTCAAAACTTTCCACGAGCTCAATTAACGACACTTCTCAAATCCTCCTTTTCAGCTTTCTTCTCTACAGTTTTCATAAGGTTGTCAAACCATGGATCCTGAAGGGAAGGAGCGTCTAATCGCTGGACCACAATGGTCTCAGTGGAGCGACTAGGGGGAAGGAGAGGGAAGAAGCAAGCGATGCAAGAGCATCGACAAGAATATTCTGAGACCGAGGGGTGTGAATGTAAATCAGCTTACGGAATTGCTTAGCCAAGAGCGTGACCAAATCTTGATAAGGTTTGAGCTTAGGGTCATGGGTGCGATAAGTAGAAAGAACTTGACGCAGCACCAACTGAGAATCTTCTATAATATTCAAGTATCGCGCGCCCATGATGTAGGCGTGCTTCAATCCGGCAAGGAGAGCCTCATACTCGGCTATGTTATTGGTAGCAGGAAAGGAAAGCTGATATGCGATGGGAATGGTCACTCCCTCTGGAGTGAGAAGAACAACGCTGATCCCTCGGCCCTGGGAATTAAGTGCACCATCAAAGTGCAATGACCAGAACGGGTGATGATTGAGCACAGCCAGGTGTTCATCAAGAAACTCATCCTGGATTGAATCGGTGCAAGGGATAGGAGAATGAGCAAGATGTTCAGCAATAGCGTATCCCTTGATAGCTTTCTGAACGATGAAGGTAATATCAAATTGGGAGAGAAAGCTTTGCCAGCAAGCTAACCTACTAGAAAGGACGGGTTTCTCTAAAAGATAGCGAATTGGATCCATTCTAGAGATCAACTTAACCTCATAGGCAAGGAAATAATGTTTTAATTTCTGGGCTACCCATACTAAGGCTGCGTAGGTCTTCTCTATAGTGGTATACTTAGATTCAGTAGGATTGAATAACTTAGAGAGGTAGTAGGCTGCCCTTTCTTTCCCTTCATCATCCACTTGTGCCAGGACAGCTCCTAGGGAGTCATCAATAACCGAAATGTATAAAATCAGGGGTTTTCTGGGGACAGGGGGTTGCAAAACTGGGGGATTAGACAGATAAACCTTAAGATCCTCATAGGCCTTTTGGCATTGCTCGTTCCATTCAAACTTGGCCCCTGCCTTCAACAATTCATAAAATGGGCAGCATCTCTGTGAATGTTGAGATATAAACCCCCGAATAAACTGCAGACGCCCAATCAACCCTCTAAGTTCAGTGATGTTCTTAGGCGGTGGCATTTCCATGACAGCCTTTGCTTTGTTTGGATCAATTTGAATCTCCCGTTTACTAACTAAAAACCTAGCAACTTCCCTGATGCTACCCCAAACACACATTTCTTCAGATTCATTTTTAGCTTATACTCTCTAGACCTTTGCAACACCTTGGCTAAGATGGCAGGGCGCTCCTCTTTTGACCTCGATTTCACCAGAATATCATCCACGTAGGCTTCCATATAAACATGCATCATGTCGTGGAAGATTGCCATCATCGCCCGTTGATACGTGGCACCTACATTCTTTAATCCAAACGGCATGACAACATAGTAGTATGTGCCCCAGGGCGTGGTGAATGAGGTTTTCTCTTGATCCTCGGGAGCGAGATGGATTTGGTTGTATCCAGAATAGCCATCAATAAACAAGAGGGCTTCATACCTAGCCGTGTTATCCACCAACACGTCGATGTGAGGAAGCGGAAAATCATCTTTCGGACATGCTTTATTTAAGTCCCTGAAATCGATACAAATTGAAAATTTTCCATCCTTTTTCATCACAGGGACAATATTCGCCACCCATTGAGGATATAACACAACTCTAATGAACTTGGCCTTATGTAACTTGTCCACTTCTTCTTTTATTCTTAAGGCCATTTGAGGGTGGAATCTTCTTGATTTTTGATTAACGGGCGTTCCCCTGGTTTAAGTACCAATCTATGCTCTACCAGAGTGGGGTCAAGGCCCGACATGTCCTCGTAGGACCAGACAAATGAATCGCTATACTCCCTCAAAACCTTGATTAGCTCCTCTTCTACCTGAGGAGGGAGATTAGCAGAGATGATTATAAGCCTGGGGTCCTCTTCAGGTCCAAGGTTAATCTCTTTCGTGGGTTCATCCACTGCCGATGACGGTTCATCAAATCTATTTAAACCCTGCGCGTACAAATCGGCAGTGTCATCCACGTCGATATCCTCATCATCGATAGGGTCCTTCTCATCTATGATTTCATAAACACCTAATCCATCATCGCTCCACACCCCATCTAGCTCTTCATCACCCTCCAAGACAATTGCTATCTCTACAAACTCAGGACACTTTAGGAGGGCATGGCAACACTTAGCAAGATCTTGGAGGAACCTATCAGGAATGGTTTTAGCATGATGCGTCATCGGGTGCGTAGCAAGTGTGGAAAGGCAGGAGACACTAGAACAAGACCCTGACTCACTGGACTCAACCGACTCTACTTCTCTAAGCTCAACAAGTCCTACATCTAACCTAGAAGACAGAAAATCTACAGGAAAGGAAACAGGGGTCTCGTGGCCCTTGGAAGGATGTGGACAACACACAACATAATCCTCCATTGAAATCTCCATTTTAAAATTGACATTTTTTTTTGGATATCGGAGGAAATCATATAGCAAGACGGACTGGAGGAGGAAGGAGGAGGAGGAAGCTGGCGGGGAAAGAGAGATGGGAAAAGAACATCAAAAAATGGATTGGATGATGAAAACCACATCTGAGAGAGATCAGAGGAGAGAGTAAACATGGTTGAGAGACATGCACAAGGCACAAACAAAATGTCGAATGGCTTTTCCGTATAGAACGGATCGACCATAATTGGAGGTGAACGGGGAATGGATTCAAGTTCTTGAAAAAGGGAGGCAAGGCGGGAAGGATACCAAGAAAAAGCAATGTGGGAGCTCCCCTCTTCCCGCGACCTTTAGGAAACTGGCTCTGCCGCAGAGCACTTCACAAGCCGCGTCTCCGATTTCTTCAGACAAACTTCTTCTTCAGAAAACATATTCTCAAAACTATTACAAAAATCTTCCATATAACCCACCAGCCCTTTCAGTGGCGGCGGCGGGTCAGCAACAGCACAAGCGGCATCACTTTTCACATCTGAACGGGGCGGCCTCTTCAAGGTACCTGGCTGCAACGGGCCCTTCACAAAATGCTGACGGTAATCCCACGTCAGTGGCCTAGAGTCTCTCAGAATTGACAATGCTGACTCTCGGTAGCCGAGGCCTCTTCTACTCATCTTTCTGCCCCTTGGGATGGGCATAGTCTACCCCTGCAACTGGGCTCCGAGACCCATGCCTGACAGGTAACCTAACTTCAGAATCATGTTCCAGCCCTTGGAATCTCGTATCTTGGACTTGGCTTTAACATTGATAGCTATAGTGGCGGGCTTGCGTGACGCATATGCCCAAGGAAAATCCAAGTCCATAACAGAAAGAACTGGCCTATTGCTCGACCAGAGAGTTGGCAAAATCTTATCAGAAATGGCTTCGACTGTCTGTACCATAGAAACACTCTTTACTTTGACCACCCGCCCTTGAAATGGAAATTTGAGGCATTGGTGAGCGGTCGAGGGTACTGCATTCAAGCTATCAATCGATGGATGACCCAGAATAGCCTTCAACATCGGGTCTATGTCCAACACATAGAATTCCACGGCCATAGTCAAAGGCCCTAGCTCGGCCTGGACTGTTACAACCCCATGGCACGCTCTCCTGGAGTTATCATATACTGCAATGGTCGTCGGTGTCGGCCTTAGCATGTCTTCAGAGATGTTGCAGGCACGCAAAGTGCTCAAGGGACAGACATTAATAGAAGCTCCCGTGTCCACTAGAGCTGCATCAACGACCACCTTATTTAATGTGATTGAAATGCATAGTGGCATCTAGCGTGCCTCCGGGGGTGCTAACTCTGACTCAGAAAAGGAAATAGACGGCCCCTTTGTGATGGAGGCCAATACCGATGGCAAACTATCTACCGCCACATCCTCGCTAATCATGACTTTCTGAAGAAAAGCCTTTAGGGCATCTTGGTGTAGCGTAGACCTCTTGATTAACTCCAAGACTAAGATCTTGGCTGGAATCCGGTCCAAGTGCTGTAACAAATCATATTTCATGTCAGGTAAGGGGTCTACTCTTCTGCTTCAACCGCTGAGGAAGGAATTGTGGGACTAGGTGTAGGTGCACCAGTAGAGGGGTAATTTCTCTGAAACAAGCGCCCGCTCCTGAGGGCAAGATTCTGGGCCGGCACGGCACTAGATGGACTCCCGATTTGCCCGGCGAGGTGAGTAGAAGGGATGGAAATGGCGGTGATGATGGCGGAGGTAGGTCGGATAGGCCCTGGTGGAGGGATGACAAGTGAAGGCACGAGGATTGGCGGAATGGTGGGTAAGGTGATGGGTGTAATAGGTGACCTGGAGAGAATAGGGGGTGTAATGGGAGTTAGAGTGGCCGGCCGGATGATAGAAGGAACAGAAGGCGTAGGGGAGTTGGTGTGTGTGTGGAGGAAGGCCAAAAGATGAGCGGGAGTCTTATCGTCGTAAGACCACCCAGCATTGGGAGCTGGGCGGTAAACCACATTTACTTGGGCCAGTGCCAGCGGCTGCTGTTGCGACTGCGGAGCGGACGGGTGGTTTGGCATGGGATTTTGGTGAATCCTGAGTTCAGGTGCAGGCTGCTGCTACTGGGGTTGCAGTTGCTGAGGTTGCTGCTACTGCGGCGCTGGCTGCTGCGGCCTTGGCGCCTATCATCTTCTCTCCTTGATGTCTTCTATCAACTTATGCATTTGGGCCCAGTCAATTCTTTGCCCTTCGTGTAAATCATACACTAAATCACGGAATTGATAGCACCTTTCGATGGTGTGCCCGGGTTGTCGATGATATATGCAATACCTGGGCTGGTGGCCGGATTCCAATTCGGGCGTTCCGGAGGGAGCTGAAGATCACCAGTGTACATTAAGGCTGAGAATATATCTGGGAGAGTTTAGAGAAGTGGAGGGTAATGGACTCTCTTAGGACCCGGCCGAGCAGGTGCGTAACCATTACATGGTGGGACGTTATGGTACTGCGGCGGCTAGTTTGGCTGCTGTGGGGGTGGTTGTTGTGGACGAGGAGCAGAAAATGATGGTTGGGCATTTGATGGAGCGGTGAACTGGGGATTGCGGGGAGGTTGCTGGAAGTGTGGTGGAGCGGGTTGGTTGGGGAATTGGACAGCCCGTACCTGCTCGTTTGTCTGGACTCCTTCAGTGACTGGGCCTTGAGGCTTTCTGGTGGCTTTGCGCTTCTGGGCCTCAAATAGGGAATGAATGGGGGAGTCATTAAATTGGGTCTGGATAAACTGGGCCCTGTTATACAACTGGTGCATATTTGATATATCATTCATTGCTAGAATGTTCTGGAACGTAGGTGTAGCATTTGAAATCAACAATTTTCCCTTCTCTTCTTCCAAGATTTGCCCGGGCACACGGGAGGCCATCTGCCTCCATCTATCTGCATAAGTTGCAAAGTCCTCATCGGCCTTCATGTTTTCGGCCACTAAGTCGGTGAATGAATATTCTGAGCCCACCCGATCTTGAAATCGCTGTATAAACTTCTCCTTGACAATCTTGAAACTCTCCGCCTCCTCCAACGGCAGAGTGTAAAACCATTCTAATGCAACCCCGTCCAATGAACGGCGGAAGAGATACGCCATAAGGCGGTCGTCATGCTGGAACTGCGCCGATTCATATAGAAACTCCCTTACATGAATAAAGGGGTTGTCATTCCCATCGTACTTGTGGTACGTGGGGAGCTCCGACTGCGGAGGGAAACGAATGTCCCAGAAGTTAGGAATGGGGATATCAGTGAGAGACTGTGGGCCGACCCGCTTATGAAGGAGGTTGATTTGTTGATGCATGGCAGCCCACTTATCAAAGAGTTACCGTTCCCGGGATAGAGGAGGCAAAGACGGGAGAGCGGACCCGGCATAAGGAGCCGAGGGATAAATCGATGGAGGGGGAAGCCCGTAGGAAGGATAATGGGCCAGGGAAGGGCCCATATCGGCATGAGCAAGCTGGGCAGCCCCTGCTTGAAGATGAAAAAAATCAGTCGAGGCCACGAGAGCCTACGACGCTGGAGAGATGGTGGTGTAAGGATCAGAATAAGACGACAATGGGATCTATGTCTTCCCCTTGTCAAAAGCCTGATGGGCCGAGCTAGAATCTTGGCCCACTTCCAAGGTAGGAAATCGGAGAGTCCGGGGATGGACGGGAGTAAGATCAATGGGTGCAGCAGAAGCATCAGCTAACCCAACAACTGGAGAAGACGTGGCGGCAGTAAACACGCCATTAGGAGAAACAGAAGACGGGGCATCCTGCCCTTGCAAAGCCTAGCGAAGGAGATGAAGTTGAGTTGGATCTAGCTGGGCCATCATATGAAGGATTTGATTGGCCGAGTTCTGAGAGGATGAATCGGAAAGAGAGGGTTGAGCACCCTCGATAACGATAGATGGGAGAGGAGGGGCGGACCCATCTCTTCCATGCATGTGCGCGACCCTGGGCGGGTCCGCTAACAATCCCTGAGGAAGGGAATCCTCACGGGCTTGAGAGAAATCATAAGAAGACATGGTGGGAGGGGAATCAAACAAAGGATTAAAGTAGGAGAAGAAGTGGGAATTTCCCCTAGGAGACGATCCTATAGGAGTGAAGCACTTCCACATGCAACAATCACACTATCACAAAAACAACACCTAATGAGATCCTAGATAAAAGCTATGCACACAGAAAGAGAGGAAAGAAGAGCCAATCAATTGAACAACCATGTTTAAATGATGCATGACAAATTTTATAACTTCTCCCTTTTAGAACCTCGGTGGATTTAATTAAAATGACAATTCTCTCAACCACAAGGGTGCCTGTCAAGGGTGGAATGGGAAACTTGGTTTACTCTAAAAGGGCACTCTCTCTCTTACGGATGCAACCCTAGACTTGGTGTGGCAAGGTACAACTTGCCCAGCGTCCGTGTGGGAATCCATGGCTCACGAGGACTTACGGAGGTCCCGGGTAAGGTCACCTAGTCGGCTCCAAGGAATATGGAGACGAGAGGTTCCCCTACCAAGGTAGGAATGCAACTAGTATGGAATATATGAATGAATCCTATGCGCACCAGGGTGCATGCAAAAGCTAGCCTAAATCTAACAAACAATGATCGACCAATTATAACAAGTATGCCAATAATCATGCAAAACTAAGTAATAGTAAGGGGAGATCAGAATAGCACCAAAACCAATATGGAATAATGTGAAATAATAGTCAAAATGGTGATCATGGGTGCACTGTAGCACTAACGCATGGTCTGATGGGAGACCGCTCAGGGAGGTAGACGGTCTTGGGAAGGACCGTGCAACAGCAGAAAGTAGTAAAAAAAAACTAAAAACACAGGGAATTGAAACGAAGTGGAACTGCAGTGACAGATGCGTACTTGACCGGACGGTCTATCGATCGACCGTGCAAACTGTGGAGCGGCCCTAAACAGACCATAGAGAATCAGTAAAAACCACAAGTGTATGAAGAACAGTAACGTACTTGAGCCAGTAGACGAGCATGGCCTGTCGACAAACTGTGGAAACCGATGCACGGTCCGGCGAGGACCGCTAAAACTGAGACCGGGACAGCACAGCCTATCGTCTAACCGTGGGGATAATTGAGCGGTTCTGAAGGAACTGCGTACACCTCCGAGAACAGAAACCCGGGGTAGACGGAATAGCAACCTGAAACAACTTAGAAAGCCTAACCAAGCACATAACGCAGGTAAGCTAAACAACAACACGATGGGCACTAGGCGTCCCACCGTGATCGCCAAAAAATGGGATGTTGACATATTTTCCCCCCCTTCTCTTCCTTTACCTTTCTAAGTCAAGATGTAATGGCAATCAAAATGAAGGAAAGAAAGGGTGGAGGGGTGTGTGTGATCGTGATCGCCACCAAGAAGCAGAATGCAAAGGAGGTGCACCCGTACCTTGGAAAGGAAGAAGACACTCGCCCAAAGTGTAGCGCTGGCAGTTGTACACGGTCCAGGAAGAACCGCTCAATGGATGGCCTGGCCGCTCGATAGGCCGCTCACAGCGTTGGAAAGGGTAGTGGGACGAAGTCTGGACTAGCGACAACACGGTCCAAGGAAGGCCGCAGGAAGGCGTTGCACGGTCCGATATGGTCCGTGTATCCTTGTAGACGGACGGATGACAACCGTGCGATGCTGCCAAACTCTAAGATGTCGGACTTGATCCTCCACCCCTTCTGGCCAGCCAGAGGGGATGGGCCTCGTGCTGTGCTGATGCTGACCTGTAAAATAATGTAGAGGACAAGAAAATAACACCCAAATTAGCCTTGGAATGTGTAGCAACTATAAAATAGAACGGAAAATCAGCATAACAACATGGAATGGGCGATACCTGGGGTGGTTTTTAAACCCCTATAGGGTGTAAAAAAAATGAATGGTAAGGGTGTAGAAAGGATGTTGACAAGTGCAAAAACATGGGAAGAAGATGGAGAAGATGATCATGCAATGGATGAACTAGTAACTAAACACCTAGACTAGAACACAAAACGAAAGGCTACTCCCTGAACCGGAGGCTTAAAAGGATGTAGAATGCTTCCCTCCCTGGCTACAGCTTGCTCAAGAATTCGGCAGAGCTTCGACGTCGACGTTAGATCTCCCCCCTTTCAAGCTTGGACTAAGGGTGTTATTTATAGACCCTTGAAAGTCCAGCCCCAAAATTGGATTTTCTACAGAAAATTAGGGTGGGATAATAAAACAAAATATGTAGATAATACTTCTATCTCCCACCAGGATCAAACGGCACCCCATTTGGTAGAGAAACCGCGGAGAAAATGGCAGAGGAAGGTAGAGGTTTAACCACGGATGGAGAGAAAACAACCAAATATTCCACAGATCTCGGGCCTATACGCGGTCGTTCGATAGGCCGCCCAAACTAATACGCGGTCCATTGCTAGACTGCTTACCTCTGTCAGTGATAAATAAATAAAACAACAAATTAGCCAATTATCCACCAAACTGACCGGCTATCACGACGATGGACTCTTTAGGATAAAATGGTCAAATGATAGACCACTCAATGAATGGCACGGTTCAATGCTAGGCCGTGTAAACTGTGTCGGTGATAAATCCAATAAAATAGGATAAATAGATAATTATCTTAAAAATCAACTGGCTTAGGACTCCGGGAATTGGACGGTCTAAAACCAGGCCGTTCAATGGCAGTAAACGGCTGAACTGAGACCGTGCAAATGCTTGTCAGTGGAAATTTAGAAAATCAAATAAATATCCAATAAATGGCTCTGAGCTTGTAAACAGTTCCAAATAGACCACCCAATCACTGAACGGCCCATCTCTAGACCGCGTATAGCCTGGATGTTTGAAATTAACAAAATGGGATAAACAAGCCCATTTACCCCAAAACCAAGCGAAATCAAGGCCCATTAAGCCCGATTCCAAGAGTAGGCCTAGCCAAGGAGGGAGATACCCATAGAATAAGCCCAAAGACATGCCTCGAAATAGCCCAATGAATAATGGACAACTCGAGACATCAACAAATGGCGATAAGAGGAAAGACCCAACTCATAGGCAAAAAATGGGTGTCAACAGTGACTCCAGCTACAAATTTCAGGTCTGAAGATCTGATTCTTCAGGCTCAGGTAGACTGCAGGGCTGCTCTCTCTCAAGACTGATCTTCTTTTCTTCTTCTCTTACAGCACTGGACTTAGTCAAACTAGTACTGGGCTGCTCTCCCTCCCTTCCTTTCTTTCTCACAGGTTTTCTTCTTAGAGGCTTAAGGGCGTGGCTTTTTCTCAAGACAGTAGCCGCTTATTCTCTTGAAGAAGCTTCATATTTATAGCCGAGCCTTAAGCAAATGTGGTGAGGAACTTTCCCTCCAAAATCTCTTTTAGGAAGATACTCTGCCAGAAGTACAACTTGAGTTGGCTGGCATCAAGACCTAGGATAGAGCAGTGACGGCAGAGAAGAAGGGAACTGACCAAATCTTCCATTAGTCAATTTCAGGTCTTCACATTAAATGCCCTTTAGACATGTGGTCTTCTCATTGGCTGGAGTTAATTCTGTCTTGCTGAGGACTGCTAGGACATGAGTCACATGGGGTGACAGTAAATAAGGTGGCAGACTGTGAGGTGTCCTTTCTTCAGCTGGATATCTAACAAAAGTAGCTCCAAGAAGATAGATTAGATTAGACATGATGATAGGGACAAAAGTCAAATCTTGGTACTCCATCAAGACCTTGAAATCCATGTATTTGGACACTTGCGGTACCTATTTTCTCTCTCTGGATGGCCCACTTGATCTGACAGAAAATTGGCTTGAAATGCTTCATTCTGTCTTGCTGAGGACTACTAGGACATGAGTCACATGGGGTGACAGTAAATAAGGTGGTAGACTATGAGGTGTCCCTTCTCCAACTGGTTATCTGACAAAAGTAGCTCCAAGAAGATAGATTCTATGAGACATGATGACAGGGACAAAAGTCAAACCTGGGTACTCCATCAAGACCTCGAAATCCATGTATTTGGACACTTAGGGTACCTATTTTCTCTCTCTGGATGGCCCACTTGATCTAATAGAAAATTGGCTTGAAATGCTTCTGGGAGGACAGAGGTAGACCTTCTTCTTCATTGAGGCATTTCATCAAACACTTCATTCTTCTTATGCTGAAGGCAAACATGCACAGACCTTGGTTCGGAGTACGCTCAGACCTTGTAAAGTTGGGGGCAAAACATGCACAAACCTTTCTTCTTCATTGAGGCATTTCATCAAACATGCACAGACCTTGGTTCCTTCATGTGCACAGACTTGGACATATGCGTAGACCTTGAATTCCAAATGTGCACAGACTTGGATGTTGCATGTGCGAAGACCCTAGACATGCACATACCTACATGTGCACAGACCCTAAGTATGCTTAGACCTATATGCACAGACTTACATGTACACAGACCCTAAGTATGCTTCAACCTATATGCACAGACTTGAATGCTGCATGTGCGTAGACCCTAGACATGCACAGACTTACATGTGCACAGACTTGGATGCATCATATGCATAGACCTTATGATGTGTGCTACATTACGTGCATCGACCTTATATGCAATGTGATGAATGTGCATCGACCCTTATATGCACTGGGATGAATGTGCATCGACCTTAATATGCACTGGGCTGAACATGCATCGACTTGGTATGCAACCATTGTGCACATGCATCGACCTTAGTATGCAACAAGAGGAATGTGCATCGACCTGATAATGCTATAATGCAAATGTGCATCGACCTTATATGCAGGACTTCTAAACATGCATCGACATGATATGCCATCATGCAGATGTGCATCGACCTTAGTATGCACGATGCAAGATGTGCATCGACCATAGTATGCAAAATGCAAATGTGCATCGACCTTCTAAATGAACAAGGAAGATGTGCACCGACCTTCTATATGCACAAGGCAAAAGTGCGTCGACCTTTATTCTGCATAGGCTCGATGCACATCGACCTTAGTTCTTCAAACCAAGAATGTGCGTCGACCTTAGTTCTTGAACTGCAGCATGTGTATCGACCTTACTTCTGTGAAGACTAAGGTAGCATCGACCTTTGTTCTACTTTGGCATGATATGCATCGACCTTCAAAACATACATCGACCTTAGTCCTGTGCTAGCAGAATGTGCTCCGACCTTGGCTGCGTGCTAGCAAAAGGTGCTCCGACCTTGGCTTGTGCTAGCGAAAGGTGCACCGACCTTGGCTTGTGCTAGGCATAATGTGCATCGACCTTGGCTTGTGTGAACAGTAACCGCTGCACCGACCTAATCAACATGAAGCTTTTCAACTTGATTTCTGTGCTGCCAATTGCCTAGATTTCTGTGCATCTTGTTGCCTTCTTTTCTGTGCCTTACTTGATTTTTTCCTTCAGACTTTGCTTACACAGAATCTTGCCAATGTTTTCATGGCCTGAAATGTATGAATAAGGATTTATCAAATGCAGGATAGACTCATCAGTAACTCATAGGCAGACATCATCAAAACCACATTAAGGCAGAGAATCATGCGTGTACCATACATGCACAACATTCTCCCAACACCTAGCTCCCCGAGGAGAGCCCTATAAAACATGCGGATAATCCGCTTTACCCTACAACGACCAGGGGACTGACCTATGTGTCATAATTGTCCCGCGGCTTGCGCCAGTTGTATTCCAGCCCTTGCGCCCCCTCTCTAAAGCCCACGGGCACCTATAAAGTATGAAACCAGTTGAATATACATACCTATATCCCAGGTCCTAGTTTCTTACCCGCACCAGCCAGTGTGCAACCCATCTTTCGGGTCCTAGTTTATCGATCCTCCAGTTGTAGGATGTACCTTGTCCCCTATCCTTGGCTTCAGACAAATCGAGGCTCTTCTTCAACACTGAGCAAAGGTGCTTGGACTCAATCCGGCCGGTGGGGAAAGACGTCCCGTACACGAATACCCACAATCGTCTACTCCCTCGCACCCATGGAACCTCCCTTCTCTCCATGTGTCACCCAATACGTCGTGCCCACGTGCCTCATCCTGGCGATGCTTCCCCAGTCAACTTTTGGTTCCATAGGTGATTGTTGAGAAATCGACTGGCACGCCCGCACCCTGTCTGGCCACCCTAACTATCAGAAACCTCTCGTGCAAGTTGACCTCTCTCGACCTTTCGTAAAAGGCGAGTGTACGGTACTACCGTGAGAGGCATATGGCTACAAAGGAAAATATCCATGAGATAAAATAAACTCCCTTATTTTCTTTTATCGCTTTATTCCCCCTCCCACCGTAGTCACCGACTCACCTTCGCCCGCCGCGCTGAACGACGACAAAACAACCGTTATGCTGCTGGATTCCTCCCATAGCATGACTTTGTCATTAATTCTTTCTTGACCTCACGTGCTCATTTTGGTACGTTCTTACCTTGGTTTTGTTGCCATGAAACTTTTTTTTGAACTTGATATTATTGGCCTACTTTATTGTTATCTTGTGAAAGTAGCTTGATTTGTAACTTGAAGATGCAAGGGCGGGCACGAGCGGTGTCCAAGGGCTCCACGCTATCCCCCTCGACAGATGGCCAAAAACATACTGTAAACCATGGGGTATGATGCACACTGGCGTCGCATTACGTTGGGAGTACCTTTTTTATAAACGGGTGAAATCCACGAGGTAATCTTATGATATTTACATGCTTGTTAAAGTACATTCTAGTTACATGATAGTACATTTTCGTTATTGAAAGGCCATACTATAAATCTTGCTTGATCATGCTCTCATATTTACTTAGACTCTCACATCTATATAGATTATCTTGTTACTTGACTGTTACCTTGGTTTTACTTCGCATGTTTATCGCACTTTCATTATTTCCCTTTCTATAGAGCTAAAATGTTAACTACTTTAACTAACATTGCCATCATGCTGATACGAAGATACCTACAGGGCGAGTGCGCTCATTCTTACTTTTTCAATTTTTTTCAGGAAGTTCTAGTGGCTCGGAGTCAAAGTACTCAAGTGGTGATTCTGAGAGTGAGTAAAGTTCGAGAGAAGCCTTAGAGAATTAAAGTGTCATGAGTCTATTATGTTAAGTTGAAGGTCAATTTGATGTAATTTTCTTTTTTCTTGAGTCTAGTTATGTCAAAGAAGAGTCAAGTGTCAGATGTAAACTTTGATCATTATTATTTAATAAAGATGAGTTTTTGACCATATATTGTGCATTCATTCTTCTATGTGGCTGTGTTATGCTCTGATTATCTTGCTAGCTTGAGGCTTTATTTATCGGTTGTTCACGCTCTCGACTTAATTCCGCTGCGTATCTCGGGGCGTGACAGTTAAGTTGATATCAGAGCCTAGGCTTAAGTAAGTCCTAGGAAAATGTCAAGTCATAGGCAAAGTCCAAGGTTTAAGGACCCACACCTATGAACTAGGAACAAATTTTCGAACCCATGCGAGATTGGGTGGAGCCCGGGTTATGATTAAGCTAGATCTTTAGTAAAAAATAACCTTTAGGTTAAGCTTTTATAAATTCCAAAGAAAATGACAAAGTGTTTATTTTCTCAAGAACCATATTTTCCAAATGGCCGCAAACCGAGCAAATTGGGAGGCCATGCAGCAGACCGTTCAGGGTCTCACCCAGGCCCTACAAACGGTAGCACAAGTAGGCGCACGAGCTGGCGCGGGTGATCTTCATCGAAACTTTCAGAGTATGAACCCTCCACTGTTCTCGGGATCATCCAATCCCGATGAAGCAGAGAACTAGATTGACGAGATGGATAGAATCTTTAATGTGATGCAAGCACGGACCAAGAGAAGGTCCTTCTTTCCACTTTCCAATTAAACAAGGATGCTCGTACATGGTGGAAGGCCACCTCGGCGCATTTGCATAATTCACAACTTACCTGGGAGGAGTTCCTTGAACCCTTCCGTGAAAAGTATTTCTCGGAACATGTCCGCGAGAGGAAGGCGGCGAAATTTGCCATTTTAAGGCAAGGCATAATGACCATGGCCGAGTATAAACTACAATTTTCACGGTTGGCACCGTATGCTCCCGACCTTGTCAGTACGAAAATATTAAAGGCCAACCGATTTATGGATGGGCTATGTCCTATCTTTGTCAAACAACTTGGCCCGCAAAATATCTGAACCTATACAGAGATGGTGAATAGGGCGCATTTATGTGAGAGGACCCTTGAGAAGGTCGAGAAGTTCAAGGGTAAATGAGAAGATTCCAGCCAGAAGCATGACAAGAGAGGACGGAAAGAAGAAAAATTTAGCATCACTGGAACCTATAAGTCCCGTGACAACAAGAATAGGTCCCGTAATGGCAACGGGAATGGCAAGAACAAGCGGGTAAAAGGAGAGGAGAAGCAAGTCATGGCGGCTTGCTCATTCTGTGAGAAGTTCGGTCATTCGACCGAAGAGTGTGGGAAGCACCTCGGCGCTTGTCTTTGTTATGGAAGTAGGGAGCATCGCATGCCCGATTGCCCTCATATGAAGGAGCAACCCTCCAAAAAAGATGCTGGGCGCAGGCGGTAGGCTCGTCTCAATGCTCTCATGGGTGATGAAACTATAAGGGATGGTAACGTTGTTAAAGGTACTACCCTAACCTATTTCGCATCTGGGTTTTTTTTTTGGGTCTCATTTAATACCCGGAACTGTTTAATTATGTGAATACTGCACCGCTCACAAATCTCATGTAATGAATTTGGGGACCAAATTCTTATTAAGTGCGGGAGGGTGTAGCACCCCTGAAAATTCTCTGGTAATTATCTGAATTTTTTTAGAAATTAAATAAATTATTTTAGCAATTAATAGGCTTAAAAGACTTAAATAGGTCAATTAATGGGTTATTGCACTAATTAAAGGCCCAACTACTAATAGACAATTAAGCCCACTTAAAATGGGCCTTAAACCCTAAAACCCAAGCCTTTTAGGCCCAAGCCCAGCCCTATAGGCGTATTAAGGTAATTTCCCTATTTGAATTAGATAAATAAGGGATAATGAAGAGAGGAGTTTGACAGAAATTCAAAATTTCAACGGCCAAACCAGGCCGCGGTCTGTTGTGCGACCGCGTTCTAGAGGTCGCGGTCCAAAGAAGACCGCGTTCAGGTTCCGTAAACGGAAACTGATAAACCATGGAAAGTCTAGATTTTTATCCTCCCAATTGCCAAGGATCGATGTGATCTGGCATGGGAACTTGCCTAGGACTCTTAGGAGATCGGATTGACACCCTATAAGACTCCTAATTCGACGTAAAACCCCAGCCCTAGGTTATTCCCTATAAATAGGGCCCAGATTCATCCTACGCGGACCCTAATTTTGGATCGCGTGGTTCGAAGGTATGGTATCATTGTTTCAAGTTCTTCCATTAGGGTTAATTACTCCCTTTAGTGTCTTCTAACCCTCTGCAAACTTTCATGTTAGGAGATCAAGAGGTTAAGGAACTAGAGTGCTCGGAAGTAGCAGTTTCTATGCAGGATGCGCAAGAACTAGCACCCTCTTCCGACGAGAAATTCTTAGATTAGGAGCAAACCTAGAGGTAGGTTATCTCATGATTGGCTTAAACAACTTGTTAGGAGTAAAATCCCTCTAGCCTTGCTCGATTTAATGCATTATACACGGAGAATTTTATGCTTTCCATGAACTGCGTAGTTAGATTTTTCATGGCATGCTATCCCTGCAACACTAATAAAAAGATAGGAACTTGTGATCAGATTCATGATTTTCCATGTGTTAAACTCATGCTAAGCATGTTACCATGCCTTATCTTTCTATTTTATATAGCTTTCATTCGTTAATTGCCCTAGTATAGGCTCTGCACGTAGGATGTTTTCTTCTGTCTGATGCAGAAAGATAGCGGTCATGCAGAGACCGCGACCTTCAGGTAGCGGTCCTCGAAAAACCGCTATCTAGTTTCTGTAACTAGATCAAATCCTATTTATTTTCATTATGTAAATGCTATCCTGCATGACTTAGCTTGTTAATTATATTCCTTGATTGTGGCATGATTTATACTCCATGATTAGCATGTTTTAAAAGCTTATTTTCATGTATGTTATTTTCATGCCCAAACCATATAATTTTGGTATTTAAGGATTTTGATGCAAGTTCCTACACTTTGATTTATGCTTCAGCGCGTTCCCTCCTCACCTTATTTCTATTTTGTTACTTCACATATAGCGCGTACCCCGATACGGTTGCTATTAGAGCACTTACACTTGATAGGAACACCTCTTGGACTTGAGAGCCTCTCCGTTGGACATTCCCTCTATCGGACTAGATGATCTTGTTTCAAGGCCTCCGTAAGACTCCACGAGCCTGAGATTCCCACTAGGATGCTGAGCTGGTTGTACCCTAAAAAAAACTCAAAAGTCTAGAGAGCACTTCGTGGATTCTGAGTTTACATGATCGCGGCCATCAAGCGACCGCTGCCTGATGATAGCAGTTTGCCCATGACTGCTACCTTGTTCAGTCTTCTGGCTGAGTCGACCTATTCCTTGTTCTTCATCAACTCCACTTGATCGCGGCCTTGACTTGACTGCTACCTTCAGATAGCGGCTATCTCTAAACCGCATTCTTCCAGCATGTTCATTGAGTCGACCCAGTTTCCTTCTTGCGTCAACTCACCTTTTGTACACTAACAGATATCGAACCTCACCAGACCGCTACTTCCTGATAGCGGTCCGATCATAACCGCGTTCTGTCAACTTATTGTCCAACCCAAGGGTTGATCTTGCTCTGTTCTCAGGTGATCTTCTGATCATCTGCAACCCAAACCTTATTCACTAAGTCACTAATGAATCATAAAAATTAATGAATGTACCGTTATGCTGTTGGATTCCTCCCATAGCATGACATTGTCATTAATTCTTTCTTGACCTTACGTGTTCATTTTGGTACGTTCTTACTTTGGTTTTGTTGCCACAAAACTTTTGTTTGAACTTGATATTATTGGCCTACTTTATTTTTATATCTCGTGGAAGTAGCTTGATTTATAACTTGAAGATGCAAGGGTGGGCACAGACGGTGTCCAAGGGCTCCAAGCTAGCCCCCTCGGCAGATGACCAGAAACATATTGTAAACCATGGGGTATGATGCACACTGGCGTCGCATTGCGCTGGGAGTACCTATTTTATAAATGGGTGAAATCCACGAGGCAATCTTATGATATTTACATGCTTGTTAAAGTACATTCTAGTTACATGACTTTCTCAATACATGATAGTACGTTCTCATTATTGAAAGGTCATACTATAAATCTTGCTTGATCATACTCTCATATTTACTTAGACTCTCACATCTAAACAGATTATCTTGTTACTTGATTGTTACCTTGGTTTTACTTCGCATGTTTTATCGCACTTTCATTATTTCTCTTTTTATAGAGCTAAAATGTTAACTACTTTAACATTGCCATCATGTTGATACGAAGATACCTACTAGGCGAGTGCGCTCATTACTACTTTTCTAATCTTTTTCAGGAAGTTCTAGTGGCTCAGAGTCGGAGCACTCAAGTGGTGATTCCGAGAGCGAGTAAAGTTCGAGAGAAGCCTTAGAGGATTAAAGTGTCAAGAGTCTGTTATGTTAAGTTGAAGGTCAATTTGATGTAATTTTCCTTTTTCTTGAGTCTAGTTATGTCAAAGAAGAGCCAACTGTCGGATGTAAACTTTGATCATTATTATTTAGTAAAGTTGAGTTTTTGACCATATATTATGCATTCATTCTTCTATGTGGATGTGTTGCGCTCTGATTATCTTGCTAGCTTGAGGCTTTATTTGTCGGTTGGTTACCCTCTCGACTTAATTCCGCTGCATATCTCAGGACGTGACAACCCTTCTTCTAGCATCTGCAACAATCCGGAATAGGGTTCCATTCCTGACTTCATAAGAGTCTTTCATTTTGATCAATCTAATCTTCTCTTCCCTCTACTGGGGCAATTGCTGGTGTTTAAACCATATCCTTAGTTGGCTCTCTCCAGTCAGGTGAGTCGACCACTTTTGCTGTTGCAGCTTCATATTCTTCTTCTCCTGGCTCCTCGATCATGCTGAGAACCTAGCATCTGTTTATCACTGTTATCTTGAGGGATTCATCTGGCGGGACTGCCAGCGAGCTTGCTAGCTTCGCTAATGCATCTGCCTGAGCATTTTGGCTTCGGCCAACATTGTTTATCTCAATAAGATAGACTCACCCCATGAGCTATTTCGCCTTGGCACAATAAGGGAGTAACTCGGGCTTTTGGACAACAAACTCCCCCTATATGTGTTTGACAATTAGCATTGAATCACCAAACACCTATAGCATTCGAATCTCCATATGGAGGGCTATCTAAAGACCAATGATCAAAGTTTCATATTTTGCTTTATTGTTTGTGCAAGGCTTGTTAATCGAGCATGATGTATGCAACACTTCTGCTTTTGGGGACTTGAGGACGATACCAGCTCCGGCTCTTATCCTCGTCTGCCCCGATTAGGATGTTTCTATTCGGGAAGCCCCGTCAAAGTACAATTGCCATGTGGCTTGACGGACATGATTTACTTCCAAAGTTTCATCTTATGGGAGCTCCGTAATCAGCGAGGAAGTTTCAGGCACCGGGTGTGTTGCAAAGAAATCTGCAATGTCCTGGCCCTTAATGGCCTTTTGCGGCACATATGCGATGTCACATTCCATCAGGATGACAGCCCATTTACCTAGTGATGGGGACATCACCTCCCATGCCCACGTTCACAGCTCGTCTCCTCACCCCGGTTGCATCCGGCATGGTCTAGTTATTTAATTTTGAGTCCTATGTAATTTTTATTTGAGTCATTTGATGTATTTTCCCTTTTATTTGAGTCATGTACCTAGGTTAATGAGTCATCTACCTAGGTTAAGTGTCATTAGATTATTTAGAAGAGTTATTGGGCCCAATTCTTTGGGCTGGGCCCAGGGGCGCCCCTACCCCCTTGGTCTTTGGTCATTGTAGTAAGAGTTAGGGACTTTTGTAGAAATGTGGGTTTCCTATATATATGACCCCATTTCCTCCATTTGAACAAATGAATCAATGAATGAAAATTGCCATTTGAGAGTTCAAATTTCCTATTGGAGATATTCCATTAGTTGGGTGAGAAACCCTTAGGAGTGATCCCCCCTATCCCCCCTCTCTCTCTCTACCTCTCTCTCTCTCTAATAAGTCCTTTTCTCTCTCCTCCACTTTCTCCCTCTAAAACCTGCGCCCCTTTTGATACGAGAAATATAAAGTGATCTAGAAGGGGAGGGGATGAATAGATCACTGTTTTCAACCGATTAAAAATTACTGAAGAATGATTCACTGAAAACAAGCAATCTCGGAGTTGAACCCACAAAAATCGGAATGCGGACAATAGCTCGAGTGGATAGAAGGCACACCACTAAAACCACCACAGACAATCACATGAGAACTCAGAGGTTTTTAAGGTGGTTCGGTCAGATCTCCAGTCTCCCTATGTCCACCCCTCACTTCAAATCGAAGTGAGGCTTCCACTAGCACCTGCTAGCAAAGCAGACTCAGTCTGCGACAACGGCTGATTCACAGCTTCACCAGGGGAACATCCTCCCCTCTTCCTCCACACTCGGAGGGAACCCTAAGGACACCAAGTCCCTAGAAACAAGGAAACAATTTCCTCTTCCTCCAACCGGAGGGAACACTAGTGATCTGCAGTCACTAGAACCAGAGACCAAGGTCTCTCTTCCTCTGAATCCCAGAGGGAACACCTCTTCTACGAGAGGGAACAATATTGCAACCTCTGTTGCAAGTAATCCAGAGAGAACACGTCTCTCTCTTCCCCTGAACACCAGGAGGTAACACAGAGAACTTTCAATCAAGAAAGAAAAACAGATAAAAATGAAAACAAGAAAGAAGGAATCCAAAATTCAGAAACTGGAAACAATGTAGCTCAAACTGAGCAGCAGACTTCGGATTTGATCCATAAGTCAATACTCATCTTCTGATCACTCTTCTGCTCTCTCTTCTCTCTCAACTGGAACACTCTAGTTTCTCAGGGAGGCTCTTTCTCTTCTGCTCTCACTCAAATTTCTTTACTGTAACCTCAGAGCTCCTCCCTTTCGTAGATGATGAGGCAGTGCTTTTATAAGCGATCAGGAGGGTGCATGCAAGGCGTGTGCTTCCCGCGCTCGATCCAGAACCTTCTTGTCACGTGCCCTTATAGCATTGGTTCCATTAGTATCGGATCACGTGCAGCCCAGACACCGGTGAATGTTCTTCCTCGGACCACCTTCTTCTTTTTATTTTTGTTTTTCTTCCTCTCCTACAAAGAATTAAAAACCATTAAAACTCAGGGCCACAAGAACTAAAACTGCATGAGGTATGTGATAGCAATACAAGATGCACTTTACTGAGAACGACACGAGATACACAAGATTATTACAGTACGAGACAAGGAGAGAATGACACGAGGTCAGATGAAAACAGCACGAGGTAGAAAGAGAACGACATGAGATACACAATAATAAAGCTGACACTACAAAGATAATGACACGAAGTCAGATGAGAACAGCACGAGGTAAAAAGGAAATAGCATGGAATAAAAATGGTAGTAAGACACGCGATCAGAGGAAACCTGGACGAGGATAGAAGGAAGCAACACGAAGACATAAAAACACAAAAGATAACACGAAGACATAAAACACGACTCGAATACAAGATTGCTCGAACTAACGAACGACTCGAAGACGAGGACGACACGAAAACAACATGGAATGAAACCAACTCGAAGACGAAAACAGAAACTGACACGAAGTGTGGTCACAAAACAAGAAGGACACTTGCAACGTACAGCCTTCATATGATGAGGTGATGTGAAGACTTTGCGTTCAACTGGATGTATAGACTTGGAACAGCTTCAAGGTAACGCAATCGAATGTATGGACTTTCACAAGGTATAGACTTGCCAAAGAACTGGACGATGTACAGACTTGAACAAGGCAAAGTCTGTACAGACTTGAGGGTTCACAACGTATATACTTTGGCAAGACAATGGATGTACATACTTGAAGTGAAGACCAATGTATAGACTTCAAAGTTCAGCTGCCAATGAATAGACTTGGAAAGCTTGAAGGCCAATGTATGGACTTGGAAGGCCTGAACCAATGTACAGACTTGGAAGCTTAAACCAATGTATGGACTTAGCTTCGAACATGCTACAGTGCATTGTATGGACTTTGAAGACTGATGCATGACGCTAAGACAATGTGTAGACTTTGGCTTGGACGAAGGAAAAGATGAGGCTGTATAGACTTGGCCAAAACATAAGACTCGAAGACATAGGGGTGACACAGATGGAGCGACACGAGGTGGTACAGAAAGCAGCACGAGGTGTTGCAGTGTTCAGCACGCGATGAAACAAATAACGACATGAAAACAACCAACAAACATAGTTGGAACAACACGATGTACAAAAAGACAACACGAAGTGAAGTGAACACAACCAACACGAAGTATGAAAGGAACAGTACGGACATGCAAGGTATTATCTCATAGCAGTTTTTCCTGTTAATCATGGAAAGTTCGAATGCATAACATTTCGCAAGATATCTGATTAAAATGACAATATTTAACATAGTGATGCTCATCATCAAAACACTAGGGAAGTCACAAAAATCTAACAATCTCCCCCTTTTTGATGATGGCAACACTATATTAAATAACAGAGATGAAGTGCAATGAGATTATGTGAAGATAAGCGGTGAGGATAAGCAATGCAGACACACAACACACTCGCCTCCTCTGACGACTCCCAAGAGCTCCCCCTGAACACAACAACTTTCTTCCTCTGACTAGATAACGCAGGGCACTTATCTTTCGCTCCCCCTCAGCAAAACACAAGCTCAACAAAACACAAGCAAGACACTCTCCCCCTTTGACATCATCAAAACTAGGGGCAGGTCTGAAGATATCACGGAAAGAAATTTGCTGATTGTGGAGAGAAAACAATAGAGAGTATGGCTGATAAAGGAAAGTTATTGAGATGTTTAGGCAATTAAGAAAGCCATTAATTTTATGTGACGATTTTGAGGAACAGTTAGTCAGACTGTGTGCAAAATGGTGAATGAAGATCCGCTCCATACACAGAACCAGATTCTAAGCAAGTAAGGTACAGGATACCAGTATGGTCAGAGTAAGTCTTTACTCGGAGAGTATAAAGCAAGGAAGTCAGGAAAACAAAGACCTGTGGTATTGAAAACAAACAAACTCACACCTAAATGCCAAGTGAACAGAATCTTGATATTAAGAGGGAGAAAATTTTTCAAAGATGGTCAAGATCAAAGGTAAATCTATCAAGTACACCTTTGACATTAGGGAGACACCTTGTTTAGAGGCAGGAATCCCCAGTTACTTGGTGGCAAGACCACATTACCCCTTCTGACAAGAGGACAGAGATAGTATTCTAACTGGTGTTGACATTAAGGTGACACCTTTACTAGAGGCCAGACACCCCAGTTACTAACCAGATATGTACCATAGCTCTGTATGATCAAGACAGCTAATTAAGCCTGATTTATACTGCCATCTCATGACATGGGATTCTTTCACTTCATTAATGAAAGTCCCAGTTTCTCAATGAACAGTTAACAAGGTTGTTAAAACTTCTTTCATGAATTTTTCATTAAACTGCACGTGAAACCTTGTAAATTAGTCTTGATTCAGTTTGAGAACAATACACCAGCTCCAAAGTTTTTCAGACAAAAACACTATATACCTCATTTCGGACTTAACTAGACTAAGTAGGTATGCTGTACTGGCTAGATCAGAAGTCAGTTACAGTGTAGGAAGATAGTCTTGAATTCAGATTTTGATCTCAGTGGGACTAACAGCTGAAATTTCAACAAGAAATTAGATGAACAGTCTTAACGGATAAAACATTCAAAAATTTCTTTTATCCACCTACTCAAACTGATTCTCTTATAAGGTCAGCAAAAGTCCGTTCAAAGTATGTTCAGATTTGGCCAAAAGAGCATTTCTCCTATTATTAATCTAGCTCCCCCTGAGACCTTGACTCCAACTCAGACTTAACCAAGACAAACCTCAAAACACCTCAAAGAAAACAAAGTGGTATCAATCAGTACGAGTGAATCAGCAAACACCCATAATGATGTTATTTTCAGCAACAGATAATGAGCAAAGATAAGCATAAGAGCACATGACAGATTATTCAGAGATCAATTATTCAATCATGAAATTCTGTAAATACCTAATTCTCTGCGCAATGTGCTAAATTTTTCAGTATCCAGTGGCTTAGTGAAAATATCTGTAATTTGTGAGTTAGTGCCAACATGGATCAACTCAAAGGTCTTCCTAGCTACTTCATCTCGAATAAAATGATGCCTGATTTCGATGTGTTTAGTTCGAGAATGAAGTACAGGATTTTTTGCAATGTTTATTGCACTAGTATTGTCACAAAAGATGGAAGTGCAACCTAGCTCAACTGAGTAATCCAGAAGCTGGTGTTTTATCCATATAACCTGTGTGCCACAGCTCCCTGCTGCCACATACTCAGCTTCAGCAGTAGAAAGAGCCACAGAGTGTTGCTTCTTGGATCCCCAAGAGACTAGGCACCCTCCTAAAAATTCGCAGTGACCACTAGTACTTTTCCTGTCCAATTTACATCCTGCATAATCTGCATCTGTATATGCAATGAGATCTAAACTACATGATGCAGGATACCAAAGACCTAGATCATGGGTAGCAGATAAGTATCTAAAGATTCTTTTTACAACTGCCAAATGCAATTCAGTAGGCCTAGACTGGTATCTGGCACACATCCCTACACTAAATTGAATGTCAGGCCTGGATGCTGTTAAGTAGAGGAGTGAACCGATCATACCTCTATATAATTTAGCATCCACCTCTTTACCTTTTTCATCTGAATCCAGTAAGGAGTTGGTGCCCATGGGTGTTGAGATAGTCTTGAGGTTGGTCATTCCAAACCTTTTCAGCATCTCCAGAGTATACTTGGTTTGATTTATGAAACAACCATCCTCCATTTGTTTGACCTGCAGCCCAAGAAAATACTTTAGTTCGCCAACTAAACTCATTTCAAATTCATGAGACATAGATTCAGAAAATTCTTTACATAATTTTGAATTGTTAGATCCGAAGATGATATCATCAACATATACCTGGACCACTATTAAATCCTTTCCGAGATTTTTGGTGAAGAGGGTTTGGTCAACCTTACCTCGAGTGTAGCCCTTGCTCAAGAGGAATTCAGAAAGTCTCTCATACCAGGCTCGGGGAGCCTGCTTCAATCCATAGAGGGCTTTATTCAACCTAAAAACCATGTTAGGCTGAACAGAGAAATTAAAATCTGGAGGTTGTTCAACATATACCTCTTCCTTCAATACCCCATTTAAGAATGCGCTCTTGACATCCATCTGCTGCAGCCGAATGTTCCTAGAGCATGCAAATGCAAGCAGAATTCGTATAGCTTCCATCCTAGCCACTGGGGCATAGGATTCATCAAAATCCACACCAAATTCCTGACTGTAGCCTTGAGCTACAAGTCTTGCTTTGTTTCTAGAAATAGCTCCATTCTCATCAACTTTATTCTTGAAGATCCATTTAGTGCCAATGACATGAGTGTTATCAGGTCTGGGAACTAGTTCCCATACAATATTTTTCTCAAATTGATTTAATTCCTCACACATGGCAGATACCCAAGAATCATGATTTAAGGCTTCTTCCACAGATTTGGGTTCCACCTGAGATACCAATGCAGCTAAGTCCTGTTCTTGGACAATTCTAAAATGAGACCTTGTCCTAGGAGGATCATGCAAATTGCCTATGACATTTTCACTAGGGTGGTCTTTGTGAAATATTATCTCACCTGAGGGTTCACCTACCTCAGTTGCTCCTTCTTACTGTGAGTTTTCTGGTTGAGCAGCTGGCTACATCTCTTCATCTTCAATTCTCTCCAAGAAATCTCCCTCATTAGATGGCTCCCTATCATCATCCATCACTTTGTTAGAGAAATCATTTTCATCAAACACTACATGCGGTGTTTCTTCAACAGTTTGATCATCTTTATTGAAAACTCTGTAAGCCCTTGAGGTTTCTGAATATCCGAGAAAAATTCCAGGAGAGCTTCTAGCTTCAAATTTGTCCAAACCATTCTTACCATTATTGTGAATAAAACATTTGGAGCCAAAAACTTTAAAGTAAGAAATGTTTGGCTGCTTACCCTTGAGAAGTTCATAAGGAGTTTTCCTATGAGTAGGTCTTACCAAGGCTCGGTTTAGAATGTAGCATGCAGTATTCGCAGCTTCAGCCCAAAATCTCCTTGGAAGTCCACTCTCAATCAGCATAGTCCTGGCCATTTCAATTATTGACCTGTTTCTTCTCTCAACAATTCCGTTCTACTCCGGTGTCCTGGGAGAAGAGAATTTGTGAGTCACTCCTTCTCTTGAGCAAAATTCAGAAAATGAAGAGTTCTCAAACTCTCCTCCATGGTCAGACTGAATTGTAATGATATTATGTTCACCTTGCAATTTGATTTTATTGAAAAGTTCTTCAAAGTGAACAAGGGCATCATTTTTATTTGCTAAACAAAACAACCAAGAAAATCTAGTGAAGTCATCAACTATGACTAATCCATATCTCTTACCTGACAAACTTTGTATGCGAGTAGGACCAAAGAGATCCATGTGCAAGTGCTCCAGCGGTTTAGATGAAAGACTCTTAGTTCTCAACTTAAAAATTACACGAGTCTGTTTACCTTGTGCACAAGCATCACATAGCTTGGACCCTAACTGAAATCTTATTCGGGGCAAACCTCTAACTAGGTTATGCTTAGACAGTTTATTCATTGTAGACAAACTAGCATGGCCTAGACGCCTATGCCAGTCGAACGCAACCTGTTCAGAATTAGCAGACATACACAAGTGAGTTTCAGGATTATCATCCAGGTCTACGATGTATACATTGTTTACTCTATGACCTTTGAACATGACGTTATCAGAATTCAGCTCAAAAATAGTACAGGAATTGTGGTCAAAGAGTACCTTGTGTCCTTTGTCGCAGAGTTGACTTATACTTATCAAGTTGTGCTGAAGTCCTTCTACAAGATACACATCTTCAATGGAGTTAGTAGAGGACTTACCAACTGTACCAATTCCAATTATTCTTCCTCTGTTATTTCCACCGAATTTGACCAGGCCCCCAAACTTCATTTTCAGTTTGCTAAATTTGGACCGGTCTCCTGTCATGTGCCTGCTACAGCCGTTGTCAAGATACCCCTTGTTATGCTCGGCTGCCAGGCTAACCTGCGAGAGTTCAGACAAAGTAATGTGGGACCCAATTCAAATTGGGTCCAAAGACAGTTTTTAATTTATCCAAATCACACTTAGGAACCCACATTTGTTTTACTGTTCTTTTCAGTGATTTCATGTAGATTGATTCTTCCTTC
The DNA here is from genome assembly GCA_022559845.1 of Amorphophallus konjac. Lineage (NCBI taxonomy): Eukaryota > Viridiplantae > Streptophyta > Magnoliopsida > Alismatales > Araceae > Amorphophallus > Amorphophallus konjac. The sequence continues at coordinate 490,267,950 of CM040121.1, forward strand.
TTGGCATTTCTCAGTGGGTGTTGAATGAGCCTATTCTTATTAAAATTATGCTGTTTCTGAGCAGAGAAATTGTTGTTTGGCCTCTTAGAGGAAACACGTGTGTGCTGAGCATAATTCATGTAACCATTTTTATTCAAATGAAAATTGTGTTGAAGGTGATGCATGTTCGCATGCTTTCCTTGATAACTATCATGCTGAATTTTCTTAGCGAAACTGTTCACCTTTCTAGTGACATCAATAGGAATGGTCGTGTGAAAACCTTTGTTCCACAACTATTGCACAGGAACAGTTCTAGTCTCAGGATTTCCTGACTTAGCCTGCTGACCAGTGGATTGAATAGATTTGCTGGTCGAAACCTTCAATGTAGAGACAGATTTGGAGCTGGATGGGGTTTCCAGTTTTTCTTTGCCCTTGGCGGGGCAGAACGTGATAGTTTTGAATTCAAAGGGTTTTTTACTTGTGGGATTATATCCTAATCCCTCCCTATTGAAGTTTACCCTCGACCCCAGAAGGGCATCCAGATTGTTTCTCCCCTCTGTAAATTTTTCTAGCATTTTTCCATTGTCCTCAATCTCCTTCTGAAGTTCATTACATTGGTCCTGGAGTTCCTGATTAACTTTTCTAACCGCCTCATATTTTTCTACAACCATTCTAAACTCCTTTTTACTCTCTTCAGTTTTACTCTTCAGCTCATTCATCCTAGGTAGATTTTCCTCTCTTTCCATTCTAAACTTCTCGATCTCACTTCTAGCCTGATCTAGCTCAATGACCATCTCCTTGGTTTTCATGTTGTCCGTAACAGCAATAGAGTGTTCCTCAGAAACAGAGTGAAACTTTCATTTAAGTATTCTGTGCTCCTTGGTTAGAAAATTATATTTAGCTAACAGGTCGCCATAGGCGTCTTCCCAATCATCGAAAGTAAAATTCTCAAATAAGTTCGTTACCTCTTCCTCATGGTTGGCCATGAGGCAAGTCTTCTCTTCACCTTCACTGGACGAGGTGGCTTCTGGATCCTCCTCCTCGTCGCTCCATGTGCACAGCATGGCTTTCTTCTTCTTGTGCACCATCTTCTTCTGGTATCCGGGAGGCTTAGCTTGCAGCTCTGGACATTCACTTTTTATGTGACCAGGTTTCTGACAATGGTAGCATGTAACTTTCTTAACAGACTGGTTCTTCTCAAGTTCTCGTTCAGGAGACTTCCTTGCAGCATTAAATCTCTTTCTCCTGTAGAATTTCCCTTTAGTTCTCAAGAACTTTCTGAATTGCCTGGTGAGCATGGCCTGCTCGCCCTTGTCCAGGTCTAAGAATCCGTCAGAGTCTTCGCTGCTACCACCACTGCTGCTGCTGCTACTGCTCTTCTTAGTATGTCGTGAGACTTTCAGAGCAACATTCTTTCCCTTTCTGTCATGTCCATCATTCCCTTGTCTGAAGTTCATTTCGTGGGTCATGAGAGACCCAATCAGCTGGGTTACTGACATGGTGGATAAATCTCTAGATTCCTCTATGACGGTCACCTTAGTATCCCAGATGGGAGTTAGGGACCTAAGGATCTTCCTGACAATGTCTTCTTGCTGAATCTCCTTTCCAAATCCTCTCAGACTATTGATGATCACAGACAATCTAGCATACATTTCTGTGATCGACTCCTCTGGCTTCATCTTAAACAACTCATACTGAGTTGTAAGCATATTGATCTTGGTAGCTTTCACTTGAGATGTGCCCTCATAAATTAACTGCAATTCATCCCACATTTTCTTTACAGTCTTGCACGCTGAAATCCTCAAGTACTCTTCCGGGTGGACGGCGCACTGTATGATGCTAAGAGCTATCCAATTCAGTGCGAAAAGTTTAACATGTTCCTCTGTCCACATGTCTTCGTTCGGTGGAAGTTGGTACGGACCATCTGTAATTACTCTCCAGAGCTTGTGGCTTTGGGCCCTGATAAAGACTTCCATCATGTTCTTCCAAAAGAAATAGTTATTACCATCGAAGAAAGGGGGACGGGTGATTGACTGCCCTTCAGCAATGTAGCTGCGAGGACCAGCGGATCCGTTTCCCTGGCCGTTGGACCACATATTGGGAAACACCCGCTCTGATACCAAGTGATACGAGAAATATAAAGTGATCTAGAAGGGGAGGGGATGAATAGATCACTATTTTCAATCGATTAAAAATTACTGAAGAATGATTCACTGAAAACAAGCAATCTCAGAGTTGAACCCACAAAAGTCGGAGTGCGGACAATAGCTCGAGTGGATAGAAGGCACACCACTAAAACCACCACAGATAATCACACGAGAACTCAGAGGTTTTTAAGGTGGTTCGGTCAGATCTCCAGTCTGCCTACGTCCACCCCTCATTTCAAATCGAAGTGAGGCTTCCACTAGCACCTGCTAGCAAAGCAGACTCAGTCTGCGACAACGGCTGATTCACAGCTTCACCAGGGGAACATCCTCCCCTCTTCCTCCACACCCGGAGGGAACCCTAAGGACGCCAAGTCCCTAGAAACCAGGAAACAATTTCCTCTTCCTCCAACCGGAGGGAACACTAGTGATCTGCAGTCACTAGAACCAGAGACCAAGGTCTCTCTTCCTCTGAATCCCAGAGGGAACACCTCTTCTACGAGAGGGAACAATACTGCAACCTCTGTTGCAAGTAATCCAGAGAGAACACGTCTCTCTCTTCCCCTGAACACCAGGAGGTAACACAGAGAAATTTCAATCAAGAAAGAAAAATAGATAAAAATGAAAACAAGAAAGAAGGAATCCAAAATTCAGAAACTGGAAACAATGTAGCTCAAACTGAGCAGCAGACTTCGGATTTTATCCGTAAGTCAATACCCATCTTCTGATCACTCTTCTGCTCTCTCTTCTCTCTCAACTGGAACACTCTAGTTTCTCAGGGAGGCTCTTTCTCTTCTGCTCTCACTCAAATTTCTTTACTGTAACCTCAGAGCTCCTCCCTTTCGTAGATGATGAGGCAGTACTTTTATAAGCGATCAGGAGGGTGCATGCAAGGCGTATGCTTCCCGCGCTCGATCCAGAACCTTCTTGCCACGTGCCCTTATAGCATTGGTTCCTTTAGTATTGGATCACGTGCAGCCCAGACACCGGTGAATGTTCTTCCTCGGACCACCTTCTTCTTTTTATTTTTTTTTTCTTCCTCTCCTGCAAAGAATTAAAAACCATTAAAACTCAGGGCCACAAGAACTAAAACTGCATGAGGTATGTGATAGCAATACGAGATGCACTTTACTGAGAACGACACGAGATACACAAGATTATTACAGTACGAGACAAGGAGAGAATGACACGAGGTCAGATGAAAACAGCACGAGGTAGAAAGAGAACGACACGAGATACACAATAATAAAGCTGACACTACAAAGAGAACGACACGAAGTCAGATGAGAATAGCACGAGGTAAAAAGAAAATAGCACGGAATAAAAACGGTAGTAAGACATGCGATCAGAGGAAACCTGGACGAGGATAGAAGGAAGCAACACGAAGACATAAAAACACAAAAGATAACACGAAGACATAAAACACGACTCGAATACAAGATTGCTCGAACTAACGAACGACTCGAAGACGAGGACGACACGAAAACAACATGGACTGAAACCAACTCGAAGACGAAAATAGAAACTGACACGAAGTGTGGTCACAAAACAAGAAGGACACTTGCAACATACAGCCTTCATATGATGAGGCGATGTGAAGACTTTGCGTTCAACTGGATGTATAGACTTGGAACGGCTTCAAGGCAACGCAATCGAATGTATGGACTTTCACAAGGTATAGACTTGCCAAAGAACTGGACGATGTACAGACTTGAACAAGGCAAAGTCTGTACAGACTTGAGGGTTCACAACGTATATACTTTGGCAACACAATGGCTGTACATACTTGAAGTGAAGACCAATGTATAGACTTCAAAGTTTAGCTGCCAATGAATAGACTTGGAAAGCTTGAAGGCCAATGTATGGACTTGGAAGGCCTGAACCAATGTACAGACTTGGAAGCTTAAACCAATGTATGGACTTAGCTTCGAACATGCTACAGTGCATTGTATGGACTTTGAAGACTGATGCATGACGCTAAGACAATGTGTAGACTTTGGCTTGGACGAAGGAAAAGATGAGGCTGTATAGACTTGGCCAGAACATAAGACTCGAAGACATAGGGGTGACACAGATGGAGCGACACGAGGTGGTACAGAAAGCAGCACGAGGTGCTGCAGTGTTCAGCACGCGATGGAACAAATAATGACACGAAGACAACCAACAAACATAGTTGGAACAACACGATGTACAAAAAGACAACACGAAGTGAAGTGAACACAACCAACACGAAGTATGAAAGGAACAGTACGGACATGCAGGGTATTATCTCATAGCAGTTTTTCATGTTAATCATGGAAAGTTCGAATGCATAACATTTCGCAAGATATCTGATTAAAATGACAATATTTAACATAGTGATGCTCATCATCAAAACACTAGGGAAGTCATAAAAATCCAACACCTTTCTCTCTCCTCCCCTCCCAACCACCTTTCTCTCTATTCCCCCCCTCCAATAAGTCATCCCAAACTCCCCACCAACCCACCTTAACTCCACCCCAGCCCCAAGGGAGATTCCACCACTCCCCACTCCACCCTCCAACCACCAACCACCCACTCCCCTTCCTCAAGCACCCTCTCATCTCCCAAGGGAGAATTCCCACTCCCCAAGCCCCCTTTTACCTTCCCCACACACCTCTTCCCATCCCCCAAGACCAAAATTTAATCCCACCCTTAAACCCATTTTCAAATACCCTTTCCCTCTCACCCACCTTCCCAAATTCGTAGCTCCTCCTCCCACCACCTGTTAGACCCCCTTCCAGACCCCATTCTTCCCTCCCCCCACCTTGGAACACCCCCTCCTAGACCCCCTCACAGCCCGGGCTTTCCCCACATTCATCCACCCCCATTTCCCCTCCCATATACCCCATTCCCCCCGTCATCTTCAACCTACAGTTCCCAGTTGCAGATCTGCAGAAGAGTAGAAGCTTGCAGTGGCGACCACGGTTTCCTCCGAACGTTTCTGAGGGATCAACAGCCATCGTTGGAAGCGTCTCCCAGTCCTCTTCGCAACGGCGGTAGTCCCATCCCGTTCTGAGTTCGTGATCGCCCAGGGGAGTCATTCTTCCCCGACTGCGTAAAGCCTCCCTAGCAGGAGACCAGATCTGGAGTGGAAGCCTGACTGCGATGGTCATGCTTGGAATCTGATCAATAATTCTTCTTCAAAAAGCATCTACTACGAGTCTTCTTTCTTCTCCAAAAAGTAGAGCTTAGTTTGGCCTTCGGAACTAGGAGTTATCAATTTTCTCTCCCGGGTACGCTGTTCTGCTTCCCCACAGTCTGCACCGACCTCTCATCAGAGTTCAGAGCCCACTGGCCTTCTCCAACAACGTTTGGCTTCCCCTCTAATTTTGTTTTGAAGAGGACCTGTCAACGGTTCCAACGGCTCCAGCGGCACCTGATTCTGAGTTCGGGAGCAGTCGTGGCATCCTCTTCTTCCTGCTGTTGGAAACCTGAAGCTGTCAGAACCGAGGGTCTGCCACCCTGTTCAAGCCCCTACCCCGACCAGCAGCTGTGCCCAAAGAAATCAAAAACATTCAAGCATCATCCCGATCCAGCTACGAAGAATCTCCAAGTAGTCTCGTCATCGGAAAAATTCTGGAGTGGCCACAGCATTGTGATAACCATCAGTCAGTCCTGAAGCACAGACAGTGGACAGAACCGACGTCGGCTTCCTTATTGATCGCTAGTCGGTGTCACCGCTCCCCGCTTGGCCGGCTGAAGGCCCCTCCCTGTATGGAGGTAGTTTTGGATGTAATATCAGTTGACCCCCACCCCTAGATCCCCCCCCTTGCATGGGGTGTAGTGTTGTAACAATTTGAGCAGGTCAAGCTACCCCGGCGCGGTGTGTGGGGAACCCACGCTTCCCCGCTCGCCCACGTCTCCGAGCGGGACCAGTTTCTTCAAACCGGTCGAGTAAGTGCTCCACTCCTAGCTCCATTTAGTGCTTGTTCTTTCAATATTAGTTCATAAACTCTGCTGGCCGTGAATGAGAGCCCGATCCTTAAGCCCCTTTGCTATAAGTGATCACCGTGGGAAAAGAGTGAAGCCGGTGCCCTCCGCACTTTGTCGGCCCCATTGAATTGGGCATCCACACCTTTGGGGAACAAACTTTGACCTTGCTGGCCCTCTACCAGTAAGGGCCCAGCCCTCACATCCTCCACTTGGCATTGCCAAGTTACCCCGGGTCTTGGGTGAGTGACGGGTGAGCGGCCACCGTTATCGGTCCGTCTTGATTGCAATTGTGCTTGCTTGCTTGAGTCCTTGGTTGTGTCACATCACCCAGTCATCCTTTCAATGTTGGCTGGGAAAGTATGTATTTAACCGGACCAGCCCTTGATATTAGTTGTATTTCATGTGATAGCATGTAGTGCCTCATCTTCTTGACCGCAAAGACCAACGCGAGGCAGACTTTCTTGATCAGAGTATAGTTTCCTTCCGCCCTGACCAATCTTCAACTGAGGTAGTAAAGGGCTTGCTCCTTCCCCTCTTCGTTATTCTAGGCCATCATTGCCCCCAGTGAATATTCAGCAGCAGCTATGTAAAGAATCAATGGCCACCCTTTAACAGGTGCCCCTAGGACTGGCAGGGTCTTCAAATATTCCTTCAGCTGGTCAAAAGCCCTTTGACATTATTCGTTCCAGCAGAATAGTGTATCTTTCATCATCAGCTTGTGGAATGACTTACATCGCCCGAACATATTTGAGATGAATATGTGGATATAGGCTAATCAGCCTTGTAATGACCGTAGTTTTATTAAATTCTTTGTAGGAGGCAACTCCTGAATGGCTCTTATCTTGGAGGGCTCTATTTCAATTCCCCGGTATCGAACAATGAAGCCCAAGAATTTCCCACTGGAAATGCCAAAGGTGCATTTCATTAGGTTCATCTTTAACTCATATTATCTAAGCCTTTCGAATATAATCCTGAGGTCACTCATGTGATCTTCTCTTTTCCTAGTCTTGACGGCCAAGTCATCAATGTAGCATTCAACTTTATCATAGAGTAGCTCATCGAATATCTTTGTCATCGCCCTCTGGTAAGTGGCGCCAGCATTCTTGATGCCGAAAGGCATTCTTTTGTAGTGAAATATTCCCTTGGGTGATCGAAAAGCCGTATGGATTCTTTCATGCTTGACTATCCATATATGGTTGTATCCAGACGACCCGTCCATAAAAGATAGAGCTTCGTGGCCAGTAGTGGCATCAATCATGACTTCAATGATAGGCACTAGGAAATCATCTTTCGTGCATGCTTTGTTCAGGTCCCGAAAGTCCACATATATTCTAATCTAGCCATTCTTCTTCTTAACGAGCACAATGTTGGCCAGCCATGTAGTATATTGGTTTTTTGCTACGAAGTCGACGTCTATGAGCTTGTCGACCTCTTTGTAAATTTGGCTTATCAATTCTGGCCTCATTCGCCGAGGTGATTGCTTCACCAGTTCAGCTTTGGGGTCGATAGCTAGTATATGTTGAGCAACTTCAGGGTTGAGGCCCGACATCTCTTTATAGCTCCAAGAAAAATAGTCCTGAAACTCCTGGAGTAGCTTTATGTATCGCTCTCACTCTTCTGGGAGAAGGAGGGTGCTAAAGAAGGTTGGCCTAGGCTCATCATCTATGCCAAGATTCACTTCGACCAACTCATCAACGGTGGCCTGGCCACCATCTTCTATCTTCGGGGGAGCCGACTGTAAATCGATGAAAACTTCATCGTCTTCTTTAGCTTCGAAGACCTCATGAATATCTCCTTGCCTTATCTCGCTCAACAGTGGGGCTTCGCCAGCTCCTTCTTCTGGCTCCTGAATCAGCGTTGATGCTAGCCATAAAGTTTCTGGACAGCTTGAATATTGGCCCGTGGGTGAATCAACCCTAGGGGCAGCAAGGAGCTCCCCAGCTTCTTGTCTTTGTAGAGCATTATCGGAGGTCGTGGTGACCTATGTGATAATAGATTCCCAGTATTTGCAGGTTCATCCCTTCATGTATCATTGCTTGGGGTTTAGGGGTATCTTCGAACTCTGGGAGCTGCAGGATTCCTTCATGATCTTCTTGATAGTTATCATAGACTGCCTCTGTTGGGCCTTCACCCGTAAGGGTGGAGATGGAGGCCATATCTACTTCATAGCATCTTCCATTGTCCGAACTAGCAACCTCTGGGGAGAGGGAGACCATATGGACTCCCCTTTTGTAAATGCCCATCTCCTACGGGTGTGGTGGATCTACCTCGTATTCTCTCATCTGTAATTCATCCTTCTTGATTAGGTTTTCGGCATTATCTTTGAATACATAACAATCCTCGATAGAGTGTCCCGACACCCGATAATAGGGGCAGAACCGAGGGTCATCACTTCTTTTGGCATCATCTTGCCTCTTGGGCACTGGCAGAGCAATCTTGTCATAGTGACAAGCCCATTCAAAAATCACTCGAGTCTTATCTCTCGGGAATAAGTATGGCTTCTTCATCTTATCCCGCAATGAGAGGCTTCGTTCCGCAGGCTTGTTGGTTGAAGGGCCGGCTACCTCTTGCATCTTCCCCCTTAATTGCTCAAAAGGACTGAGGTCAACGCCTATAGATCTGTTCTCTCGGCTTGTCATAACGGTAGCGGGGTAGTGCTTCGACAGAAGACCTCAATATCTGCTGCTATCGTGCTTAGGTGATCAAGGGACTGGATTTTGATGCCAGCTACCCTCAGTGAAATTTCCATCTTTAAGTTCTGTTTACACATCTAGATAGCGGATTCGTGACTCAGTGGAGGCTCGCACCTTTCACAGAGGTTTCTCCACCTCTTAATGTAATCCGAGGCAGATTCATTATCTCTCTACCTATGCCTATGCAGTTCTATCCTAGTTACATGGGGATATTTCAATTTTGTAGGTCGGAGCTACTGAGGGAGGATGGCCAGTGTTGGATCAAACTGGTGCTCATATCATCTAGCTACTTCTTCAGCCTTTTAATTTCCTGTTGCTACTCATATAGCAATGCCAGTAAAGTAGGGTCATGTCGGGAGGAGTTCAGAACATGGGTTGGGCTGTTACCTCCCGTGCTAGTATCAGGTAGGATGAATGGCACCCCGCTATCATCATCAACCACGGTCGGTCTCTCAGAGATTGACGCGCCCAGCTCCGCATCCCTGCTATCAGGTAGACTCCAGAGGTGTATCTCTTCATCTTGCGTTTCGCCATCCGGAGACGTGTGTTGCACCTGGCCAACAGCTTTCGGCCTCTCTGGATCTCCCGGAGGGTCTTTGCTGGAGGAAGCCGAGGCAGATATCATGTTTGCTTCATAAAATTCTTCCATAGAGAAACCCAAGCCAGGGTGTTGGGTAATCTGCAGCAGTTCTTTGTCCAAGTTGGGTGGATACCACAACTTTTTGAACATTTGATTTCGGCTTGTGGCTTGAAAAAATGGCACTTGCTGCTTAATGGCCATTTTCACCACATTGTCGGATATATCAGGAAGCCCCATGATCGGGCCGACTAGATGATGAATTTCTTCGGGGAATTTGCAATCATCACCCCTTTCGTTGGTTGTTCATCAACCGTGTAGAATATTGTGGACTAACCATTAGGATTAGGGACCTCTAGAGTCTTCAGCAGTTCGATCCTCTGATAGTCTATATCTGTGAGGGGTTTTACGATCCCTGGAGAGACTTTCACGTAACCTAGCAAATCCTTGAGCTCTGGCATTTCTGGCTCGGGGTGAATATTGGATGGGATTGCTCTGAACACCCCTTCAATTTCAAAAACATGTGACACCTCCTGCTTAGCCACATAATTGGGAGGGGGCGAAGAAAACCAGTCGCTGGCCTCTGCCATCTCCTTCCCTTTGCTTTGAGCTGGCTGGGGAGTCTACTTCGGCTTCTCTATGTAGAGTGATGCATCCAGCAGATGGCATTCAAACATCTCAGAGGGATGTAAGTTCGTAAATATTCTTTCTTCTTTCCATCTTGGGGGTATTTGATGCACTGGTGCAGAGTAGAGGATACCACCTGGTTTTGATGCAACTATAGTCGACCAAGCAGTGCCTTGTATGAGATATTAGAGTTTATGACATGGAACTGCACCTTGGTGGTGAAGTCTCCCAGCGAAAGCTCGAACTCCGCCATGCCCATAGGGACTTCGAATTTCTGGTTGAACCCAGTGATCCTCATATCCCTGACCTTAACTAGGTGTACATTGAAGTAGTGCTTCTGGTAGACTCGATAAGGGAGTATATTCACGGCTGCCCCTGGGTCAATTAGGATCATATTTGTAGGCTAGCCATTTAACTACCCCTTCATATGTAAGGGCCTATTATGGTTGGCAGGAGCATATCTTCTTCGACAAAAGTGATGGCTGTCCCCGAACGCATCTTGGCAAAATAACTCTCAAAGCGTGCCGGGGTTTGTAAGGCTATAATGACAGCTGTCTGGTTTCTTCATCGAAGGAGAGTATCTCCCAGATGCTTAATATTGACGAAACTCTCTTCAGTTGCTTCATTATCTGTTGCCAGCTCTCACATTGGCCAGCCTGATTTCTTCGGCTCTACTGTGCTTGTCTTTGTTTGGTGCCGGAGAAGTCGACTCAGAAGGTGGTTTATCTTCTTCTTCAGGTATTGTCCGTCCCTGACATATCTGACCATTTATATCTTTTATCTGTATGGGTTTGGCAATAGGGGTAGTGCCATTATCACCCTTATCTGCCATAGGCGGCACACCCGAGGTCAAGGTGGGAGTACTATTGGCCTATGACTCGGCTTGCTGGCGTGGTTGATTGCTCTTCTTCGCGAGCAGAAATTCGGCGAACGAGGGGACCCCTTCGTCGGTTGTATCTTCAGGGTAAAGGCCCGGCGGGAGCGGGACTCTTGCACCTTTTATCTCAGGTTTAGGGTGTAGCAACTCAAATTTTTGAATATATAAAATAATAATATCTAAATTTTTACACGAATAAATAATAATGTTTACTTAAACCGAATTTTTAAATGAATAAGATAATATTATCGTCTCAACCCAAATTTCAAAACTTTAACAAAAATATGGAAAAATATGTATCTTGTAGAAAATAATATTTTCAGCAACGTTGTCTAAATAAATAAGCCCAAAATAAGATAATTAGGCTAAATCGGACTTAGAATACCCCGCCCAAATCCAATCCATTTAGGCCTTAATTCAAACTCTAATAGGCTGTGATCGAACCAAATCTCTTGGCCCATGTTAGGTGATCATTTTCCCTCACTAAACACTAACCCTAGACCCTCCAATTCGGCGCGGTCGTGGCAGATTTGATTGACCCCGAGTTTCTCGCCGTTTTCCCCTCTTTGGACTCTTTAGATCGATTCGATCGCTAGAAGCCTCAATAGACTCTATAAATAGGTGGCCTTCGCTCCCTAAAAACCCTATTTGCTTCGACGACTAGTGGCGTGCTCGATCGTGGGATGACTTTGGCGTTTAGGGCGGTTCATGTTAGGGTTTTGACGACTTCTTACCCTTCACTTCTCGTCGATCTAAGGTAGGTTTCTCTTAGGCTGAACTGATAATAAAATATGCCATCTTGTTCATCTTTCTGTTCTCTTTCATTTGATACTAGTTTGCCCAATTTCCATATACCATGTCAATCGAATTTGTAGTTTTACTCAGAGGTTGCCTTCACTTTAAGTCCATCTTATGTTGGTTTATCTTAGCCTAAACCCTAATTAAAGCATGCTATCTTAATTGTCTTTGAATGCTCTTTCCAATAATACCAATTTGCCTAAATTCCATTTACTATATTGATCAAAATCGTCATTTTAGTCAAGGTCTGTCGTAGATCGCCGCGGGCGGTTCTCGATTTTTAAAACAATCGTATCAGAGACCGCCTTCTGAAGAGACGGCCACGCGATAGACCGTCTCCTCACCCCGATTTAAAATATATATATATATATATATTGTTTTAATTGATGCGTCCCATCTTCAAGACGCATTCACATATAATAATTAGTTTAATATTTATGAAATATTATGAATGCGCCCTATCCCCCTGACACCTTCTCGTAGACGCGTCCATACTCTTAGACGCGTTCATACTTTAATTTCAAAAAAAAGGATATAAATGGTTTTACAGTAGTGGTCTTCCTGAGACCGTCTTATTCTCTCATTTTCCAACATGAATCCGGCTCATGTCCCTACATTTTTATGCTTTGTTATGCTGTTATATTGCATGTTGTTAAAGTTAAAACACTACAAAACATGACCATTTAGGTTGCTAGAACACCAAACTCTACATTGGATCATTACTTGTCCTTCTATTGTTGGAAAAAGTGTAGAATTAATGGTCAAAAATCATGGTTCAACTTGTAAATTTTTGTAATATCTCTTAATTGTTATTCCTCACTTGTTACTCTTAGGGTTATTTGAGGGTCGTGCCACTCCGGTGGTTTTGACCTACCACTACACTCATTTTTTGGTGATTTGTAGCCATTAATTCTTGGGCATCGAATACCTCACTGTCAGATATTCCTTCTGCCAGACTAGGTGTTCATGTTCCGAGGCCTTCGTAAGACTCCGCGACCTTGGGATTCCCACTAGGACGCCGAGCAGGTTGTACCACCAAGTCATGAACCCATTGAAAGTCTATTTTTGGCAGAACGAGGCCATGTCGAAGTTCTATCAAAATTATGTTAGATTTATGAAAATGGCCCTTCCAAGATTGCCTCTTGTTGGCTGCGATCTTTCCTAGACCGTCTTCTTCTCGGAGCCATGTGGCCACTTTTTGACGCGTCTAGTGTCCCCGACGCCTTCATGTAAAAACGTCCGGTTCCTCAGATGCGTTAATTATTAGGACCCGACTCGGTTTAGCCGGTTTGATCGAACCCACTTGATTGCAGTCCCATCATGACCGTCACCTTAAGGTAGCGGTCCAGGACTGGCCGTTTCTTCATTTAGCATCCCGAAATTCCCGTTTTCCATGCTTATCATGTGTTAGACCATTGTAGCCTCTCCAGGCTATTATACCTCGAGATTGTGACCTTTGTTGAGTCTATTTTGACATTATATTCCGTGAAAAATCATCCAATATCCTTCTTAAAGTCATTTTTCCTAAATAACTTGCCCTTGATAATTGGAAGTCTTCAAGGAATCTACTTCCTACTCATGTCATCTTGCTTTCATGAGCTATTCTTGGAATTCGGATGCCATTAGTAAATTGTCTAGGAATTTCATGATACGGGACTTTGGGTCCAATATGATACTCAATGCTAGGCATAAACTATTAGGGCCCGGATCTGCTCCTAGAGGCAAGGCAAAGCCCAGACATATACCGGTATTATGAATGATCAGGTGTGGCATTGCACCAACCATACGCAAGATTCGAGCTAGACATATTTACATCATGGGCATCTTCCTTATATGCGTGACTTGATATGTTTGAATATGAGGTCCGGATAGGACAATTGTGATATGAATATTAGTGCTTGTTATCTCTTGTACATGTTCCAAGCTATTCTCTTCCCATCATGTTCTTGTACCTGTATCTGGTTATCTTATTATTGAGCCTCCATGTGACCTTGTTACTCTTTTGATAATGATTATGTTTTCCGTCAAAGCATTGTTGTTATTTCCATGCATTATTAAATGGCTAATCACTTACATCATTGCCTGATGATAGAGTGTAATTCCTACTGAAGTTCTTGCTCACCTAGTTCCTCTCAACACTTTTCAAGTATTAATGAAGAAACTACTACAGATGGGAACGGGCAAGAGTGATGGAGTTCCCGAGTTTTGAGAGTTGGTCTTTATTTTCTTAAAGTCAAGTCCTATAATATTGAGTCGTTTCCTCTTCTTTTATCGATGTAATGGAGTTAAGGTTGTAATAATGACTTTTGATATTAATAAATTTTATAGTTGATTTTTGCGCCATTTGTCTTGTGTTTATGTCTTTTTATTTGCTCTGTCTCATGAATGAATCACTGCCACATTCCGAGCATGTCTTCCATTACTATCGGTTCGGGACGTGACACAGGGATTTGATACAGCTGTTCACCCCTGAACATGATATTGTGATTGACTAGGGGCAGATGTCCCCACTTCCTCCCAGACCTAGTGGCATGTTGGGAGGTAGAAGCTTCGGCTTAATTTACTTCAGCCGGCGTGAAGCATATTTCTTCATCATCTTCTTCAGGGTTCCGGGCCATGTTGAACAAGGCCAACAGAGTGTTGCAAGAAATAGTAACCCCTTCTTCTTACTCTTAGATCTTTTCTTCTTTTTCTTCTCCTTCGCAGTTGGTAACTGCTCCTGTGGAGATTCATCCTAGATGCCTGGTTCTTCTGCTTCAGCTTCAGCTTCTTCTGCTAATTCCAGAGATTCAAAATATTCCCAGGGGACATATTCTTTTAATTGCATAGGCTGGATTCTGGGCTGCTCATATTCATCTAGCCCATTTATAATTTTTTGAAGCTGTTCCACTATCGGGCTAGCTTTTTTGTGCACCTGCAGGGGGGTTTGTCTCTTCTTGATGCTGGTGGGCCTTCTAAAGACCACTTGACGAGCCATCTCATACTAGACTGGGGTTACAATTGGCGGAGCAGATTGAGGTGTGACACCCCGTATTTGAATTCCTGGGCTACATCTAGGTGCTGCCCTCCTTCTTGTTTTTGGTGGCACAGTCTGCCGATTTCCTTGATCCTTCGTCGGTGCCATGATATAGGCCTCATAGTTATGCTGGGTACAGGCCTCTACTACGTCTTCAGGCAGTTGCTGGTACAAAGATATCATGTTTTCTGTTGCCCCCAGATCGGGCATTTCATGGGATCGTAGAGGATCCACCTTGTATTCGCCCATTTGGAGCTCCCATTTATTGATCAGACTTTCAATGGTGTCCTTGAACACATAACAGACTTCAATGGGGTGCCCAAGCATCTGGTGATATGGGCAGAAATGAGGATCATCTTTCCTCCTAGCATCACCCGGTCACTTTGGCTCCGGAAGAGTAATCTTATTGTATCTGGTGGCCCATTCAAATAGGACCCGAGTCTTCTCCTTCGGGAAGGAGTATAGCTTCTTCATCCTAGCTCGCAAGAGGGGCCTTCCGGTTGTCCAACCGGCTTGGCAGGAGGAGGGTTGGCGACTCCTTTATCTTTGTCCTTCTGCTACTCGAACGCCTTGAAGTCAACCATATTGACTTGTTTGGGCGCGGGCTGCTTATCAGCTGGTCTATTCTTCTAACTTGACGCAATAGGGGTGGAGGAGTACCGGAGAGGAAATCCTCGATTTCTGCCACCACGTTGTTCAACTGGTCGAAGGACCTGATTTCCATCCCAATCATCCTTTTGAGGGCTTCCTGCTTCAAATTTTGTTTGCAGATTTGCACTGCATCTTCTTGATGTGGCGGGCACCTGCACCTCATACTGAGATTCCGCCATCTTTTAATATATTCCAGGGCTATTTCATCATTCCTCTATCTAGATGCATAGAGTTCGGCCACAGTTACCTCCCTTTTAGCAACGTGGAACCGTTCCCGGAACTTCCGTTGCATATCTGGCCAGTCGTTGATGGACCCCGCCAGTAGGTTTGAGTACCACTTGAAGGCGAGCCATGTGAGCGAGGACCCGAAGAACTTCAATAGGTAGGGCTCCTCGGTCGCCAGATCGCCCATTACATTGATGTAGTAGGCTATATGTTCCTTTGGCAAACCTTGCCCATTGAATTTATCAAACTTCAGTGGCTTATTGATACCAGGGGGCAATCTTTTGGCAACATGATGGACATGGTAAGGCACCTTGTACACATCAAATGAGGCATAATCATCACCGATCAGCCAACTTCATTTCGATCATTTGTTCTATCATCAGCTTGTTCACCACTGTCAGGTCCATCGGATCTGGATATAAATGGGCTTACTGCATCTGCGGCGTCACCAACACCGTCGCCTAAGATATAGCGGTAGCCTCCTGGTGTTTAGGGGCCAGATGTGGTGTTGGAGCTATACCCCTAGTGTAAATGGGTATCAGCTGAAAGCCGCCACCTGAGGTGAAGCCTCGAACTCATTGGCGCCTCACCGCAATGTTTCCGGAGCGGCCTTAACCTGCCTCGAGGCTGAAGCGTGCATGCTCATCTTGCTTAATTGCATTTTCAGCGTTTCGACCTCCTGTTGGTTTTTTTTAGCAGCATCATCATCGTCGGATCGTGGGCGGAGGGGCTAGGGACTTGGCCTCCCCCTTCCAATGGGACATCTAGAGAGGGTGCTGGCCTTTCACTATCATCTTCGACCGTAACCACATTTTCCGCAACGATGACCACATCTGAGCTTGTTTCGCCAGCAAGGGGTTGTATTACCTCAGCTGTAGCCTTCTTTCTTCTGGTAACAAGACCTGGCCTTTCGGCGAGCCTAGCCATCTCATCATGATCTCCGAGGAGAGCTCCATAGTGGCTGGTCACTCCTACCATGTTGCAAGTGAAGATCTGCAGTTGCCTACTTCTTTGAATCACTCTCCTAGTTGACTGCCCAGAGAAGATTAATCTATCAAACACCGAAATCCTCGGTGTAGTCTTTTCACAGAGGGGCGGTCCATAGTAACCCGACTCTGCATCTTCTACTTCTCCCGGGTCAACTTGTTGCTCCCGGCTCCTCTTCGCAGCACTCACAGCTTCTAGGAGCCGCTGCGTTCCCAAAGAGGTATTTCCAAGGCCGTGGAAGTATCCCCATACGGCCTGAGTGATATCATTTTGCCTATTGGTGGGGCAAATTAGAGGGGGCGACATGCTGGCTCATGTCGCAGATTTGTAGGAGAGTCGCCTCCGTTCGGACACCCTGTTGCACTTTTTATCATATGAATAAATATTTGTCTACCGACCATAGGCTCGGAAGGCTGGTTTGTGAGACGTCCAGGCAAGCATCTCGGTCTTCTCTTCTTCTTCTTCTTTCTTTCTTTCTGAACCTGTCAACCATGACATGCTCCGGTTGAACTAGAGCTGAGGCCCGCACTCACCTAGGCACCCAAATTTGCTTGAATTTGGTTGGTTTTGGGGCCAACCCCCCTTTAATCCGGACTCAAAGCGGTCTGTCTTATCTTGGGCCAATGCTTGGAATGAATTGTGCACTGGCACAGCTGGGAGCACCCTATCGGGCGTAATATTGGCCTGTCGGCCGTCAAGGAACACTCGGACTCCTCCAATCAAAACGGATTTGGTCGATATTGAAAGTCCACCTTGCAGCATGCCGGTGCTCTTTTTGGCCACCCTCCAGGCGGCCAGTGTGCGCTTCCTGTTGGTGGAGGCGTGAGAGTCGATGTGATGGACGTGGTCGCCCATGCCACTATAGCTTCAATTGGGGTTGCCTTTCCAATGGCGACCAGTTCCATCTCCTGGGCGTCCAAGAGTCCCACGAACGAAACCCCCAAAAAGTTGGGGAACCCTACGATGGGCGGGAAATTGCCAAACTTGATCCGCATAGCAAGGTAGCCATGCTGGGCATGGCTGGCGATGATGAGCGGTCCAAACACAACTACCATCATGATCGTTGGAATGCAACTTCTCTTTCCCTACAATTTCAAATTGAGGAAGGTTAATATTTTAGGAAGAGGCCGTCGGGCCCCTAATCCTAGTGGAAAGATGAAAGGAGGTCCAGTCCCACCGGGAGTGCCAGACTTGTGGGCGGACTTTTTATCTCATCTTTATTTATCATTTTATCATCTTTTCATTTCTTATTTTGATTTATCAGTGCGTGGGCGGCCAGTCACGAAGTGATAATTTATCCGAACTCCGAATATCGAGGTGGTATGGAGCCATTGGTGCGCGCCGTCTAACTAGTCAGACCATGTGGGTATCGTTTTGGGACTGTAGACACGCCAAAATCGATGCTATGTTGGGTAAATTTCATGTCACGATGTAATGCCCCAAAGTGGACTTCATTATTGGCTTAATAAGTTGGTTTTCCCATTTCTTTAGATTTTCTTCGAATATAACGACCATCACCAGGTCGCCTTTTAAATAACGCCCTTGGAGGTGTCGCTATTTTCTTTAATAAACGACCATGTAAGTGGGTGTTGTTTTTAATTCTTCCCAATTTCCACTCGGAATTAACTTCTATGAATTAACGCCTTCAGTGCAGACGCTCATTAATGAACGCTTCTGTGCGCGGTCGTGAATTATGAATTTTAAAAGATGGAAAGTCCATAATTCCAGTGAAATAGCGACAGACCCAGGGGCGCTATTTAGAACAGCGACTGTTTCTAGGTCGCCATTTCAGCTTTTGTTTCCGTCTCGTCTGCAACCTTCCCAGAAAAACTCCTTCCTTGTTTTAACTCTGTGATCAATCGAGGGAAGGGGATCATGATTGATAGTTATCTTACTTTGATCTTATCCTACGGGAATAAGGTTTTCATCCCTATAAATACCCCTTCAATTTCTCTCGCACGAGAGCCTTACACACACACGTCCCTGGATTGAGAGTTTGTTTGCTAGAATTCGCTACTGCTGTTCCTTGCTGCCGCTGTCGTGGTGTTGCTTGGGGCAAGGCTTAAGCTTTCGTCTTCCGTTCTCCCTCTGTCCTGCTCACAGGCGCAGAAGAGGATATTCTCCCTCCCTTTTATTTCTTTCTGCATTATTATCATCACTATTCCATCATCCGTTAGTACATCTTAGCATATTTCATATTTCCATGTTGCATACATATTTCTCCCACCTTTACTCCTCTTAGGGGTTTTAAAACAAAACCACAATGTGTGTTTTTGTCTATATTGCATATCATCATTCTATTGAGTATAGATACTACACTTCTATTGGCTAATCCAAATTTCTTGCTTTGATTGTTTTCTTTTAAGGGTAATCAAGAGCAAAAACCCCCTTCATCGGCCGGCCGGTTGGAGGAGGAAGTTGGATCCACGTCTACACCCGCTTACAAGGTATTCTTCGCGATCACACTCCTTCTTTTGAGGTAATTCCTCTGGCGATCACACTCCAAAGTAGCATCACATGCTCACTTCCCCTTTTAATATTATTATCATCTTCATGATTCTTCATATATTTACATTTTAATTTTTCTATTTTTAAAAAAAATATCTATGTGACACGTTCACAAATTGGCGATCACGGTGGGACCCTTGCTATTTTTATTTTGATTACCCCTCCTTTGGCACCCACGTGTGCCCCTCCCTTTGGCACCCTTGTGTGTCCCTCCTTTTGGCACCGACGTGTGCCCCTCCTTTGTGCTCCACGTAGCACACTCCCTTTGTGCACCATGTGCACACCCCCCACTTGATTAGCCAATTTTTGCACTATCCATAGCATTTTTTTAAGAGAAAATTTGATTTTTTTTGGTAGTTTACATTACCCTCTCTCAAACTGATCAGCGACTGCTCAGAAGTCGCTATTTTGTGAACCAGCGACCTCTCACAGAGGCGCTCATTAGATTATTTTTCATATTATTAACTATTTTTATGATCTATGCCCCTTCATAGAGGCATTATTCATACTTTCAGCGCCTATCTCAAATGAGCCAATTCTTGGGTCATTGTTGACTGCCGTCCGCAGCAGTTTACTATTTCGGCTTTTAGCGCCCCTTCACAGAGGCGTCATTTATTATATCAGTGGCTATCATACAGTCGCTATTCACTGAGATAGCGACCGTTGTCTAGTCGCTATTTTGTGTTCACAGAATTGCTATATCTGCTATTGTTTTGACTTGTTTGATTGGATTATTGATTTTCTTTGCATTATTGTTGATCCTATTTGCATTAGCTTGCATTCTAGGGCATTGGGTTGAGAGACCTCCTCTCTCTACACTTTTAGGATCCCTCACACTTTCTTGGGAAAGGAAGGACCCTCCATTGAGCATTCCGTCTCTTTAGATTGGAAATTCCTTGACCAAGGCCACCATAAGTCCCCGCACCCATGGATTCCCTCACGGATGTCGGGCTGGTTGTACCTTTGAAGAACCCCAGAGTTTAGTTGACCCATGCGTTGGTGAAGAGAGAGAAAGAACCTAGTTAACCTGGAGAATACATCCAAATTGAAACTAGGATCTACATTGAAGAGAGGGCTAACTACTCCATTAAAAATTCATCCTTGATTAAACTCAAAGAACATTAAAATCCTCCCTAAGCATCATAACTTGTTTGGCAACTTATTGGACGATTTATTTAAGTGTTGATCTTGTTTGCTTGAAATAATTCCTTATTATAATCATGAAGCTTTGTTCAGGTAGAATTGTCAAGATGGCCAATCAAGAGTATTCATATGATTATGAGGACGGTCAACATGACCAATCTTATGAGGTCCATCTGCAGGGACTCACTCAATATGAGGCCCTTCCTCAAAGCTTTGTTCAGCATGAGGGAAACTATGTTCCCTCCTACCCTCAAGTCTATGTGGTGGAGACCACCACTCAAGGGGTTGAGCCTTCTTCTCAAACTCAACCCGTTACTCAATCCACTCTCGGGGAGACTCCCCCGTCTTTCAATCTCAATGATCTTATCAATGCTCTATCCCAGTTGAATGATGTCCAACGCCAAGCGGTCCAGGCCGCTCTTAAAGGGAAATTGGTCCCTTCTTCCTCTTCCAATCCCCCTCAGGCCGCGGGTGGCCTTCAAGTCAACCCCACCAATGACCAGGTGGTCTCCCAGAGAATTCCATCCCATCCACGAACCCCTATTATGGTTACGCCGGCCCAACTGGCGAGCCATTCCGTAGCTAGGCCACAACAACCTCTACATCCGTAACTCTTAAGGAGGCCTATGCCAAATTCCTTCCCTATTCACCCGTCCCCGACCGAGTCTGATACCAACACTATACTCCTCCAAAAGATTGCTAATATGGAGGAGCAACATAAGAAAGTCACGGACCCCAAGAATGCTCCGGAGGTCACTCTCCCTACTCTCCCGATCTTCCATTTGCCTCCGTCGGAGATGCCTAACTTCAGGCGCTACAATGGAATGGGCAATCCGTTCATCCATTTGAAAGATTTCATGTATGAGGCATCCTTCTGGCAGGATAATAAGACCTCTTTGGCTTATCTCTTTAGAAGGTCTCTTGATGGCTCGGCCCTTGAATGGTTTTACTCTCTGTAGCCGGTCGAATCCGGAGATTTTGATATTGTTTAGCGCAAGTTCCTACAAAAGTACAAAGACCGAGTAGGTCCTCCCTTGTCTGTTACTGATTTTGTTGCTGAAAAGATGAAGTCTCATGAGGACTTTGTGCAATTTGCCGATAGATGGAGGTCAATGGCCGAGAAATTAAAAGATACTTTGTTAGAATCCGAGCAAGTAAAGATGATAATCTCTAATGCAACTCCATAATTCCGACACATATTGGCCATGAACAAGCTCAACACTATGGAGGAACTATATGAAAGAGCTCAGTATATCCAAACTCAAATGAAGGATTCTCCCATCATGGGCATGTTTGAGCCGAGGCCGAGGATAATAAGGAAGAGCAATAATGTCAATACTAATGGTGGCACAACCGAGGGTACTGTTACCAATGAGCAAGTGGGTGCGGTTGGCAACCCTGGACCTTTCCGCAATTCTTCCTACCTAAGACCCCCGAAATAACAACAATCACAACAGCAACCCTCATTCTTTAACCAAATTCCTCACCAAGCAAATAATCCTCCTCAAACCTTTTGGCCTCCACCTCCTCCACAGAACCAAAATCTACCACAAAATCCTCCAGTTCCCCAGCAATACCACAATGTGCCTCCACCGGCCAATTATGATCCACAACAGCCGAGAAGACCTGTAGGCCCCAAGAGAGCCCAATATCCTCCCCTACCCGAGAGCCTCCCTGATATATTTAACGCCCTCATGGCCGCCAACCTGCACACTTTTCCAAAGGAAAGAACGGCCTGGCCTCCTAATGTGGATACCTCTCAATATTGTGTCTTCCATCGGCAGCCTGGTCACAACATATATCATTTCTTCCATTTTAAGGATTATATATATGATTTGAATGACCAAGGCGGTATTGACTGGGATGAGATGAGAAAATTGTTACGACAATGAAAGCACGAGGACCTCCGTGGCAGCAGCAGGCTCAGCAGCCTCTCCAACAACAGGTTCAACCACCTCCCCCGATGTAGCTGCCTCCCGAGCCGTAACCCAACATGGGGATTGTCAATAATCCGCTACCAGAGCACCCACCTAATCAACAAGTGAACCCTATTACCTCCTTCCATGAAGTAAAGAGAGGGCAAGGGTGGCATGAAGAAAATACCTCTGTCGGGGCCATAAGTCAAACTCCAAACCAACTGCCACGTCTATTAAGGACAACCGTACAACCAACACCTTTTCCTCAACCCTCTCATCCCTTCTTGCGCACCACCAACCCTACA
Organism: Amorphophallus konjac; assembly: GCA_022559845.1. NCBI lineage: Eukaryota > Viridiplantae > Streptophyta > Magnoliopsida > Alismatales > Araceae > Amorphophallus > Amorphophallus konjac. The sequence goes on from CM040121.1 coordinate 490,290,350, forward strand.
AGCACTACCAACCCCTTGCCGCCTAGGCCTCTCCTTATCTGTACACCACTATCTCATGCTCCACAACAAACCCCTTCTCCTTCCACCAATCTTTTACCGTCCAAGCCACTCCTCATTCGCCCCGCACCCTCATCCATTCCTCGACCCACCACCACTAACCCCCCGCCTGCGAGGACTCCCGCATTCCAACCTACACCAGCACCCACCATGACTATTGCAAATCCTCCGCCTCCGCCTAGGCCCCTCCTTGTCTAGCCTACACCACTTCTAATCACCCAGACATCACCTTCTCCTTCTAGTCCCACTCCCATATCTACCCTCTTAACATCCACAAGCCTTCAGCCGATGAGGCCCCTCATAAGGGTTCCCAATTCAGTCGTACCACCTCCACCATCTGTTAACCCCGATATCCCTTCCATATCCGCCAATCCTCCACAAAACTCGACAGAGGCACGAACGTCACAAACTATGGTGCTCCGTAGTGGATGGATTTTCCACCGTGTGTTTCCACAATGGGAGTTAGAGCCTGCACAAGGGAATAGGAACAAGAGCAAGAGCAAGAGCAGGAATCCATACCGGGCACTCAGTTTGAATTGCTCAAAACATCTGGACAAAACCCCGACTAGGATTTCTATTTTGGAGCTGATTAAGAGATCCACCATTCACCAACAAGCCTTATAGGAATATATACAAAAGGTAATGGTCAATGAGGACCTCCCTGCTAAACAAATTACTTCAGTCCTGACTCCGGCAAGTGACCAACCGGCTATCATTTTCCACGAGCATGAGTTAGCTCTTAAGCCAGCCAAGAAGTATGCCTTGTGTATCACAGTGGATATTAATGAAGTACCTGTTAAGCAATGTTTGGTGGATACATGAGCATCTATCAATGTGCTGCGTCCTAGCACTTTAAAAATGTGTGGCATTCCTGACAGTCAGATTTGGCCATCTACTATTATAGTTACCGCCTATGACAACACAAAGAAGCCTCCACTAGGCATGATTACTTTAAAAGTTGGGCTAGGTCCTATCTTGATTACAGTAGATTTCCACATTCTAGACATGGATCCAACTTTCAATGGTATTTTGGGCCACCCATATATTCAGGAGCTTGATACTGTTCCCTCCACAAATCATCAATGCATAAAATTCCCACATAAAGGGTGCATCATCAAAGTCACTAGCATGCCCATTCTGCCGTCAGATGATATACACTCAGCAACGTCAGTACCTTCCATATGGCCGGCTAATAGGCCTTTGTTATCAGTGTTAGACTTTGCCTATCCGCGGCATGATTTGTTAAGGCCTCCAACCTCAACCCCTGCATCAGCTTTAATGTCACCTCTACCCTCCAAGGGGAAGAAAAAGAAGAATATGATGAATACCCCGGGGTAGAACATTTTGATGAGAATGGGGTACAGATCCGGCAAAGGCCTGGGTGTTAACCTCTAGGGCAGAGTAAAGCCCATCAAGAATTCCAAGTTAATTCCCCAAGGCGGGCTAGGATACAATGGGCCGGGCAAAGAAAAATGTGATAAAGATGATGAAGAGCCATGGGCCACCATGACTTCTACTTTAAAAACAGACAGACATCCACTCACATGGTCCTTATACACTCACTTTGTGAAGGGGCCTACTCAGCAGGATGACGGGCAAACTACTATTATTACTTCATTCTCGGATTATCAAGATGTGCATGCGCGGCAATTTGCTCGTCGCTTAGCACCACTGGTCACCTATAAAGCCTTGGAGTCATTAAGACCATTCAAAAGAAGGATGATGGGTGACCCAGAATGTGAATGGTATAGGTGGTTTGATATGGATGATATTGCTATTTCTCTGAGCTGACTATTTATGCCTACTGATCTGGAATGGTCGCCACTAATTCATGACCTGATAGAAAAGCCAGTTGTAATCACTGACAAGAGACAGTTGCTCAGCAATTACACCGATACGGGAGAGCCTGACGTGCCGTTTGAAGATGGTTTCACTATAGATAGGCTGTGGGCCGGCCTCTTTTTCCTCAAGTCCATTCATCCATCACTTATTATCTGTTCGCTTGATAAGCTATTTACCTCCAACATTCCCAGACCACCCGCGGTCTTGATATCTTTTTCCTCGGATCTGCTTCAAAGTCCATCAATTCCTCCTTTGCTCCTCGAGCAATTCTCTCAGCTTTCTATCATGCTCGTGCATGGGCATTCCCTTGTTCAATCTTTCTCCAAACTTTTGATTTCCACATCACCTTCTACTCTTCCTTCCCACTGTTTCATTATTGAAACAGAAAAAAAATGCCAAAATTCCAACTTTTCAATCCTCCATCTCTGTTGAGGAGACCTCCTGCTTTGCTAATGAGTGTGCCCCAATCCAAGGGCCGCTCATTCAAGGTCCATTAATGGGCTTCCTTTTTCCCTCCGACGAGGGAGATTCCTTTGTACCTTCTCCTATATCCACTTCTTCTCCCCCCTCCTCTTTAGGATCTAATGATCAGGCTAGTTCATCTTCTTCTTCTAAGAGTCTTGGGGTAGTTCCCTCTAGGAAAACCAAGGGTAGGTAGATTCCCCGTAGGTTCTTGTTGGATTTGGCTAGGAGAAGTCGGGCTTGTTTGGCCCTTCCCGAGTTCATAGAGGATCCGATACTCCTGTCGGATCTGCAATGTGAGGAAATGTGCTCCTTAGATAAAGGGTTTGGAGTTTATGAGATTATGAATGATGAAGACCCTGTTGAAGAGGGGGATGGAGAATACGAATAATATGAGGATGAGGCTGATGCTTTTGCTAGTGGCATGAGGAGATTTGACGAACTGTCAACCTCAGTAGAAGAGCCTACCAAAGAAATCAATCTGGGTACAGAAGAAAACTATAGGATTGTCCTCATAAGCAAAAATTTGTCTCCTTCCAAGGAAGAGGCGCTTATTCAAATTCTTCAAGAATATAAGGACGTGTTTGCATGGAGTTATGAAGATATGCTGGGGCTAGATCCTGCGCTTGTTGAACATCACTTGACACTTAAGCAAGGGTCCGTACCGGTCAAGCAGCGGTTAAGGCGTTTCCACCCTCATATGGTATTAAAGATGAAAGAAGAGGTCGATAAGCTCCATAAGGCTAGATTTATTAGAGTCGTCCTCTACCCCAATTGGGTGGCTAACATCGTCCCAGTTATAAAGAAGGATGGAAGAGTCAGAATTTGCATAGATTTTCGGGACCTTAACCGCGCGTGTCCTAAAGATGATTTCCTCTCCCTCACATTGATGTGCTGATTAATAATACGATAGGGTATGAGACCCTCTCTTTCATGGATGGTTTCTCAGGATATAATCAGATTCGCCGGGCCAAGGAAGATCAAGAGAAGACCTCATTCACTACACCTTGGGGCACTTATTGTTATGTGGTCATGCCATTCGGACTCAAGAATGCCAGAGCCACCTATCAAAGGGCCATGATGGCTATCTTTCATGATATGATCCACATCTATATTGAGGTGCATGTTGATGACCTGGTAGTGAAGTCAAGGACAAGGATTGAGCATCCCGGGGTTTTAGCCAAAGTATTGCAAAGAGCTAGGGAATACCAGTTAAAAATGAACCCCAAGAAGTGTGTGTTTGGTGTTTTGTCAGGGAAGTTGCTTGGGTTCATCGTTAGTAAAAGGGGTATTGAGATCGATCCCAATAAGGCAAAGGCAATAAGAGATATGCCTTCTTCCAAGAATTTGAAGGAAGTTCAAGGATTAATCGAGAGGTTGCAGTATATTTGCCGATTCGTCTCCCAGCACTCACAAAAGTGTAGGATGTTCTACGGGCTTACTAAGTCGAGGGTCAATTTTCATTGGGATGACAAGTGTCAGGCAACTTTTGACGGACTAAAGGATTATCTATCAAATCCTCATGTCCTGAGGCCACCAATTCCTGGCAAACCGCTTGTTTTTTATGTTTATGTCCTGGATGACTCAGTAGGCGCTGTCCTAGCGCAAGTTGATGAAGAAGGTAAGGAGAGGGTAGCCTACTACTTGTCCAAGCTTCTCAATCCCTGTGAGCATAAGTATACAGCTATGGAGAAGACCTGCGTAGCTATAGTCTAGGTAATTTAGAAACTAAAGTATTATTTCTTGGCTCACGAGGTTCATCTAATTGCTCGCATGAATCCCATCAAGTTCCTTCTCAAAAAATCTATCCTCACTGACCGGTTAGCACGTTGGCAAAGCTTCCTTTCTCAATTTGACATCATCTACGTTCAGCAAAAAGTGATTAAAGCCTATGCCATCGCAGAACATCTCACTCATCACCCTCTTCCATGGTTCGACCCTATCCGCTCAAAGCTTCCAGGTGAGGAATTGATGACCATTAACAAACCCTCAGATCTGATGTGGACATTACATTTTGATGGAGCTCTGAATTCTCATGGTAGGGGGATTGGCATAGTTCTATTAACACCTGAGGGCATTACCATTCCACTTGCCTCTTAGCTCGCTTTCCCTGTTACAAACAACATAGCTGAGTACGAGGCTCTTCTGGCCGGACTTGAGGCCGCTCATCGATTTGGTGTTACCCAGCTTAAGATCGTTGGTGATAGTCAACTTATCCTTCGCCAAGTTCTCACCAAATGTCACACACTAAATCCCAAACTCAAGCCCTACCAAGAACTTGCTTCTGCTTATGCCAAGCTTTTCACTAAACTGATCTTTGTCCATGTTCCTCGCAATCAGAACATCTTAGCTGACGCTCTTGCTTTACTCGCATCCTCCTTAGTTTTCCTTCCCGAACGGGACTTCCATTCTATCATAGTTCAGAAGCGTCTTACTCCCGCTATTAAGGATCCTGCATTCCTTAGTGTTAAGGAGGAGGTGCTCAAGAAAGTTAAGGATGGTGAAATCATTGAGAATAAGGAGGTCATGCTATTAGATTTGGAAGAAGAGCTAGCTGATGAAGAGAAACCGTGGTACTATGAGATTGCTAAGTATTGTCACGATAAATCATACCCCGAAGAAGCCACAGCACAAGAGAGGAAGGCTATTAGAAGGGTTGCTCAGTGATACACCCTGGTTGGAGGTGAGCTCTACAGAAGGGGTATTACTGGTGTTCTTCTCAGGTGCCTCGATGATGATGAATCATGGAAGGTTGTGGAAGAGGCACACTCAAGGGTCTGTGGGGGTCATGTCAATAGCCAGATGCTAGCTAAGAAAATCCTTAGACAAGGCTTCTATTGGCCCACTCTAGAAGAGGACTGCTCAATCTATGTTCGAAGGTGTGTCAAGTGTCAACTGCACGCCAACAAAATCTATTCTCTTGCTTCTTCACTCCACCCTATGTCCTCCCCATGGCCTTTTTCCATATGGCTTTTGATATCATTGGACCTCTTGGTGATTCAAACATCCTTACAAGATCAAAATCATTTATACTCACGGCCACGGAGTACTTCACCAAGTGGGCGGAAGCAGAAGCTTATGTGGAGATTAAAGCGTCAACCGTCTGTAAATTTATAATGAAGAACATCATTGCAAGATTCGGCATCCCGAGTACCATCGTCACCGATAATGAGCCTCAATTTATCTCTCAGGAGCTTTAGGACGTCTACAACAGGTATAACATTGCATTGCATCATTCCTCTCCTTATTATCCACAGGGCAATGGCCAGGCAGAAGCAACCAATAAAACTTTGATTAAAATCATCAAGAAAATGTGTTAAGCTAATAAATTTGCGGATTGGCCAGAAAAGCTTGTAGAAGCTCTATGGGCCTACCGTACTTCCATTCGAACCCCTACTAGGCAAACCCCTTTTACCCTTACTTATGGAATGGAGGCGGTAGTTCCGTATGAGATCCTTATTCCTTCTCTCAGAGTACAATCGGACAAGGAGCTCTCTATCGATGAACGTCGTGAATCTCTCCTTGCACAATTGGAATTCTTAGATGAAAGACGACTGGCCGCCGCCGAACATGCAATAGTTTATCAAAACAGTCTTTCACGTTTCTACCAAAAGAAAGTAATTGAGAGAAAATTTAAAGTTGGTGAAATGGTAATTAAAAGAATCTTCGTAAACCCTGGCGGTCCCCGTTCGAAACTCCAACCAAATTGGGAGGGGCCGTATGTAATAAAAGAAGTCTATCCTGGCAACGCTTACAAACTGGTTAATGCTGAAGGGGAAGAATTGGCTCACCCTTGGAACGGACTATACCTTAAGAAATACTACCCTTAAGTCTTGAAAAGAAAAAAAATAGAGAAACAAATAAAAAAATAGAGAAAAAAATAGAGAAAAAAATGAAAAGTTGTAGGCTGGCATGGTGCATAGGCCGAGAAACCTGAAAAATCAAAATCTCTAATTCATTCTTCAGTCTTGATGACTTAACTAGAGGTCAACACCCACACACACAACACGCTTAGCTCATAAACTCAAGCGGTTCAAAATCTGATCAAAGCTAAAGCCAAACCAAGAGTGTAAAGACTTTACCCATTCTCTTCTCTTCGGTTCACGGGGGGAGTAAGAGCTCCGGGGTAGACCACCAAACATACCCGCCGCCCTAGTAGGTGGAAGTCAGGGCCCAAAAGGGAACAACATGCTACAAAGCCCAAGTACAATTAGGTTTTATTTTCAAAAAGAAAAGTGCAAGAAAAGTCATACAAATACAAAAGAAAAGCATGTCAAGAGGGCAAAGTCCCCGCAGGGAAAATCCTTGTCGTAAGCATGTATCTTAAAAAGGGAAAAAGGTAACAAAAATTTCCCTAAGTCCAAGACCAAACCCCAAGAGGCACTAGGGTAGGGGAGGGAAGCTTCCCAGTCCTCTAGAACCCCTCGTGAACTTCCTCAACTAATTCTTCACTTTCCCCTCCGGGGTAAGTCCTAAGCTCGAAGGATGGCAAAGACGGACTTAGGAGGATGGGCCGCGTGAGGCTATGAGTGAAAGCACAAGTTATAAGGCCCGCTAACCCTTTGTAAAATCTTTTAAGAATGATTAATGAATTTAAGATGGTGAATGTGTAAGGCTTCAAAACCTTTATACCATGCTAAGCCTATTTGAAAAAAAAACTATTTTGATTTGTGCCCCAATGAGAGTTGCTATTTCATGAAACAATGCCTCTTCATTAAGTCGCGTCTTAAAAAAAAAAAAATATATATATATATATATATATATATATATATAATAAAAATAAAAAAAGAAAAAAAGAAAATAAATGACCGCCAATGCACAAAGTAGCTATTTCAGTAACAGGCGCCCTCTGTTGGGTCACCTTTTTAGACAGACATGCCTCTCCACTACCCAGCATCACTTGCTTGCATTTTCGTGTGATCATCTTTAATTCCGGATTGGCATCTACTTGCTTGCGTATGGCATTATCTTTTATTTTACATTATTTATCTTAGTTGATTAAAGGCTTGGCCCCTTGACCCTCTATCAAGGTCAAAAAAGGACACTCCCCTTACTTCTTTGAGCAAGGGGCCAAGCCGAACAGATTGATTAATTTGTTTCCTTAAGTGTGGCACACAGGGAAGAGAAGGAGAAAAGGAAAGGAAAAAAGAAAGTACACAAGTGCTCAAAGTGACAGCTCAGGTAATATCAAAAACTCATATATATGCATAAACATCTGTGTACAAAAGCGAGGAGGTGGTGCACAATGGTCCCCCTGGCTCTCACCACCACTCTCCTATGGTCTCTCTCTACTCTCAGCCTCACCCCTATCCCTGGTAGGAACCCGTGGGGGCCTCATCGACCCCTGAGAAGCGGCTGACCTCCCAGCTTGAGCTCGCTCGCCTGCCTCGTTCCTCTGCTGAGTAGAGGAACCCGCCAAGTAGCTCGTACCTGAGTAGGCGCTAGGTCACCCCTCGGCCCGTGCTCGCTCTCGGCCTCTCCGGCAGTGCTCCTCCACTTCCCTGGCCCGCTCCTTGACCGCGCCAAGTCGGAGTCTCAGCTCGGATAGCTCTCGCTCGAGCCGCTCCTCTCGCTCTTAGGCCAGCTCTCTCCTCCCTACCTCGAGGAGGATCCGTAGCTCTATCACGTCTCGGGGAAGCGCCTCAGCCTCTCGGAGCCTCCTCTTGGCCTCCTCTAACTCTGCGACCCGCTGGTCGCGGATCGTGAGCTCGGTGCTGGCTAGGGCGACCCGAGTGAGCGCCTCTTGCAACTCTGCAACCTGCACCATTCAGCCAATTATCAGTTTCATATTTCAATTCCATAAACATTTAAAATAAAATTCATTGTTTAAATACTTACCCGCTCGGCTAGGTCACGCTCCGCCGCCTCAGCCCGTGCAACTGCTCCCGCGAGTCGATCCTCCAAGACGGTGACCTCCGCACTCAGCTCCCTCGAGCTGGATGCTCCTCCTGCTCCTCCAGCTGCTGCTCCCTGCCGCTGCATTCATTAAGATCGTCAGTGGCTAAACATCATGATTTCAGGAATAAATAAAGCATATAGATAGGGCACTCACCAGAGTATCTAAGTCCGCCCGTGTGGTCGCCAACTGGGCCTCCAAGCTGTGGAGGCGGGCATGTCCACCGCTGCTGCAACCCGCGCATCCTGCATAAGTCATTCATTAGTTGCATATCTCATAAGCGTATAATTTGAATTAGAAAGCATTTATACATACCCCTCTTGTCCTCATCTGAGGCTGGTCTGCGTACGTCTCCCAGAAGCGCTGAAAGTACGCCGAGCTATCTGGAGCGTGGGAGACAACTGGAATCCTACCCCGTAACCAGTCAGCGAACTGCTCTGGGAACCGTAGCCTCCAGTCAGTCGCTCTCGTCCGTCCTCAGGTCTTTCGCCCGATCCCTCGCGGCTTGACTGCCTCGACCCACTCCTGGTGTAGGCCGAGTGTCCTCATCGCCAGCCTAAGCCGTAGTGGCTCGATCTCTTTCAGGTAATGAACCCAAAGGTCATGCCTGAAGCGAGGTCGGCCCACTACGACCCACGGCTGGCCCTCATCTGGCATCCTCTCATATGGCCTCTAGACCACCTGCATGCACATCATGTCATCACATATATATATATATATATATAAAGCAGGAAATTAGAAGCAGGAAATAAAAAAATGCATCATATTTACACACGTACCAGTGAAGGGGGGTAGTCTCGGAACTCCCGTCTCACGACCCTCAGCTCATAAGCATGAGGTGCTCTAGTCATGAGTGGCAGCCACCGCCTAGCCAGAGGGTAGGCAGCCTCTTCTCCGGGAAATTTCAAAATTGGACCAAGCAAAGTCCAAGATGCTTCTCCCTTATAATATAGTTTATCCCATGTTGTATTTTTTATTTAATTTGGTCATTTGACCACATGGGGAAGAAAATCACCTCTCTCCCACGAAATTCCCATCCTCCCACCCCTTGCCATTCTCTATATAAGCCTATGTATAGTGTCATTAGAGATATTAATGAAGAATTTAATATTTTTGCCAAGAGCAAGCCCAAGGGCACCCCTTGTGTCTCTCCTCCCCTCTTGCAAGTAGATTTCTACCATTCTAGGGTGTGAAGCCCTCCTCTTGGTGTGACTCCAAGATCTCCACCTCCACTGGATACGACTTCCGGCCACCGCCTTCCGTTCGTGCCGTCACCGCGCCGCCACCGTCGCTACGTCGGAGTTTTGTCTAAATCAGGACAAAACCTCATCTCCAAAATTTTATCTTTTTTCCTTATTATCTGTTCGAGCCCTAATTTGGAGGGTTTGTTCCCCCTATCTCCCCTAATCTCCAGTTCAAATTTTGTGTCATTTGGCCTTAGTTTGATATTTTTCCCATATTTTTGTTTGTCCTCTCATTAATCTGCCCTTTTACAGATCTGAGGGATAGTGTCACCTATTTGTAATATGTGCCTTGCTGTCCAGCGAGTCAGAATCGAGTCGGCGCAGTACCGAGTCAGACCAACATGCCGAGTTCACCCCAAATGCACCTCCAGATTGCTACCCGTCAACCTAGGGTCGGTCCTCCCGGGCCCCACTTGTAGCCCTTTACCTCTCTGCGAGGAGTGGGCAATAAAATTCACGGTTGTAATTAACTTTTTACTATTGTTACCGGGAGTTACCGTAACTGGCAGGGATCGTCTTCCCCACGCCCGGAGCGTGGAGGTAAACTCGCCCCTCTCTCTTATCGCATTTTGCTTAATTCGTATATATTTGAATGCCGTTGCGAGTGTTAGGTATCTAGCCCAATATATATTGTTATCACCGCTGCGAGAGAGAGTGAGTGATCTGTCTCGTGACTCAACCTGAGTTAACGCGGAAAGTCCGATACCTGAGACTCACTACCGATTTCTCAACCGCGCACGGTCCAGCATTTCCCTCGCATAGGGATGATCGAAAGCTAGAGTCCCAGGTCGCGTGTCCGTCCCGCATCAGTTTGGTATCAAAGCGCCAGTTGAGTCTGGGGTAGTCATTTGCAAAACTCCAAAAAAAAAGTGTCGTTTAAGTCAAGTCTAAGCCTAAGTCGGTCTAAGTGTCACATTTACATACCATTAATCGGTATATCAAAAGGTGTTGTCCGAACGTTAGGCTACGCCTATCGGGAAGGCCACACACTTACGTGAGTGATCTTCAGATTGATTATCTCCACCACGTACCGAGTCTTGGTTTAAGTCTAGGGTCCTTAGTGTGCATTAGTTAGTGCATCTCAACTTTGCATCGCATTTTGAGTCGTGCCTAGGTGCTTGTATTAGTTTGCACAAATTTTGCCTATAAAAACAAAAAAAAATGCCCTTGCATGTCCATTCCTAGGGATCCATTCCCATCTTTTGGCAACTATGGCCAACCCATGCCGACCCGTCCAAGGTGATAGGTCCGTGTCTGAGTACATTCGGGACTATGATAAGTACCGGGTGGAATATGGAGTTAGAGAAGAGAGCACCACGATTGCGTTTGAGTTCCAGAGAGGTTTGCGGTATCACTTCCAAATTAAATGTCTTATCCGCGACACATTCTCTCTTGCGCAGTCCTATAAGGTTGCTCTAGAGGTCGAACCATTTGAGTCCCGATTTTCTCAGTTTAAAGGTGCCCTTCGACAAGCATCTACCTCCCAGCCGAGTCTCGATCCGGTCGGACCGCCTACACCACAGCCTTCCCAACCTCAATCGGGGAACCCCTTCCCTAGAGCTCCATTGCCATCTTCTTCCGATCTTTATTCACACCCATCTTGTTTGCAGCCTCTAAAGCCCAAGCCACCCGTGTTTATAACGGGTACGCTTCTCATAGCCGAGCCACTTCTTAGTTGGCTCAAGGATGGCTTGGTCCCACTTCCTTACCCATCCATGGACCCCACCCTACCATTGGTGCCCGTCAACTCCTTCCACACTACATTCCGATCTAGTCACCATGTTGATACCTTGGGTGACCTTATTTTGGGTTTAGGGCGGCATTGGCAGTTGACGCACTCCTTGGCCCGAAGCTTCGACCAACCCACTAGTCTTAGCTTCACTCATCCGGTCTTAGGGTCCATTATCTCCGTGTGCACCATGGGTTGTATCACCATGGAGGTTCTCTTATTCCTCCCCATGTCGGTCGAACCCGACTTCATAACCTTTCGCCCGAGGGAGGAACCATACCTCCTACATATGATCACCGCCCCACCTACCACAATGCATGAAGGTGACCATCCACACCTTCAAGACTTCTACACGTGGGACCGTGACTTGTAGGAACCCACCACAAGGGGTCATATCTTCTTTGATCCCTTTGACCCATTCCCTAGTGAGCCTCTTGACCCTCCATATATACTTCATTTCTTCGAGGGAGTCCACTACCACACCCCTACCCCACGGGCCGGGTCATCTATACCCACCAAGCCCAATCTCGATACACCCACACCCGGTTCTCCTAGCCCTCTCAAGTCTCCCAAATCCAAATAGACGTTCATGCATGACTAGGTCATACTTGGGCATCTAGGTGTTTCCCATAGCACCAACCTTCGGGTACATAAGATGCATGCATGGCACATATTCGGGTGTCCTGGTCCACCATCGCCTATGCGTAGGTCGGACTAACATTAGGTTTGTTTAGGGTCTTTGTGAGTCTTTGTTTCGTTTGTCTGTCGTGTGTTTGTGCATACATCGAGTCAAGTCAGTTTGTACGCTCGCGTTGTTAGTCCCTTTCGAGTTCGAGACTTGTCGGACTTTGGGATCGGTTCTATCTCTACATATCGGATCTAGTCACATAAGGGACAAGCGGTGATTCCAAGTTAGTCTTTGAGCCGCCTCCCTCCTTTGACAGTGACCCCACCCCGGAGTGTCCACCTCTTGCCTCATTCCTCAGCAGCGTGTGCATATCGAATCTATACGGGATGAGCAGGTGTCAATTACATGGAGTGGAGCGTACTCCGCGCTTCTTGGTACGATGATGGATCCGTCGGAGCTACTCGAGCAACCGCACCCTTACTCGACGGGGTCGAGTTCTTCCCACCCGGGAAGAATTGATGGAGACATCAGAGCAAGACCACTAACTTTTTATTTTATATTTAAGTCCTTTTAGTTTACATTTATATCCTTGGGAAGTAGGTTTGCAATTGTAAGGCTTTATAAGCCAATTTGTCATTCCTTAGGATTCTTTGGGTTTTTGTGCAAAAGTCCAGTAGGACCAGCAAGGGGCCCCCATCTCCTTTCCTATTGGTCCACCTAAGCCTTAGGGTCCCATGTGGGGCTGGTCAAAGGTCCAAGGTGGGCTTCTAGATGCTTGACCATTCAAGGGGACAAGGTGAAAGAAAATTTAAAATTGGACCAAGCAAAGTCCAAGATGCTTCTCCCTTATAATATAGTTTATCCCATGTTGTATTTTTTATTTAATTTGGTCATTTGACCACATGGGGAAAAAAATCCCCTCTCTCCCCCGAAATTACCATCTCCCACCCCTTGCCATTCTCTATATAAGCCTATGTATAGTGTCATTAGAGATATTAATGAAGAATTAAGTATTTTTGCCAAGAGCAAGCCCAAGGGCACCCCTTGTGTCTCTCCTCCCCTCTTGCAGATGGATTTTCGCCATTCTAGGGTGTAAAGCCCTCCTCTTGATGTGACTCCAAGATCTCCACCTCTGCTGGATGCGACTGCCGGCCACCGCCTTCCGTTCGTGCCGCCACTGCCGCTACGTCGGAGTTCTGTCTAAATCAGAATAGAACCTCATCTCAAAAATTTTATCTTTTTTTATTATTGTATGTTCAAGCCCTAATTTGGAGGGTTTGTTCCCCATGTCTCCCCTAATCTCCAGTTCAAATTTTGTGCCATTTGGCCTTAGTTTGATATTTTTCCCATATTTTTGTTTGTCCTCTCAGTAATCTGCCATTTTACAGATCTACAGGATAGTGTCACTTATTTGTATTTTTCCCACCCCCTTAGAAATTTCTAGAAAATCCAAAAAAAATTCTCAGTGTTCCTAACGTTTTCCCCTACCTCCCATAATTTTGTTAGCCCATGAAAAAATCATTTACATCTCAGTCAATGGTCAGTTTCAGGCAGATCACTTTCTGTTCTGAGTGTCTGCAAACAGATCCATATGAACACTTGTAGCTTGCAGAGCCTCTCATTTATCATCCCTTTATTGGATAAACCTACAAATATTATATGTGGTATATCTGGGAGTTCTCTTTACAACCCCACTGGTTTCACCTCGATCTGATTTCGGATTTGTGAGAATTAATTCTTTCCGTCGAGGCGCGCAATTCTGTTCCCTGTGCAGCTCAGAAAAATCAATCCGTGGATAATTCGTGCAAAAATACTAAAAGTCAACTTCTTGAACCGCCACTTCAGGAAGTCGATCATGGACGTCCCGCCATTATCCCAGCCTAGCGGCGCCTTCAGAAGATCTCAGGAGGGTGACGTTCCTTTGGAATATGTGCCTTGCTGTCCAGCGAGTCAGAACCGAGTCGGCGCAGGACCGAGTCGGACCAGCAGACCGAGCTCGCCCCGAACGCACCTCCAGATTGCTGCCCGTCAACCCAGGGTCGGTCCTCACGGGCCCCACTTGTAGCCTTTTACCTCTCTGCGTGGAGTGGGTAATAAAATTCACGGTTATAATTAACTTTTTACTATTGTTACCGGGAGTTACCGTAACTGGCAGGGATCGTCTTCCCCACGCCCGGAGCGTGGAGGTAAACTCGCCCCTCTCTCTTATCGCATTTTGCTCAATTCGTATATATTTGAATGCAGCTGCGAGTGTTAGGTATCTAGCCCGATATATATTGTTATCACCGCTGGGAGAGAGAGTGAGTGATCCGTCCCGTGACTCGACCCGAGTTAACGCGGAAAGTGCGATACCCGAGATTCACTACCGGTTTCTCAACCGCACACGGTCCAGCGTTTCCCTCGCATAGGGATGATCGCGACCTAGAGTCCCAAGTCGCATGTCCGCCCCGCATCATTTTGTCTTGTGACGCATCAGGGCTGGTGCGTCACAGACCGTGACATACCAGGGCTGGCGCGTCAGAGACTGTGACGCACCAGGATAGGCGTGTCACACACAACTTTACACCGAGCGTCTGACGGCCCTTTGTTGGTGCGTCAGAGTGATTGTGACGGTCGAGACTTGGACCGTTACAGACTGTGACGGCCCAAGGTTAGACCGTCAGGCTCTGTGTTGCACCGAGGTGTATTTTTGTGTTCTTCGCGTTCGTTTCGCGTTGTGTAGGTCCCTTGTCGACCCGGTCATGACCCAGTGGTCGACTTGCGGTCTTGTGAGTGCCCCAGACACCCGTGGGATTCTGTGTCTGAGTTTTGAGGGTGTCAGGAGGACCCTGCTACCTCGTTTAGCGTGCCCATGGGTTTGAGAGTCCGGGTGACTTCTCGCGTGTCGAGCTTTCGTGTTACGCTAGACCGAGCCACCGTGTATCGGTGGGGGTGCGGTGGGGTCTCCCCCGCATGCCGTGAGTTTTCCTGGAAGATGATTCCCGAGTGGGCCATGTGTTTGGCCTTGGACTGTGAGTCCAGTTATCGGCATGGCAGCTCGTTCGTTGCCCTGGGAATCATGCTTCTGTGCTTTCCGCGTGGGCCATGCGTGTGGCCTTGGACTGTGAGTCCAGTTACCAGCCTGGGGCTGGAGGGTTCCCGTTGTTCCCTGAGAGTGGGATTTGGTTCGGCGACCTGGAACTGTGTTTCTACATTTCTGCATGGCCGGGTGTGCGGCCCGTGGACTGTGAGTCCCGTTTCTTCTCTAAATGTGGTCACCGTGCGACGGTGCTGGTACGTAGGACGGTCCCCGTACTTCATCAGGTTCGGACGTTGTTTTCCGTTGACTTGAGAGTCTACTCTCTCAGTGACCCTTCACTAGTCGTAGCCCACCAGTACGCGTGTGCTGGTCTCACTTGGGGAGTAGGTGTACGGGCACACCCTTAGAGACGATTTTAGACTGGTTTTCGTCAGGCCCCACGTCTTGCAGCCAGAGTCCGGCTGAGGGGAAAACCAGTCAGAGGGACAGACCAGGGACGCATGGTCTGTGTGTGCACACGTGGTTGGGGGCGGTTGGACCCATGTCGACGGGCGTGACCCCAGCTAGTCACTTGTTTGTGGTTACTTGTATGGTGTCTCAGTTCCCGCTGGGCCGGAGGGAGACACCTAAGGCGCGGACTAAGACGTCAGTGGACGCATTTGGCCTTGCTTCTAGTGGGAGGTACTCCTGTTCTGGACAGAGAGTGACAGACTGTCAGTTTCTGTGACTTCGACCTTCGGGTTTTTGGTCGTGTTGACTGTTGAGTTTCGATTGTTTCGCCGTGGTGCATGTGTCAGTTTTCGCACCGTGAGACTAATGCCAGTGGCTTTACCGAGGTTGCATCTTGTTGTGCAGTACCCACGATCGGATGGTCGGGGTTGCACCTTGGACAGCGTGTCCAGGTTGGCAGTGTCCTGGGAGACAGGCCTCTACGGTGTGGTTGCCGTGGGTTTTTACTTCGATAAGTGGTACTAGTGTGGTTCGGTAGCCCCCGACCGTGAGATCGGGGTGTGTTTTTGGTACAGTAGGAGTAACTGTAGTGCCGATTTTTGACCGGCCACCGGTTCGCTGTTCCTACTATCGTTGTAGCCTTCCTTTTCGCTACCGCCGTTGTTTCTGGTTGGGGTTCCGCGGGATCCCTGCTGAGTCTCTCTTTTGGAGACTCATTCCCTACTTTTCAGGTGTGGCGGTTCTTCCTCGAGGTTCGAGGGTGTGGTTCGGAGGTTCTCAGTTGCTAGCTCACTGGGTCGAGTGTTCACTTGGCATGTGATATGCTTTACTACTTTAGACTGTACTTTCTGTTGGACTGGACTCTGTTGTAGCAGTAGTTGTTTATTTACTTCTATAAATTGTTGAATTTTCCTACTTTATTTCCTATTTCTTTGTGCCTCCAGACTCCTTTTAGCCCTTCCGAGCCCTCCCGGCTCGTGGGCGGCGGTTCGAGTCTCCGGCTATCGGGTCTTCCCGGTAATCAGATTCTCGGGTCGTTACTGATGGTATCAGAGCGGTGGTTGTGGACGTACATAGGAATTCGAAATATTGTAGTGATCAGAGTCCATAAGGTCTAGTACAGTTGGCAGCTGGCATAGGGTTTTGTGCATGATTTTTGCTTTATTTCTCGCTTGAGAGCTTGAGTGCGCTGCGTGGCGCTGTGAAGGTGGTTGCTGTCCGCGACTTTTGTGCTAGCATGGGGTCTAAGGATCGAGGTTGAGAGCCTTCTCCCTCATCGATGGTGGCCCTGGTTGTGCTACGTTGGGCAGAGGTTGCTGGCAGGCATGAGCTCGCGGTGCTGCGTTCGAGGAATTTGCAGCGTGGTCAGGTGGCTGGAGAGGATTGTTCGTGGTAAAGTGGCCGTGAGCATGCTTCGAGGGAGCTGCTGTCAGTTTTGGCCACTCCAACTTGAGGTTTGTCCAGCTCCTAAGGTGTTCTGATCAAGAGGTGTGCTCGGGTGAGCGGAGGATCTTCTCGATGAGCTGTTGTTTCGGCGAGCCTGATGTTCTTGTCGTGCTTTGTGGCGTCAGAAATGACGTGTCGGTCCCGATTATTTTATGGATTTCGAGGCAGGATTTGGCCGAGATGTCCCGATAAGTCTTTTCTTCTGCGCTCTTGCGTGCGAATGGGTTGTGTTCGCCCTAGAGTTGGCTCGAGATGTGAAGGCTCCACGGTGAGTTTGAGACCCGAGGATGAGCGTTGGCGGTTATCGTTATGGCTCGTGTTGCAGCTCTTGATGCGGTGCGTTGCAGTTCAAGGAATTACAGCGGTGGTACATCGAGAGATGCTGTGATTGTGGTTTGACGTGACACTCGTTGAGTGTGTCGGAGGCGCTGATCTGATGGAAGTGATGGTTTTCCTTGGTGCTAGATGGTGCTGTTTCCAGTGTGCGCGAGGTTTGATATTAGGTCGAGCGTGGAGTTCTTCCGTTGGTCAGAAGGGCATTTGGTCTCCCCTTTGGTTGGAGAGATTGTGTTTGGTTAGGTTCCTCATCTTGCATCATGTGTTCGGATTGGTTGGCCTTGTGTGCCATGAAGTTCGTGCGAGACGTGCTCCTTGTCTTGGCAAGGCGGTTGCCTGCGAGGGTTGTGCCCATTTTTCTTATCGTGTAAGGGTGTGTTGGCACTTTTCTGAAGGGACGAGTGCTGGTTGGGTGGTGTTCGCATTTGTGGCTGTGCGCGCGGATCAGAGTGCGCAGTGGAAGCCTGGTGGGCTTGTGACCCATTTGTTCGGGATCATAGCGTTGGTTGCTACGGGCGGATTCCTGAGTTTGCGTTGAGCATTAGAGGATTGGTTCCTCTGTGTGAAACATGTTGTTGCCGTGCCGTTGCTCGAGGTATTATGGTTCTTGGCATTGGCAGGATGGAGTGTTAGGGAATGTGCTGGCTAGTGTGCCGCATGAGTACCCTATTCCTGTGATAGAAGCCGTGTCAGGCGTCGATGCTGAACCCGGATGGGGTTGTTGAGGATGTCGCCTAACGGAGATGTAGGATTTGATGGGACAAGACGGAAGAACAACGCCTATGGGCAGAAACCTCTTAGGGAGGTTGACGTCGGAGTGGTGGTCCTTAGCGGGACGTTGGTGTCGCATGGTTATCCCTGGTTTGGTGACCAACATGGGATGGTTCCCCTGTAAGTCTGAGTCGAGTGCGGTGATGACTGAAGACACCAGGATCTTGTCATTTGGTTTCATCGTGCTCCCCGAGAGCGTCAAGTTGGTGCAATGATCGAGATCAGATGCGGAATCTGAGAGGAGTGTGGCTCGAGTTGTGGTAATTATCTATGTGTGAGTCAGCGGATGACCTGCTGTGGGGCTGGATCGTGCCCGTTGGGCCGGTGGAGGTTTCCCGTTGACGTGTATCTGGCGACCAGTGGATGGTCTTTTTACAAGCAGAAGATGCTATTGGTTGTCCATCGTGAACGGTGTTGAGCCAATGTTCTGGTTGCGATCTGTTGAGATGGCTGCGTGAGCCGATGGAGGCTCTGTGTTGGTTGTTCCCTTGCGAAGGGTGTGCAACCTGTCAGCTGGTTGTGAAGCTGATGTATGTTTTGTCTGCCGACCATAGGATAGATCGGTAGTTGTTTCTCGTGTCGAGGGTGTGTTTCCTCAGTGGGCGAGATGGTGGCAGCGGTGCCATGATTGGTTTCCGTGGTGTCTGAGGTGACGCCAGACTGCGTTTGTTGGTGTACCTGCTCTGATGGCCGGTGTGCGCGATGCGTGGAGCGAGGTGTTGTTTGTGATTGTAAGTCTAGCTGCGTCCCTCATGTCCGGAGCTTCTCGTGCGAATCGAGGTTTTCTGTGCTGGGGCTCTAACGGCGTTGTCAGTTGGTTCAGTGTTCTTCCCCTATGTCCTGGTGCTAGTCCCGAATTTTGAGGATGAAATTCCTTTAAGAGGGGAGGGCTGTAATGCCCCAGGTTTTTTTCCGGATCTTTTAGTGGGTCTCGGAGTGTATTTTGTGCTTTACACGTATTTTTCCCTGACGTGCCTTCGGAACTCTGTGCAAGGTGAACCGTGACGTTCTCCAACTCCGGGATAGTACCACTGTGTTGTGTTCCTTCCGAGGATCGCGGAGGTAATTTTTCATAATTTTTTGAATTTCTACAATTTTCAAGTTTTTCTATATATAATAACCCTTTTCTCTCTCCCCCTCTCATTCTCTCTTTCTCACTCTCTCTCATCTCTTTCTCTCCCCCTCTCCCCGGGCGGCCGACGGTGGTGGAGGAGGGTGAGGCCGCGATGGCGGGAGGCGAGGAACGGGGAACGGGTCGAGGATCGAGGGCCGGTGGCGCGTGGAAGCTCGGTCGCGGGTTCGTGGAGCGGCGAGGGTTTCACGGCGTTTTCTTCATGGATCGGCGTCCACGACGCGTCGTTTCTTCGGTGGAGGTAGGGAGATTGACCCCTAGCTCGTGCTTTCCCTTTCCCGCGAGTTTTGTAGGCCGTGGCGAGCCGAGCGGGTTTATTTTTGCATTTTGGAGAAAATCCAGGTTTTGGGGGAGTGAACCGGATCTGTCGTTTTACGGTGTTTTTGGCCGATCCAAGGGTTTAGATGCATGCCTAGGGACTTGGGGATGTATTCCTCTTTGTTTCCCCATCACCCGGGGGTGATCGGGGTGTGGATCAGATTTTTGGGTTGTTTCCCGCCGTTTCGCTCTCGGACGGGTGTAACGGTCCTTCCAGTGACCGTCACAGCCTGTGACGCCCCAGGGTGGGTGCGTCATAGGGCCCGTTTAGCCTTTTGGTGGTCTATGTGTGTGACGGTCCCACGATTGACCGCCACGGTGCTGTGACGCGCCTGGGTTGGACCGTCAGGGACGATCTGACCGTTGGCTTTCGATCGTTGGTTTTGACCGTTCGGGGTCAAGGCCTGTGACGTACCAAGGCTGGCGCGTCACAGCCTTGTAACGCCCCTATGTGGGTGCATCAGAGCGGACGCATTCCCACTCTGTAACGCAACATAGTTGGTCCGTTACAGCCTGTGACGCACCGAGCAGGACGCGTTACAGTTGGTTTCATTTTGTCTTGTGACGCATCAGGGCTGGCGCATCACAGATCGTGATGCACCAGGGCTGGCGCGTCAGAGACTATGACGCACCAGGATAGGTGCGTCACACACAACTTTACACCGAGCGTCTGACAGCCCTTTGTTGGTGGGTCAGAGTGGTTGTGACGGTCAAGACTTGGACCGTTACAAACTGTGACGGCCCTAGGTTAGACCGTCAGTCTTTATGTTGCACCGAGGTGTATTTTTGTGTTCTCCGCATTCATTTCGCGTTGTGTAGGTCCCTAGTCGACCCGGTCGTGACCCAGTGGTCGACTTGCGGTCTTGTGAGTGCCCCAGACACCCGTGAGATTCTGTGTCCGTGTTTCGAGGGTGTCGGGATAACCGTGCAACCTCATTTAGCGTGCCCATGGGTTTGAGAGTCCAGGTAACTTCTTGTGTCACGCCCCAACGCGGAATATCGGGACTAGCAGTAGAGATAAGTAGTTATCATAATAATATGTTTATCTCTAGACATGATATGTTAAAGCTAAAAGATCGCACATCACCATAAATAGAAACTGCTCCATTCATTTAATAGCACATAACCAAACCATGTTCCAACTACAATGATCCCACTTAACATAATCTTGGACAACATCCATTTAACACTATTACATTGACTAACTTCAAATTACAACTCTTCCAAAATACTCTTAAATACAAATAGACTCCACAACTAGAACTAGTTTCACAGGCTTCTATCAGGTTCACTCCACGGTCGTCACTCTTGCCCGTTCCCATCAGATTGCGAGTCCTCACCTGAGCTACCTGAAAAGGGTGGGAAAACTAGGTGAGCGAATGCTCAGTAGGTAATAACAGGCAAGTTTAAATAATTAACCAATTAAAATGCATGTTTGAGCGCGTAAATAAAGAACGAAAGGAAATAACTATGCAACAAAATAATAAACAGAAGGCAAGAACATGATATAACCAAGAATTTGGCCAACAAGCAAGATTTAACCAAGTCAAGAGAATTCAAGTAAGAGATTATTGTCTTAGATAGCACGCTAGTCATGCACTCAGTGCAAGGCCTCACCATGTCATTCAAACTCCCCGGGGCACAAGTACTTTTCGGGCACTCCTCCCAGGACCAGACCGGGCCCTTATGATGCGTTGGCATTGATTTGTTGGATCCAAGATCCCAAGTTATGTCTAGACATTAATCAAGTTAGATGGCCAATACTCCAAGATATGGAACTTACCAAAGTTTCAAGGGTAAGTTGAAGTAGACATCATGTCTGGAAAGTTCAAGTTATCAAGAACCAATCAAGTCCTTGGATTCAACACGAAAAATCATGAAAATCACTTCTGGATGATAAGCGGTCATAACAGGGCCGCGTAAGCAATGAATGGTCTAGAGTGGACCGTTCAGGATAGAGATGGGCTTAGGACTAGCCACATCGAAGTCAAGGATACACGGTCCATGTAGGGCCGCTCGAGTAATTGAACGGTTGAAAATGGGCCGCTCAAGACTAGTAGAGCTGGAAGCCCAAGAACAAGATAAACGGTCCATATAGGGCTGTCCAACAGACAGACGGTCCAATAAGATCCGCACTATAACATGGGCGGTTCCAATAGGTCCGTTCAACTTAATCAACTAGAAATCTACCCAAACGGGCTCCGGGTTGCCATAAGTGGGGTAGAACTGAACCAGGGTCCAGCCCACTCTCCACTGGTCAACCTAGGGCTTATTGGGTCGATCCAAACATAATTTAGTCGAAGATAGATCAAGGTTAATCGACCAATGTAAGTGGCACTTGGCCAGGGATGTACGGTTCGTTATGGGCCACCCAATAAGATGAACGGTCCCTTTCGGGCCGCGCAATTCTCAAGGGGTCCAAGTCGAGCCGTGACTTACAATATGATAGTTCAATCGATTCGATCACGTACACAGGTTCAGGCCTTGATGGTACAACCTGCCCGGCGTCCTAGTGGGAATCCCAGGCTCGCGGGGGCTTACGGAGGTCCCGTAATGAAGGTCCTAGTCCGACGGAAGGAATATCCGACGGAGAGTCCCAAACATTACAAGGAAATAGGGCTAATAAAACATCGGAAACCAGTGAGACGGTCAGTCAATCCGAACGACTGTCATACAACCCTAATAAAATTTTCAATTTAATAATGAATCACGATTAATATTAACATTGAAAAAGATGATCCAAGGTCAAGATGAATAAATCAGCAAGATTGATAAGCATTTACTGTTATAATTTTTCCAGAGTTTTTATGCATGTTGCTAACTTACATTTAACCATTAATCTACTATCATAAATCATGCGAAAAAGATAACTTAATAAATTTTGTAAAGATGGACGGTCCAGTATGGTCCTTTCATCCTCCTCAGCGGTTGCACGATAGGCCGTTTATCCCACTCAGATCAGAAGCCCTTCTGGAGATGAGCGGTCTGTAATGAGCCGCTGGAACGAGACGAACGGTCAATTACTGGCCACCTGACAGAAGGGCGGTCTAGGTAAAGCCGCTCTTCCCAGAAACATAATACGAACCAGAGCACATAAATGGTCAGTAACATGCCGCCTAACTAGGTTGGGCGGTCTATCGCGAGGCCGCGCAAGTCAAAAACGCTCAAGTCCCCTTTTCGCCATGCCCGCCTTTGGCGGGTTGGCTAGGGTTACAAAGAATTACTAAATACGCATAGCACAGAGCATAATAATTAGGGCTTTTGGATTCAAAAGAAAGAGCACGAAAAGTTTTACAATAAAGCATGCTCAATTTAATCTTTAGTGCCTGTAATCCCTACTTAAATGAGATGGAACAAGTACAACCCTAGATGTGACATGCTTCTACTAAACCCTAAAATTCTCGCATGATACCAAGTAACTTTTAGGGCTTTTGCATTCAATAGAAAGGGCACTCGATGCTGGGTCTAATCATATATAATACTTAAGGTTTGGCTTGCTATAACCTACCTTAAACGGAGGAAGAAGGAAGAAGAAAGTACGACGACACGCTAAGAACACCTCGCCGTTGATCACCAGAATCCGCCCTTGTCCACGATCCTCGTCGACCGCCACAGCACCCAAACGAAAATAGGGTTCCTGAGGGTCATTTTTATAGGTCACACAAGGTCTAGAGTCTTCTATTCGAGGAGATACAGTCCAATCAAGTTGGACGTGCGCAAACCGTGCGGATAGGGTTAGCCGCCGCCTTCTCAACCAAAAATTCATTTTCTAGGGTTAGGGTTTCGGGGAGAACTAAGAGGAGAAACGATCCTCTCATCCTAGCCTGCCATTTGGATCCGATCTCAGCCTAAATGATCGGGTATTGGGCTCAAATTTCACGTTTTAAGGTCTAATTAGATTAAGTGTGGATTTGGGTCTTAATCAGTTGATTTGGCCTAATTATGGATTTTATTTGGGTCGGTCACAGAAGATACTATTATTAAACATTTTATCCTCTACAAGATTCTAAATTTTCCAGATTTTTTACAAAATAGTCAAAATTTAACTTATTCTATTTATTAAGGATTTTCTAATTAATTTCTTATAAATTTTCTAGAAATTTTTATTTGTGAATAAATCGGGATATTACATCTCGCGTGTCGGGCTTTCGTGTTACGCTAGACCGAGTCACTATGTATCGGTGGGGGTGCGGTGGGGTCTCCCCCGCATGCCGTGAGTTTTCCTGGAAGATGATTCCCGAGTGGGCCATGTGTTTGGCCTTGGATTATGAGTCCAGTTATCGGCATGGCAGCTCGTTCGTTGCCCTGGGAATCATGCTTCTGTGCTTTCCATGTGGGCCATGCGTGTGGCCTTGGACTACGAGTTCAGTTACCAGCCTGGGACTCGAGGGTTCCCGTTGTTCCGTGAGAGTGGGATTTGGTTCGGCGACTTGTGAGCTACTTTAGGAACCGTGTTTCTGAATTTCTGCGTGGCCGGGTGTGCGGCCAGTGGACTATGAGTCCCGTTTCTTCTCCGACTGTAGTCACCGTGCGACGGTGCTGGTACGTGGGACGGTCCCCGTACTTCGTCAAGTTCGGACGTTGTTTTCCGTTGACTTGAGAGTCTACTCTCTCAGTGACGCTCCACTAGTCGTAGCCCACCAGTACGTGTGTGCTGGTCTCACCTGGGGAGTATGTGTACGGGCACACCCTTAGAGACGATTTTAGACTGGTTTCCGTCGGGCCCCACGTCTTGCAGCCAGATTCTGGCTGAGGGGAAAATCGGTCAGAGGGCCAGACCAGGGACGCACGGTCTGTGTGTGCACACGTGGTTGGGGGCGGTTGGACCCACGTCGACGGGCGTGACCCCAGCTAGTCACTTGTTTGTGGTTACTTGTACGGTGTCTCAGTTCCCACTGGGCCGGAGGGAGACACCTAAGGCGCGGACTAAGACGTCAGTGGACGCATTCGGCCTTGCTTCTAGTGGGAGGTACACCTGTTCTGGACAGAGAATGACAGATTGTCAGTTTTCATGACTTCGACCTTCGGGTTTTCGGTCGTGTTGACCATTGAGTTTCAGTTGTTTCACCGTGGCGCGTGTGTCGGTTTTCACGTCGTGAGACTAATGCTAGTGGCTTTACCGAGGTTACGTCTTGTTGTGCGGTACCCACGACCGGATGGTCGGGGTTGTACCTTGGATAGCGTGTCCAGGTTGGCCGTGTCCTCGGAGACAGGCCTCTACGGTGTGGTTGCCGTGGATTTTTACTTTGGTAAGTGGTACTAGTGTGGTTCGGTAGCCCCCGACCGTGAGATCGGGGTGTGTTTTTGGTACAGTAGGAGTAACTGTAGTGCCGATTTTTGACCGGCCACCGGTTCGCTGTTCCTGCTGTCGTTGTAGCCTTCCTTTTTGCTACCGCCGTTGTTTCTGGTTGGGGTTCCGCGGGATCCCTGCTGAGTCTCTATTTTGGAGACTCATTCCCTACTTTTCAGGTGTGGCGGTTCTTCCTCGAGGTTCGAAGGTGTGGTTCGGAGGTTCTCAGTTGCCAGCTCACCAGGTCGAGTGTTCACTTGGCATGTGGTATGCTTTACTACTTTAGACTGTACTTTCTGTTGGACTGGACTCTGTTGTAGCAGTAGTTGTTTATTTACTTCTATTAATTGTTGAATTGTCCTGCTTTATTTCCTATTTTTTTGTTCCTCCACACTCCTTTTAACCCTTCTGAGCCCTCCCGGCTCGTGGGCGGCGGTTCGAGTCTCGGGTTATCGGGTCTTCCCAGTAATCGGATTCTCGGGTTGTTACACATGGTCTCCTACTTGAAATTCCAGGTCGCGCCTTCGATTATCGGCATATGATTTCTGTCTATCTTGAGCCATCTGGAGTCTTTCCTGAATAAGTTTTATCTTCTCGGTAGTATCCCTGATGATATCGGGACCGAGAAATTACCTTTCTCCTACTTCACTGTAACAAATAGGTGAACGACAGCTTCTTCCATATAGAGCCTCGAATGGTACCATTTGTATGCTAGCTTGTTAGCTATTATTGTATTAAAATTTCACTAGAGGTAAATGGTCGTGCCAACTCCCTCCAAAATTAATAGCACAGGCTCTGAGCATATCTTCCACCACCTGATTTGTCCTTTCAGTTTGAGCATCAGTTTATGGATGGAACACAGTGCTGAAGTTGAGTCGGGTTCCTAATGAATGTTGAAGACCCTTCCAGAACTGTGATGTAAACCGAGGGTCTCGGTCAGATATAATGGTAACAGGGACACCATGTAATTTGACAATTTCTCTCATAAATAGTGCCACTAATACATCCACAGACCATCGACTTTTAATTGGTAGAAAATGTGCAGATTTAGTCAATCGGTCTACTATCACCGATATGCCATCATGTCCACCTCTTGTCTTAGGTAAACCCATGATAAAATCCACTCTATACTTTCCCATTTCCACTCGGGAATATTTAAGGGGTGTAATTTCTCAGCGGGTCTTAAATGTTCTGCTTTTACTTATTGACAAATGAGACATCGGGACACAAAATCTGCTACTTCTTTTTTCATATTGGGCCACCAAAAGTTTTATTTCAAATCTTGATACATCTTGGTAGCACTAGGGTGAATAGCATACCTTGATTTGTGAGCTTCTTCCATGATCAATTTCTTAGTGTCATCAGGATTCGACACACAAATTCGATCTTTAAATAATAGTCTTCCATCATTTGAGATAGAAAATTTCGGTCTCTGATCAATATTATCCTTAATCTCCATCAATGTGGGGTCATTTTCTTGCAATTGGACTATGTCCTCGATCAATGTAGGTTGAGACCTTATATTGGCAATCATTCCTCCTTCTCCTTCTCTGTCAATATCAAGATTTAAATGAGAAAAATCTTCAATAAGAAGGAGAGTGTACTTAAATTCAAATATCTCTAGAAATCTTTTGTGCATGGCTTCTTCAGTTTCTCATGTTGCTTCATGTGGCCATGACTTAGTCCATTGGATCTAGACCATAGGAATAGTCTTATTCTGAAGTTGACGCACTTCCCGTTCAATGATCTTTATTGACTTTTGTTCGTACATCAAGTCCTTTTGAATTTCCAAGTTGTCGTAAGTGATGACATGGAATGGATCCGGTACATACTTCTTGAGCATTGAGACGTGAAATACATCATGAACTCCTGATAATTGAGAGAGCAAAGTTATTCGATACGCGACTTCACCAACCCTTTCAAGAATTTCAAAGGGGCCAATGAATCTCGGAGTAAGCTTGCCTTTAATACCAAATCTTCGATACCTCGACCTGGACAAACCTTAAAGAATACATGGTCTCCTCCTTGAAATTCCAGGTCGCGCCTTTGATTATCGGCATATGATTTCTATCTATCTTGAGCCATCTGGAGTCTTTCCTGAATAAGTTTTATCTTCTCGGTAGTATCCCTGATGATATCGAGACCGAGAAATTACCTTTCTCCTGCTTCACTCTAACAAATAGGTGAACGACAGCTTCTTCCATATAGAGCCTCGAATGGTGCCATTTATATGCTAGCTTGGTAGCTATTATTGTATGAAAATTTCATTAGAGGTAAATGGTCGTGCCAACTCCCTCCAAAATTAATAGCACAGGCTCTGAGCATATCTTCCACCACCTGATTTGTCCTTTCAGTTTGAGCATCAGTTTATGGATGGAACGCAGTGCTGAAGTTGAGTCGGGTTCCTAATGAATGTTGAAGACCCTTCCAGAACTGTGATGTAAACCGAGGGTCTCGGTCAGATATAATGGTAACAGGGACACCATGTAATTTGACAATTTCTCTCATATATAGTGCCGCTAATACATCCACAGACTATCGACTTTTAATTGGTAGAAAATGTGCAGATTTAGTTAATTGGTCTATGATCACCCATATGCCATCATGTCCACCTCTTGTCTTAGGTAAACCCATGATAAAATCCATCCCTATACTTTCCCATTTCCACTCGGGAATATTTAAGGGGTGTAATTTCCCAGTGGGTCTTAAATGTTTTGCTTTTACTTGTTGACAAGTGAGACATCGGGACACAAAATCTGCTACTTCTCTTTTCATATTGGGCCACCAAAAGTTTCTTTTCAAATCTTGATACATCTTGATAGCACTAGGGTGATTAGCATACCTTGATTTGTGAGCTTCTTCCATGATCAATTTCTTAGTGTCATCATGATTCGGCACACAAATTCGATCTTTAAATAATAGTCTTCCATCATTTGAGATAGAAAATTCCGGTCTCTGATCAATATTATCCTTAATCTCCATCAATGTGGGGTCATTTTCTTGAAATTGGACTATGTCCTCGATCAATGTAGGTTGTGACCTTATATTGGCAATCATACCTCCTTCCCCTTCTCTGTCAATATCAAGATTTAAATGAGAAAAATCTTCAATAAGACAAGTTGTATTTTTTTTTAGGCTTGCTAGAGTTGCTATCAGTTTCCTGCTAAGAGCGTCGGCTACAACATTTGATTTCTCTGGATGATATTGGATGGTAAAGTCGAAGTCCTTGAGATACTCCAACCATCTGCGTTGTTGCATGTTTAACTCCTCCTGGGTGAAGAGGTATTTCAGACTTTTATGATATGAAAATATGATGAATTTCTCCCCATAAAGGTAATGTCGCCAAATCTTCAATGTGAATATAACCGCAACTAGTTCCAGATCATGCACAAGGTAATTTTCTTCGTGACGCTTTAACTGCCTTGATGAATAGCAAATCACTTTTCCACTTTGCATAAGGACACATCCTCGGCCAATGTCAGACGCATCCGTATAGACTTCAAAGCCACCACCCTCTGTCGGTAGCGTTAATATAGGTGCAGTGGTAAGGTGTTCTTTAAGAGTTTGAAAACTCTCTTCGCAATCTTTCAACCATATAAAAGGACTCTCCTTTCTTGTGAGTCTAATCAAAGGAACGGCGATCTTTGAGAAATATTTGATAAATCTCCTGTAATAACCATCCAGACCTAGAAAACTTTTGACTTCAGACAGGTCGTCAGCCGGCTCCAGTTCTTAACAGCTTCTATTTTAGAAGGGTCGACAGCGATACCTTCCTTTGAAATAATATGGCCAAGGAAGGAGACCCCCTTTAGCCAGAACTCGCACTTACTAAGCTTTGCATAAAGGTTGTGCTCTCTTAGCGTTTGCTAGGCTATTCTTAAGTGCTCTTCATGTTCCTCCTTTATTTTGGAGTATATAAGAATATCATTAATGAAGACGACCACGAATCGGTCGAGATAAGGTCGGAAGACATTATTCATGAGTTACATAAATGCTGCTGGGGCATTGGTTAACCCGAACGGTATTACCACGAATTCATAGTGGCCACATCTGCTCTGAAAAGTAGTTTTATGTATGTCTTCATCTTTGATCTTGAGCTGATGATAACCTGACCTGAGGTCTATCTTGGGGAAATATTCTGCTCCTAAAATCTGGTCAAAGAGTTCATCGATACGCGGCAACGGATATTTATTCTTAATTGTGAGTTGATTCAGTCGCCGGTAGTCGATACATAGCCTGAGGGATCCATCCTTCTTCTTGACGAATAGAACCGACGCACCCCAAAGGGATGTGCTAGGTCGAATAAAACCCTTGTCTAATAACTCCTGAAGTTGTTTCTTCAATTCCTTGAGTTCTGTGGGGGACATCTTGTAGGAAGCTATTGAAACGGGTGCTGCTCCGGGTAGGAGTTCAATTAAAAAGTTTGCTTCCCTTTCGGGTGGTAAATCGGGTAAATCTGATGGAAATACATCAGAAAACTCATTCACAATGGGAATATCTTCTAACATGATCTCCTTAGACTCGGTAATGATTACGGAAGCAAGGAAAGCTTCACATCCTTGCGAAATGAGTTTGTAAGTGTGAAGAGATGAAATAATATCATGATGTTTCCTATACTTGATACCAAGAAAGGAAAACCTTGGAAGACCTGGTTTTTGAAAAGATATAACCCTATTGCGATAGTTTATATAGGCGTCATGGTCCACAAGCCTATCGGCATCTAAGATAGCATCATAGCCTTCCATGTCAAGGCATACGAGGTTTGCTGGAAGATTGTGCCCTTCTACCATTACCTCACTATCGGGGTAGTAGGTTGTAAGTTTGGTTCCGGGACATAATGGTGTAGTGATTGCTAGGTCCGAAGGTAGAGGAAATGATGAAACTGGCAAGGTTTTTGCAAAAGCAGTAGATATAAAGGAATGAGAAGCACCAGTATCAAATAACACAAATGTAGGATGGGAATAGACTTGAATGGTATCTTTCATTAACCCATCATCCTTGGGTGCTTCATCATCATCCATAATAGCATTAAGATGAGCCTGTCGCATATGTCCACCATCGGAAGATTGTTCCTTCATAAGAGGGAAATCTGACATGCGGTGCTCCTGATTGCATCATCGTAAACAAGCTCCGAGACGCTTCCAGCATTCTTCGGCTGAGTGGCCGAACTTCTCGCAGAAAGTACAAGCCGCCATGACTTGCTTTTCTTCTTCTTTAGCCTTCTTGTTCTTATGGTAGCCACTACCATTCCCGTTCCGGGATCTCTTCTTGCTATCACGGGATTTGTATGGTTCCGTGATACTAAATTTTCCCTTCTTTTCATGCAGATCAGACCTTTGGCTCGGCTCCTCTCCTTTACCTTTAAGTTTTTTGACCTTCTCCAAGGTCTTTTTGCATAGATGCGCTCGTTGGACCATCTTAGCATATGTACAGATGTTCTGAGACCCTAGTTGTTGAATAAAGACAGGCCTTAAACCGTCCATAAATCGGTTAACTTTCAATAAGTCGGTACTAACCAGATGAGGAGCATAAGGCGCCAGCCTAGAAAATTGGAGTTCATACTCCGCTACTATCATCATGCCTTGGCGTAACGAAGCAAATTCCATAGCTTTCCTCTCCTTGACATGTTCGAAGAAGTATTTTGCTCGGAAGAGGGTGAGGAATCCCTCCTATGTATGTGGTGCATCTTGAGGCGGTGCAGGAATTGACTTCCACCATGTACGGACATCTTTATTGAGTTGGAACGTGGCAAGATGAACCTTCTCTTGGTCGGCACATTGCATAACCTCAAATAGGCGATTCATTTCATCAATCCAATTCTCTACTTCATCTGGATTAGAAGAACCGGAAAATCATGGAGGATTTAGACTTCTGAAGTTGCGGTGAAGATCACCAGCACCCGCTCTTGCACCGGCTTGAGCCATGTTTTGCAATGCCTGGGTGAGAACCGCAACGGTCTGTTACATTCCACCCCAATCAACACAGTGAGCCATCGTAAGAATGAGGTACCTGAGAAAAGTGATAGGTTTGTTATTCTCCATAAAATTTAAAGGAAGTTAGCTTAAAGATATATTCTAAACAACTAGCTCATCCCAAGTTCTACCCAATTCTCACATGGGTTGGAGTAATTTTTCTAGTTTCATAGGTGTGGGTCCTTAAGCCTTGGACTTAACCTATGACATGATATATACTTCCTAGAAATAAGTAAGTCATTGGACTTACGCTATGATACCATCTTAACTGTCACGCCCCGAGATTTATGCAGCGGAAACAATCGGGTGCGTGAATAGCCGGCTAGTACACCTCGAGCAAGCAATATAATCAGAGCGCAAGACAATCACATAAAAGTAATTGCACCATTAATTCATTCAATACTTTAACTTTATTTCTTTATCAAATAATCTCAAGGTACATAAGATCTTTGACTCTCTTTACTAGACTCAATAAAATGAAGATTACATCATGACTTGACTAGACACTTGATAACTAAGGCTTCTCTCGTTCATTTGTCCTTCAATCACTCTCGGACCCGTTAGTTGTATAATTTGAATCCGATTCACTTGTACTTCCTAAAATATTGAGAAAATAGGTAATGAGCACACTTGCCCAGTAGGTATCTTCGTATCAACATGAAGGCGAGTTTAAGTGATTAGCATTTTAGCTCTAGAGAATAGGATAAATCATGCAAATCAAAGTAACAAGATACGATCATGACGAGATACGAGAATATGATTGATCAAGTATATAACAAGAATGTAAATTTGGTCTTTCCATGAACAAAAATGTAACAAGAATATACTTTTCATAACCCTAGAGGCTATGCACTAGAAAGTCATGTAACAAGCAAGAAAGTACTTTTCGCTTAATAGCAAGTACTTCGTGAATTCACATGGATCTTTATTCATGTCCGTGGATTTTCACTTATTTATAAAGAAAGTACTCCCAGCGTAATGCGATGCCAATAGCATCATATCCCATGGTTTACAGTATATTTTCGACAATCAGTTGAGGGGACTAGCATAGAGCCCTTGAACACAATCAGTACTCGAACTGCATCTTCAAGTATAAATCAAGCTACTTCCACAATTATAACAATAATGTGGCCAATAATGTACACGTTCAACAATAATTCCATGATAAGGTAACCAAGGTATAGAACATACCAATAATCGATCATGAGAATTCAAGAAATGCACTAATAACTAGGTTATGCTATGGAGACAATTCGACAGCATAACGGCACATTCTTTATTTTCATAATTTATTAATAGCTTATTTGAATCAAGATAAGTTCTAGATAATCAATCGATCATCTAGGATCATAGGATACTTAAGCCAAAGATAAAACCATGGGTTAAACATAATTAGATTTGATGAAAGAGAAGCTGGAACCATGCGGTCTAGTTCAGGGCCGCTAGTGTCACTGGCAGTCATTTCTTAGGCCGCTAACTGACTCTAGCAGTCATACATTCGGCCGCTAAGGTCCAGAACTCATTAAAACAGCAGTAAAATACTTTATAGACAACTGGGCTTTTATGGTACAACCAGCTCGGCGTCCTAGTGGGAATCTCAGGCTCATAGAGACTTACGGAGGCCTTGAAACAAGATTTCCTAGTCGTTGGGAGGAATATCCAATGGAGAGGTTATCAAGTCCAAGATTGTGTACTTAATGTGTAAAGGTGTAACTAATGACAACATACCGGGATATGTGCCATGTACTTACGAAAAATGACTCTAGAAGAGAGAGATAGTGGTAATGTCGATCAAGTCATGACTAGTCCATGAATCATATAAATTTAAGTTAATTACAAAAGTACATGATTTGGTCATGAAAATAACATAAGTTTTACAAATAATTCTAAGTGCATAAAGAATCATAAAATCTACTAGAATGTTTTGTTAACATCACTAGGTATGCGGAAATATCACCTGAAACAAGAGTAAAACCTACTTAACTAGGCTTATCATACATTAATTTGGACCATTCTGCATTAAGTTTCGGGTTAACTTAAATACAGAATTCAGAAATCAAAAATGATCTAGAGAGAACCGTTTCTAGTGGCTAGCGGTCTATCGTAGGACCGCTAAGGTTTCTGGCGGTCTACAAGAAGACCGTTTCTTCCTGTGTTAACAGAAAACTTAATAATAATATAATAAAATACTAATCTAGGGCATATCATACATGAAAACAATCATGAATATACTCTAAAGCATGATAGAACGAGTATAGGCCAACAATATACGTGGGTTTGTGTAATAAATAAGAATATTCTCCTTTTAACTTAATTAGGACTAAGAATTATGCATGAGTAGTATACTAGATGTATAGTCCCAATAAATCATAAAATTCTCTGTGTGCAATGCAAGAAATTAGCTGAAATCAAAGGGCTTTTATCCTAGACTTCGAGTTTAAGCCTTTCATGAGATAACCTACCTCTGTTTTGGGCTTTAAGTTTCGAATTTAGGGCTAGAAGTTAACCCTAATTTCTGCACGTCTTGTGGTAAACCAGTGACTTCACGCCTTCCTAACTTCTGATTCTCTTGACCTAAAGACGTGAAATTTTGAGGGTAAGAAGAGGGTACTAAAAGGAACAATTTACTCTAAAGAACCTCTATATAATTATCATGTTTAGGGCTTCCAATTTGTAGATCTTTCTGGGTCAGTCGCACTACTTCTTGTGTTGTTTGCACCGAACCAGCGTCTTTGCAGGCTTCTATCTCTTTGTAGGCTTGATCTCCTAGAAT
The DNA here is from genome assembly GCA_022559845.1 of Amorphophallus konjac. Taxonomy (NCBI): domain Eukaryota; kingdom Viridiplantae; phylum Streptophyta; class Magnoliopsida; order Alismatales; family Araceae; genus Amorphophallus; species Amorphophallus konjac. The sequence goes on from CM040121.1 coordinate 490,323,715, forward strand.
GAAATTTTAAAGAAAGTTAGATCTAACTAAGATGAACAAATTCCTAGAAGAAACTTACCTCTAATTCGACCTCTTTACCTTAGTTCCATGCGAGCCAAAAGTAAGGGTCGTGTAGGTTGGTTCTGGGGTCTATTTATAGGGTTTAGCTAGGGTTTCATGGATTTGAACGATTCTAGAGTCTTTATTAGGTATTAGATCGATCTTTGAGAGTCCTAAGCATGCTTACAAGTCTACATACTTCGGTCTCTAAGAGTTTAAACGCCAAAAATCTAATCTTTTTGTACTTTCTTCCACTCACGGAATCTGCAGAGCTTAGCGGTCATTTGGGAGACTGTTTTCCAGTGGCTGGCGGTCACGCGATAGACCGTTTTCGATTTTGGGCGCTGAATTTGAAACTAGTTCAAACTCTTGTATTATTATTCACCTCTTTATCCTAAAATCTTCCTACTTATCTCCTTAATTCCATAAATACATAAATTCCAAGCTTCTAGAACATGGGCCAAAGTTCAAAATTATAATTTGGGCCAATTGGATGTGTCAAAATGGGCCTAATCCTCTTGGATTATTATAAGGCCTAAATCATTAGTTTTAATTAACCACAATCAATAGCCCATTGAATAATTAATATAATTATATTTTAATCACAGAATTTTCTCGGGCGTTACAGGGGGTGGTCGGAGGTTACATGCAGAGAGGGGGTGCTGTCGTGGGTTAGGGAGTAGCGTGAGGAGGTGAGAGGGTGGCGTGAGGGTGCAGGTAAAGAGAAAGAGGGAGAGTGGGGGTGGTTCAGCGATGGTGAGGGTGGCGGCGAGATGGTGGGCGGTGGTGACACCGGCGTCGTTAGAGGGAGAAAGGGAGAAAGGGAGAGGATGGCGGGGTTGCCGCGGCGGCGACGAGGGTGGGTGTGCGGGGGTGGCCGGAGGGGAGATGGAGAGGAGGTGAGTGGAGAGGGGTTGGTGTAGGGATGAGAGTGTGTGAAGGAGGTGGGGAGATGGTTTTTTTTTTTGCGATGATAGATGGGGGACTGGGGGGAGTGTAGAGGGAATAAGAAGTGAGGGGGAATTGGTTTCGACGAGAGAGGTGGTGTGTGAAGGAGGGAGATGGGGAGGGAGAGAAGGGAGATGGGGTTGCGATGGGAGACAGGGAGGGGCCGTGAGAGGGAAAGATAGCCGTGGGTGAAAAAGAAAGAGATAGATGGATGTCTACCACCACCCCGGGATTAATGGTTATAGAGATGAGGATTAATAATAATAGTGTGGTAGGGAGACCAGATCCTAGAATCTAAGAGAGGTGGGGCAGTTAACCATGATATAGATATTTATTATTATTTTAGTTATGTTTATCTTTTGTTTGTCTTTTTTTATATATTTGTTATATATATATATTGACACCTTTTATCAATTTTTTGTTTAAGATTATTAAACCAAAACTAATTATATATATATTTTATATAAAAACAACTTTATCTTTATATATATTGTTTACAACCTTACATATATATATATATATTGAGGTTTTGTATTTGTTTTTTAAAAAAACCTTTTCTCATTGTTTTCTGCAACCGTGATGATCATGTAACAATTGGAAATTACTCAAATAAGTCAAATGCGTAAGTCACTTTGGGACATCATTGTGTAATATGAGATATACCCGCGAAAATGTCAAAATGGCGTGTCTACAGCTGTCCCGCCTTGGCGTCTGCTTTGCAAGGGAGAGACATGTTGTGGAGTGAAATGAACTATATTGGAATGGAGTGGAGTGGACTAAAAAGTGGATGCCAAGGTGTGATGAGACACGCTTTCAACATTTCATGATTTGAATCTTTCCAGAGTTTCAACGAAGCAACCTGAAGAGGGTCCTCCGAAATCAACGGTTGTTTGGATGGTAAACAAACAAGGAAGGACATAATGTGCACTCAGGCACGAACATAAAAGGGGACCAACTTCATTACGTGGAAGTACTTGGGTCGTAAACCTACAGGTTTCACCATTGGTGAGCGGTTACCAGCCATTGTGGAAGTGTTGCGGCCAAGGTGGGTCCAAGGGGAATAAAAATGGAATTGGAGACAAATCCAAACAATGGACTTTTTCGAAGAAACAGCTCGAGGTGACTTCGGTTAAACTGAGTACTCCATTCGGAGTGAAATATCTCATATGTGAAGTTTAAGCATAGTGGCTCTCACAATCAAATTACTTGAATGATTTTCCATAGTGAAATCAAAATCCTATATGGATGCATGCTGGGTTTAAATGGAAAATAAAAACAAATGAAAATAGAAGACATCCAAGAATAATATTGTTAAATTGTTAAGAACGGGTCAGGATACTGATTTGATGAGCTGATATTGAGTCGGGGCCCGTTTATCCACGCACCGACTCACCGAACAGAACCATCATCCCCATGCCATCATGACTTAATGGCCTATCCGTACGTCCTGAACTCCTCTGGAGTTATCACTATGTTTGTTAGAGGGGAACTCAAACTCTAGATTCATCCAAGGCATAAGGTCCTTGACATGCTCTAGTAATGTAGATATCATATAGTAAGATGCATGACACAGTTATCGGAAGCGGTACATGGTGGTATAGTTTTTTTTTGAAACTTGCACTGAATATACGGAATTATTTTACAATAATAGAATTACACTCCACTGTACAAAGAAATCAACACACTAGACGTTTCACAGAAGCAAAAGAGAACACAACACAGGAAGACAGGGTTCCTTCCCCACATCCTACAATGGCACTTCCTGAATTGATTTTTTTATCTTTCCTTTTTCCCTATAAGTACCCTCCCTGCTTGGCCTAGCAAAGGGCATCAAAGAGTGTTTTGAGGGGGAACCTGTAAAGGGAGAGAAGGAGGGATTTTGGCCTCTTGAGATGGAAGGCGAGTCTTCGCGCCCTCCGAAAAGAAGTAAGCCTAGCAGTGAGTGCAAGCGGCTCACCGACCTCGAAGGGCATCTGAGCGAGAGAATTCAATCATGAATGATAAGTTGACTCATTTTATACTTTCTATACAACTTCTCCTTCACCTTCCCACCATTTTCTTTCCTTCTTTCAGCCATACCCGCTTTTCCCAGGCCCAAGGAAATTTTCCAAGATGCCCTGGCTTTCGAAACTTACTACCAACATAACTATTGGCATGAGGGCTATCATCACAAAGTGGAATTTGCAAGGGCTTGTTGTTCACGCCAAACATTATGACAAGATCTACATGGACTGGGCAACCATGGGTGCACTGGTAGAGGTTTGGCACCCTCAAACTCACACCTTCATCTTCCCTACCTTTGAAGCGACGGTCCTTCCCAAGGAAGCAAAACTTCTACTTGGCCTGAAAAGCGTCAAGAAAGACGACAAGATAAAGATCCTGCCCATACTGAAGAAGATGACCTCCGAAGAAGTCCTTAGAAGTTTTATGCCCTCTGGAGCCGTCAAGGGCATCCAGACCCAAAGGGGAATTAACCTGTAGAAGCTTGCAGGATGGACTATAAATGCCCTAGAAGAGTTGACAGGTGATGATCACCTGGAGAAACTCATGAAGGGGTTCACAATTTGCTTGACGAGAGCTCTCCTATTTCCTTGCACCGACAATATTGTAGAGGAGGATCAATTGGGTGCGATTTATGGAATTTGGAATTGAAAAAGAGTGGGGCCCACCGTTCTTGCTTACTTTTACAGTGGTCTAATAGCTTCCAGCATGGGAAAACCTCCTTTCGGTTGCGTACTTCTCTTGAATTGCTGGATTGACTTGCATTTCAAATTTGACCACTGCAAGGGGATGCCGACTACCTCGAAAATCTTCCAACAAAGCCCCCTCTACCACATGGCCGATATGTTAAGCTTTGGTGTTAATGTGGTAAATCATGTTCCCTGGCGGAAGAAACGCGAAGACTGGCGGGTTCACTTCAGCACCATGACGCAAAACATGTTCACTTGTGCGCCGTCATGCTTACTCTCATATGTACTCCTCACGAGGTCTTCCCCGGACGCGGAGCTCCATCTTGTTGGCCCAACTGAGTTCATTCTTTATAATGCACATCGGTGTTGTACTCAAATCGGCCTCCCTCGCCATTCTTTCCCAACGTTATCTGACATTCCTCCTCTGAGGAAGAGGGAGTTGGGTACAGAGGGAGATGCAAAGGATGTAAAGACTATCAAAGCGTCATGGAAGACGAGCATTCCAGGAAAGGCGATGGTGCACGTGGAGGAAGAACGCGAGCTGTGGAGAGCTTATGTAACCGAATTGGGGAAACTGAGGCCCGAAGTGCCCAAACCCCAGATGTAGCCCTTTTGTTGTTCTAAAGAAATAAATGCGGAGCCTTAGTGCTAGTGCATGTTTTTTTTACAATTAGTCTACTTAAGGCATGCTAATGGAATATGATGATGCAGCTATGGAGCTACTACTATATCCCAATGGGGAGGGCTCGACATTGGCGTTCAGCCGTGGCGCCACTAGCTCGGCGGTGGCAACTTCTCATGAGCACAGCCCCTTTATCCTACCAGCTAATGACATTAAGGCGTGAGTTGCAAGAATTCCCTGCGGCGATGGTAGGACCTTTTTTTGTTTTTATATATTTTTTGTTTTTTTACTTTATTTTTTATCTGTTTGTTTTTTTGTTTTATTTTGAAGGACTAAGAGGATATGTACATGCTATTGTAAGTCATGTGGAGACCTTATGCAGGCATGGTCGATGCTGACCACCCATGGGTTATAACAAGTCATGCCAGGTTTGGACGGGACCTTTGGATCCACTGCCTGAATGAAATCGAGCCACTTTGGCTACGATTGGTTATGAGGACCTTTGGGCTTGCCCAGGAATGGGTAGATACGACTGCGCCACCTCGCGTCGGGAGAAAGATGCGCGGGTTGGCAACCTACATTGATTGGTGTGTGTATTTCCCTGAATAGTATGAAGACTGACAACGGGATGGCACGATTGTAGAGTCGCACGCGCAGGACAGTGAGGACTATCTGCGCCTCTATAGGGTAATGTATGCAGAGCGACTCCAACCCAGGGGGCTTATGGAGGTAAATGTTTTTTTTTTGGGTGATTATTTATGTGTTGTTTTTTATTTTATTTTTATTTTAGTGGAAATACTGAAACCTATGACATGGCAGGATGCCCGTCATACCATGATAGCGAACTTGCGAGCTCGCTTGGCAGACACGGAGCAACAGTTAGGTGACACCCGTGCAGCTTTGAGTGCCTCAGTGAGTGTATATATAATGCATGCTCCTAACTATGACCCTAGATTCCTAGTGTTCAGCCACTAATTGTAACCTCATGTTATTGTAGCGTTCCCAGCTTGACGCAGCCTCATCAGCAATGGCAGCGGATGGCCTCTCTTCGAGTTTATAGATCCTTACCTTAGACCTTGATTTGCTTCATGAGCAACTTGCTTGTGCCACGCAGCGAGCCGCGGAGGCAGAAGGAATACTTTCTACGTAGGTGAGGGTTTCACTGTTCAATTTTCCTTTTCATGCCTCACCACATATATGAGATGGTGTATCTGGCAGGCAAAAGAGACGCAAGAGGCACTTGCCCATGCCGCGCAGGGGGAATGCAGAATAGCGGAGCTGGAGGAGGAATTGCGGCGCCGTTCAGATTGAGACTCCTCTCGGGACGCTGTGGAGCTGAGGATCACCCTCCAGCTAGATAGGGAAGACCGAGAGAGAGATCGAGAAGAGAAAGAAAGGGACAGAGAAAGAGAGAGAGAGCCGATAGGTTGGCTGAGAGGGAGAAGCGAAGGGCCATGGAGGCCCAATTGTTTGAGCTCTGAATCAGCCTTGGTCTTTCTGAACAATGACTGAGAGATGGTGAGGATCGCTACCGAAGAGCATGAGAGTGTGGCTTTCGTGTTAGTAGCTTCTTTGCTGCCCCCGTCGACTGACGGGGAGCGGAAACGGGAAGAGGAGTACAGGGTGGTAAAGGTACCACCTCACATGGTTTGACAACACCCTCCAGGGCTCCTCGCCTGGAGAGTGGTGAGAGAAGTAATGCTGAGAGAGAGGACGGAACTTAATGTACACTTTCTATAAGAAAATAAAGGAGTGTTCAGCTTCCTGTCTTTTGCCTTCTTTCCTACGTTTTCGAATCCTGCACACATTGCTCATTGAAACAGGTCAATTTTTCCATTCTGGCTTGGCCCCTTGCTCAATAAGTGGATGATCGTTTTGAAGCTAGCCTTGACAACGAGTCAAGGGACCAAGCCTTTATTAATAAAGGCAATGGTAAAACATGATGATGAATGCGGCACACAAACACACGAATGCGAACGAAAATTTAAAAATGAAATACTATATACAAATGTGATCATGTAATTTTTTTTTGTTTTGTATATATCTACATTTTTATTTTTTGTGTGTTTTTTTTTTGTTTTTTTGTTTTTTTTATTTTGTTGCTCTTTTTTATTTTGTTTTTTTATTTTTCTTAGGACTATTTTGTTGTTAACGCCTAGTGACCACCCTATATGACACCTGACCTACATGAGGACATGGGTTTCTTACTAACCTCCCAGGTATCCTAAACACACATTTAGGTTGATTTGGGCCTCTAGACTCCTCGAATGATAATCCCGCCGGTTAAGACTTATCCTGATGACAATACCGTATGCCATGCTTAGGCTCCCAATCGCTTCCGACCACAGGGATACACCCAAAAAGTGTTCAAGGTAAATGATTTACCCGACCCGGGTCTATTTCCTTACAACTCTAGACGGTATATAATTGAACACCCTAGAACTTGAACGACCAACCGCGCGACGTTGACCTGGAATCAGACGCTGTCGCACCCATAGGTGACGCGCTTGCATTTGCCTAAGCCCAATGTTAGACTAAGAATACATCAAGGCGGTAGATAGAGGCCTTGACCTGCTAGAAACACCGAGACTCCATCTTAGTGATGGCTTTTACTTTTCAAAATGGACAACCATATGTGTGTGTCAAAATAAGGTTGCTGGCCTTAGCGGGTTTCACCCTTCGAAAACTCCATTAAGCTTTCATCTTTGGGGAAGAAGGAAGAGTGTAGGGGGCAAACCTTCTCATAGGACTGGCAAAACCATTAACCCGACGAGCCAATAGGGGCCCACTTAACTCTCCCCTTTCGGGTAACTTCGGACCAAATCTCGAGCATTTACATTTCATGACCCCTTTTATGGATTTTGACTTTAACTTTGAGGGGTTTCGTTTATTGGAATCAGGCACGGTTACGACCAGGCTTTTGTTTTGACTGTGGCTTATCTCTTTTTTTTTTAGAGTGAAATATAGTCATTTGACATTATGGAATCCCTCTTGTATGCCTGCGGGGACACTGCCCTCTTCTCATGCTCTGACCCAAACTCAAGGAAATGGATCCTACTCTTGCCTTAAGGGGATTGAGTTTCTATTTTTTATGCTCAGCGTTTTAAGGGCGTCGGCTGTCTCATTTGGTCGAAGAGAGTGAGAATAAAGACTAGAGCTTTCTTGGAGACCTTCCGGGTGAGGCCTCACCATAAGCGATGCTACCGATTTTTGATAGAACATATGTGCATGTGCATGTGGCCTTCCTTTAAGTGGGCATAGGCCGAACTGGCCGGACAGGAATCTCCACAGTTCTGGCAAACCAAGACCCAAGACCTACCAAGTCTTAATGGCCCCTATCCTAACATGGAGGATGTATGTAGTGACTTGATTCCATGGCGATCCCCAGGCATTGGCATTTTAAATTTTCTATTTTTTTATTTTTTTTTAATTTTTTTTGTTTTACTATGTGTTTGTTGTTATTTTTTTTTACTTATTTGTTTAGTTTTTTTTAACACTATGCACACCTATCTACGGGTAGTACTTCTTAGGATAAAGCCTATTCCAAGGGTGGGATAACTCGATCCCTTCAGCATTGACTAGCTTGTAAGCGTTGTCAGGATGCACAGTCTGGATTATGTATGGTCCTTCCCAATTGGGTTGGAGTTTAGAACGCGGCCCGCCAGGTTTTACAAAGATTCTTTTCACTACTATCTCACCGACTTTGAATTTTCTCTCAATAACCTTCTTTTGGTAAAAACGTGCGAGTCTATTTTGGTATACACGAGCATGCTCGGTAGTGGCCAGGCGCTTCTCATCTAAGAGTTTCAGCTGGGCAAGGAAAGAGTCACAACGTTCGTCGTGGGGAAGTTCCTTATCCAATTGTACTCTGAGAGAAGAAATCAGAGTCTCGTACGGGACTACCGCCTCCATCCCATAAGTAAGGGCGAACAGAGTTTGCCCGGTGGGGGTACGGATTGAAGTGTGATAGGTCCATAGAGCTTCGATAAGCTTTTCTAGCTAGTCTGAAAACTTATTAGACTTACAGGTCTTTTTTATGATCTTAATCAATGTTTCATTAGTGGCCTCTGCTTGTCCATTACCTTGTGAATAGCATGGTGATGAATGATGCAATGCAATGTTATACCTTTTGTAGAGATCCTGAAGGTCCTGAGAAATGAATTGTGGCCCATTGTAGATGATGATCGTGCTTGGAATGCGGAACCTGGCGATGATGTTCTTCATGATGAACTTACAAACTGTTGACGCCTTGATTTCTGCGTAAGCTTCAACTTCGGCCCATTTGGTGAAGTACTATGTTGCAGTGAGGATGAAGGATTTTTGCTTGGTGAGGGAGTTGGGATCACCGAGAGGACCAATGATGTCGAATGCCCGCATGGAGAAAGGCCATGGGGAGGATACTGGATGGAGAGAGGAAGATGGAGAATGAATCTTGTCAGCATGAAGCTGACACTTGACACACCTACGGACATAGATAGCACAATTTTCTTCTATGGTAGGCCAATAAAAGCCTTGCTGAATGATCTTCTTACCAAGTATTTGGCTATTCACATGGCCACCGCACACACCTGAGTGTGCTTCCTCTACACACTTCCAGACCTCATTGTTATCAAGACATCTTAGAAGAACACCAGTGAGGCTTCTCTTATATAGCACTCCTCCAACTAGTGTGTATTTCTAGGCCACTTTCCTTATGGCCTTCTTATCTTCTGGGGTGATTTATCATAAAGGAGTGGTGACAAAACCAGAATTAGGCGGAAGATGCCTAAAAGGATTTACAGGATGAAAAAGAAATCAAAGAAAAAGGTGAGGACTAAAGCCTCGAAAGCAGTGTGAGAATGGGCAGATGACCAAGGTAGTTGATGTGGCAAGAATCGGGTCGGACTCGGGATCGGGATCAGGAGGAATTAGAAATTGATGAATCGAGAGAGGCGGATCCGGAGGGTCCGAAAGTAAAGGAGGAAAATCATGGGGGAATGGATCCAGAGGTTCCGGAGGAAGAAAATGATGAGGGACACGATGTCTTGGGAAAAGGTATAGAAAAAGGCAATTCAAAGGGTGGAAAAGAACGAAGGACGCGATGCCCTGGAAAAACAAAAGGATAAATTGGAAGAAGGGAAGATTTGGAGGTTCCAGGCGGATATGAAAAGGGAGGAAGCGATGCCCTAAGAAACCATGAGAGTGAATTGGAGGTTTCGGAGGGGGATGAGGATGATAGATGGATAAAGATAGGGAATTAAATAGAGAGGGGTCGGAGGCTCCGGACGGAGAGGAATATGAGGGTCCACGGACCCCAGAGAAGAGGAGGAGCTTGATTGCGTCGATTTAGATGATGGAAAGCGTCCCCTCAACCAATGGATTGCCCATAAAAAGAAACTGAATAATAGCAGGAGCAGTGATGGAATGAGATATGAAGTGGATGGGCTATAGGATGGCCCCTCAACATGGGATTTCTTGTCCTTAAGCTTCACTTTATGCCTTCCCTTCTTCTTGGTTGATACGCTCTTACAGCGCGGCCTCACTACCTTCAATATAGCTTCTTGACCTTAGGGCCTTGCATGCCCTCTCCAATTATGTGCCCCAAAAGACGGCCTCGTCCTTCTCTGACCAACTGGCTCAATCGGTGCGGTCAGCGCCCACGGGCTCTCATTTGATGGACTTTTAATAACATCTTTTGGACATTCGTAAATGAACGGAAACTCTCTTGGCAAAATATCATAGCAAAAGTTTGAGAGTTCCGCTTGTGAAACATGAATCTTGACATGGAATGGCTCCTTTGGAAATAACTCCCTTGATAAATAAATGATATCTATCATTGGGAGTTCGGTCTTCGGCATAAGGAGCTTCATGTTTGGTGCACCGCTCAAGGCCGTTGGAATATCACGCGTGAATATGCTTGGTAGCATAGGCGTTCGCCCCTTGCAAGGAAGTTGGTAGGGAGTGGACGAGATGTCAAAAGCTTCCAACAAGGACTGCCCTGACCCGCCTTGGAACATAGAGTTCATCATCTCCTCTGCAGTGGAATGTGTCATTACTATGCTTGAGGAGAACCCCTTCTTTTGATTAACCATTTGGACTACAACCGAACAAGGGGTAATGAGGGCCTTGAAAGTATCTTGGCCAATGAGTAATGTGACCTTTATTGTTTTTGCTCCTGATTTGCTAGGCACCAATTATTAAGAGTCCTTCTTGATGGACATTGGTGCAGATGGTGATTCAGCTTTCTCAAAGGTGCCCGACACAAGAACCTGAATTGGCATTCGGCAGATGAAATCTTAGATTTTGAATGGCATAGCTGTGACCAAATTCTTCTTGTCTGGTTCTTGAACATCATCTTTGGTACATGTATCTGTAGAAAGACACCCACTCCGAGAGGTGATGGAAGGAGGCGAGATGGAGGTAACAGGCTCAGCGGGTAATGAAGGTTCAATGGAAAGGGTTGTATGAAGGGTAGGTGGAGGTTGAAACACGGCGAGCTTCCCCCCTTGCTCAAGAGCAGATAAGGCTGGCTCGGGTGCAAAAAGGGATGGGCCCTGCTCAGGATTAATCACGGGTTTGGGTAAGGGGTCAAGTGGAGGAATAGGAATGGTTGGGTTCGGGGTTATAAGGCTAGTAGAGGTTTTAGGTGGGGGCGATGGAGGATTACTTGGTTGGGAACAAGGGTTAATGGGAGGCTCGGTGGAAGCCGACGGTATGGAGGTTACCTATGTAGTTGGAGGGGTAACTGTAGGAGGCTTAGTATGTAGGAAGGGTCGGGTTTTGGTGGTACGTGAGGGATCCAGGGTAGGGGGTGATTCATGGTGCATTGACGCGGGTTGTTGGAGTAGGAACCCATCATCATAACACCATGAGGCCTCATAGACGTGAGTAGGGATAGTGGCTAATTCATGGTGCATTGAGATAGGTTGCTGGAGTATTGACCCATCATTGTAACATCCTGATGTCTCATAGGCAGGGGTAGGGATAATGGCTTTGTCCTGAGCAGGGGGTTCTTGTGGAAGTGGTGGAAGAGGGAAACGAAGAAAACTCGGAGTAGGTGCATATTCAAAATCTTCATAAATTTCATCACGTGCCGTTTCCAATTCTTCATAATCATCAAGTTCAAATGGACGCCATGGTAAAGGCGTGTTAATGAGTAAAGATGGTGTATATTGACATGGAGGATTTTGTGGATGTGAATGCGGAGGCGGAGGGCCATATGAATTAGTGTGATGAATGGGTGGTGGGTGGACGGTGTCCACTTGATCGCAAAGACTTGGCAGAACCTCTTGCTCACTCATATTCTAGATGCCATACTCATCTCTTCCCTCCTTCCAATCTTTCTCGATCTTAGTAATATTATTAATGAAAGCGTGAAGGGGATTGACTTGAGGAGGAGAAGGGGGCGGTCGCAGACTTGTGACCCTCTTTAATTGTTCCTCCATTTGATCAATTTTATCAAAGAGAGCTTGTTGGAGGGGTGTGACTTGTGAAGTTGAGAGTTGGCCTTGAGACCTTGGAGGGGCGTCTTGACAAGGATGTCTTGAAGGAGAAGGGGAGTGAGGCTCGCCCATAGAGTGACCCAGTCGGACCAGGGTATGAGGGACAACCAGATTTTGGGGCCATGAGGGATGCTGAAATGAGGGTGGTGGTTGGCCCACGTGATCCGTAAAAGGAAAATCATGAGGACCAACCATAGCGGATGGATGACCCTGGGAAGGAGGAGTAGATCCCCTCTCAATGACAGCCTGGAGGGCTTCCACTTGAGAGCTGAGAGAGTTGATGTGAAAAGCCAGAAAATTCAAGACATAGGGAACACTAGTGGAGGGGGAAGCTCCGCTAGTAGTGGCCTGCACTTCGTATGAGGACTCAAAAGATGGACCAACGTCCATGGGATGGACCGGTGGCTCGCGCTGGTAGCCGCAGTCCGGGTTATACTCTTCATAATAGTCATGACCTGGGTCATGCATTTGGGGCTCATGGCTGAAGGCCTTGGCCTCGAAAGCATTGTAATTGTATTCAGCCATCCTTAATACTTTTCCAGAACATAATAGCATACACTAGCAAATAAATAGCAGAGGTTAACACACAAGTGAATGCTTTACGTCCAATTTTTTTATTTTTTTAAAAGAAAAATTTTCTCTTTTTTTAAACAAACCTGAATTTCACACAAAATAGGAAGGACCCTAGTTACAATTTGGTTCACCGCCGTGTCAACTAGGGTCACTTGTCTCACCACGAGTAGGTCAACTAACTTCGGAGAACTTCAATGGTACAACCAGCCTAATGAACGAAGAGGGAATCCTTCGCTGTCGGGGACTTACGGAGTTCCCGATTGAAGAGATCCTAGTCCGTCGAGAGGAATTCCCGACGGAGAGTCCTTCCTTCACCGAGAGAGGGTAATCCTTAGAAAAATAAAAAAGGGGGAGATGCATGCAATGCAGTGCTGAACAAGTATATATAGAACACGCAAATAGAACAGAGAGAACATGGATATACAAACACAAAATAGATAGAACAAGATATTACCGCTCTTCTTTCCGAAACAAGGTAAACCTCTCGAGGAATCACAAGGGACTGTGAGGGAGTGCACGTGGTGCACGAGGGATGAAAATTAAAAGTGCTATTGTGAACACAACTATAGCGCGCGTGGGCTCAATAGGGAGGGGCACACGTGGGTGCCAAGTGGAGGGGCATACGCGGGTGCCAATATCGCAAGGGTAACCAAAAGAAAGCAAAAAGATGGTCCCACCGTGATCGCCAAGATGTGAACGACGTCACGGGTTAGGAGAGAATGGTTCTGGTGCGCGCGCATTACAGGGTGAGATACAGGAAAGGTTGCCCCGAAGAGGATTGTCTCCCCGAGACTTTAAAGACGGGAGAATACAAAGAATAGAAAGAGTGCAATAAGAGACCGTTGCGGGATGTTACTCACCGCCGGTGTTAATCGGAATTGAAATGGGGGGAAGAGGAATTGTGCGAATGAAACGACCGCGAGATGTTACTCTCCGTGGGATTTTAATAGTTATAAGTAGCAGAAATAAACCACCGCGAGATGTTACTCTCCACAAGATTTAATAAAAAATAAAAAATATGACATAAATATATGTAAATGACTACGAGATATTACTCTCCGCGGGATTTAATAAACATAAAATGACATAATATATACATAGGGGATGAAACAAACCGCCGCGAGATGTTATTCTCTGCGGGATTTTGACAAGAGGATGGGGGGTGTGCTGAAATTAAAAGTGCTGAAATTAAATATCCTGAATTGAAACGGTCATGGCGGGAAATGACTCACCGCGGGCCTTATTGGGTTAGTATTAGGGTTAGTGTACAGAAATTAAATTGTTGAAATTAAACGGCCATAGCGGGAAGTGACTCACCGCGAGTTTTATGAGAACAAAAGAAACAAAGAAGAAAAGAAAACGCGCGTGTTGATGATGTGATCGCCAGGGGCTGGAGGCCCCAAAATAAAAGATCGCCTTTGCCTCAAACGCATGACATGATATGGACTCCTTCCTCTTCTTTCGACAGGCCGAAGAAGAGTGCCTTCTGGTCGGTTACCCTCGCAAAAGAACAAACAAAGAAAGCTAATGGAGTCAGAACAACAGCAGTATAGTATCAGTCCCTTAGAGAAGATGATGAAAGCACGAACAAACACGCACCTGGTTGGTGTTGTTTAAAAACTCCTTTTGGATCCAAAGGGTGGGGGGTGAGATGATAATGAAAAAAATGTGAAGAAGTTCACAAACCGAGCCTTCTCAAAGAGAGAGGCGTAGCACGGACGATGAATGATGCATGCGATGCAACTAACAGAATGAAAGCAAAAGAGGGGAGAAAGAGCTTATTGGGGAAGACCGGTGACGGGCTTCGGAATGAGCTTCAGCAGCATGAGTAAGGCGTGAGCGAACGGTGAGACGGAATGGCCTTGTTCGCGTACGCGAATACCCGGAACACTCGGAAATTCGGCAGGAGCTACCTTTCTTTCACGGATTTAAGAACGGTTGATATGTACATGTAAATATATATATATATACATATATGAATTCATATGAATAGATATGAATATATATATATATATAGAAATATATATATCTAACTGTATATAAATATAAATATATATATATATATATATATATATATATATATATATATATGGAGATATATATAAGATATCTATCTATAAATATATGTACATGATGAAAAGAGAGAAAAAAATAATCAAAATAAAATAAAATATTGGAGAGAGAGAGAGAGTAAGAGAGAGGGGGCGAGAGAGAGGGAGTGAGCACGTGAGGGGGTGGAGGTGAGGGTGAGGGAAGTGGGGGAGGTCGACGGTGGTGGACGACAGGGGGTTCGCGGTGGTGAGGTGCGGCAGTGGTGAGGGTGCAGCGAAGGTGGCGAAGGCGGCGAGGGGTGCTGGTGGGGGCTCGCAGCAGTGTAACGGGGAGGACAACGAGGTGGCGGTGTGTGGGAGAGAGGAGAGAGAGGGAGAGCGGTGAGGGCGAGAGAGAGATCGTGGGACTGAGAGAGGGGGGGTGCATGCGGTGGTTAGAGAGAGAAAAGAGGGATGGAGAGGGCGACGGTGGGAGGTCGACGGTGGCGAACGGGAGGTGGAGTGTGAGTGGCAGCAAGTGAGAAAGAGAGGGGGGGGTCTCGCGGGCGTGAGATGAAGAGGGTTAACAGGGACATAAGAGAGAGGGCTAGTGACGGCGGCTGTGAAGTGGGAGGTGGTGTCATGGTCGGAGGGTGGTGTGTGAAAGGGAGGTGAGAGGGTGGCATGAGGGTGCAGGTAGAAAGAAAGAGGGAGAGTGGGGCTGGTCGGAGGTTACATGTAGAGAGGGGGTGCTGTCGTGGGTTAGGGAGTAGCGTGAGGAGGTGAGAGGGTGGCATGAGGGTGTAGGTAGAGAGAAAGAGGGAGAGTGGGGGTGGTCCGACGGTGGTGAGGGTGGCGGCGAGATGGTGGGCGGTGGTGACGCCGGCTTGTGTTAGAGGGAGAAACGGAGAGAGGTAGAGGACGGCGGGGTTGCCGCGGCGGCGACGAGGGTGGGTGTGCGGAGGTGGCCAGAGGGGAGATGGAGAAGAGGTGAGTGGAGAGGGGTTGGTGTAGGGAGGAGAGTGTGTGATGGAGGTGGGGAGATGGTTTTTTTTTTTGTGATGATAGATGGGGGAGTGGGGGGAGTGCGGAGGGATAAGAAGTTGAAAAGGTGGAAGAAGAAGGAGAAGTAAACTCTGTGGAGAATCCCGTCGTGTACGTTACGGCACTTCTGGGAGTTTTCTGTATTTATATTCCTTGTAGTATATACATGTTACAGGGATGAGAAAAGGTGGTTCCACAAATAATGGAATGATTACAACAGTTCCACAAGGGATGAAGCAATTACAACACATGTGTAACAACCTGATAAGCACGGCCTCTTCCTGCGCATTAGCTCCGTGATTTTCCGAGTACACCGGGGTTGTCGCTCCCTGCTACTTGCAGTGGCGCACGGTTTCCGCTATGTTCGCTATCACACCCCCTCAAGCTGATGGTGTCGACAACATGCAGCTTGTCTCGGAGCCACGTGAAACGAGGCTTAGCTAAGGCCTTTGTGAGCACGTCGGCGAGCTGGTCTTTGGTGGATATGAAGGAAACTACAAGTTGTTGTAGTGCCACTTGCTCGCGGACAAAGTGATAATCAATCTCGATGTGCTTGGTGCGGACGTGAAAAACTGGGTTGGCGGCAAGGTATGTCGCCCCGATGTTGTCACACCAAAGAATCGGAGGAGAAGGTGAGTGAAGCCCAAGTTCACGAAGCAGCGCACGGAGCCAAATGAGTTCAGCTGTAGCATTAGCAAGGGCCTTGTACTCAGCCTCGGTGCTGGACCGTGCCATAGTTGTTTGTTTCTTGGAGCTCCAGGATATAAGATTAGACCCCAAGAAGATAAGATAGCCACTAGTTGAACGCCGATCCGTTTGTGAACCAGCCCAATCGGCATCACTGAAGGCACTGAGCTGAAGAGACGAGGAGCGGCGAAGAAGAAGCCCATGACCAATGGTGCCTTTGAGATAGCGTAGGAGGCGTTTGACAGCAGCCCAATGGGATGGTGTAGGATTATGTATGAATTGACATGCACGGTTTACTGCAAAGGCAATGTCGGGCCTAGAGATAGTTAGATACTGCAAGCCGCCAACAATACTTTTGTAGGTAGTGTGGTCCACAGACTTGTCCGCAGGGTGGTCTAAGATATGGGAGATGCCAAGGGGAGTGGAGATCGGTTTGGCGGCATCCATCTTAGCCCGGCGGAGAAGGTCCGTAATATATTTCGATTGAGTAAGAATACAGCCATCCTTGTGGGGAAGTAGTTCAATGCCCAGGAAATATCTAGCCGGTCCAAGATCACGAACAGCAAAGTCCTTGCTGAGGGAGTGTATCAGCAAGGCAACGCCCCCTGGATCGGAGCCCGTTATGAGAATGTCGTCCACATAGATGAGCACATAGAGTTTAGTAGAGCTAGAGTGGCGGTAGAATAAAGAGGGATCCGTCTTGGACCCAATAAAACCAAGCTCCTGAAGTCTGTGGCTGAGACGTGTGAACCAAGCTCGAGGTGCTTGACGAAGGCCATAAAGCGACTTGTGAAGCTTGCACACATGATGTGGGTAAAGCGGATGCAAGAACCCAGGTGGTTGCTCCATATAGACCGTCTCATCAAGGTGACCGTGAAGGAAGGCATTGGAGATGTCTAACTGCCTGATGGGCCAGCTGCAGCTGATGGCGGTGGCCAGAAGAAGCCGGACCGTGGTGATCTTTATCACGGGACTGAAGGTTTCATGGAAATCGATGCCCGATTGTTGACGAAACCCTTTAGCAACGAGACGGGCCTTATGCCGTTCAATGGACCCATCAGCTCGTTGTTTTAATTTGAAGACCCACTTACAAGTGACAATATTCATATGGGGTTGCCGAGGAACCAGCGACCATGTTCCGTTGCGAAGGAGGGCATCAAACTCCGATGCCATAGCAGCACGCCATTCTGGATCTTTGGAAGCTTGAGTAAAGCAGGTGGGCTCACTAGAGGTAGCACAAGCAACAAGGCATGCTGGCAATGGATGACGATGTGTGGCGAGGGCCTGTGGGAGCACAGGTTGTGTAGCCGCATACAGGTCGGCTAAGGGCCGAGTACGCTGTGGGGGAGGACTTGCCTCGTCCTGTAGTGAAGCCTCAGCTTGTGAGGGCGGTGGAGCAGCGCTGGTTGAGGAGGGGCTTTGAACAGAGGAGGACGCAGCAGGTGGAGCAGGCGGTGGGGCCTCCAGCGCTGTTGGCAACAGCGAGTGATGGCTACTGCTGCTTGCGGAAGAAGAGGCCGGTTCCTGTGGGCCAACCTGGACAGCAGCGGGATGGGCAGGTGGCGTGGCCATACGAGCTGGAAGGTCCTGTTGCGGGAAGTGAGCTGCCGTGGAAGGAAATGCACCCGGAAACGCGCCAAGGAGCCCATGGGCCGGGGATGACCGGTTATGCGTCGCCGAGTCTTTGCCTGCAAGCGGAAAAGTGGATTCATCGAAAACCACATGACGGGAAACATGAAGGCGCCCAGTGGAGAGAGAGAGACAGCGGTAGCCATGATGCATGCCGCTGTAGCCAAGAAAGAGGCATTGCTCAGAGCGAGGAGCAAGCTTGGATGCAGCGTAGGGACGTAGATAAGGATAGCAAGCACAACCGAAAGTCCGGAGAAAAGTATAATCCAGAGGCTGGCCAAACAACCGTTCAAAGGGTGAGAGAGAGCGAAGAACGGGGGTGGGGAGTCGGTTTATAAGGAAGACAGCAGTGGAGACGGCCTCATCCCAAAACTTTGAAGGCAAGGAAGCAGTGGATAGGAGAGTGCGAGCAGTTTCAATGAGATGACGATGCTTCCGCTCAGCAGTCCCATTTTGTTCAGGGGTGTGTGGACAGGAGACACGGTGGAGAATGCCGTACTGCTGAAGATGTTTATGAAGGGACTGATACTCACCACCCCAATCGGATTGGAGAGCGAGTATGCGGTGGCCGAAAGTGCGTTCCACAAAGCGTTGAAATTGAACAAATACATCGAAGACATCAGATTTCCGTTTGAGTGGAAACAACCATGTAAATTTGCTATAATCATCCACAAAGATAACATAGTAAGAAAAACCACTATGAGAGACAACCGGGGCGGGACCCCATAAATCAGAATGCAATAACTGTAGAGGTTTAGTTGAACGAGTAAATAATGAAGCAAATGGTTGTTTGTGACTTTTGGACATAAGACAATACTGACAACTGAACTGACGCATACGATGGGTGACAGGTAACCCATATTTATGAAGAACATTGGAAAGAACACGAAGATTCGGATGACCCAAGCGATCATGCCACACCGGTGGGGAAGCGCGTTCTCCAAGAAAGAGAAGTGGTGCTGTCGTGGATGAAGGAAAGTGATAGAGGCCATCTTTAAGCTGTCCTTGAAGAAGAACCTTCCCCGAAGTCCGATCCTTCACAAGGAAAAAGGTCGGATGAAACTCAATAAAAACATTATTATCATGAGTTAGTTTGCGAACTGAAAGAAGATTGCGGGTGAGAGTGGGGACATGAAGAACATTGTTTAGTTTGAGAGAGCAATGTGGGGTAGGAAGGATGGAGGAACCAGAGGAAGTTATAGGCAAACCTTCACCGTTCCCGACATGAAGCTTATCAGGACCCATATAGCTTACTGGATTGTGAATCGCATTGTAGTCCGGCGTAACATGATGGGTGGCACCGCTATCCGGATACCACGACGGGGACAGAGGCGTCGGTGGTGCTGCCGCATAGGGAAAGATAGCAGTATTATAGCCCGGGTAGATGGTAGAGTAAGCAGCCAGGTATGCATGGGAGCCGGGGCGATGCGGAGCAGGAGGTAGTGCTGGGGAGGAATGTGGCCGCCACGGATGATGGGAAACTGGGTTGCCGGTCGGTGCAGGGCTCCGGAAGAAATTCTTATTAAATCGCTCCGGACAGTCTGGACCGCGATGGCCGAACATATGGCAAATCTGGCATCTTGGATCTTTGGACTTGCCGCGGCCACGTCTGCGACTGCCACCGGTGTTCCCTTGGCGCCCCTTGTCATGGTTGGAGGTGGGGGCAGCGTTGTAGATGGCAGCGTTGGCAGAGGGAAATACTGATGCATCATCGGCAGTGGCACGCTGTGGGGCCATAAGCGTCTCATGTGCAGTGAGATGTGCAAGAATATCTTCCAGAGTGTAAGATTCCAGGCGCGTAGTGATACTGGAAACAAAAGCCTCATGGCTCGGTCCCAGTCCTGCCAAGACTACCATAACAAGGTCTTCATCGCTCATGGGCTGGCCGATCGCAGCTAACTCGTCAGCAATGATCTTGATAGACTGGACGTACTCCTCAATGGAGGCCGTACCACGACGCATCCCATGAAGCTTGGTGTGCAGCTGCAGAACACGGGCACGTGAGCGAGAGGCGAACGCCCGGGCAAGAGCATCCCAGACCGCCTGAGCCGTGTTGTGGCCCACAATCAGTGGAAGAAGGGGCTCGGTGAGGGATGAGATGAGCCAGGACAGGACCATTTGATCCGTCCTCTCCCACGCCATAAAATCTGGGTTGGGAATTTGCGTCTCCCCCCCATCTTCACTTAGAGTTGCTGGTGGTGGCACAGTCGTTCCATCGACCATAGATAGATAACCATGACTCTTCAGGAGAGGAACAAACTGAGCTTTCCAGAGAAGATAGTTATCCCGCGTTAATTTCAAGGGTAGGAAGGGCATCACGTTTGGTGAAGGAAATAGGGAAGCCTGTTTGGCTGATGATGACACGGTGGAAGCCTGCTCGCTGCTGGTAGCCATGGATCGAGTGCTGCTAAGCGGATGGCTCTGATACCATGAAAAGGTGGAAGAAGAAGGAGAAGTAAACTCTGTGGAGAATCTCGTCCGTGTACGTTACGGCACTTCTGG
This sequence comes from Amorphophallus konjac, assembly GCA_022559845.1. Taxonomy (NCBI): domain Eukaryota; kingdom Viridiplantae; phylum Streptophyta; class Magnoliopsida; order Alismatales; family Araceae; genus Amorphophallus; species Amorphophallus konjac. Next base: position 490,343,960 of record CM040121.1, read on the forward strand.
GAGTTTTCTGTATTTATATTCCTTGTAGTATATACATGTTATAGGGATGAGAAAAGGTGGTTCCACAAATAATGGAACGATTACAACAGTTCCACAAGGGATGAAGCGATTACAACACTTGTGTAACAACCTGATAAGCACGGCCTCTTCCTGCGCATTAGCTCCGTGATTTTCCGAGTACACCGGGGTTGTCGCTCTCTGCTACTTGCAGTGGCGCATGGTTTCCGCTATGTTCGCTATCAGAAGTGAGGGGGTATTGGTTTCGACGAGAGAGGTGGTATGTGAAAGAGGGAGATGGGGAGAGAGAGAAGGGAGATGGGGTTGCGATGGGAGACAGGGAGGGGCCGTGAGAGGGAAAGATAGCCGTGGGTGAAAAAGAAAGAGACAGATGGATGTATGCCACCTCCTCGGGATTAATGGTTATAGAGACGAGGATTAACAATTATAGAGTAGGAGGGAGACCAGATCCTAGAATCTAAGAGAGGTGGGACAGTTAACCATGATATAGATATTTATTATTATTTTAGTTATGTTTATCTTTTGTTTGTCTTTTTTTATATATATTTATTATATATATATATTGACACCTTTTATCAATTTTTGTTAAGATTATTAAAACAAAACTAAAAATATATATATATATTTATATAAAAACAACTTTATCTATATATATTGTTTAAAACCTTACATATATATTTTTTTAAGGTTTTGTATTTGTTTCTTTTTTTAACCTTTTCTCATTTTTTATGCAACCGCGATGATCATGTAACAATTAGAAATTACTCAAATAAGTCAAATGCGTAAGCCACTTCGGGACATCATTGTGTAATATGAGATATACCCGCGAAAATGTCAAAGTGGCGTGTCTACAGCGAGGGCTCTAGAATGGGCACAGTCATGTTCATATATATATATATATATATATATATATATTATTTGGATGCATATGTGCATTTCCTTTTCTTAAGCTTATTGCATATATTCTTGCTCATCATTTTTGTTATTATTTTCTTGTGTTTTATTATTATTTATAATTTACCTTTTTCTTTATATGCATATCATATACATATATTTTTTGTTTCCTTTATTGGCATCGTTTAGCTGTTATTTGTTTTATTTTTTTTTTGTTTTTTACTTAGCTATCACTTTTATCTTTTTATCTATCCTTTTTTTAAGTGCATGTGGAGTGCTGTGTTATATGTATATTGTGAGTGTGTTAGGTGTTTTTTTATTTTTTTTTTGTTTTGTATAATAAGGGAGGATGGGGGAAGGTGCCACCGAATGGCACCCCATCGGGTGCCATGATCTGGCGGCACGCCCCCCCCCCCCCCGCCAGATCAAACTCCTTTCTTTTTTTTCTTTCATTCTTTTTTTTATTGCGTCTTTTGTTTAGTTCAGTTCACAACATATCAAAAGGGGGGCAGGGTCGTGTCGACACACTGATCAAAGTGCATCGATGCAGCCTTGATCTCTTCTCTTGCTTTTCTCTTTTTTTGTTTTCTATTTACGCAGGTTTACTGAGGGTGCGTCGACCCGGTGGATTAACCGCGTCGACGCACCGCGTTGACGAAGGGCCACCCTGCGTCGATGCAAGTTGCAAAGCCCCTCCTCTACCATTCTTCTTCTTCTTTTTGTTTTGTGTTTAAGCCCTACACTCAGCAGGTGGATTAGAGAGTGTGTTAGGTTCTCATCTTCTAGTGTACCTTTGATAAGGAGTTAGATTTAGAGTGGACTAACTCAATCTACTTAAGTTAGTCTAGGGTTAATTCATTTTTGACTTGATAAGAGGGAGTTAGCCCGAAACTAAGGAGGTAGGTTAAACTATCGTTAATCCAGTGTGATTTGATAAGTTGTGGCTTAAACAAGGGGTAAGTCTAACTCAAATGTTATATTTACCCCTCCCTTTTACATATTTTTCATTTTTTAATCTCTCTCTCTCTCTCTCTAGCCACTCACCCTCACTCTCACACACATGTTAACTTATTAAATTATTTCTTAACATTTAAGTTATAATTAGTAATAGTATTGATATTTGTATAAAAAAATTATTATTTGGATGGTACATTATATTTTAATATTTTAATAATATATTTATTGTTGAAAGAATATTTTTCTCACCTCTGTGAACACTTTACCGAGCTCATCTCTCTCATCTCCCTTGCCTCTCTCGTTTATCTATCCTCTCACTCTCTCGTCTGATTGTTTAAATGTAAATTTTATTAAAAAAATGTTTTAATTTTTTTTTCAAATTTTATAGTATTAATAATAATATTATTATACGTTGTGACATATGAAAAAATACAATATATGTTGAAAAAATTTACTGTTCCCCCACCCGGTTCTAAAAAAACCTTAACTATAAAAAATTCAAATAGCCGTTAAATAGCTGCAACGTTTGTGAATTAACGTTTCTGCATAAACGTTTGTGCATTACCGGAGATTAGAAACACTCCAATGTCACTTACTGCAACATTCCCACGGGCAAGGGATCCATCCACCTCCATTGTAAAATGCATTTCAGACAAATGAGAACAAGTGTAAATAATTATACGTATTTATTATTTTAAATTAAAAAGAGTACATAAATTTCATCTAATACAGTAGTGCTTTGTATTGGGAGACACTTCACAAAATTACATGTTTTGTAACCGCACATTATCATCCAAGATGAGATTTAAAGCATAGGAAAGACCATTGTTCCTACACTTATATGTAATGTGCCCCTTAAATCCACCAACCATTCAACACTTATCTCTAAATATAACAAAGACAAGCCAAAGGCGAAAGAAGATGAAGAAAATAAATTGGTGTGCTAGTAGAAGTCTTTTGAACAAGTGTTGAATGTCTGCTCCATCCAAATAGTTGATATCAAGATCATCTGCTACAGAATTAAAACCTCACCAATGCTTTCGATGACTGGGCCATTTCCAAGTCATTAACAACATAAAATGCCAAATGTGCCTGCTCCAAAGCAACCAACAGAATTGAGAACTGTACGTGAGTTTTTGTTCCTGAATTAATTAATGAACATAGCAGGGAAAAATATTTAAATAATTAAGTTACTAAAATGTATTGTCACTACATGGAAAAGTAGAAATGCCTATATTCAAGAGCGAATGTGGGGAAAAAATGCCAACGTGTGAATCATTTGTTACCAATGTGGTAAGCATATAGACAAGCACTACAAGAAAAATGGGAAATATCGACGTAATTTTTCAACGGCAATATATCCATCGGAAAGATGTCAGGACTATTATAACATTCCAACGGAAAATATTCTGTCGCAAATCCGTCGGTAAATACGGACTAATTTCCGACCTATTGTTTCGGGCCAAAATCTGTCTCTAAAAAGAGACAACTTAAATTTCGTCGGAATTACGTTGGTAATTACTCACTGATTTTCGACAAGAAAGTTTCCGTCACTAATATTTACATATATTTATGTAACAATTATCATAAATGAACAGAAATATGTATGTAAATTCTGACTTATTTCTGACTGAACAAGATTCCGTTGGAAACTCTTGGAATAACTTATGTTTAACTGTAATACATATATGTAATAAATAATAAAAATAAATATAAATAAATCAATAGTTTAGCTGGATAATATTCAAATTCGAATCTGTATTAATTAGTGGATAATATTCTAAATCGTATTTATTATTTCGGATATGGATAATATTAGAATTTGAATCGGACCAGATATAGATATTATAATATTCGTTTCATAAAATATCTGTTCGTAATAATATATATCATATAATATATATTTATGTAAATAATATATTATAAAATATAAAATATAAAATATAAAATATAAAAAATATGATAAGATGGAAGATTGTTACACTTCTTGAAATTATAATAACTACCCCATTTTAACTATTTGACTTTTAAAATTAAAACCAGCCGTAGTGAGATCCTTCGTCTTTAAAAATCTCAACTCATGAGTCATGAGTAGTTGGTATAAGTTGGGAGAGACCCTTCGTCTTCCACCGACTTTAAGTCTTTAGTAAACAAATACAAATACTTTACCAGCAACAAGAGTGCAGGACAGCAGGACTACAGGAGGGAGAGATGTGTGCTAGGAGCCACCATTTTTTCTATTTGTTAATTCCCCCCCTCTCTCTCTCTCTCTCTTTCATTTGTCACCACTACAACTATTTTTCACGTTTAGACACTCATTTGTTATCTTAAGAAACTATTTGTCACCCTTAGGACCCATTTGTTACCCTTAGAAGCATTTGTCACCCTTACGACCTATTTGTCACCCTTAAGACGTATTTTTTACCCTTAGAAGCCATTTGTTTTTCCCCTATCCCTTGCTTTTCCCCCCTCACTGCAGACCATCGCCACCTTATCCCCGTGTGCCCACGGGTGCCCTGCGCACCCTCCCTCTCCTTCGTCAACCAGCACCATCGTGAGTGCCGGCCAGCCCACCGTCGCGCTCCCCCTTGCAGCCACTCCGACAGAGCACCGCTGCCCCTCCGGGGCCGTGCCGTGGCAGCCGGCCGCTTTTCCAGCCGGACCCGCCCACCGGTTGCCGTCCAGCACTGCTGTAATCGCCGTCCTCGGCCGCCCATATCCATTCCGCCACCGCCGCCCGCGCAGGGCCTCTATAACATCACATCCAAGGTGTCACTGCCTTGGTTTAATCCCTCATGTCATGATTCCTAATTTCATCTCTCAGTTCACATGTTGGATGTATTTTTATTTTGTTTAATATAATTTTTCAGGATGTACAAAAGTGGAAAATAGTCAATTTTTAAGGGAGATGCTGTCGAATTTTTTTAGAATACTCACTCCATTCAAACCACAATCTTGAAATAAGCTCTTTTCTGAAGCAGGTATCATGATCTCTCTCTTCTGGAGAATCAGCAGTAACCAACCTGTATATGTAAACCTTCTTGGTCTGTCCTGGTCTAAAAGTAGGACCAATGGCTTGGCGAGATACCAAAACTATTGTTCGTGCTTTTAGACCAGGACAGACGAGGAATGTTTACACATACAAGCTGGTCGATGCTGATTCTCCAGAAGAGAGAGATCATGATACTAACTTTAGAAAAGAGCTTCTTTCAAAATTGTGATTTGAATGGAGTGAGTATTCTAAAAAATTAGTGTCTCAGAGGATTATAGTGCTGAAACTTTTCAATCAGACGAGGGTGACACTGCAGAGTTGGTTGCTTCTAATCTTCGTCTGATCGAATCTGCCGAGCCACTTCGGTTGTGTATAGAGGACGAAGTGGAAGAAGTCGATCCAACTGAGCTAAATGAAGTAATTGTTGGGCAAGAGGAGTCGTCTGAGAGAGGGGATTCTTCTGCAACTGGTGATGGTGGAGGATGATCCAACGGATATCTATTGATTTGTAATTGTAATTGTAAAAAATGACACATTTAAATTAATGTAATTGTAATTTCTTTTATTCATTGAGTTATATGTTGTGTGGATTTTATCAGGTGATGTGTGTTTTATGTTGAGTTGTGTAGGTTGTGTGTATAATTGTAGTTTTAAAGGATGATAAATTGATAACAGAAGTAAAGGATATGTTTTGAAGCGAAACAAAGGCGATGGCTGGCGAGCGATAAGGGTGACAAATAGATGTTGTGAGTGACAAATAGCCGTTAGCAGTGACAAATAACTCTATAATGGTGACAAATATCTCATGGCAGTGAAACTTGAAGAAACTCAAGTTCGTTTGAAGGGTTTAACCGTGTATGAGTTTCCTAATTCTACCAACATAGATCTGAAGCTTTCCTAGTCATCAAACGACATTGATTAAATGAAGCGATCCGTTTTTATTATTTTTCTATCATTTTTCACAATTAGGTTGTTTTATATTATTGTTATAGTGTTACATTTATTAATTATCAATTATATATTTTTATCAAATTTATAATTAATTTATTATTTTATTGGTACATTTATTAATTATCATTTTTATGGTCTTTGTCATTTTCATAATTGTTTTACTATTATTATGCTGTTACATTTATTTATTATCATTTTTATATTTTTTTTCTCATTTTCAGTTATTTCATTATTATTTTACCGTTAGATTTATTAATCATCGCTTTCAATTTTTTTTGGTTTTTTGTCATTTTCATAATTATTTAACTATTATTATGATGTTACATTTATTAATTATCATTTTATATGATTTTTATATTTTTCATAATTATTTTATTATTATTATTCTGTTATATTTATAAATTTTTAATTTGTATAGTTTTATGGCATTTTTATTTATTTTATTATAATTACAGTATTATATTTATTAATTATCACTATTAGACAGAAAGAAGAACAAGTTTTGAAGTTTTGGAGCCAGTAAGTCAGATAAGCCAAAATCAAGTGCGACGGCTAACACGGCATAGTGGTGACAAATAGTCATCAGTGGTGAGAAATATGTTTCAAGGCTGACAAATGTCTCCTAAGGGTGATAAATGAATAACAAAAGTAAAAGATATATTTTGAAGCGAAATATAGGCGACGGCTGGCTAGCGATAAGGGTGACAAATAGATCTTATGAGTGACAAATAGCCGTTACCAGTGACAAATAACTCTGTAACGGTGACAAATAACTTAGAAAAATGGGAAATACCGATGGTATTATCCGACTAAAATGTTTTCATGGGAAATACGTCGGAATGATTCATGGTTTGTTTGTTATTTTCTTACATATGTGACAAATTATTTTATTTATTGATTATCAATTTTTATGGATATTTTTAATTGTTATATTTATTTTCTCTTTTGGATTCACCTTCCGTATGTGAGAGCAGCTAGTAAAATGAATGATAAGGGTGATGAATGCATATTATTGGTGATAAATAAGTTGACAAAGGTAACAAATGTACATTAGTGGTGACAAATAGGTTGACAGGGGCGACAAATGCGCATGACGGGTGACAAAAGGCTCTTAACGGTGAAAAAATACACATAGGCGACGGCTCCCAAGGGCAAAGGCGGACGACTCCTGCATGCTATAAGAGTGAATGATGCCTATTAGTGGTGACAAATAGATCAACAGGGGGGACAAATACGCATGAAGGGTCACAAATGGATCCTAATGTTGAACTGTGAGCATGAAGATAAGCCCTACTAATATTAGAACCATCGACAAACCCTACTACTTATAGGGGAAGAACTCCCCTTCATAAATGTAACCCCTACCTGCGATGGATGGTATCCTTCATTTGACGACAACCACATCACACAAAGATCAAGTATCCATCATGCAAAGAAAGGTTACAGAAAAAGAAATTATATTGATAGGGGAAGAGGGTACAAGCGGGTACTCGTCCTCTTTGGGACGGAACCTGTCAGGTTGGAGGCTCAACACCCCCTTGTTACAAAATAGGCGGTCCACCTTCGCTAAGGCGTCCTACCACCCTTGAAGGTACCCCTGCTTGTATTCCTCTAAAAAGTCACCGCCGCTGCTTTCCCTTGATGGCTGGTCTGACACCAGCAGGGCTTCCTTTCAGAAGCACAACCTTTTGGCGGGAACCTGCTCTGACGAAGAATCTGACTTCTCTGACGATGACATCTTCACGAGAGTCAAAGGAAATCAGGATGTCCTTAGGGTTCCCCACAGAGTCTCTATTTATAGGAAGGAGATGAAACCCCCAGAGGGAAAAAGAGTCTTCGTGCCTCCCCAACTTTGTGGAAATCGAAGCGACGGGACCGCGAAGATTGTTCCATCTCCCCCAACTTTTCTAACTCTCGGTCCTTCCTTTTTATCGATCATGAGATCGCTTGGACTGAGGTTCCTTTCGTCCGAATACATCAGCCGCATAGTAGACTAGAAGCCGGAGAGAGATACTGCAACAGCTAACACCGCATAATGGTGACAAATAGTCATCAGTGGTGACAAAAAGGCTTCAAGGCTGACAAATATCTCGTGAGGGTAATAAATCGATAACAGAAGTCACAATATGTGATGAAGCGAAACAAAGGCGATGCCTAGCGAGCAATAAGGGTGACAAATAGCTCGTTATGAGTGACAAATAGCCATTATAAGTGACAAATAGCTTTGTAACGGTGACAAATAGCTCATGACAGTGAAACTTGAAGAAACTCAAGTTCGTTTGAAGGATTTAACGATGTCAACGAGTAAAATATCTAGTACATTATTTCCCTATGCAGACCAAGCGTAGTACATCTCCTTACCTACAACAACAGTAATAACAAAGCAAGTAATATGAAGAGGAGCAACAAGAGGAGCAACACTACTAGAGTACATAATAGAACAACAACAATACAAGGCACATTTAACATTTGTGTAGTCTGTTGACGTAGTGCATGGTTCCTTGAATCATAGTCAAGCCCGGGACTTGCATGATATGTAGGCATGGGCCTTTCCTATAGTTGAGGATGATCAACATACGTATGCCTGCCATTGCCAACCCCATTTATAGCAGCATGTGCTTCCTCTACCGAGTGAAAACCCTTATAACGAGCTCCAGGGTATCCATTCACTTGGACAACGCATTCAGGCCAACTATAATATACACGGGTTCGCGACCAACCCACACTACATAGCATTTATACCTTCCCATTTTCTTAACCTCAATTCTCTGCATGTAAGGTGTTATAAAAGACGATAGGTATGATAGACATAATAATTGCAGCAAATTTAATATGAAGTCCAATCCATAAGAGCAAGTTTGTAGATCATAAAGCATGTAAAATGAAACTACCACTGCATCCATTTAATATGAAACTACCCAGAGCATATCATATAGGAACATATGAAAGACCTATAAAATGCATAAACATGGAAGAGGATTAAAAAAAAGGAAGAGGGCATCTGCAGTAGAAACCAGTGACAACAAGGGACCGAGGAGGACGCAGAGGAGACGTGCTCTTCTGCTGGGGAAGCCACCGCTACGTGCACTGATGAAGGGGATGACATTGCGGAGGAGCCTTAATAACTTAAAATAGAAGAGCGGGTGTCAATGTAGGGTCACGAGCGGGATCGGTGTGTCGATTTAACACATCACTGTAATAGAGGTGGTAACGCAGCCCACGGGAGCAGAAAAAAGGGGACCCTAGCCGAACGATCGTCGCTCGATCGGAGCATATTGCAGAGATGATTGGACAAGAGAGGGTGTTGGCAAATACACTGGATAAGGGTGAAAAATACATATCAGTGGCGATAACTAGATCTGCAGAGTAGACAAATACAATGGTAAGAGTGAAAAATAGATCCTTCGAACTAACCAATGAAAAGCAGAAGGAGCTAAAAGGACATGTCAAGTTCACAAGAGGACAAAAATGTGAACAGTGTATCAAGACTTTATAGGGCAATCAGAAGATCGAAGAACGAAGGGACATGGTCAGTGCCAAGACAGTTAATGTCGACTCGTCAAGGTCAACGCCAGTCAAAGAGGACTCCAGAAAGTTCAACTTTTTCTTGACTACAGTCATGAGGTCCCAGTCAAAGTCAAAGGTTAATGAATAGATTAGTCAGCTACAGTGATCTAGGTCAAAGTCAAGTAGCTAATGGAGAGAAAAGAAGGCAACGGCTAGTCATGTGGTAAGATAAGAGTGATAAATATGCAGTAAGGGTGACAAATAGCCCGTATGACTGACAAATGGATGATAAGCATGTAAATTAGCCAGTAAGGTTGACAAATGGGCTGAAAGGGTGAATCACAGGCTCGGTGTGTCTGGCACACGCTCAACTCGAAGGCTAGGGGCACAGGTTTTGCACGTGATCTGAGGCTATCCTGTCAGAGGTATATTCTCTCTCATGGGATAAGAATATTTCCATATTTCAGCCTGATCATCTATTATTCACCCTTTGTCGCCTCTTTTACACCAGTAAGGCTTATTTTTCACCATTGCCACCTATTTGTCACCCTTAAAGCGTAGCCAAAGCCCTTTTCATCCAGCGGGTGACTTGGGTATTTCTCTTCAACAGTCGGAACTGGAGTCGGCTCCACAGTCGACTCTAGTCGACACTTGTGCAAGTAAAGCCTTCATCTTTTCATACTTCAGCCTAGTTCCTTAACCAAACTTGAATCTGTCTTCAGAAAACTCATTGATATTCATGAATTAACATTATCAAGCACACACATTAACATCATTAAAACATATAAAACTTTGAAGATCAAAATGTATGACAAAAGAAATATCAATGAAGATAGGTATGCCACATTCCGAGGTTTGAGATGTGAAATATTTAAGATCTTGTATTTCCAAAGGTAATGAGGTCGGCCTTAAACCGGGCTCTAAACATATTACAATCACCCTCATTAAATATCCATGATGTCTCTCCCTTCCTTGACAATTCTTGAACATATTTCAGTACATAAATGCCATAGTTGAGGCTTCCAACTGCCTGTTGGGGACATTCGTTGTCGAATACAAGATCCCATTTCTTAACTCCCTCGATTGTCCCATAGAGCTTTAGAGACCCCCGTACAACTGCAGCCTACAAATGAAAGGTTATACATTATTAAGGAATAATTAAAAGATAATATAAATATCTATGATTTCGTGTACATGGATAAGAAAAAGTACCCAATTTCTTGTAGTGGCATCATGGATGGCCATGCCTCTCATGGAATTGTACTAGATAAAGCGGTGATTCTCCATGTCAATAGCAAGTAGATGCCAATGACCTCCAGCTTGTAACACGAAGAATAAATATTTGTTCCTCTCTAGTTCTGATAATTCAACATTCTCGTAGGCGCACTCCAACAATTCGTTGGATTTTTTGGAGTTGGTCGATGTCCTGCCGTTTATGTGATTCACTAAAGTGGTGGGAAAACAAACCCAATAATGAAAGGTATCAGATTCATTGAATCGTGAGTGGAGGAGGTACATCATGCCGTCGATCACCTGTAAATTAACAATCACGATTCTATTAGCAGTAGAAACACAAGTTCAGGGTAGGGTGAGTGACAAAAAATTTCACAATTTTCCAAAAAAATTATCGTATCATCTATCATTTGACTGTATAATAGATCAATGACATGACGACGGTTCAAAACAATCCCGTTCTGTAATTGATATATGGGGCCACTATATTGCACAAAAATTTTCATGGTAGTCAGAGTAAGGCGGATCAGGATAAATACAAAAACTATAAGAGGACAACTTACTCAATATCCCCAGAGACACAAGCATCAATGAATTCTTTCACAATCGTGTTATCTGTCGGCTTCAGCAAGCCTTTGCAGATGCAATCAGTACTCTGTATGAGCTCTCTGTAAGCGTCAACTTCATCTCCCTTCTACATTTATGCCAATATACCAATCTTAGATTCTATACTGTAAGAAGTAGGAACAACGGAGACTCACATTCTTCTTCCCCCGTCCTACAGTTTTCTTTGCAGGTGCCCGCCTTTTCCTCATGGGCTTCTCGTCCCGTTAATGAAGGGACTGAGAAAAGACACCTTCACGACGGTCACCATGCCCATTGGTCCCCTCCATATGAGCTTGGATATCGCCTTGCACCTCCTCTTCAGGGGCTACCTTAGATGGCACGGTATCATCCGTACTTTATTGAGGGGGCCTTGGAGGTGGGACATCGGCGGCAATGTCCATTTCAGAGGTTTGACGTATACTTTGCTCAACATTTTCAGCCCCTTACACTTCCTTGACAGGGGCTGCCGGAGGTGGCATGACATCAACCGTCACCTGTTCGACGGGCCAAGGAGGTGCTACATCAGCGGTAATGTGAGCCTCTTGCACCCTAGCCAGAAAGAAGGCCCTCATTTCCTCAAGTAGCCGCTGCTGGATCTTCAATGTAGTGGCAATATCATGTAGCACAGGCATGCATAGAGCTGATGAAAGAGTCTCTTGAGCACTGGGTCGGGTCATCATCCGACCACCGTACCCCGTGTCCCTTTCACTTGGCTCAACAAGGAGCCCTTCGATCACCTGCATTTCAAACCACATCACTTCGGTTATTCATTAATGTTGAATGACAAAGAAGATTTTTTTAGTACTCATAATACTTGTTGGCCTCGCAGGGAACCAATGGAGAATTTTAATGAATATCTAGGAATGGCCCCCACCTAAATAGTCGGGGGAATGCCACCTGCCTTAGTGGCTGCCGCACCCACGTGTGCTCAAAAAATCAGACCTGTAATATGAAATATATCAAGTTCTTTTACAATACAATAGAATTAATGATTGATACATTAATTATTACACAACAAAAATAAAAAAACTTATAGCAAGTGCGGCAGAACAACCAAATATAAATGTATGGGCCTAGGATGCATCTCCGGCTCTTCTCTTAGCACGGTCAATTGTACCTGACCATCGTTTCTGGACCGCCAACACTAATTGCTCAAACTTATGCATCGTTACTTGTTTCACAGCGGCTGCCCAGTTGTAATCTAAAACTCTGCCAATGTCATCTAAGCATGACAGCATCTGTTGTGGATAAGAATGCGTCGACCGTGGGCAAAGGAAAGTGGAGAGTAAGAGTACAATCCACAGCCGGACAGTGTCGGCCACATCCTGCTCTTCATCGGACCCAACAATTTGTTGGATGAGAGAGCACACTTTCTTCCGGTCAAATGTTGCTGCAAATCCAAATCGATGCTGCAACTTCGACTTCTGTTTCACGGATCCATAATGTTGAATCGGCTGATCGGAGCAAGGTAATCCGAAAATTATGCCCACATCTTCCACACTGAATGCGACCTTCTTACTACCCATACGGAAGTAATTTTCTCCACTATGGGCGCAAATAATCTCCTCCAATAGTGTCATGGTGAAGGTGATGGGAGAAGCATTGTCAACATATGGACCAAAGGGTGTGGTCCTCATCAATGACTTGTGGCATTCTCGAAATGCCATCTGATCCATGTCCTTCATATAAATTTCCATAGAACACCGGGCGGAGATGACCCTTATGTTCACTAGATTCAAAAAAATGTGTAAACAAGAAATTCAGTTAATTGACTGATCAAGAAATACAAAAAATATTAAGAGTAAGACAAGGGTGACAAATGTATAGACAAGAGAGTTTAGGTGTGGCAAATAGGTGCTTAAGGGTGACAAACGTATGAAATTCGGAGACAGGTATGTCTAAATCTGACACAAATAGGTAGATATAAGCATGACAAATAAATAGGTCGATAAGGTGGGCAAATAGCTATGTAAGGGAGATAAGGAACCACACTACCTTTAACTTGTCGTCCTGAAGTGGAGGCCTTAGAAACCCTAGGTATGTGAAACATTTTTTCTTCGTCCGTAGGAACCGGTACAATTTCCTGAGATACAGGTGGGACATCCAGTTTACGGCGGACGGAGCATTGCATGGGTGTCTCCTTCGGCTCCATGGCTGTCTCCTTCGGCTGAGAGCTCGCAATTCAGGAGTGCTCGAATAGCAAATGACGGAGAGGTCGCAAATGGCACCGCGAGGAAGATGAGACGCTGAGCACGATGGAGAGACGAACCAGCTTCTGGTAGGTTGTGTAAGAGCCAAGACATGGCGGGAAGGGTAAATAAGTAATCAGGGATTTTTAATTTCAAGGATCTAGTTCGGCGTCATCATTTCTGTTGATGTGGCCTGTGGCGTTGGATTGGCGGCAATACGAGAACAACACCCACGCGTGGCCGACGTGTCCCGTTTTCCACGTGATAGTTTGGAGCTTAAAGGTGACAGATGTGTCTACACGGGTGACAAATCCGTTAGCGAGGGTGAAAAATACCCTACTAACGGTGACAAATAGGGCTCAATAGAGACAAGGCTGATGTGCGGATTTCAAGGTAGTGTAAGAGTAAGAGCGACGTCTTGTGGACTTTAGCGGTGACAATTAGGTGAGTGTGGGTGACAAATGCTCAACTGGAGTAACAAATAACTGGACGTCAGTGTATCACTGTTAATCGTTAGGTGCTAGGTTCGAAACAATGTTCTGCCGTGTTTTCATTTACATTTTAAAATAAGTTATATTAAAAAAATTTAAGGAAACCTTAAGCTGAAGCTAAGATTCGAACTCGGAGAAACTCGTTCAAATGGCAGAACAATAAACAAAATGATACAACATGTCATTGCAATTTGTTTATTCCATTATATATATTTATACATTATAGTTTTTTGTATCGGTACGCAATGTCCAATCCAGTCTCGAGCCGTGGCCGGGACGACCGGTTCGACAGGGACGGCCACACCTGCCCCGAATGATGTGCACGTGACTCAAGGGTGACGTTGATTATTATCCTGAGTGCTTCCACATGGCATTCCCCGTGAGGAGCCCTAGCTCCCGAAAATGAATAATTTTCATGACGGTAAATTCAAAACACATGAGTTTGACGGGGGCACGGAGCAATAAGGAAATGGTCAACATGTGACCGATACGCCTCTGAGTACCTTTTCGCACCCCGATGTGGGCCTTTCAAGGTAGCTAGGCTTTTCAACACGTTATCTCTTCCTTGTATAGGAATCGACTTCTCGGCCATGCAGCCCCATTGCTTGGCGATTAATCAAATATTTTCCCCTCTTATCGTCGTGATCGACCTTTATGGCACAGCGGGTCGCCAGTCCCGACCCGATACCCACCATCGTCTACTTAGTGATTAGAAGGAGCGCACCTTCAGTTAGTCCAGACCATTCCAGTATTGGAACCTGAACACATTGTCACACACAAGTGATTGGCACGCCCTATCATGAGTAAAACTGATAAAAGATATAATGATATTTGATTATGGCACCTGAGTGCTTCCACGTGGCATTCCCCGCGAGGAGCCCTAGTTCCCAAAAATGAATAATTTTCGTGACGGTAAATTCAAAACACATGAGTTTGGTGGGGGCACGGAACAATAAGGAAATGGTCAACATGTGACCGATACGCCTCTGAGTACCTTTTCACACCCCGATGTGGGCCTTTCAAGGTAGTTATGCTTTTCAACACGCTGTCTCTTCCTATTATAGGAATTGACTTATCGGCCATGCAGCCCTATTGCTTGGTGATTAATCAAACGTTTTCCCCTCTTATCGCCGTGATCGACCTTTATGGCACGGCGAGTCGCCAGTCCCGACCCGATGCCCACCATCGTCTACTTAGTGATCAGAAGGAGCGCACCTTCGGTTAGTCCAGACCATTCTAGTCTTGGAACCTGAACACATTGTCACACACAAGTGATTGGCATGCCCTATCGTGAGTAAAACCGATAAAAGATACAATGATATTTGATTATGGCACCTGAGTGCTTCCACGTGGCATTCCCCGCGAGGAGCCCTAGCTCCCGAAAATGAATAATTTTTGTGACCGTAAGTTCAAAACACATGAGTTTGGCAGGGGCACGGAACAATAAGGAAATGGTCAACATGTGACCGATACACCTCTGAGTACCTTTTCGCACCCCGATGTGGGCCTTTCAAGGTAGCTAGGCTTTTCAACACGCTGTCTCTTCCTTTTATAGGAATCGACTTATCGGTCAAGCACGGTTTGACGTCCCACTCCAGGATGCCTCGACTCGCACGTCCCGACCCCACCCAAGTGGTAGGCGGGATGCCCGGGTCGTGGGTCGTGACCGAGACGCTTCATCATTTTAATATTTTATTATATATATATTATATATATAAAGAGTCTTTTTTTACTTTGTTGTATTATTTTCTATGTATTATATATATAAAGAGTCTTTTTTTATTATAACATTTTACGAGATGAACCGACACGGAGCGAATATGCACCGACCCGTCCCGGGCCGTGACCGGGACGGGCTGGTCGGTCGAGACCACAAACCCTGCTTTCAAGGTAGCTAGGCTTTTCAACATGCTCTCTCTTCTTTTTATAGGAATCGACTTATCGGCCATAAAAAAGCTAAAAATTTCTAAATTACAGATCTCAAAATATTAAATAATAATTTTTATAGATCTAATGATATTTTTTACTGAGTAAGATTTTATCCTTTTATAGGAAGAAATGAATGAATGACAAAAAATCACAAATGAATGAATGAAAACATGGCACCAAAAGAAAATATGGCACCAAATGAAAAGAGACAAGAACAGGTAGACGACCCCTCTCCTGACCTCCTTAGTCCTTCCCCCGTCCTCCTCCTTCAACCACTGCATCCCTTTCCTCTCTCACGATCGCACCCGCCTCTCAATCTCTTACCCGGTGGTGGCAGAGTGGCGAGGGAAACTAGAGGCGAGCTCCGACAGTAACGGTGGTCAAATTCTTTCCGGTGGTCACCCCCCGACCTCAGGTATTCCCCTCTCTCTCTCCCGTTGGCCCCCCTTCTTGAGTACATATTATCCCTCAAGTAATATGTACTCAAGAGTTGCATAGAGATTACTTTTAAGTAAACCAACTGCTCCTTTGAGAATTTTAACCTTCATGCCTGATCTACAAGATGAACCTTTTCTCCTTATCACATGTTGTACTCTTACAACATTAGATGAAATTCCAATCCACAATAGTATTGGGAAGGTGGGAAGAGGGATGTGGGTATAAATGTGTGTGCGTAAATGTGGATATGACCCTTTTTTCATTTTTGCCCCTTCAAGACTATTGTTATGATATATGTGATTAGTATGCTTGGATGTGAATTAAATTGGTAGACAGGTGTGGATGCCGATATGTAAGAAAATGTGTATGTGAATGTGAGTATGCTAATGATTTTTTTCTAGAAGATGATGTCGATGTCAAACACGGTGTGTGAATATGGAAGTGAAAGTGGATGTGGATATGGATGTATATGTGACCAAACAGGATGTACAAGTGTGGAAAATAGTCAATATTCAGGGGAGATGTACATGATATTTTCTTAGATGTAGTGATAAGACATATTGATACGGCACACAAAATTTTTAGGTGATTCGATCTGCCACGCAAATCTACGTCCACCCTACACTCAAACCTGAGTGTGGCTTCCCCTTGCAACAGCAATAACCGCAGACTCAGTCTGCAAACAAACGTTGACTTATAGCTTGACCTAGAAGAACACTCTCCTCTCTTCTTCTCATCAAATTAGAAGGAACCGTGAGTAACACCCATTTACCCACAACCAGAGGACCAGTCCTCTCTTCCTCTGAAGAACAGAGGGAATCATTCTCTTCAACCAGTTTCATCATTCTTCAAATGTCAGAGCCATGAGCCACTTTACACCACTGAACATCCATTTCAAACTGCTATACATCCATTTGTCTGCTTTGTCCACCCATTTTCACCCTTAATCCACAGCTAAAAAGTCTTCTTTCATTCTTTGAATTCTTCTGTCAGAAGTCGACTTGTAAGCCCTCCCAAGTCGGCTTGAGGTTCTTGGTTTTCAGCTGTTTCACACCTACTGCCTATTATTCACCTTTGCACTACTATTTGTCACCACTGTTGCCTATTATTCACCTAGTCCATTTATTTGTTACACTTAAGGTAGTATCTGTCACCCGTAATGCACATTTGTCAGCCTTAAGGGAAATTTTTCACCCGATTCTTCAGCGGGTACAGAGTCTCTCTTAAGGTGATATATCAGCTTGTTTCTTCAGCGATTGGAGGCTTCTTCTGCAGAGTTACTTCTAGGGCTGCTGTGACACTGCCATGCTTATACTTACCTGAATTCTTCAGATATTACAATTCTTCAAACATACATTCTTCGAGCATACAGACATAACAGTTCAAGCATTCATAGCATTGACATTACAACTCTTCAAGCCTTCTTATGAAAATATTGTTCAAGGCATTAGAAAATAAATCGATTTTAGCCAGCACACATCAAATTCATGATATAAAAAATCATTATCATAATATGATTCATAATGTTAGACATCATCAAAACCACAGGGCACAACAATAACATTACTACTTAGTTCAAAGAATTCACCTTTGAGAGTGAAAGAAATAATCTTCATGTTATCTACTTTCGAATTTAGAAAATCAAAAAGATATTTAACTAAATTTATTAATAATTATATTTATTAAAATCTATTTATTATTAATTTTTTGTGATGTAAGATCCTCCTACAGCCGGTGATGGTGGAGATGCTACGAATGACGAATGAGGATGATGCTGCGGATATCTCTTGATTTTTTTAATGATATTGTGAAAAAATGATACATTTCAATTAATTTAACTGTAACTTTTTTTATTCAAAGATTTATGTGTTGTGGACGTTCTTTATTGTAATTTACAATAGGATTTTATCCTATTGTGTGTTGTATATGTTGTTTATTACTTGTTTTATGTTGAGTTGTGTCGATTGTGGTGTATAATTGTAGCTTTAAATAGGTTTTTAAAATCTTAAAATATATAAAAAAATGTGGAGAAAGTTTTCGACAGAATTTCGACCAACTAAAAATTAGTCGGAACTAATTTCACGCACTTATTTCCTGACGTATTTATTTTCCAACGCAAATCGGTCGAAAGGTTCAGACGTATTTTCAACCAACTAAATGTTCGTCGGAATAAATTTGATCCACATTAGTTCCGACGTATTAATTATCCATCTCAAATACGTCGAACATTAACAATGTCTTTTCGACCCAAGGTAGTTTCGTCGGAAGTAATTTGATCCACATTAGTTTCGACGTTTTAATTATCCGTCTCAAATTCATCGAGCATTAACGACGTATTTTCGACACAATAATAGTTCGTCGGAACTAATTTGACCCACAGGTTTTCAACATATTATTTATCCCATAGAAATACGTCAAAAATTAACGACATATTTCCCACCAAAATAACTTTCGTCGGAACTAATTTAACCTATATGTTTGCGATGACATAATATATCTGTCGGAAATACGTCGAAAACTTTAGACCTATTTTCAACTAAATTATGTTCCGTCGCAATGATTAATTAATTTTCGTATTATTAATTACCGACATAAATAGCCACCATAATTTCGGCGATATAGTTTCATCGGTAATTTTGGACGCATTGGCGACGCTATTTTAGTACGTCAGAAATTTGCGACGTAAGAGTTCTGACGTCCATATTCCGTCGCAAATACGTCAAAAATACGTCAAAAATTCACATTGCGACGTATCTCCGACGTATTTACGACGATAAATGGAAGTCAGAATTTCTCATTTTTCTTGTAGTGAAGGCCAACTTCATAGTATATCATTTTCTATGACTACTAGTACTTGGAGTAGAACTCTGAACAGGAACTTGGACCAAGGAATGAGAGCCGATGCCATCTTCTGAGAAGATGGAACCAATAGAGCTGCTAGATGTGTTACCACATGATTGAAACTTCAAAACACAAGGAAAAGAGATCAGATGCCAAAGTACAAGGTCATAAATATCATGGGCACACAAAGAAATTGAAACACCATATCAGTGACATGATTTTGTTGTCCACAAGTATAGAAAAATTGGCAGGCAAATATACATTAAATCCACAAGTTTATCTTACTTTCAATGACAAGATGCACACACACGTTACTGAATTAACACAATGTAGGAGCAATGCCATCTTTCTCATACTATGTATATTGAAACCCTGAAGCTGGAACTAACACGGTTTACATATCGCCAAAGCATATACAATTAAAAGTTGAAAATCAACTTTCTCCTCTAGCAAGGGTTAGCTTTCTAGCTAAGATACTCTTTATAAAGCAAATGACATAATTAACCCTTTTTCAGATGTGTCATTATATAAAGGGATGAGCCAAAGTATGGGTAATTCTGAGTACCTAACATGACCATTTAATTTACAAATAAGATCTTCCTTTTGGGGGGATTACAAACGGTGTCACTTGAAGCAACCAATCAGCCCAAAACAACAGCAACACAAGGCAATAACCATTCTGACACTCAATGTTAAACCTCTGCTGAAACATACCTGTCTGTAACTTCTGCTGAAATAGAAATCGAAATCTTAGCTGGTTAGATCAGCACACCACCAATGACATTAGCATGTAAAGAATAAGTACATATTAGAATTAAGATAATGGTTAGATCCAAATATAGCATAGTCCTACCAGCATCGGTGAGATGTACCAATTTACAAAGATTGGAATGTGGTTAGAATAGGATTCTCAGGTTTGGCTGTCAACAATTATATAAGAAAATGGTGAATTGCCCTCCTGGGAAACCTGGAATATGTGCCTAATGTAAGAACAAAACCCATAGAATGAAAACAATAAAGATACATAATAACATAGTACTAAGAAGTCACATACAATAAATTCACCAAGAAATCTTCCAAACCCATCCATTCAGAAATGCTTTGGAAATACACTTTATGAGTATGGAACCTGCATGAACCCAAAAAATTTATATCCCACATACTTGTACAACCTGTACTATGCCTATGTAAAATATATTCCAAAAAAATTATATGTACCCTTCTCCATATAGACAGAAGAAATCCAAATAGCAAGCATCTACATAGATGATATAATTAGACAATTATGCATGTTTGCCCCTATTCTCACCCAAACAAAATCCCAGAAATAATTGTAACATACATGTCTGTAACATACCTATCTATAACGTAGGAGCAATGCAATCTTTCTCATACTATTTATATTGAAACAACAGCAGCACAAGGTAATAACCATTCTGACACTCATTTGTAACATACCTATCTGTAACCTCTGCTAAAATAGAAATCAGGATTGGGCCTGTGAATGGATATATTGAAGAAAATATTAGTACAGGATTCTAAAATTACGTGGAAGAGAATTATAAAGATAATTATACAGCATTTTACCTATGCATAAATGGTTGTCAATGAGCTTGGCACCCTACAATCCAATGCTGGGTAATAGTCAAGAATCTTCGATAGTGGGGCGGGCTCAGTATGGATTTTGGGGGTATGTCTAGTCATTTTTCATGTTGGGGTGTCACAAGTGCTCATCCGACCCCAACCTGAAATCATAGAACCCATTCCTCATCGTCCCAACCCTTAGTCGGTGCACACATGATGTCGCCTCATCCGAAGCAATGACCCAAATAGCACATGTGATATTATTGTAATGGAGTTGCATTGCTATGCCCCCTACGACACCGATACATGCACACGCATGACAACTTAGGCATGCACCGGGGGCAACAAACATGGAGACTTACTAAGGGCTATTTTAAAAGAACACCTACCACACGATATTAAAATAGATGACACATAGAGAAAACCAAATACAACCATAGAGTCAAATCATCAAAATTGAATTCATGGCATACGGGTACATGGCCCAATCCTTCCCTAAGAACAAAAGATGCTTAGTAAAATATATCAATTTTCAAGCCAGAGTTGTGTAGGAATAGTGTTCCTAAGATGCTCTCCTTTCGTAATATCACGAGACGCCACTGGGACGTTGGGATCTACATCCTCATTACCGCCATCTTCACTGTCAAGCAGTGCATGTCAAAATGTAGAAGTCATCCCCTTGCTCCCGGCGTATGAAGTTGTGGACGACACAACATGCAATCACAATTAGTATTTGCGTGTGGATTGGATACATGTTCCCCTCTTTCAGTGTTTGAAACCGCATCTTTACTACCCCGAATGCTCGCTCTACAACATTTCTCAGTTGAGCATGGTGGTGGTTAAACTTGTCCCGTAAATTTTGATACCCTCTACCACCATGGCCTTGATATTGAGATATGTGATAACGCTCTCCCCGGTAAGGACATTGGAAACTATCAGTATTTGCATATCCAAGATCGGCAAGATAATATTTATCTGAAGTAACGTTTGCTACATTACACAGTGTGTATATCAATCATAATGTCAAATTTTAAGAATCTATGGTTCAATATGAACTCACCTGGGGAACTCTGAAACCCCCCTTTTCTAAGGCCCATGTCAAGACCTTTTGATCACCGGCTGAGCCTTCCTAACCGGTAGCTAGATATTGGAACTGCAAATCAAAGGATACATCAGCCATGACATTCTGAGTAATTTTTTGCTTACGGTTGCGATATCGTGCGTGTTTTGATGTTAGAACGTTGGCAGGGATGTGCGTGCCATCGATTGCGCCCAATGCATCCTGCAATTGTTCTAATGTCTTATCAAAATTTTCAAATAGATGAGGAGGTGATGATTATAAGTTATCTTAAAGTAAGGGTAGAACATGTCATTATGCCGAATGAATGGATGCACCTCTGTTGTTGCTGTGGGGAGGTGGAGCTAGGTATGTTCGCCTAAGCTCAACTATAGCCTTACATACATGGTTTGAAGTCCTGCGATCAATGACACCCAAGAGGGGCGGTGAATTGGGTGATGACAGATTTTAAATAGCGTATAACAAAATTAATAGATATGTGAAGAACAAATGCCAACAAGAATAGATCTGAAGAACTATAGAGTGAATATGGCTAAAACAACCCCTATAGTAGTTCCTTGGTACTAGGCGGAGTCCGGGAATCCGAAGATCCTCTCACACAAAGTATTTTCCTCCTGACAGGATTGGCTGTGTCGATCAGAAGCTACCTTTTGATATACCAAGGATCTCTCGTAAAAGGGTTAAAACAGCTCGATCTAAACAATGAAACTAGATAACGATGCGACAAGCAAACAAGTTAGATCAGAACTGGAGGTAGGAGATATGGAGCAAACCACACAGAACACCACGATTTTTAGGTGGTTCGGATGCAACAACTGCAACCTACGTCCACCCCTCACCAACCGTGAGGATTCACACACTATCTTGTAGAAGGTTACAAGATCAAGACACATACACACACACTCGTGTGAATTAAGAACTCCCACGAAGGTGCACACGCACCGAAACACAAGGAAGGATGAGGAACAAGAGGATCACTTACACACACACACGGATCTTTGTAGATCCACACACACACACAGATGTTTGAATATTACAAGAACACAAAGACTAAAGCTCAACAAGATTGGAACGAAAAACACAAAAGAAAACTTCAGATTCAAGCTCCCCCTTAGTTGATGAATGTTTTGGATGCAGCTTGATCTCCTCTTGGCTTGGGGTTGATCTGCTCCAGATGTTGCTTGAAGATGAAAGAGGATGGATGTAGATGGATGAAGATGGATGTAGCTCTTTCTTCTCAGAGCACTGTTCACGGCTACAGTACCAGATCAAGAACCTCCCCTTGATAGCATCCCTTGGCCTCCTTTGATTGATTAGGGTTGCAAGCCTCAATAAGATGTTTTTATAACTCTTGAATGGTCAAGAGACAAGCCAGGAACCAGATCCACAAATCATGGGAAGTTTGGTACCTTTGGGATTAAACAAATTCTTGAAGAGAGACTTCCCATGTTGAGAATAAAAGGTCAACAATAGAGTCTTTTCGAGACTGGCGGTCGACCTGTGGATAGGGGCGGTCGACCGGAATTTTATAGGAGAATGTCCATTTGTTGCTGGGAGAATCGGTCGACCGCTAGAGGTTGGCGGTCGACCGCTGGCTTGATTTCCTGCAAAAAAATAAAGGTTAGCCAATGCAATATAATATATGAACGAATCATGTTATGGCTGCCTTGTTTCAATTAAGTTGAGTGGGTTTAAGCTTAGCCTTGGTGGTTTAGAAACCAAAACATGGATTTATGCATTTGGATGGGTTTAAACCAATTAAGCTTATTACATGGTAAAGTGGGATTTGAAAGCGTATTAGATTCGAACATGATAGTTGAACATTGCACATGATAAAACATATAACATGTTCTGTTATCATCAAAATCATCCTGGATATATTCAACAATCTCCCCCTTTTTGACGATGATAAAATGAAGGGGTTTTGAAATACATGAATGTTCCTTTGAGCAATGTATGGAGGTTGAGATCAAGGTTCGAAGCCAATACATTTCACTTACAACCCATCACGCCAGCGAATACAACGAACACAAACCATGAACACAACGGGCACAACCATTTAATAGTTATATGCCAATTAGAAGGGGAATGAGATATAAGAGCCAACCCTTTGAGGTCAAACACCAGTTGCATTCAATTCATCATTTCATTACATGATACATTGGTGCAAAAGTGAATGCACGACTCTAGACTCAAGAGACTAAACAAATGCATAAAAGACTCAAGATCCTCACATGTCAAACAAGCAAACACACAACCACACACACAACCACACACGGACATACATAAATATATAAAGCCCCGACATACATAAATATATAAAGCCCTGCACTACTACTTCTCCCCCTTTGGCATCATCAAAAGGGAGCAGGATAGACGAAGGGGGACCCAAGTGACACAAAACCAAAGGACAGTAATGTCACGCCCCGAGAGCGGAAGATATCCGGAGATGCGTGACGAGTTTATATCACTCAAGTCAATCAGAGTAGTAGTGTATTCGACACCAAAACAGATATGCGCAAAAGTAAAGATAACCCAATCCTTTATTTCATTATGGATAGACTATTACAAATACAATAGTCTATTCAAAAAAAAAGGAAGAGTACATAGTTGACTCAAGAAAATAGGAAAAAGACTAGATGACACTTGGAAAAGCTCTAGCTCTTTCACTCTTGACTTTCCCCATCAGATTGACCTTCTTCGTCAGACTTACCTGAAAAGTAAGGGACAAACACGGAGTGAGCGAACGCTCAGTAGGAAATTATATCTCAAGCGCTAGCAAGGGGTTTAAATAATTACATCTTTCATGTATGTACTGTAGCTATGCATGCTCGTATAAAACGACAAGATAGAGAGAGAATTTATCAATAAGACAGCAACATGAACCAGTCATGAGCTTTCAAGAAAAGATGACAGATATTCAAGCAAGTACTTTTTAGCAAGTCATGTCAAGAACTTTGGCTATCATGTATCAAACAAGCAAGTAATTATCCTTTTCTTGGGTCACGCAATTCATGTCATGTCAAGTACGAGTCAAGTACAAGATTTATGTGGAATGTCCAATCAAGCTAGTCATGCACTCGGTATAATGCCAGATACCTTATCATTCAACTCCCATGGGCACAAGTACTTTCGGGTGCTCCTCCCAGGACCAGATCGGGCCCTAAATGCGCAGGCATTTATCATGTATTTTGACATCCACTCTTGTATATATATATAGCCAATATGGAATTTCAACAATTTAAGCTTGTAGACACGTAGGATAACTTTGAGAGAATGGAGTCCAAAAATACGACATTGGACATAGATAGGCGATAACAACGGTACAATCACGATGAACGATGAAACTAGGTGGAATTAGGTTCCCTTAACTCGGGTACCATGACAAGTATGGACATTCTTTATATAGAATTGAGGTCCACATGAACAGTATATCAAAGGTAAGATACCCTCATTCTTATTATAGAATTGAGGTCCACAAGAATATCAACAAATGACATGATATCATCATCCCATTAAGAATTCTCATGATATACTCTTTGCATATCATAAGGGCCGGTATACCATGTTTCTTTAGAGTGACATGGCATTCAATAGTGTAATGGGTTTTTAGGGTACAACCAGCTCAGTCGGCCTTGAGGAAATCCAAGGCTCGAGGAGTCTTACGGATGTCTCTATGACTAACTCGCTAGTCCAAAGGAACGGAATGTCTAATGGAGAGCTTGTATGTTAATGAGAATTGAGGGTGATCGATAAAACATCATGAAACGTGGGACTATACTCACGGAGTGGAGATATAGTACCGATATACATATATATAGATATATTGAAACCATCGATTATCAGAAACAGGGTAAAAATATTGTTACAGAAAATAACGACTTAAGTAAAGTCACTACTCAAGTAATTAACGCCTTCAGTAAGGGCGTTTATCTATTTTACATTTTTACAAGATTTCAATATTTCAGTATTTTACCAAAAACGTGCCCTGGTTAAGGGCGTTTATTTACAAGTTGACGACGTATATAGTGGTCGTTCATTCTTTACTTCTATTTTTGCAGTATATATATATATATATCCAGAAATTTATCAAAAACACGCCCTGGACAGGGGCGTTACTTTTCAATTCACGCCCTGAACAGGGGCGTTAGTCAAGTGAGAGACGACCTATACAGGGTCGTGAATTCAAGAATTTTCAGATTTCAAGTATATAAAATTCCCAGAAACAAGAGACATGGTCATGACAGGAAATTTATCGGGATTCAAGTAAATATGATTGTACACTGATTTAGAATCATGTTTAAGTGAATATTAGATAATTAACATGGGTAATTATCAGGTAATTAAATTGACGTCTGTGTACAGGGCGTCAAATCTTTTGAATTGACGACCTTGTCAGGGTCGTTTATTTAAATAGCGCCCTAGTCTGGGTCGCGTATAAAATTAGCACCCTTGGAAAGGGCGTTTCTTTCCAATAATAGAAACATTCAAAACTCTCGAAAACTATATGCATGGATTAATATATATGGTTTAACATAGCTATTATGGTGATTTGGGATACAGTGCTTGAGAAAATCTACCTTTTGATGAAACGTGAAAGATCTGGTGAAGAGACGATGCTCTGTCTGTAACAGAGTGATCACCGGAAGAAGAAGATGAAGGAGAAGTTGCAGATGATGTACGTGGATGAAGAACCCTCAATTCTTCAATCGATCGGTTTCACTTCTACAGGCAACCTGTAGAGGCAGAATAAAACGAAGGTATTACTCTTCGTAAGAACTAACAGAAGGTAAAGAAGGAGAAGAACTTACCCGTTCTTCAGATGACAAAAGCTTTCAACCTGGAATCAGAAAAGAATGAAGAATCATCAGTATTCTTCACAATTTGATATACAGATTAAAGGAAAAAGAACATGCTGTTCTTTACGTACCGTAGCAGCCGTAAGTCGTCCAAATAGATCTTTAGGGTTCGACAGTCAAGGGTTTTTATAGGGTTCTGGAAATCCTAATAAGGTTAGTGTTTGATTGGAAGTAATACTTCCAAGATAGAATTATTACTACATTCGAATTCTTTCTCATAGTTATCAACTTACCCTGAATAGACTCCTGGGTCGAACGAAACTCAAACTGAATTAGCGTCCTAAGTAAGGGCGTCGAATTTAAATTGACACCTTGTCAGGCGTCGTTACTTGTTGAAACGCGTCCACTCAAAGGACGTTATGCAAACTTGCCCTTTTTATTTATTTTGGTCGTTTGAAATTTGACGCCTTAACATGTGGGCGTCCTTTCTTCAAAACACGCCTTGGGTGAAGGCGTTTGTAAAGTAGCGCCTATATCTGAGGCGTTATTTTCATCAGGGTTTAATTATTTTTATTCCAAGCTCTTTCGTTTATTTACTAAATCTTTTAATCTATTTTGATTTATTTATTCCTTTTAAATTTATCAGGGTTGCTACACCCTCCCCCACTTAAAAAGAATTTGGTCCCTAAATTCATAGCATATATTTACATATGGAGAGTGTAGAGTTCATACCTTCTAAAATAACTCTGGAAATTGTTTCCTCATAGATTCCTCGGTCTCCCATGTAACTTCATATTCTAAATTCTTATTCCATTGTACTTTTAGCATGGGAATAACCTTATTCCTTAGGGTTCGTACTTCTCGATCTAGTATTCGTATAGGCTTCTGCTCATATGTGAAATCTTTCTGGATCACTAGGTCTCCATACTCAATAATATGTGATGGGTCATGTACATACTTCTTCAACATAGATATGTGGAACACATCATGTACTTCGGACAGTTGAGGTGGTAATGCGATGCGATACGCAACCTCGCCAACTCTTTCTTAGTATCTCAAAAGGTCCGATAAATCTTGGTGTAAGCTTGCCCTTAACACCAAATCTTCGTATTCCACGTCCAGGCGATATCTTGAGAAATACATGATCTCCAACTTGGAATTCAAGATCTCTTCTTCTTGTGTCAGCATAAGCCTTTTGTCTAGACTGAGCAACTTGCAGTCTTTCTTTGATCAATTGTATCTTCTCGGTAGTGTCCCTTACCATTTCTGGACCTAACAGTTGTTTCTCTCCAACTTCGTCCCAGCATAAGGGTGATTGACAACTCCTTCCGTATAAGGCTTCAAAAGGTGCCAGTTGTATACTTGCCTGGTAGCTATTATTGTATGCAAATTCGACCAGAGGCAAGTGATCATGCCAGTTTCCATCAAAATCAGTAATGCATGCTCTTAGCATATCTTCGACTACTTGATTGGTTCTCTCGGTCTGACCATCCGTTTGAGGATGAAAGGCTGTGCTAAAGTTAAGTCTCGTTCCCAACGAATGTTGTAGTCCTTTCCAAAAATGAGAAGTAAAACGGGGATCTCTGTCAGACACGATTGAAACAGGAATACCATGTAATCTGACTATTTCCTTGATGTATAGTGCAGCTAAGACATCAACTGACCATCGACTCTTGATTGGCAAGAAATGCGCTAATTTAGTCAATCGGTCAATGATAACCCATATTCCATCATGTCCTCTTTTTGATTTAGATAAACCCATGATGAAATCCATACCAATATCCTCCCACTTCCATTTAGGGATATCTAGAGGATGTAGCTTTCCAGCAGGCTTTTGGTGTTCCGCCTTGACTTGTTGGCATGTGAGACAACGTGATACATAGTCTGCTATTTCCCTTTTCATGTTGGGCCTCCAAAAATTTCTTTTCACATCTTGGTACATCTTGGTAGATCCAGGATGAATCGTATACCTTGACCTATGAGCTTCATCTAAGACCTTCTTCTTCAATTCTGGGCAGTTCGGTATACAAGTTCTATTCTTGAACATTCATCTTCCATCAGAAGCTAATTGGAAATCCGATTGTCCTTCTAATCTGCCCTTGATTTCTACTAATGTAGGATCATCATTCTGAAGTGCTTGTATTTCAGACAATAAATCTGACTGTATGCTTACATGAGATAATGTGACACATCTAGGGTCCGTGTCCATGCTTATATTGAGTTCAGAGAATTGTTCCAGCAATTTCATTCTTGAATCAGACAATTGGCTAACAGTGCTCTCGGCTTTCGACTAAGGGCATCTGCTACATGATTACCCTTTCCGGGATGATATTGTATATTGAAGTCGAAGTCCTTGAGATATTCCAGCCATCGTCTTTGCCTCATATTTAGTTCCTTCTGTGAGAAAAGATATTTGAGACTCTTGTGATCGGAGTATATAGTAAACTGTACTCCATAAAGATAATGTCTCCATATTTTGAGTGCAAATACTACCGCGGCCAATTCTAAGTCATGGACGGGGTAGTTCTCTTCATGCTTCTTTAATTAACGAGAAGAGTAGGCTATAACATTCCCTTGTTGCATTAGAACACACCCGAGGCCAATGCCAGAAGCATCAGTGTATACCTCGAACTTTTCTCCTTCAATTGGCAATGCTAAGATAGGAGCTGTAGTAAGATGATCCTTGAGAGTTTGGAAGCTTCGCTCACATTCCTCATCCCATTCATAACGGATCTCCTTGCGAGTTAACCTCGTAAGTGGCACGGCGATTTTAGAGAAATCCTTGATGAATCGCCTGTAATAGCCGGCAAGACCTAAGAAACTTCGGATCTCGCTAGCATTGGTCGGTCTTTCCCAGTTCCTTACAGCTTCAACCTTTGATGGGTCTACAGACAAGCCATCCTTTGATATAACATGTCTGAGAAAAGTCACTTCTTCAAGTCAGAATTCACACTTGCTAAGTTTTGCATATAATTGGTTTGTCCTTAATATTTGTAATGCAA
Organism: Amorphophallus konjac; assembly: GCA_022559845.1. Taxonomy (NCBI): domain Eukaryota; kingdom Viridiplantae; phylum Streptophyta; class Magnoliopsida; order Alismatales; family Araceae; genus Amorphophallus; species Amorphophallus konjac. The sequence continues at coordinate 490,373,469 of CM040121.1, forward strand.
TCCTCAAATGTTCCTCATGCTCTTCCTTGGTCTTGGAATAAATCAATATATCATCAATAAAGACCACCACGAATTGATCTAAATAAGGCCTGAATATACTATTCATTAACTGCATAAAGGCAGCAGGGGCATTCGTTAGTCCGAAAGGCATAACAACAAATTCATAATGGCCATACCTGCTTCTGAATGCGGTTTTATGAATATCCTCGTCCTTGATTCTTAGTTGGTGATATCCGGACCTAAGATCAATTTTGGAAAAGTACATGGATCCTGAAATTTGATCAAACAATTCATCGATTCTCGGCAGTGGATACTTGTTCTTGATAGTGAGATGATTCAATTGTCGATAGTCGACGCATAACCTCATGGATCCGTCTTTCTTCTTTACAAATAATACAGGCGCTCCCCACGGGGAAGTACTTGGTCTAATGAATCCTTTCTTAATGAGTTCCATCAATTGCTCCTTTAACTCCTTGAGTTCAGCAGGTGACATCCTATAAGGTGCCTTTGAAATCGGACCAGCACCAGGGACTAAGTCAATGGTGAAGGCCACTTCTCTTTGCGGGGGTAATCCCGGCAAATCTTCTGGAAACACGTCCGAAAATTCTTGTACCACTGGAATGTCTTCTAGCTTAGCTTCCTTAGCTTCTTTAACTGTGACAAAGGCAAGGAAAGATGTACATCCTTTCCTGATGAGCTTGCTAGCTCAGAGAGCTGAAATAAGAGGGGATCTGCTCCGACCCTTGGGGCTAGTCAAGATTAGTTCTGGAAATTCCTTGAATGTAACCTTACTATTGCGGCAATCAACTGTTGCCTGATACTTGGATAACCAATCTGCCCCTAGTATAACATCATACTCTTTCTGATCTAAACATATGAGATCAATAGGGAGATTTCTACCCTGAACTAATACTTCGCAGTTTTGGTAATGATGTGTAATATCAGTCTCATCATCCAGAGGAGTAGACAAAACTAACTTTATCCATTCCGATTCTAGGGGTAATGGGTCAGCAAACTTCTTAGAAACAATAGAATGCGATGCACCAGTATCAATTAAGACATATGCATTCCTGGAACAAACTTTCAATGTACCTTCCACTAAGCCGCCTTCTTCTTCTTGCTCGGTCTCCTTGATTGCATGAAGACGAGCATTCTTGGTTACTGGGCATTTTCCGTCATCGGCTTGATCGTTAAGTAATGGGCAATCGGGAATCCGATGCTCACGACTCCCACAACGGAGACATGCTCCTAGTTTTCTCCAGCATTCTTCTGCTCTATGACCCACTTTATCACAATGTTTGCACACTGTATTTGGAGAGGTAGTGGTGATAGAGAAGGGCTTGGTCTTCTTGAACTTTTGGTCTTGTGAGGGAATACCTCCATTGCTAGGCCTCTTCTTGAAGTTGGGTTTAAAGGAACCCGAACCTGTAACTTGTTCCTTCTTATCCTTACCATGAATCCTATCAGACAGTTCCGTGGCATCTTCTAATAGTTGAGCTCGGCGTACTATCTCCGAGTAGACTTGAATGTCCATCGGCGCCAGTTGAGTAATAGCTTGGGGCCTGAGCCCATTAAGAAACCTCCTAGCTTTCATTTTCTCGGTGCTAACTAGATGCTTAGCATACCGAGACAATCTAGAGAATTGGGCCTCATACTCGACCACTGACAAGGATCGTTGTTTTAATGCGGCAAATTCTGCAGCCTTCTTTTCCTGAACTCGGTCCGAGAAATATTTTACGTTGAAGTGTTCAACGAATTCCTCCCACGAAACCTGATCTTGATTTATAGTAGCCTCTATTGATTCCCACCAGCATCTAGCATCCCTTTCTAACTGAAAAGTAGCTAATAAAACTTTATCCTGATCCGTGCATTGCATAACACGGAATATTCGTTCTGTTTCCCTAATCCAGTGTTCAGCATCATCTGGATCAGTAGAACCCGTGAACTTGGGTGGGTTCATATTCTTGAAAGTCTGGTAGAGACTTCCTGCTCGTTGTCCACCTCCTTGTGCTACTTGTTGCAGCACTTGAGTCATGCCTTGAAGGGTACGCTGCATGTTACGCCATTGAGCACGTTCGGCAGCCATTATCCTACAATTACAATAACTAGATTAATATGTGCTTGTATTTAAAGACTCATATACTATGTTAACTTTAACCCTTGGTTCTACCCAATCTCACTAGTTAAAGGTTTGAACATATCCTTGGACTTGGATTTTCCTAGGAATTGAATACCCTAGGCTCTGATACCATAAAAACTGTCACGCCCCGAGAGCGAAAGATACCCGGAGATGCGTGACGAGTTTATATCACTCATGTCAATCAGAGTAGTAGTGTATTCGACACCAAAACAGAGATGCGCAAAAGTAAAGATAACACAATCCTTTATTTCATAATAGATAGACTATTACAAATCCAATACTCTATTCAAAAAAAAGGAAGAGTACATAGTTGACTCAAGAAAATAGGAAAAAGACTAGATGACACTTGGAAAAGCTCTAGCTCTTTCACTCTTGACTTTCCCCATCAGATTGACCTTCTTCGTCGGACTTACCTGAAAAGTAAGGGACAAACACGGAGTGAGCGAACGCTCAGTAGGAAATTATATCTCAAGCGCTAGCAAGGGGTTTAAATAATTACATCTTTCATGTATGTACTGTAGCTATGCATGCTCGTATAAAACGACAAGATAGAGAGAGAATTTATCAATAAGACAGCAAGATGAACCAGTCATGAGCTTTCAAGAAAAGATGACAGATATTCAAGCAAGTACTTTTTAGCAAGTCATGTCAAGAACTTTGGCTATCATGTATCAAGCAAGCAAGTAATTACCCTTTTCTTGGGTCATGCAATTCATGTCATGTCAAGTACGAGTCAAGTACAAGATTTGTGTGGAATGTCCAATCAAGCTAGTCATGCACTCGGTATAATGCCAGATACCTTATCATTCAACTCGCATGGGCACAAGTACTTTCGGGTGCTCCTCCCAGGACCAGATCGGGCCCTAAATGCGCAGGCATTTATCATGTATTTTGACATCCACTCTTGTATATATATATAGCCAATATGGAATTTCAACAATTTAAGCTTGTAGACACGTAGGATAACTTTGAGAGAATGGAGTCCAAAAATACGACATTGGACATAGATAGGCGATAACAACGGTACAATCACGATGAACGATGAAACTAAGGGGAATTAGGTTCCCTTAACTCGGGTACCATGACAAGTATGGACATTCTTTATATAGAATTGAGGTTCACATGAACAGTATATCAAAGGCAAGATACCCTCATTCTTATTATAGAATTGAGGTCCACAAGAACATCAACAAATGGCATGATATCATCATCCCATTAAGAATTCTCATGATATACTCTTTGTATATCATAAGGGCCGGTATACCATGTTTCTTTAGAGTGACATGGCATTCAATAGTGTAATGGGTTTTTAGGGTACAACCAGCTCAGTCGGCCTTGAGGGAATCCAAGGCTCGAGGAGTCTTACGGAGGTCTCTATGACTAACTCGCTAGTCCAAAGGAACGGAATGTACAATGGAGAGCATGTATGTCAATGAGAATTGAGGGTGATCGATAAAACATCATGAAACGTGAGACTATACTCACGGAGTGGAGATATAGTGCCGATATACATATATATAGATATATTGAAACCATCGGTTATCAGAAACAAGGTAAAAACATTGTTACAGGAAAATAACGACTTAAGTAAAGTCACTACTCAAGTAATTAACGCCTTCAGTAAGGGCGTTTATCTATTTTACATTTTTGTAAGATTTTAATATTTCAGTATTTTACCAAAAACGCGCCCTGGTTAAGGGCGTTTATTTACAAGTTGACGACGTATATAGTGGTCGTTCATTCTTTACTTCTATTTTTGCAGTATATATATATATCCAGAAATTTATCAAAAACACGCCCTGGACAAGGGCGTTGCTTTTCAATTCACGCCCTGAAAAGGGGCGTTAGTCAAGTGAGAGACGACCTATACAGGGTCGTGAATTCAAGAATTTTTAGATTTCAAGTATATAAAATTCCCAGAAACAAGAGACATGGTCATGACAGGAAATTTATCGGGATTCAAGTAAATATGATTGTACACTGATTTAGAATCATGTTTAAGTGAATATTGGATAATTAACATGGGTAATTATCAGGTAATTAAATTGACGTCTGTGTACAGGGCGTCAAATCTTTTGAATTGATGACCTTGTCAGGATCGTTTATTTAAATAGTGCCCTAGTCTGGGTCGCGTATAAAATTAGCGCCCTTGGAAAGGGCGTTTCTTTCCAACAATAGAAACATTCAAAACTCTCGAAAACTATATGCATGGATTAATATATATGGTTTAACATAGCTATTATGGTGATTTGGGCTACAGTGCTTGAGAAAACCTACCTTTTGATGAAACGTGAAAGATCTGGTGAAGAGACGATGCTCTGTCTGTAACAGAGTGATCACCGGAAGAAGAAGATGAAGGAGAAGTTGCAGATGATGTACGTGGATGAAGAACCCTCAATTCTTCAATCGATCGGTTTCACTTCTACAGGCAACCTGTAGAGGCAGAATAAAACGAAGGTATTACTCTTCGTAAGAACTAACAGAAGGTAAAGAAGGAGAAGAACTTACCCGTTCTTCAGATGACAAAAGCTTTCAACCTGGAATCAGAAGAGAATGAAGAATCATCAGTATTCTTCACAATTTGATAGACAGATTAAAGGAAAAAGAACATGCTGTTCTTTACGTACCGTAGCAGCCGTAGGTCATCCAAATAGATCTTTAGGGTTCGACAGTCAAGGGTTTTTATAGGGTTCTGGAAATCCTAATAAGGTTAGTGTTTGATTGGAAGTAATACTTCCAAGATAGAATTATTACTACATTCGAACTCTTTCTCATAATTATCAACTTACCCTGGATAGACTCTTGGGTCGAACGAAACTCAAACTGAATTAGCGTCCTAAGTAAGGGCGTCGAATTTAAATTGACGCCTTGTCAGGCGTCGTTACTTGTTGAAACGCGTCCACTCAAAGAACGTTATGTAAACTTGCCCTTTTTATTTATTTTGGTCGTTTGAAATTTGACGCCTTAACATGTGGGCGTCCTTTCTTCAAAACACGCCTTGGGTGAAGGCTTTTGTAAAGTAGCGCCTATATCTGAGGCGTTATTTTCATCAGGGTTTAATTATTTTTATTCCAAGCTATTTCGTTTATTTACTAAATCTTTTAATCTATTTTGATTTATTTATTCCTTTTAAATTTATCAGGGTTGCTACAAGTAAACTAGAGGGAGAAAAAGTAAAAGTCCTCATGGTGCATCTGCAGGTGGAGGTGGCTGATTTTCTGGAGGAGGGGGTTGGTGTCCAAAGAGACGGCTGATGTCTGCAAGAGCATGAACCTAAGCATGAAGAGTATCTCGAATGCGGCCAATGTGGATGTCACGAGTCGCATCATGACGAGACATGCTAAGAAGAGTTTGGTTCATGATGGGGAAAGATTGGATAGAGTCAGCAACATTGTCGGTGAGGCTAGTCATATGAGTGGTGAGTGAAGCCATATGAGTGGAGAGAGTATCTAGAGCAGTGGAGAAGGAATCCATGCGGCCTGACATGGTGTCGACCACATGGCCCATAGTGTCGACGTGATCCCCGAGAGTAGAAAGGCCCTCCCCAAAAGTATCCATACGAGTCTCAAGTCAAGTAAACTGTCTATCAAAAACCTCATAGTCTACCCAAGAAGGCTGAGTGGCTCCCTGAGTAGAGAACTCTCCATGATAAAACTGAGTAGGAGGAGGCATCTCCGGATCCATTTGTTGCGGTGAAGATGGAAGCGGCAGCTCGACATCTATGTGATGAGGTAAGGGTGGAGGAGGCTGCTCCTCGGCCTGAACAGGAGGGGGTACATCTCCTTGAACTTGTTGCTGTTGTGGTTCCTACTCATCCTCACTTTCATATTCATCTTCATATGTAGGCACATCCCGACACAGCGCACCATCGGGACCATAGTAATAGCCCATGTCTATGCAGATCTTATGCTTATTGTAGACATCATTCTGGCGAACATAGATAAACTGTTCTTCTGCCAAATTAATCCCAGCATGAATGAACACCTTGGTCAACTATGAGGCATATGGCAAAGATCGCTGCCGGTTTATTCTGCAAGCTCTAATGAGGGTCGTCATGAGGAGACCCATGTTGAGTTGTATACCATTCATGACATGGTAGAATAAGAATCTATGAACTTCTGTGACTTCATTTCTGTTGCCAACCTTGGGATAAATAAAGGAGGTAAACATATGGTGTAAGACACGCTGCAGTGGTGGGAAGTAGTTTGCATTTAACTCAATCAAATCGCTGACACCACGCACGTAATCACAGTTGGTCATGGCAATAAAAGTATCTTCAACCTCCCCATGGCCATAAGCCATGTTGGCTCCTCTAGCCGCAACCCCTAAGCTCCTCTCAAACAGATCGGGGTTAATGTGAAGCTCAACCCCTCGAATAACAGTATATAGCTCATCATTCCTTGAAACCAAGTTCCCATAGAACTCATGTACTAGGTTGGGGTAATAACAGTTATACCTAGTGACAAAATCAGTCCAACCCGGCTGCATTGCAAAGACTACATATATATCGGGCAAGAGCTCATTCACCTCATTGAAATCGACTAGTCGGGGGTCGATGATGGGTCGAATAAGCAACCTAGGTGCTTGACCTGGTGCAGGCGCCCGCTGTGGTTGAGGGGCCGGTGCCTCCCGTCTCTGTCCACTCCCTTCCCCTTGGGCAAGACGCCGAGAGCTTCTTCTAGGCGGAATCTTGAGCTAGCAACCCGATGGAAAACCCTTGAAGATAAGATCCTCATCCCAGGGAATGAAGAAGAATCTACGGACACTCTAGGGGCTTGAAAAGGCCTTCTCCACTGACTAGAATCAAGGTGGGAACTCCACGAACGCACAAACGTCCGAATGGAGTTCGTCCCGAGAACGTGACGAACAAGCCGGATCGTGTGCGGATGGAGAGGAAATGAGGTTTAGAAGCTTGGGAGGTGGAGAAAATGGGTTCTAGGGTTAAGGGAAAAAGTATGAGGATGAATGGGGGTGATAGAGTGGGAGAATGGGGTGTTAGACCCCCTTAAAAATGGCTCGGACCTGAACCCAGTAGGACCAGTTATCGCAAGCGGTCGACCGCTGCGGGGCAAGCGGTCGACCGCTAGTCCAAAGAACCCCCAATTTTTTTTCTTTTCTTTCTATCCCTTTTTTTTATTTTTGAAAAATGGGGGGGACTAACAACCGACTTTCAAAATTGGGCCAACGTCAAGAGGTAGAGGGAAGAAAAATTAGATGCAAGTTTGAGGAAAAAACTCTAACTTCCTTCAAAAGTTACCTTAGGTCCGACATCACTGAGTCCACAATTGTTTATCCAAGGAATATCTGGCCTTAGAAAAGTTTTTTAAGGGGGGCTATACATATAATTACAGTCAAGCATGCAGGGATGTTAGAGAACACACAAGGTATTAGAAGTGAAGATAAAATGCTTATTTTTCTACCCTTGATGCATATGAGTTTCTACAAATGCAGAACTTAACTTAAGTGCAAGCCTATGCATGAATGCTCTCACCCTTGCACATCCCAAGTTCTCTTCTCATCTTGTTAAATTGATCCTGGTTGAGGGGTTTGGTGAAAATGTCAGCTAGCTGATTGTGTGTGTCAATGAAATTCAATTCAAAGACCCCTTTCCCTACATGATCTCTAAGGAAGTGACGACGAATATCAATATGCTTGGTTCTAGAATGTTGAACATGATTTTTAGACAAACTGATTGCACTGGTATTATCACACAGAATTGGCACACATCTTATCTCAATATCTAAATCAAGCAATTGATTTTTGATCCAAAGTACTTGGGCTCCATAACTTTCGACGGCTACATATTCAGCCTCAGCCGTTGAGAGAGCTACTGAATGCTGTTTCTTGGAGGCTCATGAGACTAGACATCCACCAAGGAATTGACAGTACCCACTAGTACTTTTACGATCAATAATGCATCCAGCATAATCTGCATCGGTGTATGCAATCAAATCAAAAGAACTACCGATGGAAAACCACAAGCCAAGGTCTATTATGCCAAGTAAATATCTAAAAATGCGTTTAACAGTTGATAAGTGAGATTCTTTAGGGCATGACTGAAAACGAGCACAAAGACATATGCTGAATTGAATGTCAGGGCGACATGCTGTAAGATACAGTAGTGATCCTATCATACCTTGAAACAGTGTAGGATCTACTATTTTACCATTTTCATCTGTGTCTAACTTCGAGGTTGTAGCCATTGGAGTTGACAGAGGTTTTGCTTCAGCCATCCCATATTTCTTCAAAAGCTCCATTGTGTATTTGGCTTGACTTATGAAAATCCCCTCAGGTGTTTGCTTCACCTGCAATCCAAGAAAGAATGTTAGTTCACCCATTAGGCTCATCTCAAATTCACCCTGCATGATTTCTACAAATTCATCACGTAGCACATTATTAGTAGCTCAAAAAATTATATCATCCACATACACTTGAACTACCAATATGTCTTTACCTGATCTCTTTGTGAACAGTGTTTGACCAACCTTACCTCTCTTGAAGTCATTTTCAATTAGAAATGACGTGAGCCATTCATACTGTAATGCCCCGGATTCTTCGGATCCTCTTCGTGGGCTCCGGATCTGGTTTCTCGGATTGTCCAACTCTGTTTTGTCTGAAATTTCGTTTCGGACATCTTTCGTGTTCGGATCGGTGCGATCCGGAGTCGTTTCGGAGGCCCGGAGGCGTTCCGCGGCTTTTTCCGCGTGTGTTTTTCCGATTCCCGGCGTGGGTTTCGGCTTTCCCTTCGGAACCTCGTTGCGGGTGAACCGGGCCGTTCACCAGGGCGCGAGTGGTACCGTTGCGATCGGTGCGTTCCGAGGATCGCGAGGGTGTGATTTTCTATTTTTCTGGATTTTTCCGATTTTCCGGATTTTCCTATAAATAGCTTTTCTCTCTCTCTCCCCTCTCATTTCTCATTTCTCTCCCTCTCTCTTCTCACGCTCTCTCCTCTCTCCCTCTCTCTCCGGCGGCCGACGGGGCGGAGTACGGGCGAGGCGGGGACGGCGCGGGCGAGGCGCGGGCGAGGATGGATGAGGATCGAGGCGGAGGCGGGCGCGATCCCTCGGTGGATTCCGAGATGGCGTCGTTCGCGTTCCGGGCGGTTTTCGGCGTGGATTAGTCGCTTCGGCGCACGGTTTCTTCGGTGGAGGTAGGGTGACGGAACACCACTGCGTTCTGCTCGTTTCCCCTGCCATTGCACGTCGTTCGGCGCGGAAACAGCTGTGTTTGGGTCCGTTCTAGCGAAACTGTGGTTTTGTGGGTTTCGTAGGGTCGGTCGGGAAACGGCGACGGTTTCCAGATCGGTTACTGTCAACGGATTCCTTGGGGCGAGAGCGTTCTTTTCCCCCTGATTTCGTCTCGATTGGTGGTCCCGTTGGACCGGTAGAGCTCCGAGAAGCTCGGTAACCCTTTTTGGGTAACTTCGGTAGAATCGCTCGTTTCTCGCGATTCGTGCGTCGTTTTGACTCCGGTCGGAGTCCATGTGATTGCCAGGGTGGTTGTGGTTGTATCCCCTTCGTTTCGGCACGAACGGGGCGTGGAAAGGCTACGATCGGGAGACCCCCTGGGTTTACCCGCCGTGATGGTTGGGCGGTCGAACCGGGCCCGTCCATCGCGAGGGCGGTTGCCTTTGGCCCGTTCATTTTCTCTTGGTTTGGGGTTGTGCGGTCGCACGATAGACCGCACATTTGTTGTGCGGCCAGGTGAGAACCGCATGTCTCCCCCATGGACGGTTGGTACCCAGCCGTCTGTCCTTCCGTGGGCTTGTGCGGCCAGGAGCTGACCGCATATCCCAGTTGACCCTTGGTCAACAGTTTTGTGTCGGTTGGGTTGTGCGGTTTGGTCAAAACCGTTTTGACCGGCACTGGAGTAGGTCGGTTAGGTTGTGCGGACGATCCTTGGCCGCACATCCCCTTGGGCGGTCCAGCCCTAACCGTCCATCCTCCATTTGGGGTTAGTCCGATTAGAGCCTTGTGCGGCTCCTGCCTGACCGCATGTATTTTTGAGCGGCTGTTCCCTAGCCGCACATCCCTTGAGCGGCCCAGGGTGAACCGCACATGTGCCAGTCTAACCCGGTGTTTCCGTTTTGACTGATTCGAGTCCCGGGTGTGTGGTTCTCGAACCACGTGCCGACCTGTGGCCTGACGGATGTTGTGCACGTCGTCGGGGCCAGGTGTCGTGGTACGTTGGAGTCCCGGTTGTAGAGTTCTCGACTCGTGTCACCGTGTGTTGACGTGTGTCATCGGTTTCTCCGAAAAGCGATCCCCGAGTGGGTCCTGTGTGAGGCCTTGGGCTGCGAGCCCAGTTGTCCAGTCTGGGGCTGGAGGCTTCCCTCTTTTCCTTGAGTTGGGCCACAGCTTGGTGGTGTGCAAGTTGCCTTGGGAATCGTGCTTCTGTGCTTTCCGCGTGGGCCGTGTGTGTGGCCTTAGTCCTGTGAGTTCCCTTCCCAAGGGAATGGTTTCGGCGGCTCGTGAGCTGCCTCGGTATTCGTGCTACAGTGGTTTTAGACCTAGAGCTTGGACTAGATTGACGGCCTTGTGCTGTTGCGTGCAACGGTCTTGACCCCGAGTCTTGTGACTCAAGGACCGTTGGGTGTAGGGCGTCTAGAGGACTGTCCAGAGCCCAGTGACTTAGCGTCACTTGGGTTTTCTCGACTCTCGCGCAGGGTGTGTGCGCGGCTGTGGACTGTGAGTCCCGTTTCTTCTCCGACTGTGGTCATCGTGCGACGGTGCTAGTACGTGGGATGGTCCCCGTACTTTGTCGGATGCGGACGTTGTTTTCCGTTGACTTGAGAGTCTACTCCTTCAGTGACCCTCCACTAGTCGTAGCCTACTAGTACGCGTGTGCTAGTCGCACCAGGGAGTGGTGTACGGGCTTACCCTTAGAGGCGGTTTGTGGACCGGTTGCCGTCGGGCCCCACGTCTTGCAGCCAGAGTCCGGCTGAGGGGAAAACCGGTCAGAGGACCAGACCAGGGACGCGCGGTCTGTGTGTGCACACGTGGTTGGGGGCGGTTGGACCCACGTCGACGGGCGTGACCCCAGCTAGTCACTTGTTGTAGTTACTTGTACGGTGTTCGTGCCTCGGGTAGGAGCTACCACGTCAGGCAGTTCACTTGCGGTGCGGTGTAAGACGTCAGGGGACGCTACCGGCTGTGCTTCTAGTGGGTGGTACTCCTGTCGAGTACGGAGTGACAGACTATCAGTTTCCGTGATTTCGACCTTCGGGTTTTCGGTCGTGTTGACCGTTGAGTTCGGTTGTTTCGCCGTGGCGCGTGTGTTGGTTTTCGCGCCAAGGGTCTAATGCTAGTGGCTTTACCGAGGTTGGGTCTTGTTGTGCGGTACCCGCGATCGGATGGTCGGGGTTGCACCTTGGACAGCGTGTCCAGGTCGGCTGTGTCCGAGGGACAAGCCTCTACGGCGTGGTTGCCGTGTGTTCTTGCTTCGGTAGGTGGTACTAGTGTGGTTCGGTAGCTTCGTCTGCGTGACAGAGGTGTACCTTCCGGTGCAGTAGGAGTAGCTGTAGTGCCGAGTTTTTGACCGGCCACCGGTTTGCTGTTCCTGCTGTAGTTGTAGCTTCCTTTCCGCTACCGCCGTTGTTTCCGGTTGGGGTTCCGCGGGATCCCTGCTGAGTCTCTGTTTTGGAGACTCATTCCCTGCTTTTCAGGTGTGGCGGTTCTTCCTCGTGGTTCGAGGGTGCGGAGCGGAGGTTCTCTGTTGCCAGCTTGCCGGGCCGAGTGTTCACTTGGCACGTGGTACGTTTTACTGCTTTAGACTGTACTTTCGGTTGGACTGGACTCTGTTGTAGCTGTTGCTGTTCTTTCTTTCAGCTTGTTGTTGTTGGTTGTCCTGCTTTATTTCCTATTTCTTTGTGCCTCCACACTCCTTTTAGCCCTTCCGAGCCCTCCTGGCTCGTGGGCGGCGGTGCGAGTCTCGGGTTATCGGGCCTTCCCGGTAATCGGATTCTCGGGTCGTTACAGCTGGTATCAGAGCGGTGGTTGTGGGCGTACTTAGGAATTCGAAACATTGCAGTGATCAGAGTCCGTAAGGTCCAGTACAGTCGGCAGCTGGCTTAGGGTTTTGTGTTCGCTTCCCGCCTTGTTTCTCGCTTGGGTGCGCTGTGCGGCGCTGTGAGGTGGTTGCTGCCCGCGGCTTTCGTGCCAACATGGGGTCTAAGGATCGAGGTCGAGAGCCTTCTCCCTCATCGGTGGTGGCCCTGGTTGTGCTGCGTTGGGCAGAGGTTGCTGGCAGGCGTGAGTTCGCGGTGCTGCGTTCGAGGAACCTGCAGCGTGGTCAGGTGGCTGGTGCGGACTGTTCTTGGTTAAGTGGCCGTGAGCGTGCTCTGAGGGAGCTGCTGTCGGTTTTTGGTCACTCCAGCTTGAGGTTTGTCCAGCTCCTGAGGCGTTCTGATCGAGAAGTGTGCTCCGGTGAGCGGAATGTCTTCTCGGTGGGTTGCTGTTTCGTCGAGCCTGATGTTTTGTCGTGCTCTGTTGCGTCAGAAATGACGTGTCGGTCCTGATCGTTCTGCTGATTTCGAGGCAGGATTTGGCAGAGATGTCCCGTTAAGTCTTTGCTCCTGTGCTTCTGTCAGTGGATGGGTTGTGTTCGCCCTGGAGTTGGCTTGAGATGTGAAGGCTCCACGGCGAGTTTCGGGACTCGAGGGTGAGCATCGGCGGTTGTCGGTTATGGCTCGTGTGGCGGCTCTTGGCATGCCGTGTTGCAGTTCGAGGAATTGCAGCGGTGGTGCATCGAGAGATGCTGTGATGGTGGTCCGACGTGACACTCGTCGAGTGTGTCGGAGGCGCTGACCTGATGGAAGCGATGGTTTTCCTTGGTGCTGGATGGTGCTGTTTCCAGCGTGCGCGAGGTTCGAGGTCAGGTCGAGCGTGGAGTTCTTCCGTTGGTCGAAAGTGCGCTGGTTTCTCCTTTGGTTGGAGAGATTGCGTTCGGCTAAGGATTGCCGTCTTGCATTGTGTGCCCGGATTGGTTGGCCTTGTGTGCCATGAAATCCGTGCGAGACGTGCTCCTTATCTTGGCAAGGCGGTTGCCTGTGAGAAGTTGTGCCCATTCCCTTGTCGTGTGAGGGTGTGCTGGCGCTGTTCCGGAAGGACGAGTGCTGGTTGGGCGGTGTTTGCTTTCTCGGCTGTGTGCGCGGATCTGAGTACGCAGCGGAAGCGTGGTGGGCTTGTGACCCACTAGTTCAGGATCGTAGCGTTGGTTGCTACGGGCGGATTCCTGAGTTTGCGTTGAGCATTGGAGGATTGGTTCCTCGGTGTGAAACGTGTTGTTGCCGTGCCGTTGCCCGAGAAGTCGTGGTTCTTGGCACTGGCAGGGTGGAGTGTTGGGAAATGTGCTGGCTAGTGCGCCGCATGAGTACCATGTTCCTGTGATGGAAGCCGTGTCAGGCGTCGGTGTTGGACCTGGATGGGGTTGTTGAGGATGTCGCCTGACGATGGTCGAGGATGTGTTGGTCAGAGTCGGCGGCTTGGTGCCCGACTTGTGTTCCCAGTCGTGTCCTCGGTTGAGATCGTTTTTGGAGAAGTGATCTCTGGCAGGCTGTGGGCTTCCGTTGGTTCTACGGTCTTGTCGGATTGTGACGGTGAGATGGTTATTGCTTAGGGACCCGTGAGCACTGTTCAGGTGGTGTCCCGTGGCTCTGTGGTAAGGGCGGAATCGGGATTGGCAGGTGTCCACTTGGTTTGATCGAAGGATGTGATGAGACCAGATGGATGAGTGACGCTTGTGGGCGGAGGCCTTCTGTGAGATTAGCGTCGGTTGGTGGTCCTTGATAGGACGTTGGTGTCGCAAGGTTATCCCTGGTTTGGTGATTAGCATGGGGTGGTTCCCTATAAGTCTGAGTCCCGTGAGGTGATGACTGAAGACGCCATGTTCTGTCATTTGGTTTCGTCGTGCTCCCCGAGAGGGTCGAGTTGGCGCGATGATCGAGCTCGGATGCGGAGTCCGAGAGGAGGGTAGCTCGAGATGTGGCATCGGTCTATGTGTGAGTCAGCGGATGGCCTGCTGTGAATTGGATCGTGCCTGTTGGGCCGGTGGAGGTTTCCCGTTGACGTGTATTTGGCGACCAGTGGATGGTCTTTTCAGAGACAGAAGATGCTGGTTGTTGGGGCTCGAGCGTGGCGAGAGCTGAGTGCCAGCGAGACCTTTGGTGGTCGTTTCTGCGATGTGCCTTTCCGGATGGGATCTGGACTTTGTCGAAGTTTGTCTTCTGACGAGAATTGGCACGGTGTTGTGTCCGGCTTTCGGCTTGCCATGTGTGGGGTGTTTCTTGGTGTTGAGCCGATGTGCTGGTTGCGGTCTGCTGAGATGGCTGCTTGAGCTGGTGGAGGCTCTGTTTTGGTTGCTCCCTTGAGGAGGGTGTGCGACCTGTCAGCTGGTTGCGAAGCTGATGTGTGTTTTGTCTGCTGACCCTGGGGTGGATCAGTAGCTGTTGCTCGTGTCGAGGGTTGTGTTTCCTCGGTGAGCGAGATCGTGGCTGCGGCGCCACGGTGGATTCTCGCGTTGTCTGAGGTGATGCCGGACTGTGTCCTTTGGTATATGCCTGCTCTGTTGGCCTGTGTGCTCGGCGCGAGGAGCGAGGTGTTGCTTGTGATCGTGAGTCTGGCTGTGTTCCTCAGGATCCGTGTTTTCGTGAGAATCGAGGTTTTCTGTGCTGGGGGCCCTGACAGCGTGTCAGTTGATTCTGTGTTCTTCCCCTGTGACTTTGTGTTAGGTCCTGAATTTCGAGGACGAAATTCCTTTAAGGGGGGAGGGCTGTAATGCCCCGGATTCTTCGGATCCTCTTCGTGGGCTCCGGATCTGGTTTCTCGGATTGTCCAACTCCGTTTTGTCTGAAATTTCGTTTCGGACATCTTTCGTGTTCGGATCGGTGCGATCCGGAGTCGTTTCGGAGGCCCGGAGGCGTTCCGCGGCTTTTTCCGCGTGTGTTTTTCCGATTCCCGGCGTGGGTTTCGGCTTTCCCTTCGGAACCTCGTTGCGGGTGAACCGGGCCGTTCACCAGGGCGCGAGTGGTACCGTTGCGATCGGTGCGTTCCGAGGATCGCGAGGGTGTGATTTTCTATTTTTCTGGATTTTTCCGATTTTCCGGATTTTCCTATAAATAGCTTTTCTCTCTCTCTCCCCTCTCATTTCTCATTTCTCTCCCTCTCTCTTCTCACGCTCTCTCCTCTCTCCCTCTCTCTCCGGCGGCCGACGGGGCGGAGTACGGGCGAGGCGGGGACGGCGCGGGCGAGGCGCGGGCGAGGATGGATGAGGATCGAGGCGGAGGCGGGCGCGATCCCTCGGTGGATTCCGAGATGGCGTCGTTCGCGTTCCGGGCGGTTTTCGGCGTGGATTAGTCGCTTCGGCGCACGGTTTCTTCGGTGGAGGTAGGGTGACGGAACACCACTGCGTTCTGCTCGTTTCCCCTGCCATTGCACGTCGTTCGGCGCGGAAACAGCTGTGTTTGGGTCCGTTCTAGCGAAACTGTGGTTTTGTGGGTTTCGTAGGGTCGGTCGGGAAACGGCGACGGTTTCCAGATCGGTTACTGTCAACGGATTCCTTGGGGCGAGAGCGTTCTTTTCCCCCTGATTTCGTCTCGATTGGTGGTCCCGTTGGACCGGTAGAGCTCCGAGAAGCTCGGTAACCCTTTTTGGGTAACTTCGGTAGAATCGCTCGTTTCTCGCGATTCGTGCGTCGTTTTGACTCCGGTCGGAGTCCATGTGATTGCCAGGGTGGTTGTGGTTGTATCCCCTTCGTTTCGGCACGAACGGGGCGTGGAAAGGCTACGATCGGGAGACCCCCTGGGTTTACCCGCCGTGATGGTTGGGCGGTCGAACCGGGCCCGTCCATCGCGAGGGCGGTTGCCTTTGGCCCGTTCATTTTCTCTTGGTTTGGGGTTGTGCGGTCGCACGATAGACCGCACATTTGTTGTGCGGCCAGGTGAGAACCGCATGTCTCCCCCATGGACGGTTGGTACCCAGCCGTCTGTCCTTCCGTGGGCTTGTGCGGCCAGGAGCTGACCGCATATCCCAGTTGACCCTTGGTCAACAGTTTTGTGTCGGTTGGGTTGTGCGGTTTGGTCAAAACCGTTTTGACCGGCACTGGAGTAGGTCGGTTAGGTTGTGCGGACGATCCTTGGCCGCACATCCCCTTGGGCGGTCCAGCCCTAACCGTCCATCCTCCATTTGGGGTTAGTCCGATTAGAGCCTTGTGCGGCTCCTGCCTGACCGCATGTATTTTTGAGCGGCTGTTCCCTAGCCGCACATCCCTTGAGCGGCCCAGGGTGAACCGCACATGTGCCAGTCTAACCCGGTGTTTCCGTTTTGACTGATTCGAGTCCCGGGTGTGTGGTTCTCGAACCACGTGCCGACCTGTGGCCTGACGGATGTTGTGCACGTCGTCGGGGCCAGGTGTCGTGGTACGTTGGAGTCCCGGTTGTAGAGTTCTCGACTCGTGTCACCGTGTGTTGACGTGTGTCATCGGTTTCTCCGAAAAGCGATCCCCGAGTGGGTCCTGTGTGAGGCCTTGGGCTGCGAGCCCAGTTGTCCAGTCTGGGGCTGGAGGCTTCCCTCTTTTCCTTGAGTTGGGCCACAGCTTGGTGGTGTGCAAGTTGCCTTGGGAATCGTGCTTCTGTGCTTTCCGCGTGGGCCGTGTGTGTGGCCTTAGTCCTGTGAGTTCCCTTCCCAAGGGAATGGTTTCGGCGGCTCGTGAGCTGCCTCGGTATTCGTGCTACAGTGGTTTTAGACCTAGAGCTTGGACTAGATTGACGGCCTTGTGCTGTTGCGTGCAACGGTCTTGACCCCGAGTCTTGTGACTCAAGGACCGTTGGGTGTAGGGCGTCTAGAGGACTATCCAGAGCCCAGTGACTTAGCGTCACTTGGGTTTTCTCGACTCTCGCGCAGGGTGTGTGCGCGGCTGTGGACTGTGAGTCCCGTTTCTTCTCCGACTGTGGTCATCGTGCGACGGTGCTAGTACGTGGGATGGTCCCCGTACTTTGTCGGATGCGGACGTTGTTTTCCGTTGACTTGAGAGTCTACTCCTTCAGTGACCCTCCACTAGTCGTAGCCTACTAGTACGCGTGTGCTAGTCGCACCAGGGAGTGGTGTACGGGCTTACCCTTAGAGGCGGTTTGTGGACCGGTTGCCGTCGGGCCCCACGTCTTGCAGCCAGAGTCCGGCTGAGGGGAAAACCGGTCAGAGGACCAGACCAGGGACGCGCGGTCTGTGTGTGCACACGTGGTTGGGGGCGGTTGGACCCACGTCGACGGGCGTGACCCCAGCTAGTCACTTGTTGTAGTTACTTGTACGGTGTTCGTGCCTCGGGTAGGAGCTACCACGTCAGGCAGTTCACTTGCGGTGCGGTGTAAGACGTCAGGGGACGCTACCGGCTGTGCTTCTAGTGGGTGGTACTCCTGTCGAGTACGGAGTGACAGACTATCAGTTTCCGTGATTTCGACCTTCGGGTTTTCGGTCGTGTTGACCGTTGAGTTCGGTTGTTTCGCCGTGGCGCGTGTGTTGGTTTTCGCGCCAAGGGTCTAATGCTAGTGGCTTTACCGAGGTTGGGTCTTGTTGTGCGGTACCCGCGATCGGATGGTCGGGGTTGCACCTTGGACAGCGTGTCCAGGTCGGCTGTGTCCGAGGGACAAGCCTCTACGGCGTGGTTGCCGTGTGTTCTTGCTTCGGTAGGTGGTACTAGTGTGGTTCGGTAGCTTCGTCTGCGTGACAGAGGTGTACCTTCCGGTGCAGTAGGAGTAGCTGTAGTGCCGAGTTTTTGACCGGCCACCGGTTTGCTGTTCCTGCTGTAGTTGTAGCTTCCTTTCCGCTACCGCCGTTGTTTCCGGTTGGGGTTCCGCGGGATCCCTGCTGAGTCTCTGTTTTGGAGACTCATTCCCTGCTTTTCAGGTGTGGCGGTTCTTCCTCGTGGTTCGAGGGTGCGGAGCGGAGGTTCTCTGTTGCCAGCTTGCCGGGCCGAGTGTTCACTTGGCACGTGGTACGTTTTACTGCTTTAGACTGTACTTTCGGTTGGACTGGACTCTGTTGTAGCTGTTGCTGTTCTTTCTTTCAGCTTGTTGTTGTTGGTTGTCCTGCTTTATTTCCTATTTCTTTGTGCCTCCACACTCCTTTTAGCCCTTCCGAGCCCTCCTGGCTCGTGGGCGGCGGTGCGAGTCTCGGGTTATCGGGCCTTCCCGGTAATCGGATTCTCGGGTCGTTACACATACCATGCCCTTGGTGCTTGCTTCAGTCCGTACAAGGCCTTCTGGAACTTGTACACATGTTGTGGATGTTTGGGGTCTTCAAAACCTGGAGGTTGTTCTACAAAAACATCCTCTTTGATATACCTATTTAGAAACGCAGATTTAACGTCCATTTGAAACAATTTGAAATTCAATGAGCAAGCAAATGACAATAAAATCTGGACTGCTTCAAGCCTAGCAATCGGGGCAAAAGACTCATCAAAACCAATCCCCATCTCCTGGCTATACCCCTTGGCTACAAGCCAGGCCTTGTTCCTAACAACCAATCCCGTATCATTTAACTTGTTCTTGAAAACCCATCGGGTTCCGATAATGAATTGATTCTTAGGTCATGGTACTAGAGTCCACACCTGGTTTCTTTCGAACTGGTGCAACTCTTCATGCATAGCCTGGATCCATGATTCATTTTGAAGAGCTTCATGGGTATCCTTAGGCTCTTCCTGTGAGATTAAGACTATCAAATCTTCTTCTTCTACTTGCCTTAGAGAAGCTCTAGTTCTTACCCCATCTTGAGGATTACCGATTATATTTTCAGCTAGATGATCCTTTAAGAATGTAGAAGTGCTTGGCAAATCAGGGTGTTGCACTTGCTACTCTTGTAGTGTCTCAATTGAAGGATCTTCATCTTCTTCACTCTTGCTGGGTATTCCTTCCTTTGGTTCATCCTTGACTCTAGATGTTCCAGCATTGGTTGAATTTTTAGGGGCTTCTCCTACATCCACAATTTGAGTAGTTAGTTTTAGTTCAGATTCATCAAAAATTACATGAGGACTTTCTTCAACAACTAAAGACTGTTTATTGAACACTCGATAAACTCTAGAATTAAGTGCATAACCTAGGAAGGTTCCCTTATCACTTTTCTCATCAAACTTACCGAGGTTGGACTTGCCATTGTTCAGGATGAAACATGAGCAGTCAAAGGGTTTAAAATGGGAAATATTTGGTTTCTTACCTTTGTAGAGCTCATATGGAGTTTTCTTCAAAATGGGCCTTACCATTGCCCTGTTGATGATGTAGCATGCTGTACTTACCGCCTCAGCCCAAAAATATTTTGGTAGAGAGTTTTCACTTAACATAGTCCGTGCCATGTCTATCAATGTTCTATTTTTTCTCTCCACTACTCCATTTTGTTGGGGCATCCTTGGTGATGAGAGGTTGTGTGTATACCCGTGCTCTTCATAGAAATTGTTGAACTCATGGTTTTCAAATTCGCCACCATGATCACTTTGGATAGTGTTGATGAGGTAGCCTCTATCATTTTGGATTTTCCTGCAAAACACTTGAAATTCCATCAATGCATCATTTTTATTGGATAGAAATAACACCCAAGTGAATCTGGAATAATCATCAACAATCACGAAACCATAAGATTTCCCACCTAGGCTAGATGTCCTAGTTGGGCCAAAAAAATCGAGATGCAGCAATTCCAAAGGTCGGGAGGTAGAAACAATGTTCTTATTTTTGAAGGATATGCGTGTTTGCTTGTCTTTTGTGCAAGCCTCACAAATTTTATCACTTTCAAACTTTAGTTTTGGCAAACCATTCACCAAGTCATGTTTAGACAACTTGGAGATAACCCCAAAACTAGCATAACCCAATCTTCGGTGCCATAGCCATGCGTTATCATGATTGTTAGCTACCAAGCACATATCATCATAAGAAACATCATCAATATCAATGGTATATACATTGTTGCTCCTCTTGCCGATGAATCTGATTTCATTGGAGGTTTTTTTTTAAGACAAGGCAATGGGTTTCATCAAAAATAATCTTAAAACCTCTGTCACACAGTTGGCTTATGATCAGCAAGTTATGATTCAAACCTTTCACCAAAAGAATATTTTTGATCAAAGTTTCAGAATTCTTACCTATATTGCCGATTCCAATTATTTTACCTTTGTCTTTTCCACCAAAAGCAACTGAGCCTCCATCCTTATCTTGCAGCATAGAGAACGGTTTCCTGTCCCCTGTCATATGCCTTGAGTAGCCACTGTCCAAGTACCGCTTGCTCCCCCTAGCTTCAAGACATATCTACAAGAAACAACATTCTCATGCAAGTGATTTTGGTACCCAAGCTAGTTTGGGTCTGTAAGAGTTAGTCCAGTTCTGTGCATATCTTTTCTTGGTCTAGAAAAAATGATTTCTTGGTGGACTTTGTTTGAACCAGCAATTTTTTATAACATGACCAAATCTACCACAATGATAACAGTTAAGAGGTACAAACTTTCTTTGAAATTGTTGTGGTTTGGGTTGGACATGTTTTGGTTTAGAATTTGAATATGAAGCATGGTTATTATCCTTTTCATGAACAAAGGATGTGGTGATCTATGTTGAGGTGTGTACCCCAAACCTTCCTTTTGGAAGTTAACTTTAACCCCCAACAAGCTATCCAGGTTTTGTTTCCCTTTAACAAACTTAGACAAGGTGGACTGAAGTTCAGCCACTTCTTCACCCAAAACCCCATTTCTCCTTTCGAGTTCTAAATTTGTGGATTTCAGAATTTCTTCTTCCTTTTTTCAGACTTTCACACACTTTTTCAATTTCAGACATTTTGCATGAAATCTCTTCTTTGGTGAAATAGTTTCCAGCAAACTTTCTTTTTCTTCAGTTACCTCAAACAATTCATGTTCCAATTTTTCAAACTTGACAAAGATATCTTCATGTGACAATTCATCAATTTTATTTCTGAGAATTTTATTTTCAGATCTAATTTTCTTGTATTTGGTATACAATTTTTCATATTCAGACTCCCATTGTTCATTGGAAATAAAATCAGGGTCCGAATTTACCTCGGTTGAGTCATCCTCATGTGCCATGAGATATAAGCTCTCAACGAGTTCTTATATCTCCTCCTTGGACGGTTCGTCCTCTTTATCGCTCCACGTGGCGACCATGGCTTTGGGCTTTCTGAAATTATCCTTTTTGAATTTCTTCTTCAAATCTGGGCACTCTCCCCTCATGTGCCCGGGCTTCTTGCATTCGTAGCATATGATGCTACTCGGCTTGCTCGACTCACCCTTGGTTTGGATGGGCTTCCTTTGCCCCTTTCTGAAGTTACCTTGAAAGTTTCTTTTCTTCCTCAGAAATCTTTTCACTTGGCAAGTGATCATAGCCAATTCTTCTTCTTCGTTGCTCCCATCACTGGATTCTTCTTCTTGGGAGTCGTCATCAGATTGATGAGCTCTCAATCCAATCACCTTCTTCTTCTTGATATCTTCCTCGGCTGTCCTCTTCACATTTATCTTATAGGTCATGAGTGACCCTATGAGTTCATCGAGAGTGAGTGTGGACAGATTCTTGGAATCTTCAATAATGGTGGCCTTGGTGTGCCACACAGGAGGGAGGGATCTCGGAACTTTTCTTACGAGCTCAGAGTTAGTGTAATCTTTCCCAAGGCTTTTGAGACCATTCATGATCTCAGTTAGCCTTACAAACATCTCTGAGATTGTCTCTTCAGGCTTCACCTTGAAGAGCTCATAATCTCGGACCAGAAGGTTGACCTTGGTCTCCTTGACCTCGGACGTCCCCTCATATGTGAGCCGTAGTTTGTCCCACATTTCTTTAGCCGAGCTGCACATAGAAACACGAGAAAATTTGTTAGGGCGTATCGCACATTGCATAATATTCATAGCATTGCAATTAACAGTGCATTTCTTAATTTCCTCAGGTGTCCATTTCTCTTCATCATCCCCGAGTTTGTAAGGACCCTTGTCCACAACTCTCCAAACTTCGTACCCTTGAGCCCTCAAAAAAATATGCATTCTATTTTTCCAGTACAAGTAGTTTGAGCCGTCAAAGAAAGGAGGATGGTTAATGGATTGACCCTCGGGCATCATACCCTTGTTTGCCATTGATCCGGATCTCACTCTAGATCGTTAGATCTGTGAAAGATAGAGCCTTAGCTCTAATACCAATTGAAGTCCCGCGATCAATGACACCCAAGAGGGGGGGTGAATTGGGTGATGACAGATTTTAAACAGCGCATAACAAAATTAATAGATATGTGAAGAACAAACGCCAACAAGAATAGATCTGAAGAACTATAGAGTGAATATGGCTAAAACAACCCATATAGCAGTTCCTTGGTACTAGGCAGAGTCCGGGAATCCGAAGATCCTCTCACACAAAGTATTTTCCTCCCGACATGATTGACTGTGTTGATCAGAAGCTACCTTTTGATATAACAAGGATCTCCCGTAAAAGGGTTAAAACAGCTCGATCTAAATAATGAAACTATATAACGATGCGATAAGCAAACAAGCTAGATTAGAACTGGATGTAGGAGATATGGGGCAAACCACACAGAACACCACGATTTTTAGGTGGTTCAGATGCAACAACTGCAACCTACGTCCACCCCTCACCGACCGTGAGGATTCACACACTATCTTGTAAAAGGTTACATGATCAAGACACATACACACACACTCGTGTGAGTTCAGAACTCCCACGAAGGTGCACACGCATCGAAACATAAGGAAGGATGAGGAACAAGAGGATCACTCACACACACACACGGATCTTCGTAGATCCACACACACACAAATGTTTGAATATTACAAGAACACAAAGATTAAAGCTCAACAAGATTGGAACGGAAAACACAAAAGAAAACTTCAGATTCAAGCTCCCCCTTAGTTGATGAGGATGGTTTTGGATGCAGCTTGATCTCCTCTTGGCTTGGGGTTGATCTGCTCTAGATGTTGCTTGAAGATGGAAGAGGATGGATGCAGATGGATATAGCTCTTTCTTCTCGGAGCACTGTTCATGGCTACAGTACCAGATCTAGAACCTCCCCTTGATAGCCTCCCTTGGCCTCCTTTGATTGATTAGGGTTGCAAGCCTCAATAAGATGTTTTTATAACTCTTGAATGGTCATGAGACAAGCCAAGAACCAGATTCACAAATCATGGGAAGTTTGGTAGCTTTGGGATTAAACAAATCCTTGAAGAGAGACTTCCCACGTTGAGAACAAAAGGTCAACAATAGAGGCTTTTTGAGGCTGGTGGTCGACCTGTGGATAGGGGCGGTCGACCGAAATTTTACAGGAGAATGTCTATTTGTTGCTGGGAGAATCGGTCGACCGCTAGAGGCTGGCGGTCGACCGCTGGCTTGATTTCCTGCAAAAAAATAAAGGTTAGCCAATGCAATATAATATATGAACGAATCATGTTATGGCTACCTTGTTTCAATTAAGTTGAGTGGGTTTAAGCTTAGCCTTAGTTGTTTAGAAACCAAAACACGGATTTATGCATTTGGATGGGTTTAAACCAATTAAGCTTATTACATGGTGAAGTGGGCTTTGAAAGCATATTAGATTCGAACTTGATAGTTGAACATTGCACGTGATAAAACATATAACATGTTCTGTTATCATCAAAATCAACCTGGATATATTCAACATGGTTCACATAATAACTTATTATATGTGATGAGTGTTGGAAATGCTCACACATGGCACCAGTCGCAACACCGTGACCCATTGTGTATAAGAACATTGCCAATTGCTCAGTTGCAGTGACAAACCGGCTATCTTTAATCAATTCCCTATCTATCAGGACGTCGTGCAAACGCATGAACATAGCACGGTTTAGCCTGAATATGTTGTAACATCATTTTTCATGACCCCCTAATATGTCATGTACCCACACATGTCTTACGTAACGTGATGTATGCATAGGTCTGGGCACATGCCCATTGTTAATTTCTTCATCCGTCAGATCTACTAATTCTTCCCCTATAGCATTATTCATGTCTTGGAAGACTATAATCCCCTCCCGCATTAGCTGTCGTATAAAATTATTTGCATCCATAATATCCTGTCATACAAATGCAGGAGACATGACAAATTTTATAGTGTGAGGGACAACATCCACTACAATTCTGGAAAATACTGGTAGCTCGACATGTTGTGCCCCTGTGATTTTGATGATAGCAAACACTATGAGTCAGCTTTGCATATCATGAATCCATTACATATCATGAATCTGTGTCTGAATGATTGTTCTACTTTGAGCATATGAATGTGTTATTTTGCATTAGTGCAGACATACAGTTCATATAGCATTGCATATAGTTGGTGCACGATTGTCTGGAGCATATAGTCCGTGCATTGCTCAACTGCTTTCTATAAAGTATGTACATTGCTTAAGACTTTACAGGGTAGTTCATGCATACAGCAAGTCCATACATTCTCTGCTGTAATCTTCATGCATATGCCAAGTCTACACATTGCAGCCTAGTCTAAACATCGTCAGCATAGAAAGTCTATACATTGGTTCATTCAAAGTCTGTACAGCCTGTGCTCGCAAGAGAAAGTCTGTACATCATTCTCTTCAGCAAGTCTACACTGCATGCTCACACAACCATTAAGTCTATACATCGCTGCATGCATTTCTTCAAGTCTGTACATGGTCTTGGCATCTCTTCAAGTCTGTACAGAGTCTTATTGCATTGTGCATGCATTTAAGGTCAAGTCCATACATTGCTTTGAAGCATGCACGCACGTAGAGTCTATACATCATCTGTTGATAGCTCAGCAAGTCTGTACAACGTTTGCACATTTCACTTGTTCATGCATCGTGTGCAAGTCTACACATTGATAAGCCTGTACAGGGTCTAGCTGCATCGTGTGCAAGTCTACACATTGATAAGTATGTACAGGGTCTATTTGCATCGGTCAAGTCTGCACATTGGTGTCGTCTACACACATGTCATAGCAAGTCTGTACATTGGTGGCAAGTCTGTACATTGCCTTGCTTCTGGCACGCTAAGCCGACGCCTGCGGTATACCAAACTTTCTTAGGAGACTTGTATAGGATTCTTTTTTTTCCTTTCACTCATTGCTTGACAGAGACAAAAGTCTCCTCCGATATTGTACTTACAATTTACACAGAAATAAAATTGCATCAAGTGGATCGATGGTGGAGTGAGAACATTCCCTTCCTCTGGAATGGGGGTGCACTCTCCCTTCATCCTACTTGATGTTTTTGCTTTAAAAAAAAAAGTCTATACAGCCTTTGCATTCCACATAAAGCCTATACATTGCCTTGCTGCATTGCACGAGCTGAAGTCTATAAATTATCTAGCACACACACGTTCTAAGTCTATACAGCATCATCATCTCACTTAGTGTCTCTGTGCATACCTTAAAGTCCATACATTACCTGGCACATTAACTCAAAGTCTGTACAGCCTTGTGTCTCATGTTGCGTCTCACTTAGCGTCTCATGCTAAGTCTGTACATCGTCCAATTGTTCATGATGTCTTGGCTAAGTCTATACACTGCACCGTCTTACTTAGTGTCTCACGCTAAGTCTATACAACGTCTGCCAGCAAGTACATCATTCTGCATCTTATGCTGTGTCTCGGTCAAGTCTATACATCGTGCATCATTTGATGTAAAGTCTATACATCGTGTGCTTCGAGCATTCAAGTCTGTACACTGGTGTCGTCGTCTGCATGATCAAGTCTATACAGACATAGCAAAAGCTTAGCAAGTCTGTACACTAGTGTCGTCTGCTGCAGGCACAGCAAGTCTGTACATTGGTTTCTCATGCACGTAAACATCAAGTCTATACACTCCATTGTTTCATGTCTATACACTCGTTATCAAGCATTCAAGTCTATACACTCCTTGTGTCTGCATCACATGCATTCAAGTCTGCACACTCGTTGAAGGCATGTCCAAGGATTCATATTCAAAGTCTGAACATTCTTCAGTAAAGTCTGTACACACTTCAGCACTTAAAGTCTGAACATTCTTCAGTAAAGTCTGTATACACTTCAGTGTTTAAAGACTGAACATTCTTCAGTAAAGTCTATACATCTCTCTAATATTCTCTTATGACTGTTTTCCAGGTATATCCTTCGAGAAGAAAGATGTCTGGGTACGGATCCGAGGTTGGCACCTGGCACGTGATCCGAGGACAAAGAGGGCACAAGCCCTACACACGCCCTAGTTGCTGTAGCTATAAATACGAAGCTTCTTCCTCAGAAGAAGACTGATTTGAGCAGAGATTGAGAGAAGAAGAGAAGTGCAGCAGAGAAGAAGAGAGATCAAGAGAGTAGCAGAAGAAAGAAAAGAAGAAGAAGAGTGAAGCTGAGAGCCAGAGTGAGAGAGCAGAAGAAGAAAAAGAAAAAGAGAAAGAGAGAGATAGAGAGCTCGTGAAGAAGAAGAGAAGCTTCATTGTCTTCACTGGACTTTGGATCAGATCCAATCCAGTTTTCTCCTGCGAGAGCTACCTTGTGCATTTCATTTTCCAGCTTTCAATCGCTGCATTTTTATCATTTATTGTTTTTCTTTTTAACTGATCACGTTTGTACTTTCGATTCTCTGGTTTGAGGTCGGGTTCCTCCTGTGGTCTCAGGAGAAGGGAGAGTTGTTTCTCCGGTTTGCTGGTGACTGTGTGTCATCAATGTTTCCCTCTGGTGTGGAGGAAGAGAGGTCCGAGACCTCTGGGTTGCAAGTGGCTGGGAGTAACTTGTGGGTTCCCTCTGGGTTCGCAGAGGAAGAGAGATCTGTGATCTCTGGTTTGCCAGTGACGGGCTGTCACTAGCAGTTCCCCTCCGGTGTGGAGGAAAGGAGATTCGTCTCCGGTTCTGGTCTTGTGGGTAGCAAGTCCAGGTGTCAAGCTTCTGTGGGTTGCAGAGCTTGGGTTGAGGGATTTGTTTCCCTCGGTTTGTCAAGCTGTTAGGCAACAATTGTTGCAGGCTGAGTCTACCGTTCTAGCCTTGCTAGTGGAAGCCTCACTCCGGTTTGGAGTGAGGGGTGGACGTAGGTCTGTGGACCGAACCACCTAAAAAATCTTGGTGTTCACAAGTGGTCTGATTTTCCTTATGTGTTCTTTTCATTACTGCGCTCATTAGATGCCTGCTTAGGATCGTATGAGGACTAATTGAATTGTTGTCTTGCTTTGATCCTTCTAAGTATTCTTAGTATATTTCTGCAACAGTTTTTAATTCTGCATATCTGAGCATTAGAGATTTAATTAGGCAATATTTGAAGAGGAATACATTCACCCCCCCTCTGTATCCGGGCCTTGCACCCTATCAATTAGTATCAGAGCGGGCCTCTGACTTTCCAGATCCAATGATCTGTAGAGGATCCTGTTGGCTTTCGGTGCATCTCTATCTTCTGCATACAGTTTTGAAATTGCTTGATTGATTTGCCTTCATGGCTCATCCACCGATTTTCGAAGGTACGGATTTTAATGTGTGGTTTAAAAACTTGCATATGTTTGTTACTACTATCAATCCCGATCTGTGGAAACTAATTTCACAAGGTCCTCATAGATTACCAAGGAAAGAGTCCAAATGGACTGACAGTCACACATCAAGGCATGAAGAGAATCAGACAGTTATGAATCTAATGAAAGCAGCTACTGACAAGGCCTTACATTCTTGCTTTCATGACTGCAGTTCTGCTAAGGATATTATGGATATGCTGAGGCTAGCACACAGAAGAAATGAGGACAGCTGCATGATGGCTAACAGAAGTAATCAAAGCAACAATCAGAATGAAGATGATAATGATGAAGAGGTAAATCCCTTCGAGAATTTTTCTTTAGATGATTGGGAGAATGCATATGCTGAGTTGCTTGAAACTCATGAACATTTAAGAAAACAATACAAGAACTTGAAAAAAAAAAGTGATCGGGGTAGTTCAAGTTCTCCATGTGAAAATTGTTCAAATATGAAGCAATCTCATGATGCCTGTTTGTCTGATATCCGTATGCGTAAAAATCAGAATGAAAAATTGATGAAGAAACTTGAATGTGTTTACTCTGAACTAAGTAGGCTAAAATCTGAAAATGACTCTCTTAGAGCCGAAAATGAAGAGTTATCAAATAGAAAAATACAGCTAGAATAGACTAAAGCTGAGTTGAATAATTTGAAATCTGAAAATGAGAACCTCAGAACCAAACTCATTAGAGAAGATTCTTGCAGTGTTTGTGCAGTTTTAAGAGACTTGATAAATGATCTTGATTCTGATGATAATCTTCAAAATGAACTAATCAAATCTCTAAAAGAAGAAAATGTCTACTTAAAAGATCAGAACAAGAAACTGATGAGAGATTTAGAGTGTCTCAGTTCTGAATTGGAAGACATGAAATCTGAAAATGGAAAACTCAAAAAATAGTCCGAGGAATCTAAACACAAATCAATAAATCTTGAAAAAGAAAATAGACTGATTTCTGAAAAGCTGGAGGCTGATAGAGTAATAAATTTAGAGCTTCAGAAAAATGTCGACAAACTTCAGTCTGAAAAATAGCAAGAAATGTTTTATGAATGTCAGTCTTCATCAGAGGATTGGGTGTTTGATGATGAACTCACAGAGCAAAACAATAAATTGAGAGAGGAAATCAACGAGTTGAAACATCTAAACACCCAACTGTCAGATAGGTTATTGACAATTGAAAAAGGCAAGTGTGTGAGCATGGATAATTCTGGTAGGTTGGTGGAAGCTGAACAAGAAATTGAGAGTCTAAAAACCATCAACCAAATGTTGAGTGGAAATGTCACTTGCTGTGAACAGAAGATAGCTGGATATGAGCTTACAATCACATCCCTTCAACAAGAAGTTGATGATCTTTACAAGTCCCTATCTGAAGCTGACAATGAAATAAAATTAAAATAGGAAGTTGAAAAACTCAAAAGTCTGAATGATGCCTTGCATCAACAAGTCATTTCCTGTGAAACAGATCTGTCCAGATATGAAGCTAATATTGATGTCTTAAATTCTAAGATTCAAGATTTGAAAAATTCTCTATCAAAATTTGTCAAAGCAAAGGATAATCTGAATAAGCTTCTTGGAAAGAGTGATAATTTTCAGAGAGAGGGACTGGGTTACAGTCCGACAAATAAAAGGATCAATGGGAATAAAACTTCCACTGTGTTTGTAAAAGCTTCTGATCAAAACAAAACCTCTGGTTCTTCTGTTTTTCAATTCACTGCACAAAAATCCACTGTGAAACCCAAAACTGTGGAACAAACTCAAAAACTGAAAAAGAGTGAAAATGCACAGAAAAAAGAAAAAGACACTCCTATTGGTACAAAGAAAGCTGCACACAAGTCACATGATCTCTCACACACTCACCTTAAAAAGGGATCATGTCATTATTGTGGAAGATTCGGTCATATGATGCATAATTGCTATATCCTGAAATCTGATGAATTGAATGCTCATAATAGAATGAAGAAAATTAAAAATTCAGGAAATACTCATATGCATTTTATTAAAAGCTCACCCAAGAATCAATTTGCCCAGAAGAGGCAACTCAAATGTTCCCATTGTGGACGATCTGGTCATGCAAACCATGATTGCTGGTTCTTGAAGAAGAATGAGTTTAAGGCTCCAAGGAGAACCACTGTTCCAAGGGGACCTAGTGGCCATCTATCTGACAAGTCTGGTAATATGGCTACTGAATTCTGGTCAGGTTTTCATAGAAGAAATTCTTTGGCTTGCTCTCACTGTGGGAAGAATGTCCATACAGTCAAGAACTGTTGGCATGTTCAAAAGAACTCTGTTAACCCCTATGTTGTCAAATTCCCTGCAAAATCATTTGCAAGATTCTCATGCTATAACTGTGGGAAGCCAAGCCATAGATCTGCTGAATGTTGACTGATTAAGAATAAGAATCAAATTGTTCATGCATACAACAGAAAATCTTATGATCATGTTTATAAACCTCATACTATTGTTAATATGCATCATAAGAACCAAAAATCAGTCATTTCATGTAGATACTGTGGTAGAGCTGGACATTCTATGGATGATTGCTCTCTGATGAAATTTGATGATAATCTAGCTAAGAAACAGTTTAGAACACCTGCAGGGAGTAGTACCGGACCCAAAGCTATTTGGGTTCCTCCTGGATCAAAATGATCAATATATATTACAGGTGTGCCTTGGAATGAACAAAGAGGGGTAAATAATCCAAGGCACTCAAAAAGGAAAACCCCAGGATTCCACTCTTCAGGTAAGTTCTGAACACTGTTCAATTTCTATCATCTAAAAATTACTTGTTTGAGATGGCTGAGCATCTTGTTAATTTGATTTGTGTTTAATTGAAATCTTCTGAAAATTTGAAATGAACATTGATGCATTTGGTAGTTTCTCTCTCTGGTTGAACAAGCATGAATTCTCTTTGAGCATAAATTTTAAAATCATGTACAGTGCCTTAATTGCATAGCATGCACTTTGTCAAGGAGAGTTTGACTGATGTTACATTTGAAGAGTAGTGCATGCCATAAAATTTGAAAAATCTAAAAAGAAATGACTCATTGCATCTAGACAGGGGGAGCATTCCTGTTTGATCACTTCTTCACCTCTTGAACTCCTTCTGTCTAGCAATCTGATCCATTCTCTTGGCAAATGTGTCGTTCACTTGAATTCCCTGCTGTCTACACTTGTGTAGCTGTTCTGTCTGAACTCCAGACTCAGCTATTGATTTCTAAACTGCACTGTTCTATTGTTCACTCATTGTCTCATCATGATTGCTTTCTGCTATTCTTTCAATAAAAATGCTTTGATGACTCCACTGATTTGCAGCAATGTCAATGTTGATTCATCCGAATGAGGAAAGATTTTAGTCAGTGCACCCTAATCATAAATCAGACATATTCTGAAAAGAAGAATCTTCTATTATACTGGCTTAAGAATGTTTTGATAAATCAAATTGATTTAAGTCTAATGTATTTCTTAAGTCTAGATTAAGAATTCTTGAAATATCCGAATCATCATGCTTAATAAATCTTAACCAATTGTCTCATGAACTTCATGCAAAACCTTCTGAAATCTGAATTTTAAAAGACATGGCTATCTTTGGTTAAGATACATGTAGAAAATATTATTCTTAAACAATGAAGTGTACTGAGCTTTGTCTGGAAAACTTGAAAATATGATAAAGAAATTTATGTAAGAGCAATGACTTTGGTCACAGAGAAACTGAGTTCTCTATCAAAGAAATAGAGCAAGCCCATGTCATGAAGTGCCATAATTATCTCTCTTTTAAAAAAAATATTTGAAAATCTGGCAGAGCAATGGCATGGTTGTGTTGAGTAACTGGGGATTCTGGCCTCTGATCAAGGTGTCTCCTCATATAAAAAGACACTCCAAATTGCTAACTATGTTCTCTTTGAGAGGCAATATGGTTGTCACACTGAGTAACAGGGTCACTTCACCTAAGACAAGTTGTGCCCCACGTAAAAAGGTGCTGACTGAACCAAACTTGCTCAGGAAAAATAAGTGCTGATTAATAGAAAATTCTGAAAAATTAAAGACAAGTTCAAACACATTTATCTCTATTTAATCTCAATATTATCTTGTGTAACTTCCATAGGAGTCATTGAATTTAAATGAGTAAGATGAAAGGAGGTTAAACATGAATATCAGATGAGTTGTTGGTTCATCTTTATTAAAAGGTGTTTCAAATATGAGTATTGAATTTTCTTGATAAACTTTGAATACATCACTCTTAAATCAGGATGGTAAGTTTAATCTCATTCATAATCTATTATAATTGAAGAATCTGACATTCGTTTACAAAGATTTATGAATTTGGTGTGCTAATGAAAATCTTGCTTCCTCATTTATTCATTGTGCTTACAGATTTTGCTAATCCTTGAGTGCCCATGTGTTTTTGCTGATAGATGTTTCACCTCTTGACATGCTCACACAACCATTAAGTCTACACATCGCTGCATGCATTTCTTCAAGTCTGTACATGGTCTTGGCATCTCTTCAAGTCTGTACAGAGTCTTATTGCATTGTGCATGCATTTAAGGTCAAGTCCATACATTGCTTTGAAGCATGCACGCACGTAGAGTCTATACATCATTTGTTGATAGCTCAGCAAGTCTGTACAACGTTTGCACATTTCACTTGTTCATGCATCGTGTGCAAGTCTACACATTGATAAGCCTGTACAGGGTCTAGCTGCATCGTGTGCAAGTCTACACATTGATAAGTCTGTACAGGGTCTGTTTGCATCGGTCAAGTCTGCACATTGGTGTCGTCTGCACACATGTCATAGCAAGTATGTACATTGGTGGCAAGTCTGTACATTGCCTTGCTTCTGGCACGCTAAGTCTATACAGCCTTTGCATTTCACATAAAGCCTATACATTGCCTTGCTGCATTGCACGAGCTGAAGTCTATACATTGTCTAGCACACACACGTTCTAAGTCTGTACAGCATCATCGTCTCACTTAGCGTCTCTGTGCATACCTTAAGGTCCATACATTGCCTGGCACATTAACTCAAAGTCTGTACAGCCTTGTGTCTCATGTTGCGTCTCACTTAGCGTCTCATGCTAAGTCTGTACATCGTCCAATTATTCACGATGTCTTGGCTAAGTCTATACACTGCACCGTCTTACTTAGCGTCTTACGCTAAGTCTATACAACGTCTGCCAGCAAGTACATCATTCTGCATCTTATGCTATGTCTTAGTCAAGTCTGTACATCGTGCATCATTTGATGTAAAGTCTATACATCGTGTGCTTCGAGCATTCAAGTCTGTACACTGGTGTCGTCGTCTGCACGATCAAGTCTATACAGACTTAGCGAAAGCTTAGCAAGTCTGTACACTGGTGTTGTCTGTTGCAGGCACAGCAAGTCTGTACATTGGTTTCTCATGCACGTAAACATCAAGTCTGTACACTCCATTGTTTCATGTCTATACACTCGTTATCAAGCATTCAAGTCTATACACTCCTTGTGTCTGCATCACATGCATTCAAGTCTGCACACTCATTGAAGGCATGTCCAAGGATTCATATTCAAAGTCTGAACATTCTTTAGTAAAGTCTGTACACACTTCAGCACTTAAAGTCTGAACATTCTTCAGTAAAGTCTGTACACACTTCAGTGTTTAAAGACTGAACATTCTTCAGTAAAGTCTATACATCTCTCTAATATTCCCTTATGACTGTTTGACAGGTATATCTTTCGAGAAGAAAGATGTCTGGGCACGTGATCCGAGGTTGGCACCTGGCATGTGATCTGAGGACAAAGAGGGCACAAGCCCTACACACGCCCTAGTTGCTGCTGCTATAAATACGAAGCTTCTTCCTCAGAAGAAGACTGATTTGAGCAGAGATCGAGAGAAGAAGAGAAGTGCAGCAGAGAAGAAGAGAGACTGAGAGAGTAGCAGAAGAAAGAAAAGAAGAAGAAGAGAGAAGCTGAGAGCCAGAGTGAGAGAGCAGAAGAAGAAAAAGAAAAAGAGAAAGAGAGAGATAGAGAGCTCGTGAAGAAGAAGAGAAGCTTCATTGTCTTCACTGGACTTTGGATCAGATCCAATCCAGTTTGCTCCTGCGAGAGCTACCTTGTGCATTTCATTTTCCAGCTTTCAGTCGCTACATTTTTATCATTTATTATTTTTCTTTTTAACTGATCACGTTTGTACTTCTGATTCTCTAGTTTGAGGTCGGGTTCCTCCTGTGGTCTCAGGAGAAGGGAGAGTTGTTTCTCCGGTTTGCTGGTGACTGTGTGTCATCAATGTTTCCCTCTGGTGTGGAGGAAGAGAGGTCTGAGACCTCTGGGTTGCAAGTGGATGGGAGTCACTTGTGGGTTCCCTCTGGGTTCGCAGAGGAAGAGAGATCTGTGATATCTGGTTTGCCAGTGACGGGCTGTCACTAGCAGTTCCCCTCCGGTGTGGAGGAAAGGAGATTCGTCTCTGGTTCTGGTCTTGTGGGTAGCAAGTCCAGGTGTCAAGCTTCTGTGGGTTGCAGAGCTTGGGTTGAGGGATTTGTTTCCCTCGGTTTGTCAAGCTGTTAGGCAGCAATTGTTGCAGACTAAGTCTACTGTTCTAGCCTTGCTAGTGGAGGCCTCACTCCGGTTTGGAGTGAGGGGTGGACGTAGGTCTGTGGACCGAACCACCTAAAAAATCCTGGTGTTCACTTGTGGTCTGATTTTCCTTATGTGTTCTTTTCATTGCTGCGCTCATTAGATGCTTGCTTAGGATCGTGTGAGGGCTAATTGAATTGTTGTCTTGCTTTGATCCTTCTAAGTATTCTCAATATATTTCTGCAACAGTTTTTAATTCCGCATATCTGAGCATTAGAGATTTAATTAGGCAATATTTGAAGAGGGATACATTCACCCCCCCTCTGTATCCGGGCCTTGCACCCTATCACGACATCTTGAGCTATTCAAAGCAAGAGACAACACATGAAAGTCATTTCCTAGTCTAACTCATACATGAAACTCAATAGCCACAAACGAGAATGACAAAGATGCCAAGCAGTATGACGAAAAGGAAGAGGATGATAATGAAAAGGATAACAATGATAGGTAGGTCATGCATAACAATAGGGGTAGCCCTCGGGCGCAGAATGATTGGAGGAGGGTTCTCTTCATTCCCGCTTGTCATCACTCCCCTTGAATATGTCATAGAACTAGTGTTGGTTGTGGCGATGGCTCAGAATGCGGCCATGGCATCTTCAATTGATGTAAATCCCTTATATCTTGGACCGAGGAACCCATTCACCTGTGTGTAACACTCATCCCAAGTGTAGTACACACCCGGGCAACGACCAACCCATACCACATAGCACTTATATTTTCCCCTTATCCAACTGTGGGACACCCTACATAGCATGTTTAACCAATACATGCCTGAATGAAAAGTACATGAAACATCCAGATAATACTACATGCCTGAATATTAGGTACATGAAATCCAGATGATAGTACATGCCTGAATATTAGGTACATGAAAAAGTACATGAAATATCCAGATAATAGTCCATGCCTGAATATTAGGTACATGCAAAAGTACATGAAACATCCACATAATAGTACATGCCTAAACAAAAGGTAAGGAAGACATTTCCCTAAAAAGACATGCCAAATTTCGTAATGATCCACACCATAGAACGCCATGGGTCATGAGTAAACTGACTCAACAACGGCGATGACTGATCCACCCCAACTTGTCCTCGTCCTCTAATGCCATGAACACGGATCGAACATGAGCATCTTGGAAAAGATCTGCACCCACATACAAAGTTTCCTGAGTGCAACCCGACAATTCCTTTAGTTTTTGGAGACACTCTTTGATTGTGCATGAACTGGAAGTTGTCGAAGAATCTCCAATGCTAAGGTTTTTATACAACTCCGCCATTTGGGTGTTCACAACACAATATTTGTTTAGTGCATCGGTGGCATTATCTAACCTCTTATTACGCATTCCCCTACCAGTCCTGTATGAGGGGGTGCCACATGTCTTTGTCTTGTTAGGGGAGGTTACCTCATCTTCATTTCGTCACTTTGTAGGTGGTGAAGGAGTGAATTCCCCTATGCCATTGCATCCACCCACTAACGATGGAGTAGGAGCTTGGAAAGCCCGGGAGCTTGGCATGAAGAAGGGGTTAAAGTCACTCTCTAGGTCAACTAGTGGAGCATTAGGTTCGAGACCCATGGAAGTACATCGGCGATGATTTGAATCATGTGATGTAAATTGTTGGCGGGGGGACTGTTCATCTCCCCAAGACTGCCTTTCTGACAAGTCATTATCCATTATGGTTCCAAATCCTAAACATCCCCTAGACATGGTATTACCGCAGAGAATGTCCATTTTCGCCTTATACTCATATGGCTTCCCTAGGAGCTTCTTGTATTCATTGTTGGCTTATGAAACAAGAAGACAAGCTAAGTACCATGTAGTGGACTTGTAAGAGAAACATGACATTTAATGAGTGTATTCAAATAATAGCTTACATACCGCAATTGCCTCCGCCCAAGCACCCTCCTCAGGTGGCATAGGCATCTTTGTGATGTAGTTCCATCCCCAACCAATCCGTGACGATAGTTGTTCGAGTGTATGGTATTGTTTTTTCAAGTTCTTCCACCTAGTTTGCAGATTATTTTTGTCTAGCCCTTTTTTAGTCTGATCATTGAAGGGTCCTATAATATCATTCTATACATGTTACTTGAATGTGTCTTGGTTGCACGTGTTCTTGTGATATTGGTCGATCAAGAGTTTAATAACAACTTATCTTCCTTATGTGTGAAGTTGGTTACTCGCGCTTTTCCCTTACTATCCGCCATAAACTTCTCTACAAAGAAAGTAAGGAAGACAATCTTCCTTACAAGGGTATGAAGTAAATATTTAAGAACATAGTATGCAGATGAAATAAAATCAGATGACAAGTGGATTAAAATCCTCCCTACTTAATTGTAGTAAGATGACTTCCATCTCCATGCAAAATCCATATTTATGGGACACTTAATTGCAATAGCGTGCTGAAAATATAAACCCAAATGCAAACAAAATATGTTAAAACCCATTGTTTCTAAATACCCTTACACTGCCAGCACTAGCATATTACAGAAAGAAATCCTAATCACTTACATTCATTAGCTTCATGTAAAAACTAACCTATAGTAATAGGCACTCACAACAATCACA
This sequence comes from Amorphophallus konjac, assembly GCA_022559845.1. Lineage (NCBI taxonomy): Eukaryota > Viridiplantae > Streptophyta > Magnoliopsida > Alismatales > Araceae > Amorphophallus > Amorphophallus konjac. The sequence continues at coordinate 490,410,274 of CM040121.1, forward strand.
TTATGTAGAAATCCACCAACTAGGTCCAAAACTTATGCTTAGAAAAAGATAAAGCTAAATAGCTTCTCTGTGAAGCACTCAGGGGTGTGCCAAGGCGAATGTAGGATAACTGTATAAGTGGGGAATCCAATAAAAGGGTAAAAGTCCATTTGCAAAGCACTGAGGTGCGTGTACAGGCACCCATGCCCACGTGTGCCCCGGGGGGTTTTGCAGTGGGGACTAGTTTGTCATACCTGTATCGGATGGTTAAAAATCGTATGTGGGCTCATAATCATGTCACTTTGAAAATTCCAACAACGAAATTGTGCTAAAAGCGGAGGAAGGCCTTTTCTTGTGTTTCCATGCTGTGTTTGAAAAAGGGTTTTGGAGTAGTTGGTGGTGAAGTTTGTGAGAATGTGTGTAAAGCTTAATGTAAAGCCTGATCATGTGTGACAAATCTCTACAATACATCATCAAAAGGGTTTTGGAGTGGCCGCGTGAAGAAAAAGCTTTTTACCCGCCATTTTTTCGGGAAACAGAGAGAAGAAAATACTTACGGGTAGCAGGAAAGGTTGATAGCAATGACAGCACAAACGGATCCGACACACTTGCCCGAACAACACCGATCCACACACAACCACCACAGAATGACGATCGCCAGAGACAACAATGGCACCACCACTGTCACCAGAAATAAAGCACAGAAGGTGAAGAAAGAATGGGGAGGGATCAACAAGACAGAGCCAAGAGCAGCTGAGAGGGGGGCGAGGGAGACAGTAGGTGTGCTTAAAAGGAGAGAAATTTCAGCTGTTCACTCGCGGAAGGGTTGGCACACTGCAATGTCACTGCAACATTCTCTCCCACTTCTCGTGTCAGGAAGACGACAACCGGAAGGGTTCTCCGTGGAACCTTAGGATAACCCTAAGCTCTGATCTGTCACGTGGGTCGCACGGACGTCATGGACGAGCGAGGATGAACAAAATTGATTGGTGGAGGACGAACGACATCGATCGCTGGAGGATGACGTCACAGGTAAAATGAGTGGGGGAGGAGGGATGGGGAAGATGGAATCCAACTCCGCGTGCCGAGAGATGAGGGTTTCGTAGGGGGCAATGGGTGTGCAGGAGGAAGAAGGCGTTGTGTAGCTCCGAGAAGGATTTCACTCGCTCCCGAGGCGTTGCGACGTCCCAGGTGAGTGGCAGAAGGGCAGAAATGGCAGGCGATGACCCGATCAACCCAAACCCAACTGCGTAGGTGGATTTCAAAAGCCAGGGTTAAGTTGGGTTCAATACCGGCCTAGTCCTAATCATCCTATGTTGCCTATCAAACTGGTAAAAGGGTTAATCCTGGGTTAATAGTGGACTAACCAGAGACTACCTCCTTGTCAAAGCGAGGCCTAGGGTGTCTTTTTGCTTCATTTCTTCTCTTCTTTCTTTTCTTTGTTCCCTCTTTCTTCATCCAACTTTCACTTCTCTCATTTGTCTGCTTTGTTTTTTCTTCCTCTTTAGCAGTCTTTTAACCATTTTTCATTATATCATTATCGTCATCTTCATTGTTCTGTTTCATATTTGTCATCCTTATTTGTTTGGTTCATCGTTTCTTTTTTTTATTGATCTTGCAATTAGTCCAAATTTTTGGCGAAAATCCGGCAACACCTCCCCTACACCCGGAGCGTTCGGGGGGTGTAAAGAGGGAACTCGTCCACAGAGAGTCTGAGATTGTCCCGTAGCAAGGATGTGCGCAAAGCGGCAACATCCGCAACGGCCTCATCACAATATCTAAAGGAACGAGCGGCTTAAATCAGAACATTTATATCCCTCTGGTCGACCAGGAATCATGCTGTGAAGACTCAGCAAACCCCTGTCGGGACTAGGATCAGTCCAATAGAAGCTTAAATCATGAAGGACATGGGTTGGAAGGTGATTCGGTGATTGAAAGAGGGCGATCCGGCGGCTGAAGTAGGTGATCCGGCGGCCAAAAGCGTGATCCGACGGCTAGAGGAAGGGATAGAAAATAATGTAAAGGGGTGATCCGGTGGCTGGGAGACGCGTCAGATCAACGAAATAGCTGATTCGGCGCGTGTTCACATCCGGATTAGTCCCCTTTACCGTTTCTTTCTTTTCTTGAAGAAAGGAGGGTTGAGGATGAGCGCTCCTTAGTTGATCAGGGTTTCCCGTGGATACAGAAGCTCCGAAGAGGCCTCAGGCGATTTGTAAACTGTGATGGCAGCACAACAAAACCAATTCAAGCGATCATACAGAGAGTGTATAGAACGCAGGGAGTTTCAGACAGTTGGCGGCCCGGGACCATACTCATTGGATTGAGTAAGCTCCGCGACACTAGGAGGGAACGACATTGGGCATTCAAAGAGAGGGAATAAACACAATGATCAACGAAGACTAAACATAAGCTTTGCATCATGAAAATCTCATGAAGGAGCATTCATATTTCATTACTCATCAAGAAGCAAAACAAGCTATAGAGGAGAAAAATAAAGAAAAAGAAATACAAAGGGGGAAGGGAAGAGCTATCGATCATGTGCACAAATCAGGACCAAAGGTCACGTAACTCATTCATTCATAAGAGAAAAATTACATTGGTATATCCCCCGTCGGGCATGGAGGAGAAGACAAAGAAAAAAAGCATGCAAAGACCCACCGTTGGATGGACCTGCTACTCTCCTTCTCTCCTCTCTCTCTCTCTCTCTGTAGATCCCTTCGGGCTAGCGGGACTTCGAAAGATGGTCAACCGGGTGTTCACTCGAGAGGGACCGAGAGAGGCTTTCTTCTGGCCTCCCTTCTCCTTTTATACACGCACACCAGAAGCTCCGTTGACGTATTTTGTTCTTCTCCTTTTTCTATTTTTTTTTTCTGCTCCCGCCGCATGGGGCATGGGCATGGCCAACGTGGCGACGCCTCACTTTCCTCTGCGCTGCATAAAGGGGACGAGGAATGAGACGTGTCGAGATCTCCCTTTTTTTGCACCGCTCAAGCACAGATGCGCGGCGTGGCATGTCGTCGGAGGTGCCTGTTCGCAGGCCCATTTATGAAGGGAATAGGGCATGGGGGGAAATCTATCGCCGCTGGATGGGGCCTCTTTTGGCCGCTGGCTCAGGTGCATGGGGCAGCCGTCGAATGGGGCTCTTTTGGCCGCCGGATCAGGTACATTTGGGGGCCGTCGGATGGGCATTATTTGGCGGCCGGGTCACTCCTTTGGAGGCCGCCGGATCAGGCTTTGAGGGGGTTTCAAACATTTCCGGACCAATCACCATGGGGGAGCCGCCGGATGGCCCCTTCGGAGGCCGCCGGATCAATCATCCCCCTCCCCTTCTTCTTATTCTTGTATCTTTTTTGGCCCATGTCTTTTTAACTACCCTCATTTGGCCTAGTGAGGCTTGTTGTTCTTGATGCCAATTTGCAGACGTTATGCTGGCCGCGATATATGAATGCGTCGCCCAATAGGGGCACGATTTTATTTGTTTTTTTGAAATGGCCCATTTCATAGGATAATCAACCGAATCACCTCGTTTCACGTGTAATATATCAAATCCTTAATTTTATATTTTTAAAATCATATTATTACCTTAAATCTCGAAAGAAAGTGACTAGGTAATGAATTCATGAAGATATCTTTAATTGTTCAAACAACTATGCTTTAATTTTTTAAATTCCTATACATGATTGACCTTGTCTTTTGATCTAAGCTCTATTTGAAAGCTTGACATCTTCTTTAAATCTCCTTTACACATGAACATGTTAGAATATGCAAGAATGATTTCCGTTTGATTTACGTGATTACATGTTTCCGACAAATTTCGTAACTGCCTAGCAAAATGACCAAGAAAGACCAGTATCTAAGGCTAGAGGTTCACAGGTAAACATCGTAAGCGGACAAGTGGTTACTTAATTAGGGTCTTGCGAATGCGAGGAGAGCCTCCCATTGTTCCACCTCTTACCTGCCCGTGATTTCTTTGTTTTTTTGCTAAGCACCTGAGTGTGAAAAACTTGATCTAAATATGTTTTGTAAAGTTTTCTATGAAAGTTGATCCTGCCTTGACTAGTAACTCATTCTCTTTATTGTCTTAATGTCGTTGAATACGATCCTTCAAATCATCCTTAAACTTCTCTTGAAAACTTCACTTGTACTTCACACTATATGTCCTTGAAATAGAAAGTTTTACTAGATATGTACTTTAGCCATAAACAACTATTTGGAAGTGTTGGAGCTAAGTGCCATACGGGACAAAATGCTACATTATGGGAGTCACCTCTTGAGGCTGAAATAGTGCAAAGTGCTACATGTCGGGAGCTACCTCTTGAGCCTCTACCCTCTAGAGTCCTGGATGACTGAATGTTTAGTTGTTTGCTATACTACACTTCATGAACTTTTCTTGAAAATTCGATTGGCCATTTTATTACTGAATTGTTCTACAATTTACATGGGACTTTGTGTAATACCCTCAGGTCCCGGATTGTATTTCCACGGGTTGCGGATCGTATTTGTATTCCTATTCAGAATCTACTAATGAATCTTCAGACCCCTAAACAATATTTCGGAGAATTATTTCGGGTCTGTGGTGGCAGGTTGAGCAGTCTTATTTTTTTTTTGGAATTTTATAAGTCAATATATATATATTTTGGAATTTTTTGGAGCTAAAATGAGTTTTCTAGAATTAATAAATGGATAAGAAAAATAAAAATAAAAATAAAAACCCTATTTAATTCCCCCCGCTCCGTTTATCTCGTCTCTCTACCGCACGTCTTCTGCTCTTCCTCACTCTCCCGTCACTCTCTCGCTCTCTTTCTTACCTCCGGGCAGCTGACGATGGTGAGAGGGTGCATGGTGGAGCGACATCGATGGCGTGCGATGAGGACGAAGGCGAGGAATGGCGGTGAACGGCGAGGTGGGAGTGGTTGCGGTCGTAGGAGTTGATCGTGGGGAGGATCCGCATTTTCACATGATTTCGGTGGTTTAAAGCTTTGAAAAGATAGGGGGACAGATCCCTAGCACTCCTGCAGTGCCCCAGAACTTCATAAATAATAAAGACCTAAATAAATTTATAAATGGTTTATTTGATTAATAAGTCATTATAAGGCCAAGTAGTGTTGATCAATTAACCCAACCCACTTAATTAAAGTCTAAATGGTTTTTAACTCAGGCCCATTAAGTTAGGCCCATATTCTAGAAGGTATTCAAGCCTATCCACAGATTTTAGGATAAGTATTAATTATATACATATATAATGATGTGGATAATTAACAAAAGAGTTTTAATGATTTAGAAATTCTACCTACGATGACTGTAACGGTCTATCGTAAGACCGCTACATCCATGTAACGCGTGGTCTTCAGACCGTTACATGCCTGTAAGTTTCGTGAGTGAAGGAACTTATGAAAAGATTGGAACTTGATGTTCCTATCCACTATGGATCGACTTGGGAAGGCTTGTAATGTTACTAAGGACTCTTAGAGATTGGGATTTGATGAAATAAGGACTCTAAACTCGATCTAATCCTTAAATCCTAGCCTAAACTCTATAAATATGGCATATTTCTGAACTGTGCGACCCCTACTTTTGGGACGTAAAGAAGTAAGGTAAGGAGTCATTATCTTAGGTAAGTTCTTTAGAGGTATTTATTTACAATACTTTAGACTAACTCCCCTCCGAATTTCACATCTTTAGGTCAAGAGGGCGTGGAGTTAGAGCCTAAAGAAGTTGCTGAAAAAATCACAAGAGAAGGAAGGGATCTAGGGCAAGGTTCTCAACCAAATTCAGAAACTATAGTCTAAGTAAGAGGTAGGTTATCTCATGAATGACAAAAACAGCATGATAGGACTAAAAGCCCTCTAGTTTGATTGAATTCCATGCATTATAGAGCATTGATTTCATGTTTTATTTATTCTATGCACATCGTGCACCTCTTAGCCAAATTAAGAAATTAAAACACGACTATTCATCTATTCATGATTACCTATGCATGTAGATGGCCTTACTTCGTTAACATGACTAGAAGCTCATCATGTTTTGATAAAAGACATGATGTGAGTTGATCTCTTAGTTTCTATGATTATTTTCTGTTAACAGATATTGTAACGCACTAGCATAGGACCGTCACTTTCAAGTAACGGCCCTACTACAGACCGTTACAAACTCTGTAGTATTTGAATTGCACTGATGTTTCTAACGCGCTTGGACAGACGCGTTACATTAATGTAACGGCTGGGTCCTGACCGTCACAATAACAGTGACGCCCCATCTCCAGACCGTTATATCATGTGTTCTGTCAACCCTATGACAGAATACAACCTGCCAATCTTATTATGGTTAAAATCTAGTTACCTAAGTTTTAAACGTAATCATGTGATTTTAAGGATATTTGATTATTCATGATAGGTATTGCATGTTTTGTCATCACTTCTACTTAAGTCATGTTAAACCAAATTCTATAGTTTTGTACTATAAAGTATGACTTTTTAACATTGTATTGACGAAGTTTTTATAATGAATTTCATATTGATTATACATATCTCTCTCTGTCAATAGAGTCAATTCTATACGTACATGGCACATATTCCGGTATGTTATCATTAGTTCACACTTTGCACTATAGGAACACAATCATGGACATGAGGGCCTCTCTATTGGATAATCCTTCCAATGGACTAGGAAATCATTGTTTCAAGGCCTCCGTAATTATTCGCAAGCCTGGGATTCCCACTAGGACGCCGAGTTGGTTGTACCATTAAAGCCCATTAACTAGAATACACTACGTTATTTTCTGGATCTAGTAATGTAACGGCCTTGCATTGGACCGTCAGGCTCACATAACGGCCCATTGCATGACCGTCACATTTCTCTGAGTCTATTTTTATCTTTCTGGACTCGGATCACTGTAACGGCCCACTGCTAGCGCATCACATGATGTAACGGCCCAGCAGATGACCGTCACACAGCTGTATGTATTAACCCAAGGTTTGGCCAAAGGGTTGATTTTCTAAGGTTCTAGATGGACTAATGATAATCTAGAACTTATCATATTGATCAAGAAACTTAATGTAATGAATGAAAAATAAAGAATGTACTGTTATGCTACCGATTTATTTCCATAAGCATAGCATAGTCTAAGTCATTCTTGATCTCATATATTCAAATTGAAGCGTTCATTCATTGATTTTCATTATTTGGAATTGTTATATTCTTGGCCATACTTTAATGTTACATGCGTGGAAGTAGCTTAATTTATAACTGAAGATGCGATCGAGCACTGATTGTGTTCAAGGGCTCTATGCTAGTCCCCTCGGCTGATTGCCGGAAACATACTATTTTATAAACCATGGGGTATGATGCTAGTAGCGTCGCATTGCGCTGGGAGTACTATTTCTATAAATAAGTGAAGATCCACGACACGACATGACATTCTTGTACATGACATTCTTGCTTGATATTCCACAGAAATTCACGAACTATGTACTCAAAAGAGACTAGTGTGATGAATATGTGGCTTACTCGTACATTCTCGTTCCATGCTTGCTCGTTAAAAGGCCAAATATCAAGTTCATGTTATATTCTTGCTAGTTCATTCTTGATCATTCTATCTTATCTTGTTACTTTGGTTTGATCGCATGATTGATTCGCATTCGAATGATTTTGCCTTCTTTCTTTAGAGTAAAAATGTTAATTACTTTAATAGTGCCTTCATGTTGATGCGAAGATACCTACTGGGCAAGTGTGCTCATGACCTATTTCCAATGTTTTATAGGAGATGAAAGTTGTTCGGATTCGGATTCGGGCTATACTAGTAGCGGGTCCGGAAGTGAGTGAAAGTGTTATAAAGATGAGAGTGAAGACATAGGAAGTTATAATGTCTAGATTGAGTCAATTTAATTTTCCTATTTCTTGAGTCAATAAATTGAGAAGTAGAGGCTATTGTATTTAAAGATTGATCATTTATGAAATAAAGTTGGATTTTAAATATTATTGTGCAATTGCATTTATTTGTGTGATTGTCTTGCGCTCTGATTGATTCTTGCTTGCAAGAGGCTTACCATGCCGGCTGTTTACGCTCCCCGAGCGAGTCTTCCGCTGTAATTAAAGGCTCGGGGCGTGACAACTCCCACATGTTTTCCTTGCGAATCCATGCTACGGTGAGGCTGAGAGAGGGAGTATTCTTCATTTTTGGGAAAATCCATAGTCCAGGATGTGAGATGGTTTCGATCAAGTTGGGCTTAGATTTATAGTTTAAAAATAGTTTCCCAGATGTATGAATGCTCGAGGGTTGATTCCTCATGTTTTTCCCTTCGTCTTCAGATGAATAGGGTTAAGAATTGAACTCCGCGAGCAGTTTCGATTCTATTAAACCTAGCAGGAGGTGGGCACATGGGTAGACATCGAGTAAGAGCTGGGCAGCCAGAGGGTTTTGGTCACCGGAGATGACTTTCTGTTCAAAGTCGTGGATGCGACAGGGACCGCGTCTCTGAACATGACTCCCTGATAGACCGCGTCCTTAAGAATTTTATTATGTAAACCATTAATTTTCTCTATCTATGTTTTTATCATTAATTTTATATGAACGCGACTCCCTTATAGATCGCGTCTATGATGATCACGATTCCTACACTAATCATGTTCTGTCACGGGTTTCTAGAAACCCTAGTTCATGCTAGTAAAATATATTGATGCTGATAAAGCTTGGTTGTATGCTTTTCATATCTACATGTCATCTGAACTAACTAATGTAACTAGAAGACATGGACAAACTAACATATCATAAGTCTTATTGATCTATGTTCTTCTCTTCTATTGATTCCATGAACTCATCTTATCTCTATTGCTCTTAGCATGATAAAAGAGTAGATCAATCATGTTAACATGAAATTGACTCATCTCATAGCATAGTTGATATCCCTATATGCTAGTTAATGATTAACCAGTCTTTTAATGAATGTACGTTATAGAATGTTTCTGTTTGAAGGTCGTGTCATTCTGGTGACATTGGCTTACCATTGTTACAGTTTTCCATTGAATTATTACACCCCAATTCTTCGTGAAGTTAGGACCCTCTACCGGATATTTCTTCCGTCGGATTGAAACTTCTTTATCAAGACCTCTGTAAGTCTCTACGAGCCTTGGATTCCCACAAGGATGCCAAGCTGATTGTACCACAGAAACCCTGAAAACCACTAAGAATCTCATCCTACTGGTGTACGACGAGGTTTAACCAGCTCTTGGACCCATAGAATGAGGTTCTGTTGGGTTTTGTTCATTCTATTCTAATGCGGCCTACATAGAAACCACGTTCAGGTTCTGTCTGGAGAAGGCGGTGGACCCAAAGACTGCATTATCCTAAACGTTGCTGCCCTCTTGACCCCATTCACTGATCGTGGTACACCCGTTGACCGCATCAATCTTCTACCTTGATCGTCTTTCTTGATCGTCTACCTCTGAACGCGGCCTTGTGACTGACCGCGTTCCATCTGAATGCGGCACTATTCATGACTGCGTTTAACCCAATTTTATGAGCACGTTTCCTTGGTTTGACTATGTTCTGTAAGTCTGTGAATTGATTGTTTAATGTATTTTGACATGATCCTCCTCATGAATATCATCCTTATTACTTATATCTTCTTGTTTTCCTTATTACTTCTGGAACATAACTCCTTGACTTCATTTGGCCATATCTGCAAGTATAAAAACTATTAAGGGTTGTGGGTTTACTGACAACCAATGCCTGGTAGGACGGAAGTCCATTCTGTAATCCATGGACAAAAGTTCTAGGTGTGGCATTGCACCAATTCTGCAATACACTAATTCTGCATTATATCAATTATGCTCTATGTTGTATTAATTCTGTTCTACATTACATTCTACTCTGAGTTACATTAATTTTATTGTGTATACTTTACATTGATTATATTCTACATACTTGCTTGACTTTATATTTGGCATTTTTTTGAAACTCTAAGAATTTCATGGCCAATTTCATAGTTGTTCACTTTCATACAATGTTGTCTTATTTATGCATTCAGTATTGATCCATTCCTTTTATTAAGATACTTGTTATATTCAACTGCAACGTACATCATGTAGCTTTGTTTATACATTGTTAATTGGCTAATCACTTATATTCCACCAGGTGATAGAGATATAATTCCTACTTAACGTTTATATTCTCCTAGTTTCTCTTAACATTTTTCAGGTAATAATGATGAAGATATTCAATCGGATGGGGAAGGGCAAGAGTGATAAGTGCCACTGGAGATTTAGACGATCTATGTCTTTGTCTTTTCATTTTATTGAGTTTAGATACGTTGAATTCCTGTATTATGCTATCTTTTTCTTTTCTTTTGAATAAGTATAAGTAGAATTAAGGAAATTGTAATATTGACATTTTGATATTAATGAAGTTATAATTTTTTTGTCAATTTATGACCTTATTGTGTCTTTTGTGGTTTGCTCTACTTTGTCATGACTGTTCACTACCACGTTCTGAGTAGTTTCCGTTGCTATCGGTTTAGGGTGTAACATCTTCTTTTCTTTTGTTTTGGCGGGCCGAGAGCGTTGTCCTGCAAGAGTTGTGAGAGAACGAGGGTGAGACGCTAGGGGCTGTATAGGGCTCGATACGCGTCGGGTCCTATTAGCACCAAGCGGGTCGACGCATGGGACCTCTCCTATGTTGGTGAGTGGTATGCTGGCCCATAGTCCTTAGCAAGGCTGAAAGGGACCTCCAAGACTCAACCAGGTGGCACAATGGTCCAGGGTCGACCGACGTAGCCGTTTGACGGATGGAGCCTCTCTAGGCACTGGTGGGGCGTACTTGGCCCTAGGACTTGTCAAGACCTGTGAAGGGATCGTTTCCGTCCCTTCACCAGGTGGCACAATGGTCCATTGTCACAGGTGTAGCCAATAGTCAGTTGTATCGGTGGGGCCAGTTGGTCATCTCCCCGGAGGGGTTCACCAAGCGGACCTCCATTATGGAGCTAGTCGGCGGAGCAAGCGGCATAGTTGGCCAAATCAATAGACATACGTCAAAAAGGTGAGGGATTCCGGGGTGGGTGATGTGTCATTCCTCTTGAAGAGGATGTGACTTATCAGCTTGACCTCTAGGAGCACGAAGCCCCTTGGCAATTTACAGGGGGATGGTATGTCATTCCTTTTTGAAGAGGAGGCAACTTGTCATCATGACCCCTAGGGGCACGAAGGCACCTGGCGATCCCTAACGTGAGGGATGTGGAGAAGCACCTGGGCCCACGCCTTACATTGGTAATAGGCCTTAAGGTTTACAGAGTTCCAGGTGTGAGGGATCTCTCAACCATTTAAGGTGGCGAGTTTATAAGCTCCCTTGTTGAACACTTTTGTGATCTTGCATGGGCATTCCCAATTGGGGGCGAGCTTTCCTATAATAGCTCGAGGGTCTGCAATACTTGCCCGCCATAGGACCAAGTCAATCGGGAAAAAGAGAGGTTCCCGCACTCGAGTGTTGTAGTACTGGACCATCCGCTATTGGTAGGCAATCAGCTAGGCCTGGGCCCGATCTCTATCCTCGGGCAGCAGATCCAAGTTTTCCCGGAGCGCCTGGTTATTGCATGCCTTGTCGAATTGGCTGACCCTGAGTGTCGGGTTGGAGATTTCCACAAGGTTGACTGCCTCTACTCTATAAGCCAAGTGGAACGGGTGGTGGTGTAAGCGGTAGTTCGGTGCACCCATAGGACGATGGGTAGTATGTCTGCCCATGATTCGCCATCTTGCTAGAGGCGGGTCTTGATGCCATGCAAAAGGGTTGATGTGACACGACCCCTTGGACCTAACTTTTCAAGCAACCGGTCCGAACGGCGATCTCTCACAAGCGGGTTCACCCGCGTCGCGCGCACCCGGGTCCATAGGCGGACCGGCGATGATGGTGAGGGTTCGAAGTTGGACCTTGGGGTTCCAAGGGTATGGCTGGCTGGGGATGGACCCCAATGGGATAGGGATGCCCAATTTCACGGGTAGGTGGCACACCGAGGGCGTGGGATGTAGTGTCTCCCTCACAACTCACCCGCGGTGGCACTCGATTAGATGGAAAATTGGAACGAGCCCTCTCTCACTGCCGATGGCGCAACTAGAGATAATACTAAGCTAAGCAAAGGTAAGAAACCAGTAGAGGAGAGTGGTCCGAAGCTCACCTGATCGGTGTGAAGACACCGATCCCGGCCAGAGACGAGGGCGAGCGGGGGAGTGTGGGTTCCCCGCACACTACGTCGGTGTAGCTTCCCCTGTTCAAATATTACTTGCACTACTCCCCACGCAGGGGGGGTTGGACTAGGGAAAGGGAAATTTCAGTTACAAACAAACACTACCTCCACACAGGGAGGGGCGTTAAGCCGGCCAGGCAGGGTGGGGTGGTGAACTAGCTAGTGCCGGTCGGTCTGCCCAGTCCTGAAATGATAGGGTAGGGCGCTGATGTAGACTCTGCCACGCCTTCCTCCGAACTCAGAATCCAACGAAACTGGCGCAGAAACGTTGCTGACAGACCCTGTCACGTCTTTAAATTTCTATAGGTGGTTCCGACATCGTCACCGGCTGGGGCGATCTTTGGAACAGGGTCCCTGCGCTCTGACTCAGTCTGATCCCAGGGTGCAGTAGCCGAAAGATTCGGGTGCCACGACCGCTCCCGGAGCCCGAACATGGCAAGACCAAGACGAGAATGTCCGCTGGCGAGTCTTCTTTGAGTAGCAACTAGGGGGGGCACCAGACGATGTCGGGGCAGAGAGGGAGAGCCCGTTGAGTGAGGAGGGGTCTGGACAGATCCTGAGTAGCCTGTTCAGCGCACCTGGGGGAGAAAATTCGGAACGGGCAGCCCCGGAGTCCAATCGAAGCTCCGCCTATGGCGTTGCGTGGGGGACTGGTAGAACTTCGACCCGGTCAAGCGGCGCACCTTGGAAAAGAAAGGTGAGACCGTGGAAGCTTCTGAACTGCAGCTCTGGTCATGGTTTAGGTCCCGGTTGCGCAGTCGGACGATAATGAACCCTTTGGACAGCAGGGATGTCGGATGCCGGAGAGACCACCTTGGCTGCGAAGCTATCTTGACGACCTTTCCGTCGATATATGGTACGCCTCCAGACGACGCCGAGTAACCTCGGAGCAGGCTCTACAAGTTGGGCTCCAACTGCTGCCTACGAACTGAGATGGATAGGGTGATGAAAGGTGATGGGAGACGGAGTAGATGGGGTGGGAAATGGGGTGGATGGGTGTGGGGATGGCACCTGACTATGTGGGGGTCTGTTAGGGGGTGATACAAGGTGTGGGAGGGGCAGAAAGGGGGCTGGGAGGTGGTCTAGCAAGTGGAGGAAGGGGGAGCTGCGAATTTGGGTTGGGAAGGAGAGAGGGAGGAGATGGTGATGAGGTGGCAGGGGAAGGTGAAGGGGCAAGGGCGCCCAAGGGAGAGAGAGAGGGGAGGAGAGAGGGAGGGAGTCACCCCATTTAGAGAGAGAGAGAGAGAGAGAGAGCTAGAGAGAGAGAGAGGGGAAACTCACAAATTTTATGGAAACTCAACTCAATATTATTCATTCATTAGCTTCAAATGGTGGGATTGGGGTCCTATTTATAGGAATCCCACAATTTAACATAAGACCCTGAGTTTTAGACTAGTGACAATAAACTAAGGGAGAAGGGGGTGCCCATGGGCCTAGCCCACTTAGTTGGGCCCAACTGACTCATTAACCACTCTAATGCCAATTAACCTAGGTAGATGACACCTTAACATAGGGACTTGACTCAAATAAAAGGAAAATTACATAATAAGAAAATGAAAAATACATCATATGACTCGGAATAAAGTGGCGAACAAGATGTAGCACTGCTGGCGAGCATCAGGATCCTCGAACAAATGAGATCGCCGGTGATGTCCCCATCATATCCTCGGGGTTTGGAGAACTCGACTCCGTCGAGTATGGGTCCACCGGGGAAGTGGTCCTCTAAAGCAGCTCGGGGTGAACCTCAACCTCCAAACTCAACCCTACATCCGCAACCAGGGGACGGTCCTTCATCCTCTCACGGTGGCTTGGGCACACCCTCTTGCTGGCGATGGTACCCTGCTTGCCCAGTATTGCCTCCGTGTGCACACATCGGGCTCTCAGACTGATATGTGGAGGCTCTCCGAGGGTATCAGTCACAAAGGTGGGGGTAGGCTCAAGGTGCTCACTGGGTTCCACCGCGGTGCCCATATAGGGTGCCAGATCCGCCGCGCCAAAAGTTGGGTGTATCCCAAACCCCATTAGCAAGTCCAACCTATAAGCCGGGTTGCCAAAGTCACTCGGAACTTGGCAAGGTCCAAGTCCTCGTGCCCTCAAGTTGGAGGCGACTCTAGGGTAGAGCCACTCCAATGCCACCATCAATAGGTTGCCTACTTGGAATTCCAAGTGGCACTCGCGAGCCTTTTCTCGCTCTTTGTGAACCTCACCACTCGTTGTGATTTGCTTGCGTGTATGCTCATGCCATGCATTATGATGCGGTGAGTGGTTGTGAAAGTGGGTAGTGTGAAAAGGTGGACCGGGGCAACCATAAATTGACCTATCATGCTTTGATGCCATGTGGACCTTGATGAACTTAGGTGGACCGGGGCAGCCACAAGTGGCCCTATCATGCATGGACTCCATAACAATGGTTGGAGGGTCGGGGCATCCGTAGGGGAATCTATTGCGCATGGGTATAGCAAATGCCGGGGGTCCTGGACATCCGTGAATGTTCATAACATGCCTAAGACTAATGATGAATGTGGGAGGACCTTTGGACCAATCATGCATCCGACTTGACATGTGGGTGTCATGTATGAAAGGACCCGACTTTCTATTCATGCCAAGTGGTGTGATGTGACAAGACACAGGAATTCCTTTCCCATAGGTGACTTCCTTGTGTGGGGTGGTGGTGTGGCCTTCGAGCTTCCACTCAAAAGGGTCGTAGGGGTCAAAGAAGGTATGTGTCATGGAGTGGGGCACTTCATTATTTCCTAGGTGTATTTCACCCATGGTCATGGTACCCTTGGTGTGGGCCGGGTCTTGAGAGAGGTGGGCTTGGTCTAACATGGTTGGTTGGGATAGGAATAGGTTGGTGGTGAGTAAGGTGGGTGGGTATAGGAAGGGATCGAAGGGGTCATAGTAAGGGTCACCTGGGGAGAGGAACTCTAGGTCCTCATGGTCCTCACAATATGGTGGTGGATCTTCCTCCTCTAGTAAAATGATTAGGCCAAAGTTTTTGGTGGGATGGTCGGCCATGAATGGAGGGCTTGATGTTCCACCCGAGATAAGCAACTCTAGTTTGTGGATAGCATCGGGCTCATTGGGTGTAGGGAGGAATAGAAGAAGGTCACTTGTGTAGCAACCCACAGTGTAAATCGAGGAGATGGACCCGACACATAGGTGTAGGAGGTCAAGGCTCCTAGGTCGGTCGGCCACTGTGGTCAACATGCGAGTTAACTCCCTTTGCCAAGATAGACCCTTAAGGAGATCCCCTAATGTCTCCACTTGATAAGATGATTGAATGGTGGTGTGATAGGAGAGGGGCACTATAGGGAGGTTTTGTTCCATAGGAGGGCAAACATGGGCCATGATCTCTCTAATTGGGTTCTCTTTTAGCCAACGAAAAAGGGGTTCTCCTAAGATGAGCTCAGCCCCAACTAGGGAGGGTGGCGTAGGGTGAAGACCACTGTGCGAGGTTTCTTCTTCAACTTGGACATGTGTTCCCCCCACAGTTGGGATGGTGACCATGGTGTTATCCTCCTCTAGGTGGTTGGGTGTGTGAGCCACGATGCTTTTTACACATGGGATGGGAACTTCCTTGCCTAACTCATGACATTGTGACTCGTATTCTTCTTCCCAATCGGGGGAGGCCTCATGTACCTTAATCACATTCTTATCCCTTTGGGGTGTGGGGGTTTTACTCTCCAAGGGAATGGGAAGGTATTTTGGGGATGGGGTGATGAAGGTTGGGGCATGGTGCACCCGGGGTGGTGAGGGTGTTCGAACTTGGGTTGGGTTTGGGAGTGGAAGAAGTGGAGACCTAAGTTGGGGTAGGATTGGGGTTGGTAGTGGAAGATGGGTGGGTTGAGGAGGATTAGGTTGATTGGTTTTGGGGTGTGTGTCCCTTTTAGGGGATGATGGAGGGGTGGTGGTGGGGACCGTGGAAGCTTGTGGGGTGTGGGTTTGATGAAGAATTTTGGGTTGGGTGGTGGCCGATTTGGTTTGAATGGTGGTGGTGATCGGGATTGGAATCATTTGGGGTGGTGGAGTTTGGGCCCTAAGGGAGGTCTTGGGTTGACTGGAAGGGAAAGGGGGAGTGGGAGTGCTCCTCGGGAGGTAGGAGTGGGAAGGTGGGGGAGTGAAGATCTTCCTAATCTCAATCTTCATCTCTTCCCATGAGTCTTTGGGTCCTTTGGCTTCCCATCCAAATTCATCCCGAGGTGACCAAGCTCTAGGGCCGTGGTTCCTTTTTGCTTCGAACTGGTCAAGTCGGGTGGTGAGGGTATCTAGACAGTTATGAATCTTGTTGATGACAGTGTCAAATTGGTCCATGGGTACTTGGGGCATCTCCCTAGGGTGGTCATGCAATGGAGTGATGGAAATCATGATGCAAGGGAGACTCAAATGTTAATGCCCTAGGACTAGACACGTAGAGACAAGTCTAAAACTAGCTCTGATACCAATTTGATGTGACACGACCCCTTGGACCTAACTTTGCAAGCAACCGGTCCAAACGGCGATCTCTCACAAGCGGGTTCACCCGCGTCGCGCGCACCCGGGTCCGTAGGCGGACCGACGATGATGGTGAGGGTCCGAAGTTGGACCTTGGGGTTCCAAGGGTATGGCTGGCTGGGGATGGACCCCAATGGGATAGGGATGCCCAATTTCACGGGCGGGCGACACACCGAGGGCGTGGGATGTAGTGTCTCCCTCACAACTCGCCCGCGGTAGCACTCGATTAGATGGAAAATTGGAACGAGCCCTCTCTCACTGCCGACGGCGCAACAAGAGATAATACTAAGCTAAGCAAAGGTAAGAAACCAGTAGAGGAGAGTGTTCCGAAGCTCACCTGATCGGTGTGAAGACACCGATCCCGGTCGGAGATAAAGGGCGAGCAGGGGAGTGTGGGTTCCCCGCACACTGTGTCGGTGTAGCTTCCCCTGTTCAAATATTACATGCACTACTCCCCACGCAGGAGGGGTTGGACTAGGGAAAGGGAAATTTTAGTTACAAACAAACACTACCTCCACACAGGGAGGGGCGTTAAGCCGGCCAGGCGGGGTGGAGTGGTGAACTAGCTAGTGCTGGTCGGTCTGCCCAGTCCTGAAATGATCCGGTAGGGCGCTGATGTAGACGCTGCCACACCTTCCTCCGAACTCAGAATCAAACATCGCTGACAGACCCTGGCACGTCTTTAAATTTCTGTAGGTGGTTCCGACGTCATCACCGGCTGGGGTGATCTCTGGAACAGGGTCCCTGCGCTCTGACTCAGTCTGATCCCAGGGTGCAGTATCCGAAAGATTCGGGTGCCACGACCGCTCTTGGAGCCCGAACGTGGCAAGACCAAGATGAGAATGTCCGCTGGCGAGTCTTCTTCGAGTAGCAACCAGGGGTGGCATCAGAAGATGTCGCGTCAGAGAGGGAGAGCCCGTTGAGTGAGGAGGGGTCTGGACAGATCCTGAGTAGCATGTTCAGCGCACCTGGGGGAGAAAATTCGGAACGGGCAGCCCCGGACTCCAATCGAAGCTCCGCCTTTGGGGTTGCGTGGGGGACTGGTAGAACTTCAGCCCGGTCAAGCGGCGCGCCTTGGAAGGAAAGGGTGAGACCGTGGAAGCTTCTGCACTGCAGCTCTGGTCCTGGTTCAGGTCCCGATTGCGCAGTCAGACGAGAATGAACCCTTCGGACAGCAGGGATGTCGGATGCTGGCGATACCACCTCGGATGCGAAGCTATCTTGACGACCTTTCCGTTGATGTATGGTACGCCTCCAGATGATGCCGAATAACCTCGGGGCAGGCTCTGCAAATCGGGCTCCAACTGTTGCCTGCGAACTGAGATGGATAGGGTGATGAAAGGTGATGGGAGACGGAGTAGATGGGGTGGGAAATGGGGTGGATGGGTGTGGGGATGGGACCTGACTATGTGGGGGTCTGTTAGGGGGTGATACAAGGTGTGGGAGGGGCAGAAAGGGGGCTGGGAGGTGGTCTAGCAAGTGGAGGAAGGGGGAGCTGCGAATTTGGGTTGGGAAGGAGAGAGGGAGGAGATGGTGATGAGGTGGCAGGGGAAGGTGAAGGGGCAAGGGCGCCCAAGGGAGAGAGAGAGGGGAGGAGAGAGGGAGGGGGTCGCCCCCTTTAGAGAGAGAGAGAGAGAGATAGAGAGAGCTAGAGAGAGAGAGAGAGAGGGGAAACTCACAAATTTTATGGAAATTCAACTCAATATCATTCATTCATTAGCTTCAAATGGTGGGATTGGGGTCCTATTTATAGGAATCCCACAATTTAACATAAGACCCTGAGTTTTAGACTAGTGACAATAAACTAAGGGAGAAGGGGGTGCCCATGGGCCTAGCCCACTTAATTGGGCCCAACTGACTCATTAACCACTCTAATGCCAATTAACCTAGGTAGATGACACCTTAACCTAGGGACTTGACTCAAATAAAAGGAAAATTACATAATAAGAAAATAAAAAATACATCATATGACTCGTAATAAAGTGACGAACAAGATTTAGCACTGCTGGCGAGCATCAGGATCCTCGAACAAATGAGATCGCCGGTGATGTCCCCATCAAGGGTCCTATTCACGTTCTCGACCAGGCCGTTGGCTTGGGGGTGTCCCATCTAACTGTAGTGATTCTAGATGTCTAGCTCCGAGTACTTTTCACGAAAGTGTACGCTATTGAACTGGCGTCTGTGATCGGTGATGAGCACCTAGGGTATCCCAAACCAACAGATGAGGCTCCGATGGATGAATTTTCAAGTCGCTTCGCTAGTTATTTTGGCAAGCGGCTCCGCCTCAACCCACTTTGTGAAGTAGTCGATGGCGACAATTAGGAACTTCTTCCATCCCTGAGCCTCTGGGAAGGGACCGTGGATGTCCACTTCCCAACTAGCGAAGGGGCGACATTCCAATAGGGTGTGAAGCGGAGTCACCGGCTGGTGATGGAGGTGCCAAAACCATTGACACTAGTCGCACTAGCGTGTGTAGTCGAGACTCTTCTTTTGCATGGCTGGCCACCAATACCCTTGGCAAAGAAGGCCCTGGCAAGTGCCCATCCTCTGACGTTGCTACTGCATGGCCCTTCGTGGGCCTCACGGATGGCCAGCTCAGCTTCAGAGGGGAGGAGGCACTTGAGGAGCAGTCGGGAGAGGGAACGTCAGTAAAGGCATCTGCCTGCGAGGGAGAAATGGGCAGCCCGCATTCTAACTCATCTCACTTCTACTCGATCCTAAGATATCCAATGTCAAATGAGGTACTCGCGGATGGGATCCATCCATGACGGCTCATGGTCGATTGCATTGACCCGTGGCTCGGGCTCCCCGATGATGGGTTGCTAGAGTTCCTCGATCAAAATTGACCAAGAGCTGGTTAATGTAGTTGATGAGGCGAGACAAGGCATCGGCGTGAGCATTCTTCGCCCTCAGGATGTGCATGATCTCAAAGTATTCAAGGCCTAGAGAGGCCTCTTTGACCTTCTGGAGATAGTTGGACATTGCCGGCTCCCTGGCCTCATATTTCCCCTTGACCTGGTTGGTGACAAGAAGAGAGTCGCTGAAGGCTTGGAGGTGAAGGGCTCCCACGTGCTTGGCCATATTGATGTTGGAGAAGAGAGCTTCAAACCTGGCCGCATTATTCGTGGCTGGGAAGTTGAAGTGCAATGCATATTATAGTTCGATCCCCTCTAGAGAGGAGAGGACCAGGCTAGCTCTGCTGCCGCTCGAGCATGACGACCCATCCATGCAGAGCTCCCAGACAGGCTTCAAGGGTGAGGCATCATCCTCCTCATTGGGGAGTGTGCACTCAGCCACAAAGTCTGCCAATGCTTGGGCTTTGATGGCTGTCCTCAGGTGGAAGCGGATGTCGAACTCTTGAGGCATCAGGGTTATGGAGTACCTGGCATAGGGGTTGGTTGGTCGGGACACCGATGACGTAGGAGAGGAAGTATGGTCGTTACATGAGTGCGGCCGTTATTAAGGCAAGAGTGAAATTCTCGGCTCTAGTGTATCGAAATTCTACTCCTTGGAGGGCCTTGCTGATGTAGTACGCATGCCTCATTATTCCACCATCCTCCCAGGCGAGCATGGCACGGAGCTTGCTCGTCGTCACGGACAGGTAAAGTAGGAGTTTCTCATCGGGAAGGGGCTTGGAGAGGATGGGAGGTGAGGCTAAGTATTGTTAGTCTATAAAGACTAGGTGCAATGGTGCAAACCTGATTCAGAGGGGGGGTGAATGAATCCCTCTTCAAAGCTTTGCCCAATTATTGCATTACTGAACAATGATGCGGAATTAAAAATGTACAAATGCCTTAAACAACTCAGATGCTCTTCTTCGAATAACGAATCAATATCAAATAAACTAAACTTCTGATCTACTTTGTATAAGCTAAGGAGATGACTCAGTTCATCTAATCAACTTGACTCTCTCAAGACCGAAATCAAATGCATGATGTGCAAACCAATCTCTCACTAGATATAATATCAGACTATCATGAATGAGCCTAAGCATACATCTAGCGGAACAAAATAGACAATCAAACCATGATGGACAACGGATTTTTAGATAGTTTAGTCTGCTGCCCGCATACCTACGTCCATCCCCCACTCAAACCAGAGTGAGGCTTCCAGCTGATACACAGTTTAAACCATTGGGCATCACAGCTTGCCTACAACCGCTGAGCAACACAGCCTGCTTTTGCTTAGCAATCACAACTTGCTGACCAGAAGAACCAATCCTCTACAACCGCTGAGCAACACAGCTTGCTATGCTGACTCACAGCTTGAAGAAACAAGGGTTTAAAAGAAAAAACAAGAGATGGAAAATCACAGCACCGGAAAGCTGGAAATAATCTTAAAACAGATATGGCTCTCGCAGGAGCTGACTGGCTTGGATCTGATCCAAAGTCCAGTTGATCAGGTCTTCAATCAGCTTCACCTTCCTTTCCATGAGCTCTTTCTCACTCTTTCTTCCTCTTCCTCTTTCTCTTTCTTTCTCCCTCTTCAGCTCTGCTCTCCTTCTGTTATTTTCTCTGCTACGCTCTCTCTTACTCTTTCTTCCTCTTCCTCTTTCTCTTTCACACTGCTCTCATGCTACTCTTTTTGACTATCACTATTCGTTGTTCTTCTTCTCTGCAGGTGCCTATATATATATGGAGGCTTCTGAGAGATGGGCGCGTGGAAACCTCGTTTCCCGCCCAATGAATTTGAAAAGTAGCGCTCCTTTAGAGTCCACGTGTCAGGTTATGAGAGTTTACTGTCCATGTGCTACGATCAGATGAGAGCAAGGAGCCACGTGTTAGAATCTCTAGGAAATGTATGCCTTGGATCACGTGCCAACTTCCAGCCAATCTCAGGATCACGTGCCCAATCAATGCTTCCGTGCTTTAATGAATTAATTAAATCCATGCAAATAATAAAGCACTTAGTCAATACTATATGGTCAAAGTCAAGTCAAAATGCTCAGACTATTGTATGCTTATACAGACATTCACCGACCAATATTGCACCGATCTTAAAACATATACAGACCTTGTCACATGCTCAGACCCTAGATAGCTCAGACATGCGAGAAGACAAGGCTAGCCTCGAGGCAGAAAATGCACCGACCTCAAAACATGCTTAGACATAGACATGCACGAGGCGATGACTTATTATGTCTAATGCAAAACTTGCACCGAGGCAAAAGATGCTCTGACTCTAAGCCACATGAGACGCAAAGTAAGACGCACCTCCTATATGCTTCAGAAAAACATGCACCGAGGCAGAAGATGCACTGATTCTAAGCCACATGGGATGCAAAGTAAGATGCACCTCCTATATGCTTTAGAAAAACATGCACCGAGGCAGAAGGTGCACTGACCTCATAAGCCACTTGAGCCTCAAAGTAAGACGCACCTCCTATATGCTTTAGAAAAACATGCACCGAGGTAGAATGTGCACTGGCCTCATAAGCCACTTGAGATGCAAAGTAAGACGCACACATGCACTGACCTAGGCCACATGAGACGCAAGATAAGACGGACACATGCACCGACTATATTGCACTGACCTTGCTTAGACAAGACATTGCACCAACCAACGCACACATGAACTGACCTAGGCCACATGAGACGCAAGATAAGATGGACACATGCATCAACTATATTGCACTGACCTTGCTAAGACAAGACATTGCACCGACCTTATTTGTGCTCCTTAGTGAGTGCACATATGCACCGACCTTGTATATATGCCTAGACGGAACATGAGACGCACTCAGACATAATATATGCTTAGACGCAATATGAATATATGCTTAGACCTGGTATATGATTAGACCTGGTATGTGCTAAGATGCAAGTGTAGACACATGAAACACAATTATGATGCATATACACATGAAACACAATTATGATGCATATACAGCAAGTGTTCAATAGAATGTCTTGTTTCAATGTAGAGATGCAATCATTAAATCTTTCATGCAAACACATGATGACTTATAGTGTTTGCTATCATCAAAATCACAGGGGTACAACAATCTCCCCTGTTTTGATGATGGCAACACTATGAGTCACACTGCCTCATGTAAATTATTCTCCCCTTTTGACTTCAGCAAAAAGAAAATAGTTTGAGAGATATATATAAGCATGCATGAAATGATTAATTTAGACTCACCCCCTTTGACTTCATCATTAAGGCATAGAAGAGCTATACTCCCCCTAGATAAATGAAGGAAATCAGCAAACACGGGGGCAGATAAGCAACCAAGCACCAGTCAAGAAAGGATTACAAGCAAACCTCCTCCAATAATCAATATGACACCACATACCCTCTCCTTTTGACAATCAGCTAAAATGGAAGGACACCATTGATATAGATAAAATGGACTGAAACTGATAGACAGATCGAATAAAAGAAACATTCTCCCCCTGAAAATGTGATGTATGGAAGTGGGAATTCAGGCAAATGATCTGCAAACTTCGCAGGGACAATCAAGAGGAACTATCAGAGGTAAGTCTAATACCAAGTGAAGAGGCGTGATCTCGCGCTGGTCCTGAGCTGGGGAGATGATCACCGAACAGTGAACGGTAAGGAAGGGAAATAGATCAGGGGGCCCAGGGATGGTTCCCTGGGGTAAACCCTCCGATGCCTAAGTCAGTAGAGCAATGGTGGAAGCTATGAAGGGAGGTGGAAAAAAGAGGCACGAGATCTCTCTACACCAAGGTGGTGAAGTGGTTCCTGCTCAGGGGGTTTTAGGCGTGTGTTGGCCTTACCTTTCGCTGGAGGGAGTCCCAGGTTTAAATAGTGCGCCGGCCTCATGAGTCCCGTAAGCTGAGGAGTTTCAGGCGGGAGTTACGTCCTCAACGTGGGCTCTTTACGTCCTCAACGTGGGATCTTTATAGTCTTGAGGGGTCATGGGTCCCTTATCCTCATAAACTCCTGCTCATAAAGGGCTCTCAACGGCTGCGTGGATAAGCAAATCATCGGTCAACCTAAGCATGAAGAGTGTCAACCCTATCCGGGTGATAGGCATAGCTCGGATGAGGATCGGTCGGAGTGGGCGCTGAGCACTAGCCTTTATCCCGGCGAGAGGATAGATCGGGCGTGGGTCTTCCTCCAACCTGACCGACGCTCGGGCCTTCCGAGCCTAAGGGCCGCCGAGGAAGGGTTTGATGCCGAGTGATCTTATTGAGCTTTTTAGTCTAAATGGGCCCTGCGGGGCTGTCACTTAGATGAGCTGGGCCTCGTTTGGTCCTAGTGGACCTAGTTCGGCTGCTCTTAGATGGGCTATAGAAATCCCCCTCTCCACCAAGATTGGAGAAGATCAGTAGATTGATACCAAGATCATCAAAAACACAAGATCAGCCACAAATAATTTTAGGTCATACTCAAGAAACATCAGGGTCACTGAGTACTATCAAATTGAATTCCATCAACAAGATATTGACTGAATTGCCAAGGAATAGATGAGACAGAAAGATTTTCAATAGGGTACCAAATTCATAAATCTTGATAAGCAAATTTCAGACTCTTATATTATAAGAAATTATGAATGAGTCTAAACTTATCAGCATGGTTTAAGAATGATGTATATAAAGTTTATCAAGAAAATTCAATACTCATATCTCAAACACCTTTTAATAGAAATAAACCAAATGCACATATGACATTCTTGTTTAACCTCCTTCTATCTTACTCATTCAAAATCAATGACTCCTTTGAGAGTTACACAAGATAGTATTGAGATTAAACACATATGAATGTATCTGAACATGTCTTTAATCTTTTTTAGGATTTTTCTTTTGTTCAGCAACATTATTTTTCTTCAGCAAGTCTGGTTAAAATCAACAACTTTTTACGTGAGGCACAACACATCTTAGGTGAAGTGACCCAGTTACTCAGTGTGACAACCATATTGCCTCTTAATGAGAATAGAGTTAGCAATTTGGAGTGTCTTATTACATGAGGAGACACCTTGATCAGAGGCCAGAATCCTCTAGTTACTCAACAGAACCATGCCATTGATCTGCCAGATTTTCAATTATTTTATAGCAGAGGTAACTATGGCACTTCATGTCACGTCCCGAGCGCGGAAGATACCCGGAGACGCGTGACGAGTTTATATCAATCATGTCAATCAGAGTGGTCGTGTATTCGACACAAAGACAGAGATGCGCAAAAATAGCAAGATAACCCAATCCTTTATTTCATAATGGATAGACTATTACAAATCCAATACTCTGGTTAAATAAAAAGAAAAGTACATAGTTGACTCAAGAAAATAGAAAAAAGACTAGATGACACTTGGACAAGCTCTAGCTCTTTCACTCGGGACTTGCCCCATCCGATTGACTTCCATCGTCGTCGGACTTACCTGAAAAGTAAGGGACAAACGGAATGAGCGAACGCTCAGTAGGAAATTATATCTCAAGTACTAGCAAGGGGTTTAAGTAATTACATCTTTCATGAATGCAATAAAACTATGCATGCTCGCATAAAACGACAAGATAGAGTGAATGTAATATCAAGGAATAAGATGAACTAATCATGAACTTTCAATAAGATAACAAGACATTTGAGATATTCAAGCAAGTACATTTAACAAGTCATATCAAGAATTTTGGCTATCATGTATCAAGCAAGTAAATTACCCTTTTTCGGGCCACGCATTTCATGTCAAGTCAAGTACGATTCAAGTACAAGATATGTGTGGAATGTCCAATCTAGAAAGTAAAGTACTCGGTATAATGCCAGATACCTTATCATTTTAACTCCCATGGGCACAAGTACTTTCGGGTGCTCCTCCCAGGACCAGATCGGGCCCTATATGCGCAGGCATTTATCATGTATTTTGACATCCACTCTTGTTTATAGCCAACATAGAATTTCAATAATCAAGCTTGTAGACACGTACGACAACTTTGATAGAATAGAGTCCAAAATATGACAATGGACATAGATTGGCGATAATAACAGTATAATCACGATTAACGATAAAACTAGGTAGAATTAGGTCCCCTTAACTTGGGTACCATGACAAATCAATATGGACATTCTTTATATAGAATTGAGGTCCACATGAACAGTATATCAAAGGTAAGATACCCTCATTCTTATCATAGAATTGAGGTTTACAAGAATGACATGATATGGCATGATATCATCGTCCCATTAAGAATTTCTTATGATATACTCTTTGTATAATCATAAGGGCCGGTATACCATGTTTCTTTAGAGTGACATGGCATCAATGGTGTAATGGGTTTTTAGGGTACAACCAGCTCAGTCGGCCTTGAGGGAATCCAAGGCTACGAGGAGTCTTACGGAGGTCTCTATGACTAACTCGCTAGTCCAAAGGAACGGAATGTCCAATGGAGAGCTTGTATGTCAATGAGAATTGAGTGTGATCGATAAAACAATCGTGAAACGTGGGACTATACTCACGGAGTGGAGAATAGTGCCGATATATATATTATATAACATATGAAACCATCGGTTAACAGAAACAGTGGAAAATCAGTTTTACAGTAAAGTAACGACTTAAGCAGAGTCGTTTATCAAGTAATTAACGCCTAACAGAAGGGCGTTTACATATATTTCCATTTTGGCAGAATTTTTAATAATTCAGAAATTTATCTAAAACACGCCCTGGACAGGGGCGTTTCTTTGCAATGAGACGACTTCAGTAGTAGGCGTCTTTTTATTTACAATATTTTACAGAACATATTTATTTTCAAAATTATCAAAAACGCGCCATTGGCAGGGGCGTTAATCATTAAATTCTTATTCTTACAGAATATATTGTTCGGGATTTTAACAGAAACGCGCCCTATGAAGGGGCGTTACTTTTAAATTCACGCCCTAGTATCGGGCGTTAGTCCAGTGAAAGACGACCTAGCCACGGTCGTGAATTAAAGAAATACCATGAAATTTCATGGGCAGTAATAATTTCAGGATAATAGAATTCATGGAGAACGAATGTATGGTCATGACAATAAAATTAACAGGTTTGAAGACATATGATCATGCATTATTGTAGAATCATGATTTCATAGATAATCAATTCTTAACATGGGTGATTAATGATTAAATGAAATTAACGCCTGTGTACAGGGCGTCAAATCCAAAATTGACGACCTGATCAAGGTCGTTTCTTGTGAATTAGCGCCCTTGACAGGGGCGTCTCTTTCAAAATATTGCAGAAACGTATTAAAACTATAATAAATCATATGCATGTCATGCTTATATATATGTATATCTTGCATTAATTTTTGTTTGGGCTACCATAACTTGAGAAAACCTACCTTGATAGTTTGATCGAGGAGAAGCCTAAAACTCTGAAGCTTCAACTGCAACTCAAGAACAGTAGCAGCAACAGCAAGAAGAAGAACAATCGTTCTTCAGAAATCTTCACTCTACCGTCAACCTGTAGAGGGAAAGAAAGGAAGGAAGATGAAGATACTAATAATCTTCACAGATATAACCGAAGTTAGGAAAACGATGAAGAACATCACCTTGTTCTTTACGTACGCACTAGATCCCTTCACCTGTATTAGAGGAAAGAAGAGGAATGACCTATTAGTTCTTCATGAACTACGTTCATAAGAAAAAGAAACAGAAGAAGAAGAACTTGATGTTCTTCACGTACCTTGCAGATTCCGAATGCCAAATAGCGTTGAAGGGTTCGAGCAGTAGATTATTTATAGGGATTTAGGGGGTCCTATTAGGGTTAGAGTTCTAGTGGAAGTAATACTTCCATGATAGAGTCATTACCACCTTTTAACTCTTTCTAATACTTATCCATTACCCTGGATAAGCTCTAGGTTCGAACGGTTCACGAACTGAATTAACGACCTTGTTCAGGGCGTCGATTCCTGAATTGACGACCTGGTTCAGGTCGTTTCTTAAGAAGCGCCTGATATGAAGGCGTTCTTTGTTTTAAAACACGCCCAAGCTAGGGGCGTTTCTTGGCCTTACCCTTTTTGACGTTGGAATTTGACGCCGTTTGGTGAGGGCGTCACTTCTTGAGTCACGCCTTAACTAGAGGCGTTTATAATTTAAATAGCGCCTTGATCCGAGACGTTATTTTATATTATTTTATTTATCTAATTATTTGATTTATTTTTAAAATATTTATTATTATTAATATTTTATCAGGGTTGCTACACCCTCCCCCACTTAAAAAGAATTTGCTCCCCAAATTCAATTGCATATTATGTATACACGCGGAGAGTGTAGATCATATACCTCTTAGAATAACTCGGGAAATCGTTTCTTCATAGATTCCTCGGTCTCCCATGTCGCTTCATGTTCAGTATTCTTATTCCATTGCACCTTAAGCATGGGAATAACCTTATTCCTTAGAGCTCGTATTTCACGATCTAAGATCTTCATAGGCTTCTGTTCATATGTGAGATCTTTCTGGATCACCAGATCTCCATGTTCAATAATATGCGATGGATCGTGCACATACTTCTTCAACATAGATATATGAAATACATTATGTACCTCGGACAATTGAGGAGGCAACGCGATGCGATAAGCAACCTCGCCAACTCTTTCGAGTATCTCAAATGGTCCGATGAATCTTGGCGTAAGCTTGCCCTTAACACCAAATCTTCGTATGCCACGTCCAGGCGATATTTTAAGAAATACATGATCTCCAACCTGGAATTCAAGATCTCTCCTTCTTGTGTCAGCATAAGCCTTTTGCCTTGTCTGAGCAACTTGCAATCTTTCTCTGATTACTTGTATCTTCTCAGTTGTATCCCTTACCATGTCTGGACCTAACAGTTGTTTCTCTCCAACTTCGTTCCAGCATAAGGGTGATCGGCAACTCCTTCCATATAAAGCTTCGAAAGGTGCCATTTGGATACTAGCTTGGTAGCTATTATTATATGTAAATTTCACTAGTGGCAAATGTTCATGCCAGCTTCCACCAAAGTCAATGATGCAAGCTCTTAGCATATCCTCAACAACTTGATTAGTTCTCTCGGTCTGACCATTCGTTTGTGGGTGAAAAGCAGTACTAAAGTTGAGCCTTGTTCCCAACGAATGTTGTAATCCCTTCCAAAAATGAGAAGTGAAACGGGGATCTCTATCAGACATGATTGAGACAGAAATTCCATGTAACCTGACTATTTCCTTGATGTATAGTGCAGCTAGCACATCAATTGACCATCGGCTTTTTATTGGCAAGAAATGCGCCGATTTAGTTAATCGGTCAATGATAACCCAGATTTCATCATGTCCTCCTTTAGATTTAGACAAACCCATGATGAAGTCCATACCAATATCCTCCCACTTCCACTTTGGAATATCTAGAGGATGTAGTTTTCCAGCAGGCTTTTGGTGTTCCGCCTTGACTTGTTGGCATGTGAGACAGCGTGATACATAGTCCTCTATTTCTCTTTTCATGTTGGGCCACCAAAAGTTCCTCTTTACATCTTGGTACATTTTGGTTGATCCTGGATGAATAGTGTACCTTGATCGGTGAGCTTCTTCTAAGATCTTCTTCTTTAATTCCGGATAGTCGGGTATACAAGTTCTACCTTTGAATAATAATCTTTCATCAGAAGTTAGTTGAAAATCAGATTGTCCTTCTAATCTGCCTTTGATTTCCACTAATATAGGATCATCATCCTGAAGTGCTTGTATCTCAGATAATAAATCTGACTGTATGCTTACATGAGATAATGTGACAAATTTGGCGTCCGTGTCCAGGCTTATATTGAGCTCGGAGAATTGTTCTAGTAACTTCCATTCTTGTATCATACAATTGGCTATCATTGCTCTCGGCTTTCGACTAAGGGCATCAGCAACATAATTACCCTTTCCGGGATGATATTGTATATTAAAGTCGAAGTCCTTGAGATATTCCAGCCAGCGTCTTTGTCTCATGTTTAGCTCCTTTTGTGAAAATAGATATTTGAGACTTTTGTGATCGGAGTATACAGTAAACTGCACTCCATATAAGTAGTGTCTCCATATCTTTAGGGCAAATACCACCGCGGCCAGTTCTAAGTCATGGACGGGGTAATTCTCCTCAGGCTTCTTCAGTTGACGTGAAGAGTATGCTATGACCTTTCCTCGTTGCATTAGGACACATCCGAGGCCAATGCTAGAAGCATCTGTGTAGACCTCGAATTTCTCTCCTTCTATCGGTAGAGCTAACACCGGAGCTGAGGTGAGATGATCTTTGAGAGTTTGGAAACTTCTTTCACATTCCTCACTCCATTCATATCGGATCTCCTTGCGAGTTAACCTTGTAAGGGGCACGACGATCTTGGAGAAGTCTTTGATGAATTGCCGATAATAGCCTGCAAGACCTAAGAAACTTCTGATCTCGCTTGCATTAGTGGGTCTTTCCCAATTTTTCACAGCTTCAACCTTTGACGGGTCTACTGATAATCCGTCCTTGGATATGACATGTCCGAGAAAAGCTACTTCTTCAAGCCAGAACTCGCACTTGCTGAGTTTTGCATATAATTGATTTTCCCTCAATACTTGCAATGCGATCCTTAAATGCTCCTCATGTTCTTCCTTAGTTTTGGAATATATCAATATATCATCAATGAAGACTACTATGAATTGATCCAAGTAAGGCCTGAATATGCTATTCATTAACTGCATAAAGGCAGCAGGGGCATTGGTTAGTCCAAAAGGCATAACAACAAATTCATAGTGGCCATACCTGCTTCTGAACGCAGTCTTATGAATATCTTCATCCTTGATCCTTAACTGATGGTATCCCGATCTAAGATCAATCTTCGAAAAATATTTGGATCCTGAAATTTGATCAAATAACTCATCGATTCTCGGCAGGGGATACTTGTTCTTGATAGTAAGATGATTCAACTGTCGATAGTCGATACATAGCCTCATGGATCCATCTTTCTTCTTTACAAACAGTACAGGTGCTCCCCATGGGGAAGTACTTGGTCTAATGAACCCTTTTCGAATTAGTTCCATCAACTGCTCCTTCAACTCTTTGAGTTCCGCAGGGGACATTCTATAGGGTGCCTTTGAAACAGGACCAGCACCAGGGACTAAGTCAATGGTGAAGGCCACATCCCTTTGAGGGGGTAATCCCGGTAACTCTTCCGGAAACACGTCCGGGAATTCTTGTACTACTGGAATGTCTTCTAGCTTGGTTTCCTTAGCTTCTTTAATTGTGACAAAGGCAAGGAAAGATGTACATCCTTTCCTGATGAGCTTGCTAGCTCGGAGGGCCGAAATAAGAGGGGAATTGCTCCGACTCTTGGGGCGAGTAAAGACTAATTCTGGAATATCTTTGAAAGCAATTTGGCTATTGCGGCAATCAACCGTTGCCTGGTATTTGGATAACCAGTCCGCTCCTAGTATAACATCATACTCCTTTAGATCGAGGCATATGAGATCTATAGGTAAATTCCTACCTTGAACTATTACCTCACAGTTTTGGTAGTGATGAGTAATATCATTTTCACTTCCAAGAGGAGTAGTTAGAACTATTTTTATCCATTCTGGTTCTAACGGTAACGGGTCGGCAAACTTCTTAGAAATAATGGAATGCGATGCACCCGTATCAAATAAGACATAAGCACTTTTGGAACAAACTATTAATGTACCTTCTACCAGTCCACCTTCTTCTTGCTCGGTCTCCTTTATTGCATGAAGTCGAGCGTTCTTTGTCACCGGGCATTTACCATCACCGGCTTGGTCATTCATTAATGGACAATCGGGAATCCGATGTTCGCGACTCCCACAACGGAGACAAGCTCCTAATTTCCTCCAGCATTCTTCTGTCTTGTGACCAGCCTTGTCACAATGCTTGCATATTGTATTAGAAGGTGTAGTGGTGATAGAGAAGGGCTTGGATTTCTTGAACTTGGAATCTTGAGAGGATGAACCTCCATTATTGGGCCTCTTCTTAAAGTTGGGTTTGAAAGAACCCGAACCCGTGACTTGTTCCTTCTTGTCTTTTCCACGGATCCTATCAGATAGTTCCGTGGCATCTTCAAGTAATTGAGCTCGGCGCACTATTTCAGAATAAACTTGGATGTCCATAGGCGCCAGTTGAGTAATATAGTGGGGCCTAAGCCCATTAAGAAATCTACGGGCTTTCATCTTCTCCGTGCTAATAAGATGCTTAGCATATCTAGACAACCTGGAGAACTGAGCTTCATAATCTGCTAATGATAAAGATCGTTGTTTTAATGCAGCGAATTCTGCAGCCTTCTTTTCTTGGACTCGGTCCGAGAAATATTTAGCATTGAAGTATTCCACAAATTCTTCCCATGTTACTTGAGTAGGATCGATGGTTGCTTCAATAGACTCCCACCAGCATCTAGCATCCTTTTCTAACTGGAAAGTAGCTAGTAAGACTTTGTCCTGATCCGTGCATTGCATAACACGGAATATACGTTCAGTCTCCCGAACCCAATGCTCGGCATCGTCCGGATCGTTCGATCCCATAAACTTCGGGGGATTTATGCTCTTAAAGGCTTGGTGTAAGCTTCCACCTCGTGGAGCATCACCTTGTGCTACCTGTTGTAGCACTTGAGTCATTCCTTGAAGGGTACGCTGCATGTTGCGCCATTGAGCACGTTCGGCAGCCATTATCCTACAATTATAATAGCTACGTTAGTATTATATCACTGTGATCTTATTAAAAGACTTATTGACTCTTAACCCTTGGTTCTACCCAATCTCACTTGGTTAAACGTTCAACTTATCCTTGGACTTGGGTTTTTCCTAGGAATTGAATACCCTAGGCTCTGATACCACAAAAACTGTCACACCCCGAGCGCGGAAGATACCCGGAGACGCGTGACGAGTTTATATCAATCATGTCAATCAGAGTGGTCGTGTATTCGACACAAAGACAGAGATGCACAAAAATAGCAAGATAACCCAATCCTTTATTTCATAATGGATAGACTATTACAAATCCAATACTCTGGTTAAATAAAAAGAAAAGTACATAGTTGACTCAAGAAAATAGGAAAAAGACTAGATGACACTTGGACAAGCTCTAGCTCTTTCACTCGGGACTTGCCCCATCCGATTGACTTCCATCGTCGTCGGACTTACCTGAAAAGTAAGGGACAAACGGAATGAGCGAACGCTCAGTAGGAAATTATATCTCAAGTACTAGCAAGGGGTTTAAGTAATTACATCTTTCATGAATGCAATAAAACTATGCATGCTCGCATAAAACGACAAGATAGAGTGAATGTAATATCAAGGAATAAGATGAACTAATCATGAACTTTTAATAAGATAACAAGACATTTGAGATATTCAAGCAAGTACATTTAACAAGTCATATCAAGAATTTTGGCTATCATGTATCAAGCAAGTAAATTACCCTTTTTCGGGCCACGCATTTCATGTCAAGTCAAGTACGATTCAAGTACAAGATATGTGTGGAATGTCCAATCTAGAAAGTAAAGTACTCGGTATAATGCCAGATACCTTATCATTTTAACTCCCATGGGCACAAGTACTTTCGGGTGCTCCTCCCAGGACCAGATCGGGCCCTATATGCGCAGTCATTTATCATGTATTTTGACATCCACTCTTGTTTATAGCCAACATAGAATTTCAATAATCAAGCTTGTAGACACGTACGACAACTTTGATAGAATAGAGTCCAAAATATGACAAAGGACATAGATTGGGGATAATAACGGTATAATCACGATTAACGATAAAACTAGGTAGAATTAGGTCCCCTTAACTTGGGTACCATGACAAATCAATATGGACATTCTTTATATAGAATTGAGGTCCACATGAACAGTATATTAAAGGTAAGATACCCTCATTCTTATCATAGAATTGAGGTTTACAAGAATGACATGATATGGCATGATATCATCGTCCCATTAAGAATTTCTTATGATATACTCTTTGTATAATCATAAGGGCCGGTATACCATGTTTCTTTAGAGTGACATGGCATCAATGGTGTAATGGGTTTTTAGGGTACAACCAGCTCAGTCGGCCTTGAGGGAATCCAAGGCTACGAGGAGTCTTACGGAGGTCTCTATGACTAACTCGCTAGTCCAAAGGAACGGAATGTCCAATGGAGAGCTTGTATGTCAATGAGAATTGAGTGTGATCGATAAAGCAATCGTGAAACGTGGGACTATACTCACGGAGTGGAGAATAGTGCCGATATATATATTATATAACATATGAAACCATCGGTTAACAGAAACAGTGGAAAATCAGTTTTACAGTAAAGTAACGACTTAAGCAGAGTCGTTTATCAAGTAATTAACGCCTAACAGAAGGGCGTTTACATATATTTCCATTTTAGCAGAATTTTCAATAATTCAGAAATTTATCTAAAACGCGCCCTGGACAGGGGCGTTTCTTTGCAATGAGACGACTTCAGTAGCAGGCGTCTTTTTATTTACAATATTTTACAGAACATATTTATTTTCAAAAATTATCAAAAACGCGCCCTTGGCAGGGGCGTTAATCATTAAATTCTTATTCTTACAGAATATATTGTTCGGGATTTTAACAGAAACTCGCCCTATGAAGGGGCGTTACTTTTAAATTCACGCCCTAGTATCGGGCGTTAGTCCAGTGAAAGACGACCTAGCCATGGTCGTGAATTAAAGAAATACCATGAATTTTCATGGGCAGTAATAATTTCAGGATAATAGAATTCATGGAGAACGAATGTATGGTCATGACAATAAAATTAACAGGTTTGAAGACATATGATCATGCATTATTGTAGAATCATGATTTCATAGATAATCAATTCTTAACATGGGTGATTAATGATTAAATGAAATTAACGCCTGTGTACAGGGCGTCAAATCCAAAATTGACGACCTGATCAAGGTCGTTTCTTGTGAATTAGCGCCCTTGACAGGGGCGTCTCTTTCAAAATATTGCAGAAACGTATTAAAACTATAATAAATCATATGCATGTCATGCTTATATATATGTATATCTTGCATTAATTTTTGTTTGGGCTACCATAACTTGAGAAAACCTACCTTGATAGTTTGATCGAGGAGAAGCCTAAAACTCTGAAGCTTCAACTGCAACTCAAGAACAGTAGCAGCAATAGCAAGAAGAAGAACAATCGTTCTTCAGAAATCTTCACTCTACCGTCAACCTGTAGAGGGAAAGAAAGGAAGGAAGATGAAGATACTAATAATCTTCACAGATATAACCGAAGTTAGGAAAACGATGAAGAACATCACCTTGTTCTTTACGTACGCACTGGATCCCTTCACCTGTATTAGAGGAAAGAAGAGGAAGGACCTATTAGTTCTTCATGAACTACGTTCATAAGAAAAAGAAACAGAAGAAGAAGAACTTGATGTTCTTCACGTACCTTGCAGATTCCGAATGCCAAATAGCGTTGAAGGGTTCGAGCAGTAGATTATTTATAGGGATTTAGGGGGTCCTATTAGGGTTAGAGTTCTAGTGGAAGTAATACTTCCATGATAGAGTCATTACCACCTTTTAACTCTTTCTAATACTTATCCATTACCCTGGATAAGCTTTGGGTTCGAACGGTTCACGAACTGAATTAACGACCTTGTTCAGGGCGTCGATTCCTGAATTGACGACCTGGTTCAGGTCGTTTCTTAAGAAGCGCCTGATATGAAGGCGTTCTTTGTTTTAAAACACGCCCAAGCTAGGGGCGTTTCTTGGCCTTACCCTTTTTGACGTTGGAATTTGACGCCGTTTGGTGAGGGCGTCACTTCTTGAGTCACGCCTTAACTAGAGGCGTTTATAATTTAAATAGCGCCTTGATCCGAGGCGTTATTTTATATTGTTTTATTTATCTAATTATTTGATTTATTTTTAAAATCTTTATTATTATTAATATTTTATCAGGGTTGCTACACTTCATGACATGGGTTTACTCTATTTCTTTGATAGAGAACTCAGTTTCTCTGTGACCAAAGTCATTGCTCTGACTTTAGTTTTCTTTCAAATGTTTTCAGATTTTTTTAGACAATGCTCAGTACGTTGACATGTTTAAGAATAATACTTACTACATGTATTTTATCCAAAGGAAGCCATGTTTTTAAAGTTTCGGATTTCAGAAGATTTTGCATGGAATTACATGAGACAATTGGTTAAGATTTATTAAAATGATGATTCATATATTTTCAAGTCTTTTACATCCAAACTTAATGAATACATTAGAATTAAATCAATTTTCAGACATTCTTAAACCAATATAATAGAAGATTCTTCTTTTCAAAATATGTTGGATTTATAATTAGGGTACTCAGATTGAAATATTTCCAATTTCAAATGGATCAACATTGACAGTGCAGCCAATCAATAGAAGCAACAAGAAATTTTATATAGAGAACAGTGGAGGACAATTACAAGCATGCATATGAAGTGAAAGAATTGGAACACATGCTTATGCATCAACCAAATTTTCAGGAGGCAGTGAGTTTACAAGGATGCAGCGAGAGATATACACTATAGTAATTCAGATTAGAAACAATAGCTGAGTCTGGAGTACAGACAGATCAGCTTGACAGTAGTGACAAGAATGAGTTCAAGTGAAGCTCTCCTTTAGCAACTTAAGGAGTAGCAGATATAGATTTCAACTTCAAGAAAATTGAGAGCAACACCCACAAGAATAGGAGAGTGATTTGAGTGATTAGACAAGAAGGGTTCAGATTGAAAAAGACTAATGAGTCTAAAATGCTCCCCCTATCTAGATGCAGTGAGTCACTTCTTTTTGAATTTTTCAAATTAACGATATGCAGTGCAATTCATTATATGTATGCATATGCAATGATTTTCCTAAAAGCATTACATGAATATAAACATGAGTGGCATGACCATCATGCAGGGGCAACCAACCTCCCCCTGACAATATGCAATAAAATCCAGAATTCTAAATGCCACAAACGCATGACCATTTATGCATCTACTCCCCTTGACTAAATGCATTATATGCATTGAAGACTAAACACATGGTTTTATGATCTATGCTCATGAAGTAGACATGCAATTACAGCTTGAGATGGACTGCAATAGACTTCATGTGCATTTCAGATTTTCAAAGAATTTCAGTTAGAGGATGCATAGATGAATTTCGTTATGCAAGAAAAGATTCAAATTGAGCAGTGCAGATGACACACAAGAATGCAAGTATGTATGCTTAACAAGTTATGCAAACATCTAAATCAGAAATTTCAGATGGCACAATTTAGATTTTCAGAAAATAACATTCAATTCACTTTCAGCTTAAAGTATACACAATTAATTCAACAAATGCATTTGATAATCTATGATAGATAAGTTAAACTCAGATGTGAGCATGTATGCATGAAATGCAACTGATTGAAAGAAAATTTCTAAAGTTAGAGGATCGAACCTATCAAGTGCAAAGATGGGGTTTTACCAAACTTGGGTGCCTTGGCTTATACAACCCCTTTATTCCTCTCCAAGGCATACCTGCAAATTAGCAAACTACTTTGCACCAACAGATACCCAAGAACTCTTGGGTCCTGTAGAGTTAGTGGCACCTTTGACAGGCATTTTCAACATTTTCTTAGCTAGATAATCATCAAACTCCATCAGAAAATAATCGGCCATAGAGTGTCCAAATTTTTCATAATATGTACATGAGACAACAAACTTTTTGGTCTTTTTATGCGCATCAACATAAGTATGACATCTATGTGCATGAGCATGAAACTTTCTGTTGTTTACATTAACATTTTGTCTCTTATTGTTAGTTAGCCAACAAGTTGCAGATTTATGACTTGGCTTACCACAATTGAAACATGGAGAATTTATTCCTTTAAGCCTCCTATCAAAAGCATGTATTTTTACAGGAGATTTAGCAGATGTGGAATTAAATGTGTTTCCCTGAACATGCCAACAGTCTTTGACTGTATGGCCATGGCTTTCACATTCGAAGCACCTGATGTGCTTTCCTCTAGAACCAGTATTATTCCTATGTGACCATAACCAGCATTCAATAGCCTTGTGACCCGGCTTGTTACAATTGAACCATATGATGTGTTGGTTTGAAGCAGATTTGTTTCAATTAAGACCATGATGATTTATAGAGAATTTATCATGCATCCTATCATCTTGTTTCATGACAAAGCATTCGTTCATGAAATGACCATACCTACCACAGTAATGGCATGAAGCATCAGATTTCCTAGTAGCATGGTTTCTATAGGATGAATTCTCAGCATTCATTGTTCTAAAATTCTAATTCTCCTTTTTATGTGCATGTTTGTGTGTGTTCGTGTTGTTTACAGAATGCACACTTTTGATATTGGTTTGAATAGGCTTCTTCTGCAGGTGGTCAACCCTTTTAATCCTTTTAGTTGGTTTCTGACTTTTCTAAGCATTTTGCTTCTGACTCCTTTGAGCACTAAATTGAAACACAGGTGGGTTTGGTGAGCTGTGAGAACCAACACTGGAAATAAAGGATGTTTGTGTTTTATTTTCAAAGCTCTTTTTCTTTGCAGGGTTATAGCTCAACCCTTCTTTCTGAAAATTTATCTTGACTCCTAGCAACTTATCCAATCTTTCTTGACTATTAACAAACTTTGACAAAGAGTTTTTCAAATCATGAATTTCATTTTCTAGAGATGCAATATGTATCTCATAACTAGCAATCTCTTGTTCACTGTAATTAACGCATTCACTCAGCACCTTATTTGCAGTTTTATATTTCTCAACATCTTGTTCTAGATTGCTCAGTTTTTCAGATTCTTCAATGCAGACAGATTTTCCTTTTTCTAATGTGACAAGCTTTTCGGACATAGTAGTGTTTAACAATTTTAATTTTTCAATTTCAGCTTTCAATTCAATGTTTTCCTCCTCAAGCCTTTCAGGTTGAATTTCCTTATTAGCAGATCTTTCTTTCTCGATAACTAGAAGCCTCTCTAAAATAACAACATTTAGGACCATGAGTTTCTTGTTTTGTTCTTTCAGATCTTTGTTTTCTTTTACCAGCTTCTCGATTTTTTCATCATATTTTTCACTACTGGATATCAAGTCCAGTCTTTCAATCAATTTCTCCTCTCTTTGTTCAAATTCAAGTTTCTCATTCAACAACTCTTTGTTTTCTTGTTTAAGGGAGGCAATCAACTTCCTCTGTCATTCATTTTCAAGATAGAGATCTTCATTACTTTCCTTTAGGAGAGGGTATGTGTTGCCGGTTGACTTTATAGAACAATTGTGTGAAGCTTACTCCTTGAAATCTTTTATACAAGATACTAAGTTTTCATTATTCTTCTGAAGTTCAGCATTCTCAATTTTCAGTTTATCCACTTCAGAATTAACCTTATTCAATTCTTGCAATTTCATTAGATGTTCATTATTTTTAACATTCAGCTGATCTTCCAATTTAGAAATTTTGTTAAGACATTCTTGGTTTTCATTTTTCAAGGATGGAATATGTTCCTTACTGTTATGAACATCCACCAAGCACATATCATAAGATTTTTTTAACTTTGGACAATTTTCACAAGAGAATTCAAATTTATTCTGTTCAATCTGTTTCTTCAACTTTTTATTCTCAGATTTTATTTTCCTAGACAACTCTAACAACTCTTCATACATCACAACCAATTCATTAAACGAAGGTTCTTCTGATCTAGAGCTTACCTTGGATGACGTTTCCTCTTGTTGATCAGAGTTGTGATCACCCCGGTTGGCCATCAAGCATTGATCCTCTTGCTCCCCATTTGTAGCAGTTATTCTATCCAAGATTTCCTTTCCAGAAGCGCACTTGAGAACAAAAGGAAATCTGTCAGTATTAACTGTAGCTTTCAAAATATTATGAATTGTGACATTATCACGGTTCTTTACTCTGTCCTCTCTAGACCATTTGGTCTCATCATGAGGTAATTGGTATGGGCCTTCTGAAACTAAATTCCATAGATTAGGGTCAATGGAATTTGTATAGACACATAGGCCGCCTAACCACTTACTGAAGTTAGAACCATCGAAAATCAGAGGGCGAGCCATTGAGACAGATAGCAAAGAGTTTCAAAGCACAAAGCAATCGATAAGAAATGCACCAAAAGTAAGATAGCACCGAAGACAGCAGGATCCTCTGCAGATCGTTGGATTTGGAAAGTCAAAGACTGCTCTGATACCAATTGTTAGTCTGTAAAGACTAGGTGCAAAGGTGCAAACCTGATTCAGAGGGGGGTGAATGAATCCCTCTTCAAAGCTTTGCCCAATTATTGCATTACTGAACAATGATGCGGAATTAAAAAAGTACAAATGCCTTAAACAACTCAGATGCTCTTCTTCGAATAATGAATGAAGATCAAATAAATTAAACTTATGATCTACTTTGTATAAGCTAAAGAGATGACTCATTTCATCTAATCAACTTGACTCTCTCAAGACCGAAATCAAATGCATGATGTGCAAACCAATCTCTCACAAGATATAAAATCATACTATCATGAACGAGCCAAAGCATACATCTAGCGGAACAGAATAGACAATCAAACCACGATGGACAAGGGATTTTTAGATGGTTCAGTCTGCTGTCCGCAGACCTACGTCCATCCCTCACTCAAACCAGAGTGAGGCTTCCCGCTGATACATAGCTTAAACCGTTGGGCATCACAGCTTGCCTACAACCGCTGAGCAACACAGCTTGCTTTCGCTGAGCAATCACAGCTTGCTGACCAGAGGAACCAATCCTTTGCAACCGCTGAGCAACAGAGCTTGCTCTGTTGACTCACAGCTTGAAGAAACAAGGGTTTAAAAGAAAAAACAAGAGATGGAAAATCACAGCACCGGAAAGTTCGAAACAATCTTAAAACAGATATGGCTCTCGCAAGAGCTAACTGGCTTGGATCTGATCCAAATTCCAGTTGATCAAGTCTTCAATCAGCTTCACCTTCCTTTCCACGAGCTCTCTCTCACTCTTTCTTCCTCTTCCTCTTTCTCTTTCTTTCTCCCTCTTCAGCTTTGCTCTCCTTCTGTTCTTTTCTCTGCTACGCTCTCTCTTACTCTTTCTTCCTCTTCCTCTTTCTCTTTC
The DNA here is from genome assembly GCA_022559845.1 of Amorphophallus konjac. Classification (NCBI taxonomy): domain Eukaryota; kingdom Viridiplantae; phylum Streptophyta; class Magnoliopsida; order Alismatales; family Araceae; genus Amorphophallus; species Amorphophallus konjac. The sequence goes on from CM040121.1 coordinate 490,450,966, forward strand.
ACACTGCACTCATGCTACTCTTTTTGACTATCACTATTCGTTGTTCTTCTTCTCTGTAGGTGCCTATATATATGGAGGCTTCTGAGAGGTGGGCGCGTGGAAACCTCGTTTCCCGCCTAATGAATTTGAAAAGCAGTGCTCCTTTAGAGTCCACGTGTCAGGCTATGAGAGTTTGTTGTCCACGTGCTACGATTAGATGAGAGCAAGGAGCCACGTGTCAGAATCTCCAGAAAATGTATGCCATGGATCACGTGCTAGCTTCCAGCCAATCTCAGGATCACGTGCCCAATCAATGGTTCCGTGCTTTAATGAATTAATTAAATCCTTGCAAGTAATAAAGCACTTAGTCAATACTATATGGTCAAAGTCAAGTAACAATGCTCAGACTATTGTATGCTTATATAGACATTCACCGACCAATATTGCACCGACCTTAAAACATATACAGACTTTGTCACATGCTCAGACCCTAGATAGATTAGACATGCGAGCAGACAAGGCTAGCCTTGAGGCAGAAAATGCACCGACCTCAAAACATGCTTAGACGTAGACATGCATGAGGCGATGACTTATTATGTCTAATGCAAAACTTGCACCGAGGCAAAAGATGCACTGACTCTAAGTCACATGAGACGCAAACTAAGATGCACCTCTTATATGCTTCAGAAAAACATGCACCGAGACAGAAGATGCACTGACTCTAAGCCACATGAGACGCAAAGTAAGATGCACCTCCTATATGCTTTAGAAAAACATGCACCAAGGCAGAAGGTGCACTGACCTCATAAGCCACTTGAGCCTCAAAGTAAGACGCACCTCCTATATGCTTTAGAAAAACATGCACCGAGGCAGAATGTGCAATGACCTCATAAGCCACTTGAGATGCAAAGTAAGACGCACACATGTACTGACCTAGGCCACATGAGATGCAAGATAAGACGGACACATGCACCGACTATATTACACTGACCTTGCTAAGACAAGACTGTAGATTCCTTTAAAATCCACTTAAGGAAAATATTAAGAATAAGCAATAATCAATAATGTGGAGAAAAACATGCACGAGGTGCACAAGAGGAGTTTGTGATCGCCAGAGACACGAGGCCTCAAAAATATAACAATGAAAGCATGGGAGAGATGATCGCGAAAAATACCTCAAAAGTGCGGTGATGTGAGTGCTTCCTTTCTCTTCAAATCGGCCGGCCGATGAAGAGAGTTCTTACTTTTATTACCCTTGCAAAACAAACAAATACCACCAAAAGAATTGAATTAGAAACAAGGTGGGTGTAGCGTCAAATTCTTGAATAGATGAGCATGAAATATCATAGGATTAAGACACACCTTGTGGGTGGTTGGCCCTTAAACCCCTATGCAAAAGGGTGGGAGATATATGAATGATATGAAAAATAAAGAAAAGGATGTGCAAGGGATGCACTGTCGGAGGTTCTCAACGTGGTTGAGAAGAAAGGAATTAATAGGAGATGAACATGATGAAGGTATATGCATGCACGTATGTTTAAGATAATAAAAGGAAAGGAAAAAGAAGAGCCTGTGCTTTGGCCTTGGATGCTCGATGGGGAGATGCAGAGGCTCCTCCTTCGGCCAGCAGCAGCAACAGCAGCAGCGCCTGTGAGAAAACAAAGCAAAAGGAAAAAAAAAACGGAGGGGAAGAAGGGGGTCCAACCGAACAATAGAGCAATCGGCCCTATTAAAAAGGTAGAAGAGAAGGTAAGAAGGAAAGAGTACAAGGTAAGGAAAGATAAGAACGGGCAAGAGCCCAAAGAGGGGAGGATAAGACTGGGTAAGAGCCCAAACGAAGCAGGGACTCTCTGGGGAAAGCCTGCGTTCATTCGGAACACAAAACTGAAACACGACTTGGACCAGGGCGTCAATTAAAGAATTGACGACATGCCAAAGGGCGTCTTTTAAAAACACGCCTTATCTAAGGGCGTTAATTAAAAAAATCAATTTTAGAATTTATTTGAAAAATAATGAAACACGTCTGATTCAAAGGCGTTAATTAAAACACGCCTTAACAAAGGACGTTAATTCAAAATATTCAAAATAGGGCCATTTTTCATTTCTCAATATTATTTTCTCATTTTTTAGGTGGAGGTGCATCTCGTCGCCCTGATTCCAACGACTATTTTTGCGAATTTTTCTGACACCCGGAAGGCCACCAAATCACCTCTGGAAGAGAGTGGAAAATAATATTAAAAAAATCAATTTGAAAAAGTGACGACCGTGTGTAAGGCGTGAATTCAATTTTTCGATTTTTTTATTCTTTTCACATTCAAAGTAACGCCCATGGTTAAGTCGTTAATTCCCAAAAAATTCCGAAAAATTCCCAGAAAAATCCAGAAAAATGGAAATTTGAAAGAATGGACGCCCTCCAGTATAGTCGTCAATTTTTTAAGAAACGCCCATGTATAAGTCTATATTTAAAAGATGCCCCAGATCAAGTCGTTATTTCTAAAAAATAGAGAAAAAATGCCCAGAAAATCCAGAAAAATCCAGAAAAATCCAGAAAAATAGGAAAAAAAATAGGAAAAGGGTGAAAAAAAGGAGAAATCTAAAAAAAGTGAGAAAAACCACTCAAATAGAACTAATTTGAGGGTCAAATAGGGACATTACAAGGCAATATGAGATGTACTCACAGTAACGTCAATTTTGGCGTGTCTACAGCTGCCCCGCCTTGGCGTCTGCTTTGCAAGGGAGCGTAGCAAACTGAAAAGTAGATACCAAGGCGTGATGAGACACGCAATCAACATCACTTGATGAGAATCGAAATCAAAAGCTCGAGATGAAGCAAATCTCGGGAAATCCAACGAAGTCAACGATGTTTGGATAAAAGGGGAGATGTGCACGAGGGCACGAAGGAGATAAAAGAAATGATCAACTTCCAGCGCGGTGGAAGTACCCCAGGTCACAAGCCTGTAAGTTTCACCATTGGGGAGCGGTTACCAGCCAGTGGACGTGCTGCAGCCAAGGTGGATCAAGGGGAAAATTGGAAAATAAGATGATAAAAATCCAAACAGGGAGCTTTCGAGAAAAGACCCAAAACAGCAACAAAACGAACTGAGGACACAACTCGGCATGGAATATCTCATATCTGGAAAAGATTAAGATCAATTCAACTCTCAAAATCAGCTTATCAAAATGATTTTTCAACAATTATTTCAAAGTCCTACATGAATGCATGCTGGGCTAAAGGAAAAATTAAATCAAATAAAAATATAATATAATATAATCAAGGATAATATTGTTAAACTGCCCAGACTGGGTCAAGAAACCAATTCTGCGAGTTGATACTAAGCCGAGGCCCGTTTATCCGCGCACCAACTCTCAAAGAGGGAACCATCGTCCCCAGTCTTGGACGGCTCAACGGCCTATCCGTATGACTAAGATGCCTCTGGAATCGTCATCGTTTTTGATGAAGGGGAACTCAAATTCCAGATTTATCAAAGTCACAAGGTCCTTGATGTAATCTAGTAACATATGTAACATAAGTAGAATGCATACAGGGAGATGGTGAAGCAATAAGTATGGGGGAACTGAGAGATGAGGCGCGGGCACCGGTGGGACTTGGATGATGATGCTCAGTCGGCGGGACCAAGAGCTTCTTATCCTGCGCTCAAAAATTCATCAGCCAAGATATAAAAGATAACAAGCAATGAATAAGGTATTTAAGCGTAGCAAGCATAGCATGAATCAATAGCATGTCACAACATAGTAACCATTATGAGTTGAATCATGATATTGCAAAGCATCATTGTTTGTTATTCTGTCATGAGGATGCCAATCTGGGTAATCAAGTTTTGGAGTTGAATGATTAAGATCTGATAATGCCCATCGGCAGAATTGATCCAGAGAAATTAGCAGGAGTTGATTGAAAGATTTGGAGATGAATAATCAGAATGATAATCAGGAGATATAACCAAAATGATATAAGGAAGTGATAACCAAAAATGCCCAGGGTGGTATGTCATGTGACTATCGGGAGGAATCAATAGATTGATAGCAATGAGTGGAGATAGGACTCATCCCGTGCTTTTGGTCTCTGCAAAGCTGTTCCTGTAAAACACCATCAGAAAATACAATGCAATCTTTTTGGAGTTTTGAAATATACAAATTTTTATGAGTTTTGATCAATATGCAAATTTTTGTGGGTTTTGGAAATATTTGGATTTTTATGGAGATTTTTTGGAAAATATTTCAATTTTTTGTTTTTGGATTTTGGGAAAAGAAATATTCAAATTTTATGGAGTTTGGACAAGAAATATTCAATTTTTTGTTTGATTTTTGTTAGACATTGCTAAAGCAGCATCAAAGGGGTGTTTTTGAACCATTAACTGAGCGTCCTCGTTCCTTCCCTTTTCATTAAGATCTGTCCAAAGCCGGGCGTGCATGGAAAGTGGCGTCCTTTAACCGACCGCCATTGATCAATGGTGCCCTTACCAAGGCCATACCCGAGAAACATTCGGTCTTGGAGGGAGAAGAGAAGAAAATTTGGAGATGAGCTTTATGCAAGATGGGAGATATCGGAACTTGAATTCCTTCCAAGGTATTAACCCTCAAAGAGGCGATCTGTTGCGCTGGGGCTTTATGCCTTTGATTTTTAGACCCTCGACATGCATACGACCAGGGTTTTCCCTGCGGGGACTTTGCCACTCTTGTCATGCCATGATTCATAATTCAATTATCGAAAGTTCGACTTAATTCTTAATTGCCCTTTGTGGCGAGATGTATCATGAAATTCATATTGATTTTGGGTCAAGACTGCCCCTATTTGAGACTCCTCTCGTATTGGGATTTAGCAAAGTTGGTTATCTTATCCGTCAACCTCTTGCACCTGCATTCGGCCGAGTAAAGAAGAGAAAAGACTTTCGGAAACTCATGGCATGGCCAAGGTAGCAACGATGTTTAAACAAAGGAGCAGGCTAAGGACGCCGTGAAGTGTGTGAAATGCCTAGCTAAGGGTTGCTCTTAAACAAGCAGGGAGAGAATGTTGAATTCCCAGTGCGGGTTCTTTATCAACCAAAGTGCTGCCAAAGCAAGTCTAAAGACTCTTTTTTTGAAAATGATGTAATTAAACAAAAGCCTAAGATAAAGGTCTAAAACACAACTCTTAGTCTTGTTAAGAAGCACTTTATTTTGAAAATCACGCGTGAAGTAAGGAGGCAATGATATCATGCAAATGCAAACTTACGCCAGTATATTACCTTGCAACCTTCATAGAAGCAGCTGCTGCTGGAGGTGATCATCATGGGATTTGTCCTCTTTTGCAGAAAAAAGATTGGAAGCAAAGGATTGAAAGTGGCTTAACAAGACAGAATGGTGCCCAGACCAGACTCAGACGAAATAAGGAGAAAAGGAAGAGAGGCGAGAGCTAGAACTCCCTCACTAAGGTGCGGAGACCCTGATCACATGGAACAGTCTACAGAAGAAGCGGAAAATCAAGAAGAGGGGTGAGGACTAAAGCCTCGGAAGCAGTGGGAGAAAGGGCAGATGCCCAAGGCAGTGGATGTGGAAGAAGTTGGGTCGGACCCAGAATTAGGAGGAATCAGAAGAAGGAATTGGTAGATGGAAAGAGGTGGATCCGAAGGGTCCGGAGGTAGAGGAGGAGAATCATGATAGGAGGAATCCGGAGGCTCCGGAGGAACAACGAAAGAAGGGACGCGATGCCCTGGGAAGAAATATGGAAAAAGATGATGAAAAAGGAAGAAGAAAATGAAGGAGGTGATGTCCTGGAGGAGCAGAAAGATGAATCGGAAGAAAGATGGATGGTCCGGAGGTTCCGGAGGAATGGGATGGAAAGGGGCGTGATTCCTTGGAAAATGATAGAGAGAATAAGACAGAGAATCCGGAGGTTCCGGAGGAATGATGGAAGGAGGGACGCGATGCCCGAGGGGAAAGTCCGGAGGTTCCGGAAGAATGAGGTGGAAAGGGGCGTCATGCCCTAAGCAGAGAGATAAAACACCTGGGAATTCCAGGGAAATAGGGGGAAAGGGGACGCGATGCCCCGGGGAGAGTGGATTAGAAGAGAATGAAGGTGAATAAGATGGGAAATGCGGGATATCCGGAGGTACCGGAGGAAGCAAATGGAAAGGGGCGTCATGCCCTGGAAAAAGATAGAAAGAATAGGACGGAGAATCCGGAGGTTCCGGAGGAAGAAGATGAAAAGGGGCACGATGCCCGAGGGATAAAGAGAGGGGTGAAAGATCCGGAGGTTCTGGAAGAATAAGGTGGAAAGGGACGCGATGCCCTGGGAGAACAAGGGAGAAATCCGGAGGGTCCGGATGCAAGAGCTGAAAAGGGACGCGATGCCCTGAGAAGAGATTGGGGAGGGGGCAACGCCCGAGCAATGTAAGGGGACCCACAGATCCCGAGGATAAAGGTGAATAAGATGGGAAATGCAGAATATCCGGAGGTGCCGGAAGGCGGGGAAGATACGGGTTTGGAAACCCGGGAAGCAGGAGGTGCAAATGCATGCAATGGGATGGATGCGATGAATGCATGAAATGCAAAGAATATGAAGAATGTGAAGGGCGAGAGGATGAGATCCTCCTCCTAACCCTGGGAATGGCCCATGAAGAAAAAGTGATAGAGATGAATGAATAGAAAGTGGAACAAATAAGGGATGGCCCCTTAGCATTAAGATAACTGCCCCTCCACGGCAGTGAACATGTACGGTCAATTGGCCCAATAAAAGAAGCTTCAATGGTAAAAGACAACTCCCTTGGAAAGCAAAGATCAATAATGTGGGGGAGTTGTAGAGTTGGAACGGGAAGCATTGAGTTGCCCATTGAATGTGGTGTATATGGAGTGTTAAGCAAATAGGGCGATTGCCCCTTGTATGGAATAATGAATTCTGGATTGGAAAATTTGAACAAGGGGTGCCCTGCCCGGCCCTTAGACGACATCAATGCCCGGCATTCTCCTCTGAGCAAGGGCAGCGGCTTAGCCTCTTCAATCGTGCTCGGCACAATAACCCGGATTGGCATCCGGTAAATGAATTCCTGTATCTTGAACGGCATAGCCACGGCCAAATCCTTCTTGCCCGGCTCTTGATCATCCTTGGCGCAAGTACTTATAGCGGTGCTCCCCTTTCGAGTAGTAAAGGGAGGTGAGGCAGAGGCGGAAGGCTTCATGAATGGTGGAGGTATAATAGAAGGTGTTGGAGAAAGGATAAGTGGAAGTGGAGGTTCAGACACGTCGAGCTTCTCCCTTTGCTCGGGAGCAGTCGGGATGGGCTCGAGTGCAAAAATTGGTGGATCCTGCTCAGGATTAGCCATGGGTAAAGGCGAAAGGTTAAGTGGTGGAATAGGTAAAGTGGAGGGTTGAAGTGTCAAAGGTATAATGGAGGGTTGGATTGGTGGTAATGGTAGGCTAATTGGGGAAGTGGAGGCCGAGGTGGAGGCTAGTGGGAGGCTGATCAGGGAAGGTTTAATGATGGGTTCGACGGAGGCTAATGGTGTGGAGGTAGATGGCTTAACGGGTGGAGGTTTAATGGTGGAAGGCTTGGGGGAGGCCAGTGTTGCGGGGGTTAATGGTGTAATAGGGGGAGGTGTGATGTATGCGGCGTCAAGGATAGGAGGAGACTTACAATGTGCCGGTGTGGGTGATTGAAGTATCGACCCATCATCGTAACACCAATTAGTCTCATAAATAGGGATTGGATCGGGGATGGTTTCATCCTGAGCAGGAGGTTCATCGAATGAAAGTGGAGGGAGCGGGAAATTAAGGAAACTCGGAAGGGGTGCCTGCGGAGCTTCATCATCATCGTACGCTGCCTCAGATTCTTCAATTGCCGGCTCTTCCTCGCTTGGAATGCCGAAGTCATAATCATCCATCCTGTCTTTCCATTCATTCTCCATCTTTGTAATTTCGTCTAAAGCGGCATGGAGAGGATTGACTGGAGTAGGAGGAGCCGTGACCCTCTTTATTTGTTCCTCCATCAAAGTAATCTTATCGAGCAGAGTTTGCTGGAGGGGTGTAACATGAACAACAGGAGGTTGGCAGGGCCTTGAAGGAGGAGGGGCCGCATAAAAAGGCCGTGGAGGGGAGTTGACGGGATGACCCGTAAAAGAACCCGGACGAGCCGGATTGCAAGGAGTAAAAGGGCCTCGGGGCCGTGATGGAGGAGGAATAGAAGGAGGCGGGTGTCGGACCACCCGAGGAGGAGTGTGAATAGAAGGGGATGGGTAATGGGCTACCCGAGTAGAATGAACAGGAGGAGATGGGTAATGGGCTACCCGATCAGGATTGGAAGGAGATGGGTGATGGGCCACCCGAATAGAATTGGAAAGAGGTGGGTGATGGGCCACCCGTGTAGAATTGGAGGGAGATGCATGTGATGTACCCTCAACGGCGGCCTTAAGGGCTTGGATCTGTTGAGGGGTAAGATGATCTAATACATGCAAGATTTGAGAGACTTTCCCGTCATTAGGATGAGACGGTCCCGTAGGAATAGTGGCTCGAAATTGAGGAGGGGGATCATGAAGATGGACATTACCCATGGGTCGGGCATGACCATGAGAATAAGGGCGTGGTCCCTTGAAAGAATGGTGAGAATGCTGATTAACATGTTGAAATTGAGGATATGAAGTGCTAGGCTGTGCATCCTCATGAATCGAATTGAACATGTTTCTATCATGGTAAGCCATTATATAATCAAAATCCTCAATAATTATGCAAATAAGCACACAAGTTGGAATGGTTACCGTGATTTTGATTTGTTTAATCCTTGGTGAATTAATGAATTTTAATAAAGTTTGGAAAGATTCACACAAGGAGAGTCCTAGTTTCAATATGATATTTGAACTCCAATGCCAACTAGGAACTCTCACTCACCACGTATTAGGCCAACTATATCGGGACTCCAAAAGGGTACAACCTGCCCGGCGTCCGTGAGGGAATCCACGGGTGCGGGGACTTACGGAGGCTTGGTTTAGGAATTTCCAATCCAAAGAGACGGAATGCTCAATGGAGGGTCGTTCCTTCACCAAGGGGGTGTGTGGATCCTAATGAAGAGGAGGGGGCTCCCAAACCAATGCAAATATGAATGAAACAGGGTAAACAGGCCAACCACAATAATATGATCAATCAACAAAGATAAGCATGAAATATCATGAAAAACCACAGCCGGAGGGTTCTGGAAACCCACAGTAAAAACACGCCCTGGAAGGGGACGCTACTAAACAAGGACACGACGGTGTGACTGTCGTGAATCAACGTGAGGGGCCAAGGGGTAGGGTAAAACACGCCTTAGTGTGAGGCGCTATAAATAAAAGGACGCCCTATCCAGCGGGCGTCAGATCCAAGAAAACGCCTTTAAGGGAGGCGCTAATAAAGATAAAGACGCCCTTGCAACGGGCGTGAATTCACCAAGCAAGCAGAGATAATTAGAGACAGCTAGCAAACGCCCTGTCAGAAGGCGTTAACTTCAAACAACACGCCCTGGGTTAGGGCGTGAAATCAAAAGGCGCCTCCGACAGAGGCGTTAATTCTCAATCCACGGCCAACAGTAACAACCACTCACAGTCGCAGGCAATCAACAAATATAAGATATAAGCATGCTCATCAAAATTTCAAATAAGTGGAGATTTTAAAGAAAAATCAATAAATTGACAAATCACTTAGGGAAAAGGACAAAACCAATGGAGGGTGCCCGAGGGGCACAAAAGGGGGACGCACCGAGGGTGCAAATAAGGGAGATGGCACACGCGGGTGCCTAAGGGGAAACGGGTAATAGATGAAGAACACAAAGGGTCCCACCGTGATCGCCAATTTGTAGATTCCTTTAAATCCACTTAAGGAAAATATTAAGAATAAGCAATAATCAATAATGTGGAGAAAAACATGCACGAGGTGCACAAGAGGAGTTTGTGATCGCCAGAGACACGAGGCCTCAAAAATATAACAATGAAAGCATGGGAGAGATGATCGCGAAAAATACCTCAAAAGTGCGGTGATGTGAGTGCTTCCTTTCTCTTCAAATCGGCCGGCCGATGAAGAGAGTTCTTGCTTTTATTACCCTTGCAAAACAAACAAATACCACCAAAAGAATTGAATTAGAAACAAGGTGGGTGTAGCGTCAAATTCTTGAATAGATGAGCATGAAATATCATAGGATTAAGACACACCTTGTGGGTGGTTGGCCCTTAAACCCCTATGCAAAAGGGTGGGAGATATATGAATGATATGAAAAATAAAGAAAAGGATGTGCAAGGGATGCACTGTCGGAGGTTCTCAACGTGGTTGAGAAGAAAGGAATTAATAGGAGTTGAACATGATGAAGGTATATGCATGCACGTATGTTTAAGATAATAAAAGGAAAGGAAAAAGAAGAGCCTGTGCTTTGGCCTTGGATGCTCGATGGGGAGATGCAGAGGCTCCTCCTTCGGCCAGCAGCAGCAACAGCAGCAGCAGCAGCGCCTGTGAGAAAACAAAGCAAAAGGAAAAAAAAAACGGAGGGGAAGAAGGGGGTCCAACCGAACAATAGAGCAATCGGCCCTATTAAAAAGGTAGAAGAGAAGGTAAGAAGGAAAGAGTACAAGGTAAGGAAAGATAAGAACGGGCAAGAGCCCAAAGAGGGGAGGATAAGACTGGGTAAGAGCCCAAACGAAGCAGGGACTCTCTAGGGAAAGCCTGCGTTCATTCGGAACACAAAACTGAAACACGACTTGGACCAGGGCGTCAATTAAAGAATTGACGACCTGCCAAAGGGCGTCTTTTAAAAACACGCCTTATCTAAGGGCGTTAATTAAAAAAATCAATTTTAGAATTTATTTGAAAAATAATGAAACACGTCTGATTCAAAGGCGTTAATTAAAACACGCCTTAACAAAGGACGTTAATTCAAAATATTCAAAATAGGGCCATTTTTCATTTCTCAATATTATTTTCTCATTTTTTAGGTGGAGGTGCATCTCGTCGCCCTGATTCCAACGACTATTTTTGCGAATTTTTCTGACACCCGGAAGGCCACCAAATCACCTCTGGAAGAGAGTGGAGAATAATATTAAAAAAATCAATTTGAAAAAGTGACGACCGTGTGTAAGGCGTGAATTCAATTTTTCGATTTTTTTATTCTTTTCACATTCAAAGTAACGCCCATGGTTAAGTCGTTAATTCCCAAAAAATTCCGAAAAATTCCCAGAAAAATCCAGAAAAATGAAAATTTGAAAGAATGGACGCCCTCCAGTATAGTCGTCAATTTTTTAAGAAACGCCAATGTATAAGTCGTTATTTAAAAGACGCCCCAGATCAAGTCGTTCTAAAAAATAGAGAAAAAATGCCTAGAAAATCCAGAAAAATCCAGAAAAATCCAGAAAAATAGGAAAAAAATAGGAAAAGGGTGAAAAAAAGGAGAAATCTAAAAAAAGTGAGAAAAATCACTCAAATAGAACTAATTTGATGGTCAAATTGGGACATTACAAGGCAATATGAGATGTACTCACAGTAACGTCAATTTTGGCGTGTCTACAAAGACATTACACTGACTGACGCACACATGCACTGACCTAGGCCACATGAGACGCAAGATATGATGGACACATGCACCGACTATATTGCACTGACCTTTCTAAGACAAGACATTACATCGACCTTATTTGTGCTCCCTTAGCGAGTGCACATATGCACCGACCTTGTATATATGCCTAGACGGAACATGAGATGCACTAAGAAATAATATATGCTTAGACGCAATATGAATATATGCTTAGACCTGATATATGCTTAGACCTGGTATGTGCTAAGACGCACGTATAGACACATGAAACACAATTTTGATGCATATACACATGAAACACAATTATGATGCATATACAGCAAGTGTTCAATAGAATGTCTTGTTTCAATGTAGACATGCTATCATTAAATCTTTCATGCAAACACATGATGACTTATAGTGTTTTCTATCACCAAAATCACAGGGCCACAACAAGTATCTTTTAAGTTCCTCGAAGGCCTCCTCACACTCTGGGCTCCAATCGACGTGGCCCCTCTTCTCTGGTGAGCTGTGCATCTGTCTGATCAGCTTGAAGAATGGCAGACACCGTTCGGTGGCTCTGGATAGGAAGCAGCTGAGGGTGGCAATGCGACCAGTGAGACACTGGATGTCACGTATCCACTTAGGTCACTCCATCTCCAGGATGGCCTTGATTTGCTCCGGATTGGCCTCGATTCCCTGATACGTCATGAGGAAGTCGAGGAATTTGTAGGAAGGTGCCCCAAACATGCACTTGCTTGGGTTTAGCTTCATGTTGTACCTTCGTTGAGTGGTGAATGCCTCTGCGAGGTCTTCTAGGTGGTCGGTCGTGTAGTGGCTCTTAACGAGCATGTCGTCAATGTAGACCTCTATGTTACGGTCGATCTGGGAGTCGGACATGTGATTAACCAGGTGCTGGTATGTGGCCCGTGCATTCTTCAAACCGAAGGGCATCCTTGTGTAGAAACAGAGCCCATGGTCAATGATGAACGTAGTGTCATCTTGGTCGGGCCCATGCATGTTGATATGGTGGTATCCCGAACATGCATCCAAGATGCTCAGCATCTCTTGCCTGACAATGGCGTCGACCAGCTAGTCAATACGTGGCATAGAGAAGCTATCCTTGGGGGCCTCTCCTCCTCTTGGGTCTGAGCTACCCTCTTCTGCTTTGGGCTCGGTCATCGTCACCACTGCTGCTCTTCCTCTGGCGGTAGTGCTCGGCTGCACTGACCCTGTGGATGAGTCTCTCCAAGCTGATCCTGTGGAGGCTTCTCCAGGTTCTCTACAGGCCGAGCGGGGGTGGCCCCCGGATCATCTAGCGTCTGTCGTTGGGGAGGGTGCTCCTCCTCCGTGCCCAACTTCATCCGAGGTTGTCCCTCTGCCGGCTGCCCCGTCTTCACGTGTCCAGGTGGCTTGTCGTGCCGCCGCTGCTTCGATGGTCCTCGGCCTCTAGGCATCGGATGCTCAGGCCCAAGGCGGGCCCCCGTTGCCTATTGCTGGTCTCAATGCCACTGCTGAGGCTTGGTCCCCAGGGCTACAGCCCTCCACCTTGGCGGGTGGGGCTGCCGGTCTGGTGCCACCTTCCTCTACTCTTACATCGTCCCCCCGCCTCTCCTTTGCTCAAGCACTGAAGAAAAAAATCAACTGGGAATCGCCCGGTCCGATTGTTGTCTCTGCTCCGCCCACTCTTCCATTGCATCCCATGGGCACCTTGCCACCAGCGGGTCTTGGTTCTGGAATCAAGCTACCTTAGTTCGTCCAGGTTCTCACTTTCTCCGGGCTTGAGCCGGCGTCGGGGTTCACTGACTTTGCGGCGGCTCATGCGGCTTTCGTTAGGAACCCTGTACTGGACCGTTTGTGGATGGGCATGAGGACGGAGGCCGACGCACCGCGGCGTTCCTACCGGCGCTCCAACTCCACTTCTTCTTCGCGCGATCGGCAGTGCCTCTTTGAGGAGGCTCCTCCTCCTCCCAGTCGCTCACTTCATCCCTAGTTGGCTTCGGCGGCGCTCCACCAGCCGGTCCACCCTTCCCTCTCCGAGGAGCTCGATCATGATGGTTCGGACCTTGACCCTCTTGACTTGCCAGGTTCCCTGGTCCGTCTGCGTGGAACCCGATCCTCGTTCTCATCTGACTTTGAAGAGGTTTTCGATGAAGATTCTGTCTTGTTGGGGCTGTGATTTTTCTTTGTGCTATGGGTTCCTGGGTTCTGCGCCTTGCCCTCGTCTTGGCCTCTCTTTGGCCTCTCCCCTTTTTGGGCCCTTCGGCCTTATACTGGTCTTGCCCCTCTTGGGTGACTTTCCCTTCCCCTCCCTCTGTATCCCTTTTCTTTTACTACTTTCCTTAATGAAAACGCTTGCCTGGCGGTCGGGGTAGTGTGTTCATCTTTTTCCGAAATGAAGGGATGAACCCCCTCCCCTCTCTACCACCTTGCAAGTATTGACTTGAGTTAAAAAAAAGTCAATGTAGTCGACGCACATACGCCACTTCTCGTTGGGAATGATGGTGACATTGGCGACCTACTCTAGAAACTGAGTGGGCCGTAGTAGTCCGGAGTGCAGCTTCTCTCTCACTTGTTCCCCGATGATAGCCTATTGCTCAAGGTTGCAACAGCACCTCCACTGTTGTATCGGGCAGCACTTCGGGTCCAACTTAAGTTGGTGCATCACCACCTCAGGAGGGATGCCAAGGAGCTCATCCTCAGACTAGGTGAACACATCCTGGTTGGCTATCAGGAAAGACCGATAGGCTTCTCATTCTTCCTCAGACAGACGGGATCCGTAAAGGAGCACATGGCTGGGGTCTGTGCCAATCTGAATGAGGAACAGGTACTCGGCAGGGGTCCCTGCGCTAGGTCCGGGTCCATCTTCGCGTAGTTTCTTTTCGGGCGGGCCTTGCTCGACAGATCTCTCCCTAGTGGAGATCAAGTAACACCATCGAGACTCCCCCTGGTCCCCTTTGACCTCTCCCACTCCCTAGGGAGTGGATAACTTCAGCTTCTGATACTAAGAGGAAGGTACTCCTTTAACCTTTCCCAGCATTCCCCAACCAATTATGGCGTTGTACCATGCCATCCCACCGACGACTGTAAAGTCAGCCATGAAGGTCAGTTGACATGCGGCGGTGCCAAGGGAGATCGATAAGGAGATCTAGCCTTTGGGGTACACGGTTGATCCAGAGAACCTGAATAGGGGTGTGTGAAGGGGAGAGATGTGAGAAGGATCTACGCCCATAAGAAGGAGACAATTGTACGAGATAACATCAGGACCACTCCCATTATCAACTAAGATATGAAGCATAATACATTGATTGATGGTCGTAGAGATGACCAATGTGTCGGTGTGGGGGGTGGTCATGCCGATCAGGTCTGCATCTGAGAAGGCAATAGTCTCTCTCGAGCGATCTCTCGTTGTAGTCCTAGGGGTTGAGGACCACTCGACCTGGTCGACGTGCCGGGCGTACGCTCGATGCCTACTGGAGCTATCCCGACTGGCACCCCCCCGAGATCATCATTATCTCCTTTCTGCAGGGTCGGTTATCGATGGGGGAGGCACATCCTCCTAAGGCATCAGTCGCTCGGTGGCTCTAGCCATGAACCTATCGAGGGGTCCTTGCCAGACGAGTTCTTTGAGTGGGTCTCGGAGTTTGATGTAGTCCTCAATGTCATGGCCGTCGTCGCGGTGGAAGCGATAGTACCTCTTGGAGTTCCTCCTATGAGGGTCGCTCTTCAACTTGGGCGGCTAGCGGAGTAACGTTTCCTTACGGATCTCCATGAGGATATGTTCGGGAGGAGCAGTGAGGGGAGTGTACTGCTTGTGAGCAGTTCTCCCCCTTGGGCCCATTGCAGTCGTAGTGCTCCCTCTTGCCACGATCAAACCTGGAGTGGTCAATCAATCACTTTCGCTCGGCCTAGTCGACCTCGGTGTTCCGACTGAGGGCTGTGGTACTCTCCTCGCAGTTGGCGTGCTTCTATGCCAGGGTGAGGAGCTCCATGATAATAGTGGGGTCTTGGACACCTAAGAAATGGTGGAGAATGTGGTCTCGTGTCTCCTGAGCCAATGTAGTGGTGGCGATGCTGACATCGAGGTAGGGGACATGGAGGGCTTCATTTCATAAGCGGGCGACAAGCTCCCATAGGCGCTCGTCGCACCCCTCCTTGACGGTGAGCAGAGTGATGGCGGACCGTGCTTCGTTCTTGTAGCCGTGGAGGTTCTCCTTGAACATCCGGTTCATCTATGGAAGGAAGTGATGGAGCCCGCCAGGAGGGATTCAAACCATGTCTGAGTATTCTCCCAGAACATGGTGGTAAAGACCAAACACATCACAGCATCCGAGGCCCGGTGGAAGACCAGGTTTGACTCAAAGCTGTGGAGGTGGTCGGTGGGGTCGGTAGTGTCATTGTACGGGGTGAACGACGGCAACTGGAACTTCAGAGGGACAGGAGCCTCCAAGATTTCTACGAAGAAGGGGGCCTGGAAGTTGACATCATCGTAGACCATATCCTTCATCTTGGCGGCCTAGATGATGTCGTTCAGGTAGCGCACCTTCCCCTCGAGCTCGTACTCGACGTTGTCATTGTGCCGTAATCATCGAGCCATGCTTGGGTTGGAGTGTAGGGGGCTCAGCGAGCGGCGCTGGGAGTATTGGGGCCAACAGAGTGTCCGTGCCATAGAGGCGATCGAGGGAGCTCGGCCATCTATCGCCATCGAGGCCCAGCTCCATGGTACAGGGTCGACGGTGGCAGCACAGTCCTACTCCGTCTGTCTGTCAAGGATGCCCTGGTAGGCCTCCGTCAGACCTTGGAGCTGACATTTAGCGTCACCTAGTTTCTCAGCCGTGAAGTGGGCAGAGGTTTGGTGGTGCTCTTCCTAAGATATGTGGTCACTGGCGGCTCCCCGAGACGCCTAGCGAGAGTCTGCCGTGCCTCTCCGATTGTTGACGTTGCAGTAGCTGGTCCTTGGTTCTATGGCTCTAGTTCCAATTTCTCACAGACGGCACCAAAGAGTGTAGCAGTCGGAAAATAGTCACCCACCTCACGGCCAATACCTCCAATAGTTGGAGAAATTGGAGCCCGAGCCTCACTAGGAGAAGGGTGTGCGGCCACCAAGAAGATGTTAGAAGGAGCCCTGGGAGATACTGTCACGGCCCAACATATGTAGCGGAACTAAGTCAGGAATGTGAACAGCCGGCAAATAAGCCTGAAGCTAGCATGATAATCAGAGCGCTATAACATCAACATTTAGAAGAATGAATGAACATAAGATAATATACAAAAAAACTCCAACTTCATTGAATCATAATCAAAGGTTTACAAAAGACGCTTGACTTGACTCTCTTTGACTTATTAAACTCAATAAAAAGAAAATTACATAACATGATCAACTTCACCGCCTATTACAGTGAAGGAACTTAGCTATAGCAAGACTCATGACTAGACTAAGGCTTCTCTCGTCCATCAATCGCTCTCTCCCTCGGATCTGTCATTCGAGTAATCCGAATCTGAGCCACTAGAGTTTCCTGAAATAGATTAGAAAGGTAGAGAATGGGCGCACTCGCCCAGTAGGTATCTTCGTATCAACATGATGGCATAATTTAAGTAATTAACATTTTTGCTCTAGAAAGTAGGATAATGAAAATGCAATAAATCATACGGATAAAAACCAAAGTAACATTAATAACAAGGCATGAACAAGATATGCGAACATGATCAAGCAAGATTGAAATATAGACATAAGTTTGGCTTTTCCTGTAATAAGAATGTACTAGCATGTATAGAGAATGTACTTTTCATAACCATAAAGGCTATGCACTAGAAAGTCATGTAACGAGCCTGTAATAATCAATTCTGAGATTTCGTGGATTTCACCCGTTTATAAAAAAAGTACTCCCAGCGCAATGCGTTGCCAGTGGTTATCATGATAGAAATGTATGCCCTACAAGCCAATCACATGAGATGTGATGTTGACATTTCTTGTAATATCTTATTCATATTTATATTAATGGCATTTATTCATTGCATTTAATTTGTGTTAATGATGCGAATGTAATGAAGTCCCTGAACCTGTGCGATGATGGCTGGATCATAATGAGATTAGTCATCCAGATGCACATGTTCTAACTGTTCCCAGTCATAGGATCTACAAGAAGGGACATTGAACATCCGGATAAACTGGCACGCATGATACTTACTCATATGCTGGGTGTGATTGTTCTCATAATCATCAGTGTGGAGACACTGAAGTACGTGTGTGGGTGCTCATTAGTAGAATCATTACACTGAAAAGACTCGATCTAGAATCCCTGAATGGTAATCATACTGACTATCGATCAGGATATTCTATGTCTCAGTTGCACAGTTGGATCTTAGTCCCGAGTCACTAAAGATGTCTTGCGTAAGGGATGCTGAGTGTTTGATTACTGACTTATTGATTTATGTTAAGTGGTCCTGTACAGTTAGTTATTCGGACTTAGTAGAACTTATGCGAAGACAATTAGTTTGAAAACATGTGATCATTTTTTTGTTGTTTTTTTAGTTTATTATGAAAAATGAGTTTTTCTAATGAACCAGTTTGGAGTATAGAGTTCAGTTGAGCTGGGACACAATAGGGTTTGATAGTTTGACCATACCCTAGTTCTAGTGGGGCATTAGATGAATGAGGATCTATAGTTGTGTGGAATCTGTAGACGGAAAGGTTCCTGTGGGTTGCTTATCCCCAATGTCATTTGGGATCACAAGGCATTGCTTGGTACTTTTCGTGATCGGAAAGCCCGCTAATTCCATTAAGAGTTAATGAATAAAATTAATTAAGTTAAGAAGGAGTTCTTTACTTCATGGGCTAGAAAATCAAACAGACTATTAGGCCTAGAGGGTCACACACAATAGAGTATTGGACAAACCGGGATGGGCGGACTTTATAGATTATCACTGGGTTTTTGTGAAAAATGTCAAAGGTCTATACATGTATGTTGAAGGAAGAAACCCTGGCCAAGCTACAAGGTTGAACCCTGGCTGCCGTCTCTCCTCTCTCTCTCTGTCTCTCTCTCTCTCCAAGGGGTGCCTCCTTCTTTCTCTCTCCTTCCTCCCCGGTGGATGGTGGTGGTAAGATCGGGTCGACGCGTGGAGATCATGGAGGAGATCCCCTCTGCTTCCACTGCTTGTGTGGATACGTCTAGAGGCCGGACGGTTGAACGGCTCATGACCCCGGGATCATCCTCTCGTTCATCTTTGAGCTTTTGGGAGATTATCGACCCCGCAAAGGTAAAGAATTGTTCTTCACACTGAGGGATTTACTGATCTAGTTTGATTTTGAAAAAATTGGCAACAATATGCAATCTAGGGTTTCGATGTTTTTCGCTGCGCTTTTGGTCGAAACCTTGCAGTGGTATCAGAGCCAGGTTGCTGGTATGATCAAAATCGGCTTGTTATTGTCGTATTTTCACCATTCACGTTCTTGCATAGGGCTCAATGTCCGTCATTTGATTAGGTCGCTCATGGGATGAGCAACGGCCGATTGATGCCATGGAATTATTCCTGAGATCAAGAGGACTAAAATGCATAATTTTGGGCGTTGATTGACACACTGCGTGGCTGAATCGACCACCTCAAGTCCGATGGGCTCGCCATTCGCGCGTAGGGAGGACGATCATCTCAGGCCATCGAACGTCAATTTCTGGTGCCCATAGGGGCTAGCAGCGGCCCTAGATTGTCCCTGATGGCGTGTGGCGGCGTTCGGAGGTGTCAGGTGGCCGGTGAAGGTGGCCGTGGCGGCGGAGGGGCGAACAATCCCCGTGCTCGTCGTGGGGCCATCACCGGATACGGGACTGGCGGCCGTCTGTTTGGCAGGGGCCGACGGAGGGACGGGAGACCATCGACGTGCTCGTGTGTGGTGGCCGGGGCCGGCGGACGGGGCTGGAGAGGGGAAATCTAACCACCCAAACAGAGAGGCCAAACGAGGTCTGACCTGACCCAACAAGGCCCAGCTCCTTGAAGTGGTAGCCCTAGGGCCCACTTAATATAAAGCCTAATAACTCACTCGGATCAAGCACTTCCTAGGCGGCCTTCGGGTTGGGAAGTCCGAGCATCAGTTCGATCAGGAAAGCTCCTTCGGAGCCCAGTATTCCCTTCCCAAAACCACACACTCATCACTCGGGAGGCATCTCCTGGGCCAGTGCCTCACGCTCGGGCCAAGTAATGGGAGCTTATCTGTACGGCCGTTACGAGCCCAAGAGAATAAGGGAGATCAAGAGTCCGCGTGCTATAAATATTCCGCAAGAAGGACGTAACCCCCCTGAAACTCCTCAGCTTACAGGGATCATGCACTCAACGAGCCACTATTTAAGCTGGAAGAGCCCTACTGTGCGGAGGTAAGCAAAAAACCAAAAAAAACCTGAGCAGGAACCACTTCACCTTTTGGTGGAGAGGGATCTCGCGCCACCATCTCCCTCCTAACTCCTCCCTTCACACCAGTGCTCTACTACTCTTGATGACTTAAGCATCGAACGGTTTTCCCCGAGGATCCATCCCTGGGCACCTCTGACTTGTTTCCCTCCTTGCAGTTCATACTTCAAGCCTACGTGGTCATCCTCTTCCCCGCTCAGGAGTAGAGCGAGATCGCCCCTCTTCATCTGGCGCCGTCTGTGGGAAACTTACAATGAGCCGTCATGGTGCAATGAAGTTCTGGTAGAAGAACTGCCAGCAATAAGGGAAAAGCCTTGGCGACAGAAGAAGGTGGACCTTCCCTCCCCACAGAGAATTCCCCGTCGAGCAACCACGCCAATGAAAGACATGCGTCTGTGGTGGGGGAACAGCTTCCCGGCGGGAGTACAGGTGCCCTCCAGACCCTCAACGCAAAACTGGATGTCCTCGTGGATCTCATGAGGGCCCAGACTGCCAGGGAGGAGAAGTCGCATCTCCCCCGGAAGAGCCCCCCCCCCCCCCCCCCCCCCCGCGTAGATGCCTCCCAGCATACTGGAGGCCGTTTTACCATTCGGGGGCGGCGGCTCATCCACAACCAGTCAGGAGGACCATCGCATGCCCCTCCCCCGGAGTAGGAAGCCTTCTCCACCCCGAGGAGGGAGAAGTCCGGAACACTCCGACAGTTCTCGGAAACCGAGGCCCCCGAGGAGCACAAGGACAGCATGCAATTGTGCCCTCCCAGCCCCTTGGGTCAACGACAGCCAGAGCTGTCTCTCCGGTTGCGAGACTTTGAGAGGCATTTCGCAGAGCAAGAGCGCACCCTCCACGCCTTGCAGAAGACCTCTCCTGTGGAGGACGAGGAGCGATCCCCGTTCTCCTATCATATCTTGAAGGCTGAGATTTTTCCCAGGATCTCACTTCCAACCTTCAAATTATATGACGGCCTGGGAGACCCGGCCGATCACTATGACAGCTTTGACGCCCTAATGACCTTGCGTGGGGCGTCTGACGTGATTAAGTGCCGAGCGTTCGTGACCACTCTGGTTCAGGGCGCTCAGGCATGGTTCAGGGCCCTCGCCCCTGGCAGCGTCTACAACTTCAAGAAGTTCGGGCGAGTGTTCAAGGAAAGCTTCGCCGACAGCGGTCCTCCCCGGTCAGTGGCGGGCTTACTGGCCCTCAAGAAGGAACAAGGGGAGAAGCTGCGGGCTTGTATCAACGGATTCAAATCGGAAGCCATGCGCATCCCCCGTCTGGATGTTGCCTCGGCCATCATGGAATTAACCGGGGGTACCCGCGATGAGAATCTACGGTGCGAGCTAGTGCTTCATCCTCCCACCTCCCTCACCGAGCTAATGACCCTGGCCTTGCGCCACACAGAGTGCGAGGAAGTCCTCAGCGCCTACCGAGGCACGACAGGCTCGGGTCGGGAGGGGGACAAGAAGCGACCGTCCGAGCAAGGGATGGGCCAAGGAAAAAGGCAGAACCAGGACGAAGACCGTAAGGAGCCATCCCAAAAGTATGAGCGGTATACCCCCCTTACCACTCCCATCTACGAAATCTACGAAGACATCAAAGGCTCGGGTCTCCTCCACCAGCCTGAGCCTATGAAGGCCAAGCATCGCAATCACCGCAAGCATTGCCTGTTCCACAGTGATCACGGGCATCACACCAGCGATTGCCATCAACTCCAAGACGAGATCGAGCGCCTCATCCGCCAGGGACACCTATCTCGATGCGTGTCCGGGCAGAAGGAAGACTAAGGCGCCCCCGAAGAAATCGATAATGCTCCCCATGGAGTCCACATCAATGTCATCGTTGGTGGCATGGCATCAGGATGAGATAGCAGCCGAGGAAGAAAGCGTCACGCCGAGCAGGCAAGCCAAGCCTCTGTTGAGCCCCCTAAAGCCTCGCAGGCGAGCGAACCGCAAGCCTTGGTATTCTCCGACCAAGACCTAGAAGGGTTAACCACCCCGTACGACAATGCTCTTATTGTATCGGCTACAATAAACCATTGTAACGTAGATAGGATCTTAGTTGACAATGGTAGTGCCCCTGATGTATTATCCTACGAATGTTTCCTCAAGGTGGGAGAGAATCCATCTAAACTCCGCCCCCCCCCTCTGTGGGTTCAATGGCCAGAAAAATTATCCCGAGGGAGCCCTGAGCCTGCCAGTTACTATCAGCACCTCATCCAAAACCGTTACGGTTATGGTGGACTTCATCGTGATTAAGGGAATGACGGCCTATAACACCATCTTCGGCCGAGGTATCCTCAGTTGAACGAAAGTGGTGCCCTCTACCTTTCACCAAAAATTGAAGTTCCCCACCAAGCATGGCGTGGGGGAGATCCAGGGTAACCAGGCATTGGCTATATGGTGCTATATAATCTTGGTCGAGGCCACGAGACCGGAAGGGAAAAATAAAGGAGTAAAGGGAGCCGAGGAGGGACCAGCAACATCTGAGCCTGGCAGCGAGTTGCTAATGGTCTTCCTCAATGGTGACCCGACTCTAGGAGTCAAGATGGGAGCCGATCTACCACCGAAGGAACAAGAAAAATATAAGGGTTTCCTTGCCTAGTACATCCAAGTCCTTGCATGGTCAAACAAGCACCTCCCCGGGATCCCGGGAGACGTGGTGATGCACAAGATCAACCTCGACCCAACGGTGAAACCTATCCAGCAACGCAGGAGAAAGCACGCCCCGGAGAAGCAAGCGGTCATCAAAGAGAAAGTTATCAAGATGCAAAAGATTGGCCTCTTTCGTCTAGTCCAATACCCTGCGTGACTCGCCAACGTCATCCTGGTACCAAAGGCTTCGGGGAAATGGCGAATGTGCGTATACTTCACCGACCTCAACAAGGCTACCCCGAAGGACTGCTACCCGCTGCCAAGCATCGATCAACTGGTCGACTCAGCCTCTAGCAATGAGTTGCTCAGCTTCCTGGATGCCTACTCCGGTTACCATCAGATCAGGATGGACCCGGAGGACATCGATAAGACCGCCTTCATCACTGACTTTGGCGTACACTGCTACACCCGAAACTTCATCGTACACTACTACTCCCGAATGCCGTTCGGGTTGAAGAATGCTGGAGCAACATATCAGAGGCTGATCAACCACATCTTTGAGGGACAACTTGGTCGGAACGTCGACACCTACATTTATGATATGCTCATCAAAATGCCGAAGGCCGAAGACCATCTTGCCGATTTAGCCGAGACCTTCGACACCCTCCTGAGGTGCAATATGAAGCTCAATCCCGCTAAATGTGCCTTCGGAGTCAGATCCGGGAAGTTCCTAGGCTTCCTGGTAACTCAGCGTGGGATCGAGGCCAATCCCGACAAGGTTCATGCCATCCTGAACATGCGGCCACCCACTTG